>OX439473.1:57571113-58937507 GCA_949320105.2 Crepidodera aurea | reverse complement strand
TAATAAATAATTATAGCCCAGATGCCAGAGAAGGGTATTGACCAAAAGCTCGCACAAAATGTGATTCGAAAATTTGGTTTTTTCCGAGGGTTTCTCATTATATCTCGAAAAAAAAAATAAAAATTTCGAAAAACTAATAGCACCACGTGAAAGAGCGGAAAATTTGACTAAAAATTGTATTATAAGTTAATAAAAAAAAATTTGTATTACTATAAAAAACTATTAAAAATAAGAAAGCAAATTCTAAAACTCTAAGCGCGCCGAGCCATTGAATACAAATATTCAGGCGAGGCGTTCGGAAAAACTAAAGTATCTTTGTCTAAAATGTACGCAAAGAAAAAAAAAGAAAGCGTTTTAAAGAGGAGACTCTTTCTCAGAAAGCCATTAGTTTTTAATTTTTTTTTGTATTCTCATAGAAAATTTGACCGGAAGTTATAATTTCTAAAATTCTCATTGATTTTTATAAAACTGAAGATATCTATTAATAGAGGCATAACACAAAAAAAATCCTTGTACATTTATCATCATTATAGCTTTACTTTTGATTTAAATCAAATACTATTAAACGAGCAAGGTTTATATGTATGTGTGTATGATGTATGTGTGTCCTGAGGATCTCAAAATCCACTCGTCAGAATTCAATGATACTTTCAGGGTAGACTAATTCCTATCTAAAAATGCAAAAAATGCAGGTCTCATGTCTGTGAAAATTCGATCTTCCGAGATATTTACAAGAAAAGTTAAGCTTTAAGTTTATTTCCTAGCAATGGCAGACAACACAGAGATAATATAACCTGTTTCTATAGTAAATTTTTTATTATATATTTTGTTATGTCATTTTGAAAACGACTTTCATTCAAGAAAGTCAAAACGTCAATTAAAGCCCCCTTTTTCTTTAAAATAAGTGGTTTTATTTCCATTAGAAGAGAAACTGATAAATATTAGTATTCCAAAGCAACGTTCAGTAACGTAGTCCCGATACATAATGTTGGTCTAGCAGAGGTCAACGAAAACGTTGATGGAGTGATGATGGAAAATCGTCATAAGAAAATAACCTATTTTTGTAAATATCAACGTCAAGGTTTGACTTTATTTAATTTCTGTCGTTTCAATCTGAAAGAATTCAATTTTAAATTTGCCGCTTTTTACAATGCAATAGAAGATTCCATAATAAGCTTCAAATTTTGACAACTACTGACACGCACATCTTTGGGTCAATGTTAAGAATATGGGGCCGGCTGGGATTTTCATGAAATTTTCACAGATGCTATAAAACATGATAAATCAATATAGCAATAGAAATTTTTGCGCGGAAAAATATTTTTCACATTTTTTCATGTTCATTTGACGGACATAAATAATTTGCTTGTCAAATGACAGCCATCTCATAAATTCAAAGTTGAAAATACAACGTTGCCAATTCAATTTCAGAAATCATGGATTTAAGTAAATATTTAATGGAACGTTTAGTAACACTGTTAAAATGGAGACTTGTCAAAATGTGCTAAAAATATGTGTAAAAATTAAAAACTAATGGCTTCCTGAGAGTCTCCTCTTTAAAATGATTGCGTACATTAAGCAAAGATACTTTAGTTTTTCCGAACCCCTCGCCTGAATATTTGTATTCAACAGCTCGGCGCGCGTAGAGTTTTCGAATTTGCTTTTTTATTTTTAATAATTTTTTATAGTAATACAATTCTTTTTTAAATAACTTATAATATAATTTTTAGTCAAATTTTCCGCTCTTTCGCGTGATGCTATTAGTTTTTCGAATTTTTTTTTCGAGATATAATGGAAAAACCAAATTTTCGATTTTATTTTCGAAATTGTGAAGTTAGCATACACTTTAGATCAACAAAGATTTTTTTATCGTTTTCTACACCTATTCAAGTACTTAAGTGCCAATTTTATCAAATTTCCAAACTATTTATAATTTATGTTTAAAAGATAAACAAGAGGAAGAGTATAACAAAAATTGATTTCCTACATATTCCGTATAATATTTATATTATGCAATTTTCTTCCACGATGTGCAAATTGTCTCTAAAAAAAGTACGAGTTAATCGTTTTGACATTTTTGCAAACGCAGAGCTGCGAGTGGCTGAAAGAGATAAGGAAAAGTTGGAAAGTTGGTTTTCCCTGGTTGAGTGCAAAAACGGCACTTACGGGATTAATGTTTTCATATTTGTTCACAAACGGTTTCCATATTGTAATAGAAAAATTGGAAAACCGATCGTGTGTGAAGTTTATTTGTAAAAGTGCTCTATTTTTTTTTTCTAATTTAAAATAGGTTTATATCTTGTACGTTTTTGGAAACAATAACAATTATATCAAATAGTAGTTTTTTATTGGCTCTAGATAATAGTACAAATACATTTATTCACAATCAATCAGTAATATGTAATTTTCATAGATTGATATGTTTGAATGAATGGCTTTCGCCTCTTGGGCCGAAAGTGGCTACTTTCGGTCCAAGAGACAAAAGTATAGTAAATTAATTTTTATGTTTTTATCTCTTCTGCAGTTTCTTTTAGTTCTGGTAGAATTTAAACTCATCAGTTCGATCTCAGAATCAGACATTTTATTGATTGAATTTGATGACAGATAAAAATTGTAACAAACGTCAAATGCACCGTCTACTATATTAAAAATTTTTGTACATTATTAAATTTTAATTAATTCTGATTGTGAATAAAATAGCATACAAACCTCTGTGGAAAATTTCATTCCAGTAGTGACATACTTTCCACCTATGTTTGTAATATACCATTAACATTATATCAAACCTGAAAATTGAAAATAATTGATCTAAAATGAGAAAAAAACGCAGAACTCAGTAGAAACATTTGAATTGTGCCTCTAGGGGCTTCGCACAAAATGTATCCACTTTATTTAAATTTCTATCAAGCCCGTTTTCATCTACTATTCCTTGGAAACGCCAAATTATTCGCTTTTTACCTAATTGCGCCTGCGCTAAAGCATTCCCAACTTCAAAATGAGCTTCTCGCTGAATTTTAACCGAAAACTGGTGGAATTTTAATGTATTTTAGTTATATGCGTAGGGGGCGACTAAAATCTACATAAAAAAGTATTTTTTTATTAAAATCGCATTGGCTAAATTGAAGTTTATAATAAAATAAGTAGAAATTGCATTTGAGTGGTGTGTTGATTATCTAAAAAACAGAAAGCCAAGATTAAAAGTAAATAACATCATATCACAGGAAATTAGCTATATTAGAGGTGTTCCACAGGGAAGCATATTAGGTCCTCTGTTATTCCTAGTTTACATCAATGATATTGTTGATTTCAAGGGTCAATGTGTCATTCATCAATCACGCTAACGCTGTTATTAAATTGCGTTAAATCTTCTATTTAGAAGTTCATTTGGCCTACCACAGTGGACTAAATGTATCATATATAACACTTGAAAGGATTTGGTTCAGAATCTCTTTGAAGTTTTATTTTTTATTAAATTGAACAAATATACAAATATATAACTGGGATTATGTACAACGTAGTTATTTAAGTTTTGATTATATTTATATAGTAGAATTTTACCCTTCGCACATATATGATGAGTTATTTTGTTGAAAGATGATTGTGTATGCTTTTAAAGTAGAAAAATTTGGTTTATATTTGTTGTACCGATGCTTGTGTAGTCTGTTAAAGTTGTAAACGTTCTGTGTGTTTTTTATGCCCAGAACAAGGAACCTGGTCAATATCGACATCTGTTTTTTATATTACTTAGAATTTGGATTTTTACCTCTTTTTGGGTACCTACTGTTGGAAATGAACTAAAGAATTTCCAACAACACTATCATCCTACCTCACTTCAATTACTGTTCTACAATACTTTTTTTACTAAATCAAAATAAGTTGAACCGACTACAAAAATTGCAGAATAGAGCAATGCGAATAATATTATCTTGTTCAAAATATACTTCCATTAATTTAATGCCAATCAGAAATCTTCTACTATGGAATGTATTAATTTTTATTCATAAAATCAAACATGGTTTACTTCCGATTTACCTACAGCAGAAGCTTGATTTTTTATAATACATTTTCTAGGACATTTTATTTTCCTAATTCCCTGCTATAGGAGTTTTCCTCCTTTTCAGGGTAAAAGAAGCTTGATTATCACTTTAATGTGCACAATTATCAAACACGGAACAGAAATAACTTTTATATTGAAACTGTCGTTAAAAGCTCAACACAGAATTCACTATTTTTTAAAGGTCTAGATCAATATAACTCTCTTTCAGAGAAAATTAAATCTGTAAATTCTGTAAAAACATTTAAAATCCTTGTCACAGAATATTTAATGAATTAATATTTTCTCCAGGAACAATATCTATAGAATTAGTTAGTTTTAAGTGTACTCTTTATTATTTCTAACTCGTTTTATTTTTTTAATAATTGTTATATTATTAGCAAAAAGAGCTAAATAAATAATAATTCTTTTAAAAAAATATTAAGGTTTAATTCTCTTAATCGGTCAATCCTCCAAGCTGCCTTTTACTGTTTAGAATATCAGATAAACCAAAAAAAAATTGATTTAATGTCAAACCAATATCCAATTAACAAAGGATCTTCCCTATCATATTTATCATTCCCCTCTCTATTCACGTTGCATAATGAAATATTATGTAGGTCTTTGTGCCCTTTTTAGTGTCGATAACCCGACAGTATCGATCTAGGCGGCCTGTAGGCACTTATTTATGCAAGATCAAGGGTTCCTTTGGCGGTGAATAATCCACCCTGTGTCCATCACCGATATCACAATCGATCGAATTATGATAACTCTACGGTTATAGAAGTGGGAAGCAAGACATACTAAAAGAACTGTTATTATGGAACCGTTTCAGATATTGGACGGTGATATGTAATAACGTTATTACAAAAAAAAGGCTGCTATTGGAATTCTCCTCACAATTTCGGCTCCATTTGTATATTATCACATCGATTAGTGACACTTCTATTACACAGGGTCCTGAATGGAATTCCATCCGGCCAGAAATCCATCGCGCCAATCCAAAACTTCATCACTCCAACTCACCATGAATGTACAATTTGGATTGTTGGAACGATGGAGTTAAAGGCGGAGTTTCCGAATATTGCCGAGTGAATCCGAACATGTTTGATCTGATACTCGTCAATGTTGTCAACGTCGGTCAGGATTGAACCGATTAACAAGGCTAATCGATTCTTTTCATAAATCGTTAGTGATGAGACTTGGCATAAAATTTACTTATGGCAATAGTTGTATAAGTAATAAAAGAACAAACTTATATTTTTGAAAATCTGGATAAAAAACAACAGGAAAATATATCACATGTGACAGCAATCGAATCATGGTTATTGCATTCTCATTTCTAACGATTCATGAAAAGAATCGATTAGCCTAAACTTTTTGTTTTGATTTAATAAGATATAAATAGAGGTAAACTAAAGTTGACTTTTTACTTGTCGTTTCTTCAAACATAAACAAATTGCTGTATACAACAACTCATAATCCATTTTTCTAACAATAAAATAAACAAATGAAAAAATGTGCACCTAACCTATAAACCTATACAAATAAATGGCAGAATGTGCACCTAACCTATAAACATATGCAAAGTGGAGTGATGGATTGATGGAGTGGTCATGAATAGCCCGCGCATCAATCCAATCGTTCCAACACTCCAGTCGTTCCAATCTACCTCATAGTTCCACTCCATTGGAACGATCGTGAATGGGCACCTTTAGGTGTGTTTACATAGCCTTGCATTTAAGTTGGATATAGTATCGATAGAAATACAAAAATAACCTTAAATTTAACTGTTTCACCCACCTCTACTTAAAATATTTTAAGCTAGAGGCGATATAAGTGTTCCTGGATGGGGTTTGTTCAATTTACTCTCTCCAAGTTACCATGGTGATAATAAAATTTCAATCCTCAAGAAGAATATAATTCGTTTTGTGATAATTTCAACGCGGTTGACCGTAAAATAGGGTAATTGGTACATTTGGTATACAGGGTTGTTGAAAATAGGAACGATTGATTAATACAGAAGTAACCATCCTTTGACAGATTTATATTCATACATACAATAACAAATGAAAGAAGTTGACAAGTGGCAAAGTTTTATTTTAACTCATTCTGTGAGTCGGAAAAATATACATATATTTTAAGCAGCAACCAAACCACCTCTCCCCTCCGTTTTCGAGGATGCTGAATACGATGGCGGTGGTGAAAATTCTTTTGGAGTTAACCCAAGCCCCCTAACAGTCAAAAACCACCCCAAACACGATGGCGTTGTCCAAAATTATTTTCGTCTTAACCCTACCTCTCAAACGGCAAAAAACCACCCGCAAAATATATCTTCCCCCTCATTTTCGAGGATGCTGAGCACGATACTAGTGTCTAGTGAGAGGTAAGTTACAAGTCCTAACCAATCAAAAACATCTGTCATTAGGATGTGTTGGCGGGAAAGTTTAAAAATATGTTGCGTAGGCCGTTTTGTATTGAAAAATGCCTGTTTCAACTTAGTAAATACAAGTACCCACCAAGCGTGCTGGTGCAAATAAAAGAAATAACAATAAAATTGATATGATGTACTTTTAAAATAAAAATATAAGTACAGCATTAAATTCAGTATGGCGGAATGCCCTGTAATTCTATTATATTTGTTTTATTAAATAAGAAAATACAAGAAAAATACTATTTCGTTTTGATATATTTCTTGAAATAATAAGGAAATATGAAAGTTACAAGGCATAAAAAAACTAGTTTATTTATTTAAAAATGTGATGTGTCCAACACATGACTTTCCTGTCTTCACTACTGGGCTTACAAAAACTATTTTTTGTGATTTTTTTTTTCTTTTTGGAACAAAACAACCTTCTCTGAATGTTAATTTTCTTATTATGTGGAACAGTATTAGTTGTGTTGACTCAAGTTCTTCAACTGAAGTTGTAGAATCTAACATTTTTTTTTAATTTCATTTTTTTTGCACTCCTTGCATTGGGAATTCGTAACCTAACCTTCCAAAAACAAAATTATTAAAGCAACTACCGTTTCCACGGTTGCCAATAGTTTTTAACTAAAATCTAACGTATCCAGAACATACCTCACTCACAATAGTCTACTGAGATCGGAGAGCCTCTAAAAGGTTCCTCCACCGGACGATTATGTCAATTTGGCAGCGCTGTTTCAATTGCCACCAAGGTTATTCTTGTTAATTTTGTGTTTTTCGAGGTTTTTTCCGACTCACAGAATGTATTATTTGTACAATACACTCATAAATATAAAAATTATGTTTAATTTTTTCCTTCGTGGCTCTAATAAAAGTAACTGGGCAGTAAATTCTAATTTGCTCGATGTTTAATATTTAATGGAAGCAATGTAAGTGGTTGTTCCGTTATCCGTTAAAATTAGCGCCAGTCTTCTTCTTCTTTTAGAGCTGATCGTCTTTCTGTTTTTACAGACAATTTATGGTCGTTTAACGAACGCCGCCATTTCGGTTAATTTGTTCGGTAATTGCTGGTAATATTGCATTAATTAGGTCGAACGGGTCACTATTCCATACGGTTTTTATGTAAATTTTCCAACGAGTAAACAGGATCATTCGCTAGAATTTTTATTACTTTAAACTATTCAATAAACAAATTATTTCCTACAAAAAAGAGAAGGTATATTTCTTTCAAATTTGAATATATAGGGTTAGTTCAAAACAGTATATGCTATAATAAGGAGTAAAGCATCAAAACGGAAAGTTAAATAAATATTATTCCCTATATAAACTAACCAGTAGACCAGATTGAGTCGAACCATTCACTGTTAAAAAAGTTTATGTAAAATCATGTGAAAATACAGATATTTATGTACTAACCCTAGTACCTTATGAATTCTGTAAAAATAAGAAACTCACTAGATTTATTGTGTAATCTTACGAAATGATTACTGTGATTTCTTCATTATTCTGTGAATTTACTTGTTAATTATTTGGTGTGAATTCACAGTGACATTCAAACACATGATATAAAGAAACGTGTAATTTTATTCAGAATAAGTATATTTATTATATGAAAAATACCAACACACTAATGTGAATACATGATTCACATACATAGCCACTAAGTTCTTAATCAAATTGAAAACCTTCTTTTTAACGGCTGACACTTTTCTTGAATCTTAAGGAACATTCTCTGTAGGAATTCCATAGTTACAGGTTGTGGATAAATCCTTGAGGTATTTTATATTCAAAATCAAGAAATTTTCGTATTAGTTGGGAATCTGAGGCCTTCTAGGAAGCATTTTATAAGTTTCCAGTGTGAGGCAAAATGCATTGTAAAATAAATATTTTAATTAAATAATAATAATATTGTGTTTTATGCTTGTAAAAAAATTATTTCTCAATTATCATTATAAAAAAAAGGGGATCCAACATGACTCCGGAACAGAAAAAGGGGCTAATGGAGTTCATGAAGTTGAATCCCCAGCTTGATAAGGGTGTTTTTTCAAATAATTTTACTTTTAAAAATGCACAGGGTTTATGGATGCAAATAAACAATCAGTTAAATGCTCAACCAGGATCTCTTTGAACATTAACACGCCTTTCTCTCCTTTCCGCCAATATTTCTGCTTCTTCTAAAGCATTTATTGCCACCAAATTTATGGTTTCGTTTAAAGCTGCCATATTCAAACAAAATATTTAAATAATTGACAGTTATTCCGTCAAAAACCCGTTTCGAGTGTGACTACGAGTGGTTAATACCCAATAGTTGTAACGTACTCGAATATATTCGTATACGTTATGTGACCGTTTGTTTGAAAATATAGACGATTACATTTCATTCGTAAAATCAAAGATTCGTGTACGTAATGAATTTGAAAATATGGCCCCAGATTCCCAACTATGTACATTATCATTTATATTTGTCTTTTCCAGATATACAAAATAAAGTGTTGTAGTTGGTTTCTAACCTAGAAAATATTGATGTCATTAGTGATACAACATTTGTTGTGGAATACAAATAAATATTACTTAGGTTAGGGAGAAAAACAATATTACTGCGTTCCAATCTCTCGTAACCCTCAACTAATTTGCCTTTTCTCTGAGACACAGAGTTCTAAAAATAGCAATCCGATAGTGCGCAGTTCAGGTGGCGGGGTATTCACATAACTAATCCTGTACAATTTCATTCACAGAATGAATTCTGTAAATCAGTAATGTTTACATGTATTTTCACGTTGGCCGTATTTTTCACATATATTATTCTGTGAATAATTTTACAATGTACTTTTGAGGCTTATATAATGTAAAATGTAGGTCACATAGTATATTTTGTGAAAATTTCCATACTTATCAAGTTTTTTCACAACCATTTTTTAGAGTGTTCGTTTGCGTGGAAACCAATCAGTAATTGCATTGACCTCCTGGCTATTTGTCGTCTGGAGTTTATTCAATTTGTTTGGAAGAACTATACAGAGTGAATATTAACACCTTCCCTCCATCCGTCCCTCCCCAACAATCAAATCTATGTAAGATGTTTACGAAAAGTTTTATTAAATTCCTAAAGGCACGACAAATTGGAGATTGATATAATTCTAGCATTTCGTTCAGTTATTTCGTATCAAAGGCCGAAATTTATTTTTCTGAATAATTTCATCGATGTAATTACCGAATTTTTGCCGGTTCCCTCTCACTCTGCGTGCCATTAAATAATATGATGAATGTCATAGCGGTCGGAATCCAATGAATAAACAATGTTTTTGATCAATTTCCATTGGAATTTATTTATTTATGTATTCGTGTAATTTGAATTTTTAATTCCAATTCATAATTCGGGTACCTGGGTGAAAATCCGCCAGTATCGGACTAGTGCGGAAAATGGAGATATTAATAATTTCACTGGAATTTCCCTGGACAAAACGTACCTAATAAATAGAAGTACTAATTCGCGTCATCTTGTAGAGTTTGACGAGAAGAATAAAAATTAGTTTTTATAGTTTATTTCTGCCATAGGCTTTACCGATATATGTACAGGGTGTAATTGAAAAAATAATTTTTAGAAATCTTGTTGCAACTCCAAGTTTACACAGTTTAGACATTTGTACACATTCCAATTACACTCTGTATAGTGGTTTAAAGTTTAAGTCGGCAAAAGACAGTAAGTTTTCATGTGAACTATTTGACACTATCTCAAAAAAACATTCATAACTTTCTTTAAAAAATCTTACGTCTCAAAAATTTTTATTATCTAGGAGATGCTAATCTTGCAAAATCAAAGTTCGTGAAATATCTGAAAGCATCTCAAAAGATCCTCGAAAGCCCAGTTTATCAGAGCATCAAAAAAATTTGAAAAAAAAATATACAATTTTTCTGGCACTCTAACGATTGGTTAATAAAGTTAATAAAAAATAAAAATGAATTCAAAAAGCTGAGACTTTTTCGCATAGAAATAGTATATTGTGCAACAAGTGGGGAAAATTCAACTTTTCTCACGAGGGTAAAAGTGTGTGGCACGAGCCTGAAGGTTAGCAAAACTAAAATAAGTATCCTACCTCTTAACAGTTAAATAATTTTTTTAATTTTATTTTTGTATTTCTTCTCCATTCCATAAATTTTTCGTATGCCAATTCAAACTTTTTTCTTCAAATTACCGGCAACAAATCTAACGTTACTTTTGCGGCTCTTTCCTATATCTGTGGCGGAGTATTATCAAAATCTGTCAGTACCCATATTATTTATTATAAATAGGTATGTCTTATTAAAATAATATTTAATAGAAATTGCGGTTTTTATCAAAGCACGAATGAAAACTACCTTAAGAATTTAAAAAACTTCTATAATCTGACAGTTATGACAACTATTTAAAGCAGCCTACTAAGTTTTTGTCGATTTTTGTTGATTCTCCAAGTTGTAGAAAAAATGATTTTCAGACGGGCTGCTATGAGACAAAAATCTTGGTTGTCATTTCTCTTAATATAAATTTGGGGGAGATATGGAGGTTTGTAATTTGGGATATATGCCCTATTGTAGAGTTCGACTAGTAAATTAAAAATCATACTTTTTGATTTACGCCTTACTGTCGTATACCGGTTTGAAGTTTAAGAAGAAAAATTCCAGATTTCGCCAGTTTTAGATACACATTTTACCCTTTAATTGTTTATCGTTATTCTATCACTTTTAATTTTGGGATGACATAAAATAGTTTGATCTATAATCGGGCCAGTCCGTGTATGAAATTAAAGTTATCAAAAGCATATACAATAATGTCAGTACGGCGAAACGAGAACGAACAAAGTAACAAAACGTAATTAGCCAATTTTAATGTGCATATTTTGTACCTACAAATAATTTAATCATTTTCACAAAAATTAAAACGTCCTTGTTGTTATGTTTCAATGTATGTATACAGGGTGATTCCTAATTGAATGCTGATATTTCATTGGGGGATGCTTGGGACACTTTTAAGATAAAACAGGCTGATGGGAAAATCCCAAGGGTTTTAATAATACTATTCTGTATGAATACTGTTTTTAAAATAAGCGCTTGTTAACACTCGCACAACACATCTATTAAACGCGATTGGTTACAAATATAAGTGCAATTCAAAAAACCGCCAAAAGTAACACTGGCCAACAGTCTTTTCTTTATCACTTACCTAAATTATAAAACGTTCTTTCAGAATATTTAAAACTTACCACTCGCTCTGTTCATTATTTTATTAAACAATATCTGGACCTACAAAATTTTTTGATTCTACCATGCATTTTGTATAACGATAAGAAACATTTACATTTTTCCTTTAAGAAAAAAGTCACGATGTTGTTCGCCAAAACGATATTTGCCCGAAAATTTATTAAATTTAACAAACCGAGTTTCAATATTAAAGTCTAGCATAGACATACGAATATTTAACTCGGAAAGAGATGATTAAAACCAAAACTATTACACATATTTTTAGCACATTTTGACAAGTGTCCATTTTAACAGTGTTACTCAACGTTCCATTAAATATTTACCTAAATCCATGATTTCTGAAATTGAATTGGCAACGTTGTATTTTCTACTTTGAATTTATGAGATGGCTGTCATTTGACAAGCAAATTATTTATGTCCGTCAAATGAACATTTTTTCCTTTTTTAATACTTTTCAGGCTTATTCTGGTTATAAATTGCTACTTGGGCATTTGTAGAAAAGTTATGTAGGTACCTATGCGTTTGTATTGGAAAAATATGTTCGTTTCAACGCACTGAATTTGTTTGTCTTGGCAGTGAGTATCCCAATATATATTTCTTTTTAATGAAATGTGAAAATTTTCTATCGCTATATTCAATTTATCATGTTTTATAACATCTGTGAAAATTTCATGAAAATCCCAGCCGGCCCCATAATCTTAACGTTTACCCAGAGATGTGTGTGTCAGTAGTTGTCAAAATTTGTAGGTTATTATGGCGAAATTAAATAAAGTCAAACCTTGACGTTGATATTTACAAAAATATTCTGACTTTTAGGGCTTTCATTTTCACTGTGTAGGATTTCGATATTTTGCACAGGGTGTTTGGGAAAAGGATTCTAATTTTATATTTTTCAAACACCAAAAACTCAGTTAACTTAAATGGACCACCCTGTATTTTTTTACCCTATGTGAAATAACTTTTAATTTTCTATCGAAAACTATGAGTAATGTATGTATATGGGATCAAAACTTAATTAGAAATGAAACTAAAATAAAGACGTAAACATTTATGAAAAAAAAATACCGCACTCTTAAAACGTTTCTCAGGATATCTGGTGTTATAGTAGCAAACGCATCCTTTATTTTAATCTTCATGTCATCAGCAGTGGTAGGTGGAGTGTTGTAAACTAATTTTTTAATGTAACCCCAAAGAAAGACATCCATGCTGGTTAAATCAGGAGATCTAGGTGAAAATTCATGTGGGCCTGCCCTTCCAATCCATTTATTGGGGAATTTCCGTATCATAGTAATGAAATTTATGTCGGTTTACCAATCGATTGTTGTGGAAAGTGGATTTGTCGGTAAATAAAACATATTTACAGAATTCATCATCTTCCCCAACTTTTTCAAGACTCCATAAACAAAAGTCTAACCTATACGTTGAAAGTCTCGTCCATATAAGTTCTGGTGAAGTTGTATGTGATGAGGCAGGTACTTATGTTTTTTCAAAATTCTGCAAGCACTTGTTCGACTAATTCCAGTTTGTCTAGAAATTTCTCTTGAACTGACATTTGCATTTTCAACCACTGAGCCTAAAACTAAGAAATCATTCTAAAACCATGGCCTACTACAATAGGAAACATTACGTTCACGCAAATTTTAGAGAAAAATCCTATTTAAGTTAAGTGAGTTTTTGATGTTTGAAAAATATAAAATTAGAATCCTTTTCCTAAACACTCTATGCAAAATATCGAATTCTTACACAGATCAAATGAAAGCCCTAAAAGTCGGAATAAATCGATATAAATTTGTGTTACTGAAAGTAAGAGGTTTCCGTGTTTTTTAGTTCTTGTTTAAATAGAATATTTTTCTTAAAATCACAATTTTCTCGAAATTGGTAAGAGATAGATATAGGGAACGTTGAATAAAGTTGACTTACTTTTTAACGTATAATCTAAAAATGTCATAAAATACAGGGTGTTGCATTTAAAAAACTTTGATAAATTACAATTTTCTGGATAAGTGCAAATAATTTAAACAAATAGATCTTATCATTTAACATCTGTCACCAAAAAATAAGCTGATATCTTGTACCGTTTAGGCACAAGAGAACGAGGGAATAGTCGTGGGCCACCCTGTATATAAAGCAATTATTCACCCTATACATCTAACATTGTTTCCTGAAAGCAAATATAAACCATAGCAGATTATTGTTATCCTTTCTACCTCCTATTTTTCGCCTGTCTGGCACATCAGTGTCCCCTGTCCCTAGTCCCAAGTCCCTGGTTATTCAATAGGAAGCGGACGCACAAAACAAGAACGCGAACGAGAACTGAAACTCAACTCGACCATGCAGAAGACGTAAAGATCTGATTTTGTTTCATTCAAGTAATTCAGAAAGTAATACTTAGTTCGCTTTGCTTTTGTTATTTTTTGTCTTTCGATGACTATTGTTCTAAAGCAAGGCCAACTAAAATTGTATGTATAGCGACACAAATGATTTAGAAAAGAGAATGATTATTTAAATTATTGCTATTATGTCGTTATGGTTTACTTTTATTAGTTTTCCATAATAAAAACGATATTTTTATATATAAAAAATTTATTATAGAGGAAATTAAAGAGAGAATAATTATTTTTGTTTTTATATGATACAAGGTGTTTATTTTTTTATCGATTGTTTAAGAATGAAGTTTTACCTTTATTTTATTATTACATATACATAACCCAGAATTTCAATTTTTACGTTGTATCGCCAAACACAAATACAAAAAGCAAAAAAATAAAAACAAACAATAAGCGCGCCGGCCGCTCCCCAGCTCACACTTCCCTCGACTAGCAGCGACTCCACAAGTATTTAGAATGGGGAAGAAAAAGCGAAGTACTTTTCCGGCGTCTCCACCTCAACTACACCGAACAATACCAATCAGGAGTCACCCTTGCGTGAGTGAGGTGATAAAAAATTCCACTGTGTCACGGGACCCATAAAAAACGAGTGACTCGAAGCCGGTCCATTTTCCGGAGGGTTATGATATCAATGCAGAGTTGCCACACGAAACTTGAAAATTTCTGTGTATCGAAAGAGCTCCTAGTTGTTTCTTTTACCGTTGTTTTAATATGGGTACAGGGTGTGTCACGAAGATAGCCCATTTGCCATATACAGGGTGAGTCACGGTGAACGAGACGCTCCATTGTGGCTAAACGGTTAATATTTTGAAAATTGTGTTTATTCATGGATGAAGGCTACATTTTAAAATTATTTTGAAATATACAGGTTGTCCCAAAAAAGTGTGGCGTATCAAAGTTATATTATTTCTTATGGAAGACCCTATATTTTATTGCATTTATAGATTATACGTTAAAAATAAGATAAACTTTCTTAAGTATTCCCTATACCTAACCTTTTTACTTTTCGAGATATTTTGATATTTCTAAAAATGGAAGCACTTATAAGAAAACCAATAACCTAAAAACCTATGGAATCAGCCAAATCCAATTTTAACTGAAAAAATTAGATTAATAATTGAAAGCAATAATGTATTTAGAGTTGTTTAAAATTATACAGGGCGTCCAAAATGGGGCGATTCTCTAATGATATATTTAAACGACAATATCGTTCTTATTTTAAATAGGACACCCTGTATTTTATAATCCTATTGTGTAGCAAATTCCATTACCTTTTAAAAATTATAAAGGTCTACTATGTCTAAATCTATTAATTTTGGAGTTATTTTTATTTTTGTTAAATTTTACATTATTTTTCCACCGTAATGCCTAATTATAACACCCTGTATTTGATGAGCTTAGACTATTGCAACATCATTTTTTGTCTAATATCTAATGATACATTTTCCAACAGTTCCTAGAAATTTTTTCTTAAAAATTGCAAAAATTTCCTCCCATTTAAATGGCCATCAAAGAAATATGGGCAAATAACTTGGCCGCCTATAATTCCACCGTATACATTAATGTTCCACCGGTTCTGATGATCTATTCTATGGAACAAATGCTGGTTTTGATTATCATAATAATGAAAGTTGTGACGGTTAACTAGTCTATTATTATGAAAAGTGGATTCATCTGAAATTTTTTCGGATCATAGTCTAAGCTGATCAAATACAGGGTGTTTAGGCATTACGGAGGAAAAATAATGTAAAATTTAACAAAAATAAAAATAACTCCAATTTGCTTCATAATAGGGGTATAAAATACAGTGTGTCCTATTTAAAATAAGAACGATAATGTCGTTTGAATATGTCATTAGAGAATCGCCCCATTTTGGACGCCCTGTATAATTTTAAACAACTCTAAATACATTATTGCTTTCAATTATTAGTCTAATTTTTTTCAGTTAAAATTGGATTTGGCTGATTCCATAGGTTTGGAAGTTATTGGTTTTCTTGTAAGTGCTTCCATTTTTAGAAATATCTCGAAAACTAAAAAGCTTAGGTATAAGGAATATTTAAGAAAGTTTCTTATTTTTAACGTATAATCTATAAATGCAACAAAATATAGGGTCTTGCATAAGAAATAATATAAATTTGATACGCCACCCTTTTTTGGGACAACTTAGCAGTAACATCATCCCAAATATCACTAATTTAGTTGCAAAAAAGCAACATTACGTATTTTTGGGGTCCATGGCTGAAAAAGGTTAGGAAACGCTCCCCCCAATAGTAGCGATTACCGCTCCGGTTTTAGATGAAAAATAAAATAGTTTTACATACCTCCTTGGACTAGCTGGATCAACAAGAAAATTTTCTCGTTCAATTGCTATTCTAAATATTATTTTGTGTTCCCTTAAAGTATACTGAAATTTTGCATACTCAACAGCCTGAGACTGAAACGATTTAAAAAAAAACTGTTACTAGGCACGTTGGGCGCCAAAATGTAACGTTTTTAAAATACGTTGTTTGAAGTTAACCTGGCTAGCTCAATACCAAAAAAAAAAAACAAAATAAGCTTGTGTCGTAGATTTGACTTAGAACCTTACTAGTGAGTTAGTGGCATAGTCTTTAATTAAAAAGACTTTTAAAAGTTTTCATTAAGCCAAGTAGGGGCGCCACGAGGTTGGTTTGAGTATAACTTCGAATACATGCCACTAACTTTCTAGTTGAGAGCGAAAAATAAAACACAACGAAAAGAAGTTTAATAAGTGAAATTTTTAAGATGAATAGTTTAGATGAAAAGAAAAGAAACCAAATTTTGTATTTAACATTTAAAATGGATTGATATGACTTCTGGCAAAGGTGTAAGTGTCGGATGACACTTATCTTTTGGTTAGACGGTCGAGACTGTTCCGGTTAGAACGTTTTAATATAATATAAATAAAACTACTTTTTAATTATGAATTTGATTAACAGTAAAGGGAGAATATTACACGTATCACTCTCTCTTACTTTTTTTTAATGATTCCCCAAAACCGAATCCGCATATTCAGCAGCCTCGATGAGCGAGGCGGCGCGGCTTTTGAAATTTAATATTGATAAACAATTTCGATACTATAACAAGACCGCTGGTGTGAGGAGGAGGAGTCTGGAAGGCTCTACTGAGGGTTGCTGGAACTTCTCTAGTCTGTTCTACCCCACTTGAGTTTACTTTTAAATGCTCTGTTCTATCCCTCTGGAACTTTCTTTATAGACTGGAATCGAAATGCCCCTTAATGTACTCGGGTCTCCTTTTGAAAATGAATTTGGGACACCACTGTGTTTTTGGATTATCCTCCTCGTGTCTCCTTTGTCACCAAATTGAAATTAACACAAAAAAAACTGATATCTGACTTCACACTATTGATGTTATGATGTATGATGGCACCAAAAAGACCGAATTTATGAAGTGCCGGCTTATTTATAGTTATTCGGATTCGACGTCATCGATTGAAAGCTGTCAATCGGAACCACAATCGATATTTAGATATCGAACGGTTATTATTAGATCGAGTACACGGACACGGGACGAACTGGGGAATTGTTTCATAGACAATGGAATATTTTGTCGAAATACGACTTAATAAAAACTTACAACCTGGAAAGAAATAAACGTTACAAGACATATTTTCGATTTTCTTCTTTAGTGTTTTTTCAGGATCTAATACTCAGTTAATAATACTTTCGGTGGGAAAACATATAGTAGCGTATAAGTCCAAATGCTCTAAGTTCGAACCCAGTGTAGGTAAATTCTTTTTATTAAAAATTTTTCTTCATGATCTTACTTTCTATCAATTTTATTTGTATATAAAAAATTCTTTAGCTCCGATTAAAGTATTCAATATACAATCATCATTCGTCCAGTAAAAAACTATGTAAACTCTTGCCTGTGGATATACGTAAAATTTTTTTTACTTAAATTTTTCTTCATGATCTTACTTTCTATCAATTTTATTTGTATATAAAAAATTCTTTAGCTCTGATTAAAGTATTCAATATACAATCATCATTCGTCCAGTAAAAAACTATGTAAACTCTTGCCTGTGGATATCCGTAAAATTTAAAGATAAATCGAAATGAAAATGGTTACATAGTTGTACAATTGTTCTGAAGAAAGTTGTGGACGATTTTCTGGAGTCATTGGAGTCGTGTCATGTCAGAATCAGTACATTTGATGTAGACAAGATTTGCAAATACCTCCCTCGTATCTTGGGATCTACAAAATGGGTTCTTTCCATGTGAACTTCCGCATTCATCAATCGGCGCTAAGCTGAAGGTGAATAATTCAAAACGAAGGGACTCCGAAATTCGAAATAAAGGTCCTGGTAATTAAAATGGGCCTTGGTGAATAAATTTGGACTAATTGGTGAATTTTAGATAATATCGCTTATGATGATAAAAACGCTTTTGTTTCTCATAAAGTTTCCGGTAGTCCGGTCTGCTGGTTCTTTTGATTGTTCTTAGTTACCAACCACAAAATATATATTTTCTATGAATATTGAATGACAATGAACGCACTATGGTTTTCAATAGGTGAATCTATTCTTAACATCAAACAGGGTGTGTTAAAACTAGAAGTTTTTAAATAAATATTATGTTGGGGCATTCGTTTTTATTTTCAAACAACAATATAGTATTAGGGCTAAATTTCATATTGTGTAGAATTAAAATTCCCAACGTTTATTTACCAGTTATGTAAATGTAAATGTGAACCAGTTAATTGAAGTTGGTAGTGGCAGTGGCCATGATTTATTATTATTGAACATGTACTTTTGTAAATCATTACCATTTCTACATAACCCGTAATCAAATTTTGAAAAATGAATATACTCGAACGGTTGCTTGTCCTATATGTGTATAAAATGCTGCTTTTGCTTAAAAATTAATTAATAATTTACTCATCTAGTATTTCGAGGAACTTTAAAAGATACCTCAAATAAAAAAATGTTTCGATTATTGTAAATCAAAAATATTAAAGCCCTTAGGGAAAAGGTGAATATCCATAGACTGGAAATTAAAGGGTTCAGAAGGGTCTTGTGTAGCTATAATTTAGTAGAGTGCAAGGTCTTCAAAAGACCCTATTAACAATAGATTGTCACATTCAGGTTCTGGCATAAATAAGTGAGCATTGTACGAGCGGGCCCTTTCTCCATGAATTTAATTACAGATATTCGGAATTTAATTTGGAGTGAAGAGGTATTAAGAACGACTTCGCGTATTGTTTATCAAGAATTTTATTCTCCTCCGCTATTCCACTTATAGAAATGCTTCTTTCATGGGGAATCAGCCTTAGATAGCTCAGGAGACTATTTTAATAATTACGAAGGGAAAAACAATTGCGTCGGAATATTGATGGGTTATAGCAGTTTTAGAATTTTTTTAATTTCGCGATTCCACCTACATCTCTTAAAAGAAAAAAAGATTTTTTCATATGGAGTTACACAAAAACTATAATAGTATATTGTGGGGAAAATGAGACTTTTCCCACGAGTCCGCAATCACACGAGTGAGAAAAGTCCTTCCGCACGTGTTGCATACTATACTTTTTCTACGACTACCATAGAATAAGTATTAAACTATGGAATAAATTTGTAAAAAAGAATAGCAACCTAGCAATAAAAATTCGAGATTAAAATCTACTAAATTTATTATTCATTCTTTGTAGGTTCGTTTTTTAAACAAAAAAAGTAAGTTTGGATCTGAACCCGGCCCGGTAGCATGATAGCCTCATGCTCTAATCAGTGCGCTACAAGATCTTACAGAGAATGAATTGTAAATCAAAATAGTAGGTTATTGTGGATAGGATAAAATAATTTGATTTAAACAATCTAGTCCAGCGCTGTCACTGGCACGAAAAAGTCTTTACATGGGGCCAACTACCACGCCAGCGCTGGCGGCCAGTGAGACTGTCTCCAGCTACTGGATACATCTAAATCAGCCTTTACTGTTAAGTTGACGTATCTATCTATTTTTAAATTTTGACATTTTAAGACCGTACCTAACCAATAAAAAAGCCGTACATAAAATAGTAGGTGGTCTTGATTTTTTCTTGTTTTGCCATTTAAATACGTATACTGTGGAATAAGTGGCATTTCTGTGGAATAAGTCTGATTATTTCCCTTGCTTGTCAAATATCAATTTTTAACCAATCACGTGCTTGGAAACTGATTTGACGCAGCCAATCAAAACAAAATAAAGCGACTATTCACCTTGGTGGTAAATAGTCGGCTATTTTATCATCGTCCTCAATATTCACCTGAAGGACGGTATCCAACAATAAAGAAGCCGCCCGTAAATTTCAAATTTTTCAAATAAAACCTATACTAATGGTATTATAAAGATGCTTGTAGTTAACAAATTATCGATCTTTAGTAGCAAATACTCAAATCCAACTGATTTCGCACTTTTTCTGAAACTATAAATATATAAATTCATTCCTTTCTATGTAATACTGTCCATTTTACGATACTGTCAATCTGAATTTTGACAGTTTGCCATTAAAATTTATTACAGAATTAAATTTGACACATTTTGTTAAAAAGTATTAACAATGAGTAGATTCGGGAGTAAAAATCTTCAAGAAATTGATAATATAATTAAATTAAACGTACCTGCCAACACAGTAAAGAGCAAAACTAGTATAATTTATACGTACGTACAGAATTTTTTTTGACTCGGGAAATAATCTACTGACAGGAGCTGTCATACAGTTTTTCATCTACAAACCATTTGTAATTCAAAATTGCGCGTTTGTGATTAGTGGAAATTAAGACGGGGAAAATAGTCGACAGTAATATAACGCGACCTTGACAAATTAGCTACTATTTTTATTGCTACTAAATTTATCGTATATTTTACAATTTGTCTCGACATATTTTTGGCATTAATAATCAAAGATTATTAATGCCAAAATTAGGTCTCGACAAATTGATCCTAAAATAAACTTGAAATTTCGACGCAATAAAAATAGTCGGCTATTTGTCAAGGTCTTGTTATATTACTGTCGACTATTTCCCCCGTCTTAATTTCCACCAATCATAAATGCGCAATTTTGAATTACAAATGGTTTCTAGATGAAAAAACTGTATGACAGCTCCTGTCAGCAGTTTTTTCGAGTTTACCCGCGGCAAAACTTGACAGCTGTTGTCACCAAAAATTACAATTCCTTTGATAACAAGTAATTATGGTCTCCTAGGATACCAGAAAACGACGCTAAACAATTTTTCTGATTTTGTTGTCAATAAATTTTGTAATATTGTTTTTAAACAGTACTAGTCAGCTTATGTAGTGAAAATGAGTCGCTTTGGAAGTGATTCTATGACTAAATATTGATCTGGCGATTGATAAAAGTGTACCGTACAATACCGTTAAAACCCATACGTTAATAAGGAAACAGTTTACGGAATTCTGCAGGGCAAAAAAATACGAGCTTTTGGAAACTACAAATTTAGCGCAATTAAACCTAATACTGAAAGATTGGGCGTGGAAAATGAAGGCAGAACTAGTTGTGAAGACAATATGGAACACCGTTGCAAAAAAATGCAAGAGATGTATTTTATGAAGTGGAAAATCATTTTTGATCGATTGAAAGATATTATCTTTAAGTCTAGTAGGGAAGCTCGTAATGCGAAACGAAGGAATTTGCAGATGTGCGCCAATAAAAGGAAATCGAGCTCTGCTTTATTAAAATTGGAAGAATACTACGCAATGGTTTTATTATGGGACGAAGACACTCCGGCGGGACTCCAGCGAAAATTTTACCATATCGCTTCAGTAGAACTTGTCTGGAGAGGTGGAGAAGCAGTCAATTGCAGAGTTCATTATTTTAAAGAGGAAATGGATAATTCTGGGATTAAAACAGGTAGATAACATAATTACATATTTTTTAAAGTAACTGATTTTCAAAAATCTTACTTTTTAGGAAGAGTAGAATATAATCCTCTCTTCAATAAAACGGCCCAGGGTGGAAAAAAAATGGCCGATAGTAAATGGCTGGTCCCCAACACGAAGAACCCCACTTTTTGTCCAGTCCGTCTTTTTAAAATTCTAATGGTTAAACGTTCATCTAGAATAACAACTGATAGATTATTCTTAACAGTAAACCCATCATGGAACAAAGAACAATCAAGTGGATGGTACAAAAACACTCCAGTGGGAAAAAACGAACTTTAGAACTGGACTAAAGAAGCAGCAGAGAAGGCAGGATTAAATACAAAAGAAATAAAAATAACAAACCACTCTATGCGGTCGACAGCAGTCAGTAACCGGGCTAAAGTATAGGTAGGTGAACAACAATTAATAAAAATTACTGGCCACTGTTCAGCCAACTCAATTAAGTCTTATCTGCAAATGGATAATGAGCATTATTCTAACATCACAAACACACTTAGAAGTGATGCCTCAGAACCTCCAGCTAATAAACAGAAAACAGAAGATCCTGCAGCCACTCATGGAGCTTCTCACTCTACAGCAGAGCTGGACCCATCAACAACATTAATGATTTACCTACACCCAACTTTATCAACGAGTTAAAGATTTCAAACAATACTCCTACTGTGTACCAAAATTGCAATTTATATTTTAATTGTACCATAAATAATTAAGTTTGTAGTATTTTGTGACTAAATAAATTACCTGTTTTAACAAAATGCATTCGTGCAAGTGCAAAAATCCTCGTCCTTCGACTCGGATTTTTGTTGCCACCAGCACTCATGCTTCTTGTTAAAATATTACTTAGTAACGTGTTTTGTCGATTTTTTCTGAAAAATTAGATGCCCTTATGATATTACTTACGAGAAAACCACTATATTCTATAATAGTAGTCGTAGAAAAAAATATTACCCTGTAGAACACACCATCTATGAAATTTTACGAGTTAAACTTCAACTAATATTGAGCAATTTCGATCTCACGTCGCTTGCAGTTATTCAGTTGCAGATAGAGTTGAAACTTTGGAAGATGTCGCCTTACCTTCGCTGATATAAAGTGGAGGATGAGGCAGGTGTGTCGCATTCATATGTATATGCATAGTATTCTCCGTGGAGAAGGAGGTGGCGCCCTTTTGGGATATTCCATTTCTTTTCCAAACTCATAGTAGTCTGTGTCTGCTTCGAGGAACTTTCCAAACGAAATTCAATCAAGAACTTTACGTTTGGTTGTGGAACTCTGCCATCCACCGTTTGTTTGCTCTATTCAAATTGCGCATACGTGGGTAAACCAAAATGTACATAATTGCATATATACAATTTTAAATTTTCTCGGGGCGGAATTAAAATAAAGCAAAATAATAATTTGTTTTTAGTTTTTGATGACTACGCCACTGGTAAAGTACAAGCAATTTACTTAGGTATTTGAAATTTAATCGTGTCGATCTTGAACACTTACGTGCAACTTTTGAATCGATTTTTATTCATAAAATGTGGCGTGTTGTGGAAATTATTCCTTTTTTTTTTCAAGTAAACTAATTATTATTGCGTTTTTTTTTTAAATAAACATTAATTACTTTTATTATTGTGTACTGCAATAACTGTTTTTATGTAATACACAAAAATAATGCAAAAAAAAGAAAGAAATTTGAATCATTAAAAGCCAAAATAGGACGACCACAAATTCAAAACTTACAGGAAATGCGCAAAAACTTGCATGAAAATAAAATATCGGTAGGGAGGGGTCTTTGAACCCTGGACAAAATTATTCATCCACACGTTCTAACTCAGTTCCCCCAAAAATAAAATAAAAAAATCATAATTAAGCACCCTGTAGATGGACGGGGAGTTCGTTAGTGTGTATCAGTTACCATCCCCTGCAGTCATCATTATGCAGCTCACCCTAGCACAAAAGGGGAAGAGAAGCAAACAGAGACAAAGACAGATACAAAGTGAGACAGAATCCGTGTGTGTGTATAGAGACAAAGTCCTTGATTATCCTTGTAGATTGATTGTTCCCCTAGGTCGACTTAATTCTCTAGGAGTTCTTCGGAAAATCGATGGGAAACTGAGAATCCCGAGAAAACCTACTTTTTATTGAGTCACTTGTAAGTTCGGATTATTTATTATTTTAGTAGGTGGTTATCAACAATATTTGCAGATATAAATCAAATGCGTAGAAAAATAAACTGGAAATCTTTGACTCAACGATAATTGATTATCTTTTTAGTTCATATACATACCCAGTCGTTTTTAATTAACTTATAACTGAATAATTACTAAATAAATTAATAACTTGAAGCTTATATATACAATGTGTTCAAGGTTTCGATATTGACTGGCCAAAAATAAATTTTTATTTAATTCAAAGTTTTCCAACCGAATCATATGCAAATAAAGTTCGGTTATGAATGAGTCATTGTTCCTTTCTTACAATCCTTGTTTAAAAAAAATTGTGGAATACAAATCGACTTATCAATGAACAAATACCTGTCGTCCAACGGTAAATTTGTAAAACAATGTGTATTGTACTCAAAAACTTGTTAAGAGAACAGTCACAGCTAATTTCTATGTTTCAAAAATAGTCTCGAAGCAAATAAATTATAATTCATTTAAATGTTCTTTTTTCTGTATAATAAAACAACTTTTTTTATATTAAAATGTTTTGAAATTGACCTTTCGACTTTTGGTCTAAAGTCGTTTTCAAAAAAATTGACAACAAAAAGTATAATAATAATAATAATTTACTATAGAAACAAATTACTGGACAATTTCACAAGATATGATAACAACATGGAACAAAAAAATAGATTTTGAAATATGAGATGTCATAATCTGTTGTCAACATATTTTTAGTGACGTTGCTGATACTTTGTCATATTTACGAAGACCGTACACAAATAACAATAATTTTGAATTTTTAGAAGTCGGTATTTTTAAGCCATAATTTAAAATTTCAAAATCTATTTACTTAGTTTGAGGTTATGGGCATTGAAAAAAAATAATAGATAAAAGTTCTGCGGAGCTAGTTCAGAATCGTGAGAACAACAAAGTTGTCTCGCCTCAGTATAAGATTATATATTACTTGAATATTTTATAGATTTATAATTATTATCTCATACTAGCGGAGTGAAATTAGACGAAAATATTCTGAAAATGGATGTAACAGCTAAGTCAAATTTTTTTAATTTTTTCGATTTTATTCATAAAGAGAAGCGTATAAAAAATTTGTCAATAAATTTGGACTGGGGCTTGTCGAGATATGTGCCAAAAACGGCATTTATGGTATTTTTCGAGTGGATTCACTGAACGAAAAAAGTACGTGTAATTAATAAAAAAGTACATCAAATCAATAAAAAAGCACATCAAATCAATGGACGTCAACATTAATTTTCAGCCGATTACAGCTATAATTAATACAATAAACGTTCGTACGTAAATTTTCTTAATCCTTAAGTTACGATTTTTGTACGTAAAATCAATAAAATATGAGCATAGATTTATGATCGCAATGATAGGCCTGTGATAGCCGGTTATCAATGTTACGAACGATGGATATTAATCTATGGTTAATGTTTTAATAATCACCAGTTATTAATATTATTAAGTTTTATTTATCAAACCTCGCTAAATTAGGTATACTGGTAATTACTTTATCAAAAATATTAAAACAAAACGATATTTCTAAAAAAATTTCCCAAAACCTATTTTTTCGAATTTCCCATAAGAACAATCAAGATTCAACCAATTCAACCAACTGGAAGAGGATTTATACAAAAAAATGTATTGGGTAGTTATTTTTTATTGTTCTAATACCCTAGAGCTTTCAAAGGGAACAGCATGTTTATAAAAAAAGTTCCAAAACATTTTGCTCTCTTGTGGAAAATCTAAATTGAACAAGTATATAATTTTAAAACATATACCAACTGCTTTAAGTATATGAAAAAATTTAAAATGAATTTCGTCAAAGTAGACGCAAATATTTGAAATTTTACAGATGTCGTCTCCAAGGCATAAAATAAAGGTTTGAATTGCTGATTTTCTCAATTTCCAGCTCTTGTTGGGTTTTAGCACAAAACAAAAATGATTCCTGTGAGTCCTTTATTGTAAATTATATATGGGTCGTCTTTCCAAATGAATTTTTGGAACAAAATTTGGTCGATGGCACCAAATATAAAAGAAGCATATTTTCCATCTAAAAAAATACAAAATTAATATGCTACTTTTTGGCATATTATAATTTGAACTTACTTTCGTCGCACGTTTCCTTGAAGGCGTTATCTAATAGGGCTCTATCAGATTTATCCTTTCTGCAAAAATGCCAGTATTTGCGGAAAACATTTTTTCCCATTTTTTAAAAAGAATTCCCCACTTTCGAATGCGACATTATAATCCATATCAACCTAAAATAAATATATAAATTAAAAAAAACAGCAATTTTTTATTTTAACATCTTAGACATAGAATTTTAGTATAGGTATAATGTGTGCCAAAATATTTACCAAGCGGTACCTTCCATTCTTTGTCGATCTCCAGTCCAGAATTAACTAATTTGGCACAATAATTATTATTTTACTGTCCACCTATGCATGTAGTTGCACTTATATGGGCTATCTACGCTAGTTGTTCGTAATATTAATGTTCGTAGAGATTGATTCACTATTAGGTAGCACTATTTTGGCGAGTTTTTAAGCAGTCAATGGTGGCATTCATAGATTTAATTTAGTGTTCATCAAAACAATGAAAACCGTTAATTAATCTTCAAAGTTTGTAGTTCTTGGATTTATAAAAAGTTTTTATGGTTTTAATGGTAGTACATAGGTTTATAATCGCAAAACATTGATTTGATTAATATTTGTATTATATTAAGGATACAGTTAATTAGTTTTTGATGTTTTGCGTTTATTGCTTAACGATTTTTCGGTTATTGTTTTAATGCACTGGTTAATTGTTTTATGACGTGAAATTATTCTCCCAATCACCGAATAATATAGCATTAATGTCCAAAAAATTGACGACGATACTTTATTGAGTTTACGTACAAATATTTTTTCAGTTCGGCCTTTACTTGATGAAAATCCATAATTATTTTAGAGAAGAAGACCCAACTATGGTCAATTTTCACAAACACTTTTTATTTAAATAAATTTAAATGTTGCGGTGTAAAGTCACAGATGTACTTCGAAAAAATCACGTGCATACCTATGATATCAATTTTAGTTTCCACTTATTTAAAAATAAACATTTTTCGTCAAATTTTTCAATTAATTTCGGCACGTGATCAAATAATCCTGACAAATGAGAATATTGAAACAATTTTTAGAGCTCTTTAGAGCTCATTTAGTTTTTCAATTTAATCATAGAAAATATTTAGTACAACATAACCAAATAAAAAATTAAAAGCCTTAAAAAACAAAACCACTTTATATTAAATTTTTTGAAGAATCTCTCGTTTCTGTATCCGAAGCCTTTCGTTTTTACTCCAGAAAGTTGAACCAACTTGCAACTCTTGTTTAAGAATAAGTATTAAAGTCCGCAACAGCAAAACACCTAGTTAGCAAGAGTTGGCAACAACCCTCACCCGCAACAAGCCACAGAGAATGAACTAAATACAGTGAAGGATTAAGGCAAAATAGGGAAAGTTACATTTAAATCACAACTTTTACAAATACTAAGAGAAATTAATGGATTATATTGAAATCATCACTAGGACGGACCCCAACGAACTGGGTAAGATGGCCGGCAAGCCCCAGCACTTTACATTGTATACATAGGGAAGAAGATCGTTTTATAACGATACAATAGTATTAAAGTTCGTTTAGTGATCAAATTTGCTCGACATTAGTGAAATGATTATTGTTTTCGGTAGGAGAAAACATAAAATTCCAACCAAAAGTCCGTGCAAATCCTCGAATAACTCTTTTAATTTTTGATATATAATAAAATGGAGGGGTTTTTGTCTGTCCCATTCTTAAAAATTCTTACCACGGGAGCTTGTTGACCATACCCATTTAAAACTTTGTCAAAAAAAGTTCTTATCTATCTTATCTATCTCTACAGTTTTCCTTAAATCCAGAATCTTTAAATAAAACAAAAAACACTCAGTGAACCTGTTCAAATTTCTCAACTCTGCCTACATTCGAGCTTAATTCTTCTAATATCTATATCAAAATTGTCAACTTTATCAAACGTATTTTCTTTTATTGACATCAAATATCACGGAAGCTTTAAATGAGGGTAAGCCGTCCTTGTGTCTATTTACAGACCTAGCAAAAGCCTTTGACACAGTCAGTCATCATCTACTCCTGCATTCCTTAGAACATATAGACATGCGTGGCAACACTCTTGAACTATTTAAAAGCTATCTAACAGGAAGATACCAGGCTGTAAGGGTGGATGGTGTTCTAAGTTGTTACAAGGAGATAGAGTATGGAGTGCCCCAAGGTTCAGTGCTAGTGCCCACCCTATTTAATTTTTACATTGATTGATCGCTTGTTTTCAATGAGTAACAGTGGAAAAATTATCGGCTTTGCAGGTGATACAAAGATGATAATTAGATTAACTTAAAAACAAAAGTAGAAACTGACTTTGCAAGAATGAAATGGCTGGATAAAAAATTGTTAACAGTAAACGTAGACAAAACACAATATTTGCCCTTTTGTTGTAACACTTCCGGAATGCCTCCCTTTGATCAACTAACTATCATAACTAATGTTACTTTTAACATCTATCCTGAAAAGAAAATAAAATACTTAGGTATAGTTATTGACTCGCACTTTAAATGGGATTCACACATACTATTTATTGTCAATAAACTCAGAACTATTCTATATAGGTTTAAAAAATCAAAACAAATCTTAAGAATATCCCACTTAAAAACAGTATATTATTCTCTTGTAGAAAGCCATATTCGTTCTAGTATGGGGAGGTACTTTCAAAACGCATATTCATTCATTAGAAGTTATGCAAAGACGTTTTCTAAAACTTATTTACAAAAAAAAATTAAATATCACATTAACAAAAATACCGCCATTTTTCCAAGTCATCAGTATGACACACGTCAAAAAAAATCATTTGTTGTTCCCTTAATGCTGAAGCAGGTTTCACAAATATCTTACAGCTATTTTGCTCCTAAAATTTACAATACGATTCCAGAGAACATAAAAACAATAAGTAACACAAAAACATTTAAAAAAGAATTAAAAAAATACCTATTACACAAGAAACGAACGGACATATTAGAATTATTCGATTAAAGAAAATAATAATAAAGGAATATTCTTGTTAAATTTAGTTTTAGTTTGCTATTTTTAAATGTAGGTACCTATTCGAAATCAAATCAATTTATTAATCATTAATCAGTTTGCGTTTTCTATGTTTTATTTTATTAAGTATTTCTCCATTTTTATTTATACATTCTTTTGACGAAACAAGTCACTGACTGAGGTAAACTTTATTTAATTACTATTTTATTCACTTGTACTATTAAATATTGTTCATTTATGATTGACTAAAGTTATTATTATATTATTATTATTATATTTTTTTTAATTCACCCAAATAGATAATGCAGCTTTTTCTACTCAATTAATTAATGACGTAAATACGTATCTTCCTGTTTTTCAATATTGTCCTCGCCATCGACTCGGTCTACAAACTTTTCGCTAGTATTTAATATTCCATTCCATTACTTGTTGAAATCTATTAAAATTTTATCGTGAAATGAAATGTGCCAGTCCGTATCTGGAAAAAAGAGATGGCTAGGAGAGGAAGGTAAAGAAATAAGAAGTTGCTAAACACGGTGGTTAACCTCCCCCGCTGTCAGCAAACAATTACATTTTGCTTGCTCGTTCACCTCCATTCTCTCTCTTTCTCTCAGTTATTTTCTCCCTTTCCGCTTCGTTGGTGAATTTTGAACAATTCCACTCTATAGAAATGGACGGAGAAACAGATGCGACATTCTTTTTACTTTTCCAGGACATTAGAGTTATTTTTAGAGATATGGATATCTTTTAAATTTACATGGATTTTATTGATTTTGATGTAGTAGTTTATTTAATAGAGTAGTTTGAGGTGAGGATAGAAAATTTCGTTACCTAAACTGTGTGTGTGTGTTAAATTGCTATGAATGTTTTCATTTTATTAATTTTTGAATTTGTTTTATTCTTAAAATTCCCAAATACTCACTCCCACAACCACAACCACAAGTAGTTAATTGTCAATCATCGATGGAAATCATATCATATTTTTGTGCGAGAGGTGTTCCAGAGCAACGTTCAGTAACTTAGTCGCAATACATATAATGCTGGTCTAACAGTGGCCGGCTAAAACGTTGGTGGAGTGATGGAAAATCGTCATAAGACAATAACCTATTTTTGTAAATATCAACGTCAAGGTTTGACTTTATTTAATTTCTGGCGTTTCAATCTGAAAGAATTCAATTTTAAATTTGCCGCTTTTTACAATGCAATAGAAGATTCCATAATATCCTACAAATTTTGACAACTACTGACACGCACATCTCTGGGTAAACGTTAAGAATATGGGGCCGGCTGGGATTTTCATGATATTTTCACAGATGCTATAAAACATGATAAATCAATATAGCAATAGAAATTTTTGCGCTGAAAAATATTTTTCACATTTTTTTTTTGAAAAAATATATATTGGGATATTCACTCCCAAGACAAACAAATTCAGTGCGTTGAAACGTTTATTTAACATATTTTTCCAATACAAACTTTTCTACAAATTCAAGTAGCAATTTATAACCAGAATAAGCCTGAAAAGGATTAAAAAAGGCAAAAAATGGATTTAGGTAAATACAGGGTGAGTCACGAGGAACTTTACATACTTCTACCATAAGCAGAGGCATCTTAGGGGATTACCAAATGACCATTAAAAAATGTCTTCTGTTTTTCTTCAGAGCGATTTATGGATTTGGACCAAAATAATGTTTGGTCGTGACTCACCCTGTATTTAATGGAATGTTGAGTAACACTGTTAAAATTATAATATGTGTAATAGTTTTAGTTTTAATCATCTTTTTCCAAGTTAAATACTCGTATGTCTATGTAGACTTAACATTGAAACTCGGTTTGTTAAATTTAATAAATTTTCGGGCAAACATCATGACTTTTTTTTTAAATGAAAAATGTAAATGTTTGTTATCGTTATACAAAATGCATGGTAGAATCAAAAAATTTTGTAGGTCCAGATATTTAATATTGATTTTACGCTGCTGTGGATCCTCATATGATGATAATGATCTGTTCAGCTATTTTATTTTTTTTTTCTATGAATATTATAAATAATGTTTTCCTTATTCTTATTTCAGGTAAGTAGCAGATTTGAAAACCGAAAATTGCAAAGGTAAAACTTTTAATATATTTACTCTTAACTCAATTGAATGAGCTGAAATATTTTCTTTTTCTTGAAATATAATTTTGTGTATTTTTGTTTAAATATTATACACGGTACGCTACTGTTCTGCATGTCATAAATTTATAGTAATTTATGCAACAGGCAGTCAGCGCGATTACTGATTGGTTTCCATGCGGCGAACGGTTCAACTCAATATGGTCTACTGTTTACTTTATATAGGGAATAATATTTATTTAACTTTCCGTTTTCATTCTATATTCGTTATTAAACCATGTACTGTTTTGAACTAACCCTATATATTGAGCTGAAGGTAATAAATAGTCAACTGAGATTAAAAAAAGTATAACATTTATTTTAAGTTTTATAAATTGTCAATATGCTACATAGATATGTAGCAATAAAAACACGTGTGCATTCAAGGAACGTTTGTAGATATCTAACAAAACTAAATATAAACCATATTAAACAAAATATGTACTATTATACTTTAGAAGTATAATTAATTTTATAATAATCTTTTTTTTGATTAGAAATTGTTTGTATTGAACTCTATAGCAAGTTATAAACCTTATACAACAGGTAATTTAAGCTTATCCTAACCGTACGAGGTTTTTACAAAATACATGATTAGCCATTTTGCATTTTTAGTTAGACGTGTTTTGGTGTGCTTGACGATCCAGATTTGCTCAAAAGGGTCATAACTGGTGGCGAAACAAAGGTATATTGTTATGACGTCGAAACCAAAGGTTTAATACAGAGTCTTTGATCCATTTTTTCGATAGAAACAATTCGCTAAACACACTAAAACACGCCTAACCTTTATATCTGTCAAGATCAAACTAAAAGTGCATCATTTGTTGGGACCATGTATACCAATATAGAAACAAAAAATAAAATCGAGAATCGAATGTACGTAGCCTGAGAAATTGGAAAAGTCACCTTTTTTTGTACAAACCTCGTACGTTAGTTTAATGATTTTTCTATACGTTTAAATAATATTTCTTAGATCAATCAAAATTAATTTTTCAGTACCTACATATTCAACTTCCACTACCGCTTCCATCTCGGCATCTATTTTAATCAAATTACTCCATATAAGTTTAATAATTCGCCTCGGCAAGTCTGATCTTTCCAACTGCCCTATAAAATATAAAAAGAACCCATTCAATAATCTTGCCATAATCAAGCAGCCCGTGAACTAAATAAAGGCCTCCTGTCAAACAATCATAGCCGCCCGCCCGCCATCGATCTGAATACAGTGATGGAATAGCCAGGTCAACATATATATAAAATATCATTTTAAATTTTTTAAAGACTATTCAAGTGTTTTGGGGTATAGAAGGAAAAAAAATTGAGTCTAAATTTTACAAAAAAAAAATTAAGTAGGTTTTGTCCAAAAAACGACACTACCATCAAAACGTGTAGAGTTAAATTCATCGGGAATCGAAGAAGCATGAAAGTTTCTAGCTGGTCTATAGAGCGATCATATTTTTCAATTTTTTGGGCGATTAGGAGGACGAAAGTGAAAGTTTGTGAAATCTGATGATTTTTTTGGAGAATTTCGTGCAAAAAATAACAAAATTTTACAAAAAAAAAAATATGTGGAAGCAAAAATTTTACACAAAATGGTAAAATAAGTACAAACATTGGCGGTGCCAAAGTCGATGAAAAACATTTTTTGAAGAGTTTCTGCTAGGACAATGTATGAAAAAATTACAGAGTTCTTAGCGAAAAAAGGAGAAATTTTTTAGAGAACTTGGAGAATCAAACAGAGGAAGCTAAAATTAAAAAATTGTTTGAAAAGGTTTTGGTTTATGTCTTTCAAAGAGTGACATGGTTCCTTATCAGAATAATTAGGGAATTCGAGAATTGCAAAAATCTATTTTGATATGACTTGAAAATTTTCCATAAGTTTCTTCAAAGAAATCAAAACGACTTTAGAACCAGTTTTAACCGTTTTTTCACCAAATTTTACGTCTACAGACGCTAAACGGTTAATATTTTGAAAATTTTGTTTATTCATGGAGATGTAGGTTGATAAAGGCTACATTTTAAAATTATTTTGAAATATACAGGTTGTCCCAAAAAAGTGTGGCGTATCAAAGTTATATTATTTCTTATGGAAGACCCTATATTTTATTGCAATTATAGATTATACGTTAAAAATAAGATAAACTTTCCTTATACCTAAGCTTTTTAGTTTTCGAGATATTTGTTCTTTGAGGTTGATTGGGGTATGTTATCAATATTTAAAATTTCTTATAATTTATTAAGTCAAAATTTTATTTCTTTATTTTTTACGTTCAATGCGGAATATACCTATTTTATCTAATTTAGGTGTTAATTATTATTTTATTAGAATAGGAGGTATTTACTTAAAAGGATTTGATCAGGGTTGATTTGAATATTATGGTGGGTAAAATTTAGCTTATTTTAAAAAAAATAACTATTATTCAGTTTTTGTCTGTAAATAATTTAAAGGTTTATTTAGATATTTGGATATATTTTTTATACTTAAGTAGCTTATATAGAGTTTGGTATTGAAGATATTAAGGAAGTAGTAATACTTTCAAGTAATTTATAAGAAATTTTCTAATTTTACAATGAAAATGTAAGTTTTTTTTTTAAACTATATAAATAGAAATAAAAACGTATTTCAACGCTTAAGATTTAAGTTAGAAGCTTAATCTTTAATTTATTATTTCTTTAATTGGAGATTACTCATTTTTACCATTCTTTGATGGCCATTTAAATGGGAGGAAATTTTTGCAATTTTTAAGAAAAAGTTTCTGGGAACTGTTGGAAAATGCATCATTAGATATTAGACAAAAAATGATGTTGCAATAGTCTAACCCGACAGGGTGTTATATTTAGGCATTACGATGGAAAAATAATGTAAAATTTAACAAAAATAAAAATAACTCCAAAATTAATAGATTTAGGCATAGTAGACCTTTATAATTTTTAAAAGGTAATGGAATTTGCAACATAATAGGATTATAAAATATGTCATTAGAGAATCGCCCAATTTTGGACGCCTTGTATAAATTTAAACAACTCCAAATACATTCTTGCTTTCAACTATTACTTAAAAAAGTTTATCTTATTTTTAACGCATAATCTATGAATGCAACAAAATATAGGGTCTTCCATAAGAAAAAATATAACTTTAATACTCCACTCTTTTTTGGGACAACCTGTAGAATTCAAAATAATTTTAAACTGTAGCCTTTGTCATCCCACATATCCATGAATAAACAAAATTTTCAAAATATTAACCGTTTAGCCACAATGGACCGTCGCGTCTACCGTGACTCACCCTGTATATTAATTGGTCCAAAAAATTTCGTGTCCACCAGAATCAGAATAAATTATATTCCTGAACCTAAACTTTTTAACAAACTGTTTAGAAATTAGAGAAATTTTGTTAAAAAAAAAAGCCGCCACGTTTGTACATTTTCGTTTTTTTATGTGACCCCAAGTCCGTTTCTGCACCGATCTCGATATTCTCGATTATCGGCGGCCATTGTTGCCCATTCTAATAGCTCACAACGAAACAACAATAGACAACAACAACATAACACTGCTTGCTCTCTTTGAAATATCATTTATCATACCGATCATCATCATTATTATCATTATTATTAGTCACCTGCGTCGCCATTGGCGCCAAACAAAGCCAGTCATGGGTGGCTGGGGATAGAAACAAGTGACGGTTCACGGAATGGGGGATCATTGGCTCCGTTCAAACTATTAATCGGAAATACTTCTCCAAAATTTCCATTGATAAAAAACGTTCCACGATACTTAAATTTTAAGTATTTACAATCTGAATTTAAATTTTCATTTAATTACAAAAACTAAAATTAAAAATATTGATTACATCATTTTCTATTTTGGCCTGATCCTATATGTTTCTAGATACAGTGCGGTTGCAACAGAAAAAATATTTTAAGCTTGCATGTGACACCAGAAGCGCGAGCCTATATAGTAAATATCCAATACCCTGACAGCTATTAGTGGAGTAAAATTAGACGAAAATATTCTGAAAATGGATGTAAGAGCTAAGTCAAAATTTTTTAATTTTTTCGATTTTATACATAAAGAGAAACTTGTAAAAAAAATTTTCAATACATTTTGGCTGGAGCTTCGCGAGATATGTGCCAAAAACGGCATTTTTGGTATTTTTCCAGTTGATTGCTTCACTATTTTTTAAATATCTCCGGCTCTAAGAGTCGTGGAAAACTAAAAAAAAAAAATTAAAATGACCGTGATGAAGTAGAGTATCGATCCGTATAGTAGGGTTTTTTTAAATGCATCCTAATCTCAAAAATTCGCGCACATTATTTTTTTTTACTGAATTGGTAATAAATAACCAAAGAATATTTATTAAGTAATATTTTTGTGATGGAACGAATCCATATAAATCAATATTAAAAATGAAAATCGAATTTTTTTATTATTTCCTAAATTGGGCACTTTAAATAAAGAAATAAAATGTTGGATTTTCTTAGACAAAAATACACACAAAATCCTTCTTTTTAAGATAAAAAATTTTCTCTACTATTATTTTTCCAAAAATGGCGGCCAATTCAATTTTTTTTTCGAAAAATGCCGATTTTGGCTGGAAAAATACATTCTTTTTTTTAAATTTTTACCATGTCTTCCCGACATAAAAATACATATTTTCTCCAATTTTTAAAAAACTTCGAGGATTCTTTGGTTATTTATTGCCAATTCAGTAAAAAAAAATAATGTGCGCGAATTCGTTTTTTGAGATTAGGATACATTTTTTTAAAACACCCTAATATATGGTCATTTTAATTTTTTTTTATTTTTCCACGACTCTTAGAGCCGGAGATATTTAAAAAATAGTTAAGCAATCCACTCGAAAAATACCAAAAATGTCGTTTTTGGAACATATCTCGCGAAGCTCCAGCCCTTTATTGAAATTTTTTACAAGCTTCTCTTTATGTATAAAATCGAAAAAATTAAAAAAAATTTACTTAGCTCTTACATCCATATAAAATTCTAATTTCACTCCACTATATATCCAGAAACGAGGACGTATATACCTACAAATAGCTCATAGGCAACAATCATTTTTTACTTTTTCTGTATTGTGATTTTTGTTTTGATGGACATAAGTCACGGTTCTGCGGAAAAACGCCTCTAAAAAATTATTTTTTCTCTCAAAATACTTCAAAAATATATCTGATTCTTCATCCACGCTAGACCAAATTTCTTCCTTACCAGCGATTCTCGACAGATTTAGATCGATAGCTCTACTAGTTTTAATGGTACAAGTGTTTTTCTGGTTACATACTAACTGCAGACGAAATAAAAGGTCAACTTCAGGTTAAAAAAAAATGCCGAACTGCAGTCTAAGAATTTCAGATGTTCAATCGTAAACTAAATAATCAGTAGCGTACGCTATACAGTTATTAATATCGTTACAAAAATGCAAATTCAACATTTAATAATTTAAAGATGTAGTAAACATTTCAATTCGATTCCAACAGTAAGTACCTAAAAGTAGGTCAAAATCCAAATTCTGAGGTCCCTTGTTCTGGGCATACAAAACGGACAGAAAGTTTACAACTCTAACAGACTACACAAGCATCGGTACAACAAAAAGTTTTCTACTTTAAAAGCATACACAAGCATCGTTACAACAAAATAAATCAACATATTATGTGCGAAGGGTAAAATTCTACCATATAAATGTAAATCATATACTTAAATAACCCAACAGCTACGTTGTACATAATCACAGGTGTATATTTGTATATTTAGTAAATTTATCTTATAGATTATTCTAATAATTCTTAGTAAAAGAGAGGGTACAAATGTATTTAAGGGGTAAATTTATTTGTATGAAGATTATTAACCTGTTTTATACACTTAAGAAAATATTAACAATAATCCTTTAAAATTGATCTAATTCTAATATCTGCAGATTTGACAAATGATTTTTGAGGGACGCCTATGCATACTTAAAATTATACTTTTATTTAGATTACAATTTTGTACCAGGCCGATAACCCAAAAATTTAGTCTGCAATTCGGCTATTGTAAAAATTTGGTCTGCAGTTTACCGGCATCGGGTTTTCTATAGTAGTGCCATTTTGGTAGACAAACTGTTATTTCCCAAAATCCTTCCAAAAATTTTTTCACAGATTTTTGTTACATAATTTAATTTATTTCTTTAATTGAATTTAAATCGATAGCCCAACTCGTTTTTGGTTTTTCAACAGCACTCACCATTCTAACTGCCTGCGGTTTTGTTCGAGGAAAGATTCCAAGACTAATATATATATCAGTGGTATTACATTAAAATTTTACCAATGTTTCCCGAACTTCTGTATCATTTCATAAATTAATTCGGTAGGGATGAGTATTTGATTTATTTTTTATTGAATAATTAATTTCGAAAAATGAAAACTTGAACGATGCTTTTCTTTGTTTTGCTGTCGATAAACAAAAAAACAATCAATGTTCAATAATCCCCGTTTCTGTGAAACATTCAGGAAATTCATTAAACGTCAATGTTTATTTAACCTTTATCGAGCAGGCGAGGGCGAGAGGCTAGGGCAGGGTGTCCACGTGTGGACAGGCCAGTTGTGACAACCAAGACAAGAAGAACATGTTTAAGAAGAGGACCGAGAAAGATATAATGATAAAAGAGCAGGGCGTCAGGACAGATTGAAAGTTGGGGTTGATACGCCAGAGGGGTTAAGGCGTAAAATTTTCTCGTTTCTTGAGGTGTCTAAACTCAAATTTGAAACATTATTAAAAGAAATTATATCGATTATTTTTTTGATCTGTCAAAACAGTCAGATTTTGTGGTTTCAGCCAATAAGAGCTCACGATCCTAACCAATCATTGAGTTTTATACTGATTATTTTTTTCATCTGTCAATACAGTCAGATTTTGTGGTTTCAGCCAATAACAACTCAGGATCCTAACCAATCATTGTGTTTTATACTGATAAAACCGCTTCGTCGTTTTTGTTTTTTGATTAAACTGTGTTTACCTATTTGAGATGTCAAATGTAAACATTTATCAATTATTATTATACTAAAATGTATTGCAAATCTATGTTAATAACCAAATTTCAAAATGTATTTGTAAACTAACCTGTTTTTATTAGTTTATTTCAACATTCATTTAACATTTTTAGATACCTCACTTTAACACTAAACTTAAAATTAATTAAATTAAGAAAGACTTCATTTCATTCTTCTTCTTCGCTTTTATTTACGGCGGCGTTTCACGGGGTAGCCAGTCAAAAAATCGCCTTGGTGGCCCTGTATGTAAAACTATAACAGCTCAGGTTTCAATTTAAATTGGTAAAGAAAATTTTCAATATTTGTGTGTAAAGTGTCTTTTGCATAAATGACTATGTTCTCTGTTTTTAATACAAAATGATTCAAAAAATAATCCTTTCAAATACGACTCGTCCTCTGAAATTTTATAGATTAAATTTTTGATCTTCATACTCAAACGCCTTTATTTTAGGCAAAACCACTCAAACAAACTGATTTAAGATAAAATCACTCGTCCTGCGGACTCGTGATTTTATCAATCAGTTTGTTTTCGTGGTTTTTCCAAATAAAGCCGTTTTCGTGAAAACCAAAAATTTAATCGATAAAATTTGGAGGACTCGTGGTATTACCTTTGATAAAACCGCTTCTTCGTAATTGTTTTTTGATTAAACTGTGTTTACCTTTTTTTAAATGTCAAATTTAAACATTTAATAACTTTTATTTAGTATTATCAATTATTATTATACTAAAATGTCTTGCAAATCTATGTTAATATCCAAATTTCAAAATGTATTTGTAAACTAACCTGTTTATATGTTTATTTCAAATCACTTTAACGTCTTTAATACACACATAATCAACACAACATCAGTTTTAGAATACGTCCTATAAATACTTAAAATTACATTAAAACTGACAAATGTCAGTCTGAAGGAATTAACCCAAACGCAATCGCACTTGCCTTGGTGGCCCTGTATTTAAATATATAACAGCTCAATATTTGACTTTTCAATTTAAAAATTGGAGGCGAAATTTATAAAAAAATATCGAACATTTGTGTGTAAAGTGTCTTTTGTATAAATGACTATATTCTTTGTTTTTAATACAAAATGATTCAAAAAATAATCTTACAAAATACCACTCGTACTCTCAAATTTTATAGATTAAAGGAGGACTCGTGGTATTATCTTTGATTAAACGAATAAACAATTAAAACAAATTATCTTACATAAGAAATAATGAAATCGGAAATCAAATCAATTCAGAAACTGGTCCTTAATTTTTTTGAAAAACATATTGCTAGGACCATTTCATGTCTTATGAAATTTCGCATCTTTAGTGGAGATATATGTGTTTTATTATTAAAGTAATTATTATTTCTATTTTTATCCTACAAATTCGTAGTCATACAATGCCGAACAAGCATGCAAAAGCATTTTTATTCATTTACCAAAATTTACTAACATTTCTTGATCTTTTTGACGGTCTATTATTACAATTCTTAGTTCTCTATATCGAACTTACATTTTTTTTGTTATTGTCGGAAATTATTAATATTTTTCTATAAGAATGCTTTCTAGTAGTCTCTTTAACATTAAGCATAATTTTAGTATCTCACATATTCAGGCTTCTCTAAAATATATTTTTATTATTAAAATTGTTAGTTTTAGGTCAAAATGAATATAATTTTCTTATTTTTAAGGTTAGATTTCCATAAAGAAGTTTATTTTCAGATATTCATGCTTTTGTAAGGTGAGGAAATTTTGATCTACAAAAATGACCTATTATTATTACAATTGTTAGTTTTTGGTCAGGTCAGGACAAAATAAATATCATTTTCTTGTTTTTGTCCTTTTTAAAATAATGTTTTTGGTCCTCCTAGCCCAGTTGTCAGAGAATTTAACCTCGCAAAAAATGTGATATCGATGAAACTTGGCACTTAAATACTTGAACTGGTGTATAAAACGATAAGAAAGTCTTTGCCGCTCTACAGTGTATGCTAACTCCACGAAAATAAAATCGAAAATTTGGTTTTTCTATTATATCTCGGAAAAAAAATAAAAATTTCGAAAAACTTTACTAAAAATTATAAGTTATTTTTAAAAAATTGCATTACTATAAACAATTATTAAAAATAAGAAAGCAAATTCGAAAACTCTACCCACGCCGCAAGTGGCTTCGCGCCACTTTGTCACCCAAATTCATGAACGCCCCTTAGGGTTGGGTCGTTTGAGGTGATTCTTTTTAAAAATGTTTGTCATGAAATTACCTATCGGCACATTTTTGGACATTCAAAAAAATGGCAACATAAATCTAAACTCGCAATAGATGTCCAAAAATGTGCCCAAAAGTTCTGGAAAAATTTTTGCGGATTCCCCGAATGTGTACAAATAATTTTTGTCAGATGATAATTTTTTCCAATACTTTCCCAGTTTTCAGTAGAACGATTTCTGATATGTGAAAATTTTTGGATGATTGCAGCCATTTTAAGGACAACGGAAAATTTCTTCCCGAATTCTAAGTGGACAGTCTTGTAGGGTTTTCCAAGACGAGCATTTCCCCATAAAAAAGTCCGACAAAATCTCAATATCGTGTTCCATAGGGTCATTTTTGTGCAAAAAATCTAGTTTTTTCCATGCAAACCCATTTTTCGAGTCAAATTCCGCGAAAGTGAAGACCCGAAGCAAAAATCGAGAAAGAAGGATCGATTGGTAATTTTATGAGGAACATTTAAAAAAAATCACCTCGAACGGCGAGGCGTTTGGAAAAACTAAAGTATCTTTGCCTAAAATGTACGCAAAAAAAAGAAAGCATTTTAAAGAGGAGACTCTAAGCTTTCTCAGGAAGCCATTAGTTTTTAATATTTTTTTGTTTTCTCATAGAAAATTTGACCGGAAGTTATAATTTCTAAAATTCTCACTGATTTTTATAAAATTGAAGATATCTACTAATAGAGGCATAACAAAAAAATCCTTATCTTATCTTCATTATGCTTTTACTTTTGATCTAAATAAACATTATCTCTGTTTAATAAATCTTATGTTTTAAAATTATCATTTTTTACAGCATTCATTCAACGCAATTTTTATTTTCAAAATAGTGTTTATATAAATCAGAAATTAATTTTTTTTTTAAATAAAGTTAAAAATGATGTAGAAATTGATTTATATAAATAAATAAACAATATTTTGAAAATGAAAATTGCGTCGAATGAATGTTGTAAAAAAATAATCATTTTATTAAACAGAGATAATGTTTTATAATAATAATCATATTTAAATCAAAAGTAGAAATATAGTGATGATAAGTGTACAAGGATTTTTTTTGTTATGTTTCCATTAATAGATATCTTCAATTTTATAAAAATCAGTGAGAATTTTAGAAATTATAACTTCCGATCAAATTTTCTATGAGAAAACAAAAAAAAATTAAAAACTAATGGCTTCCTGAGAAAGCTTAGAGTCTCCTCTTTAAAATGCTATCTTTTTTCTTTGCGTATATTTTAGACAGATATTTTAGTTTTTCCGAACGCCTCGCCTGAATATTTGTATTCAACGGCTCGGCGCGCGTAGAGTTTTCGAATTTGCTTTCTTATTTTTAATAATTTTTTATAGTCATACAAATTCTTTTTTAAAATAACTGATAATATAATTTTTAGTAAAGTTTTCCGCTCTTTCACGTGGTGTTATTAGTTTTTCGAAATTTTTATTTTTTTTTTCGAGATATAATCGATTTTATTTTCGAAATTGTGAAGTTAGCATACACTTTAGAGCAGCAAAGATTTTTTTATCGTTTTCTACACCCTTTCAAGTACTTAAGTGCCAAGTTTCATCGATAACACATTTTGTGCGAGCTGTTGGTCAATATCCTTCTATATAATTCTTACTTTTCTAATTTCAAGCTCATAACTTTTTCTCATTATAGAATATCTTTTTCCACATTCACATAATATTTCTTATTATATTAAAATTTTTAGTTTAACGTAAAATTTTCTCGTTTTTTCAGGCTAAATTGCCCTAAAAAAGTACTCATCTTTATTATATAAAATTCTAAAACCAAAGTTTGCTATGTCATATTTTGAAGACCAGATTCTTTTTCAATACCGTTAGTAGCCCTCCACCTGACAGACGATAGCCCACGTCTTAACCCCTCGTCTACATCAACCCCATCGGCAACTGTCCCACAAGTGCAGTGCAAAAGGAGTTCCATCCAGTAAAGTAAAGACGAAACGAGAAACGAAACAGAAATGCTAAAGGGAACGCCTGTAACCGATTAGAGCAGACCGGGTAGGGGTGGCTTTGGCTTTGCTCTTAAAGGGGATGAATCGACACGTCATCTACCGGGAGTGATCGTCTTTTATTTGGAACGACGATACACTTCAAGGGGAACTGTACGAATGCGAGGTCGCTTTTCTTTCTGAGGTTTTTAATAAAGATGAGTCGAGCGATATTTTATCTCAATTGGAGCAGTCGTTACAAGGATCCGATTGTTCAGTCTAGTTCGAAGAATGTGGTTTGATTTGGTTAAAAACTATCAATATAGTTAAATGTAGAACTTATAAATTTATTTTAGCAAGGCAGTGACGTCACACGTCAAAAAAGCTGCGGCGTTGCCAGGTAGATTTTTTTTCGTTCACTTAAAGATAAAATTGTGCCAGTTATTTCTTTCCTAGCTTTGAATATAAGTGCTATCAACTTGATTGAATTTTCAATAGTAAGAAAAGTGTTTTAAGATTCAAATAAAAATTAATAGTTATGTAGTTTTGGAATTTTTATTGTAATATGCCACTATGTTACAGTACATTTGATTAACTTAGTGCAAAATTTGTGATAATTATAGCATGAGGAACTTGAAAACTAAAATTTATAACACTTATGCTACAACTTCTCATGTCCAAGCTATTTAATTTAAGGATGTAGATAAATCAAGAATTTTCGCTATGTCCCATCGGCAACGTCGTGAAGTGTTGCCAATCTTTAACAGTTAATTTTCCCTGCTCTTAGTGTTTTCGTGTTTATTCCGTTGACAATAGAAATAACTAGAAATTACGTCACTGCCTAACTAAAATAAATGACCTTTACCATATGTATGAAGTGAATCTTGACAAAAATATGGTCATAATGATCAATAATAATCATTTGAGTACCCTACATCAGATGCATAGAAAAAATACCTAAAATACATCATAGATGAATTTTTTATTTGCTACCATTTTCGTTTTAGTTCAAATCAAAATGCATTTTTCGACCTCCTTAGACTGTCACCGCCTCTTGTATGGTTAACATACTGAGTTACCGTGCTCTTACTCATTTCTCCGGAAGAAGCCTCCTACGATGGCAGGCGAAACGTCGAGACCTTTACTCGAAATGACACGGTCCAAACACGGAAGACGTAGACTGATTTAACTAATAAATTCGGAAAAGTATAATGTAATAAGTATGTAACTTTATTATTCGTATTTTTGGGAAAGTGCGAATACATATCGAACATACAGGGTTAATATTTTGAAAATTGTGTTTATTCGTGGATATGTGGGTTGATAAAGGCTACATTTTAAAATTATTTTGAAATATATAGGTTGTCCCAAAAAAGTGTGGCGTATCAAAGTTATATTATTTCTTATGGAAGACCCTTTATTTTATTGCATTTATAGATTATACGTTAAAAATAAGATAAACTTTCTTAAGTATTCCCTATACCTAAGCTTGTTAGTTTTCGAGATATTTTGATATTATTAAAAATGGAAGCACTTACAAGAAAACCAATAACTTCGAAACCTATTGAATCAGCCAAATCCAATTTTAACTGAAAAGATTAGACTAATAGTTGAAAGCAATAATGTATTTAGAGTTGTTTAAATTTATACAGTGCGTCCAAAATTGGGCGATTCTCTAATGACATATTTTATAATCCTTTTATGTAGCAAATTCCATTACCTTTTAAAAATTATCAAGGTCTACTATGCCTAAATCTGTTAATGTTGGAGTTATTTTTAATTTTGTTAAATTTTACATTATTTTTCCACCGTAATGCCTAAATATAACACCCTGTATTTGATCAGCTTAAACTATGATCCGAAAAAATTATCTTTGAAACTATGTGATTGGTTTTGACATTATTAAAAATGTTTCGAGATGCATCAAAATCTGTATGGTTAACCGTCATACTAATCCATTATTATGAAAAGTGGATTCATCCTTAATATGTCAGTTGGGCAAAAATATCCAGGTAGTTCCTAATCCTACCATTCAGTTGGGCAAAAAATATGAACTGAAGAGATTAACTACTCCCAACCTTTAATGTCATTTTAATGTACTTGTAGGTACCTGTTTATACAAATTAAGAATAAATATTTCTAATTTCATTCAGTATTTCGAAGTTCTGGATGTGTTAGTTAACTTACAGCCTAAAACTTCACGAGACGAGGATTTTTTGACCATTTTAGATCGAGAAGATAACATTATAGTGCTGTCGTGCTTTACAAACCTAAACTTTTGAATATTGTACCAAATTTTATCAACACATATTTGCGGTACATGCCTTTAAAAATGGCTATTATGTGCCCGTATTTTTTTTTTTTTACTTCTGTGTCAACGGCATCGACTACTATGGCCATTAGCCTCGTGTTCTGTGTAGGCTTTGTTACTGTTTCCCAGCGCCACTTTAGGAACAGCACTGTTAATTAGAACCCAACAGTGAATGGTCGAGTGAGGAATCACACCTGGTATATGAAAATCAATTTCTAATATTTTTTTTTAATTAATTAAAAATCAGAAAATGATTTCTGCCTTTGGTGTGATTCGAACCCACAACCCTTGGATTATTAGTCCAGTGCTCTACCGCTGAGCCACCCACCCCCCTATATGTGCCCGTATTGTTTGTCTTATTACCTAGAAAGACAACTGACATGTTCGACTGCTGTCAAAAGTAATTCAAAAATGTGTAGATTTAGGATTAACCTTTAAACCAAAAATTATTGTTGTAGACTTTGAGCTTGGCTATTCACAATGTAATTTTCTCAGTTTTGCCATTTTCTAAAATAATCGGCTGCAGATTCCATTTATGCCAAGCATGGTTTCGTAAAGTTCAATACTTGGGTTTAGCAGCTGAATTTAAAAACAAGGTATCAAATGTCGGTCAATTTTTGAGATTATTTTTTGACGTATATAAAAATTAAGACAGATTTTATTGATGATGTAATTATAAAATATGGGCGGATGTAATTTCGGCCGGAAAAAGGGCAGGTACTAAAAGCCGGTAGGTAAATTCGGCCGGAGGTTTTAAGTTGCTTCCTTATCTCATAGGTATTTTCGGCCGCAAATCAAATAAAATAACAGAATGCTTTATATTAAAATATTTCTTTATTTCAAAGTGACGTAGAAAGTGAAAACGAAGATAATACGGAGGCTCCGCCTCAGACATCAAAACAACAACAGCCTGCGGCTATTGATAAAAAAATTATACCTCAGCGGGCTACGCAGTCCTTTGCTCCGGCTACGCAGTCCGGCGTTGAAGCTGACGGCGTTGAGGGCCCCTCGGCCGAAATTACCCCTGTCATAAATGGTACCCCTTGATTTATGCAGGTAGGCCAAGGGATTACCGGCCGAAATTACGCCCGCCGTAAAATATAAGAATAACTCTTTGTCTCGTTTTAATTTTATTGAATGTGTATCAAATAAATATTTACCTACTTCATTGGAATAAATATAATTATTATTTAGTTGATTTGTATTATTTTTTACCTGTTCCGACATTTGCCCAACTGACCGATAGGATTATGTTGACCCTTTTTCAGCAACGGATTATATAGAAGGTATTTTTGCCCAACTGAATGGTCCCTGATTCATCTGTAAACAGCACATTATAAATAAAATCATCTTCACTAACCTTCTCCAATGCCCATAAACAAAAATCTATCCGTCTTTGAAAATCTGTTCCATACAGATTTTGATGCATCTCGAAACATTTTTAATAATGTCAAAACCAAACACAGTTTCAAAGATAATTTTTTTCGGATCATAGTCTAAGCTGATCAAAAACAGGGTGTTATATTTAGGCATTACGGTGGAAAAATAATGTAAAATTGAACAAAAATAAAAATAACTCCAAAATTAATAGATTTGGCATAGTAGACCTTTATAATTTTTAAAAGATAATAGAATTTGCTACATAATAGGATTATAAAATACAGGGTGTCCTATTTAAAATAAGAACGATATTGTCGTTTGAATATGTCATTAGAGAATCGCCCAATTTTGGACGCCCTGTATAAATTTAAACAACTTTAAATACATTATTGCTTCCAACTATTACTCGAATTTTTTCAGTTAAAATTGGATTTGGCTGATTCCATAGGTTTCGAGGTTATTAGTTTTCTTGTAAGTGTTTCCATTTTTAGGAATATCAAAATATCTAGAAAACTAAAAAGCTTAGGTATAGAGAATACTTAAGAAAGTTTATCTTATTTTTAACGTATAATCTATAAATGCAATAAAATATAGTGGCTTACATAAGAAATAATATAACTTTGATACGCCACACTTTTTTAGGACAACCTGTATATTTCAAAATAATTTTAAAATGTAGCCTTTATCAACCCACATATCCATGAATAAACACAATTTTCAAAATATTTAAGCCCCAATGGAGCGTCTCGTTCACCGTGACTCACCCTGTATTTTCACAAAATTATAAAACAAGTGAAATTTAATTTAAATTGTGTTTCAAATGCTAGAATTAAATTATCCAAATAAAAAATTACATATGATCACTCGCAATGTTATTGGCAGTGTAATTCATGCGATAAAATATATATTGAGCCGTCCCGGTACAGTTACGAAACGAAATCGAACAATGCAAAGCCTAGTTCCCCTTTAACCTCGCTAATTATAAACCAGGGTGATAATAGCAGGTCAATTTCGTATTTACCGACATCACAACATTCTCTGCATCTGTCTCCCTCTCTCTTTCTCCTCTTTTGCTATCGCTATCCGCGTTTCGTTTTGTTTGTTGTGGTATTGTTGCTATTTTTAACACTGCAGTGTTGATGTTTTCCCTTTCATCGGCACACCGGTTGTCCCACACACATTTTTTTTATGTAGATCGCTCGATTGGCTACGAACAAAGGCGTACGTACACTGGGAGGTCAGAGGGATCAAAATTCTTGACAGCACTTTATCGTAGCAGCGTTTCTAAAACCTCGAAGAGTGAGGTCAGGAAGTAACGTGACGTCAAACGTTGTAAAATGGTTTTATGTTTATTTTGTGCCTGTTTCGGCAACGTCGAAAAAGGCACAAAATTCAGGCAATTTTCATGTCAGTTCAATTTCTATAAAGTCGAAACATCTTTTCCAATGAAATGGGTCCCAAAAACATTAAATTTTTAAAAAAGTTATTAAATTTCATTAGAAAGCGAACGATTATGGTCCCAAAGCTGTTTTTTTTTTAGAAAGTACTGAACGATTTTTCCTCAGAAATTCGTTTTCACTAGTAATCTCCCTAGTGCTTGAATTTCCAGATAGTAATTCAAGAACGTGGGGGATTTGGTAAGAAAATTTCACACCAAAGTAATTTAAACAATTATAACATGATATTTATGGCACACAAATGAAACGTGTTCCTTGAATTTTAATTACATGAAATAATTAAAGACAAATTAATAGAACCTTCAGCAGTCCATTTAAATTTAAGTTTTGCTATTAAAATTCGTGATGATAGGACCACTTTTTTTTAATTTATAATAATTATATTGAGTCTCCATATAGTCCAGTAAATTATCGCCACAAAAACCCCAAACCTGGGCATCAAGTCTGTCCGTCGATTTTTTTTTAATTTGCAGATATTCACAGGTACATTTACCTCCGAAAATCTCAGCTACGTGGTATTTGTGGAAGGGTGGGAAAATGGCTCTAGAATTCCCGAAAATCCGTTTTTCGACGATATCTGCCAAAATATGAGCATTTTTGTTTAGGCAAAAAATGAAGAGCAGTTCATTACCTACAAAAGTTGTCCCTATGATTTTTTTCGCTACACTAATATTTTTTGCAGAAACGGCGTTTCAAAAATTCGCAATTTTGAGAATCTGAAAATTCGCAAAATTATTGTGGTGAAAACTTGAATATCCTCCCATTTTTGTCTGAAGACAAAAGATAAGGCAATAATAACCAACTTTTTTTCACTTTTTGAGAAAGTTTGAGTTTTTTCTCGTGCACTTAATAAAATACTTGATAAATATATTGATGAAAATACGTGGAACAGCCCTAAAACTCTTTAGGTCATACCTTCACAATCGTACACAACTTGTAAAAATAGATGATTGCGTGAGTTCAGAGCAAGTTATAAAATGCGGTGTTCCGCAAGGGACAGTGCTGGGACCCATTCTCTTTATTTTATATTTGAATAATTTACTTACCCTAAGAATTTCTGGAACCATATATAGTTTTGCTGATGATACGGTACTATTCTATACAGCTGAGACATGGTCAGATTTAAAAATCAAAATTGAAACCGACATGAAAAATATTATTGATTGGTTTAATTATAATTTATTAACAATTAATTGCGAGAAAACCATGTTTCTGCCTGTTTGTAGTTATAAGAATGGGATGCCAGATTACCGTGAATTAGAAATTTATAACGAACATACAAAAAACAACATAAAAATTAAATTTACTAATAATATAAAGTACCTTGGTATAACCTTAGATTGCCATTTAAGATGGGATCATCATATAAATAAAGTCACTAAAACCTTAAGATCGTTTCTGGGACGATTTAAATATTTATCGAAAGTACTTGATCTATCCCATCTAAAAATACTCTACTATTCATTGGTAGAATCTCGATTATCCTATGGTATTTTAGCTTGGGGTGGAACTGTAGATCTGTATTTGGATAAACTACAAATACTGCAGAAATATTTTTTTAAAATAATATTAGGAATGCTTTTTCGGGAAGCAATTGTAGATCTTCGCCAGACTCTTTTTTTAAAACTTTAACATACTTATTTAACCATAAAAAGGACTTTGATTTAATTTCTCATTCCCATAATACAAGAGCCAATAAAAATAATAATCTGGTAGTTCCGAATGCACAAAAAACAATTGGCCAAAGAAACTTCAAATATTTAGCACCTCGCTTTTACAATTTTCTACCAGAAAATATTAAAACCTCGTACACGTCAAATCATTTTAAAAAACAGGTAAAATTTTTTTTGGTGTCCAATAATAGAAAACTAATCTCTCACTTTTTTCATTTTCATGTAACTAATTAAAAAAAAACTTTTTCTTGATTTTTATAATTGTATATATTTTGTATTTTTTATTATTACCTATGTGTTTTTAATATTCTTCTTTGTTAAATTGCTGAATTGAATTGAATTATATTAGTGTTGGTGTGTGATAAATCTATTGATACCACGGACAGCCTTCTGGCTTTGTGATATTCTTCTGGTTTATTGGTAATTGTAGATTGTATTGAAAATTTATTATTATTGTATATTGTATTTTTATTAATAAACATTATTAATAATAATGAAAAGGTCAGAATGTGATCTCTAATTAAGTACAATCCCTAACACCAAAAAATTTTTGCACGAAAAGAAAGTAATCCTCAAAAAAAAATGTCGATTTTTCATTCATTCCTTTAGAGCGTGCTCTCTAAATGCAGGGCAGGAGCTAAAAATGGGGGTGTGTTTTGGAGCCGGTTATGTCGAAAATGATAAGGATCATTTTTGTTGGTAATGAACTGATCTTTATTTTCGTCCAAACAAAAATTTATGTGTCATATTTTCGGAAATATCGACGAAAATAGGCAAAAAAACACATTTTTGAGACCAATGGGCCATTTTCCCGCCCTTCCACAAATTTCAGACAGCTAAGATTTTCGGGGGTGAATGTACCCATGAATACCTGCAAAAAAAAAGGTGCCGGAACACTAAAGATCAAGTGTGTAATGCGCAATGGTCTTTAATCATAGACATTTATGAACTATAATTTATGGCTATAAAAAGGATTTAAAATAAAAAAATATTTTAATATGTTAAGTGAATTTCACCGTCTATAATTAGTTTGCAACATTATAAGATGCCCGCCCATAGCGGTTATGTATGAAAATGTAGAAGCTGTTAAAAAATGATAAATTGATAGATATTATTGCGCTAAAAAACCAAAAGCCAGTCAATTTAGTGTAGTATGTATGTATTGTATGTATGTATTATTCGCTACATTGACAGAAAAGCATCTACATGGTGTCCCAGAAGTACCTTTGGAAAATTCAGGGATGAATAGAAGTGGTAAAAATAACGTTATTGCTTCATATTCATATAACTTTTTTCCCTACGAGCCTTCGTTTCCTAGATATGGGCCTCTAAATTTAAATATTGAAAATAATTTTTTATTTATAACTTTCCTACCATAACCTCAAATTCAACCAAACTTTGGTAGGTTACAAATCGCATTAGTGTGCTTAAATTAGTTATTTAAGTTTGTCACAAACTCTTTTAGGAAGTCAGGAACGGACTATGCCCAAAGGTTAACACCTCATAATTTTTAGACAAGTAGTGACACTGAACTGTAAATAACATTAATGGGTTCCTTAGATATTTTTATAACAAAACAAAGAACTTACTTCATCTCGAATATTTCTCCTCTATTTTACATAATACAACCTCAACAACCGCAACACATGACAATTTTACAATGACATATGATTCAACAAATCTAAATACTTCCAATATATTTTTAATAGGTATGTAACAATTTGTTAATCTACCAAACAGTTGTTTGGTAAGTTTCAATAAAGTTGCAATGTTAATAAATAGAACGAATTATGCTATATGATAATACATCCACTATAATTTTGTAAAATTGTTCAAAATAAAATTGTTAAAAAAATCTAAAGATGCAATAACTAAGTCCAGACTTTTGGCACACTGTATATGGCCGTAGGTAAAGTATAGTACGTAATGCGTGTTGTAAAGCAATTACGCACTCATGGAATTAAAAATGCTATTTACAACACATATTACGTAATATACTATTACAGTTCAGTGTCACTACTTGTCTAAAAATTATGAGGTGTTAATCTTTGGGCATAGTCCATTCCTGACTTCCTAAAAGATTTTGTGACAAACTTAAACAACTAATTTAAGCACACTAATGCGATTTGTAATCTACCAAAGTTTGGTTGAATTTGAGGTTATGGTACGAAAGTTACAAATAAAAAATGATTTTCAATCTTTAAATTTAGAGGCCCATATCTCGGAAACGAAGGCCCATAGGGAAAAAAGTTATATGAAGCAATAACGTTATTTTTACCACTTCTATTCATCCCTGAATTTTCCAAAGTTACTTCTGGGACACCCTGTATATTCCGACCCTGGAGGAATTGAATGGCATCATGACATTATATGCTTCTTCCTACACCTTTGCCAAAACAAGAGTTTCTGACCTCACGATGCAATATATTTTTATCCCACACGCAGTCAAAAAATTGACATTATCAGTGAAAATTATTCAAGAAGTTCAGTCTTTGACAAATCATTTGACAGAATAATGTAAGTGTATTACTGAAAGGGAATCATTTAAAAAAATTAATAAAATTGTTTCAAATATTCAAGCAATTTCATTGTATCTAAAAAAAAACTCAGTATGGCTCTCGTCTGCACGATACAACACATTTTTATTAAAACTATTCATCATACCCACTGAAAAATATTCTATAGAAAATTAGCGTGGCCTTACGTGCTCTGAAAATGAAATACAAATATGCCAACATCGCCTAAAACTTTGATGAAAATGTAAGGAAAATATTTTTTCTGTGGCCTCTGTTCTCTTATACACGTATAAGCCGCCGCGAATGTTTGCTAATTTTATTTTGGACCTTTGAAGCTCGATAGAAAAAGTTTTTTTTTCTGTATTCGGATCGAATACGGAAAAAGGAAAAGTTTTAGAAATAATTTATTTTCAGATTATTTGTGTAATGTGGAAGAACAACGGGAATTTTTTTTGTCACAATAAGCTTTCATTGGTTTTGATTAGAAGCCCACAATGCTTAAGAAAGATGGGAGAATACTAATGAGAGATGTGGTGTAAAATGCAAAATACATTTTTGTTGTGGATCAAGCTGTAGAAAGATGCCAAGACAAGTTGACAAATCTTAAGAATTGATTTTAAAATGTCCACAAAATAAATACTCTCACTTACTATTTACACTAAAAAAAGAATTTTAGGTTAATCCTAATATTTACAAAAAAAAAAGATAGAAGTGAACAGAGTCAATGGACAACAATAAAAAGGACGCCCCGGATAAAAGAATCACGAAAATGTTCTTGATACATCAGAATCTGTTTATTGGAAAAGCTTAGAGTCGGATCCGCACGTGTAATTCGACGGAAGATGTTTGTAAGTTTCCCGCCATTGGTCGTCTGGCTATTCGGAATCGTCGTTAGAAGTTGGCGAGGCGAAGCCGTGCCATAAGGGCAGAATAGAGGCGGCATTTTACGACACCGCTACCACCGCACCGCGAGAAGCGGCGTAATCGATCCACGGCCCTCTTTCAGCTGTACGCCGCGATTTGTCCGAACTCGGATCCTGCTATTATTAAAGTCTATTGTCAAAGTGAAATATCAGTTTCTTTACAGTTTTGTTTATGCACTGGACTGGAGTGCAGGAAAAAATTATTATACGATTCAAGATATTTGAGGCGACCTCGACTAGTTCTTATCATGGTTGTTAAAGGTTTTTCCAAAGGGTAGTACTTATAGAAATTTGAGCATTTATTTATTTAGTTCAAATTTGTGGTGTATATTTCTACTTTCGTATGTAAATACGAAAACGAAAAAATTAATTTGTATAGTACAACCCTGATGTGCTCATTTACTAGTATAATTGATAAGTTAATAGAATTAGACGAAATTCCCAAGTAAAAGGGCAGCAGTCAGTCTCAAATATCTTGAATCGTATAATACTAGACTTTACATACAATTACGAAAATGGTTTAAAATTGTAAACGAAAAAATGAAAGAGTGCAGAGATCAGTGCAGATAGCTTTGAAAATGGTAAAAAGTGAAATAAAATAATAGTAGGATGAAACCCATTGGAAAAGGAAGAGAATATAACAAAGGGGAGTTTTTAAGGGTAGAAAACTGTTTATCTCGATTTCCGGCAAAACTACAAGTCCTATGGAAAAAAGTTAAATGACAAAGTTGTAGGTAATAAAAAGATCTACAAATTTGTATTTACACTTTTTTCACATAACCTCAAAATTTATGTAAAAAATTCAAATAACCAAGTTTTTGGTTTTTTATTTTTCTTTTTCACGAAATTTGGTGTAAACTTACCTTTTGTCCCAAACACTCTGTAATTTTTTTGTTTTAAAATATTTATTTTTTTAACTTTATTTTGACTTAATATCGAAAAAGCAGTCTAATTTTCAATCGAAAATTCTCACGTCAAAATATCTGCTTTTTTAAAAAACTCGGTGGGCTTTTTGTTCGTTGAAATCCGAATGTACAATTTTGAGCTATTTATTAAAATTTATACTTTAATTACTCGAAAAAAGAATTTTATTTTTCCTATCATTTTTGTCATATTCTCTTCCTTTTCCAATGAGTTTCATCCTACTATTATTTTATTTGGTTTCAAAAATTATCTGCACTGGTCTACATTGCAAAGGCAAAAAATTGTTTAAAGGTCGTAATATATTGTTATATATTCTTTTACATATACGATATGAAATACCAATAAACATTACAGATTTTACAATTTAATAATTTTTGTATTTGCCTCTTCTAAATGTTGACTGTATAATTTTCGTTGGATGGAGAAACTAGCAATTTCACCTCTTTTCGTTGACGATATAATGTTCTACTGATACATTGTCTATCTATAAGAACGATGTAATCGCGGTTTTGTTTGAATTTTTAAGTCTTCTTATCATGGGAAATATCATTACCAATAGTCGCGTGAGACATTCATTTAAGGGATAATTTAATCAAGTTGGTGGGAGAGAAATTAAAAAGAACACATACAAGTGCTTCAATGTTTTTTTTGTTTATATTTTGCTTTCTTGGAGACTATAAAAAAAATGTTGATAGTTTAGAAGGTACCATGAAATTAAAGAAAAACATTTTTATATAAATATACACTGTAAAGTAATACAGATTGGTTGAGAGCTAATAGAATATATTATTTTAGACCAACAAATGTTTATTTCATATTACTAAAATCCTAGGAACATATTCTTTGGGTATATATATATATATATATAGTTTAAGTAGAAAAATTCGTGGGAATCAGTCAATATAAAATAAATTAGTTTGATTTCTTCGTTTTGGTCAAGCTTTCGAAAACGTTTATTTTCTTTTTCAAGACTAATAACATAAAGAAAATTTCTCAACTCGTCCTCCTTGAATTGATATTTATTACTATTTTTTTATATATATATTTACACATTCTTATACTTTTTATAATCACACTCTGTATGTTACAATTGTATTCTGAAGTTTTTGGAAACTGTCATTTTGTCATTTTAAAATATTTTAACACCGATGTTTCTTTTTGTATTTAATTTTTTCCGTATTTCATGTTATTAGTCTTGAAAAAGAAAATAAACGTTTTCGAAAGCTTGACCAAAACGAAGAAATCAAACTAATTTATTTTATATTGACTGATTCCCACGAATTTTTCTACTTAAACTATTATTGAACAGTCACGAAAATATCCACTTATATATATATATATATATATATATATATATATATATATATATATATATATATATTAGTCTAATAAACGAAGGTGCCAACCCAGGCATCAGATCTGTCCGGCACCATTTTTTTTTAATTTGCAAGTATTCATGGGTACATTCACCCCCGAAAATCCCAGCTGTCTGAAATTTGTGGAAGAGCGGGAAAATGGGCTATTGGTCTCAAAAATGTGTTTTTTTTTCGCCTATTTTCGCCTCATCATTTTTGTCAAAAATGATCCTCATCATTTTTGTCAAAAATATGATGCTTTTCGACATAACCGGCTCGAGAACGCACCCCCATTTTTAGGTCCTGCCCTGCATTTAGAGAGCACGCTCTAAAGGAATGACACTCCCAAGTGGATTACAAATTTTTCAATAAATCACGTAAAAATTAATATTTTTTTATGATTCAAAGTTCAGATGAAAGAAGGAACCTGTAGCTATAATATTATGTTACTTTTCCTTTTATCTATTTCTCTGAATTATTGAAAAACCGGGCCAAAGTTTGTTTTTGCTCGATATTTTGACCCTCCTATAAATTTATTCATATTTTTTTTATCAAGACTATTTCACCGAATCCTTTTGGATAATGGGGCTTTGTAAGGTGTTAAATATATTCAGAAAGATTCAATAAATTATTTTTATGAATTTTCATAAACAACATGTTTTTTTAGGGCGTTTTTTTTGATTTCCGGAGGTTTCGAAAATGCTCGGGTCTATCGGGAATTAATAGATAAAATCAAGGACCATGTCGGTTTTCAACGCACATCATTAGAAAGCTTAGCTTGTCCCCTTGTGGATGGCATTTTTCTTTTTTTTCATATTTTTTAGTTTTCCGGAAAATTGAGAAAATTCTCACCCCTATGAAAATTTTTTTGGATTTTTTTACAATAAAATTAATCAAGTGCAAAAAAGTGAAAAAAAGTTGGTTATTATGGCCTTATGTTTTGTCTTCAACAAGTTTTAGGAGGATATTGAAATTTTCCGTTTTCACCACAATAATTTTGCGAATTATTAAAAACAATATTTTTGAATTTTTGAAACGCCGTTTTTGCAAAAAATATTAGTGTAGCGAAAACATCATAGAGACAACTTTTGTAGGTAATGAACTGCTCTAATCAAAAATGGTCATATTTCGGCAGATATCGTCGAAAAGCGGATTTTCGAGAACTCTAGAGTCATTTTTCCACCCTTTCACAAATTCCACGTAGCTGAGATTTTCGGAGGTAAATGTACCTATGAATGCCTGCAAATTAAAAAAAAAATTTGACGTTAATTTACTGGACTATAAATCGATTTATTCAACATACTTTTGAATGCCTGTTAAATATTTTATACTTTCCAACCCTCGATATTTTAAAATTTTAGTTGTAAAATAGAAAAAAGAATATCTACCTTCCAATAAGTATTTTTTTAATTCAAATTTATTTTAAATCGATTTTTCTTGAAACTTTACGTCTATTAACTCAAAATTTTTCTCGAGAACGTAAAAGAAATCAAAATTTTCGAAACTTACATACAAATTCACTTTTGTTGTAGTAACATCGAAAACATCGACCTTTCTCCACATTTACTATCCGTCTGATTTAAAAACTGAAAAGTTCAACGACCAACCACCGACTGTGGACTTGCTCCCCCTTTGCCTGATATCCCAGAAGAATAGATTCCAATTTCCAAAAGTACTCTTAAGGCTAATAAATCAAATTAGCGATGTAATAGAGAAGGGAGACCATACACACAACTCAAAATCGCTCTGTATAATTCAGAATGAAAGGATTGAGCACTCAGTGCCGTCCAGTGTACCCTTTCGATAATTCTGATTTAGTATTCACATCTGTGGGCCGCGGAGAGCTGTGCCAGGCCCGTTGGGCCCATAAATAGAAAAAGGGGGCCCCTCCCTCTTGGTCCCGATCGCCGCTCGACATATGCAAGCCTCTCGCGCATCTTTTAAATTATAATTTTATCAGAGGGCATATCAAGTGCGGAATAGAGATACGACCACTGTTTGGAACCGTTCAAAAATAACCGTTGTTGTAAAAATACTAAAATTTTTAACTACAGTCGACTATAAAAATAAAATTAAAATAGTAGAAAATCAAAAAATAAGTATAATATAATATTAAACTGCAGATATTATATATGTATGGCATAAGATACTAATTTACCTATTACTATTAATTTGATGGTTTTATTAACAATTTTTTTTTATATCTTATCATGAATGAAAAAATAAAATATTATTTGCATAAATCTATGACGGCAACCCTACATAATTTATATATTTTTAGAATACACTCAACAATCCTTTTAGTTTGATACATCACACGATATTATAGTTCTTGCAAACTCGATTGAATAAACTCATAAAACCGAAAAAAACATTAATGGATTTGCCCCTTCCAACTGTAACGCGGAGATATTTTAAATTTCTATACATTCCTCTACAATTCTATTACTCAAATCATCAATGGATAGTGGTGGTGTTCTGTGAATAACAGACTTCAAATGTCCCCATAAAAAGAAATCCGGTGGGGTCAAGTCTGGGGAGCGAGCTGGCCATTCAATAGCACCCCTACGACCTATCCAATGTCCTAGAATAGCGGTATCCAAATATTTCCTTACTTCTAAACTGAAATGAGGGAAAGTTCCGTCTAGCTGAAAGTATAATTGACCGTCCTGCATTCGATCTAAGTTTTCTTCCAAGCAGTGAATGAGGACGTGTTAATTCTTCCAAATAATCTAGATATCTAGTTTCATTTAAATTTTCCTGGTAGAAAATTGGACCAATTATTTCCAGCCCATACATTAATTTGAATTTAAACCAAGTCAAAATTTTTCGAAAACTTTTGTACTAACTAGTAAACAGAAGTGTCACAAGCAATATTATTTGACAGTTCATACAACGATGAAGGCGGCGTATATCACGTTGGGATGGCATCTCATATATCTACTACTAAGTACCAAAAAATACCTGTTTTTTTAGGGATTTTTTGGGATTGTTTAAAGAAAACTTGATACATTGAAATTAAAACTGTAGTTTAAATAGAACTTTCAAGAAGATTTTGATAATTTCAATAAAATTTTAGACCCCATAAGAGCCTATATCATAAGGAATGGTCAATATTTTAATCATAGGTTCAGGACCTCGAAATATTAATATTTTACTAAATAACTCTTTGTCAAATGTTATCTACTACTAAGATACAGGGTGTTGAAGATACAATTTATTTTTCGTTTTTTTGCTACAATTTCTTTATTATTTAATATATTGATTTGAAATTTGGTACGGTTATATTTTTAAGATAGTAAATCATAAGAGTGTTATCAATTTTGAGATTAGATAAAGAGGGCGCCACCTACACTCTACTAGAAGAAGAAAATCATCAATTTTTTTTATTCATGGCCTTGATGATACACCCTGTAAATTTGAACAAAAAAGGTATACTTGTTTTAGTAGCATAAATTCAGCTCATTTCGACATATTTGCGTTTAAAATATTCTAGCCACAGTATCTATTTAATTTACTTATTTTACATATTTCAACATAGTAGGCTTTGAAACTAAAGTGAAAATGTATAGCTGTCAAATAATTAATTGTTAGATGTAATTTTGTTCACTAAATTCCATCTAAGTAGGCAATGAAAATGTCACGACTCAACCATTTCTCTAATTCAGAAATGAGGGATATGATTTGTGTTTATGAACAAATAAATTTTTTTCTGGACTTGCTGCTGCCATCTAACAATTAATTATTTGACAGCTGTACATTTTCATTTTAGTTTCAAAGCCTACTATGTTGAAATATGTTAAAGTAAATTAAATTGATACTGTGGCTAGAATATTTTAAATGCAAATATCTCGAAATCAGCTGAATTTATACTATATATCATATATTCCTGAGGGAAACACATTAAAGTGAGTGGTGTCACCAAAGTTCTAATCTCTGATTGCATCCTAACATTTTCTATAAGGATTATCAAATTGTATATTTATAGACAATGACAATACAATAAACTAATATGATATTTTTGTTTTAGATAATATTTCTTTTCCTTACCTAAATTCTTTTTTTGGAATTATTCCTTTCACAACCTCCCAAAACGTACACGCTTGGCTAAAATAACGGAATGCGGATCAGCGTCCTCTTTAGAACGTGTTGGGAAATCACACGTCTTGTCCGACTCTCATAAGATTCCTATTAAGTCTTTTGAGAGTTATTTGTGAATGATTGTAAAATATATATTTTTATTAAAAACTATTTGATCGAATACAATTCGTTGCTTTATAAAGTTATCAAAATTCACTTCTAAGTTTCATTTATCAGTTTTACTGATAGTTGGTAGCACATTTGCGAATTTCATCTTTTAGCCGATATATCTATTGACTTTCGCGTGGTTCGAAAGCCTAACTGAAGAAGCCCAAAGGCAGAAGCCGGTCTTAGAATGTCGAATCTAATAAATTAACTCGTTCGCTTATATATTAAACAAGATTATTTCCACACAGCTAACAATGAAATGAAAATAAATGAAATTTGTCAAACCTATTTTGCTTAATTACTTAAACAGTTCATTAACAATATTATAATTATATTAGCAACCGATAAGGAATATCGAATGTATTTCTAAATGCTTTGAACTACAACAAAACACACAGGAGGGGACTCGTACGAATTAAAATAAAATAGAGGTTCTCGACTTTTCAAGGTTTTCTTCAAACTCATTTACCAACAATTATCAGCTATTAAACTGATTTGAAACCAACTAATAACATATAATTATACAGGGTGGTTCACTGAGAGGGTTTACAGCGCATATTTTTGTGCGGAACAGTTAATTTGTTATAATAATTCTTGAGGGTACGAATTTGTGAATCGATTTCAAAAATTAGAAAAGCAAGATTTTCATCCATCTCCTCTAGATGTCGCACATATCGATATTTAAACATGACAAATGACAGTTACGATATTTTTGTAAATAAAAAGATCTAATATGATTTTCATCGATATAGTTTATGTATTTATAGATAGTGAGAAGATAATCAAAATTATATAGCTTTTTCTTAACTTTTATAGTCATTTTTAAAATTTCATTTCTGACATTTTTTTTCTAATAACAATCTAATCTCTATCAACAAAACATCCCATAACATCCCTGTCAATTTTAAAGCCCCTTTTACATAATTCCCCCAAATTTCAAAATTTTAACATAACGAATTCCGCCAAATTTGCATTCATTTGGTATTTTTGGAAAGAATACCAAATGAATGCTAATTTATCTTTAGTTATTTTAAATTTATTTTGTTTTTATAATTTATTATTACTAAGTCTCCTTTTTTTAAATTTCACATTTTTTTTATTTTTTTTTATTTTTCTTTTTAAGATAATGTTTGATTTTATTTGTTAAAATTTTAATAAATATTTTTGGATGGAATTTCCTGATATTACCATCAAATTTTATGTTTTCTTCATTTCCTCCTTCATAAGTTGTTGTGTGAATAACATCTGTTTTTCCCATTCTCACATATCATTTTTTAGATCTTTGTAAATGTCATCTAATTTTTGTCTAATCAAAGTATCACTTCTTTCTTCATCTTCATTTCTTCTTCTATCCATTCTTAATTTATTAATTTCTTTCTCAAGCAATTTTACTTTCCTGTTTACTTCTTCTTGGCCTTCTCCTTGACGTGTTCTTCATTCAATTTCCATTATTCATGTGTTATACATTTCACACAATTCTTTTATCTTCTTGATTTCTTCTTCCATCTTCTGTTTATATTTAATTCTCTCTCCGTTTCATCTCTATTTGCACTTCTCTCTTCATCTCTTCTTCCAAACTTGTGAGTTCTCTTCCTTTTATAATCAAATTTCTTTTAATATTTCTTGTTTTGTTTCCTTTTCAATTTCTTCTTTGGTTTTTCTTATGTTTATTTCTGTATTTCTTTGTACTTCTTGAATATTTGTTTGCAGATTTATAATTCTTTCTTCCTGCATAATTAAAGACATTTCCATTTCTTCTGATTTTTTTTCTAATTTCTTGTAATTTCTGTTCCTGTGTGTCTATTTTCCTGTTCATAGTAGCGTTTAAATTGTTGATTTTATTTTGTTCTTCAACAGATTCTTGTATTTTCCTTGTGTTTTCTTTGTTTTGTATTTTCCTTGTGTTTTCTTTCTGTTCGTTTATAGATTCTTATAAATAAATAAATACATAATTTATTTAGTCCTTTGAAGAACACTACAATGTTATAGGACACGTCACAAATTGCTTTAGGCAAAACTCAAATTTTGTAGTACATAGTACATTAAAATACAATATAAAAATATGTAAAACGAAAATAGTTTGACATAATAAATAACAATTTTACACATTTTAAACTTTCACATTGACTTTGTTACAAGAAATCATAGTGGTAAAATTCATCTAATATATATGGACTAGTTCAATTAATATATTTTTTGTTTTTACTAAACAATTTTAATGTTAAATCCCTGACCTGAGGAAGATGGTCGAATAATCTCAATCCTGCAAAACTTATAGATTTAGTGCATACATTTAAACGGCATAATGGTACATGAAAATTATCATTCTTTCTTGTATTATGATTGTTAATTGAGTTATTTTTTATAAACTTTTCTTTGTTTCTATACACGTACATCAGTAATTCAAAAATGTACAATCCTGGAACTGTTAAAATATTATATTATTTAAATAAGGGACGACAGGACTCAGTGGGCTTTGCCTTCCCAATGCATCGGATTATTCTTTTTTGGGAGATTAATAAATCTTTAATATGACAGGAACCACCTCACACGGTTATGCCATATCGGATCCTCGACTGTACTTGGGCGTGGTAGAATGTTATTAGACCAGATACATCCAAGACCTCTCTTAATGTCCTTATTTGAAAACATTTTGTGTTCAGTATCTTAGACAAGTTGTAACAATGTTCCCTGAATGTAAGAGTACTATCTATATGCACCCCCAAGAATTTAGTAAATTCAGTGCCAATAATATTAGAATTATTAATCTTAATGTCTTTAGAACTTATTTGTCTATTTTTCTTATAATTTCCTCGTGCCTCCTCTCTGTTCTTCTATTTTATTATTCGTCCTCTGTAACAATGCTTCCATGAATCTCATCAACTTTTCATCCCTATTTTCCATTCCATTATTATCTTCCTTCATCTTTTGGGTTCACTCAATTTCGAGCCCACGTTGTTGGCGCCAATTGAGAAGGTAATCAAAATTCTTTAGATTTTCTTTATTTTCTTATTCTTTATTTTATAATTTCAAAAATTTGACATTTTTCATAAAAACTCAAAACAAAACTGACTCTATCAACATAAACATCCCATAACAACACTGTCAATTTTAAAGCCCCTTTTACATAATTCCCCCAAATTTCAAAATTTTAACATCATACCAATACCTAATATTTCCGACTAATTAAAAAAAGAAAATTATTCAACAGATGACGTCTATATGTCATCGTCTGCTGATGAGTCGTCTTGATTATTGAGAAATATCATTATCTGGGGTGTACAATGTGTTTAAATCGAACGTAAACATACAGTTACAAAAAAAATCGGATCTTCGTATGAAACTGACTCACCCTGTAAACGGGTCTGAAACGTGATAAAAATTTGGCGGCCATCTTGTGTTAAAATCCCCTAAAATACCAGGCTTGATAAATAAAACAAGAAAGCGCTCGGTTTCATAAAATTTATCTGCCCATGAATCATAATTTAAATTATAATATGGGAGTTACCTACTGAGCGTTGTTGTCAGATTTACCTACACTAAAATCTTATACATAGTTTGGAATATTAATAAAAAATATACGAGAAAATAAAACAATATGGAATTTTTATGAGATATTTTTGTTAATAGCTCAAAAAATTATGTTTTAAAAATGTGTATATTCGATATTTGTATTATTTAAATGAACAATTTCCTGTTTTTTTGATCGAAAAAAAAAAACCGATTTTGATGTAATTTTCCAAACATTTTTTTTCATTCTTCCCTTTATTTTTTTATCCAATTTTGATAATGCCAATCGATTTTATATCCAAAATTACCATTTTATTTTTTTTTTTTCAGTTTAATTTTTAAAATCGCAATTTCCTACATACTTATTTTTATAAATGGAAAACAATTTTAGAATTTTTTTTCGTAAATTTAGATATTGCCAGTTTTATCAAAAAATACCACGTTGTGTTCGTACGTTTTTTACTGTGATTCATATTTCTCTTACAATCAAAAAGTTTATTAAAATATCCATGTATTTTTGTCAAAAAAAAATGATGATACCTTAATCGAAATTAGGATTTTTAGTCTTTTTTAGTTTTAACTGGATATATTTCAAATTCTTAATTTTTTTTTACTTTTATGTCAACGGTGTCAACTACTATGGTTATTAGTCTCGTGTTCTGAGAAGGCTTTGTTACTGTGTCTCAGCGCCACATTAGGAACAGCACTGTTAATTAGAACCCAACAGGGATGGTCGAGGATATGGCGTAATAATTTCAAGAAAGAGTAAAAAGGGTAGAAAGTGTTTTCTTTTACGTGATTTCCTCAGATTTGCTTTGAAACTCCCAAGAAATGCAACACAGCCCCATCCATGTGATAATTTGACCGGCAAACGCATGCGTGCCGACCATGCCGTTCGGTATTGATCGGCTCCCGGTGACGTCACGGCTACTTGTGAATGATCCACTACACAAATTGTTTGTAATTTGTATAAACAGATAGGAGGCCGGCGAATTTCGTCCTTCTAGTCGGACGGTATAGGGGCGCTCCGGGGCGCTATCTAGATTAATTCTACTTAGCAATGTGTGTACGGAATGTTTAATTATTTGAAGTATATGTGTACGGGGTAGGTTTGATTTTCGACGGGCCTTCTGGGCATTGCGAAATGGATTTTGGGGTAGCGGGCGAATTATTTAGAGATGTTTGCTATGAGCTTTTACATTTTAGACCTAGATTAACAATTTTAAGTATTTGGGAATTATAGTGGGGTGATATAGCAAGTATAATTATTATACAAACCTTGTAAAAAACCGTAAAAACTTCCACACCGGGTGATTTTGTATTAAAAATTTATCAATGGCAAAATGGAAGAAAAATATGTAAAATGGGAAAAATCAACGCCTAAATTGTTATTTGAGATATAATCCATATAATAATAAAAATTTTAAAGACGGGCTCTGACTAAGTAGTCGAATTTTCGATGATTTTCAAATTTTTTAGAAACAAAAACAAAAATTCTACAATAAAAATTGTACGAAATTAAAAACAAAGATTTAATTTTAAATGAAAAATTGATGAGTCCTATATTAAAAAAACAAATAAAAAACAAATTTAAAAAAAATCGTTCAAAAACACATGTGTCACAAAATATATAATATACAGGGTGGGCCAAACTTGTGTCCTCGGAGGATTACGTCGTTGTGGTAAGAGATAAAACTTTCAAAATTTGTGTGAGCTAGTACATTTACTGGGTGCAGATTTTGAAAATAGTTTCGTTATACAGGGTGTTCCAAAAACTCGTGGCAACACAAACTTACATTTTTTTAAATGGAACATACTATATTTCATTCAAGAATCGAAAAGATCTCTCTATGGCCAATTATTAGCAAAAATGACCCCATCTTTAACACTCTGTAAAACAGTAAATCAAAATACATCAACAGGTCTTTGTATTCAAATGTCAAATGTCAAATAATTATTTTTTTATCTGTGGCTTCTTTAATACAGCAATATCTCAAAATTTTCAAATGGATCACCCTATAAGTTTTTTTACAATTTGTTAATACAATTAATAAGCTTTCAAACAATATAGTATAGTTAGTCAGTAACTGTACTAGCTCACACAAATTTTGAAGAAGTTTGGTCCACCCTGTATAAAAAAGGAAAAATATGTAACTTTATGTAATAAAATAATGTAGGTAAATAATTATGTTAAATTGTTAAGCCATAATCAAATTATCGATAAGAATAATTATCAAATTTATGAAGAAATAATAATAGTAGAAAAAGGTACAAAATAGCGAAAAGTCTTTTAAAAATTTAATCGATTAAATAGAAAAATAAAATTTCACAATAAAAATAGCAAGAACTTAAAAAATTGATAAAAATTAAAGAAATTTAGGAAAAATAATTGTTGGAAAAGGGGGAGAATCAATATAGATTGTCATACTTCAATATTTATATATATTTAAAACGCGATCAAACTATCATTTTATAAACATTATTTTTTTTTGATAATCATTCATTAAGTAAAAAACAATGCAAACTCCTGCATGTCATAAGCAATCCTATATGCTGGTACTAATAATACATATATTAAAGTTTAATATGCATAAAATGACGTATGTATTTTGACCTTCTGAAAAATTATTATACAAGCCCAACAATATGAATTTCGAATGGCATTATGCTGCAATAAAGAGTTTAATTAAAATATTAATGTGTTTTATAAGTACTACACGCCAACACTAACGTATACAATATACAGGACGTCTCCTCCAAAAACAAGACGGTGTAGTGGGGGGTGTACATTTAGGTATGGGAATTTTTTGTCGGGCAACTTTTTGGTTCCTGCCGCTGCAGACTTTCTGTTTGTATTGTAAATTCATTCGTCAAAATGGATTTGAAACAGCAGCGGTGTGTGTACTTATTATAAGAAATAGGAAAATCGCAGAAGGAAGCGGTATTTTAAGTGAAGGACTAATTATTAAAGGCAAATGTCATCTCTTATTTGATACTTTGCGGTCGTATCCAGATAAGTTTTTCGGTTATTTAAGAATGAGTTATTGGACCTACTGAGCCCTCAAAATACAAATTGCCGATTAACTATTCAACCTGAGGAATGACTTGCTGTATGTATGTGTGTCATACAAATTTCTACCTATACACATATAATAATATAATTATAGAATTAAAGTTTTTAAAGAACATTATGTTTTTTATATATTCATTTGGACATTGCCGCCTTAAAATGTCATTACTCCAACAGAAGAGGCAACATTATGCAGATTCTGTGAGGAGGAAAATGAAACATCAATCCATGTCTTGTGCCACTGTGAAGGACTGGCAAGACTGAGGTTTCTAACATTATGCGAAGAAAAGCCAAGAGCATTATGCGGGAGCCTTTGTCAAAGTTACTAAGTCTAATAAAAAAAACCAAGCTAGATGACATACTCTAACTAACGGAGTACGACAATAGATCTGAAAAGGTCGCGGTGGGCATTCATTTAATTATTGCAGTAAAGATAAAATTTTAGCTGTGGTCACATTTGGTTGGCACAAATCACCCTATAGATTAGGACAAAAAGTTCACAGTGAGTTAGTTTTTGAACCTGGAAAAGTTGGAATGAAAATTAGGTAACTGTTAAAATTAAATATATACACAATTTTTGTCTGAAAAATAGCACCTTGTTATGTCAGAAAACACATTTTGGAGTTCATCCTGTAAATTCATAAAACCATGAATTGTGACAAATTACCCGCATTTCTTAACAATGTAGATTTTGTAGAAGTTTAAATATATGTACAGTCTGAAAATAGGTGTAATTCAGGTTTATGAATAATGTAGAAATGGATGATGCGTCGTCCTACATTTTATTTTTCTACACCTACACAAGCCATTTTAAAATGCATTAGTTACGTACCTAATCGTCTAAGGAAAGAGTTCTATAACATTTTTCTTGGCATTTTGACTCTGAAATGCATATTTTAGGTGTTTTATCAAAAAGTCAATAGAAAAAAAAACACCTAATAATCGTCCATAAAAATTTAAAATATGAAAAAATCAATAGAATAAATAATCTTTCGATCTACCTATATTTGTTCTATTTTGATAACTTTGAAATTAGTCAAGATATTTAGACCAGCGCCAAACCGATTTTAAATATCCGAATTCATGTAAAAAGTAAATTAAGAGACTGAGTAAAAGTTCCGGAAGGGGGAGGGGGGAGGTAAGTAAGTAAATTTTCCGACCATCCACATACTGCTAAGAATTTTTTTGTTTAAAAAATGATTGGCCCTGGTCTAGTGAGTATTTATAAAAAGAGAAAATTGAAGTTTTTTTCTATAAAACCACAACCAGAAATTAAAATTTCTTATATATGTAGGTATAAATACTTTTTAATATACATACACTTCTTCTAATTATCATCTAGTACTTTTTTCTAGTACCCAGGTGTAGTACCTTTATCGATTAACGGACTAATAACGATGTGACCGTTTCCCCTATCTTTTATAAGTTAATTGAAAAAATATTTCTAATGTCAGAAATGTCAACGAGTTACCAATAGAACATTTGTTATTATGGTAAAACGATGGTATGAATATTCACAACAAAACGACCTACCCAAAGAACACTCACTCACAACGTTTACACCGTAAATTAAAAACCGATGGAAAGATCGCAAGCGATGAAAATATTTGATCACCCTTATCACGATGATCAATTCGGTTATAACTGTAAAGACTGGAAAAACAATGTACCTCAAGCTACCGGAGCACCTATACCGCACTACTAAACTAACTTCAGAATAATTAGTTACACATTAATTACAATTTATTACAATAAGAAATAAATTTATTACACCTCACACGTGGCCAATACGGGGATGTCTGGGAGCTTGTACCTCAAGCTACCAGACATCCTTTACAATTTATTACAATAAGAAATAAATTCTTCAAACCTTTCTGTTTGACCATTTTTAACGAAATTTTCAGCCATTTTGACCGGGACATTTTTTACATTTAAATTGAGCAGAGTCCTTTATTTAAATAAAAGTGTTTGTGAAAATAGACCATACTTTGGTCTTATTTCCTAGAACAATTATGGATTTTTATCAAATAAAGGCCGAAACAATCAAGAACTTCATTTAAAGTTAGAACTGCAAATGTATGGATTACTTCATAACTTTTCAATTTACTAATGTTAAATCTAGTAGGTAGTTGTCAAATGAAGTAGGACTATCAGGATTAGTCTTATATACAAGCATCAGATTAAAGTGCAAAATTGTTCTTAAATGAACATATTTTTTGTCCAAACTAACTACATCTGAAGTTTGGCCTATTCTTTACTGAACTCGATCATAATGGTTTTTAGAAAAACCATTTTTAAAGGTATGTTCCTGCAAATTTTTGGTTTTATAACCAACAAGCAATTCAAGATTATAAAATTAAAAGTAAACATTTCTGGAAGCAAACAGTTTTTCTCAAAACCATATAAGTATTTATCAGGTCGACTCTCGAACTAACTGAAAAATCAATTTACATCAAATAAAAAGTTTTTCAATTGTAAAAATGAAATGCCATTTCCATCCAATTTTATTCATTTTTAGGAGGATGTCAGGTAGCTTGAGTTTTCGTTTTTTTTTTAAATTATTTTTTATTAAAATTATTGCCGTAAATCTGGTTTTTATGTATTGTACTTTTTTCGGTCGTAATGGAGGATCCAAAGTTTGTCCTAAATTAGGAAAAATAAAAAAAAAGTTTTTTAAAGTTCATTGGAAGTTCTGAGTAGTTTTTGATTAGAATTCTGTTTTTTGGGGATCCGTTTAACAAATATTTTTCTTATGTCCAAATCATGATATACGCTATGAAAGTCACATTCATAGGAGGGAGCCAAAGAGAATTTTGTTCATACTTTGATAAGTATCGTCAACTAATTATAATTTTTACACTAAATTAATGTTGCTAGAACATGATGCCACTGTGTAAACGTATTTCTAGTGCAGGTGCCTTTCTAATTCTCATTGCATTGTAATATAATCAAAAAGCAGGTGGCTCTGCCTGCATTTTAAATTTAAACCATTAGCCAAACGGTTTTTGTGGCGAGTGAGGGAAGACTTAACGTTACTAATTATTTCAAAATCGACTAGTAATGGCCAGTGCTTACATAGTTACAAATAAAGTAATTAGGATAGGATAGATACTTATCTTGCTGATTTTTTTGTAATTGATATTATCTGGGTAATAATAATACAAAGATGGTTTTTTGAGGTATTTAAAATTCGTATCGCATATCTCATACGATCATAACAACACAATTTTATATGAGATTAAAAGTAAAATGCAAACAACATATTATTATTTACAATAATTTAATAAGACAGGCAATCTCGACCACTATCACTCATAAATCTATTAAATGTTGTTTATGAGGGAATAGCGCGGAGAGTACCTGCGAAATAGCCTCCAAGATCACCGGATCTCATTCTCTTAGTTTGTTTTTGGTGATAACTTAATACCAAATCTCGGGTTAAACATTTACGGCAGCGGATAACAGATACGTGTATCAATTACTAAGGAATCACTACTAAAAAATATTAGGGAAGGAGGTAAAAGTAGACAAAGCAACGTGTCGGCACATCTACAAGCCGCAAATGCCCATCAAAGCAACTTATCGGCACATCTGGGAATTTTGTTTTTATATTTCTGCAATTGAATATGAAAAAACTATACATATATTTAATTTTAAACTTCCAACGTACTACATACCCTTTTATTTTTCTAAGAAAGCAGAAAATAATTATACAACACTTTTGATGCGTCCTGTATAAGGTATTATGGTTATTACTAAGTATAAAAAGCATCTTAAAAATATAAAATGTTTTATCAAATCCTCCATTCAATAAATAACCAACTAAGTTCAAAAATAGTACAAAATGACGCAAACGATATACATATTTTTACAAAAATCCAGTTAGTTCAATCGAAAAAAAATATATATATATATAAAAAAGAATGTGACCCCAAGCACGGCCAAAGATGGAAATAACTCTAAATGTAAACAGTGCGACACCGGCAAAACGTTACAAAGTGACAAAAACCACACGAGCTATTAAGAGAACCAACTGCTTAAAGGGGATAGACGACAATTAAACGATGATAGTTGCGAACACGGCACGCGATGCACCGAACGAAACGAACCGCCGGAAGAGATGTTCGGCTTTAAGAGATCGACTCGACGCACGGGCCACACGCCCTGAACGCAGGGACGTCCTCGCGCTGATTTGGTGCCCCGACCGTGGGAACTTTTATTTATAATAAAGAAACTGCTTTCGAAACGTCAAAAATTAAAAATATTTTATTAGGAAGAGAGATTTTATTATCCGGAAGAAAGATTGTATAATTTAAATTTACTTTATATAATTGTATTACCGATTTTTTTAACGATTTTAATTTTACCACGTCGTTTACTTAGGAAATTTAAAATACTAATGAAAATATATTTATTTAATCAAATGAGTAATCGTAAAGTGCATATAAAGTATGCAGTGCTCTGCTATAAATTATATAATTAGTACATTCGGGATTGAAGTAGGAATAGGGAAGTACCTACAAATAAAACACTGATGAATTATTGATTGTATCATCCTGAAATAAAAAAAATAATGTTGGTATAGTCGCAACCTGCTACGTTTAAATAAATCCTGAAAAATATATAAATCGTTTTATTCTTATCAAACCTACAACAGAAAAAATTGTTAGTGAATATCAACTAACGAAAATGTTGGTTGCATGGCAGCAGTAACAAATTTCTACGTCTATTTTTTGCGAGGCAATTATTCTTAACTCGTCTTGTACATATGCACACAATTTGTTTCAGTAACTCTCCTGTATTTTTATAACTTAAAAGATATAAAAACAATGCAATGACATTATGATGAATGCATAGAGGTGTTCTATGTAGCATACACCCAATATTACTGCAAGTACCTGTTTTCAAGTGAAAAATGTTTGCATTTTAGTAAAGCTTCCCAGAAGTATTTTTAAATCTTATAGCCTAAAATTATTAAAAAACAAATAAATATAGGTTGAAATAATATTGAATTTCTATGATTTTTATACTTTTTAATTAACTTTATTTTAATTTCATATCTGACATTTCTAAAAACTCAAAACCATCTAATCTCCCTATCAACATAAACAAACCTATCATAACAACCATCCTTCAATTTTCTTCGCTAAACCTTTACATAATTTTCACGTCATAACCAATTATATTAATTTAACCTATTAAAATAAAAATTGCAGTATATTACCCCGATACTGGTTTTGCATCTTTTTTCAAATATTTCCTTCCACTTGGTTTATATTCAAAGTCATTGTTACGGAAATGACTTGAACAAATATAAGTATTTTTAGGTAGGACCTTCACTTCCTAAAATGCTAATAAGGAGTACCAAATATTTCTCCTTTCAACATTTGCAGGAAACCTAAAAGTCATATGTCTTCGTATAACTGTTTAAATGAAAAATATTACATAAATACTTAGGTAGTTTGGTAGAAAAACAAAATGTGATTTAATTTTTAACAAAATCTATGAAACCTACATAATTATAAGTCGTTGCAAAAACAATCCTTTAGGCATTATTAAAGAGTTTATACAGTCGATAAAATACTAATTCTACGCCCCTGAAGCTTTGTTTATAATCGTATATGTAACTTACCGATGAAATGATAAATCGGGATTTAAATAATCCAGTTTGCTGCACACAAGGCACTGTTGAACCATATTTGTCTAATTAATCAACTTAAGTCAATGTGAAAAAGAAAGTTTTACCTCTAACCTATAAAACACAATAATAGTAGTTAGAGTTAGGAGAAGATGGCGGCCACAAATCTAGTAGTAACATTCTAATTATCTCGTTATAGATAAAAATCGAACGCTTGATAGCGCTTAGTTGCCGCTTCTAGCAAATTTCCGTAGAAATGGTTTAAACTTAAATCGTGGTAAAGTTTCTTTGTCAATATTTATCTATCAATATGATTTGTCGTAATATTAGTTTCGAAAATTAGTGTTAACGTAGATGTACAATTATTTTTACATAGATTTAGGATTTTGGTAATGACGGAAAAATTATAATAACTTTGACAACATTGAAACTAGAAATATAAATTTAATAACACCGCGCTTAGACTGTTGCTTGTTGTTGGCGAGCGCCGAAATGTAAACAAACTCTATCTTATTTATACTATATCTATGGTAATATATCACAAAGGCTTCAAAAAACAATAAATAAATGTCTGTACAAGTTACTAGATTTTTATTATAACGAATTATATTTGAAAATACCCTCTATAGGAGTTTTCTTCTTTTTTCCTGCTTGAATTTGTTTTGAAAAGTGTCCCCTTTTATCTTTCTTTAACTCAATGGTTTTCTTTATAAATTATTTATTTTCCTAAAATTTCTTAATTAATTCCGTAACATAGAAAAATATCATCTACTTACCTTGCTTATAACTAACCTACTTGAAGAATTCAAAAAATCGATTTATTAGAGTCCAATCCTGCGTTCAGTTCCGCTCCGCATATTTGTGCCTCGAATTCACCTTCACCACCACCACTCCCCCTCCCAGTCCTAACCTGCTGTGTCGGTCCGACGTCGCGATCTTCTAACCGTCTCCCCTCCTTCTTCACACAATGCACACACACACACACTTATACACACTCGCCCATCTTCCTTTTCTTTCATTCAACTTTTTGTTTCCCGTTGGTTCTCTCTCTCACATTTACTATTTACACACAATTCACAAACAACCGATTTTCCGATGACGAACGCACGTCGCACAATGGCCGGTGATAATTCGGACAATCGACGATCGTCGTATCACATTCTCACGTATGCCAACATGATCGTTTTGTATTTTCGATTGGAAAGGTAAACATGAGGGACAGACTTGCCGGGTCAAACGATCCAAATCACCAAAACTCTGTTTTTTTATTAAAATAAGAATCGCCAAAATTATCTATCAAAAAAATAAATCAAAATACGAAGCTACTAGTCCAGTAAATTAACGCCAGAAAAACCACAAACCTGGGCATCAAGTCTGTCAGTCATATTTTTTTTTAATTTGCAGGTATTCATAGGTACATTTACCTCCGAAAATCTCAGCTACGTGGAATTTGTGGAAGGGTGGAAAAATGGCTCTAGAGTTCTCGAAAATCCGTTTTTCGACGATATCTGCCGAAATATGACCCTTAGAGCATTTTTGTTTAGACAAAAAATGAAGAGCAGTTCATTACCTATAAAAGTTGTCACTATGATTTTTTTCGCTACCCTAATATTTTTTGCAAAATTCGCAATTTTGAGAATCTGATAATTCGCAAAATTATTGTGGTGAAAACGGAAAATTTGAATATCCTCCCGTTCTTGTCTGAAGACAAAAGTTAAGGCAGTAATAACCAACTTTTTTTCACTTTTTGCACTTTGGCCCGGTTTTTCATTAATCCAGAGAAATAGATAAAAGGAAAAAGTAATATTATAGCTACAGGTTCCTTCTTTCATCTGAACTTTGAATCATGAAAAAATATTAATTTTTACGTGATTTATTGAAAAATTTGTAATCCGCTTGGGAGTGTCATTCCTTTAGAGCGTGCTCTCTAAATGCAGGGCAGGAGCTAAAAATGGGGGTGCGTTTTGGAGCCGGTTATGTCGAAAAGTATCACATTTTTGACAGAAATGATGAGGATCATTTTTGTAGGTAATGAACTGATCTTCATTTTCGTCCAAACAAAAATTCTCTAAGTGTCATATTTTCGGAAATATCGGCGAAAATAGGAGAAAAAAAACACATTTTTGAGACCAGTAGACCATTTTCCCGCCCTTCCACAAACTTCACATGCCCGGGTTGGCACCTTCGTTTATTGTACTATTTATAAAATTCCCAACTATATTAGTACAAACAATAATTGAGAATTGAAATGACCCTTTGCAAATTTAAGGCAATGGCGTGCTTATTAATTTTTGAAAGGACTAACTCAAATAAATGGAGTTAATTATTTTTATATGTGGTATATAGGAATAAATTATTACTACCCCACTGTGTTATTTAAGTGTATCGAGGTGTTCTTAGAACCCTTTTTTGTATTGGTTTTTTAGGGATCACTAAAAACTTTTTTTAATTTTATATTTTTTTGTGTCTAAATTTCTTTCAATCATTATTTGTTTTAGTATAAGTTAGGTAAAGAAAAAACGTTTTAAGAACTGTTTTATACCTCTTCAGACTCGTTGCTACGTTAAACACTTTAATACTTTTACAACATAATAATAATGGATCCATTGAAACATTGAAAATGTATATTCTCTATTGTTAGGCACTAACATAAATTCATGAAACTCTACAACCTCGACTGAGACGGGTCCTTGTTCTTGTTCTTAATTTTTATACGCCATTATCTTTTCTCCCATCTGGATCTCTCACAATGTTATCTATTCTTGTCAATGGTTTGTGGACTTTTTAAATGATTTTTGTTTTGTTTCGTTATTGAATAAAACGAATTTAACAATGCCCGTCATCACTAAAAGTGCTTTTCGAGAGGATCTTCATTGTGTGTGAATTTGATATATTTGATAAAATTCGTTTGTATTGTTTTCAGTTTAAGTTGAGTGGGAATTTACTAAATTTACTTGTATTATTGTTTGAATAAGTGTAAAAAAATTAAATCTTATAATCCATATGTTTAATTTTAAAATATACAAAATTCACTGCTTTTTGAAATATAACTTTGTTTATTTTTGTTTAAACATTATACACGGTAAGCTACTGTTCTGCATGTGATAAATAACTCCAGGCGACTTTATAGCAATAAAAATAATGTACGGTGAGTGAGTTTTTTAGGATATAAATGGACCTAGAATCTACAAAAAAATTAAAATTTGGTTTACGCAGAATGAATTTTGTATAAAAAACGATTGGCAATGTTAAAAATTACCATAAAAAATGTTTGGGCCATTTTTGAGGGAAAAAGTGGGTTTTTAGGATATAAATGGACCTAGAATCGATAAAAAAATTCAAAAAAATTAAAATTTGGTTTATGCATATTCAATTTTGTATAAAAAACAATTAGCAATGTCAAAATTACCGAAAAAAATGTTTGAGCCATTTTTGGGGGATTTTCGAAGATATGATAAAATAAAAGGTATAGATATTTTCTTTTACTTGAAATATAACTTTGTGTATTTTTGTTTAAATATTATACACGGTAAGCTACTGTTCTGCTTGTGATAAATAACTCCAGACGACTTTGTAGCAATAAAAGTAATGTACTGTGATTTATGGTAATAAATGCAGCAGGCGGTCTGCGCCATTACTGTTTGGTTTCCACGCGGGGAACGGTTTAACTCATTCAGGTCTACTATTTACTTTATATAGGGAATAATATTTATTTAACTTTCCGAAATGTCTTAACGCTCAGAAAAAAATTATTGGCAAGTCGTATGATTTTTATTGTTCAAGAAAGTTACGAAGGAACTTTTATACAAGAGATTTTGTTACAATTTCATCGTGTAAGACATAATAACGTTACGTTTGCTATAACTGTTGACAAAATAAAACCAGAAATTTTTAGTAAGCTCCAAAGTGCTTTTTGTTCACTATTCTCTAATAATAAAATCCACCAAGGGAATAATTTTTTATCGTGAACAAAAGTTAATGATGTTAAAAATAGATTCGCTTCTGTTTCATCATCATAAAGACTATCGAAAAGTGAATTTCACAGAGGCAATTTTTAATTCGATTTCGCGACCTTTTGGTGCATAAATTAACGCCTCTAGAGACACAATTTCGTTTTATTGCACTTTTCTCTTTGGCCTATTCAAAGGACTGAAACTTTTTTATGCAAAATTGTAATATCTCACATAATTATTTTATATAATTAAATTTTATTTTCAACTTAAAATTATTTAATATAAAATATTATTGAGTGCATCGAGGCAGGAGAGTGTAGAGATATTTTGTCATCTAAAAAGGGCATTCGACAATGTGAAAATATCTGGTATGAAAATGATGCCTCTTTAAACGTTATTTCATCATCTCAACCAATACCTACAAATAAATGGTGGGGGGGTCCCCTCGGGCACGTAGTTTTCAATTGAAATCCTGAAATCCGGAAAACGTTACCATAAACAAGCATCTGATAAATTTGGGGGGGGGTAAAGTAGTCCCCCAGGACCGGATTTTCTCTCGACGGCTCTGAATGGGGCAAAAAATTGTAAGTCAAAACATTTTTACTATAGATTTCATTCTATTCATTGTATATGTATTAATTTAAACATTTAAGAGTTAAAGGACCTACACGAGATTCGTATTATTTGAAATATCGCCGTATCGGCTGTTTTTTTTTTATTTTAACCAGTTTTGAATTATTAACAAATCATAAATAATCATTCAAGTGTTCAATATTTATTTATTACTATTCTCGGATCACAAAAAGATGTGAAAATATTTGTAGATAATCTCACACTATGTTGTTGCATAAGAAAAATGAGTATTCCTGTCCTGATAAATTCGAGTTTATTGACTTCATACTCCGTTGAGTTTACAGGGACAAACTCACGATTTCGTAGTAATATTCATAATGCAAGCCGATAACGTCACATATTTTGATAATATTCCCCCATACTCATATAGCAGCTTGTTTGAATAAATGTTTATTTATAACATACGAGAATAACACATAATTTAAAGGATAGTTCGGAGGAAGTAGGCGGTGAGATATGTCAATATATAATATATACTTTATACTTATATGCATAAAATTTACAAGGGTGTTTGTGGTAAACTGTACGCTTTTATATATATTATACGATTCAAGATATTTTAGACTGATTGATGGCCTTTTACTTGGGAATTTTATCTAATCCTATTAACTTATAAGTTGTAATAGTAATCGAGCACATCAGGGTTGTACTATATTGTTGTACTATATTGACATACAAATTAATTGTTTTGTTTTGCCAGTCTTAAGTCTGGAAAAGTGTGAAGGCGTTTTAGTTTCTCTATGAATGTAAATAAACCTAAATATTTACATATAAAAGTAGAAATATACACCACAAATTTGAACTAAATAAATAAATGCTCAAAATTTTATTAGTACAACCCTGTGGTTTTGGAAAGTACCTCATAATAATTTAAGCAAATCTTTAACAACCATGATAAGAACTATTCGAGGTCGTCTCAAATAACTTGAATTGTATAATATGGGTGTCCCACGACGAACTGTACATAGTCCAACCATAAGTACTATCAACCGAGGCCATTTCATATCTGGTACTAAAAAAATGCCTTGTTGCGTCTTTGACGGATGTACAGGGTGATATTTGAAAATATGTGAATTATTCTACGTTAAGTATATCTAAAAGTAAAAATTACATAAAATTTGGCTCCCTGAGCTCATTAAAATAGGTTTAGAAAAAATTTAATTTCAGGTCCAGACAATTTTTTTTTTAGATTTTACATTGGTTTTTTAAAAACAACACCCTGTAAGCCAGACCAGACAATTTTTATTTTTCGCACTTTAAAGCCTAATGATGATGCTAAGCAACAGTTATAAAAAATTGAACGCGGAAGTTGTTTTCTGCAGAAAAAAATAAAACTTTGAAAAATAGTATAATTTTAATAAATTCACATTCATCATCATTTTTCAAGAAAAATCATAAGGAAAGTTCATTTTACTCAATATAAAGTATTATTCAATCAACCGTTGAAAATCCAGGACCCATCTCTAGGATGTTATTAAAAAACTATTGTCGGAGCCTGACGTTCCACTATTAGTTTATGGGCAGATCAGTGTGTCCGTGTATTAAGTGACATTTCACATTAACATCATTTTATATAACAACGTACAGAATTGGGCATATAAAAATGAATTGTTCGATTTAAGGTTATCGAAAAATTAATAGGTATACGACGGTATAATACACTTTGGATAATGTAGTTCTTAGTGGTACGCATACCCATGGTGCACCTGGGATGTCATGTTAGATATTCCCAATTTTGGATTTGTAAAAGAAACTTTTGATGCTTTGGTTGATGGAATAGTACGAGTAAGTATTTACAACTGGACACTTTACTAAATGTATTTTTTTCTGATGCATGTGAAGATGTAAAACTGACAATAACAAGAATTTTGCAAATATTTTTATTTTTGTTACCAAGATTGCTTGAAAATTTGGCGCGCAATCAGTCGATCGTACTATAAAGTAACAATTTTTTGTTATACAGGGTGATTCATTGGGAAATGCGCATACAGTAAGGGTAGATGGAGGACACCGAGGGTCTATCGTTCTTTATAACCAAGATACAGGGCGATTTATTAATTTTCCCCATTTTTTCAATTAATCATAACCTATGAACTACCCTATACCTTTTGCTTCGTAGGCCAGTTGTGAGGTCCTCCTCTGCCTATCCAATGATTTGGGAAGTTGCCATTTAAACAAAAATAACGTTGCATCAAATCTACATTTTAAAGGTTAAACTTAACAGAAAATCAAAAAACTAGAATTTTCTTTATCCGCGTCTAATTATTTTTTTAGCTAGAGCATGATCATTTCTCGACTCTTCTGATGCATTTTTGATAATAATAATAAAATAAAGCAGTATGTACTTATTGTTTATTTTAGTAAATAATACACTATATGTTTGATATCCCAAATTGGCCCGATTTTAATCCAATCGATTACCATGTTTGGGGTTATTTAAAATCAAAAGTTTACTCAACTGAAGTAAACACCAGAGAGGACATTCTACGGAGAATTGAGGACGCAATAAAAATCTAAAAAAAACTAAGTCCGGACCTTAAATTAAAATTTTTTAAAAACCAATTTTATTGAACTCAATGAGCTCACTCAGTCTGGCAAATTTTATATTTCTTAGATTTTTACTTTTAGATATACTTAACGTAGAATAATTCACATATTTTCAAATATCACCCTGTATATCCGTAAAAAACGTAACAAGATATTTTTTAATACCAGATGTGAAATGGCCTCGGTCGATAGTACTTATGGTTGGACTATGTAGGGGAGAGTTGGCCTAGTGTTTCAAGCGCCATAACTTTCTTAAATAAACCGATACAGGCAAAAATGTTTTCCAGTATTCATTAACATAGTTCCTCCAACCATCTCAAATAAAAAACAAACAGCACATCAATAAAAAAAAAAATTGCAAAGTAGCCCGTTTTGGCCTACCAGTCGGGTAAAATGGTCTAGGTATTCCTACATAAGAAACAACGAGGAAAATTTAATTTAATTTATTAAATAAATCAAAATAAAACAGATAAACAGTTTTGCTTAAAAAATATTATGTAAAATACACCTTTTTAGTTGCGGCAGAAGTCGCAAACAAATCGCTTTGTGTGGCCGGTTTGGACGGTGCAACACCAAAACCCTCATACACACCTACAACTCCTTCATCCGCCCCGTTGCCGAATACAGAGCAGTCCCACATGGCGTACTACCCCCCCATCTAGCCCGAAAAATTTCCTCACTCGAGAGACGTATCCTACGACGATGTCAATATCTCCCCTATCTGTTTCCTTCTAGAGAAGTTTACAACAACGTCTCCAGCGCCCCAATTCTCTCTCGTTTCCAACTCCTACGGAAAAAATGCGTCTCTCGCACCCTGAATGGCTCAAACACCCACGCCCAAAACACCCTCCTCACCCCATGGCGACCTCGTCGTCTCCCTCTCTTCAGGAAACCCAAAGCAAAACTCCCACAGCCCAACCTCAGACTTCTGGCTGACGCCCAAGACCTCCCCGTCCCCCCCGAACACCAGGATCTAATGGACTCCGCCCCCCTCACCATAAGGTAACCCCCCCACAAACCCCAACCCCCCAACATACAACACCATAATAATATAATAAATAGAACATAAGAACCACCTGTACAGAATCGTGATTTAGGTTTTCGTGGTTTTCCTAAATCATATTTCCCCCCTTAGATTGGGCACCGTTTTCCCCAAACATAAGGGTGGAAATAGCAAAATTGGCGATTCTTAGATAAAAAACTGGGAAACAGCTCCTGCCCACACAGGCCCCAACCAACACACACAAAACAGAACACACCAGCGCGCACAAAAACCTTAGGAAAAATTAGCTAGCTAGGTTACTAATATTGTAATCAGGGCCTCACCCTGAAAAGGAGGAAAACTCCTATAGCAGGGAATTAGGAAAATGAAATGTCCTAGAAAAATGTAATATATACCAAATGAAAATAGATAATAAACTAAAAAAAAAATAAACTCGCAAACAAAGTCATGCGCCCAACTTTGGCAATGCTGACACCTTATCCAACCATCTTCTGTCTTGGACTCGGAATAAAGTTTAGTGCAAAAGATGCAAATAGAGTTTTGGTCGAATCTTCTTCATCTGAACTGGAATCTTCATTTACCTTAACTGAGTACTACAAAACGTATGGCTATATTTTTATTATAACAAACACCAAATTCTTAAATGCAATCTACAGTATTTATAGAAAAGCCTTGTATTATTCAGCTTCAATTATTGTTTTGAAGGAATCGAGCAATTTATTGTAAAATGCAAACGCGACAATTTAGGCTAATCTCACTTTTCACAACTGTCACATTTTACAGCGTGGAGAATAACATTAGAGTAGTTCGATCACTTGCCGCACATACGTCGTCGCAAATCATTATTTTTTGTTTTTGAAACAAAGGGGGTAGCCCGTTTTAGCCGACTTCGCCCGTTTTGGCCAAGTATCCCCTACAATTCGTCGTGGAACACCCTGTATAGCGGGTGATTCATAATTTTTTTTTGCTGAGATTCTTTAATAATCAGTGACGTTAGAAGATATGGATAACCTGTAGGACCACTATATATCATTGTATTTTTTTATTAAAAGTGCATTCAATCTCAATACAGATCCTATTATTTTCCGAATTTATAGTTTTTCTTTAAACACAAACAATTGGATCGTTATACAATAGTAGTTTTATATTTTATATCCGTTTGTAAGCCAAATTTTCCCCAATTTTGGCATCGATCCATTCCATCCCATCCGAATATTCGAATTGTAAATAAAGACGAACTGCATACAAGCAAGTTTTGAAAGTTTCATTCTCCAACTTGCAAGTTTATCTCTTAACAATACGATATGGACCTTTTGTATTGTATTGCATTTGTATAGTCTGTCGGTTCTTCACCCTCCTCTATATCCTGGACTCGAACGTATGTGCTTTCTTACACAAATATCGATTTTGGCAGATCATATTCTGCACGGTTTTAGTATGAGGGCCGAATTCAAATTAATTAGAAATTAGATTCTCAAAGACAATTTTGGTTTCACTTATGTCGATATATTTTGATCGTAAACTTTGGATCTGGTGACTTGGGACTTTGGGGCAATTCTCAATTGATTTCTCATGAAATTTTATGTCTACATGTTGCATACGTTATTCTTGCGAACTTCCAGAAAGGCTGATAAAATCACCTCTACTTTTACGTACAGTAGAGTGCGATTCACCCAAAAAATATTTAATAAATTTCTCGTAAACATTAAAAATTCAAAAACGTTGTTTAAAACTTCCTTCAAAAATTAACTTTGAGTTCATTTTCATTTGATATTCCTGGCTGGCCTGTTGGCTTATTGATAGTGCCATTAAATTAGTAAAAAAAATTCCATTCAATATCTCTTGACCCAAACAATTTATAATTTCCTTCAAAAAAATTTCCGCATTGGACCGACCCATTCTCATTTGATTTCTGATGAAATTTTAGTTAACCTAAAGAAAAGAAAATTCGAAAAACAAAGTTTAACGGAAAAAATATTCGACCTACAGTCTCATGTCTTTATTAAAAAAATTTAGTCGCTTTAGAACATTCGTAATTATTTAAATTTCCACACGTACATTCGGAACGCGTTTTTTTAAACATTACATCCATTTTTTAAGATATTTAACAGTTTTGTTAAATGGAGAATATGACCTCCGGACTATATTATATAATGTAATCCATCTTGTATACGTTGGACTCTTTTCTCGAGACAAATTGCACGATTTTGTATGGTGTCGGAGACATATTTCTGAAATTTTGTCCTTCTATCCTGACCCAAATGGTATAAAATAAATCGTTTCAGGGTTAAAAAATCTTGTTTTTCAGATAAAGTATAAAATTACAAAGAAGCTAAATGGTTCTTCTGATGATGATAATCTAAAAATCTATTTTTTTAATATTCTAATTAAGTATTTCCAGATACCATTTCTGTTAAATATTTATTTATTTATTTATATAAGAATACAAAAATTTATCTTGGACTTTTTGTAATCGGTCGATATAACAGTTATAATAGGGATTCTAAATAGAAGAACCGAAGCTTAAAACGCTATTGACATATGCCATGTATATATTTCTAACATACTCTACCTCTTTGAAGTCGTGACAAACGCGTATTAGGAATCCTAGTGCTTTATTAGCTTTTTTTGAAACATATTCGATATGTTGGTCAAAAAAGAGTTTGGAATCAATCTTTGACCACCGAAACTTTTGTTAAAAGTTCATTATTGAGGAAATATTCGTTTTCGATAGTGTCTTTATTCCTTGAGAGTGTAATAGATTGACATTTTTTTGTGTTCAGATAAAGATGGTTTTGCTGGCAATACAGAGTCAGACGATTTAAATCTTCTTGGATCAGGAGTTTATCGGAAGAATTAGATATTTTTCGAAAAAAATTCATGTCGTCAGCAAACTCCAAGAATTTTGTATTAATGAAACAAGAGGAGATATCGTTAATGTATATGTTGAACAGAAGGGGGCCCAGGTGTGACCCTTGAGGAACCCCTGACGTTATTCTAGAAATAGGAGAACGAAACTTTCCGATGGATATAGATTGGGATCTGTTGCTGATGTAGGAACCAAACCACCTAAGCAGATTGCCAAGTATACCGACTTCGGAAAGCTTTCTAAGTAGGATGCTATGATCGATTTTATCGAAAGCCTTACTAAAATCGGTGGAAATGGCGTCTACCTTATCAGGAACCCGTGTTCATAGTTTCAGATATATAATCTATGTAAATAAATAAGTTGGATTCGATGGAACGTCTCTTCATAAAGCCATGCTGTTCCAAATTTATAATTGATTTCACATCTGCATACAGAAAGTCGGTAATAATTATTGATTCCATTATTTTTGACATTAAACATAATTTGGAGATTGGTCTATAATTTTCAACCAGATATTTCTTGCCAGATTTAAAAATAGGAACAACGAGAGCTGTTTTCCAAACTGTTGCGAAGCAGCCTTCGTGAAGTGATTTGTTAAATAAATTGTGTAGTATTACTGACAGCTCGTTTGCACAGGACTTTAAGAAATAGGTAGGTATATTTTATCAGCACCAGCGGCCTTCTCTGGAAGCTCTAAAAGTTTATTTAGGGTTGAATAGAATAACTGTTTCCATGGTGTGGATTTGGGTTAGTGTTGTCTAACTTAAATTCATTACAAGGCGGGTTAAAAACTGAACTGACGTGGTCAGAAAATAAATGCCAAATATGTTCGATATCCGTTACCATATAACTACCAACCTTCAGAGCATTAATAGCAGAAGAACTACCCTTTTTAGATTTGACGAAGCTCTAAAGATGCTTCGGATCGTCACAAATACGCGTTTCTATTTGTTGAATGTAGTTTTTATAATCGATGTCAATCAGATATTTCGATCTCCCACGGAGTAATTTAGAAGTTAGATAGTCTAAGTAATGTTTGTATATTTTCCACTTTGTGTGAAATTTCCTCTTTTCTTTGATAACTTTTATGGCAGCGATGTTGAACCACTGAGGGTATTTAGATTTATTTTTATGGTGCGTAAGATATTGTAAAACTTCTGAAAACTTTCATCTGTATTTAGGTGTATATTGGTGCCATCCTACCTACAAATAGGTACCGAATATCTTCGAATTGGATGGGTTTAGTATAACATAAATTGTTAATGAAAAATGGAGGATCCCGCCGCCATTCTTCAGTGTAAATATCGAGGTGAATATCTCCTCATATTGTATGTAGTTGCACAATGGATCCTATTCAGAACTAGGCAGACAAAAATAACAATTTTTAGAAAAATTAATGTCCGCGATCCTGAAAATTTTTAAACTTTGTATGTTGATTCAAAATGTATTTAAATACTCTGATTTTTAATCTGCTAGTTTCGGTTGCTTTTATAGAGAAATTTATTTAAAAAAAGGGTAAAAAATAAAGTATGTTATTCCAGAAAAATAGTTCTTTAAAAAATTTGTTAGATTTTGCAACGATTCTAATCTTTTTTACATCAGTTTTGATGTACTAGAAATATAGAATAGGTAAATCTTGTGTAACCTGGAGAAATTTTTGTCAAAAAATTAAAAATCCAGAAACTATTGTCAGTATTTCTGTTAATAATCGATTTATCAAAAAATTTGATTTTTTCAATTTTCTTAAATCGAAATATGCTCAAATTTATATTTTTTTTAATCAAAATTTGAGACATTAAAGTTGCAAACATTTTAGATTTAAGTATTTTTTTCTTTTCTCTTTTTTGGATTTGTTGATTTTTTACTTGACGATGGATAGATATTATAGACCAGTGCCGATAATTTTTGAAACCAAATAAAATAATAGTAGGATGAAATTCATTGGAAAAGGAAGAGAATATGACAAAAATGATAGGAAAAATAATTTACGGCAATCTGGGGTCGGGAAGTGGAAGGGGGTGAGTTTTTAAGGGCAGAAAACTGTTTATCTCGATTTCCGTCAAAACTACAAGTCCTACGGAAAAAAGTTAAATAACAAAGTTGTAGGTAATAAAAAGATCTACAACTTTTGTATTTACACTTTTTTCACATAACCTCAAAATTTATGTGAAAAATTCAAATAACCAAGTTTTTGGTTTTTGGGCTTTTTGTTCGTTGAAATCTCTACTTTTTGATGATGTAAAAAAATTTACATTACTATGGTAAATGTTCTCAAAAAATGCAAATAAGAAACGAAGAAAACTCCGAAGCTATTTATTTAAATTTATACTTTAATTACTCTTTTGTTTATCAATGTAACACGGAATTTTACGTTTTTCGAGTATACATTTTAATAAATAGATCAAAATTGATGATGATTGAAAAAAAGAACAACTTTTTTCCATAGCACTTGTAGTTTTGCCGGAAATCGAGTTAAACAGTTTTTTACCCTTAAAAACTCACCCCTTCCACTTCCCGACCCCAGATTGCCCGTAAATTATTTTTCCTTTCATGTTTGTTACATTCTCTTCCTTTTCCAATGGGTTTCATCCTACTATTATTTTATTTCACTTTTTACCATTTTCAAAGGCATCTGCACTGGTCTATTAGGAATTGAGTATTATATAGATTTTACCACACTTTTTTAAAAGAACTGTTTATCCAAAATTACACAAAAACCATACAACCAATGTACAATTTACAGAAAATCGTAAAAGAATATATTTTTTATAGAAAATCTCCCACTATTCAGAAAATATGCTTGATTAAGAACATTTGTGTGGTTTGGTAACAAATCTTAGTCGTTTTTGATCGAATTTTACATCGGTATTGACGTACTAGAAATGTATAAAAGAAAATTAATTAACCTAGGGAAATCCTAAAACTCCTAAAAAAATTAAAATTTAATATTGCCAGTATACCCAATTAAAATTTCATGCTTTGTTACATTATGAACTTTTGAATGGCAACATAACAAAGTGAATTCGTGGTTCGTGGCTGCCTGGAATGACAAAAAGTACTAAATATTATATATTTTACACCAGAAAAAGTACACCATTTCTCAAAATATATATAAAATTCCATAAACGTGTTTTTTCTATTTTGCCACTATAGGGAACAAAAACAAAAATTAAGAAATAACTAATTCAATCTGATTCCTTATTATACCAAAATATACAGGGTGCTTGTCCAAAAGCTTTCTGCACACGCTTTATATGCTTGTATTATAGTCCAGATACATTTAGATAGGAACCATTTATGCAATACATTCTCTCTCTATATACACAAAGTGTAATCTAGAGAACAAGCCGTTTATCAATGTATGATTACTGGGAAGTGGCGATAACGCTCAGAGCAAATATTATTTCGGATAGATATATCCATGTATACCGTGGTAAATTTTAATTATGACATCCTGAATGTTTGTCGGATAAATCATCGACCAGATCTATGTTTGTGGTATGGAGTAAAATTAACTATTTTATAGAAGGAACTAGAAATAACTCACGAAGACAACCGATCCCATTCTTTATTTTTTTATAGATATAGGATATATAAACCGATATATAAGTCAAATTTGTAAAAAAAGTTACCTAATGATTTATTTATTTAAACAAAATTTCCCTGTATCTGAATTTTTTATTGTCATTTACGTGTCTACTGTTGGCAAATATAAGCATTACACATTATGAATTCAAAAATAAGAGAAATATTTCTGCCACATGGACATCACCTCAATTTGTCAAATATTTGTATAATTTACCCTCAACGGCCATATTTTTATCACGTGGTCTGGAGTTCCCCATACACCAGACATTTGCTGTTTGCTGTCAGGACCATCAATTGTTTTTCTATTGCTATGACTGCTATTTAGTTCGGTGTGTTGTTTGCAGGCCCGTGTGCAGGATTTGCTCGGGGGGGGGGGGGGGGGGGTTCCATAAAAACAACGAAGGAACTATGTAAAGAAAACTATCAATAATGGCGAAAAAAGGAGTCCTGACGAACATATTAGATTAATTATAGTATCGAAGTTTGTGAAGGATCCTCTTGAGGAACATTTATGTTTGTTGTTATGTTTAAATAATGAACTTAATTTAATTAAGATTTTCTTAAAAATAGTAAGTAAGTATTGTATCCAACCTAAAAAATTACCCTTGTTAGTAAAATTTATATTTTTAATAATAAAAAGCTTATTAAATAAATGGTTAATGGTATAAGCAGAGGATAAGTTGTATAAATTATATTTTTAAATCAGTGTTTAGGATTGTTTACAGGAATAACTGCTAATATGAAAGGGATTCATTTTTCTATTAATTATGGAAATATATTAATTATTTAAATACGCTCACAATGTTTAGTTCAAAAAATTTTGATCGCGTTAATCAAATCCTTGATCGTTAATTACGACAGAATGAGATCGGCATGCTTTTGCGAGTTGTTGAATAAATGCTTATTACTTGTCGTACTAGGAAGAGATGAAGTGGAGTAAGGGACGAGGTATAAACAAATTTAACCTTGAGATTCCGTGTGTCGGTTATGGAAAAGTGGGAAAGGGGGGCTGGCGGGGTGACCTCGACCCAGACAAGAGCGAGCGGCCGAGCGAGGACGCCACAGTCGCACAGTCGACGCGACTGCCGCGATTAAAGGGGAACGAACATTACGGTGCGGCGTTGACACGTCGTTTCAAATTTACGTAGACCTGGGAATAAATTGCTAAGTTTATGATTACGTATAATATAAATACATCGAAGTTGGGGAATTTTTTATGCACCGCTTGCTTAATAAGACCGTAGCCAGAAAAATATATTGGGATGGTTTGTAGTCTACATCCTACAAATAAAAAAAACTTGTAACTTATCTGTATTTTTTAAATTCACAATTTCCTACGTATTTTCGCCAGAAAACAAATGTATTGGTATCGATTTTGGGAGATTGGCGCAATTTTTTTTACCATTTTCTCGTCCTTTTCCACACTTTTTAACCACTTTTCCTTACGAACATTTTTTTTTTCGTTAATTACAGTGTGATTTTGAAAAAAGGAAAATTTACAAAAACCTGTCATTTAAATTATTATACATCTGTATTTTTCAAATTTACAATTTACTACGTATTATGATTTATTTTTGGATTCCTTTCCACTATTTTTCCGATTTTGTCCACACTTTTTCATACTTTTATTTTATATTTTTTTTAAATTTCGATATTACCAATTAGGAGTTGGATATAAGTGTATGCATACGTCACAAATGAAAGGGCTGGCTGTTGATAAGTGTATGGATGAATATCAGGCACGTCATTATATGTACATAGATCTGAAAATACCCAATTTCATGTCAAAATTTCGAGTAAATATAATTTTTTCTTACTTTCACTTTTTACTTATTAAATGTGCGGCTATCCGTTTTATATTATACCTCATTATAGCACACTTTTCATTTGCACCAATAGAAATTTCTACGTTGTAATCAAGTAGGTTGTTAATAGATATTATTGACAGTTCTGTGAAAGCTAATGTCAAAATTATTCGTGTTATATCAAATGTATCAAATAAATTAATAGTTTTCAGTTAAAGTACTGATTTATATTTTGTCGTAGAAAAAATAGTGTATGCAACTTTCATGTTATGGCTATTAATACATTATTCAATCATTACATGATCGTTGCATAATATACTATGGGGAAACCGTAAAAAAGTAAATTTTTTAATGAGAAATTATAATAAACAAAAAAGGGCGTCTGTTCAGTTATGTGATATCGGAAAAAGTTAACCATCCTCCTCTAGACTCGTGAGATTTTTTTAAACAATAACTATTTGAATTTGAACCATCCCTGGGAAAATTTAATTATCGTTTGACAATCAAACGATTCCTCAGGCAGTCAAAACAATTGGTATAGCGTCCAGATGGCCGGAAAACTGTTGATTGATAAGGTTTCACGAGCAACGGAGTCGACGTTTCATGAAAACACGCCGGAAAAGCCCGGCGAAAAGTAATAATTTTGTCAGTCGGAAAATCGCAGAAAACGTTGAAAAGTAAATGGGGAAGTTGCACGCGAACAACCTCGACGCGTTCGGTAGAAGAAAAGACCAGGGAAATGGGAAAGGGTGGAAAACATTTATTCGGCTTCTAAAAAGGCAATTAAAGGCTAATTGAGCAATTATTCTTTTAGGTTTGGGGGTGGTTTCTAACCAAGTTTTGACTTCTTCAAATTGGATTAGGCCTGTTTTAGAAAGTTAGTGTTTAAATTTTGGTTTACTCTTAATCTTATTTAACAAACAATAATCTGATAAATATTAGAAAATTTAAATTTAGAAGAGAACATTGAGGGAAAGGTGAAATTTTGACATGACTTCAGAAAATCCTCCATAATTTTCTGCAAAAACATTATACGACTTTGGGACCACTTTCGTTCGATTTCTCAGGAAGTTTTACGTACTGTAGGATTGGCTTAAAAAAAGTAATTAATAAATTTGTGCTAAAAAAATGCGATCGTTAAAAATTTACAAAAAGATAGTTTGCTAAAAATTTTTATGCCTATAAATGTTAATGTGATATCACAAAAACCGTTCATAACTTCTTTCAAAAAATCGTATGACTCATGAAGTTTTACGTACTGTTAGTTATATCAATGACTCAAAAAAAAATTTAATCGTTAAAATAGTGTTTTCTCAGAAAATCTGTGACTTCGAAAAAGGGTATAATTTTTTTATTATTTTATTAGTTTTTTGCTACCGTCTCCGGATTTAGGTTTCAAAAAATCTGAAAAAAATTCACACAATTGTTGTCGAGATAAAGAGTTTTTGTATGTTGGAAATTTTGTAGATTTTGGTTAAAAATCTTAAATATATATTTGTCGGTAGTGACAAAGGGTCATATGCATAAAGTTGAGTGGCTACTTTTTACTCACATTTTTAAAGAAGCTACTCCATTTGATATGCATAAAAATGTAGGTATAAGCTCCAACTTGTGAGTGTCTACTCTTTAGGTGAGGATGTCTTCGCTCCATAAATGCGAGCGTCCACTGAGTAACTACTTTCATGGCTGAATTTATGCCATATTATCAGCCTACCAAGGTTCGTAGGGAATCAAGAGAAGTAGAGTATCGTGCCTGATATCGGTTTAGCAGAGTTAATGAGGGTTTTTTTACGTTATGTTGATGATCCAGGATTCCAAATTGGCGTAGCAAAAGATATTGGTGCTCATCAATCGACGGTATCCAGAACCGTTACCAACGTCATAACACGTATTATGCAGAAATCAAATGTTTGGATCACATTTCCATCCATATATACATGAAGATCTACAGAATGCTAAAAATAAGTGGCAAGAAAAGTTCAATTTTCCTTCAACTATTGGTGCTATAGACGTGCAATTCAAATGAAGAGTTCACAAGTGTGGATGCTTCTTGGCCAGGATCTGTACACGACTCTAGGACATGGAAAAATTCGAATGTATAAAACGACATGCAATGGAACCAGGCTAGTACTGTTTTTTGGTAAATTCTGGGTATGATATAGCTCCGTGGTTCATGACTCCTTTTGGAGTTGCAGCTAGGCTGTTTACAAGAGAGAGAGTTCTAATAGAGAGATGCTTCGGGCAACTAAAACAGGGGTTTCCCATACTACAACACAAAATACGCGTCGAAATAGGAAAAGTACCTTCTCTTGTCATGAGTTGCTTTATTTTTGCACAACGTGGCTAAGCACCTCAATGATGAAGACTTCCATGATGATGTACCAGAACATGGCGAACAAGAAGGGATTGGAAACCAAAATGCAGCCGATTATACAGACGCCGTGATATGTCAGAGAGGTCATTGGATTTGAGGGTTGCGAATAGCTGTCAGTGCAATATACACTACACTAAAAAGCAACGGAACAAACAAAAAAGTGTAAGAAATGTAACATAACCTACAAATGTCACTTGGTTTTGTTTAAAAACAAAAATCATTGCAAGTCAATGTTATTGCATTAAGAAAAGCGTAAATGGCCAAATTTTATTTTCTAAAGTACACCAAATAGGTATTATTGAACACAACTTCTTCTTCTTGCTATTGTGTACTGTCGGTTTCTGTACGCCCATGATCATAACAGGTCAGGGAGTTACGTAGAAGTACCAAAAATATAATTCAGAATCATGTTAACGTAAGCACATAAAAGTTTCCGAGTCAGAAATTCAAAGAATCGAGACATAATATCACGTCTTCTCGTTTTCAGAAGCATTTTTCGACCGAAATTCGTAGACATGCCCATTTGCCCAACAAAGAAAAGTGTAAAAATGGAGTAAATCAAGTAGGCATCTTGAAAACAAAACCTGTAACGGCTATTAAGTTGATGGGAGGTCAAAGGAGCATGAGAAAAGATCTCAAAGCGCTGTTGCCGGACTTTTAGGATATTTTTACCGATCAAAAGTTATTTTTAGTAGAAAAGTACAGTAGCTAATTTCATCACCTATAAAAGTATTTTCAAATTGGCACCAAATAAAAAGAAAAAATGTACTCCTAAATGAATATATATACTAAACAGACGTTTTTACATGAAAAAAAAACTATACCATTATACCTACTAATCATTTCCAATTTAGGTAATTTTTGAGAAGTAGGAAACCTAACAAAATGAATTCATAGATTCTTGGAATGCCAAAAACTATTATTGGAATTTACCCTTTATAAAAATAGTTCCTATAGTTGAAGTATATCTGGTTTTGAAAACGAAGTCGCTCTTTTTGATTGTTTTTGTGATTTTAGAGATTCGAGGTCCCTCTTTCACGTGATCACTATGAAAGCTAAGGAAGGTGTGGAGGGGGGTAAATTATTTTTCGATTTTCGCATCGAAAGAGTAAAGTGGAGAAAATTTTTTAGTCGCCAACGGTTGCGGAATTTTTTTCTCTGTGATTTGAGCCCTGCAAGAACTCGATCCGATAATCAGGAAGGAGGGGAGGGGGGTGAAAGGGTTTTGCTCTGTAGAAGGGCAAGGGATAGGGTTAGTGACTTCCTGCTAGGCTCATTTTCAAGGGCAATTAGTTCTCTTTCAAATTTTTTTTTACCATAAAGCTCTAGGTATGTTCTCGCTGCGGCGAAAATGCCTATACTTTCAAATCGCAATATTTCGAGAACCGCTAGACCGATTTGGACGGTTTAAAAAGAGTCAGTTTAAGCGTTTTCTCGAGCTCTTTATTTTATATCTAGAAGTCGTTTCGACACAAAAAACCGATTTTCCATATCTTTACATGTTAATTTACCCCCTCCACACCTCCCTTAGCTTTAATATAGTGATCACGTGAAAGAGGGACCTCGAGTCTATGAAACCACAAATTTTTTTTTTTGAAAAGAGCGACTTTGTTTATCGGGTTTTTTTTCGCCAGATCGACTCCACTACTAAATAATTACTCACATCTACTGCGCAGTGAATAGAAAACTTGTATGTGGTAGAATCACTTGAATTAAACAAAAATTGACTTAATTTCCACACTGTAGATTTTAAAGAAACCAGATTGCTCAAATTTACTTATATTAACTAGAAATCCGAATTTTTAAAAACTAACTGCGAGAATGCAGTCTTTTATGGTTTTTGACCATATTTCAACTACCATAGCGGCTCATACGAAATACCTGAATGTTCAGCTCACTTCAGATAAACAAAGGAATGCAATCAACAACATTCAACGCCTCCTCGATCAACGATCGCTCATCCATTCTGCAATCTTCACATCGCATTACCATTTTCATAACAAAACAGTCGAACAGTTGTGCGATCTCTTCTTTTCTTCATGCCTGAACTATCATCGGTTGTTAAGTACGTTCGTACTGAATTTAGTGCTATTTTTAGTTCATTTTATGGAAAAAACAATATGAAACTTTTTATAGAATTATTACGTTTTCAATGAATATTTTGGTACTTTTCTCTTATATGACCTGGTAACACTCCCCAGGATGGTTTCTTGATCTTATTACGCAGAGCAGGCGGCCTTGGAATCCGATTCAGTCTACTGTAATATGCAGTCGGTGTTCTCTTGTTTTGTTATTTCTTCCAAATGCTCTCTTATTTACCTCTACCAAGAACCGGTGGTGCCAAACTGATTTTGGATTTTTTTCACTTTCACAATAGTTTTTTTAATACATAAATTTTGTAATATACCTCAACATATCCATCAAATGTAATTAGTATGTTCGGTAATATAGCAATATATTTTTTTGGTAAAAAAATGTCAAATTCGGTTCAAGGGGCTATTAGGGGATCAATAAATCTATTTCTAAAGTCAACAAAAACAAATTTGGGGGCCGAAGGACGAAAAATTTGAAAAAAAAATCGGAAGTAGTCGCGGTATTACGGGATTTTCTAATATGAAATGTAATATAGAGATCAGATTTGATTTTTTTTTAGACAAAAAATGAATATAAGCCTCTCTTTAGTCTTAAGAGTGTTCTATACCCATCAACTCTGTCAATTTCATACATAACCTTGAAATCCTCGCCCCTTACGTCTTCGCTGAACATCCCTTTAAAGAAATTGTTAGGCAGCATAAAATACATCTGTGTATTTGCGATTGCATAGTTACCAATTCTCGGATAAGGACGACATCTAGACGTAGCATTTTTAGTCGTGGATGGAAATTAGATTTCTATTGACATGCGATCTAGCGGTATTAATTTGAACTGCCCGAAACGCGTAATGTTTGTTTGTTTATCTGCAGTTTGACATTTGAATTTGAGCGCGAACGAAACTAATATGAGTAACTTGTATAGAAACCTCTTTTCTATAAATTTTGCATATTAACTCACAGTTTTTATTCGGGACAACAGCTTAAGGCTTACAAAAGTTTGCAAGCCTATAAGCAGTATGAGTCCAGGGCTGTTCATAGTGTTTTAGCCAAATTGTGAAAATTGTGTTTAATATACAGAAATAATACAAATAAAACAAATTGTAAATCTTAGATGTTTATATATTCATAAAATAAAATAAATTATGAAAAAAAAAATTAATTCAATGGTATTTGCGAGGGACACATATTTATAAATGCACTACACACTACTACAATTTTGTCCAATGCAGTATATAACAATCTCTTTTTTTTGACAACATTCTCATTGGTATTGTTTCATAAAAAAACTTATTTTTTTAAAAGACCAATAGTTCGTTCTACATGAATTCGTACAGTGGCAATATTATGTGTATTTTCCAAATCAGTGGGATGTAGTTGATTTTTTGCTTTTGTAAAGGCTGGTATATTTAAATCCGCACCTAATATTTGTAGAGAATTTTGGATTAAAAAACCTCTGTCGGCTAAAACAATATCACCTGGTAAAATTAAATTTTAAAAAACCACAGTTTTCTGCCAAAAATTTGTCACTATAGTGTTTTAACAGAGGTTTACCGAAAATTTACACAAGTAATAATAAAAAAATACATACAAAAGATCGCCAAAAATACCTGTTATAAAATGCCTACAACAAACACGTCTATTATTCACTTGGCTTTCAGAAAATGTACCTCGTTTAAAAGCTTTAATCCAAACATTTCTTCATTCACTAAACAACGCATTTAAATGATCCCCTCCGTTTGTCAAACCAGAAGGAAACCGGAAAAATGATTATTATCTCTTTCAGAACGCATTGAGCATTTAATAACACTACAAAAATGTTGCATTTTCTATTTATTTCTTCTGAATAAAGAACTTTAAAAAAAATATTTCTGATGTTTACATATGAAACTAACGTTGTGTCATAAAGTTGTGTACCTCTCAACAAATATGGCCGACCTGTCTCCTACGTCATCCTGGAATGGTCTATATATTCAAGTCAACACAACAATCCAATGTAAATAAATGCAATCAGAATAACTGTTGTCTTCAATTAACTTCCTCGTTTGCGTTACTGAAACTCGAATTCGGGTTTCGCCATACAATGACCTTTTCTGATTGGCCAGGATTCTGTAAAATTCCGACAGAGCACGAGCGCAATGCGAGAGGTCCCGGGAGCCGCTACACACAAGACAAACCTTTCGAAATATAAATCTTCTGGAAAAATTTTAATTTTTAATTGCTTTAAAAGAGGACCGTCGGGGGGCAGCACCTCACAGTACCCTCTGAGATTTTGAGGCAATGTTCAATTTTAGAAAAAACTACTTACTTTTTTCAAAAATGGTAAATACAAAAGTTGTTCAGTGGTAAATGAAGAACGGCGGATGATAACTTATATACGTATACGACTTTTTTTATATTTTTTCATGTTGTTTCTTTTATGTATATAAAAAAGTGATGAATAATAAGCTCGGATACAAAAAAAATATTTTTTTTTGTTGAGTATTAAGCCCGCAATTTTAACATTAGCATTTCCAATATGGCGGCGGGTATAGAACCCCCTTAAACTTTATTTTTTTAAACCAAAAATCCGACAATTTTTTTTAAATAACTAGTCCTGGTGAAAAACGTTAATATATATGAAAAAATGGAAAGTTAGGAAAATGGATATTTCGCTGTCAAACGAATTATGCGTTATGATTTTGTATCGTCCCTCGTATGCTTAAGAGCTTGCTCGTTGAAAGAATAAATAAAAACGAAAAGTATCCTCGTACTCCGGCGCATTATATACAGCATATTACTTCAAAAAGTTCCTTCACACATTTTCTATAGATATTGTATTGTGAAAGTAAAGATTAAAGAAAACTTTTGTATTGAATGCGGGCAAGAAGAATGAATGGGGCCCTTTTTAGACTCTTCTGTACTCTGCACTGTGTATTTTTGTATGACGAACAATGGGAAGTTTCTTTTCAGTTCTACACTACGCCAAAATATATATTTCAACAAAGTATCGCTCTACCTCTAACTACACCGGATGTTCAAAATTTGCTCTGGAAAATTTAAAACTTCGGTAATAATATTAATAATAATTCTAGTCAACTTACCTTTTAAGGATATAGTAGGTGCATACTTAACATCATTAATTTTCTCTAGTCGTCCACCACATTCACAACCTTAGATCATATATGATCTAAGTTTACAACAATGACAACTGCTAATGATTGTCAATAAATAAGTGGCCTTGTACTTTGATGGTCTTCTGTTCAATTGTTTTTCTATTTTCAATTTAATTTTATAAAAAACCATATTTCTATTAATTGGAAACATCGGCTTAGTGCAGAAATCTCCTTTGAGTTAATTAGTTTAATTCGTTATAGGCTTTTTGCCTCCTTTTGTAGGTTGTCCAAATAGTCTTGAGACGGGGTTTTTTCACGACTTAATCCCTAATATTGAACAAAATTCATTGCAATGAAATCTGTATGTACGAAGCAGTACCCGAAAAAAAAAACTAATTGTAAATAAAATGTTTTTCTTTTTGTTTATTTGATTTTTCTTTACAGGTTTTCACTTAAGCGGTGTTGTCACAGGACCTCGGAACTCAACCACTGCAACGTTGCCATGCGGTGCCCCAGAACCCGCTCAAAAATTTAAAGTTTCCGTTAGTTTTGATAGGTAAGTTGATGAAATGTTTTTAATGTAGGATAGAGAGTGAAAATGACGCTCTTATTATATGTTTTATCATTGTCGGAATATTTTTCACTTTTTTACAGGTGCAAAATAACTTCAGTAACATGCAGTTGCGAAACGAAAGACATTTTTTGGTGTCAGCACGTTGTAGCTTTATCCCTCTACCGTATAAGAAATGCAGAAAGTGTCCGATTACGTGTTCCTATATCAGGTAAGAATTAAAAAATACTTTTGGTCGTACGTTTTTTCTCTCAATATTTTAATCATAGGTTCAGGACCTCCAAATATTAATATTTTACTAAATAACTCTGTGTCAAATGTTATCTACTACTAAGATACAAGGTGTTTAAGATAAAATTTATTTTTCGTTTTTTTGCAATAATTTCTTTATTATTTAATATATTGACTTAAAATTTGGTATGGATATATTTTTAAGTCGGTAAATCATAAACGTGTTATCAATTTTGAGATTAGATAAAGAGGGCGCCACCTACACTCTACTGGATCAAGATAAGTATCATTTTTTTTTATTCCTGGCCTTTTATGAATTGTTTTCAAGTCTTTATGATACACCCTGTAAATTTGAACAAAAAATGTATACTTGTTTTAATAGCATAAATTCAGCTGATTTCCAGATATTTGCATTTAAAATGTTCTAGCCACAGTATCTATTTAATTTACTTTAACATATTCCAACATAGTAGGCTTTGAAACTAAAATGAAAATGTACAGCTGTCAAATAATTAATTGTTAGATGGCAGCAGCAAGTCCAGAAAAATTTATTTGTGCATAAACATTTCTGAATTAGAGAAATGGTTGTGTCGTGGCATTTTCATTAAATTTCAATTAAATCTAACAATTAATTAAATGACAGCTGTACATTTTCATTTTAGTTTCAAAGCCTATGTTGAAATATGTTAAAGTAAATTAAATAGATACTGTGGCTGGAATATTTTAAATGCAAATATCTGGAAATGATCTGAATTTATGCTATTAAAACAAGTATACCTTTTTTGTTCAAATTTAAAGGGTGTATCATAAAGACGTGAAAAAAATTCAAAAAAGGCCAGGAATAAAAAAAAAATGATACTTATCTTCATCCAGTAGAGTGTAGGTGGTGCCCTCTTTATCTAATCTCAAAATTGATAACACGCTTATGATTTACTAACCTAAAAATATAACCATACCAAATTTCAAGTCAATATATTAAATAATAAAGAAATTATTGAAAAAAAACGAAAAATAAATTTTATCTTCAACACCGTGTATCTTAGTAGTAGATAACATTTGACAGAGTTATTTAGTAAAATATTAATATTTCGAGGTCCTGAAGCTATGATTAAAATATTGACCATTCCTTATGATACACCCTGTATAGACTTTATTTGTATGGGACATCGCCGACCTGATTCTTAAAGCGGATATGACGGAACATGGATTTTATATCCGCCAAGCACAGCCAGACAGCCACAGTTCGGTGGAAGATTGTTCAATCGGACGACCGCTAAGCTAAACCAAATCGATACAGTTTTGGTATTTTTCTTACTCGCCTTTTAACTATATTTAGTGAAAGTAGTATTAAAAAAACAGTGGTATAAATCCAAAACTTCACACGTTACGCTATTATGAACCCTACCTAAAAAAGTATTTCAAATTCCCTGCAACTTTTGTTTCAAGACAAGAAATCAATAGGTGCCATATCGGGATTATATAGTGAATGTCTTGTCTTGTCAATTTAAATCTTTTATTCTATAATTAAGAAACAATGACCAATATACCACACAATATAATTAAAAAGAGCTAACCGAGGACAATTAAGTGTGCTTAAAAATATTGAATTACTCCGTACAATGTATCAAACTATTTTACATTTCTTTTGGTATAACACAAACGTTAAAAATATACCGACCCATCCTGTATATAATTTAATTTCAAGGTTTATTCAATTAAAAATTTTTGAATGGTAACGAAAACGAATGGAATTCCATTCAAAGTATTGTTTTGAATAGAACGACGGAATCTTGACAATACAAAAACTTCTTTCTTCACAGATTTGTCTAAATTAAACCAGATTAGATAATGACAAATCAGACAATACTCAATTTATGATGAATTCACATTTAATTGACATTTAAATTGTAGGTTTTTAAAATTTTTTATTTTATTATTTCATCAAACTATTATGCTTTTTATAATCCGCTTGTGTTTAAATATTTATTTATTGACTTGTTTGATAATTTAAAGGAATTATTGATCGTTCTAATGTCGAATATTAGTGAAGTAATCTAATATCGTTGTGGATCAAAAATGGCTGCCTTTAAACTCTTAAGGAGGGCTGCATAACCCCACTTTTGTTTACGACGTTCAAAAAAGAAGAAAAGAGAAGAATACATTTGATGTTTGATGTTGACTGTTGACAATTTTCTACAAAATGGAGTCAAAGCGGGCTGTAATAGATATATTTCATTAAATTCCTTATTTCCACTGTGTGTGCAAAACTCCAATGTGTCAAAAAACAACATATAACTATTTACATCATTGGATTCGATGGCAAGCCACTCTGATGACTTCTTTGAAGCATTCAAAAAGAAAACTGTGACAAAAGCCCAGAAATTTAGCTTCAAGAAAGTAGAAAAGAATAATCCGAAGCCAAAAGTAAATGAAACGGTGTCTGGTTTCTTTAAAAAAGTAGAAAAAACGGAAAAGCCTAAAGAAATATCCGTGGAAGACCAATTTGAGTTGTTATTTAGTGATAGTTCTACAATAGGAGAGTCACCAGTTAAAGAAAAATGTGAGGTAGTCAATAAAAGCGGTAATTCGAATATAAATGGCGATAGGGGCTATAACGCAACTTATTCGAACTCTACTTTTGCCAAACAAAAGTTAATTACAGTTAATATTTCAAGTAAGGAATTTACCCAAAAAAATTTGACAGAAAAAAATGTTAACACTCAAAAAAATAGTTCTCCCGACAAGCCAAAATTTAAAAATATTTTTAAAAAATCCACAAGTTCAAATTCACATTCAACACAGAAAATTTCACCGCAGAAAAATGCTGGACCACCATGTTTGTCATCAAAGTTTCAGTTTAAGAAGAAAAATGTCGATAATGTTGCATCTGAAGTGTTTGAATCTCTTTTTGGAGAAAAATTTATTCCAAAAAAATTACATCAAAATGAAAAAAGTAAAGATGAAGAAAGTGTATTATTAAAAAATGAATATGAACCTGAAATTGTGTTTAAAAATAGAACTATTGCTAATGTAGGCAAATTTAATGAAAGTTTAAATGACTTAAATTCATCAATTGATTCTCCTGTGATAAGGCAAAAAAAATTAACTTTTAAGAAACCAATAATTTCAGAATCAAGTAGTAGTTCCAGTCCCAGTTTGCTATCTACAAAACTTATTCATAATTCAAACAGAGACAGTATAGTTTCCTTAAAGTCAAATGATTCAAAAAGAGACAGTATAATTTCAATAAGTTCTGCTGAAAATACACCAGTTTTGAAAAATAAAAAACCTAGTAGCAAAAATTCAACTCTTAATGACGAAGTGCGTTTTGTAAGCCAAAGTTTAGCTGCTACTGAGGCTGATTATATGGATGATGAAACATTTGAGAAGCTTTTTGGAGAGAAAAGTCAAAAATCTGATAAAGAAGTTAATTTGATTTTGGAAAATATAAATTGGGATGAAGATTTCACTCAAGATGAGTGTTTGTCAGCATCTACTTCTAAAAACACTGAAAAAAATTACATAGCAGAAATATCAGCGATTGATTGGAATGAAGAACCATTTAAAAGCGAAGAAGCGGAAGATCCTTATATCCCAGAAATTAGTTTCAAAGACCGAGAAGAACACCTTAGTGAATTCCAAGGCCAGTACCATTTTTCATCAGTAATGGAAGAAGTTTTACATCAAAAATTTGGTCTGCAAACGTTTCGTCCTCAACAGAGGGAAGTCATCAATGCTACTCTTAATCAACATGACTGTTTTGTACTGATGCCAACAGGTGGTGGCAAAAGTTTATGCTATCAGCTCCCAGCTGTATTAAGCGAAGGTGTTTCTGTTGTTATTTCTCCTCTCAGAGCATTAATAGGAGATCAAGTTGATAAAATGAATGAATTAGACATTCCTGCTGCACATTTGTGTCAAGATGTAGGAGTAGATGAGTCAGGGGTTATTATGACTAAGTTACATTGTAGAGAACCACTTATAAAGTTGTTATATTTGACTCCAGAGAAAATTATGGCTTCTAGGGTAGTTAGCGAGATGTTGAAGAATCTCTATCAACGAGGGAAGTTGGCTAGGTAAATATTAAAATATGGAAATGTACAGGGGGACGCATTAGTGTGTCAAAGTTAAATAAACTAGTTTTTATGTATAAATCAGTTACTTTTTCACACAATTAAATAAAATAGAAATACAAGAAAGAACATATCAAAAATAAAATCTGATATTGAGCAGATAGGCCTTTAGTTCTTTTTTAGATAATATAATTTTTAAGGAAGAGTATTAAATTAAGAAAATCGAATTGTGTACACTTGTGACTATGAAGAAAATACCAAAAAAAGATATTTATGAAACTTATAAGCAAATTATTTTCATGTGTACAATGTGTTTCATCTTTAACCAAACATACTTAAATTTTCCTAAATGGGAGATCCTCTATAATATTTCAACTTTAAAATATGTTTAAGGCTGCCAATAATTTTCATAAATAACTTTTTTTGATCGTCTATAATAACGAATATATTAAAATTCAATACCCTTTATGTATACAATCATTACCCTGTATCCCCATTGTAGATTTATCATCGATGAAGCTCACTGCCTGTCACAATGGGGACATGATTTCAGGCCGGATTACAAACAATTAACGTTTCTTAAAAACGAATTTAAAAGTGTGCCTATAATGTGCCTTACAGCTACTGCCACTGAACAGGTTGAAAATGATGTAATATCCATTTTGAAACTAAAAAACGTTAAAAGGTTTATCATGAGTTTTAATAGACCTAATATTAAATATCAGGTAAGTTGATTGATTTTAAGTTTTTTTTATTAAACAAATTTGTTTTGACGTTACAATTATAGAGTTTTTGGTTTTAAGGTGATTCCTAAAAAAGGAAAAATCGCAAACGAAGAAATAATAGGGCTAATTAAAAAAAAGTTTCTTAAAAAATCCGGTATTATCTATTGTTTGGCTAGAAACGATTGCGAAAGTCTAGCTGATGACTTAAATAATTCAGGAGTAAAGGCGAGGCCATACCATGCCGGTTTGCTTCCTAAAATTCGGAATGCCATACAAAAAGAATGGATGCAAGACAGGTGAATAAAAAAAATAAACTTGTTAATTTCTAAAATCATTTTCATTATTTTTTATAGGTTTTTTGTTATAGTTGCCACAATCGCATTCGGTATGGGCATTGATAAACCCGATGTACGCTTTGTAATTCACAATTCTATTCCCAAGTCAGTAGAAGCGTTTTATCAAGAATCTGGTAGAGCTGGGAGAGACGGAGACATTTCTTATTCTTATTTGTTTTATAATTATTCCGATGTCACACGTTTACAAAAGGTAAGTTTTAACTTAAAGTTTAATTTGTCGCCATTGAGTTCTTTTTTTCTTTTTAATTTCATTAAAAGATGATGATTTTGAAAGTGGCAATCGTTTTTTTTTTTGTAGATTTAATTGTAAATGCTCGAAAATTTAAATGGGTTTAGTTCGACGTCTGTATTTGATTTGTCGCTTCAAGATTTTTTTAAGTCCCAAACTCCCAAAATCGATTTTTTAAAACATTTGAACTATTATTAGGCAACAACAACATAACAGCAAATGGTTTTTATTGTACTTCAGGGTTCCCACAGACCTGGAAAACAGGGAAAAGTTAGGGAATTCAAAAAGTGTTGACAAAGTCAGGGAATTTTGCATTTTTCAGCAGAAGTCAGCGATTTCAACCAGTGTACCCAGCCCTGTTGCCTTCTCGATGTTTACTTCTACTTTCGGTTTGTTTCTCTTTGTATTTTTTTCTTGTCTGATACATAAAAATACATCAATGGGTTTTTTCCGTTTACATTTCATTTGTGAATTCAAAGATATCTTGGTACAATTTATCACATCCACAAATACGCATACTGGTCATAAGTAATTGACATATCATTTTGTGTCATTATATGCCATTATTTTCATTTATATAAGCACAAGTTTTTCATTTACTTATTTGTATTACTCTATAAAAGGTAGATTCTTGTCCTGAAAAAAGTTTGTGCATGGCAGACAACTTGGAAAAGTCAGGGCAAATTTTCTCGCTTCCATTGTGGGAACCCTGTACTTATATTAGAAAATATTGAGTTCTATGGCATGTACTTTTGTAATGTTTAATTTTTATATATAACGTTCTTGTGGCTAAAAAAAATAAGAAATAGTAAGTTGTTGTTGCTGATTATTCAGAATTTCCTTTTCTAATAATTTATTTTAGGGGCTAGTTAAAAATATGCAGTCCTCTATAGATATTTTTTTAAACGACCCATCAATTGAAAATAGAATTTTTTTTAAAATTATTATTCCCTAAATTGGGCACTTTAAATAAAGAAATAAAATGTTGGGTTTTCTTAGACAAAAGTACACACAAAATCCTTCTTTTTAAGATAAAACATTTTTCTCTACTATTGTTTTTCCAAAAATGGCGGCCAATTTATTTTTTTTCGATAAATGCCGATTTTGGCTTGACAAATACATTTTTTTTTTAATTTTTACCATGTCTTCCCGACATAAAAATACATATTTTCTCCAATTTTTAAGAAAATTCGAGGATTCTTTGGTTATTTATTGCCAATTCAGTAAAAAAAAAAATAATGTGCGCGAATTCGTTTTTTGAGGGTAGGATGCATTTTTAAAAAAACCCTACTTCATTACGGTCATTTTTATTTTTCCACGACTCTTAGAGCGGGAGATATTTAAAAAATAGTGAAGCAATCCACTCGAAAAATACAAAAAATGCCGTTTTTGGCATATAAGCTCCAGCCCAAAGAACCCCGCACAAATCTTATGGGAATTGGATCCCGGTCAAATTGGCTGAAATCTTGTTCGTTTCGGCATCCTGAGCTCCAAAGCTCCACGTATTTAACATTATTTACTACTTAAAAATCTTTTCAAAAGTAACCCTCTTATTTTTTTCGAGGTCGCTGCATTCAAATCAAATGCCAATATTGACAGTTGACAGCTGTCAAACTAACTGTCAAACAGCATGTAACAATCAAAATTGATAAAATTAATAAATAAACATTCCGTATGTATAATTTTTAATCTTACAGACCGCTAACACGTTTTGTAAATAATAGAAAAATCTAGGAATAAGAGCCGACGAATGTTATTATTGTTAAGGTATTTTGGCGAAGACAAAGGACAAATAAACTATCAAAAATCAAGGAAAGGTTTATAAATAAACGATGATGTCTGACAAAGTAGTGTCCTAAATGAGGGGGGTGATCAGGTGATAAATCACCCCCCAAAGACTAATAATAATATTTAGAAAAAAATACAATTTAATGTAAAACAAAAAGAGTATAAATTTTCTAAATTCTCCGGGGTAAGACCACCGGCTCCCTTGATTTGAGTTGGGGATCCCTCGGTAGTGTCTCCTTCCAGGTTTAATCACCCCCCAAATTAAAATCCTATTTACGCCACTGCTTCAAAGAAATATCTGGTAATCCAAAAATCTCTTTCTCGATTTCCCTTCTCACTCTCTCTCATTTGATTTGCCAGACCAAGTAGAAACGACTAAGTAGTTGAGATTATTTACAGATTCATGAGGATTCGATAAATCCCAAAAATTGTAATTCGTTTTATTTTTGAAGTTCGTTTAGAATATATTACTTATTTTGATTACCCACGGAATTATTATTTAGAATAATCCCTAACCTCAATCATCGTTGTATGTTTCCCTTCCCCGAGAGAAGTGAAGCCGGACAAAGGTAAGGGCAAAACAACTCCGGAAAATTGGCTAAGGACCCCTAGGAAAATACAACGTGACAATCTAATGTCAAAAAATTGTTAAAAGCTGTCAAAACTAGCTGCCAAAAAGCAAGCCACAATCAAAATGGATGAAATCCGCATGCAAACATATGTTTCTGAGACAGCTAAATTCAAAACCGATATTTTAAAAACAACTGAAACATGCTTGCTGCCACCTAATTATTACTATTATCTTGATACATTATCATGCACAGTCAAATATTTAATTTATTTAACCTTAAAGACATAGGCTTACATGTCAATTTTATCAATTTCGATTGTTACATGCTGTTTGACAGTTATTTGACAGCTGTCAACTGTCAATATTGATTTTTAAACTCAGCAACCTCAAAAACATATTTACATGTGGATTTTATCAATTTTGATTATTGCTTGTTGTTTGACAGCTGTCAACTGTCAATATCGTCTTTTTGACAACAGATTTGAATTGAGCAACCTTAAAAACATGTTTACATATTAATTTTATCAATCTTGATTGTTACATGCTGTTTGACAGTTAGTTTGACAGCTGTCAACTGTCAATATTATTATATTGGCATTAGATTTGAATGCTGCGACCTCGAAAACATAAGATGGTACTTTTTTTAACGCAGCAAATACTAAACTTTTGAAAAGATTACCTTTTTAAGTAGTAAATAATGTTAAATCCGTGGAGCTTTGGAGCTCCGTAGGAGCCGAAATACGCAAAATTGAGCTTTGTGCCCATTGAGACTTTTGCTCAGGATGCCGAAACGAACAACATATCCAAATTTCAGCTAATTTGACAGGGAGCCATAAGATTTATTGAAAAAATTTGACTTACATCCATATACAATTCTAATTTCACTCCACTATAGCTGACAAACCGGCTATCTTGGATTTAGTTATTCGGAACCAGAAAATTATTATTTTTGGCATAAATGTCGTTATCGTTAAGCGCAGCTATTTTAAATTTTTTAGAAAATAACGACCTGTTGAATACAAAATGCGATTGTTAGCTACTTTTTTCTGAATTTGAGATTGTGAAAAAATATACATACATGTTCTATTATCAAAAAATCAATTGGAATAAATTGAACCATTATTCTTCATTTTGAAACTTAACCAGGCCACATTCCTGAATAATTGTAGTTTTTATTAAATTCTCTTAATTAATTTCTTTTTTTTAGATAATGCAAATGGAGCGAAAAACAAATGCGCGCGTACTAGAAGGACATTTTAACAGCCTCAAACAAATGGTATCGTTCGCCGAAAACGTCGTAGACTGTCGCCGTTACCTCCAACTTATTCATTTAGGTGAAAATTTCGATAGACAACTTTGCGTCCGAAACAAAGCAACAACCTGCGATAATTGCGAAAATATCAACGCCTACGACAATTTGGAAGTGACCAAACAAGCTAAAGAATTGGGCGTTTTGGTTAAAGATTTGTCCCAAATAGGGAATGTAACTATGTTGCATGTCGCCGACGTGTATAAGGGTTCCAAAATAAAAAAAATCCTTCAAATGGGTCATAACAAGCATAAATATTACGGTGCTGGATCGTCGATGGACCGAACCGATATTCACAGGATTCTTAAAGATTTGGTGTTGAAGAATATTTTAGGAGATCATGTTACTTATACTGGAGATTTCCCTGTGGTCTACATTAGAACGGGAAATAAATTTGACGCCCTAAACGCGCGTAACCTCCAAATTAGTATACCCGTCAACAGAAAATCCGTAAAAAAGATTATCTCGAACATCACCGAAGATGATTCCTATGAGGAGACATCAACAACAGATAGCAACGAAAACACGGATAGTAGAGATACTCCTGGTCCATCTAAATTGCCCCCACTAGCCGGCGTTGGAAATAAAAAGGCGACGTATTCCGCATTCAATAAAACCAAAATCAACAATCTCAAAGTGCAGTGCCACGAAGCTCTTTTGGAAGAGTGTCGCAGGATGGCGCTGGAACGTAACCTCACTTTATCCTCGATTATGAACTTGACGGCCATCAAAACGATGTCAGAGGTTCTTCCGAAAACGAAAGAGGACTTCTTAAAGATCCAACACGTCACCGCCGCCAATTACAAGAAATGTGGGGAAAATTTTTTGGCCATAACCAAGAAGTTCCGCCAGCAGGTGGACGCACTCGATACCGCGCCAAAAATACCCGAACCGTCCTTCGAAATTGACGATTCTTCGAATTGGTCGTCGCAGTCTTCGCAACGAGGAACGAAGCGAAAATCTACAGGGGGATACAAAAAGTGGGGCAATAAAAAGAGGAAAACCTATAGGAAGAAAAAGAGCCCCGCGAAGAAAAAAACGACGACTACATCGAAGAAGGGAGCGTGGACGAAGAAAAAGGGGTCGGGTGGTGGTGGCGGAGGGGGATTAGGAATGATGCCTATACACTTTAAATAGTGTTGAGATTTATTGACTCTTGTTTGTATATATGTTTCAAATAATTAGGAAATAAGTTGAAAATATTTATCTTTATTATATTTGTAATAATTAAAATGTATTTAATTTATGAATTTCTCTTTCTTATTTTCCTTTTCATTCTTTTAATACAAAAACAAAAAATATTTATATTCAGCACTGTTCAGCAAACTAGTTAGGTGTTTTTGTATATTATAGTTTGTTTATATACCTATGTACCATTTGAGCGTACTGATTTTATAATATGTGGTAACTTATATGATAGAAAACTGACTTTTTAACGGGATAAATAGCAGGGTTGGATTATTATAGTTGTATTTTACCTTGAAGTGATTGATTGGCTAGAAAACCTTGTATACAGTATTATAAAAATGGGAAAATTTTAATCCAATGCAAAATATTGATGGAATGTTCCTGCTCTATTTAGTTAATAAATGGTGAGTACGACTGAATTATCGAAGTTAAAAGCCAGCATAAGGGTCGCTGAAAACTCTTATACGCGCTTTTTAATAACACAAAGTTTTTGAGAAGAAATGTGCACAAATGGGTTAAAACAAAAATTAGTTCATAAAAATAATTGTTTGGAAATTGTTTGAAATGTTAAAAATAAAAAGGAACTATGGCAAACTCCAAAATGACACCTCGCCCATAGAAAACATTTTAAAAATGGAACTTATGCAAGGATTAAAATTTCTAAAATGCTTGTTAATGGATTTTGATTTGTGGGTGAGGTTTTTTTGGTAGCAACAAAGGCGCCGCTTTTAAAGCTGTTAAATTGGGGCTACTATATTATGTATTACACGAACTATACAATTCGTCGGTCCCGTGCCAAAACCGCGAATGTTATAATTTTTCTGTTGGAAAATTATAAATTATCAGAGAACCCAATGCCAAAAGCGCGAATATGATTTGTATTATGTGTAGAGGCTACTATATATTGAAATGATAATTCTATGGTTTTTTAGAATTTAAATATTCTTTATTTTTTGTCACATCTGACATCTTTTTAATCTTGAAACCAACATGTCATTTTTTCTTTTTTTTTAAGTCTACATAATTTTTTTTTAATTCTTTTAAAATAAACTTCCCATAATTGTCCTTTTTTAAACCATAACAACATTCCCAAAACTTGTTTTCTTAATTTATTTTTATCTTGAAAAGAAATAAGAAAATTTCTATTTTTCCCACTAATATCTTGCATTTTTCTTTGATTTCTTTTCGTACCTATTCTTAAATTCTCTTCCTCTGCTATTTCAAAATTCATTTTTATTTCTTCATTTAAATTTTCTTCCAATATTTGGATATTTTTATTATTTTTGATCTCTTACTATTTTCTTTATCTCTTCTTTATTTAATTTGTTCTCAGTTTCTTTTACTTTCATTTCTTTTTTGATCATATTCCCTAAATCTTCTTTGATTTTTTTTGTTTTTAATCATTTCATATTTAATATTTTCCAAATCTTCTTTAATATTATTTATTTTATCTTCCATATTACCAATTTTGTTTTTTATGTTCCTATGATCCCTATAAAAATATTTTTTAATTTGATCTTCCATCTTTGATAATTTCTTTTAATTTTATTTCTCAACATCGTTTCTCTTTCCTTTTCTTATTGTTTTATTTATTTGTGAAATTTCATTAATTTCTTCTCTCCTGATTTTATTCTTTAAAATTTCTTTTTTTAAGGATTTGTCTAAATTTTTAACATTTTTCTTATTCTTTCCATCCTCTTTTATTTTATATATTTCTTCAATAAACCCTGTTTCTATTACTTTCTTATTTTTCTGCTACTGTAATTCTTTTACCTCTATTATTCTTGTAATCATTTCTTTTTTACTATCTTTTCTTGTTTCTTCCATTTTTTTACCTGTATCTTTTCTTAAATCTTGTCTGATTTCTTCTAAGCTATTTCCTACACTTCTTATTTCTTTTTTCATAGTTTCTTCTGTCTTCAAATATTTCTTCAATTCTATCATATTCATTCGAATACCTGTTTTTATCTCTTCCTTATTTCTTCCCATGTTCTTTTCCGTCTTTTCTTTCCATATTTTGATTCATTGCAATCAACATTTGCATGATTCGTTCTTCTGATCTTCTATCTTCTCTTAAATCCGTTATGTTTTTTTTTAATTTAAATATTCTTTATTTTTTGTCACATCTGGCATCTTTTTAATCTCAAAACCAACATGTCATTTTTCTTTTTTTTTCACTCTCCTTTACATAATTTTTTTTAATTCTTTTAAAATAAGCTTCCCATAATTTTGTGTCCTTTTTTAAACAATAACAACACATATGTATTATGTGTAGAAAAGCCGAAACATAAAAATTATCACATTCGCGGTTTGGGCCGACGACGATGTAGTTATCAGTTATTTTTTCAAATTATTATTTCTATAGTGCCTACTATTTATTTATTATTTGGTGCGCTTATGGTTTACTACTTTTAAAAAAGTTTTATTATTATCTCCTTATAGCGAATAGTGTATATACATTAACATTTGGCATTCAATAAAACATTTCTATCTTTTCTACCTAATTCTCTAACTCTCCCAAATTTTAAACTTATACGATATTAATTTGGTCGTCGAATTATAAAAATTCAAAAAAATACTAATTTCGACTACCACCACCAATTAAAGTAATATATATTGAAATGGTTAAATAAATTAATGTTTTAATTTTTTAAGTTATCTTTACATAATTTTTTTATCATAAAATTCCTAAAATTTCTTCACAATTTCCCCTAAAATTTTATCACGTATTATAAATAATTTTGTAATACTGAATATAATTTTATTTTATCTATTACTAGTTCCCCTTTTTTTAATGTAATTTTTTTTTATTTTACTCTTCCATCTGTGAAAATATTTCTCCATATTTTTTCTTCTTTTCCTATGGTTACTTCTAATCATCATTGATGGTACTCTTTGTAATCCTCCTGCATTTATTTCAGAATTTCTAAATCTCCAATACTTGGTTTTCAATCCTATTAACTTCTTTAGTATTAAATTTTATCGTATCTAGCATCTCACTTTGGTCAATTTGCATATCCCTCTTTATATTTTGATATTCACTTCTGTATTCCTTTCTCACGTTTAGCAATATTTGTTATTAACCCTTCCTTGATATTTTCTTCTAATTTCATTACTTCATTGTTTATCAAATTATAGTTTGTGTTCGTTTTTATAATCTCCTCCTCCATTTGTCCCATTCTCTTATCCTGTTCCATTATTTTCTGTTCTGTCAATTTCTATTTGTTTTCGAATTCTTCAAATTTCTTCTCTATTCTATCTATTCCTTTTTGTAACATTTTCGTATTTTGTTCTTGATTTTGGTCCTTTTTGTTCAATTTTTCTTGGATTTGGTCCATCTTCTTTACTAAAAATTCAAACATTTTAACCATAGTTCCTTCTTCTTTTCTTTGTCCTTGCTCTCGATATTACCTCTTGTCTGTATTCTTCCAGTATTTCCGAGATTTCTTCCTGTCTCAGATTTTCCTCCTTTTCTTTTATAATAACAAAAGTTTCTGGATCTTCTCCTTCCAATGTTAGACTTGCATATAATCTTTCTATTAGATCTTTTTTTAGTCCCTCTACATCTTGTCCTCTTCTTTCAACTCTACAACCTTTAAATCGTATAATCTCTTTCCTGTTTCTTCTTCCATTTTTCTTTATATTTTTCTTACTGTTAGTTTTCAATTTAAATAAGTAATTTGTGTGGTTTCTACTTTTGAAGCCCCACGTTGGGCGCCATTTGAGATGGTTAAATAAATTAGTGTTTTAATTTTTAGTTTTTATTTTCCAATTAACACTTTGACATCTCTCAATACCAAAATCAACAACTAACGAAAAAATTTTTTTTTTAAGTTATCTTTACATAATTTTTTTAAATAAACAAATTCCTACTCTAAATGTCATTACACAAACTACAATTTTTTTATCATAACAACATTCCTGAAATATAGACCCAATCAATAACAGACTCTTTTTAAATTGCAGATGTATTAAAAAATTATTTACCCTTTCATTGTAGAAACCCTTCTCCAAATGGACAGACAACAACTCCAGAAGTTTGTCCAGTACCTGATCTCAGAGCATCACACGGAGGTGCTTCCCACAGCACAAAAACTGGCCGACGAAATCCTCCAGCAACGATCCGAAATTAACCAAATTCCGGGCGCCCCGGATCCCACAGCCGGCGCTTCTGCCGACGACGAACATTCCTGGCATCTCGACGAAGAACAAGTCTGCGAACAAGTGAAGAGTTACTTGTCGCAGGGCGCGTATTACAACGCGAACAAGCAGTTGAATTCGTTATTTTCCAAGGTAATAAAAATGATAAATAAAATTGTTCTAAGCTAAATAAATAATGACTTAAATTTAGGTTAGAGAAATGCTCCGGGCTCAAGATTCCAACGGCGCCAGAATGTTGACACTCATAACCGAACAGTTCCTCTCCGATCCTCGTTTACAAATGTGGCGAAACCAAGGTACGCCAATGACTGATAAGTGTCGGCAACTTTGGGACCAACTGGGTTCTTTATGGGTGTGCATAGTCCTGAATCCGAACTGTACAATGCAGGAGAAACATCAGTGGAAACAACTTTTAGAAAAATGGTCTGTGATCGATGTTTGCCCTCCAGAAGATCCCGATTATAGGTTACAACAGCAAGGATCCAGAGATTCGGTAAGAAATTCGCAGTTTTGAATATTGATAAAAACCATTAATTTTAAAAATAAATATTACTTGACTCTCCTACCAGCGAGATTATTGCTTCTGTATTTTTATTTTGTACGATGTACTAGTACTTATTAAAATGCAACAATACGTAAATATTTTCAGTATTCAAGTCGAGATAGGGACCGTGATAGGTACGACGAAAGATACCGAGATCGAGATAGGTACGCTGACAGAGAGCGTGATAGGCGAGAAAGGAGAGATAGAGACAGAGAGAGAGAAAGAGACAGGAACAGAGCTATGTATGATTCATCTGATAGTTCAGAAGATGACGACGATGAAGATTCAAACTCTTATACTCACAGGTAATAACAAAATTAGTGCTCCCCCCAAGGTTCAGATCTGGGTTTCCTACATTATTTTCCTCATGTATATTGTCTTCTAGTCAAAAATGTTTTTCCACAATTTTTAGGAGCAGTAAACGATTACGCTTGAGTGGAAACTCTAAATCTCAAACACCAGCTTTGCCGAGGTCGATTTTCCATAGAGCTTTAGACGCGGTTGGAATGTCTTGGGATAACATGCATCTCAAGAATATCTTATCTAGCGACACTTACTGCTCTCACGTTCCTGATACTTCTAGTTCCGGTAGCTTTAATTCTCAAGGACAACCTTTGTGGCACGGTAAGTTAATTTTTCTTTTTTTTTTTCTTAATGACCAGTTACACCATCGAAAATTTCGCTATTTCTAGAATCGATACCTTTGTGCGCCGCACGCGTGGATTCTCTTCGATCTCACGGCCACATGGAAGCTGCTCTCCGATTGGCTGTTTCCGTGGTACGAACCATGAAACAACAACAACTCGTGGCGCAGCGGAAATGGCACGAAAGTCAACAAAACACGAGCGCTAGTACCAGTGTTAAACCACCACCAAGTTGCAAGGTAACCGCGTGTACGTCGAGGTGTCAAGGCCAATGTGCTGTCGCTTCCTGTTCGACGACATCTATAAACGCCCCAACTAATCTGGACGGATGGGTAGGACATCCCTTAGATCCCATTGGGTGTCTTTTTGACACTTTAGCGGACGCATCGGTAGTACCAGAACACGAAAGACCTCGAACACCAACCAGTTATTTAGGTAAATATACATAAAAAAATTGCCAGTCCCAAATAGGGACCTTGAGGAACTTATTACACTGTCACGTTTTAAAATTATTTTTAAAGTGTTTTTTTTTTGTTTAGATTTAGTAGGTATGGAAGATCAACATAGCAATCTGAGGCCCAGATATCATCACGTCCCAGTAGTAGGTTCAAGGGATAGGGCGGAAACATATCTTACTCTAGCTTTTGAGGTCGCCTTGATTGGTTTAGGACAACAGAGGATTATGCCTGTGGGATTATATGCGCAGGTATATACATATATTAAAAGATTTTTTTCTTAATCTAATTATTCTTTAAACTCTCTTCAGGAAAAAGCCTGTAAACAAGAAGACCGATTGATAGCCAAACTCCAAGAAATCGAATTGGACAACAGCCTCGTAGCAGTTCTCCGCCGTCAGGCCATTATCCTATTAGAAGGAGGACCCAGCAGCGGGCTCGGTATGGGAATCCATCCCGAAAGCATCCCGATGCACACTTTTGCCAGATTCCTATTCTTATCGCTCTTAAATTACTATCCAGATCTGGCCTACGAAGTCGGGTTAAGAGCGATGCGGTTACCGCTCTTAGAAGAGCACGAAGATTCCGATGACCCTTTAGGAGGAAACGCGAGCAGTTCTCTGATGATGAGCAGATCGCCTAGATGGTTCACTCTGGGACACATTGAGACGCAGCAATGCGCGTTAAGTTCGACGATGCTAAGCGCAGCCAAAGGTGAGTAAAAAAAAATTCTAAGAAGCAAAAAATTCGTCGAAAAAATAAAAAAGTTCCCAACAAAAAGAAAAAATAATTAAAATGTTAACTAAATTAAAAAAGTAGTAAACAAAATTTGTCCAAAGAAATATTTTCTCAAAAGAAATGGAGCTCAACAATTGTTGAATCAAAAAAATTTTCTTGATTAAAAAAATATTCGACACATTTTGTGGAGCAATTTGAACTCGAGTCCGATACAAACCCGCTGCACTATCCGGCCTTATATAGTACTCTTTACTAAGCAGTTTGCAGGTTTTCACTAAAAGATTTTGTGACAGGATGGTATTTAATTTAAAAGACAATTTTTTTAGGCAATTGTGAGTTCTCTTGACTTCGTTATCCATTTCCATCGCTGTCCTAATTTTCTTATATGCCGCGAATGCAATTATTACCACAGTCAATATCAGGGCTACGACTCCCATAATCTCGAACATAGACATTTCGCTATGCTTACTTGTGGAGCCTGCAGCGTCTCCATTGTTCCCTGCCTGGGTAATTATCACCTCTTCTTTTGATTACTCCTGCAGCTTCCTTACTTGTCAAAAAAAACATTTATTGCGCCATCTCAGATTCCATTCGGTCGAGTGACAGGATCGCCATGTCGTAGGGTAGTTTAGTGAAGGGAAAGGAATCAAACTCTACCTTAACAATAACTATATTCGCGATTAACCCTTAACAATAAATAATACAATTACTGGATATAACATTTAGTCTTGCATCTAGGATGTTAGAGATATGTCTACTTATTGTCTACAATAATACAGGTATATATAATCAGCTTCGACCTTATACTCGAGTGAACAGTTCAAGGACGCCCGACCTTGCCGTACATGTCGGTTTGTTATACAATAACAATATCTAAACAATAACATTAATACGATATACTGGGTGATGGGTTATACCTGGTATATCACAAAGTTTAATTTTATTTTCCTTAAATTTTACAAGATGAAAATTACGACTTTTGTATATAGTTAGAGCCCTCCTCATATGGTGATGTGATGTTTAATTTAATTATTTTAGGTGAAGTAATGAGATTGAGGACGGTTCTAGAATCGTCCCAGCGACATATCCACAGTTCTTCCCATTTATTTAAGCTGGCACAGGATGCCTTTCGTTTTGCCACGCCAGAAAACGGACCAAGACACCCAACACTCTTAAGTGTAGCCTTCGAATTGGGTTTACAGGTACGCTGTTTACACTTTTCGATTTCTTCATAATCGTAAATTGATTTTTATATAATTTGTAGGTTATGAGAATGACACTGTCCTCTTTAAACTGGCGACGACGTGAAATGGTGAGGTGGCTTGTTACGTGTGCCACAGAAGTCGGTGTTGACGCTTTGATCTCCATCATGCAGAATTGGTATCAATTTTTTACGGCGACTGAAGCTACCGGTCCAGTAGCCACTACCATAATGTCTCATAGCACCATTATGAGGCTTAATTTGAATTTCGGACAGCAAGAAGAACTTTCGAGTTGCGCACGCACGTTGGCCTTACAGTGCGCCACAAAGGTAAATATTTCATTGTACTGTAAATATTGATCGATTTTTGATCATTCGCGTCATTTTTTACAGGACCCTCCAAATTGTGCCTTGAACGCCTTAACCTTGTGCGAAAACGAAGCCTTAGCTTTCGAAACGGCCTACCAAATCGTCGTCGATGCAGCGTCGCACATAATGACGTCGTCTCAGTTGTTCACAATAGCCAGGTATATGGAACACCGAGGTTACCCCACCAGAGCCTATAAACTTGCCATGTTAGCTATGAAAAACGTCCATTTGGCCTACAACCAAGATACTCACCCCGCCATAAACGACATTCATTGGGCGTGCGCCTTAAGTCACTCTTTAGGCAAAACGGAACTGTCAAATATGATTCCGCTGCTTGTCAAAAACGTACAATGCGCCACCGTTCTGTCAGACATTCTAAGGAGATGTAGTATGACAGCGCCGGGCATCAGTTGCCCTCATCCCACACCTTTGGACGGCGGAAAACACCCCCACCCGCATCGTGGAAGAGGATGTACTGGTGGGGGTATTAAGCCTCTTTCCTATGATCGACCACCGCTTCGGCAACTTTTAGAAGCCGCCGTTGCCGCCTATATCAATACTACGCATTCTAGGTAAGCAAAGTTCTTTTGAAACATGTATCTAATCTCTTCCAGAAATTTAATTTGCTTAATTGTTTTTGTAGGTTAACCCACATTTCCCCTCGGCATTACGGTGATTTTATAGACTTCTTAACAAAAGCGAGAGACACTTTCGTTCTGGCCCACGACGGTCATGCGCAGTTTACGCAACTCATAGAAAACATGAAGGTGGCCTACAAGGGAAAGAAGAAACTCATGTTTCTCGTCAAGGAGAGATTCGGCTGATATTCGTTGAAAAAATGGTACGAGTAGGTCGTACCGGTACTCAGAAATTTAGTAGGAGACAAGAATTCCGAGCAGTGTTTTTTAACCTCGAAAATTGGTTGGTCCTAATCGGGATGAATTGTTCAGAAGTAATTTTTCCAAGATCTAACACTTTTTAAGGTTATTTGCTGATTTTTCTTCTTTTTATGTATCATCAAACTGAAACATGTGTTATCTGCGACAATAGAGAGTTTTAGCAAATTTACGTTAGATCTCCACTAACGTTAACGCTAGCGTTAAAGTAACGTTGCGTAGATTGTAATGGCAGGTGCAAAATATAGTTTTAGCAAAGTTCAGGAACTTTAACTTTTACCGTGGTTTTACCTTGGTCTGTTAACGTCAACTATTGTTTATTTCTGAATTTTATGGTGTACTTATTTGTTGATGGCAATACTTTTTAATTAATGAAGTAGTTCTATTATCTCATAAATCAAATTAATTTTTTTACTCCGCAATGTCAAATGCAAATGTCAGGAAGGTCCTCGAATAGGAAGTCCCTGTTTCGTATAACGTGTCACTTTAAAACACCCACTATTTTCGCCAATCTAACGTGTTCCGCTAGATTTGAGACACATAACGTAGGCATGCGCAGATTGATAATCGACAACCTAACGTTAACGTTAGCGGTAGCGGAAAAGTGCTAAAACTAATAATTTTATTTCACTTGTCAGGTTGCAACGCAAATTGAAATTGACAGATGATGTATGACGTTTAACATCGCTACGTTAGTTTGAACACCTAAGTGTAGAATAAACTGTTAAAAATTATTCTTCCAACCTCTCAAAAATATAAACTTTTTTAGATATAATGAATCTGCTTGAATATTTGGGACAATTTTATTAATTTGTTTCAGGGTATACCTTTTATTAGAATCATAACATTGTTGCGTTGTCAAACCACTTGTCAAAGAAGCTTCTCACAAATACGAAAAAAACTTACTCGTAATCATCTGTCACTTCGACTGAGCGTTGAATTTTAACGTCCTGTCAACGCTCTTCTATCATGTGAACAGGAATAAATGTCAATTAAACGCTTCCATAAAAGAATCTAACCTTAAAAAGTTTTTAGACTTGCCGATTTTTTACTTAGTAGAAGATTATAACACGCGCTTTTTTCTAAATAGAAGCATCCGGACAATACAGTCTTATGAGATTTTTCTTAATAATTTATTCTTTCTATTTTTATTTATTATTTACCCGGGTCTGTTAACTTTAAATTCTACTTTGGGTCTTTTATATTTGAATTTATGACCACCACATTCAGATTATCCTTAGCCGTGAGTTGTCAGCGGAAATTAATTTAAATCGATTCAAAATAAATTGTTTAGAATTTGGATATGGCTCAGAGGGAAAAAAATTAACAGGCCTTCGATACTGTTCACACAGACTGACTTTTTAGCGTTTTCGATGCAATTCTTAAATACGGAATATGAGGCAAATTATTCGAATACCTCTTGTGTACATTTTGTAATTACGTAGGTTTTAAGTATTGATATCTATATATCTACATACATATATAGATAGAAAAGGAGAGAGAATGAAAGCGTTTTTTGAGAGTTGCAACAGATCTCATTTTATTGTCGTAACGGACAAGTTTTAGTATTATTATTATTATATTTTTAACAAACCGTCAATTAAAATATAATAACCTCAATATCTGTTATTTATTAGTGTCCTGTTGTATAAACGTCAAAGAATCTGTCAAATTTTTTCGACAGAATCGTTAAGCTGGAATATCAATATTTTGAGGTTATGTATACTTTTGTTTGACGGATTTTTTTGTTGTCTCAGTTACGTCTTTTTTACAACCAAAGATTGTTGATTGTATAGTATTTATGTACATATATACTTATACCAGGGGACTGAAATATACGGCCCTTAGAAATAGATTTGAAAAACGACCCCGTGAACGGAATACCCAAATTTTTTTCGTACGTTCAAAAAGACGTTTTTCAATCTGAATAATATAAAGGTAAATGCTTCCTGTTAAACATTACAGTATATCGATAAGTACAAATGATTGTTTAATGAGAAAAACCGACGGCCGTTGACATACGTCAATGCCATTGCTAAATGTCAACTGTCATTAAAAAAAATGAAGCTACCTCTGATGCTGAATAACTCGGAATTAAAAAAGATAAATAAGTTTTTCTTTTAATGTTTACCAGAATTTTAAAGCAATTTTTTAACTGCTGAGCGATTACAAAACAAAATATAATTAGTAAGTCGCTTCTGGAGTGCCATGTCAAATAATAACAGCCTTCTCTCCTCTGTGCAATCTTTGCTTTTTATTTGTAATTGTAATTGAATTGTAGGGTATATCTTTTTATTACTATAATCTATTTGAAAAATCATAGCGTAATTTTTATGGTATTGCTTCAAACATTTATATTTATTTGTTAAACAAATAAGTTGGCAACCCTTATTAAAACAAATTAATGCCCTTTTTATCATATTTTTTTACATTTTCTTATATTTGTGTTGGTTTTTCTTCCTGGTTGCTATATATTATATTTTATATATAATGAAGAAATCCTTGTATATGTAATGATTTTTCAAATATATTGAAACATTTCTTATTTAAAAAATTAACCATGAAAAATTGTTGATGTTCCTCTGGGAACTAGATTATTATGGTCTATTTTTTACAAAACTTTGCATACAATTTAGGATTTTACCTTTTTTATTCCGAGGTAGATAGTTGTGGCATTCAACCGATCTTAAATTTTAATTATAAAAAATTTAATAATCGGTTAGATGTTAGGAAACGACTGATTATTGTAAAAAAAAATTAATCAAAGGATATGAAATTGATGCATTTAAAAAATGCAGTATTAGCAAGTGAACATCAATAATCAAAAAATTGTCAAAACATATTAAAAGGCGATACGGTTTTTAGATTTTTTTTATTAGCCAGTGAATAATTGTTTTTTCTTTTTTGTTAAGTTGAATTTTGTCTGTGATTATTATTATAATTTTAGCAGGGACTTCCCGTCGCTATATGCAGTTTCAACTAGTTTTTTTAATGAAATAAACTTTTTGTTTGTTCTACCATCCATATTTTTACTGCTTTGACAAGCCTACTGACAATTTACAACCATTTGACAGATTACAACTATGTGACGACACTAACGACAGACGACGAGCCTACTGACATCACAATCATTTGACAAATGACAGATAACCCACTGACTACAAAATTACGAGACTACTCGACTACTGACTCTAAAATGATCTCATTTTATATTATGAAAAATCGATGCCACCTATACATACGATGGGAAGTCCAATAGTTTCAGTAAGTGTCAAGTGCCACTGATTTTTTTACTATTTTAGTTGTTTATGTATAAGGATTCAAGGATTGTAAATATTTCGACGACATTCCATTCTTAAAAATTCATTTTATATTCGATTAATTGTTGTGTTGTGTTTAGTGTAAATTAGTTAGAAAAACGAGTGTACATATTGCCAAAAAAACAAATTCGATTAGTTCTTTATTTGTTAATAAAAAGCAATTCAGTCTGTCAGTGTATGGATAATTTATGATTATTTTTATGATAAATAAAGATATTTGTAATTCTATATCGTTCTTTCTTCATCGCTTCTCACACCCCTATATCCTGATTCACTACTATTACCTATTTCTACAAGATTCCACATGTTGAAAACGTTAAATTGATTTCAAAAACAGTGGTTGAATAAATAAAAATAAAATAGTATTAAACTGGACGATGTTTGAAACGTGAGAGAGCAACTCGTGTGCGAAAAGGTTCCACGTGATCACTCCTCACTCTCTCAGCGTCACAAAATCCGTATGTTTGAAATCAAGAGAAATCTTCTAGGAGTTCGCATAGGAGTGTTCTACTGGGTTGTACAGTTGTGTAAGTAAGAGACGTCCAAGATATTTTACGGTTGCCAAACACTAACAAATGTAGAGACCACAAGTTGTGGAAGAGATTGGTATTTTTGGAATAAATCGATTTTGTTTTTACATTTTATTAATCCATTTTTGGAATCTTTATCGAATACTACTTGCGACTTTTTTGTTTAATGTCCACCTACAAGTTGGTGGTAACGTATTTTTGCCAGTTGAAGGACCCTTTGCCAACAAATGTAAATTTGCTCCGAGTAAGACGCTGCGTCACAAATAAATGTAATGGCAAATGTACTAGTATGTAACTTCTAAACAAATATAAAAGAAGAAGAAACGTCAAATAGTTAGAGGTTAGAGTTAAAGAGTTATGTCTTGATCGCAATATTGGATATTTGTTTTACTGAAGATATTAATTATATGTAATATAGTTATTTGGATTCATTGAGTAATAATAAAAATGGCTCATTACAAAGGAGCAGCTAGTGAGGCTGGAAGAGCCATGCAACTTATGAAGAAACGAGAGAAAGAAATGCAGGACCTAGAACTTAGAAAAAAAAGAATAGAGGAAGACTTAAAATTAAATAACATAGAAAATAAATTCGCAACACATTATGATGCAGTGGAGCAACAACTTAAAGTAAGAGTTATAGTAAAAAAAACCTTATTAAACTGTTAATATTTATATTTTAGAGTTCTACAATTGGGCTTGTAACTCTTGATGAAATGAAAGCTAAGCAGGAAAATATAGTTAAAGAAAGGGAGAAGAAACTGGCACAGAAACAAGCAGAAAAGGAAAGGGAGAAACAAAGACAGATGGAAGCCAGGCAGGCTGAAAAGTATAAACAGAAAAAGCAGGTAAAATTAAAATAAAATACTTGTCTTGGTACAGTTTAAAATAAAAAGATTTAGTTTCCGTTTTAGATACAAGCTCTCTCATTTACACTTGACCAAGATGAAGAAGAAGGAGAAAACGAAAATGAAGAGGAGGAGGAAATTAAAATAACTCCTTTCAAAAGATCAAAAGAAGATGTAGACCATTCAAATTTAAAAAAGATCAAGAAAGATCCAAATGTGGACACCAGTTTTTTGCCAGATAGAGAACGAGAAGAAGAAGAAAACAGGTTACGAGAAGAATTAAGACAACAGTGGGCTGAACAACAGGAAAAACTCAAAGAAGAAGAGATTGATATCACATTTAGTTATTGGGATGGATCTGGACATAGAAGGACGGTGAGAGTAAAAAAAGGTAAACCACCATCAAATTCTTTTTTTTTGCAATATGGGTCTGAATTTTTTATTTTATGAAGGTTTTAGATTTATCTAATTTTTGCATGATTACCGAACATACTTTCAATTATCCCATTTCATAAATAGTCAGTGTCAAATAATTTAGTCTGATAACTTATTTGTTTTTACTATGTAAATTATAAAAACGATTTAATAATGTCTAAAATTCTAAATGTTTTTTTAATATTTCTCTTTTTTAATATTGTGGGTAGCACTACGAATGGTTATTTAGTTAGATTATTGATGTAAATAATGAACAGTAGAGGCCCAACTACAGAACCTTGTGGCCCTCCATAGGTTCCAAAGAGGAAATATTCGTTTTTCTTAGAAAGAAAAGAACGTTGATATTTTTGGTCAACACAACTGTGACGCCTCATAAATATACAGTGCAGTTTTAATAAACACCGGTAAAATAACCCCATTATTTTAATTCAACCCACGTAGGATTCCCCCGTTTTTAATCTTTTGACAATACTTCAGAGAAACGAGAGAAACGGAAATGAGACAAAGCAATTGTTTAGGTTAACCAGGTTGTCTCTAAAATCAGAATTTTCTGCACAACCTTTCACAGATGTTAATGAGAAGTTTCAAAAACAATGCTCGGAACCAGACGATATCTAGAATAATACAATGCTAAAAATAGCTTCTGTCAGTGTTTTAGTTTATGTATATAGGTCGGGAATTTTGAAGAGACCACTAATTTACGTTTACTAAAAAGAATCAAGTATTTTTAATACTATTCTTAACAACATTCACCAACATATGCCAACCCACCCTAGTGAAATACAATTGTTTAAAGTACTGGATTGTGTTTAATGTGTTTCGATTTCTCTTGCCAAAACAAAAATGAACTAAAATTTAACCATCTATTTCATTTAATTAAAGGACCAGGCATCTTTCTTATGGGAAAATGGCTTTCCGTCAAATTTTCTGAAAAGTTGGTATGATGTAGAACTCGATGCTCTGACAAAAAGTGTCCATTGGCCCAAACCTATGGCTAGTTTTCAAGGTACAGGGTGTTAAACATCGGAAATGCCACTTTTTTGTAACCAGATTTCTGATAACAGACATGTTTTATTCACATTTGTTGTAGAAAACATGAATTATAGATTATTTATCACTAATATTTTATAAATAATCACCGTAGGATTTGGTTAGTTACAGGGTGGTTCGAAAATAAGTAATATGGTTTTTTCGAAGAAATTATTTTTTTTTAACAGCTTTAAAACTACAAGCAAATGTCATTGCATCATGAATATATAGTTTAAGTAATTACTCCTTGGTGAATCATATTTTATACAGGGTGACTCATAAATGTAGTTACAGAAGGCATATAATGTATTTTAGCTTTAACGAATCGCCCCGTATAAACGATGTGTTATAAAAATTTTGTATTATCTTAAACAAATGTACGACCTGTCACTCTACCACCACTCTATGTTGTACAGTGTGTTAAACTGATTGCAAACACTCCGTCAACTTTATAAATTAATACATTTTTACATTAACAGAACTTCATCTTTTAACTGAGCAAAATTTTGTTGTATTCCTATGATCAGTTTTCCTAAAATGTGTACCCATCCTTCTGTTTTCATAATTAGTAACCTTTTTTTTATTATTTTAGAACAACTAGTAACTGTGGGTACACATTTTAGGAAAACTAGTCATATGATTACAACAAAATTTTGCTCAATTAAATACTGAACTTCTGTTAATGTGAAAATGCATTAATTTATAAAGTTGACGGAGAAACTTTTAAAATACAGGGTGGTGCACAAACCACAGGTTTTCTAATTTTTAAAGTGTTTGCAATCAGTTTAACACGCTGTATGACATAGAGTGGTGGTAGAGTACGCTGTATGACATAGAGTGGTGGTAGAGTGCCAGGTCGTACATTCGTTTAAGATAATACAAAATTTTTATAACACATCGTTTATACGGGGCGATTCGTTAAAGCTAAAATACATTATATGCCTTCTGTAACTACATTTATGAGTCACCCTGTATTAAATATGATTCATTCATATAGATATTTGAAATTTGAACATTGCGTTACGGGGTTTTGTCAGTACGATCTATTCAATGAAAATATTTTCACCTTCCGGTTATACCGGAAGTAGTCATCAACTTTGTTATTTCAAATGTACCATTTTTCTTTTTCTTTTTGGATTCAGCAACAGATTTTGAACAAAACGATTATTAACATACCACAGGTCTAAGAATATTTAATGAAAGTTTTACATGAAAAATAGTCCTTTTTTTTCTTGTATATGCAATGTAAACTTTTACATATTCTTCTTTCTGGGTAATAAAACGACTTTTTATATTATAATGAAACTTTGATTTTTGACCTTTATTTAATATAAAAAGTGATTTTATTATACAGAAAGAAAAGTATTTAGAAAAACTATGAATTCGTAGGCTTACAGGCTATGTATAACGTAATAAAATGTTTTTATAGGAAATTCGATATACCAATTTTTGCAAAAAGTTCTGGAATTGCTAAGGAGAGAATTTTCTGAATTAAAAACGGTTATGGCTGACCAATTGATGTACGTTAAAGAGGATTTAATTTTGCCGCACTCTTATACTTTCTATGATTTTATTGTGACCAAGGTAAAAAATGAATTTACTTGAAAATTGGGTCAACAATGACTTATACTATTCTTTTAGGCCAGAGGTAAGAGTGGTCCCCTGTTTCAATTCGACGCACACGATGATATAAGAATTCTAAATGATGCGTCTATTGAAAAAGAAGATTCACATGCTGGAAAAGTTCTATTAAGGAGCTGGTATGAAAGGAACAAGCACATTTTCCCGGCCAGTAGATGGGAGCCTTATGATCCAACAAAGACCTATGACAAGTACACTGTATCTGATAAAATTAAAAATAAGTCTTAGATTAGGAATACTTAATTGTTAAAATAGAGTGAAGTTTTTTTTGTAATAGAAAATTAATTGGAAAAAATAAGTGATTGAGTTTTATTACAATATGCCAAGAACCAAAAGAAGATGTGATTATGATATATGTTGGAAAACGCCCAACATTTGCAAACAAGCAATTCACAGGCTACCGTGAGATCAAGATCGGTCGGGTCCGGTATTATTCGGAGTTGTTCAACACAAAGAGTTTCTGGTAATTTGAACGGAGCGCGAGGTCTGAACCAATAAAAACCGATAATTTGAATAGACCGTGGAGTCGGAACATATAAAAATTAATTTTTAGCGCGTGATTTGCGTCATCTCCAAAGCGAGTAAAACGAAACATGGTTATTTGACGCCATTGCAGTCGCTCCTGCGCATTAAAGACGATAACATGTTATTTGTGAAGAAAAAATGGTTTTGAGATGACTAATCAAATAAATTAAATTAGTTGGTAAACGGAGATATTTTAAAGGTACGTAGATGTCACAAAGGGGATTCTAAATAATCCATATATAACGGGTCTCTTGGCTTCCATAACGGAGTTACAGGGTGTTTCATCAATTATGCATAATTATTCATTTGGCCAGAACTTTTGAATCTCTTAGTATATTTTTTCCATTTTTGACATACAGATTACACTTCTCACGAATAATGTACTGAATTATTGAGAGATATGAAAATTCAGGTTCGGCTTTAGGAAAAATTGAAACATAACAAAAATATCAAATAACACCCTGTATATCACAATTTTAATATTTCCATTTTAGATTTGAATAGAGGGGAAAAACTGAATTGAAACAAGTTGTTATCCCGCCACCGATTCGAATTGTTGTAGTTTATGCAGGGAAAAATTTCTTATTGACAGTTTATTGGACAAAATTAATTTGACCACATTTTTTTTGTAATTTTTTTAAAATTCTGAAAATCCAAACATTACAGCTTTTAAGTAAATAAAAATTTCGCAGAAAATTAAGGCTACCATCAGTAGGTCAGTTCATATATAGTGGTTTAGCATTTTAAATGTCAAACTAATAAAAGTATGACGTCATTTCCCCCAAATTTTTGTAATTTAAATTTATGTTGAGCAATACCAAAAGACTGGAACGAAAATTCTAGTAGGTGTATATGCGGGAACGACTTGCCTAAATGGATATTTTTGGAAAATCAAAGGTAAAGAAAAAACCTGCTTAATTCTGAAGTAAATGCTCTGGAAAAAAGGGAATACTTAATTGGAAAGAAGATCGGTCAAGGTTCGTAGGTTCTTTGGGTATATTGGGTATAATTTTATTTATAATGTTGATGATGATGTTTTATGATGCCTTTCATGCGAAACAAGTGCAGCAGCACTTATAGCTTATCATTCATTGTATTTATTGAATAAATAAATAAATAAATAAATGTTCTTCTTTCCCAGTAAAAAGTCGGTATACCTAAATACAAACAAACAAACAAATTTTATAGCAATGTAAAATAAAAATACTCTTAAATAAAAATGTAATTTCAACTCATTAAAATTACAGGTTATTTTTTAAATATATATAGTCCATTTGTATGTTCGTTTTAACAGGAAACAAATATCAATAAACTCGTGTGCCGGGAATATTAAAACGTCAATATAGGCCCCTCTCTGTGATCCAAAATGTCTGAAACGAAAAGGAATATAAATAACAAAACTCCAGAATGTGAAAAAATAAATCAAATTCCAAACACGTAAATCAAATAGCTGTATCCGCTATAAGATATAATTCGCAAATGTGCTACCATCTATCAGTACAACTGATAAATGAAGCTTAGAAGTGAGTTTTGAGAACTTTACAAATCAACGAATTCCAAACTTGCATTGGGGGTTGCAAACCCAATTTGAATTTGGATAAAACTATTTTTTTAAATTACCATGACCCACAGAAACTAAAATAAAATCTAATTATGAATCAACAAACAACTAGAGATTAAAGCTGTACGTACCTTTGGCTATACTCCACCAAGGCAGTGTTATGTAAGTTAAAAAAGCATGCAATGGAATGCATTGTGCTCGTTTGTTTTCTTTCCAAAAATGGAAAGTTTGAGTAAAACCACGCATTGTCCACAATGGATTGTAAGCACCATCATCCAATTCTAAAAAAATAAAAAAAATCAATTTACTTTTACGACAAAAATGACTATATTAAAAGAGGATTTTTCAAATGCTGACGTGATTTGGAGGACCGACGAATTGGGCCCAATTGTAAGAGAGGGCCGGAAGGGCGTTGGTTTATAGTGATACACTTTTTAATAGAATACAACTTTCTTCTGAGAAGACTCCATTTGCATCCACCATTACGATTGAAAATTAAAATTACGAACAAGTAGAAACTATATAGGAACTAAAAACCGTTGAATATTTTAGTTGCTTCGTATAAACTTTAACACGTAGGTATCTTATCCATTTGAAAGATCCGTAATAGGGTGTGCCGAAAAAACCTTTTTTTTGTTGTAATAGCGCGAAAAACTTGCGAATCATATAGACTAAAAAAAAGAATAAAAATTATCAAAATCGGTTGACATCTTCCGATCGCGCATAGGCCCTAAAGTTTGACAAAATATGAAAAAACTTCATTTTTGCGATTATTTTTTTTAATTTTTGAATTAGATCCACTAGGGCTTTTCTTCAAGAAAGACCATTTTACACAGTGGCAGAATTTTATAACGTGCCTTAGACTTTTGGGTTGCAGCATATAGGAGCAATAATTAAATTAAGTTAATTTGAAAATTTTAATTTTAATTTGAACAATAATTTATAGTGACGGATATTGCATATCCAATGCAATTGTTATTGTTATTTTGTTTGTGTTTTGTTTTATCTAGTAATTTATTTTTATTTTTATTATGATTAATTTCGCTTTGTCTATAAAATTTTTGTAATTTTTCTATGACAATAAAGCATATTCTCTCTCTCTCTTAGATGTTTTCGTAATGTAATAGTTTGTAACGTCTTCAAATAGAGCCTAAAAACATTGTGTTTTAATTTGGTTTAAATCAGTTGATATTTTCCGATCGCGTATAAGCTCCAAAATTTGTCAAAATATTGAAAATTTCACATTTTTACGCATTTTTGGTATCACAGGCACATAAAAAAAAAGTGGAATGAACTTTACATGTGAATATATTACTCCTATGGATTTTGAGCCGCTGAATCCGAACCTGGTCTCAGAATTTCCCCTGGACCCCTCAGTTTTCCCCTAGCCTAGGGGAAATGCGTGAAATCTTAGAAATTTCAGTATCTGTGAAAGCAATTTCGATCTACGCAAAACGATAATGTTTTCACGTATCTCAAGTCGCTTAGTTCTAATCTCACTGTAGAATTTTCCTAGAGTACCTCAGAATTCCACTGGCCTAGGGGAAAAAGTGTTAAGCTGAGCAAAACTTTTGCGAAAGAAAGCTTATATATTTTCGTATTTTGAGTTCCTGAATTCATATCTGATATACAAAATGTTCCACAGTACTTCAGAATTTCCATAGCCTAGGGAAAATCATAAAAAAATGTGCAAGGAAGTTGTCGAAAATTTCTTAGGTAACTTTAAAAGCGACGACTATAAGAAAATAGTGAAAAACATGTTGAGAAAATTTTAAGAAAAGGTGATGACAGAAATGAACACGCCTGCTCAGAAGACGGAAAGATATCAGCTTTTCCGTACGAAGAAGGCCTGTATCAAACTTCGATTTTTGCACAATTTTCTACGTTTTTCCCTAGGCTAGGAAAATATATAAGCTTTCTTGCGCAAAAATAGAACCTTCCAGAAATCACAAGTTTTGCTCAGCTTAACACTTTTTCCCCCGACGCTAGTGGAATTCTGAGGAACTTTAGGGAAATTCTACAGTGAGATTAGAACTAAGCGACTCGAGATACGTGAAAACATCGTTTTGCGTAGATCGCAAAGATTTCACGCATTTCCCCTAGGCTAGGGGAAAACTGGGGGGTTCAGGGGAAATTCTGAGACGAGATTCGGATTCAGCGGCTCAAAATCCATAGTAAAGTTCATTCCATTTTTTTTGTGGGCCTGTGATACCAAAAATGCGTAAAAATGTGAAATTTTCAATATTTTGGCAAATTTTGGGGCTTATGCGCGATCGGAAGATATCAGCTGATTTAAACCAAATTAAAACACAATGTTTTTAGGCTCTATTTGAAGACTTTACAAACTATTATATTACGAAAACATCTAATTAAAAAATAAAAAAAAAATAATCGCAAAAATGAAGTTTTTTCATACGTTGTCAAACTTTAGGGCCTATGAGCGATCGAAAGATGGCAACCGATTTTGATATTTTTTTTTTCTTTTTTTTAGTCTATATTCGCTATTACAACTTCGAAATAAAAAAAAATATTTTTTCGGCCCAAACTACTCCTTAATATGTCTATTCAACCGTATTTTTTTATTTTAACATGTGTTTTAATTTTTGAAAAAAATTGTTTAAATTTAATATTAGCATGACGCTATACTTTTAAGCATCAGCGACTCTCTGCAAAATCTGTGTCGGGTTTTTGTTATTATAAAAATTACTCAGAAAGTTATATAATTGAACGTTTTTACATATTCAAATTTATTCAGTTAAACTAAAGTTTAATTAAACGAAAAATTATCCATGCTCACAAGTGGGTAATGTTCAACGAAAATAAAAGTTTCTCTCACAGTCATCCCACTTGAAATATAATATAAATTATATTAAATATTGGTTGCACCACGTTTGGACTGAAAACAACTACTCCTGAGGCTAATGCCACACAGGCATTAAATTACAACAGCCTAAACGCGTGTCGGAAGCTATGCGATAGCACAACCAGCCCTTTGATTTTGTTAATCGAGGGGCCGTCATTCTTAGACCGGTTTCGGCATTGTTGTGCCTCATCAGTAAGAAGTAGACAGCTCGACATCGGATCTCTAAACGATGCCTAAAGAATGCATTCGACTCGCCAGGTTCTTGATAAAACTAATTGCGTTATAGCAAGTGTATCAAGAACGAGGAAAGTCCAATGCCATCTTCACTCAAATAACAAAATCAAAGTTGCAGGTTAGGCAGCCCAACGTGCAGGCTGGGCTAAAAGAAGCTCGATTAGTAATTGTTAAACGAAAAAAGTTTAATTATTGTTAATTGTTAAATTTAAAAAAAGCGGGTGAATAATCATTTGGACAATCTTTCATACGAGGTGTCACTCGCATATTGTTGCCTCTTGAAAATATTTCCCAAATTTAGCCCCATCATCCAATTATTATTTTTTGCCGGAAATACTTCTGATAATAATTTTGTTGCTGAATTCAAAGTTTAATCACAACATCTATTAGGAACAGAATATTAGATTGTAATTTATTTATGGCAAATTATACTTTTAAGCATCATCTTACCATGATCTTTTTTATTTAAATCACACCAATAATAAATGTGAGTGCCATCGGGAGTGACTCGTTTAGGTGGGATGATATGTTTCGCAAAAACTTTGTGTTCACCATCCTTCCTTCTGCTTTTAGGCAAAGTACAATAACTGTAAATACTTTTCATGTTGAGATGGTTAAAGTTCCCGTTAATCGTTTTATTATTCGTAACTCGCTTTTTATTATTTACAAGTAAATCATGTTTTTCTGATAACCTACAGTTACTTTTAGTATCTGCATTATTGTCTGACATGTAATTATATTTTATTTCATGGACACACGGAAGTTCTTCCTTTCCGCTCACAGTTATATACAAATTTTTAGCGTGATCGTAATGGTTAGAATTGGCCAAAGTACAATCCGCGATATTTTTTTTATCGAAAGAGATAGCGTCGTCGGCCAATTCGTATTCAGCATAATTATTAGCGTTTTGTTGGCTTTTCTTAATTTTCTTAGCTGTCTTATTATTCGCAAAGGCACAATCGCTATCGGTCGGTCCCAAAGGCCCTCTTTCTGAAAAATCTCTGTGATCACTACATCTCATGCTGTACATTTCAAGTAGCGCTTCTCGATGTCTTCCTCGAAAACACCCACAGCATGTCGAATTGGATGTGGAAGCAGAACCAGTCTTATCTACAACAACAACGAAAATATTTATTAACACAAATGACTTTTTTCACTAAAAAATTTATTAACTAACTATTCATCTAGCGCAATCCTCATCGGAAATTTAACAAAACGATGAATAAAAAATTTTAAAAGTCTTATGTATCTTAATAGTGGATCATAAGAACAAATGTTGAATTAAACAAAAGCAAATAAAAAAAATAAAATTTTTACTTTGCTCTATTAATATTTATCTGCATTTATCATCATCTTTTCTTATTATCCCTGTTTCTGCTTTTACATCCAATTCTTATTTTTAAGATTTATCATTTTTTGATTGAACTAATTTGTTTGGTAGAAATAAATTATATTCAATATTTTGTGTCGTTTTTATTTTATGTCAATATCAAATAATTTTCTCAAATAAAAGTAAAGATTTTTTTAAATGATACCTCGACATGTCTATAAAATGTATTTCATGAGCTTCGGTCACGTTTCACCTAAACTTCAAGCGAAAAATCGGTGATTTTCAAATAATGGTCACTGAAAAGTCACCCCTTTCTCGTCGCAGAATCGGCATATCACAACTACTCACACAAAAAACTATTTATAGTAAAATCGCAATCGAGCCGGAGTAATATATCTGTCGGAACAAGAAAGTTCAGATGTGGGTGCCTATATATTATTTACGGGGTACATAAAATCATCATTTAATAGTATATTATTCAATAAATTTGGGTGGGTTATTTTATTACATGCGGATGAAGTTTGCAGCACGAGCGAGCTTGCGAGAGAGTGTTGTAATCATCCGAGTGTAATAAAATAACCACACAACGAGTTGAATATAATACTTTATCTACTAATGTCGATTATTTATACCTTAAAAATATCTATAAAATCAAATCAAGAACAAAACATTTTTAAATGATAAAGAAACTATTATACGAATATAAATGCTTATTTATATTAAATTAATTCTTACTTGTTATTAAAATTTAAAGTTATGTTATGTTGCTGCAATTCGAGAAATTAATTGTTGTATCTGCAACACCAAAATTCATATTGTGATCTGTATTTGATATGAAATTACTAGAACTAGCATATGTTGTTGGATTATTACTATTATTTTTATGGATTTGGTGTAAAATTCTATTAATAAAATATCCATTTCAACAAATTTGATTAAGTTTTTAGTGAATGACTTTTACTGGTATTAATTTAATTTTACATTGACGTATAAATTAAAGGCCGTGCTACATAGTAAATGTAAATGCATTCTAGATCTTGATTGGTTAAATTTAGTTGCCTTGTGATTATTGGTTATTAAAAGTGTTGAATTTTCACTTTTCAACGCTTTTTAACCAATCAAATCAATTTTACAAACACACTATTGAATAATGAAGGTCAAATTCCGGTTTGATTTTTGGTTTATTATTTGACATTAGTAGATAAAAATATATTTTTTTTGAATATGTATTATTGAGTATTATTTCGATATGTAGGTGCTTTACAAAATGTTTTTTGAGTTATTTGCAATTGTTATGTAAATGGTAGAGTAAATTAACAACAAGGTATATAACAAATATTTTTTAAGAACTATAAATTTGACTATTAGGTATACCTACATTAAATTGTTTAAATCGTTATTTATCATTGACTTCTTGGAAATCTTAACTTAGCTTATATCATAGAAAGTAATCTGAGGGTTCAAAATCTATAAATGTGACTATAATTGTATTAAAAATGTAAATGGGATAAATCATTAGATTATAGAGATCTATAATCTAAGGGTAAATCGTTATTTTATCATCTTCTTGATGCCATGGAAAAACCAAAATGATAACAAGTGGCTGGGATTATAAGATGGTTACGTACCTAGGATTTGGTATGAAGGTAAGATAGGCAGTTGCAGTTAGTATCTTGATCAGTTCCCAATATTACCTACCCTGTTTGATTAGCCTTCTAGATTATCTATTATAGTAAGCCGTTGTGGTAATTTTTGGTTAATAGTGAAAGTAGTATTGACAAATGCAGTGTGGTTCAAGTTCAAAATTTACACCAGTGAAACGTATAAAAAAGTGTGCGTTGTCAGTTAACGAGAAAATATTTGTAAGCAATGTTTATAATTGCCTAATAATGGAAAATCCTTCGTTTTCTGTTGACGATACTGTTGAAAAGACAAGTAATACGATGGTTGTAAGCAAATCAACGATATATAAAGTTATAAGTTAATTAAAAAATGGAGTTGTTAAACCCACAAAGAAAAATGCAGGAGGTAAGAAAAAAGTGGAATTTACTGAACAAATTAAAAGCGGAATAAGAAGAAAAGTTCACGAATTTAATTTAAAAAAAGAGATACCAACACTTGCCAAGGTTTTGGACGCAATCAATAGTGATCCGTATTTTCCCAAAATGGGAAAAACAAAACTACGGGAAACTCTAATAGATTTGAAGTTCAAGCGGGATAAACAGAACAGGAAAATAGCACTTGATTCTGAGGAAATTGTTTGTTGGAGACGGAGATACCTCAGAACCATTTTTAAATTAAGTGCAGAAGGCAAAAAAATATTTTATTTGGACGAAACTGGGTGAATGAAGGTTACACATTTACACATTAATCTTCACGACAGGCTTTTTTGGAAGGATTATTTACAGGATTGAAGGTTCCTTCCGGTAAAATACGACGTCTAATTATAACTCATATTGGAAGTGATGAGGGGTTTTCAAAACGTGGTTCTTTAATATTTCAATCTAAAAAAACCGGAGACTACCACGAAGATATGAACGCTGATGTTTTTGAAGAATATTTTCAGCAGATGATAGAACATTTACCAAAGGGTTCAGTTACAGTAATGGATAACGCTAGTTACCATTACCGTCTAATTGAACGTGTGCCAAATACTTCAGAGCAAAATGTTGTGTGTGCAAGAATGATTTTTGGCGCCCCTTACAATGAAAATGGGTGTAGAAAACGCCCCAAAAACTGTTATTTGTGCTATAAAACGAATTTGTCAGAACTTAATAATTATTGAATTTGGGACGATCATTGTGCTCTGTAAAAACAATGAAGCGGAGCATTTAGAACCAGCTGAACAGAAGTTCCTATCACTGCAAACTAAATCCTATTGAACTGATATGGGCACAAGTTATAGGATATGGTCGATATAATACTTAAGACGATATTATGTGAAATTATGGACGAGAAACATAGGATATGTCAGTGGAATGTGGAGGTTATGGACAGATATGTAAACAAGGAAATTACAGAAATAAACAATAAGGTGCAGGTGGCAATAGAGGAAAATTTATCTAAGGGGGATAGGCAAATCATTTTCACAGGGTTAAATAATTTACAGGACATGGGTATTAAATTTGATGGGAATTTAAATACAAATAAAATTAAAATAAATTTTCATAAATGGAAAATAAAATAACAATAATTAAAATATTTCGGGGGAAAACAGATTGAGAGATAATTCTTAGGATACATTTTTTTTTTCTAAATAATTTTAAATAATTTTCACTAACATAATTAATTAATTGTAGATAACGTGAAAATAATTTGGGGGAAATTGTTATGGTGTAAAATTTAGGGGAATTGAATTAAAAAAAATATGTAAAGGGGACTTTAGGGAAAAAGGGTGATGGTTGTTATGGTATGTTTTCTTTTGTTTTTATGTTGATTAGATTGTCAGTTTAAAAAAATGTCAGATGAATTGAAAAATAAAGGAATTTAGTAAGAAAAATCGTTGATTTTACATTAGAATATATATTTAAGATTGGGTAGAGTACCTCATATGATTGAAATGAGACCGCGATAGTACGGCCGCGGCCAAAACCTCCCGAAATGAATCCGAAAATTTTTGAGTTTTAAGGCCCCGTTTTTCTGTTGGTCGTAAGACCCCTTTTGTCGAACTTACGTCACTGATACGAGGTCCCTAAAATGTTTTGGTGACAAATAAAATCTGGATATTAATAAATAAAACTAAAACAATTATATTTGTTTCATATAGTAAAAATTATTACCATCTCTTAAATCTCCAGCTTCAATTTCGCTAACACCATTATCCATAGAATCTAGCCCTTCACTTTCCGATCTGGCCTTTACGTCTAATTTCGATTTCCATCCGCCGCGAATAAAATTATTTAAGTTCGCACTAGGATCACTGAGCCGTCTTTGAGTCCTGTAAACGTAAAAGTCTTCTGGATCCTCTTCCCAGTCAGAGTCCCACATGTCGGTAGCGCAAAAACCCGGTTCTGAAGTAGGAGTTTCTACACCAGAACCTTTTGGTTTCGTTACAGCCATTTCGGCATGACCTTTGCCTTGAGGGCCTTTCATTCGGACGAATTCGCATCGTTGAGTCGTAGATGAGGAGAACAAACCGAATGTCATTCTTTGTGCCATTTTCGTGCTTAAACTCGATTGCTGGAACATAATTGGAATTATTAATTTATTAAAATGATCTTGGACCATAAAGTATATCTTCCATTCAGCGTTTTTGGCACCCCAGAAATGACCAAAGGTGATAGTAAATGTTGCGTGTATTTTTTAAAAGAACGAAGAAGAAATAATTAGCGCTGAAATGTCTTTCTTTTATTATCAACCTTTGAATGATTTGAAAATAGCGATTTCAGTTTTTGAAAGTCCTAAAATTATTGGAAATAAATACCGATTTACCAAAAAATATCAAAGAAAATGCAGCCAAAGCAACCAAAAATTTATTGCCGGAGCAATCCAGACCCTCCTCGTACACTGAGCGGTACAACACACTTGGTGCAAAAATAACTTTTTTATACAAAACATCTAATGAAAAAACTCAGATACAAGAAAGTGACATTCACGTCAAAAATATTCCAGGGTCTACTAAAAAAATATTGATAATTAATTGTTGACTGCTGATTTCGCAGGCATATGCTTAAACATTAAGAGTATTCACTACCTTGGTGAAACTGGCTGTGCTTTCTCATGTCCCAGAAATTTTTTCAGTGAAAACCGTTTATCACAAAAAAAGTCTCATTTTTTGTAATTCCGGAAAGTCAATGATTTCCTTCTACGTTAAAAAAAATGGAATGACTTACACAATCGTAAAAATAATGGCTTTCCGGTATTCTTATATACCACCTGATTAGCTAAAAAATAACAATTTTCATGAAATCTTTTCTGTTTTTGAATAAAAACTCAGCCTTCCTATGTTTGTAGAATTCAAACATTCTTGGATAGAAATGAAACGCCGCATATTGTCATTATTACTAAGCGACCTAGTCTCGAGAACAATATTTGTCGCTGTCTTTGTTTAAGGCCTACTGTACTCGAATTACATGATCGTCGCCGTATGTCTCGGTGTGTCTCAGATTAATATACAATCCTATTAGTTTAATTTTTAATTTCAGGGGCGTTCCACAAATTATTTTTTATTTTATTGATCGGTGTGGTAGAACTTTCTTACTTTTTTGTTTTATTTAAGGTTTTAAAGTTAGTACTTTTTTGAAATTTATTAGTTTCTAAACTTTTTTTAATTATATTTTATTAAATATGAGTGTTGGAGAAAGTCTCGAACATGATTTTAATTAATTTAAAATAAATACAACCTCAAAATTATCGAGAAAATCGCTAAAAACCGTTTTTAATTTTTTTCTCCGCTAAAATATTTTTTTTTTATGAAACTTTATAAAAACTTTCTTGTTTGTGTTTTTAAGTAAGCTGTAATTTTTTCAGAGCAAAATATTTATTTTTCGATTTTATACGAATTTAAATTAAAAAAGCCTAATTTTCAATCGAAAAAGTTATTTTACAAATTTTCATTTTTAACCTTTATCAGTGTTCATTTTCTTCGTGGAAACCTCGACTTTAAGATGGTGTGAAAAAAATATATGTAATAGATATGGAAAAATTAGGTTTTTTTTTAATTTAAGTTCGTATGCGGATAAAAATACGTATCTAGGTGTAAAGGGAGTTATTAGGGCAATTGTTGATTGGTGTTGTAAGTCATACAGTTGAACAAAATTATGGTCGAAAAACAGAAAGGGAGAGAACAGTAAACGAGAAAAATGCTTGAGTACCAAAAGATTGCCCCGACGCCGACGTCAGTAATGTTACGGTAAGAATTTCTGGATTCATTATAACAGATTTCTAATTGAAAGTGTTGCTATTGTTTATTTAAAAATAAATAGATGTTCTGATCAAATTTCCTAGGCTCTATTTTCAAAATTTTTATACAATAACTATATTTTCATTTTTTTCATAATAATTAATTTGAATTACATTTTTTTTAATCCAAAAATTATATAAGGATGAAATGGAATTATTAAAGACAGCAATTTGTTACATATCGATGTTTCTGTAAATTACTTCCAAAAAAAAAATGTTGGTCAGAATTTGTTTATAACAAATTGTTAACTCATGATACATAAGAAATGCTTTTTCGTTATATGGAGCCCGAAAGGTTGTCTAGTTGAAGAGGTGTCATATATAATTTTCAAATTCAAAATGTACTTATTTTTTAAATTTATAAAGTTGAAATTTTTTTCTTCAATTATTTTCTACTGGAGTTAGTGGATCCAAGAACACAGTGCCGGTCCTAGACATTTTTCTAGTGGTTGCGAACAATGAAGAATATCACCAACTTTTGATTTTTACCCTACAATAGACTCTATTAAAAATACAAAAATATCGTAAAAAATTTTTTTTGATACGTCTGATAGTTTCCGAGATATTTAATTTTTTAGCTAGGCGTGCGACGACACGGAGCCATCGGCTGCTGTGACGTCCCTTTAGAACGGTCGGTCAATGCGTGCTCTGCTCCCGACCTGTCTATACGGACCAAAATTTACCCGGATCGATCCCCCTTCTTTTTTAGAGGATACTGAACACGATAGCGGTATCAGAATTTCTCTTTTCGCCAGTCGAACCCCTAAAACTGCCAAAAACTACCCCCTAATGTGGTTAATCGGGCAGCATATCATTTCACTGTAAAAAAAACGTCTTTCCCCCCGTTTTCGAGGATACTGAGCACGGTGGTGGTGTTGAAAATTTCGACCATCACCAACCCTTCCAAAAGACCAAACTCGCCCCCGAAGCCGCTGATATAAAGTAAAATTCACCCCTTTAGGTGATGAGTTTTGGCCAGTGGAGGGTTGGTGATGGTCGGAAGTAATCTTCAACAATACCACCGTGCTCAGCATCCTCGAAAACGGGGGAAAGTCGTTTTTTTACAGCAAAATGATGTGTTGCCCTTTTAACCCCTTTAGGGGATAGTTTTTGGCCGTTTAGGGCTTGGCCTGGATTAAAAAAAAATTCCGCCATCGTGTTCAGCATCCTCGAAAACGAGGGGGGGTAAATTTTGGTCCATGTTCTTCCAACTCATACAGGCGTATTTTTAAACATTTAGGCTACACGGTTAGGAAGTTTCAAGTCATTTAACAGACCCAGTGATATTCTTCATTCACTGGCGCTTCTCATACCAGTGGCTTAGTTTGGGAGGGCGTAATACCGAGGGGCCTGGGAGAATTTTTAAAATTTGAGTAGCCTAAAACGCTGTTTTGGGCTACATTTTATTACATTACATTCAGGCCGTGGCGCCCGCCTGCGGCCGCATCCTTCGCGTACGCCTTAAACCGGCCCTGCAAGAACAGCAAGTGGTTGGAAATAAGGAACAATTCCCTACAACACTTGAGGATTATTGAGTGAAATTCCAATATATTTCGATTTTTTCTACCACGTTTATTTTATTCTCCCCTTTTCTATTCCATTATTTTTGGGTTCCAATTTATTGATTAATTACTATTTTAAATCAAGGGTAAATATCAATGAATAAAATTGCTTAAAAAAATTACATACCTCAATTTATTAACTATTTAAAACATCGGATGGTTTTACCGAATTTTTATGTTCTGCCCGCCACTGGCTACTAAGAATGCGTAAATGATTTATTTATTCGGAGGCAATATCTTTTGGTAAATGTATTTTGCTGTGTTGCCAAAGTTTGGAAATGAAACCCCTTGATTGTTCAGTTAATTCTGCATGGCTTTCGTCTCATCAGAAAATTTACATGTTGTTACATTTAAAAAAGCAAACAAAACTAAATTTAAATACGCCATTTTGTTTTTTGGTTAACCGGAAGTGAGAAAAAAAACTTTTATAAGTCTAAACAAAAATTGTATCGTTGTGAAGTATTTCAGTGAAAACCTCATGTATCAGTCTTTATTCGATTAAAAGTTATAAGCTCTTGAAATACGGGAAAATATAATGGGACGTCCGATATTATTGAGACAAATACACAGCTGAAAAGTACGTTTGCCAAAATGTATTAACATATATCTTACCCGTGCATCGTATACTTTTTTGAGTGCATCGTATCGAATCGATCCTAAGAAGATAACTCCTTGTATACTTCCAGCTTTATCAGCTGCTAACAATTCTACGCATACCATTTCACCGTCGCGTACCAGTATATCGTGAAATACTTCGTCGAAGTTATCGACCTAAAAATATATATATTATGCAATGTATAAAATTTACTTCCTGAAACAAGGTAAATGGTTCGTGGTAAATTCATATTCAAAAGAAAATAAATTTAAAAAATATGTAAGCAGTAATTTTTACATGCGTAATATAAATTGAAATTGAAATAATAAATTAAAAACCCAATAATTGCTTTTTTTAATTAAATAATTGTGAATTATTCCTCTGATGTTTTTCCAAAAAAATACTTAACAATGTTATAAATATTAACCAAAAATGAAACTGGAAGTCGTCTCCTCAGTATATATTTATAAATTTTTAACACAATTAAACAAGTTTTAGCAAAAGACTCTAAAACTGTTTCGATACAACATTCAATTCAATCAAGAACATGTTTTCGAACATCAACAATAAATATGTAGGATTCGAAATCTTGTTACACTATAACTACTAAAAACAAAAAAACATTAAGTGACAATTCAGAAATTGCCACTGAGTTCAATAACTTTTTTATTAGTAGCGTTGAAAACTTAACACAATCTTCTGAAGTTAACAATAGTTGTTATGACTTGAAAATAAAAAATAACAATTTCAACTCCTTCTTTCTCACACCTGTCAACTGCCAAGAATTATTCTATATAATTTCTACCATATGTACCAAAAACTCTAGTGGCATGGACGAAGTGCCATGTCAAATAATAAAATATGTCTCCAATGAATTAGTAGCGGTGCTGACATCACTTGTTAACATTTCTTTCAAACTAGGCATTTTTCCACACCAGCTCAAATCTGCCTTAGTTATTCCAGTGCATAAAAAAGGCAGTCAATCGGATATGGCTAATTACAGGCCAATTGCCTTATTATCAGTATTCTCCAAAATATTTGAAAAAGCCTTCCAAGTGGGATTGCTGAATTTTCTAAATAAATACCAGCTATTAACAAATAGACAATTTGGTTTTACAAAAAATCGCTCCACCCAGGAAGCTTTAATGTCCTTGCACGAACATCTACCTACTCAAAAGTTTTGATAAAAAATTGAAAACTTCATCTATTTTCTTTGATTTCCAAAAGTCATTCGATGTCGTCAACCACCCGCTACTATTAGACAAAATAGAATCGTATGGAATAAGAGGACCAGCGTTAGCTTGGGTCAGATAATACCTCTCACAAAGACAGTAACAGGTTTGTGTAAAAAAAGGGATTTCTTCAATGTCGGAACCATTGAATGTTTCTTGTGGTGTTCCGCAAGGTAGCACCCTGGGTCCAACATTCTTCATTATCATGATAAATGACATTTCTCACAATATACAAAATGGACTTATGGCTCTGTATGCTGATTACACCTCAATAGTTATCAATAGCAATAATTATGAATATCTTGCTAAGAAATCATCAAACTGTGTCAACAAAATGAAAAATTGGTGTGACATTAATGGAATAATTTTGAATGTAGCAAAAATGAACTTTATCTTATTTGCACCAATAACATCAAAATCTGACCTCAGTCTACTAGTGAGATCTGGTACAGATAATAATGAATCACTAAAGCAAAGTAATTCAGTAAAATTTCTGGGTTTATATGTAGATGAAAATCTTTCATGGGAGACATACACTCAACAGTTAATCAAATCATTGTCATCAAAAAACTTCACTGTATTTCAACTGAAAAAGGTGACAAATATTGAAGCTATAATGTTGTATTATTGTGGATGTGTACATTCTCAACTTATGTATGGTATACTTTGCTGGGGTAATAGCTCTGGTACTGAAAGGGTATTCATTAGCCAAAAACGTATCGTAAGAAGCAATATTTGGTCTCCGACCAACAGATTCATGTCATAGTCATAGTAATTTGAATAATTTCATGAGATGCGGTGATGTCAATCATTACACAACAAGAAATGCAAACAAACTCTACATTCCTTTAGCTTTAAACTCACAAATAAGAAAAGGACCAATCATAATATCCCTCAAAATATATAATCATTTACCTGACTCACTGAAAGATCTCAAGAATCCTATGTTCAAGAGACAGTGTAAAAAATTCCTCAAAGAGAAAAGCTACTACTCCTTACAGGAATATTTTAATGATTCATTTTATTGGTATTCTCGTCTCATATTATATGTATTATATTTTACTCATTTTGTCAACAGTCCAAATGTTTTTATACTTACATATTTTTAAGCTTAGGTTAGCTTTAACTTCAATCATAACTATCATTTTTTTTGACGATTTCTATACTTGTACAAGTCTTATGAAATAAATATTTATTTATTTATTTATTTATTTATTTATTTATTTATTTATTTATTTATTTATTTATTTATTTATTTATTTATTTATTTATTTATTTATTTATTTATTTATTTATTTATTTATTTATTTATTTATTTATTTATTTATTTATTTATTTATTTATTTATTTATTTATTTATTTATTTATTTATTTATTTATTTATTTATTTATTTATTTATCATCAGTTGAAATTAAAACAGGAACAATTTCCAACATGTTCTTGATTGAATTGAATGTTGTTTAACATCCTTTACCTTTTGGGGTTTAAAATTTATAAATATATCTTTTGGTTAATAAATATTAATTCTGCTTGTTGCCTGGAAAAATAATTTAATTTCCTTTTTTTTTAACTCAAAATATTTTCTTAATAACCGCGCAACTTATTGGAAAATATCAGGCGCATCCCTCTATGAAGTAATAGAAAAAAAAACAAATTGAAAATTACTAGGTGTTTGATCCTTACTGGCCGATTTTTTATTTTTCTTACCATAAAACAAATATGCGGGTAAGTAATCTCTTCGACTTCCCCTTTCGTATCCATTCTTCTGCGGCTAGGTGAAGCATATACTTTCTGAGAATGTCTCTTCAATACCTGTAATTCTTTGGGGCTTGTTCGTGTACATATGGCCAAAGTTAGTGTGTATTCAAACTGATGAATAATAAGATTTAAGTAAACCGTTTCTTCCCAATCGATGTCCGGATCACCTATTGGAAGTTTCCTACTGTCTTTTCGGAAAACGTCTACTTCCGCCTTAAAATAAAAAATATAATTAGTAAAAAAAAAATAAATGAGGTGTTCTAAACTCGTTTCTTTAAAAAATAAATATTAATTATTTTGTTGGCGAATTAGACCAATTTTTGAAACAAAAAAAAATAGTAGGATGAAACCCATTGGAAAAGGAAGAGAATATAACAAAAATGAAAGGAAAAATAATTTACGGGCGATCCGAGGTCGAGAAGTGGAAGGGGGTGAGTTTTTAAGGGTAAAAACTGTCCTATGGAAAAAAGTTAAATGGCAAAGTTGTAGGTAATAAAAAGATCTACAACTGTTGTCTTTACATTTTTTTTACATACCTTAAAATTTATGTGAAAAATTCAAATAACCAAGTTTTTGGTTTTTTATTTTTCTTTTACAAAAAAATTTTTTTTTCCCGAAATTTGGTGAAAACTTACCTTTTTATGTCCCAAACACACTGTAATTTTTTTGTTTGAAAATATTTATTTTTTTAACCTTATTTTGGCTTAATATCGAAAAAGCACCCTAATTTTAAATCGAAAATTCTCACGTCAAAATATCTGCTTTTTTAAAAAACTCGGTGGGCTTTTTGGTTGTTGAAATCTTTACTTTTTGATGGTGTAAAAAAATTTACATTACTATGGTAAATGTTCTCAAAAAATGCAAAGAAACGAAAATAACTCGAATGCGATTTTTTTTTTAAATCATCATGCACCTACAATTTTGAGCTATTTATTAAAATTTATACTTTAATTACTCGAAAAACATGGAATGTAACATGGAATCTTACGTTTTTCGAGTAATTAAAGTATACATTTTAATAAATAGCTCAAAATTGTACATGATTAAAAAAAATTTCGGATTCCAGTTTTTTTCGTTTCTTGGCATTTTTTGAGAACATTTACCATAGTAATGTATATTTTTTTTACACCATCAAAAAGTAGAGATTTCAACGAACAAAAAGCCCACCGAGGTTTTTAAAATAGATATTTTGACGTGAGAATTTTCGATTGAAAATTAGGGTACTTTTTCGATATTAAGTCAAAATAAGGTGAAAAAATTAATATTTTAAACCAAAAAAATTACAGTGTCTTTGGGACATAAAAAGGTAAGTTTTCACCAAATTTCGTGAAAAATTTTTTTTTTGTAAAATATAATAAAAAACCAAAATCTTGGTTATTTGAATTTTTCACATAAATTTTGAGGTTATGTGAAAAAAGTGTAAAAAAAAATGTAGATATTTTCATTACCTACAACTTTCTCATTTAACTTTTTTCCATAGATTTTGCCGGAAATCGAGATAAACAGTTTTTTACCCTTAAAAACTCACCCCCTCCCACTTCGCCCGTAAATTATTTTTCCTTTCATTTTTATTATATTCTCTTCTTTTTCCAATGGGTTTCATCCTACTATTGTATGTAAATGGTTACCTCAAATTTTGGCAAGTATCTTGGAGATCCTTTGACGTGTTTTTTTCTAACAAAAAATAGAAGATCGTCACAATCCATTGTCGATTCGTTTTGAAATAAAAAATGCCTGACAAACAAATCTGTCCAATATGTCGTTCCCTGAAGCATAACGAAGCCTGACTCTGGAAATATATATATAAAATGAGGAGGTTAATGCATTAGGTAAAAATGTCAGTTTTTTTGCAGGCTGCCAAAATAAGAGCGGCCGCATGCCGCATATAGTTCTGTCAATCAAGCAAAGTTTTTTAAAACTTTTAATAAGTCGAACAAATATGCTGAATTTTAAATAGTTATTGAAAAATGAAAATAAGTCCCGATTTTCCGATAGCATAGTTGGTCCATTGTCCAAAGCCGGCAATACGGCATGGAAAAGGATACCAAATTGTAAATTTCTATCTTAAAAAATAAAAAAGGGGCATGTTTTTGAGACGCCAATATTCTGCTTTCTGTATGAGTTTCACAACATTTCTAATGATGATATCATGGACTTTCATTAATTTACAGGTTCAGGAGAAAGAAAGCATTGTGAAAGAAACAGGCGGTATACAACTCTTGAATGAAAAAACTTCATTCAAAGATATTTTTCCAGGTAGAAAACAGCCAATTGAGATATCAGAAATTATAGTCAAAAATGAACTCATTTCCTGTTTTCCAAATATAGGCTAATCAACAAGTAAAGTTAAGGGAAAGTTTAGGTACAGTCAGTGCCGGTCCTAGACATTTTTCTAGTGGATGCGAACAATTCACTGGCGCCTCTCATAACAGTGGCGTAGCTTGGGAGGCGTAATACGGGGGGTCAGGGAAAATTTTTAAAATTTGAGTAGCCTAAAACGCTGTTTTGGACTATACAAGGTGGTTCATAACTATTAGGACATAGGCTAAGGGCAAGTTATTGGGACCAAAATATTGCAATAGAACCAAATATACCTTAATAAAATATTGCTGTGGAATAAGATACAGGTCGTTAAAGTTGATTTTTTTTTCGTTTTTTTCTGATAATGTCCTTGTATATTTATCAATTGTTATCAAAATCGGCACAGATGCATAACTTTGGAATATTATGTAATGTATTATTTCACATTTTGTTATAGGGGGCGCCACGTGAATGGTTCCTGATGATGAAGTTAAGTGGTATCTTTTTTTGATGAAACTTTTTAGTGATTTTGATTAGAAATGACGTAAACATCATTTCTACATAATATTAGTACTCTTGTTTATACACGATAATTTAACCCGTTTTCGAGAAAAACGCAATTGAACAGGTAGTTTTATAATGTTTTCTTTGATATCCTTTATTACAAGAATTAGAAAAGGCATAGAGGTCGGAGGAGGCCACATAGAACATTTAATTTAAGTTTGCTCTTTTTATGTAAAATTATTTTTAATTCTGCTTTATAAACCGTTGTAATAGAAGCCTTATGTCACAAGTTTTTTATTGTCTGTTATTTGAAATCCCCTTCTCAGAACTGTTCAATCCCGTTTTTCTCGAAAACGGTTGAAATTATCGTGTTTAAACAAGAGTATCATTATTACGTAGAAAAGATGTTTACGTCAGATTTTCTAATCAAAATCACTAAAAAGTTTCGCCAAAAAAAGATACCACTTAATTTCATCATCAGGAATCATTCACGTGGCGCCCCCTATAACAAAATGTGAAATAATACATAAAATAATATTCCTTGTCCAAAGTTATGACTCTGTGCCGATTTTGAAAACAATTGATAAATATACAGGGACATCATCAGAAAAAAACGAAAAAAAAAATTTCAACTTTAACGCCCTTTATCTTATTCCACAGCAATATTTTATTAAGGTATATTTGGTCCTATCGCCATATTTTGGTCCAAATAACCTGCCCTTAGCCTCTGTCCCAATAGTTATGAACCACCCTCTACATTACATTCTGAAAGAAATTTCGAGCTGTGGCGCCCCCTTGGCCGCATCCTTCGCGTATGCCTTAAACCGGCCCTGGGAAAAGACTATTCTATACAAAATTGAAGGTGACAAAATTTCCCACAAGTTTCATGAACAACAATTTTTTCTACGACCAAAAGTTACACCGATAGAGTACGTTGAAAAATGTGCAGAATTTCCAACAATTGGAAATACGCAAAATCTTGCATTTTTTCATGGAAACGCGCCGAGTTACAATAATTTTGAAAACGTATTACATTGAGCTCAATAAAATACACTTAAAAACAAACAAAATAATGGCTCTGCCTAGCACAAGCTGCACCTGAATGAAGTATTTGTCTTAAATGATGGGAAAAATTTGTGACAAATTAGTGAAAAAATGTACGATTACTTATTAAAATTTACTAATTAAATTTGATACATACATAACGTCCCTGTAATTGCAAAATGTCGTATGTCACAAAGGCCACTTTTCAGGAGAGCAAAAAAACTTAATATCTTTTTACTTTTTTGTTTCAATTATTTCAGAAATCAGTTGATAGCTTATTTTTATGATGTACCATTATGTTATATGGCATTTAAGGCGTTAACTTAACGTGTTTGTGTTTTATACGCACATACGAAATTTTTGACATACGACATTTTGCAATTACAGGGACGATAAACAGTATAATAAAATGAACAAGAAAATGTAAATGAAATAAATAATCTCCTGAGGCAGAAGGTTGTCATTCCATGCGCCCCTTTTTTGTAGGTGAACCAAAGAGGAGAAATACATCTGAAAAGAATAGATAGGATGGAATTAGTTGCGTACTAAGAGATTGTAACAAGTTCAGGAATACCATGGTCATTATGTAAGTAAAAGAATATTAATGTCAAAACAAGGTTTGGAATATTTAGGTAATGTTACTTATCTTCTGAGGACCCTGCTATTTCCTCATCTTCCTGTGCTGCTAAGACTTCCTCAAGGATAGGAAACTTAATACCAAGTTCCTCTTGGATATCCAAATCTTCAGCCTGATCTTCGTGCTGTTCAAGGGCCACCGATGCATTGTTGCATGATCTGTGAACGCAGTTTATGCATAGATCAGTGCAACGTAGTCCCGCCTTTATGCAGCTAAAGTTTCGTGCACAGGTTTTGGTGCACTTGCATGTTACCAACTTAAGCAGTTCGGGGGGAGCAGGGGCTAAAAGTGTTGTAACTAGTTTTAGACCATTGGTGGTCCTCTTCCAACCCCAATCCTCTGCTCGCTGATCAACTCCCATCCATTGCTGCACTTGATAGTAAACTCTGTAATTATGCTGTGTGGCTGCAGCTGCTGAGCGTGCCTTCTTGTAGTTGAGAAAGCGCAGGTGGTTCAAAGAGGGTGCAGACCTTTCATTGTAGCCATACACTTCGACCAAAAATCGTTCTTCAGCTGCAGCTATCCTTTGGGGAGTGGCGTTACTGTTTTTGAAATAACTGATAACATTACCAAGGAGTACTCTCACAAACTTTAGTTTCCCCTGGTTGAATGGTGCAGACGTTGTGTCACATCCACTCATTGCATGTAAAAACAGAATATTCTCTGAAAGTTTTATTCTTTACAGCAAGGAGAGGAAAACGTTTTTTTCCTCACGTAAACCAATTAAAATTAGTCAAAATTATTGTAACATGGCTCGTTTCCATGAAAATCGGATATAAAAAGGCAAGATTTGGCGTATTTCCAATTGTTGGAAATTCTGCACATTTTTCAACGTACTCTATCGGTGTAACTTTTGGTTGTAGAAAAAATTGTTGTTCATGAAACTTGTGGGAAATTTTGTCACCTTCAATTTTGTATAGAATAGTCTTTTCGAGAAAATGCATACTTACCGAGATATAGGCCAAAAACTAAAAAAAATTACAAAATTTGCACTTTTTTGCAAAAAAAAACAACAATGTTCCGGCCAAAATATCTGTCAGCAAACCTCAAATTCGTGTTCAGCGACCACGAAAACATAAAGAATAAAAAGAATTAGGACTGTACCTAAACTTTCCGCTAACTGCCATTTTATTTTCTTAGTTGACTAGCGTAAGAATTTTTTTAACTTACCTGTCTCTGTGGCTTCAGGTGAAAGACGTTTCAGTAAATTAAAAATTATTAAAAATTACTTGAGAAATAATATGACACAAGAAAAAGGCTTTCAGATTTGGCCATCATCTCTATTGATTCCGAAATCTCTGAAAACATTGATTTCACCGAAATTATTGACTAATTTGCTTCTCAGAAAACCAGAAAACTGATTTTATAGTTAATTATTAGATAAGGACTGATGATGTACTTTTTGTTTAAGGAGATTTATACTTTAGTACTTTTTTATTAAATTATATTTTCCAAGTAAATACTGATGTTCTGCCTTTCTAATTATAAAATGTCTATTTTTATTTCAAAGGTAATATTTTTGTTTGTTTATTATTTACTATAACCTATTAACTGGCCAAAAAATAAAGTTATGCACTTCAAATTTTATTTGCATTTTTATAAGTTTTACTTTTTACTCTTATGAGTTTATAACGTCAAAGTATTAGTCAAAATATGAAAAATTCTCTAGAGGGGTGGCACATTAGGTCTTTGCCCGCGGTTGACCGATACCCTAGGATCGGCCTTGAAAATGACGATGCCAAAAGGAATAAACTGGTCTTGGAATTTTGAACAAAAAAGATCTTAAATCCTTCGTAAATATTTGCAATAAGCGATGACTTATTGGTGCAATTTTATAACTGCTAATTCGTGCATAAACGCCAGACTGAATGATTAATGGATTCTATTTATAATTTCGATATTAAAAAGAATGATTTAAAAGCGAGAGTTAAAAGTTCATCCGAATGATCAATAGCCATTAAATGTACTACCTATACTTCTATTTATAATTTCGATATTAAAAAGAAAGATTTGAAAGCTAAGTTTAACATTTTGTTTACAAAGTTGGTTATTTTGTTATTAAAAATTAAATTTTATATAATCGCGTCTAGTAATAATGATACGATTTCAGAAAACCATTCATAACGGTAGGACAATTTTACATTATATAGTCATACTATTTCAATTTTTCATGAAAATCTACATCTAGAAAATCGTTTATGTCGTCCGAATTCTTGATTGATAAATGAATATTTGAAATATAATTTTAATTATAGAAATTAAAATCTACCTTTTCAAATAGTCGCAATCTTTTTCAATAAAAAGAATAGATTTAATGCCTAAAATACAGAATTTCTTATAAATAATTTATTCTAGTATATATTTATATCCAAACTTGTGTCTTTTATCATCTTCACCTCAATTATTTTTACAAATAAACAGTCAAAAAACTGTAATACAATTTCAATCAACGAATTAATAAAAAATACATATAAAAATAAATCAAAGGAATAAAAAATAATTACCATCTTTTAAGAGCTGCCTCATTTCTTTTGTTCGTTGAAAATTTATTTCTTCCAGTAATTGTTCCAGCACTGTCGGATTCTTCAATACAGAATTGGAATAAGCCATTGTAAATTACTTTTTCTTTTAGTTTTGAAATATAAATACAAACTATTCAGATCGGTAAAAAGGACGTAAATATTATTTCCGTCATGGTGGAAAGTGATCTTGTTACCCTGAGCATGTGACTAATGCGAATATTTCCCAAAATCGATACGCGTCCCGCAACGACATGCGCTTTTCAATTTCCCACCTATAATAAATTCAAGGGAAAATGCCAAGCAAAAAGTTTTATTTCGCCAAGTCTTTTTGCTAATTAATCTTGATAATCAATCAGGAAGCAATAAATGGGCATAGATGGTGTAAATACATCATTTATTTTGAAAATATCATAGGTAGGTATAGTTCTTCCATTCTCAATTGCAGAAATATAAAACCAAGTTCCTTTGTCGGCATTGGCGGCTTGTCGGCACATGTACAAGCCGCCAAAGCCGATCAAAGCAACTTACCGCCACATCTGGGAATTTTGTTTTTAAATTTATGCAATTGAAAATGGAAGAACTATATCGTATACTGACAGATGGTTTTCTCAATCGGCGTAAAAAGTAAATATGATCAGTTATATTTATTATTAAATAGGGGAGAGTGGGGTAAAACCGGGTAGCTAAGCTTTGGTGACGTCTACGGACTAACCCTTTATGCAAAATGCTTTAACTATAGGTGCAGTGTTTGAGGGGGCTATTTGTGTTTCATATCCCATTAACTAAAAGTGAATAAGACAATCTTATTCCTGTCAACATTAAAAAGTAAACCCAACAAAACAATTTAACACACACCACGACTTGAGAACTGCGCTGAGGGTAATACCGTGATATCCACGATTTTGCCCCTCTCTCTAATCCTTAGTTTCGGAGTTCAACGCTAGTCACCAGCAATTAGAAGCTTGAAACCAGACTACCCGGTTTCGACCCGACTACCCGGTTTCGACCCGACTACCCGGTTTTACCCCACTCTCCCCTACTCTATTATTTCATAATTCATTTCTATAACTCATAGTGGCTTTCTACTTCAAATACTCTTCTTTATGGATATTAAAACCACTTACCTACTTTGTTAAAAAGCTTTTTAATTTTGACGTTTCGACTCTCTTGATCGAAAGTCGTTTTCAAAATGACATAACAAAATATATAATAAAAAATTTACTGAGGTTAGGAAGAAAACAAGGTCCTTTATTTCTAAATAAATGACCTTGTTTTCTTCCTAACCTCAGTACCTTCTACTCACATATGGTTAACCCTACTTTAAATAAAAAATTTACTATAGAAACAGAACACTTGATAATCTTACAAAAATATGACATCAACATAGGACACGTAGAAAAAGATTTTGAGATTGAAGATGTCAAAATCTGTTTCAATCATATTTTTGTGTCGTTTCTGGGAAAGTATTTTAAAACAGGATAGTGCATTTGCATACTATAAGAGAATTTATACTTCATCATAAATGACGTTTTCTTAATAATATTATCATAAGAAAAAAAACAGATAAAAAACTTATGATACTATCCCGATATAGAGGGTATCCTTTTTGCAATTAACCCTTTTTGTAAAATAGGCATCCAAATTTTTGAAATATCAACCGAACAATTATAAACACATTCGTTATGATTTAAGCATATCAATGCTGCTTCTTTAACTTTGCGGTTATAATTATTGGATTCTTTTAATAATGTAGTTGAAGAATTCCATTGTATTTTATGACCAAATCCCATGCATGTTCACATATTTTTGATTTTTCGAATTGTTTATTTTTAATGTATGATTGGTGTTCATTAAGTCTAATATGATTTTTTGTATTTTGAATTTCATTAAAAGGTTTTGTATTTACTATTAAAGATTTTAATGTATTATTAGTTTGAAAAACTGTTTTTAAATTAAATTTATTCCCAATCCTTCTAATTTTTTCGGATAATTTTGGAATATAAGGGATTTTTACTATATTTGAATGAAGTATTGGGGGATTTAAATTTTGTTCTTTATTTTTGAAGCCTCGGTAAAGATCACGATTTATAAATTTACTTGGGTAGTTGTTCTTAATCAAGACAGATTTCACAAGTGATAATTCATTATTTAAAATATTGTCATTTGAACAAATTGTTTTTGATCTATCGGAAAGAGATTTGACAATACCTCGTTTAACACAAATTGAGTGGTTTGAATTAAAATTTGTATGTGTATGTGTTTTTTTCTAAAAAGTGATGTTTCAATACAATTGTTGTTATTGTGTATTAGTACATCAAGAAACGGTAATTTTTTATAATTTTCAATTTCAATTGTAAATTTCATAGTAGGTTCCGAATTATTAATATTATATAAAAATGTATCAATATTTTCCCTATCGTGTTGCCAAATTGCAAAGATATCATCTACATATCTAAACCAGACAGAAGGTCTTAAATTTTGTTTATTTACAATTTCCATTTCAAAATCCTCCATGAAGATATCACACAATATTGGTGATAAAGGTGAACCCATTGCCATACCAAAATTTTGCTGATAAAAATCACTATTTAATTGAAAATATGTAGTTTTAATACATAATTCCAACAATTCTAGAATTGCTGAGACGCTTAATTTAGTTCTATTTATTAATTTATTATCACTTGACAACTTTTTTCTCACGAGATTAAGAGTTTTATCGACAGGAACATTTGGAAATAAACTACACTGTCGTGTCGGTGTCGTGTCGCTAAGTGCGAAAGCGCCCTTTCGTCTTCCCTAAATGCGAGTATACATTTTTTCATAGTATTTGTGTCATTAATAGTATATTATGCAACGATCATGTAATGATTGTTATTAATACACGAGCATTAACCGGGATACGAAACGAGCCGAAGGCGACTTTCGTATGGTTTATGCGAGTGTATTAATAACCATTACATGAGAGTTGCATACGCTATTTTATCTACACCCGATAAATAATGAAGAACTATAAATATTATATTTATATTTGTATTGAACACATACAGTAATTACTCGAATTTCTATAAAAAATTCTACAAATTTGTAATTTGTATTTCTCCAGTCCATAAACCTTTTTTCAGTCGATTCTTTAAGCTTTAGCGCATCTTTCGAGATATAGGCGAATTCGGAGTCGAAGTTCTATCGCCTACTACGATTTTTTGAAAATGACAAATTACAAATAGCAATAACTCGACTTTTTCAAATACATCACCCTATATTTTATTACATCATTGCATGGCATTTTTTAAGAGCTTTTTTCTGATATAGGGTTTGTGGGGTTTATTTTGTAAAACTAGAGATTTATTGCAAAATAAAAATCTGTATCGTAATGAAAAATATATATCATAATGGATCTCATTATGAAACGGATTATGAGCATATAAGTGTTTTATTATAGTACGGGTGTAGATAAAAGGTTTTTCAAGAGCACATTTAATGTTGCAACGTAGTGCCAATTCTTGATTCTGACGAGATAAATTGATAAACACGTATCTACGCTGTGCAATTGTGTATATACACTACTTAAATTTGAACCAATACGGAAATATGATAACGTGTATCTCTTCGCAAATAAAAAACAAACACCCCCTCAGCGTTGGTTCGCTGTTCGCTTCAACCATATACGCAAAAAGGTAGAACATCTTAGTCCTATTAACGACTGATAATAATTATAATTGAACCTAAATTACCATCCGTTTTTCGTGTAAAATTTAGATTCTTCTATACGAGTTCCAGTTTCAAATTGAATTCTCACGTAACGGAAAAATTTGGCACAAAGAGGCAGCGCCGTAACTAGGCAGGGGAACTTCAATATATTCTCAAAAGATTGGTTTGACCTTTTACATTATATAATTTTAGGCCATAATGTTTAAACAATATTACTGGAAGTACCTTATTTCAAGTGAAAAATGTTTGCATTTTAGTAAAGCTTCGCCAAAGTATTTTTAAATCTTTTAATTTATTAAAAAAAGAAATAAATATATTACCTCGATATTGGTTTTGCACCATTTTTCAAATAATTCCTTCCACTTGGTTTTATATTCAAAGTCACGGAAACGACTTGAACAAATAAAAGCATTTTTAGGTAGGACCTTCACTTCCTCAAATCCTAACAAGGATTACCAAATATTTGCAGGAAACCTAAAAGTTATGTCTTCATTTAGCTGTTTAAATGAAAAATTAATATTACCTAAATACTTAGGTAGTTTGGCAGAAAAACAAAATGTGATTTAATTTTTAACAAAATATATGAGACCTACATAATTATAAGTCGTTGCAATAAGTTAAAATAATCCTTTTGGCATTATTAAAGAGTTTATATAGTCGATAAAATACTAATTCTACGCCCGTGAGCTTTGTTTATAATCTTACATGTAACTTACCGATGAAATGATAAATGGGGATTTAAATAATCCATTTTGCTACACACAACACACTGATGAACCATATTTATGTAATAAATCAACTTAAACCAATAAATTCAATGTGAAATAGAAAATTATAATGCTATACCTATGATAAATAAATAAACATACAGACTTGTGTGAAAATGGCAGCCACTATTTCACTACGAAACAATCTGTGGTTTCATTGATAAAGATAGAACGTTTGATAGCGCTTAGTTGCCGCTTCAAACAAATTTCCGTAGAAGTGGTTTGAACTTAAATCGTGGTAAAATATCTTTGTCAAAAAAAGCAAGGAAAATACAATTTAGACAAATTTATGATGTTTTGATTTATTATTTTTTCATAAATATAAAATGAAATTAAAATTACGGGCATACACAATTGAAAGCATAATTATTTTGTGTTTATCTATTAAGACTGTCGTACCAAACTTTAAAAAAATGAAAGAGCAGGAGCTTCAGAACTGTCGTATGTGCATGGTAAGTTTTTTTGTTATATATTTTTTTATTATTATTTTTTTTATTAAAGGGCCCAATTTGAAAGTCTTACCCACCGCAAAAAGCTAGTTACGGCCCTGCAAAGAGGTAATCGAAAAAAATGTTTGGTAAAAAAGTTTTGATTAATTTTGACGGGAAAAAGGGGAGTTTTTTTATAAAAAAAATATATATTAATAACAATTGGTTCAAAATACAAATTCAATATACGCCACTGATAAAATTTAAAATTGGTTAGCGTTTAATCGATGTCGTTTTCAGAAAACACGTTCTGTGCCAAGTTTCGTAAAAACTTACTCATACGTTTAAACGTTATCCACTAAAATCCGATTAATTAGTTAAACTTTAACGCCCTGTATCCTGGAAATAAAGGGACTTACGGTATTTATTTATTAAGTAAAGTCTCGTTCTTTTTGATTATAGAATCGACCTCTCTGTTACACCCTGTATACTTAAACAAATATACATGAAGAATGGATGGTGTCAGCAACTAAACATTACACACCCCCTTTTGTAAAAATAATGTAATATGAGACGGGGAAACAGCATCAATGGACCGGATTTGTGCAGCTCACATAACAAATAAGCGCGACTCGCAACTTCAGTTGGATCTAAACCGCGACAACGGATGCTTCGTCTAACCCATCGCGATATATCAACGTCGATTTATACGCGGCTTTCCAGTTTATTTATATCTTACACAAGTCTATGTTTTAAACCAAAGTGAATTCTTTTTATAAGTGTATATTAAAGTTGGAATGACAGGAATTTTTGAATTATTAATAAATCTCTAAATAAAAAGTGTATGTGATAAAATTACTACGGTATTTAAAGTTGTGTTAATTGTTTTCAAGAAAAAAATCGACATAAAAAATGATGTATTAATTGTGTGTCATTAGGCCATCCGACAGTCTTAAATTAGAAAAATCTAGAAGTTCTAGAATTTTTTCTAATAACCACATCAAAGTTACTGGTTTTTCAATTTTTAATTTTCCTTATTTTATTTTTGTGCGTACACCACCCAGTTCGGTCCTACCTGAGGGTGTGTATAGTGTGTGTATAATATTTTTTCTACTTTGGCAATGAAAATTTATCAAAAAACAAAAAAAATGTAGCACATTTTTAATCTAAAACAGAAACAAAGTTTACTAAAAAGTTTCTGCAAAAATTTTTGACATGGCTTCAGAAATTCGTCCATAACTTTCTTTAAAAAGATTTGGAACTATTCTCAATTGATTTCTTATGAAATTTTACAATTGTAAAGATAAATATACTGTCCCAAAAATTTCTTCTAAATGTTGGAAAAGGATACGTCAAAAAATAGACAATTAACTGTATGAAAGCAAAAAAATCGTAAAAATATGTTTTAGTAATTTTAAACTTGAAAGATTAGAAAAAATATTCTAAATAACACATATACAGGGTGCTCAACTTATACTCCGGAGTTTGATATCTCTGTTGTTTTGAGGGATACGAAAAAAAGTTTTAAATACAAATTATAGATAGAGTCCAGCTCCACATTTTAAAATTCTTTCGTAATATACAGGGTATTTTCATAAAGTCACAGCATACCAAAGTTATGTTTTTTTTATTGGAACATCCTATATGTTATCTCGAATTTGAATTTTACTCATTTTCCCCATTCCGGCAATATAGAGTTTTATCAGGTTCTACAGGGTACTTTTAAAGAAATAGCCACTTTTCTGTGAAAATCTTAATGAAATCGTCACCCTGTATTATTTAGAATCAACAATTGAGGGTTAATATCTCAAGTCCAGAATAATTTCGTAGTAGTCTAGTTTTGTTGCAACTCATTGTTTTTGATATCTTTCATTTTGTATACAGGGTAACCCAAAACTATCGACCATAATTTTCTCGGTTATTTCAAACGGAACACCCCGTATCTTATATTATTTTTATAAACTACTTACAAAATACTTTTACTTTTATTAAGCATTCCCTATACCTAAATGTTACATTCGTAGAGTTTTTTCGATTTTTAATAATAAAACGATATTATTGGCAAATACTGAAAGTTTCGTAGAGTTGGCTATGACTGCCGTATTTGACAGAAGATATTAAGTAATGTTATGTTTGTCACCTAATTGTCAATTAATATTTGAGTTTTGATATGTTATATATAGGATGTTCCAATAAAAAAACATAACTTTGGTATGCTGTGACTTTATGAAATACCCTGTATATTACGAAATAATTTTAAAATGTGGAGCTGGACTCTATCTATAATTTGTATTTAAGACTTTTTTTCGTATCCCTCAAAACAACAGAGATATCAAACTCCGGAGTATAAGTTAATCACCATGTATATCAAAAACTGTGTGTAGCCTGAGGTACTTTCAACATTTGTGACCCACGACTCTTCCCTCGTTCTCTTGTGCCTAAACGGTACAAGATATCAGCTTAATTTTTTGGTGACATATCTAAATTGATAAGATCTATTTGTTTAAATTATTTGCAATTATACAGGGTGATCCAGAAAATTGTAATTTATCAAAGTTAGGTTTTTTTAAATGCAATACCCTGTATTTTATGACATTTTTAGACGTTAAAAACTAAGTTAACTTTATTCAACGTTCCCTATATCTATCTCTTACCAATTTTGAGAAAATCAAAAAATACTATAATAAATGTACAATATGATGACCATTTTCCTCTATGCATTACCGCATTCGTTTTTCAAAAGATCTCGAAACGTTTCTCAGGATATCTGGTGTTATAATAGCAAACGCATCCTTTTTTTAATCTTCATGTCATCAGCAGTGGTAGGTGGAGTGTTAAATCAGGAGATCTAGGTGGAAATTCATGTGGACCTGCCCTTCCCATCCATTTATTGGGGAATTGTCTATTTAAATAATTCGTTCTTGTATAAAAAACCGTAAAAATTTTACGCCGTTCAAGTTTCCATCAAAAAAATATGGACTAATCACATGGTCTCCTACAATTCCCCCAAATACATTGAGGCTCCACCGATTTTGGCGGTCGACAGTTTTCCATATCATAGTGATGAAAGTTATGTCGGTTTACCAAGCCGTTGTTGTGGAAAGTGGATTCGTCGGTAAATAAAACATATTTAAAGAATTCATTATCTTCCCCAACTTTTTCATGACTCCACAAACATAAGTCTACGTTGAAAGTCTTGTCCATATACATTCTGTTGAAGTTGTACGTGATAAGGATGGTACTTTTTTTTCAAAATTTTTCAAACACTTCGACTAATTCCACTTTGTCTAGAAATTTCTCTTGAACTGACATTTGCATTTTCAACCACTGAGCCTAAAACTAAGAACTCATTCTAAAACCATGGCCTACTACAATAGGAAACGTTCACAGAAATTTTAAAGAAAAATCGTAATAACTTTTTAATCGTTAATTTTATACATATTGTTATGGTATAAAATAGGGCAAAATTATGTTAAGTGTACCTATTGTAAAACAAATTAAAAGAAAACTATGTAAAAAGGACTTAAAAAAAATTGATAGTGAGTGATGACATGTTAGAATTTTGAAGTTTTTTGAGATGATAATAATTTTTATAAAATGTCAATTTATTAAAATAAAGATTAAAAGTATTAAAAAGTATTTTGAAGACATTTCAATAGTACAACAATTGGCTTACCAACGTGGGGCATTTGAAATCGTGGGTTTAAAAAAAATAGGCCAAGTGCAGGGTTTGAAATGACACATGTTCAGGGCCGGTTTAAGGCGTACGCGAAGGATGCGGTCGCAGGCGGGCGCCACAGCTTGAATATTTTGTTTTTTCTGAATGTAATGTAATAAAAAGTAGTCCAAAACAGCGTTTTAGGTTACTCAAATTTTAAAAATTTTCTCAAACCGCCCGGTATTACGCCCCCCCGCCAAGCTACCCCACTGGTATGAGAGGCGCCAGTCAATTGTTCGCGTCCACTAGAAAAATGTCTAGGATCGGCACTGCACATGTTATGAAATTAAGAAGTAAGGAAAATCCAGCAGAAGAGAGTGGCACATCAGGAGAGGATATAGAAAATAAGATGGAGGAAGAAGTAAAAGAAGTAGCAGAAACCTCCGAAGGAGAAGAAAGTAAAATGGAACAACAAAAAAAACAAGAAGAACTAAAAATTAATATGAAAGAATATCAAGAAAAGTTGATAAGAGAAGTGAGAAGAGAAATGCATATAATTAGGGAGGACATGATGGAGAAAACCAGTGGAGAAATATTTGCCATGAAAGATGAGGTAGGAGAGATAATAGAAAGTAACAGAAGAGAGGGAATACATGAATTAGAGAAAGTAAAGGAAGAAGTGAGGATTTACGTGCAAAAAGAAACAGGGGAAATAAGAGAAGAATTAGAAAAATTCAGGTGTGAGATGACACAACAAAATAAGCAAGGAAGAATTCCAACTAGAGCAATCGGGGAACAACAAGATGTAATAATAATAAGAGACAAAACCAAATATGTAATATATGGGGGATCAGAGAACACATCCCATGAAATATTTAAAAGATCTTGAGAATTGGATGGCAGAAGAAAAAGTGCAACAAAAATAAAAAAATGGACCGGCATGACGCGAAAAGTTGGTGGAATGTCATGGAGGATAGAATAGTAGACTGGGAAGGTTTCAAGGAAGAATTTGGTAGAAATTTTTGGGGAGATACTATACAAGATAGATACAAGAGTACAACAATATGCATTACTCATAGTTTTTCATAGAAACTTGTGAGATAAAAAGGACTTTATTTTCTTCCATACATTCAGTAATTACTACTCACATATGGCTAACCCTACTTAAAAAAAAAAAAAGAAAATGAAGTTATTTCACATAGGATAAAAAATACAGGGTGGTCCATTTAAGTTAAGTGAGTTTTTGCGGTTTGAAAAATATAAAATTAGAATCCTTTTCCTAAACACCCTGTACAAAATATCTAAATCCTACACAGTGCAAATGAAAGCCCTAAAAGTCAGAATGAATCGATATTTTGTGTTACTGCAAGTAAGAAGTTTCCGTGTTTTAAGTTCTTGTTTAAATATAATATTTTTCTTAAAATCACGATTTTCTCAAAATTGGTAAGAGATTTAGGGAACAACAATAAAGTTGGCTTAGTTTAATCTAAAAATGTCATAAAATACAGGGTATTGCATTTAAAAAACCTAACTTTGATAAATTGCAATTTTCTGGATCACCCTGTATAATTACAAATAATTTAAGCAAACAGATCTTCTCAATTTACATATGTTACCAAAAAATTAAGCTTATTTATATCTTGTACCGTTTAGGCACAAGAGAACGAGGGAATAGTCGTGGGTCACCCTGTATAGGTAACATAAAAGATAATAAATATTAATCGAATTGATGTCCAGACTGTACTGGCCAAATCAATGAAACACAAAAATTACTTACAGGAACCCAAAAACTCAATTTTACTCGAACAAACTCATAACTAATCATGCGATACTTATGTGAGAGAAAAAAATAAAAAAACAAATAAAAAAATGTTAATCAAACTAATAGAAATAGTTGTTTGCTTATGCTTGTGTTTCCCAGTAACAACTTCTTACATTTACTCAAAATCCAGTGAACGGACTCCTAAGAAACATGTGTATCCTAAAACGGTGACATCGTATTTCCCCGACAGTTACAATAAACAATCTAGATATTCAAAATTTGACAAAGTGATGACGAGAATAAATAAGATGAATTTCGACGACGAAATTGTCAATGAAGGAGTTTACAAGTTAAGACATAAAGGCTGGAGTAATAGTAAACCTGTCGTCACCACCACTCCTTCAATCACTACAACCATCGAGATGGATCTATTCGAGACTTACGGGGAGATGGAGAATGAAGATTACCTTGATGATTACGAGGATAACTTGGTAAATGTTTATATTTTGCAAATTAGTTAAAGCAATATGCGTTTTTTTTTAATTTTTGCGATGATGACTTTTGAACTTTTGATATGTAGAATATAAGCGAAAGTAAACAAACTTAGATGCATTAACTGTAAGAGTTATGACTGGCAATAATATTTCTTGTGAGTCGTTGGATATTCCAAATGGGATGATTAGATAATTTTAAAAGAAAAATACATTACATATTATTTTGAGAATATCGCTCGAGCAAACTCTCGTTAATTCTTCATATAATAGTCTGGTCAAATGGTAGTTTTTCCAAAACATCAGAGCGGTAGAAAAACGCAAAAAACCTCGAAATTTTCTGAGTTTTCCCGGTTTTCCGCTCATGTCTTCCAAACGACGCATGGTACGGAAAATATCACGATATCCAAAGTTGAAGAGCATAAAATTCTGTTTCGAATCACCTCCCTAACTTTCTAACTTCCAAATTTATAAGGTCGCCATCGTCATTCGAAAAACGCCAATTTTTTGAAAACTGCAATATACTCATGCGCTGTTAGATAACTTTAATTTAAAAACAGAAGAATAAAAGTTGCAAAGCATCAAATTTTGAGTTCAGTGAGCACAAAAATTTTAAATTTTGATTAATATATACGCATATACTTCCCCCTTTACAAAAAAATATCATTTATTTTATTACATTTAAATTTATAAGATAAAAGAAGTAATTTTTCAACCCTACGCTCGAACCTTCCATATTCCCAGCCAAACGAAGGAGAGTGAAATAAAATGGATATTTTTTTTTTCGTAGCAAAACACTCTGTGGGAATGTTTTCTATAATTACAATCTGATCATAAAGATCAATAAGCAATTTTGTTCCAAACTAACTTAACTAGAATTCCTAAATACTAAGGTCCTTGTCACTAGTGTACCTTAGGGTCTGTTAATTTTAGTAACACTACCGTTAACGTGTAACACAAATCCGCACAATACTCTGTAACTAGCACTGTCACTGAACTAGTTCAAAAGGTTTGGTCCTCTTGAGTCTTCTTACTAAATTGGTATTATCGAGGAGCTGGATGACCTCAACGTTCCCATGTTGAAGCAGCCGTTGTTCATGGCTGCTGGCAGATTTAGATATAGTCTTGTCAACAGTTTCTACATCCAGGTCCCTATGAAGATCACTGTTGCGACAGTACCAGGGTGCATCGACGAATACTTTATTTTGAAAACGTTGGATAACTTGAATGTTACTTTTACTGGCGCAGCCCCAAAGCTGACTACCATACGTCCAAATGGGTTTCAATATCTGTTTGTAGAGGAGCAGTTTGTTATGTGTGGACAACTTGGAGTTTTTTCCTAATAACCAATACATCTTTTTATATTTTATACCAAGCACTTCAGTTTCTTTTTAATGTGTACTTTCCAGCGAAGTCTAGCGTCGAGTGTCATTCCAAGATATTTTGCTGTATTAGCATAGGGAATCTGAGCGTTATTTATTCTTATGGGAATGTGTTGGTTTCGTTTATTAGTAAAGTTAACATGAACAGATTTATTTTCATTTAACTTAATACGCCATTTTTTAGTCCAGGTGTTAATCTGGTCTACAGATGTTTGTAATTTTCGGTTGGCTTCTTCATGGTCTTTTCCAACAGCCAGAATGGCAGTATCATCAGCAAATGTTGCAATAGTATCGTGCTCAAGGTTAGGAATATCACTAGTATACAGTAAGTAGAGTACTGGACCCAGTACACTACCTTGGGGTACTCCTGCCTTAATTTCTCTTAGATCAGAATATACATCTTCCTGTTTTATTCTGAAATATCTGTTTGATAAATAGGATTTTAAGAGTTCTGAATACTAACGTGGTAGTAACAAATTTAACTTGTGGTTAAGGCCCTCATGCCAGACTTTATCAAAAGCCTGGGCCACGTCTAGGAAGACGGTGGAGCAGACTTTCTTTTCCTCTAAAGACTTTTCAATTATGTCTGTGATTCTATGCACCTGGTCGATCGTTGAGTGTTTTTCTCTAAAACCAAATTGATGGGAGGGAATCAGGTCCTTTTCTTCTATTGTAGGTTTTAATCTCTTAAGAAGCAATTTTTCGTAGAGTTTCGAAATTAACAGGCAACAAAGAGAATGGTCGGTATGACGTTACTTCTTGGGGAGGTTTACCTGGCTTAGGTATCATTATAACCTCTGCTACTTTCCATAGCTGAGGTACGTATCTCATCCTAAATGATGCATTGGTAAGGTTGGTCAGTTTGACAACAGCTTTACGTGGGAGTTGTTTCAAGATTTCCCCGGTAATGAGATCAAATCCAGGTGCTTTTTTAGGATTTATATTTGTTTCGATTTCCACATAAACTTCTTTTGGAGAAGTAGGTCTAATGACTGAATCTAAAATGGATATTGCTATCAGGTATTTTCCATACATCGCATCTTCACACTATATAACTTACTTGCTCTTTTTTTCAGCTGCCTGGTCTTTCCATGATTTTTCCTCCAATATTGAAAAATTACTTCTTTTACTTGTAAATCTAAATGTAATAAATAATATTTTTTTGTAAATGTGTACTAATTACTTCTTATTACATCTACATAATACGTCCTCAAGCCAGGCTTACAAAAAAGGAGGGGAAGTAACTTAGGGTTGGGAAGGGGGTTTGAGAGAGGCAAGCGCAGACTTGTTATTATTGGACCTCTTCATATTGGTCAAATAAGCGTTTAGAGGGAATATTGAGAAACGATTAGTATTTGCGTACATATTGATCCAAATTTAAAATTTCGGTGCTCATTGAACTCAAAATTTGATGCTTTACAACTTGTATTTTACCAATTTTTCACATAGAGTAAGTAGCTGTTTTTAAATCACAGTATATTGCAGTTTTCAAAAAATTTGGTAAAAATTGGCTTTTACGATTGACGATGGAGACCTTATACATTTTGAGGTTGGGGTGTTAGGGACGTTATTCGACGCAGAATTTTATGCTCTTCAACATTGGATAATGTAACATTTTCCGTACAATGCGCCGTTTGCAAGAAATGAGCGGAAAACCGGAAAACTCCAAAAATTTCGAGGTTTTTTGCGTTTTTTGACCTAAGCCGGTCCTGCTACGAGGGTATTTTATAATCCTATTATGTAGCAAATTCTATTACCTTAAAAATTATATGTTTGGTTTTGACAATGTTTCGAGATGCATCAAAATATCTGTATGGTTAACCGTCATACTAATCCTTTATTATGAAAAGTGGATTCATCTGTAAACAGCACATTATAAAAAAATAATCTTCACTAACCTTCTCCAATGCCCATAAACGAAAATCTATCAGTCTTTGAAAATCTGTTCCATACAGATTTTGATGCATCTCGAAAAATTTTAATAATGTCAAAACATTTCGAATATAAATATTATCATCATCCATATACTTCCAAAAGTTTAATACTATGTTTTTCCAAACCGGGTCAAATAAAAATCAGATAACAAACAGGTATTTCCGTTAAAGCAGTACAGAATTGCAAGTCTTCTTTATCACAACCACTAAATGTAATGTTGATGTCATCAGTAAATATTTAAATATTTATATTATAGGTAGGTATTATCATATTACACAATTAACATAAAATAATAGTTCATGATGCAAAGACGAGAAATGTTCGGACGGTTATGGAGTTTGCTATAAGAGTCCGAAAAAGAAACTCGTCCGCGATATCATACAATATTTTATATTCGAATATAAAAAATATTAATAAAATAAAGGAAAATACTAGTTCTATTTATAGTTTGCCAATGTCGATGGAGCTTGTGTTAGAAAGTGTAGTACGGAGCTACACAATTTTTTTTTTATAGACTACACTAAAAAGCAACAGAACACAAGTGTAAGAAATGTCAAAGGATCCCGCAATAATCTTATGAAAATTGGGTTTCGGTCAAATTTTCTGAATTTTTGATATGTTGTATATTTTGTCATCCTGAACAAAAGTCTCCATGTGCACAAAGCTCCAAATTCAATATTTTGGCAGTTACGGAGCTCCAAAGCTCCACAGATCCGTTACAAAACTATTCATTTTTAATACTATTTATAGATGTCAAAAGCATATTTTAATTATTTAAATATATATGTTTTTGAGGTCGCTGAATTCAAATCTGATGTCAGATTGGAAAAATTGACAGTTGACAGCTGTCAATTAACTGTCAAAGTAGAATAAAAAAGTAAATAATCTCTTTTGACATTGAAAGTTTATGTTTTTGAGGTTCAAATATGATGTCAGATTTGAAAAATTGACAGTCAATTAACTGTCAAAGTAAAATAAAAAAGTAAATAATCTCTTTTGACATTGAAAGTTTATGTTTTTGAGGTCACTAAATTCAAATATGATGTCAGATTTGAAAAATTGACAGTTGACAGCTGTCAATTAACTGTCAAAGTAGAATAAAAAAGTAAATAATCTCTTTTGACATTGAAAGTTTGTTTTTGAGGTTACTGAATTCAAATATGATGTCAGATTTGAAAAAATGACAGTTAAATTGACAGTTAACTTAAAGTTTATGTTTTTGAGGACATTTTAACTGTCAATTTTTCAATTCTGACATCATATTTGAATGCAGTGACCTCAAAAACATTAACTTTCAATGTCAAAAGAGATTATTTTCTTTTCTATTCTACTTTGACGGTAATTGACAGCTGTCAACTGTAAATTTTTCAAATCTGACATCATATTTGAATTCAGTGAAACCTTCTGAAATACTTTGCAACTGATTTTTTGTTTTAACTATATTTAAGGTTTTAAAGTACTTTTTTAAATTTTATTTGTTTTTAAACTTTTTTAATTATATCTTATTAAATATGAGAGTGTTCGAGAAAGTCAAACACATTGATTTTAATTAATTTATAATAAATACAACATCAAAATTATCGAGAAAATCCCTTTTTGTTTCAAAAATGATTGACCCTGGTCTATTATCCTTACAAACAAAAAAGTTTGATGTAATGTAATAGTATACTTCATTAGGAGTCCAGAAAACGCATTTTTGGACGTGTAATGAACGATATTTTTCATTATATCTATCTGAAAACCAGATTAACAAACATTTATTTTTAACAATTTGTAGGCAGGAAGTAGGCAGTAAGTTGGCTGTACAATTTTCCGTCCGGTCGCACAGAAAAAGCCCATTTTCGGTGAGCTAAATAAGCAATTAAATATAGTGTTTTCAGATAGGTATAATGAAAAATCTAAAACTTTGGTATTGATGATTTTTCAACATAGCCTCAAAGTTATTGAGAAAATCGCAAAAAACAGTTTTTTCATTTTTAATGAAAATATATATTGTTCGTATGGAAAAATATGAAAAAATTAGGCTTTATAAAAATTTTTAGCGTTAGGTTTCTCTGTGAGGTTATCGTGACCATTGATTAATACAAAAGTTTTAGATTTTTTAAATATCAACAACTTTCGATAGGATGCACATTTCAGCCATAAATAGTAAAAAACCAATATCCAACCCTCAAAACGTATTTTTAGCTACCCCACCCCCCTTCCGGAACATTTACTCAGTCCACTTGATTTTTCTTTATTTACTTATAATTTAGCCTAAATTTTCCGACCACCCACATACTGCTAAGCTTCATTCCATGTAAATTCTAGAAATTAGGTTTAAAATTCATAGTAAACTGTAAAATGGTAGATATTTACAAATAAATTATTTATTACCCTATGCTATTTTTAAATTTAATTGACAGAGGTAGAAAGGGATTAGCACGTACATTCATATTAATAACGATATTTATAAAAATGATCATCTAACCCATCTAACAAGTTCCACAGCTGCTTCTACATCATTAACTGCATGGTGTAAAATAGCCCCCGGTAATTTATATGAAATTACTTTAATAAAAAATCCATTTGCCTTCGGCTCTACTAATTGTGATGTATTTCGGACCTCCTCTGATGCCCGAGAATAATAATATAATCAAAAGATAAAACACCGCTAGAGCAGCAAATTAAAAAAAAGAAACAGTTGTAATTGAACATTAAATTCAAAAAATGGGTTGGCCTTGTGTGATTCATGTAGTTTGAAATATACACTATTTAGGAATAAGTTGACTGACCACCCATTGTGTAATAGTTGGGAATCTGAGGTGCTGAATTCGACCACCTCTATACAACTCGCGAACATCCACCTAAAAAACATGAAATCCTATGTAAAATGACCTGCCGGATTCGAATTTTTTGTTGGCCCTTTGATCCGGAATTGCGAAATGTGTCAAAACATGACATTTTTGAAAAAACTGAAAATTTTCATTAAAATAATATTTATTGCAAACTAGTGCGAAATTTGTTAATTGGTGACCGATCGTTATGAATTTTGGATTTATTTTTTAGTACTTCCCTGACAATAAAAAATGTAGAACATCAAATAAAAGCTACGTCATTTTTTTTTCGCTAGATGACACAAAATATCGTCATTTTGCAGAGTAAAATGGTGAGTCGAGAAAACTTGTTTATCTTTAGAGATAGTTAACTACTATAAGCGAGAAAAATGTTGCCAATAGAGTAAGGAAACTTTTTTACTTTAACTTTTTATTCATACGACGTTTAGTTTGGGTTGTGTAATTTTTTAAAACCGAACGAAATTGAATCGGCGCGTCGCATCTCTTGGCTTTATCACCGTAGGTGCGAATAAAGCGATCAGTGTGTCAAAGAGAGTAAACACCATAGCCTTCTTCATACGCGCAACAAAGATGACGCGCATTACAATATTAATATGACACTATAGGGAGTATAGTGCGATTTATGCGATTGAAAAATGATAGGAATAATAATAATAATTTTTTTACAAGCATAAAACACAATATTATTATTATTTAATTAAAATATTTATTTTACAATGCATTTTCCCTAACACTGAAAACTTATATTGCATCTTACATTTGCTCTCAGGCATTTGCACTTGTTACCACAGTTAAATAATTTACATTTGTAAAATGGAGTAATTTTTAAAAATGTAGGTTTTGCTTCTTTGGACATTAATTTTGGAACTATACAATTATTGTCTTTGCGTTCATAATCAAACTTTAGAATTTGTGGCAGATCTGGTTTTAACATATATGTCGTTTTGAAAACTGCGCATTGTAAAAATGCCCTTCTCACATGAAAAGTAAAAGAATCCTCCGTCGGCGGCAAATCCCTAACAAAAGGTCATTATTAAAACCTTATTTACCTACCAGTATAATAAATAATCGACAGTAATATCCCAAGACCTTGACAAATAGCCGACTTTTTTTGTTGCATCTAAATTTCGAGTTTATTTTAGGATCAATTCGTCGAGACTTAATCAAAGAATAACTCCCTCGAGCTAAAGCTCTCGGGAGTTATTCAGATTATTAATGCCAAAATTGTCGAGACAAATTGTAAAATATACGAGAAATTTAGTAGCAATAAAAATAGTAGCTAATTTGTCAAGGTCGCGTTATATTTAATAAGATTATTTCCCGAGTCAAAAAAAATTCTGTACGTATAAATTATATTTATTTATTACCAAAAACAAATGAACAATATTAAAATTCTATTAAAAGTTCAAAACACAGTTATTATAAGTGACATGGCCGGTATGAGTTATTTGAGCCATTTGCGTGGCATTTGAATTGGTAGCTGTATTTACCATAACTTCTTTTTCTTGCCCTCTTAATTTTTGTAGTATCTTTCCATGGTGTTGTTCATCCATTTGTAAATACGGTTGTATGGAAGATGAACTGGCATGCCCTGTTATTTGGATCAGTTGCTGCTCAGGTACTCCGGCTTTAGCTAACTGTGAAACTGCTGTGGATCTGCATGAATGGTTGGTAATTTTTAACCGTTTCGTATCAACACCTACAGATGCTGCTCCTAGTTTAGTCCACTTCGAAAATACATTTTTACCTACAGGCGAGTTCTTATACCACCATGAATTTTCGTTGTTCCAAAACTGATTTGGAGTTAGAAAAAGACGTGGACAAGTGATGTTTGAGCCTCTTTTTTGAATAAATTTTTTAAACAATTTAACCGGACACTGCTGAGGATTCTGTATATTTTGAATTAGCCACTTACTATTTGCACATTTTTTATTTCCACCTTGGCAAGTTTTTGTAAATATAGGGTTGTGTTCTATTCTACCCGTTTCTCTACCGTGATTATCGATCTCAAACTTAAAATGTTCCACTAAACATGAGACACCTTCGCCTCCCCGTTCCTCACAAAATTTGGTAAATTGTCTCCAAATACTAGTTTTGCTTTTTACTGTGTTGGCAGGTAGGTTTAATTTAATTATATTATCAATTTCTTGAAGATTTTTACTCCCGAATCTACTGATTGTTAATACTTTTTAACAAAATGTGTCAAATTTAATTCTGTAATAAACTTTAATGGCAAACTGTCAAAATTCAGATGACGCGCGCCTACTATGTTTGTCGTAAAATGGACGGTATTACATAGAAAGAAATGAATTAATATATTTACAGTTTCAGAAAAAGTGCGAAATCAGTTGGATTTGTGTATTTGCTACTAAAGATCGATAATTTGTTAACTATAAGCAACTTTATAATACCATTAGTATAGGTTTTATTTGAAAAATTTGAAATTTACGGGCGGCTTCTTTATTGTTGGATACCGTCCTTCAGGTGAATATTGAGAACCATGATCAAATAGCCGATTATTTACCACCAAGGTGAATAGTCGCTTTATTTTGTTTTGATTGGCTGCGTCAAATCAGTTTCCAAGCACGTGAATGGTTAAAAATTGATATTTGACAGGCAAGGGAAATAATCAATGATATATTTTGGTTCCAAAATATTCATCTCATCTGGTTCTTGAGACAACACTATTTTTAGGGCTCTTTTTTTGCCTTTTTTAAACGGAAAGCTAACAGAATCACATTCAGATAAACAATATATTGACAACAAATTGTCTGCTAATATTTTAACATCCAGATGCTTCAAGTTTGCTAGTGCTTTAATGATTGAGAAACATGGGATAAATTTATTTTCTCTTTCCATCCATATTTCGGCATCTAAGGTAACCGAGAAAAACGTTGATAAAATAAAAACATCTGTGTCCAATGAGTAAATAACAAATACCTTAAACATGTCTGTAAAAAAATTAATAATTGCAAATATTCTAGTATCAGGTTCCTCATACCCATAGTAAACTGTAACTCATCAACCACTTTCGACTCAATTTTTGTCCATTTTATTGTTCTTTGATTATCTTCTGACATTCCTGCCAATACAATTTCAATTTGATCAGGTATAACATAATTTTCTTTCATTAGTTTTTGTGCTAAATATGCCAAGAGGTTCGTTTTATTATAAAGATTTGATATAAATTTCTTCCAATCAGGTATATCAAGTTCGTCTCGAATTTCGCTTGTTTCAAAATGACAATTTTTCGTCTTCTATATCTTTCTGTTTGCTTTAAGCTTTGTTCAAAATCGTAACGGCCATCAATGCGTAGATATTATTGTACCACAGATCTAAAGCTTTAACTGTAATAGTAAAGACACGTATTTTAAAAATAATTCTCGAAATTTTCTGCTATTAAAATTTTGATACCACAGAATAAGTGCCACCATATTTTTTATATAAGCTGTGTTAAAAGTGTCGCTTTCTTCTATTGGTATGCAGGAAAGCTCAACAGGTACATCTTTAATTTCTCTTAACACAAGCCTTATAGAATTCAGATTTGTTTCCTTTTCTTAAAATAATATTTTTAAAAATTACTTAACTGTGGTAACAAGTGCAATATAAGTTTCCAGTGTGAGGGAAAATGCATTGTAAAATAAATATTTTAATGAAATAATAATAATATTGTGTTTTATGCTTGTAAAAAAATTATTATTATTATTCCTATCATTTTTCAATCTCATAAATCGCACTATACCCCCTATAGTGTCATATTAATATTGTAATGCGCGTCATCTTTGTTGCGCGTATGAAGAAGGCTATGGTGTTTACTCTCTTTGACAAACTGATCGTTTTATTCGCACCCACAGTGATAAAGCCAAGAGGTGTGTCGTGCCGATTCAATTTCGTTCGGTTTAAAGAAATTACACAACCCAAACTAAACGTCGTATGAAAAAAAAAGTTGAAGTAAAAAAGTTTCCTTACTCTATTGGCAACATTTTTCTCGCTTATAGTAGTTAACCATCTCTAAAGATAAAAAAGTTTTCTCGACTCACCATTTTACTCTGCAAAATGACGATATTTGGTGTCACCTAGTGAAAAAAAAATTACGTAGCTTTTATTTGACGTTCTACATTTTTTATTGTTATGACACTATGTCAGGGAAGTACTGAAAAATATCATATCCAAAATTCATAACGATCGGACACCAATTAACAAAGTTAAGCACTAGTTTGCAATAAATATTATTTTAAGGAAAATTTTCAGTTTTTTCAAAAATGTCATGTTTTGACTCATTTCGCAATTTCGGATCAAAGGGCGAACAAGAAATTCGAATCCGGCAGGTCATTTAACATAGGATTTCATGTTTTTTAGGTGGATGTTCGCGAATTGTATAGAGCATCTTTAAAACGCTTCCTAGAAGGCCTCAGATTCCCAACTATTTTGTTTTGTATAAAAAATTTTACATCATTCTTGATCAGATAAATATGACACATTCAATAAAGTCGATATAAATGTAAACAAACAAAAAAATATGAGGAAATTCCTAATTATCGATTACCTATTAGGGAAACGATTTCATCTTTTAACGTTTAATTGATCTTTAATACTTGCAGCAAATGACACACATACGAGTTCACTTAATTAAATTATTATTGACGTAACTATTTAATTTGTTAATTCTCGTGTGACAAAATAAATTTACATTTCCTCTTCGGGGAATGACATAAAACGTTTTTATTTCGATTTTATGGCTGTAAACCACATTTTATTTATAGCAAACATTAACTCACTTCCAGAATTCGATGACAGTTTTTGTAAATCGAAAACATTTACTTATAGAACAAAATTTTGGAATTTTTGATTTTAGTAGACTTTAAAATGTAACATTTGTTTCAAAATTACTTGTAAGTTTAAAATTTGAAAGTTTTTAGAATACGAATTTTAAGTTGTTTGGTTTTTAATTGGCAAGATGTCAAATTTGAATTCTACATTTTCAGGAATGTGATATGTTCAACTTTATAACTCCATATTTTAAAACGACTATTAGAAGTTTAAAATTTGTAAAAAAAATATGTAGAAATGTTTTCATGAAATCCGAATTTTAACATGTTGATTACATAAAATCAGAGATGTCTTACCAACTATTTTCATTGACCCGATCACAGAAACAGAAGTCTTAAATACTATATATTTGAATTGAAGAATTTTAATTCATGCGGAATTGATCAGATTAGTTCCAATATGCTTAAATACATTGCCCATTATTATTGAACCGTTTTTAATTAACCGATCTTTTCAAGAAGGTGTTTTCCTAAGATATTTAAAACTGCCAAAGTTATACCACTGTTCAAAAAAGGTGATGTATCATGTATGGATAATTATAGGCCTATATCCATGTTATCTAGTGTTTCTAAAATAGTGGAAAAAATTATGTTTAGGAAAATGGTAGAATTCGCTCTTAAATATAACGTGTTTCATGATAGTCAGCACGGGTTCAGGACAGGCAGATCTACTCAAACTGCTGTCCTAAACTTCCTTAATAACCTCTATGATAATTGAGAACAAAAACAAAAAAAGTGTAGGTTTTTTCATGGACAATGTTAAACTTTGTAAGTATAGTTTTAGAGGAAGAGTTGGTGAGTGGTTCAGTTCCTACCTATCTGACAGAAATCAGTTAACAGTAGTTAATTCTTGTCTATCAGAAACACGTTTAGTTAGTTGTGGCGTACCTCAGGGCTCTGACCTTGGGCCTCTTTTATTTTTAATCTTTATCAATGACTTAGCTCTGACGGTTAGTGATGGCAGTACTGTACTATTTGCCGATGATACTTCCTATCTATTTTGTAATAATGTATCTCCCAATAAACTGTTGAAATTCAAATTAGAATAAATAAGATAGTACAATGGTTTGACCAAAATAAACTTATTGTTATAAAGAAAAAACTGTGTTTATTCATTTTACTCATAGGGTGAATGATATAATTGAGAGTCTTCTATTGAGAATAGATGGAAAATCTATTCATCAAGTACAGTCCACAAAATTCTTAGGTGTTCACATAAATAACTCTTTAGCTGGGAATTTCATATTGATATACTTGTAAAAAACTATCATCATCTGCATGTTTTGCACTTTTTAGGCTTAGAAGTGTCACTAATAAATCTGTTCTGTTGGCATATTATTACGCACATTATACTCTCTCATTAGATGTGGTTTAATTTTTTGGGGCTCATCAGCTCATGTATTGAGGGTTTTTAAACTTAAAAAAAAGCTGTAAGCGTTACTAAGGTATAGGCAGTCATGCAGAGAAAAGTTTAAGGAACTTCGTATATTCCTTCCTTGTATTTATATTCTAGAACTTTTAATTTATGTCAAATCAAACCTAGAACATTTTCGTACTAATAACTTCTACCATAATTATTTAACTCGAACTCGAAATGATTTGGTGATACCAACACATAACTCTGCATTTTTTAAAAAAAAAACCCTCATTACATGGGTATTTTAGTTTATAATAAACTTCCTAATATTATGAAATCAATAAGAAAAAAGTAGAAAAGTTATTGAAGAATAATTGTTTTTATTCTGTTGAAGAATATTTGGCGTATACATTTTAACTGTTAAATTTTAGCTATACGTTTATTTTTTTTCCTCCTTTCTATATTTTTTGTATTTTTATGTTTTATGTTCCACATCTTATAAACTCTCTTTTGACTTGTCGCATTTCATGTATAACTGATCATATGGACAATAAAGTTATTATTATTATTATTTATCTATATTTTAATCCTTTGAAGTCGGATTTTTTTTATCAAATCGGTTATGATGTTTTTATATTCTTTGTGATATTTTCAGATAAGTTCTTACCTTTATTATCACTATTGTTAGCAGGTGCATCAGAAAGACTGAATTTGAAATATTCTGTATATACAAAATGGGTTTAATTTGAACCAGCAGACAGTTTAGAAATTTGTTTGGGATATAAAGGGTTAAAGTCAAAAAAATATGTATCGGAAAAATAGTAGTTAATGTGTTACATACGAAAACCTTTATTGGGAACTTACCTTTCGGCAAAGTCTTTGATTATTTAGAAATCATAAAAAGCATGTGTTGCAGCATGACTGTTTTTTTTTTTAGAAGCTCCTCTCACTAATAGCGTTATCTGTATACATACAGACAACGCTAATTGTTACCGGTCACGTAAGAAAAATTCTTGTGTTTGGGGGCAAAATTGTTGTCGAATTGTCTTTTATCTTTTCCTACTCAGATTGGTGGAAGTTAAATCTGCCTCAATGCTATTTTTTAAGCTTATTTCCTAGTATCGACTTAAAGTTTTATTTATTCATTAAATAAATGAATTAACGACGAGGTTAATTTATTTCTGTAGTTCATAGTGGTTTGTTATATTAAATGTTCTTCTTTATGGATATTAAAACCACTTTTTTAGATTAAAAATGTTTTTTAATATAACATTTCGACTTTGAATATAAAGTCGTTTTCAAAAATTGACATAACAAAAAATATAATACTAATTTACTATAGAACAAAGAGTACACCATCTTAGATTGCTATAGAAACAGATCACCTTACAATTTTACAAGATATGATAACAACATAGAACAAAGAAATATATTTTGAAATTTAAGATGTTGCCAACATATTTTTGTGACGTTTTAATATATGATTGGTGTTGATTAAGTCTTATATGAAAAGGTCTAGATGTTTCTCCTATATAAAATGTATTACTTCGCATGGAATTTTTGTAAACACATTTTTTTTTGTATTTTGTATTTACTACTAAAGATTTTAATGTATTATTTGTTTGAAAAACTGTTCTTAAATTAAATTTATTGCCAATCCTAATTTTTTCCGATAATTTTCCCAGATGTGCTGACAAGTTTCTTTGATCGGCTTTGGCGGCATGTAGATGCGCCGACAAGTTCCTTTGTCGGCATCGGTGGCTTGTATAAAGCGGGATCATTTTATTCTGCAAATGAAAATAGATAAACTATATGTATTTCTGATGTTTCAATACAATTATTATTGTTGTGTATTAGTACATCATATTATTTTATTGGTCCTTATCTCTATATAGATTTGTTCCTATGAACATATTAACAGAAATTCCCTAAATGCTCTTCGAAAGTTGATAGCCAAAAAAATCATCTGAGCATCTGATTCCGGAAAATATAAAATATTTTTGGTCTTTTATTAAAAACCTCAGAAGAGATGAACATCTGTCAAGCATTATGAAATTCGGAAATGACATATTCGACAATCCTCTCAGTATAGCGAATGCATTTGCCTCTCATTTCCAATCCTTCTATCAGAAATACGACTCTGTTAGCATTGAGTACAGATGACCCCTGAACTTTATCTCTAATCTGTCCTCTCATATTTTCACCGAGGAAGAGATAAGGAACAAGCTTCTGGAACTTGATTTCTCAAAAGTCGCCGGACCAGATGGGATTCGTCCGGTATTACTAAAAAATTGTCCTTCTTTCGCAATCCCTCTGCAGTCTATTTTCCAAAGATCATTTTATAGAGGACATTTCCCACATCAATGGAAATATGCTAACCTAATCCCAATATTTAAAACAGGCGATAAAACCAACTTAGAGAATTACCGTGGAATTTCTTTACTCTCCGCAAAAGTTTTTGAAGGGATACTGTCAGATGACATCTTTAGCTGTTATAAACACCACATTATTCCTAATCAACATGGATTCTATAGAGGCCGATCCACAGCTACCAATCTTGCCATCTTCCAGAAATTTATAACTAACTCTATTGAATAGGGAAATCAAATAGACGTTATTTACGCCGATCTATCCAAAGCTTTTGATAGAGTGTGTCATTCTCTCTTGATTAAGAAACTTGCCGATATTGGAGTTTGGAGTGTCTGGGAGTTTTTTCAGCTGGATCAAGTCCTACCTTACAAACCGACGGCAACGCGTTTCATTTTGTAGTTCAGCGTCACGTGAAGCGTTTGTAACTTCTGGTGTCCCACAGGGTTCGCATCTTGGCCCTGTTTTATTTATATTATTTATTAATGACATTTCTTCATGTTTCAAGTATGCACGGTATCTTATTTATGCAGACGATTTAAAAATATTCTGTCCGGTATCACGAGCCACTAATTATCTGCAATTAGATATAAACAGATTTGTCTCCTGGTGTGAAGTAAATCTTCTTCAGCTAAATGTGTCAAAATGTAAACTGATGAGATGCTAGTAATATCCTTTATTATATAAATAATGGGTCTCTAGAAGTAGTCTCATCAATTAATGACCTTGGAGTCCTATTCGACAAGGACTTATCCTTTAATTTACACTTAAACAGTGTCATTTTAAAGGCTTTTAGGTTACTGGGCTTCGTAAAGAGAAATTCCAAACACATTCAAGATACTCGGGCAATATTGTGTCTATTTAACAGAATATTGCTCCATAATATGGTCTCCATCTTATACCACACATAATAATAGGCTTGAAAGAGTGTAAAATAAATTTTTAAAATATCTCCTCTTTAAATTTCATTTTCCAGCTCAAGGAATTGCATACGAAACAAGACTATTATTACTATGTGGGGTTCAAAGTTTGGAACGAAGGCGACAGTTACTCAATGTCCAGATAGATTGTGAAGATTTGCTAGAATTAGTCCGTTTCTCTTAGGACTAATTACGGCAGAAATTCATTTATCGACAGGCTATTGGGTAACTACAACGATAACTTTCCTAATATTGATATTTTTCATGTTTCACTACAAATTATCAAAGAAAACATAAGACTGTAGATATTTTGTTACTTAAATTTTTTGTTTTTTAATCTATTTCTTATGTGTTTGCAAATGTACTTTCTATATTTTATATTTTTATATTTCTTCTCAATTATATTTTAATGGCGTTGCTATGTACCAATTAGGTTACTCTGTGGTGTACTGCAATAAAGTAAATAAATAAATAAAGGTGCTTTGAGACCCTGTCCACACCTCTCTTCTGATTGGTCGACACAATGACGACAAGTAATGTGTTGTTAAATTTAGATTGGGCAACATACTTTACAGTGAAGTATAAGATATTATCTAACTTAAAATTCATTACATTTTTAAATTAAAGATACTAGAGTATTTGCTTTTGTTGGATCAATTACTGTGTTGTTTTTGTTGTACTATTCGCTGATTGGCCGAAATCCATTTCCATATGTGAAATATTGTTTAATATCATGTTAAAAATAACGGGTTAGTTGAGTACCATTGTATTATTGAAGTAAAACATATTTTTATGAGTGAATTTGTTTATTTACATTGCCCGCATGTAAAAAGGTGCCTGATATGAATTATCGGACTTTAAATTGACATAATAGAAATTTCCAAACCAGTTTATTAATTTTGAATGCGAATGATAAAAAGATCGAAAATGTTTTGCGAATATCTCTGATACTAGTGAGCATTAAACCGCTGACGGGTTCGCTGTACACTGCGTTTTGCTTGAAGAGTACAAGCCTGTTTTGATTAAAGTATGATGCAAATCACTGGATCGTCCCAGCTTGACATTCCTTTGTTGCTTAGTCATTATATGTGACCGGCTGAAAATTATTATTGACACTGAAACTTTCAATCTACCATCACTGCCCACAGACGCTGAATCAGTGAAAATGTCTTGAGTAAACAAGAATTGTGTTGTTGTGTGAGTTTAAATTAACTGACCGTCTTTATACAGGATGATTCGAAATATCGGGTTCCAAAGTGTATTTAAAGTTTTAAAAATGCTTCGTTTGGTCCTGATGACATCCAGTTAAAAAAGTTTTTAAGACGCCAGTCTTGCTTTACAAGATCTTTTCAATATGTAGTTACCATATCCTGATTACTAGATGAACAACTTTATAATACTCATTCAAAAAGTGACATCTTAGAGATAATGTGCAGAACCATCGAGTTAACTTTACTCTGAATAAAAGAGGAGTGCAGTAAAAGTGGGGATATAACGTCACATTCCATAGGCGTACTTTGCAAAATAAAAATAAAAATAAACCAATAAATAACACGGAAGATTATGTTGTTAATGGGATTAAACTTTTTGTAATCTCTTGGCATTAAAATACTTCAGTACCTAAAATCAAAGATTAAAAAAAATAAAAAGTTCAAGAACTATCTTTAAAAGTCTTCACTATAACTACTGATATCGTCACTGAACGAAAAAAGTACGTGTAATTAATAAAAAAGTACATCAAATCAATGGACGTCAACATTAATTTTCAGCCGATGAGAGCTATAATCAATACAATAACCGTTCGTTTCTTAATCCTTAAGTTACGATTTTTGTACGTAAAATTAATAAAATATGAGCATAGATTTATGATCGCAATGATAGATCTATGATAGACGGTTATCAATGTTACGAACGATGGATATTCATCTATGGTTAATGTTTTTAAAAACAATGAAAAGTAAGTACATCTATGATCTCTGTACATTAAAACCATAAATAAAGGCATGGGTCTACGATCGTCGGTTATTAACGTTAGGGATGATTGACATTAATCTATAACACCAATACATTAAAACATAGATTCATAATCACCAGTTAACAATATTATTAAGTTTTATTTATCAGACCTCGCTAAATTAGGTATACTGGTAATTACTTTATCAAAAAATATCAAAACACCTACTTACTAATCATTGGCTCATCTATGTCTACTGATTTGTGTGTCGCGTTTTCCCAAAACCTATATTTTCGAATTTCCCATATGAACAATCAAGATTCAACCAACTGGAAAAGGATTATACAAAAAAATGTATTAGGTCGTTATTTTCTATTGTTCTAATGTTATTGATTCACCTAGGGATTTCAAAGGGAAACAGCATGTTTATAAAAACACTTTTCCAAAAAGTTCCAAAACATTTTGCTCTCTTGTGGAAAATCTAAGTAAATAATTTTAAAACATGTATCAACTGCCTTAAGTATATGAAAAAATTTAAAATGAATTTCGTCAAAGTAGACGAAAATATTTGAAATTTTAGAGATGTCGTCTCTCAAGGCATAAAATAAAGGTTTGAATTGCTGATTTTTCTCAATTTCCAGCTTTTGTTGGGTTTTAGCACAAAACAAAAATGATTCCTGGGAGACCTTTATTATAAAGTTTATATGGGTCGTCTTTCCAAATGAATTTTTGGAACAAAATTTGGTCGATGGTACCAAATATAAAAGTGAAGCATATTTTCCATCTAAAAAAATCAAAGCACGAATGAAAACTACCTTAGGAATTTAAAAAACTTCTATAATCTGACACTTGTGACAACTATTTAAAGCTGAACAGCAGCCTACTAAGTTTTTGACGATTTTTGTTGATTCTCCATATAAATGTATGTGGTGTGGGGCAAAGTGCCACGAGGAAAAGTATTCCCGCACGGTATGAGCAATACATGGTTTTGAAATTAAGTAAGCTATGAGAAATTCGCTACTTTTCATAGCAGTTGTAGAAAAACATTTTTCCCAATTTTTTAAAAAGAATTCACCACTTTATATCAACCTAAAATAAATATTTAAGTTAAAAAAACAGCAATTTTTTATTTTAACATCTTAGACATAGAATTTTAGTATAGGTATAATGTGTGCCAAAATAATATTTACCAAGCGGTATCCGCAGTGTTTTCTTGTAACTATCAGAATGTACCTTCCTTTCTTTGCCGATCTCCAGTCCAAAATTAACCAATTTGGCACAATACTTATTATTTTACTGTCCACAAAACACAAATTGTATCGGAACACCTAACCTCTGCATGTGGGTTGCACTTATATGGGCTAAGGGCGCGGCAACATCTACGCTAGTAGTTCGTAATATTAATGTTCGTAGAGATTGATTTACTAGTAGGTAGCACTATTTTGGCGCGTTTTTAAGCAGTCAATGGTGGCATTCATAGATTTAACGTTTAGTGTTCATCAAAACAATGAAAACCGTTAATTAATTTTCAAAGTTTGTAGTTCTTGGATTTATAAAAAGTTTTTATGGTTTTAATGGTAAAGTACATAGGTTTATAATCGCAAAACATTAATTTGACTAATATTTGTATTATATTAGGGATACAGTTAATTAGTTTTGATTTTTCGGTTATTGTTTTATGACGTGAAATTGTTCGTCCAATCACCGAATCCTAGCATTAATGTCCAAAAAATTGACGACGATACTTTATTGATTTTATGTACAAATATTTTTTCACTGTTTGCTATTACGAGTAATTCTGCCTTCAAGGAATTAAGAAGACTGATAATATTTTTAGAATGAAGCCATTTGGAAATATATATTAATACAAAATTCCGAATCAATTGAAATACATACGATACGGCTTTGAATAAATCTTATCTGTCAAAAGAACAGGTTTATTACAGTAAAAACCATGGAAACATGCATGGGCGCCGTTACAAAAAATGTCAGAGGTGGGCACATTTTTTCAAATCAAACTTTTGCATTAAATTGAAATGAAGATCCTGTTTGTTGCGAGTCACATGGTCTCGACGGCCGACGAGCGACCGCGAAATCTACCGAACTGTTATTTGATACTCCAGCAGAGGACCCCGCAGTTTTTAAAGGGGAAATGGGTTTCACTCAATCTCGCTCAAAAATCACCCCCAAAATGGGGGGAATCGCGTATTCCATCGGTAAAAGATTCCCTACCCTCCGTTTTCAAGGATGGCGTTATCCAAAATTAATTTTGACTTAGCTCCACCCCTCAAACGGTCAAAAACCACTCCCAAAATGGGGGAATCGCGGATTCCGCGTCTTTCACCGGCAAAATATATCTTCCCCTTCGTTTTCGAGGATGCTGAACGCGATGGCGGTATCCAAAATTATTTTCGGCTTGACCCGACCCCTCAAACGGCGAAAAATCACCCTGTAGAGGGTTGGTGTTGGCCGTTTGGGGGATGTGGCCAAGTCGGTGTACAGATGTAACATCACCATAGTGCTCAACATCCTCAAAAACGGAAGATGATGCGGTTTTTCTTGTTTATTAAAAAAATCTCATACTGTAGAGGGTGATTTTTGGCCGTTTGGGGGGTGTGACTAAGTCGAAAATAATTTTAAATACCTCCGTCGTGTTCAGCATCCTCGAAAACGGGGGGAAGATATATTTTGCCGCTAGAAGACGGGGAATTGGAGATTCCCCCATTTTGGGGGTGGTTTTTGTCCGCTTGAAGGGTGGAGTTAAGTCAAAAATAATTTTGGATAACGCCATCGTGTTCAGCATCCTCGAAAACGGGGGGTGGGGAATATTTTACCAATGGAATATGCGGAAAACGCGATTCCCCTCATTTTAGGGCTTATTTTTGGCCGTTTGGGGGGTCGGGTTACCTCTAAAAGAATTTTAACCACCGCCATCATGTTCAGCATCCTCGAAAACGGGGGGGGGGGAGAGGTGGTGCTTAAAATATTTGTATATTTTTCCGACTCACAGAATGCACTAATATATATTATTAATAATTATTAATTAATAGGCCAAATAAGATTTTCGACGTTTAAAAAATCTCCACCTTCGACGGTCGGTATCTCAAAATCCTTTCATTATTTTTTATCGCACCCATGGACACATTTAATGAGAAAGAACGATATGACTGATATTTTCAACATGTTTGAGCGAGATTGATTGAAACCCAATTCTCCTTTAAAAACTGCGGGATTCTTTAAGTTTATCGCGTTTCGACTAATAAATCTAAAATCCAGGGGGGGGCGTCATGGAAACATGATTAAATCAAACGAAATCTTTTGTTAGGCAAATGTATTAAAATTTTCATTTTAACTACAAATAAGCATTGAAGGATGAGGTAAAAATAAAATTTCTACCTCTTAAACCTGTACTACTTCTACAAATTAAATTACTGCACTCCTTTCTTCTCTATATATAAGTGATATCTAAATTACTGTAATGCTTGGAAACCATGGAACCAGAGGAGTACATTATCCAGTATCGGATGGATTGCTATACATTGCGCCTACTTTGTTTAATTTATTTGTCAATGATATTGATGAAGTCACTACCAATCGTAAATATTCAAAAAAGTTAAGTCCACATGACGTTCGTCTTATGCAGGTTGATTTGAATAGTTTAGCAGGATGGATATTCAAATTTGAGTGGCCACCTTCAAGATATTTAAAGTGCTAGAACAACTGTCTGAAATAATAAAAATAAAATATTTCGTTACCGAACTTGAAATCATCCTGTATGAATAAAAATTTAAGAGTGAACTATCTAAGTGCTAAATGTTTCAAACTTTCACTTCTTTTCAAAAACGAAAGTATTTTATAAGTGTGTTATAATTTTTGTTTATTTTTAACCATCGGTTATCTAATTCTAATTTGAATGTTTAACTTTGAAATGCAAACATCTTGCATACTTGACAGGCACTTCAATACCATGTACTAATTTGTTATTTCTATTTTTACAAGCTCGTTTAAAACTCTTACTGTTGAATTTGGATGATAATTAGTCATTTTTTTCCTAATTTTAATTTTAAAGAAACATAATTTGTAAATTAATTTTTATTTTTATTAAAAGCGGTTTCGCGTACTATTTGCATAAACTTCTACTTTATCTATTTTTTGTCCTATTCTAACGAAGGAAGACACCTAGTAGCAGTGGCGGATCCAGGGGGGCCAAGCAAATGTAAGAAATAAGCCAATAGAACATTTTCATCGATACCTTTTATCTTCCTTGAATTCATCCAAGACCCAAACATTTTGAACTCCTTGTGGTAAGCATCTCGGGACTTTTCTGGCAAAATCTGCACCGCTGCTTCTTCCGCTTCCGTAAAGATAACCTCAGGAACGTAATTTTCATCGGTTTCCTCCATTTTCTATACTTTTTTTTCTTCAAAAAAGCTTCCCTTTTCTGAAAGGAAAACTGACAAGTGTCAAAATTTATTGAGATATTTGCTAACAATTTATCAACCAAACAAACAACCTACTTTGACCAAAATGTAAAAAAATCTCTGTCAAGTCATTCTGACATTTATAGGGTACTGAGACGCAAGTAGCTTTGATTTGATCACAAAGCTTATTAATTATTATCTCATAAAAAAACGATTTCTTCCACTTGTTGGATAAAACATTGTATGCCACTCGCGTGTTGTTTCCTGTCACTTGAGAATTTATACCACGAGGCCGTCAGGTACACTAGTACCATAAATAACTATTATATAATGTATTAAAATCTCTCAGAAAAAAATTAAAAACTAATGACTTTCTTAGAAAGCTTAGTCTCCTCTTTAAAATGCTTTTTTTGTGAACATTTTAGGCAAAGATACTTTAGTTTTTTCCCGAACGCATCGCTATTTGTATTCAGCGTCTTGGCGCGCGTAGAGTTTTCGTATTCGCTTTCTTATTTTTCATAATTTTTTATTATATTACTTTTTTTTAATAACTTATAATATAAATTTCAGCGATATCACATTTTATGGGAGATTTTGGTCTTTTGGCTCTGGCAACTGGGCTACAGATCCATCAACAGAAAATGATCCCAACCTTTTTAAAACAAAGTTACAATTTTTTGTTGCACTGACGAGCAAATGCATTGGTCACAAAAAATATAAAAATTGTCGTTTTTAATAATTTGCCTACTTAAATATGGGTGTGCGGTGATTGAATTTCTAAGTTCATTGCACTTAAATCTCGTTAAGTTGTGTCTATTCAGAGAAATAATCTTGAAGAGAGTCTTTTTTGTAATATTATTAAGTACAAGTCGACACCGCATCGTGTCGTTATATAAAACTAACAAAGTTTCGAAGGATCTGAGCCAAGAAATAATCTTCTAATTTTAGAGTAACTAACAATTCATTTAGTTAAGATGTTAAGTGAATATTTTCTTGAAATTGCATTTTTTTTTGAAAAGTTATGTTACATACAAATAATCATGAACTGATTACTAATTTAAATCCCTAATTATAGACATTTTTTAACTATTAACGTTGTATTTTTATTTAAATATTTATTTATTTTATTTTTGTTAATTTCTAATATAATATCTACTTTGAAGTTAAAAACCCAACTTGTGAATGTATGGAAACAAGATAGAAATTAAATGTATTCGATTCAACATCCCAAGAAAGCATTTTGCCTTTCAACCTCGTCGTTTGGGTCTTTTAATCCAACAAATAAAATTCCAAACACGCGTAAAGTTTAACTAATAGATAAACTAGGCAATCGTGCTACAATATACAGGGGGTTTCCTAATTGATAGCCGATATTTCACTGGGAGAGTCTTGGGATATTTTTAAGATAAAGTTGTCAAAAAAATGCACGGATATGCCATTCTAACGTTCAGCAAAATTCGGTTAAATATTTCAACGTGTTTTTGAAATAATAAAAAAAAGTGTTTTGAAAAATTAAGTAACGTCATTAAGTCGATGCAAAGATATTTTTTGGGCAAGAATACAAAGCAAATTGTAATTTAAAAAATCATACGTCCGTTAATCTAAAACACAAAAATTTTTGCCGATTATTCAAAAAGAAATATGAAATTCGCAAATTAAAAAATGGAGTAAATTTGGATTAAAAATCGATTAGCATTATGGAAGTTTACGAAAAGTGTCAAAAAAGTCTTAAATCATAAAAAATCATTTTTTTCGACAAAAATACATGAGAAATTCTGAATTTTAAAAATATCGATGTCCAAATATTTAAATAATAAAAATAAATCAGTACATGTTAATTATACTAACAAAAACAATGAGTATTACCAGTCAGAATAAATAATACCCAGATCCCTTATGCTAATTCAGCAAAGTATCATCATGTCAAAAAAAAACGTGAAGAACTCATAAAATTCAGAAAAATGTATTGGCTGCTTGGATGAAATTCTACCCTGTCATTATATAACAAAATATTGTTATACAAACAAATTCTGAAACCGGTATCCAGTTTTGGGGCTGTGCCAGTCAGAGTAATTTATTCATAATACAGAGATTCCAGAACAAAGCATTAAGGAGCATAGTCAACGCTCCCTGGTACTGCAGAAATAGTGACCTCCACCAAGACTTGGAGATGGACACTGTTAACCAGACAATTAACAAATTTGCAAGAAGTCACGAACATCGATTTCACCAACACGTGAATGTCGAGGCCATCCAAGCTCCTGGACAACAGTGATATAGTAAGAAGACTCAAGAGGAAGAAGCCCTTTGAGTTAGTGTAAGTGAAAGTGACAGAAAAAAGCAGAACATAGTCTGCAGTAGTGAATTCACGTTAAGTAGGTAAGGTGTAAAAAAAATTATCAGAACCTAAGGTACACTATACTCCGTTTGAAAATACATGATAGCACAGTTTTTATGGCAAAGGTCTTTATACCGGATTGTTCGATCTGAATTTTCACTAGATTTTAGTATGACCACCCCGAAAAATCTCGAATACAATACATCATAAAATGTAAATAAGCAAACCCTAAGGGATTAACCAATAATTCTATACCTCAGTGACGGGGAACACGAAATTACTTTAATTTAAAAAATAGTAAACTGTCAATATTAAGTACCCACATTTATTTTTATAAAAATAGTATACCTACTAGATATTAGGTTAGGACATTTCCTTAAAATTTAATAATAAATATAAACACAACCAAATTTATATGATATAGATACTAAAAAAAAAACCTTTACAAAAAAATATTTTCTCATAAAACATTTCGTTTTAGAGATAAGGGGTGATTCCATATAAATTTGTTTGTTTGTATTTCGGGTACTAGCGTCATATAAACTTATTATAATTAATATAAATATACATACCTAAATAAGTAAGTCGTTTTCTCCCGATAAGGAGTCATCATCATCATCAGTTTCCTCACTTCCCACAGAAACAATAATTGGTTCTATTGTTTCCTCTATTAACATATCAAGTTTCCAGAATTTCTCTTCCTCTACTATGATATGTCTTATAGCGTTTTGCCAATTGTCCGGTGAAATTTTTGATATGGGGTCACATAATAGTTGACGAACATCTTGAAGTTTAAATGTTGTATTGTTTCTCGCGTCATATCCCTTCATTTGAGCCTAGATTAGTTCAATGGGGTTAAGTTCACAGTGATAAGGTGGTAACCTCAACTCCATGTTCTTTTGCTATTTCATCTACACTATACTTCTTAAATTTTGGTAAATGTTGTTTACATAACTGCAATAGCTCTTTTTTGAGTAATCCCTCTTCTGCCACTATTTCTTTGGTTATTAGCCAATCGGAGAGTTCTTACTTTTTCCATTTGGATGGAGATATAGAACAAAGAACCAAGCACCAAATTTTAAAATTCGGAGTCTATTAGAGAAACACACTAATTTTTGAAAAAATAATATTAAAAAATCTCTAAAATAATGCTTTTTATTTACCTTAAGAGTTCTAAGTACCATTTTTTTTATATTTATTAGTTTATTAGTTATTTTAAAATTATTTATCAAATTTTAAAAAAGCCGAACTCTGATTTTTATAAATGGTTCTTGGTTCTTTGTTCTATATCTCCATCCATTTAGTGTTAGGTAACGGTTCCTCTAATCTTGAATGGTAACTGGCATTGTCCTTAACTATTACAGAATTGGTCGGTAATAAATCATTTGACTGAAATATTCCTCAAAAACATCAGCAGTCATTTCTTCATGGTAGTCTTTCGTAGAATTTGAAACAAATTCTAACAAGCCTCTATCAACAAATCCTTTATCTCCTCTAATATGAGTGATAATTAAACGGGGACCTTTACCATTTGGAAATTTTAAGCCAGTAGACAAACCTTCTATAAATGCCTGACGAGCATTTTTAACCTGTTATCTTGCCAAACTTTTTTTTACAAAATGTCCTTCATTTATCCATGTTTCATCTAAATAAAAAATATGTTTGTCTTCTCTTCTTAATTTTCTAATTTCCCTTAAATATTGTCTCCTTCAACAAATAATTTCATCTTTCTCTATGAGCGCATATTTTCTATCGTTCTTCCCTCAAACGAAGTCTAATTCATGTAAAGTTTTCCACAATTTGTCTCTTTTAACATTTGGCAAAGTTTCGTCTCCATTAATGTCTACTAAAAGTTTATCCAAAGTAGGTATATCTTTTTTTGTAAATTAAAGGAATGCACTTTTCTTCGGATCAGTTGTTTCATAGTACCGTCTATTTGAGTGGGTTTTCTCGCAGTTGACGTTTTAGGTGCTACTGTAATACTTCCATCCTTTCGTTGCTTTAAAAGTCTGTAAATGGTTGCTTCTCCAACTCCGGTCATATGTGAACACTTAGAAACTATACTCCGAACAGTATTATTGAAATGTTCATGTACAGGGTGGCCAAATAAGAATGCGAGGTACTGTATCTGGGAAACTATCCATCGTAGAGGCTTGCGGAAAAAAAAGTTATTACTAAAACGGCCAAGAGAAAACCTGGAAAATATTTTCAAGTTTCTGAAATGGCCGCTAGGGGGGCGTAACTGCAATCTTGAATCTAAGAAAGTGATGTTTCTGTGAATTCCGCTATATTAACCTAACAAAAAATACCTGATCTTTAAAGTAGAGGATAATCTGAACCTTTTTTGTTCAACAAATTTTACTGTATCTCTAAAAATAGAGTGGTGGGGGTATTCAAATGTTTCAGTAAAAAATACCCTGTATATTCGAAACGGCTGAGCCGATTGTAACAAACTTGGGCTAGTTGAAAAGAGCTATTCTTGGGCTACAAATGTTATAATATTTGAAGTTTTGTTAGGTTCACATGTCGCCGCTAGAGGGCTTTTTTCGACATTTCGACAGAAATGGTTAATTTTCTCAAAAAAATTAAATACATTGGTATGATTTCTTTTTCATGAAAAAGTAGCTAAATGATACCTAAACAAGCTCGCGAAAACCGCATCTCGATATCTTGTTCCTAACCTAAAATTTCGGCCAAAGAAAATTTTATTATTATTTTTTAAAATAATTAATTCCTTTTATTATGTAAGTTGTGGCCCTAGAAATGACCGGTTTAAAAAAGAAAGGTTTTTAATGCCCCCGTAAATGCTGACCATCACGCTCTATGCATTGCTGAAGCCTCTCATGGGTAGACAAAACTGCAGCTTCAATTTCGGCTCTCGGTATGTTACGTAATGCATTACGGATTCGGTTTTTCATATCTCTCTCGTCGTAGGTTGTCTGAAAATCAAGACAAGTTAAGTCTGGTGATCGCGCAGGCCATGGAAACAGACTTCCTCTTCCAATCCACCGCTGTTGTAATACTGCATTAATATGCTCTCGTACTATAATGGAGAATTTTTATTTCAAATTATTTGGACCGATGAAGCCACCTTTAAAATCTGCACAATATGCATTATTGGTCTGCAGAAAATCCGCATTGGTTGCGTGAATTTCAGCACCAAGGACGTTGGAGTTTAAATGTGTGGTGTGGCATACTGGGAGGCCGAATTATTGGGCCATATTTTTTCGAGCAATCCCTAAGCGGCAATATCTTTCTTGACTTTTTGGCCAATAAATTACCGTTGTTGTTGGAAGATGTGCCACTGGAAACACGTCAAAACTTGTTTTTGCATTTGGATGGTTGCCCAGCACATCATGCTATTATTGTGCGAGAGCATATTAATGCAGTATTACAACAGCGGTGGATTGGAAGAGGAAGTCTGTTTCCATGGCCTGCGCGATCACTAGACTTAACTTGTCTTGATTTGATTTTCAGACTCAACCTACGCCCAGAGAGATATGAAAAACTGGATTCGTAATGCATTACGTAACATACCGAGTGCCGAAATTGAAGCTGCAGTTTTGTCTACCCATGAGAGGCTTCAGCAATGCATAGAGCGTGATGGTCACCATTTAGAGCATTTACGGGGACATTAAAACCCTTTCTTTTTAAATCGGTCCTTTTTAGGGCCACAACTTACATAATAAAAGGAATTAATTAGTTTAAAAAATGAAAATTTAAATGATTTCCGTATAAAATTTTCTTTGGCCTAAATTTTAGGTTAGGAACAAGATATCGAGATGCGGTTTTCGCGAGCTTGTTTAGGCATCATTTAGCTACTTTTTCATGAAAAAGAAATCATACCAATGTATTTAATTTTTTTGAGAAAATTTAACATTTCTGTCGAAATGTCGAAAAAAGCCTTCTAGCGGCGACATGTGAAACTAACAAAACTTCAAATATTATAACATTTGCAGCCCAAGAATAGCTCTTTTCAACTAGCCCAAGTTTGTTAAAATCGGCTCAGCCGTTTTGAATCTACAGGGTATTTTTGACTGGGACCTTTGAATACCTCCCACCACTTTATTTTTAGAGATACAGTAAAAATTGTCAAACAAAAAAGGTTCAGATTATCCTCTACTTTAAAGATCAGGTATTTTTTTGGTACGTTAATATAGCGGAATTGACAGAAACATCACTTTCTTAGATTCAAGATTGCAGTTACGCCCCCTAGCGGCCATTTCAGAAACTTGAAAATATTTTTCAGGTTTTTCTCTTGGTCGTTTTAGTTATAACTTTTTTTTCCGCAAGCCTCTACGATGGACAGTTTCCCAGATACAGTACCTCGCATTCTTATTTGGCCACCCTGTACAAGAGCGTCATGTAGCCGATTAGAAATTTTAATCCTATCTAAGAAAGTTGAGGGTTACTTAAATTGATCTTGAATTGTATATATTTTCTACCTGTAGAGATTACATACTTACCAAGAATTGAAATAAATTGGTATTTTTAAAAATTTTAGGAAGAAAACCCAAGATTTCCTTTTGGAACAAATAATGCTAAACATTTTATTTTAGAAATTATCCGCCACTGATTTATTATGTTATATTGGGGTTTATCTTCTGGGTCATAAAAATTTTGCTATCAATCATTTTCAAACGGAGTATAGTGAGTAGACTTTAGTTATCCAATCTTCACGTATTAATTTAAGTTGGACAAAAATTACTATTGATTGTTATGTGATCAGTTTGTAGTATTAACAAATGCCCCGTAAGGGGTATTTTAATATAAAAAAAATATTTAAATAAGGAATTTTGTTGAGAATTATAATTTTAGTATAATCCTCGTTAAATGTTTTTTTTTGAATAGATAAGTAAATTCCACAATGTGAAACTAACAAGATGTCTCAAAACCGTACTAACGTTATTTACTTTAACGACATAAATACGTAGTGTTAGCATTTTGAGAAGAAGCACTTAGCCAAAAAGAATGAAAGTAGGGCATCCGTCTCGGCGAATATTTTATATTAATAACATGTTTATAAACATTCACTGATATTAGTTACTTTAAGCTGATATAACAAAACAATACGTGAATTAAGGGAAATGTTTTGAACATTTATCGTGTTTTCGATGCAAATTTGTAGAAAATTTAATAATAGAAATGGTATAAAACTTCGCGTTGAAACTAACTGTACAAAATACATTTTAATTAATTTTTTATTGACATGGAATTGAAAAATAAAATATAATTTTTTGGTAAAGAAAACTTATCTACTAATAATCTGGCAGTGACAGTTGTCAAAGTACAAATTAATATCAATTATTTACACAGGCAGCCTATGAATTTTCTTGATTTATTATAAATATTTGGTACCTTCATTTTATTAATAATACTTTTTGAAACATGTAAGATTCTTGTGCATTTTAAAATGTGTCTGTAGGTTCTTGCCAAACCATTTAAAAATTAATTTATTTATTTTTAATTCCTACATCGTATCATCTAAGAGTATTTACTATAACCATATAACCATATAGAATAGTGAAAGTATCTGGTACTGAAAGAATAGTTTTGTTTTATAAAGTAATCATTTTGTAATAACTGTATTTCATCATTAACATCCTACACATCAAGGACATCAATTAAAAGCTTATTCATTTCTTAAGATATAATAAAGTCTTTTATTCCGCCCAAAGTTGCTATGGCCAGGCTCGTTTTATTGAATGAGAAATTTTTCTAAAATATTGTTTCAGGGAAGAGTCATAATATAAATAGAGTGTGATATAATGTTATCTAATAAATTAAAAATTAATGACACTGTTTGTGAACTCTATTACACAAACAAACAATATTAGTAATAACTGATAGCTATTTTTATTTCTGTGAATGATTTCGATTTGATTTATGAACATTTAAATTACCCTCAGAGTTGAATTGCAATTTTTATGTTTATTTTGCAGAATTATATGGTGTTTAAAATAATCTAGAAAGTACCAATTCAACAAAATTTTATCTAAAATACACTAAAATAAATTAAAAATTTCTAACACAATATCTATACTATATTTGCAAACCATGAGTCACATGAGACATTTATTAAAAATTTATATGAAATGTCAAACTACGCAAGTGACAGTCGAAGGTGTCTAGATATTGAAAAACTACGAAATCGTGAATTATTATTATTCAACGAACCTGTTATTTTTAACACTATATTAAAACTGGCCTATATAAATAATTTGAAAATACAAATATAAACGGGTTATATCAAACTAATTGTCGTTTCAATTATTGTCAATTTATAATTAGAATTAAATATTATTTTTTCTTGACAGTCAACAGGCTTTTCAGAAAATTTAAAATTGTTGATTTCGAAACCTTTAAACTTTTTAATTACCGACTTACGTAGAATGATAAGTGGGACATTGTTGTATATTTATATATTTTTATGTAAAAGTAGGTATTTTAATGTTTTATGATTAAAAATCCGTTAACCTAAGTATCCAAAAAGAATGTATTTGATCGACGTTTATATTGCCTACTTTGTACAATTTTATTACGAAATTTGTCCCGTTATGTATGTGAAAGCCAAAAAAACAAACCTCAGTAGGTAAATATGATTTTTCGTCGACCTCTACAAAAAATGACATTTTTCGTACTAATTTCCGAATGAAAAGTTAACTATTTTTGAAGGCAAGTACTTTTCGTCCTCAAATGACTCGCACCGTGCCGTATCCTTGTGCCCACAGCGGGCACCGTGCCGTATCCTAGTGACCACAGCGGACGAAAAGTGTTTGCGGACGAAAAATGCTTGCCTTCAAAAATGGTCGATGTTTCGTTCGGAAATTAGTAGGTTTTTGTAGAGGTCGACGAAAAAATGTAATATGCGCCTCGACGAAAAACTGTGTATTGTCTTGCCTGCTTGCTAGCCTCGGCTATCAATTTGCAGACTCGACTATCAATTTGCAGAATCGACTATAATAGACAGTTTTTCGTCCTTGGCACATAAATAACTATTTTATATGACTTCAAAATAACGTGTCTATAATTTTTTCTAAAAATATCATGCCACTTTTGATCTTTTCTAATTTGTTTTTTTTTTAAGTTTACATCTAAAAAGGTATATGTATTATTGACGTTTACAAAAATCCTATCTGTCCAAGTTCTACCTTATACGAAACAATAAAGAACATTTTTTAGATATGCTACCATCTAAGGTTAGAAGAGAGTTTTGACACTTTGTGTGTTGCAAAGTTTTTATTTGACTGATTCTAGTCAAGATGTCACTCTCTTCTTTGTATCCCTTTTAGGGATTAATACAAAATTAGAAAAATTTGTTCTAAAACGAATTACTTAATAATAATAATAATAATAATAATAATAACTTTATTGCTTATAAAACGTAGTTTGTAGCAATGGGTACAAGAGTTTAATTATCAAGCTGAAATAAAAAAAAAACAAAAATTACATAATGAAGAAAAAATAGTAATTATAAATTGTAAATCATTCATTTATAATAAATGCTCTAAGTTTAATTATGTTCCAAAAATATGCGCTAGTGCATTTAGCGTCTTCTATAGTGATATTATTTAATGACTAATAAGAAAACGAATGTTATATTTTTCGAATCGATTTGGATGCAGAAATTTGTACTACATTATAATTTAAATGCAACAGAAATCCAAATAAAGCAGTAAATAGAATAAAAGTGAAAAAAAACTTTTTGTAGATAAACAGTGTAGATACTCTTGTTTGTTCTTAAAATCCAATAACTATAGACCACCACACATTTAACTTAAAGTAATTGACGGGATAAATAAAATAATATTTATTGCAAACTAGTGCGTTACTTTTTTAAATGATGTCCGATCGTTATGAATTTTGGATATGATATTTTTCAGTACTTTCCTGACCCTGACCTGCCTGACCCTGCTAACTATAGAACTCGGTGTACCTATTACCTTTTAAAATATATCATTGAAGTTTATACTGGTAAATAAGGCTATAATAATGACCTTTTTTTAGGGATTTGCCGCCGACTAAAGATTCTTTTATTTTTCATGTGAGAAGGGCATGTTTACAATGCGCAATTTTCAAAACGACATATATGTTAAAGCCAGATCTGCTAGAAATTCTAAAGTTTGATTACGAACGCAAAGACAATAATTGTATAGTTCCAAAATTAATGTCCAAAGAGCCAAACCTACATTTTAAAAAAATTACTCCATTTGCAAATGTAAATTATTTAACTGTGATAACAAGTGCAAATGCTTGAAAGCAAATGTAAGATGCAATATAAGTTACCAGTGTGAGGGAAAATGCATTGAAAAATAAATATTTTAATTAGATAATAATAATATTGTGTCTTACAAAATAAATACTATTCTGTTAGTTTAAAAGACAGTAGCCGTTCTAAACTAATTTTGATATTTTTAAGTACTTAATTATATATCCTATTTTTAAGTTAATTAAGCATGAATGCTTACATTCGAGATTTTTCGAAAATTTAAAACTATTAACTAAACAATGTGGGATGTATAAAAGATGTACTTAAAATTAATTAAAAAAACGACAATTTCAAAATAATCCACAATAATATTTCCAGCCTAAACCATAATTTTGACAAATTTGTTCTTACGTTAGAAAATATTAATATAAAATTTGACTGCTTACCTACTTTAATATTTAACTTAATTATTTTTTTATTTAATCATACCATGCCACAAACAAATAACCTGTTTACTTCGTGGTCGTTTATTTGTTTGTTAGTATAATTTGTAGATTATTGTTCTATTGTAAAACGAATTACTTAACTAAACCATAAAATTTTAAAATAATATTCCTCACAAAGTGTTTTGCTGTCCCATCAAAAACATTCGTGTAAACATGGACCAATTTTTCATTAAACTATTGAAATTTGTTAACAAGAAAAAACTTTTGATATCTATTCGGGTTTCAAATCTCCACCCTGTACAGGGTGTCCCAAATTGTTGTGTTTTGCAGGGTATCTCGTAAACTAGAAGAGATAGAAGAAAAGCAGTTAAGATGTTATGACTTCTTTTTTTGTTAAAGTAACGATAGCCTAATTAAATCTTTAGTAACTCCCTGCAGTTGGTAGATACAGGGCGATTATTGAAAACTGTCGAAAACTACAAGGTACTTTAATTTCTTAATTAAGAAAAATATAAAAAAAACGTTATAAAAACTTTTGATAGATATAATATTAAAGAGTTCAGTGGCGCACAGATTTTTTTTAGGGGGCTCACTAAGGAAATATAATGCAAAGTTATGTTTTTTAAATGGGACACCCTGCATATTTTGACGTTTTTCGTTTCCTTTTTTAATTCTCATTCACCTGATATGTCATATTATATATCTATTTTCAATGGTTGGAGCTACAGTGCAAATAAACCATTTATGGATGTTATCATGTGAAACACCCTTAAAAAATTGAACACTCAGTAACGAAATTTAACATTTTATTATAAGTATACTGATGTGTGACAATTTTATTTATCAAAATTATAATTAATAAAAAATAAAACCAGATTAAAAAAATAAAAACAATAAACTTATGAAACAACAAGAAACATTGTAACAACTAACTTATTTGGGGATTTTTAAAAAATAATATTTACAAGACTAACTTCGAGAGTAGGGAAGATTTATTACAAAATATTCATGCCGCATTTAGAAAAATAAAGCCAGTGTACATACTCAATTGTGTAAGATCGGTAAGAAAAAGGTGTGCGTCAATTATTACTACAACAAAACGGAGGACATTTTGAACATTTAATGTAATTTTTACATTCTAATAAAATTAGTTATAGGTAGATTAGTTGTTACAATGTTTCTTGTTGTTTCATAAGTTTATTGTTTTTATTTTTTTAATCTGGTTTTATTTTTTATTAATTATAATTTTGATAAATAAAATTGTCACACATCAGTATAATTATAATAAAATGTTAAATTTCGTTACTGAGTGTTCAATTTTTTAAGGGTGATTCACCTGATAACATCCATAAACGGTTTATGTGCACTGTAGCTCCAACTATTGAAAATAGATAAATAATATGTCATATGAGGTGAATAAGAATTAAAAAAGGAAACGAAAAACGTCAAAATATACAGGGTGTCCCATTTAAAAAACATAAGTTTGCATTATATTTCCTTAGTGAGCCCCCTAAAAAAAAATCTGTGCGCCACTGAACTCTTTAATATTATGTCTATCAAAAGTTTTTATAACGTTTTTTTATATTTTTCTTAATTAAGAAGTTATAGTACCTTGTAGTTTTCGACAGTTTTCAATAATCGCCCTGTATCTTCCAACTGCAGGGAGTTACTAAAGATTTAAGTAGGCTATCGTTACTTTAACAAAAAAAGAAGTCATAACATCTCAACTGCTTTTCTTCTATCTCTTCTAGTTTACGAGATACCCTGCAAAACACACCAATTTGAGACACCCTGTACTATTTAAAGAATAAATAATCAAATTATTTCAAATTCCTGCATACATCCTTAAATATACTGATATATTTTAGTGATGTAATTTTATGAAAAGAATCTTCGTGACACACGCTTTGGAGTAGACGCATGATAACAAGTGCCGCAAGTTAGGAGCTTGTGCTTTATAACGGTGTTCTATTCATAGGTCGAGGGATCAAATTTATGCGGTGCACAAAATTTGTTCCGATTTCAATCTACTCACGTTCAATTCATGCTAGTTTACATGAAAATTTCCTTAAGCGATACATAAATAATTGTGATGATAATAATAATATGTGATCTTTTTTCTTTTATTTTATACAGGGTGACACAGCAACCATGTAACAGGCTACAGTATCTGTGTTTCTCAAGATAAAATTATAAAATTTTAGGGCATTAAATGGGACCTTAGTGGCCTCATTTTAGTCAGTTTGTTTCACTTTTACTACTTCCGGTTTTACCGGAAGTGATACCAACTTTTGAATTTGAAACGGGACACCCTGTATATTATTAAATTTTTGGAATCTACGTGATAACCTGATTTCATCGATGTATCATACTTGGTATCTCAAGTGAATAGTTAAGGAGCTACACACAAAAATACGAAAAATCAAAATTGGCTTAAATAACATGCCAAAGAAATAAACAATCAATATTATTTATTCTTCATTTGACAATTTTAATAAAAAAATACTAATCCTTAAAAACACAAAAAAATATTTACAAACTAAATCAAATTTTCAAAATGTTCTTCTAGAAAAATCGTTTTCATACAACTCTTGATGAATTTGATACTTGAAATATTTATTTATATTTATATATTTTTTAAATTCTTCTAACAGATTCCCTGCTTACATCAAACTGTCTTTCTATTTCTCTCAAGTTAGATGTTGGGTCATAAGTTACATATTCAAGTACATTCTTCACTTATTATAGATTCGTCATTTTCAGCAATCAGTTCCCTTCTTAACTGAGTTTCAAAACTCCAGAAATAATTGTTAATTGGATGATTCCTGTTGGGAAATCTATTTCTATACAACTCAGCAGCAGCCCTTGAATTTTTTCGACATTCACCAAATATTAATAACATGTCTATTTGTTCATTACGAGTATACATTTTTATCAAAAACGATTTTAGATCATTTACTTTATTTTGCAGTTTAAATCACCAGCTCTATGATAGTTAACTGTCAAATTCACCGTCACCTAAATAAATCAAAATAATGTCATAATCACCGCCGCCTTGATAATATTAAAAAATTATTTAATGTATTGCTTTAAAGTATGATAGTTTTCTCATTTGAGAACATTAACTAAGAAATGCACATAAAATGTAATTTAAAATTATGCACTTAATTAGAATAGAGTGCGTTTATTGTTTTAGGAAGAAAAAAAACAAGGGTTGCAATTTAAATAAGGTATGAAAACAGGGGGGAAAATGGGTTAAATTAAAAAAAAAATAAAAAATCGTACAATTCAGTTGTTTTATTAAATTTATAAATTTTTTGAATTGCATTAAATAATTTAATGTAATATTTAAGTTAGTGCCGTTTTTTCCCTTTGTTTATTTCTTTGTTATGAAAACGATTTTTCTAGAAGAACATTTTGAAAATTTGATTTAGTTTGTAAATATTTTTTTGTGTTTTTAAGGATTAGTATTTTTTTATTAAAATTGTCAAATGAAGAATAAATAATATTGATTGTTTATTTCTTTGGTATGTTATTTAAGCCAATTTTGATTTTTCGAATTTTTGTGTGTAGCTCCTTAACTATTCACTTGAGATACCAAGTATGATAAATCGATGAATCACGTAGATTCCAAAAATGTAATAATATACAGGGTGTCCCGTTTAAAATTCAAAAGTTGGTATCACTTCCGGTAAAACCGGAAGTAGTAAAAGTGAAACAAACTGACTAAAATGAGGCTACTAAGGTCCCATTTAATGCCCTAAAATTTTTTAATTTTATCTTGAGAAACACAGATACTGTAGCCTGTTACATGGTTGCTGTGTCACCCTGTATAAATCTGCAATCAGAATCAACTGATCCGATATCACAGGAATTCATAATCTAAACTTTTATTTTTATTTTTTTTTTGTTTTAGGATGATGAAGAAGACGAATTTGAATACGAAGAAGAGGAAGATAATGAAAATTTGTTCGATGAAATTCAAGCAGAAGAGCCCACAGAAAAACCAACGAGTACATCGGCGCCTCGACCCGTGTCTAAGTTAACCGAATACAAATGGAATCATTTTGGAACTAGAGAAAAAGTAGAAGAATCTATGAGAAATCAGTTGAATCTAAATCCAAATAAAGAACGTAAGTTTACGACATATAACATCTACACCAACTTACAATTTGCTACAAATTTGTAAACAAAAAAACACTTGGAAACGCTGTGATCTGACATAGGGGCGTGACCTATCCAAGATGGCGTCAATTAGGGTGAAGATTTTAATGTAACATGAGTGCTGGTCGCGTATTAGATATAAAAAATGAGTCTCACGATTGACCAAATTTGCAAATGCGACACTTTAGGAACAGCACTGTTAATTAGTGGATGGTCGACTGAGGAATCGCACCTGGTAGATGAAAATCAATTTCTAAATATTTAATTAAGTAATTAAAAATCAGAAAATGATTTCTGCCATCGGTGGGATTCGAACCCACAACCCTTGGGTGTATATTTATTAAACAAAATAAAACTTTTCAGAATTAAACGTCAAAGCGGTGATAGAACATTATGCACGCGTCAACCAACAATCTAAATGTAAGAGTCCTTTACCGAGAGTAATATCAGTTCAACAAGAGCATTCAGATCCCACAAGAAGTTATATACCAGCATGTACAGTATTATATCGATGTGCTGAGGATTCTGGTTGCTGCAAAAGGGACACTCGATGTCAGTATAAAACGAGAGAGTTAGTTTCTCTTTATTTTTATGTAAGTAAGTTTATTTTTTTACTTGCTCTACAATACGCATCACCCTGTAAATAAACGTTTATTTTAATTCAGTATTCTGTTCGCAAATGTGCTACCATCTATCAGTAAAACTGATAAATGAAGCTTAGAAGAGAGTTTTGACAACTTTACAAAGCAACAAATTCCCAACTTGCATTGGGGGTTGCAAACCCAACTTTCATTGGGGGTTGCAAACCCAACTTTCATTGGGGGTTGCAAACCCAATTTGCAATGGGGGTTGCAAACCCAATTTGCAATGGTGGTTGCCAAGTTTTTTTACTGATTCGGAAAAATTAAATTCCTAACTTGTTTGCTTACTCAGTATTCAGTATTAAAACTTGCATTTGGTGTCTGATTGATTTGATTCCACTTCAATCTATTCTAGGTTATTGTTTTTTAAATGTTTTTTTGTAATGTAGTGCTGAATATGATCGCGTTAATATTAAAACATCGAAACATGCTTTAAAACACATTTATATCTTTCATCCCAAGACTATGGTTTCTGTTATACTCTGAATAAAAGAGGAGTGCAGTAAAAGGGGGATATAACGTCACATTCCATAGGCGTACTTTGCAAAATAAAAATAATTTTTTTTATCTACACCCGTACTATAATACACTTATATGCTCATAATCCGTTTCATAATGAGATCCATTATGATACAGATTTTTCATTACGATACAGATTTTTATTTTGCAATAAATCTCTAGTTTTACAAAATAAACCCTACAAACCCTATATCAGCAAAAAGCTCTTAAAAATGGCCATTCAATGATTTAATAAAATATACGGTGATGTATTTGAAAAAGTCGAGTTATTGCTATTTGTAATTTGTCATTTTCAAAAAATCGTAGTAGGCGAGTTCGCCTATATCTCGGTTGCGCTAAAGCTTAAAGAATCGAATGAAAAAAGTTGATTAAGTTAGATATCAACGGTTTATGGATTGGAGAAATACAAATTACAATTTTGTAGAATTTTTTATAGAAATACGAGTAATTACTGTTATTGTGTTCAATACAAATATAAATATAATATTTATAGTTCTTCATTATTTATCGGGTGTAGATAAAATAGCGTATGCAACTCTCATGTAATGGTTATTAATACACTCGCATAAACCATACGAAACTCACCTTCGGCTCGTTTCGTATCCCGGTTAATGCTCGTGTATTAATAACAATCATTACATGATCGTTGCATAATATACTATTTATTCACTGCAATTTACAATCTACTCATAGTATATACAGAGTAATTAGCAAATAAGATGTAACGAAAGGTGACTTGAGCAGGTTCCAGCGATGGATCTCTGGAATTTTTTCTGGCTATAATCTTCTTTCGACTGGTTGATTGAAGAGTTCATTAATCATTTGTTTACGATGATTAGTGGTACGGTTTCTGTATTTGTTGGCATTGGCTCTTATCACTTCTGTTATGAATGGAATGTCCAGGTCGTCGTGCAGCGTTTGATTTGAAACATACCAAGGAGCGGCAGTTATCATTCTGAGCACTTTTGATCGGTATGTTTGGAGAATTTTTATATTGCTAGGTTTACTGCATCCCCACAGTTCTATGCCGTAAGTCCAGATTGGTTTGAGTACAGCCTTATATAAGATTCTTTTGTTTTCCATGGATAGTTGGCAGCTCATGTTTTTTGTTTTGAAGATCCAGTTGTCGTTGTTTGATTTTTATCTGCGTCTTCCATGTTAATTTTTGGTCCATCAGGTGAAGTCCAAGACATTTCACCTCAGCTTTGACGGGAATGGGCGTGTTGTTTATATATACTTGAGGACAGATATCTCGCCACGTTGTAAATGTTATATGGACGGACTTTGTTGGATTCACTTTAATTTTCCACTAGCCAATTTTGCAGTAGATTGAGGTGCTATTGTAATTTCTATGTAGCTCTTATTGGTTCAAAATCCGATGATAGTATATTGCTCTATCGTCCGCAAATGTTGCAATTACCGTATCATCCGTTGATGGGATATCAGCTATATATATATATATTTATTAAACCGCTTATACAAACCAAAATCGCATGTTTAACCGCGTTTTCATGCCAAAAGTGACGTTGTCAGACCGTGAAAATGGTCTGACAACGTTTCTCTCGTTATTCGTGCCCCTCTTGACCCCCCATACCCCTAGAACAAATCTGCGAATTTTTTTTTTTGGTCTGAAAAGACTGTTACACTCGACGTTTTATACAAATTAGTTCTCCGGTTTGGTCTGTAGGGGGCATATCTATCAGCAGCTGTATATTGTGTATAATTTGGCATGTCCAACCGACCATCCTAGACCAAGAAATTGACAACATTGTAAACTGAAATTTTATTTTAGTTTCAACATATTTTAATTATTATTGAGTACTGTAGACATGTGTATATTAAGAAAAATATAATGAACCGACGTTATGATTCCCTAAAATAGTAGACATAAAAAGAATTATTGAAAGAACGTGACACCTTATTAGTATTTCTAATCATAATGTGTTATGTTCTTCCATATGGATCTAACCTTACAATGAAAATAAGGCCTGATACTTGTAGTATTTATAATTATGACTGAAGGATGGAAATCCGCAGATATTTTAGTTTGTAACGTGCTATTAGTTTTTCGAAATTTTTATTTTTGTTTTCGAGCTCTTATGAAAAAATCAAATTTTCGATTTTGTTTTCGAAATTGTGAACTTTGCATACACTTTAGAGCAGCAAATATTTTTTTATCGTTTTTTACACCCTTTCAAGTACCTAAGTGCCAAGTTTCATAGATATCACATTTTGTGTAAGTTCAAAGTCTCTGACAACTGGGCTATAAGGAATTAAAGACAATTATTTTGGAATATTTTATTATTAAAAAATAAAAAAGACAAAAGTCTGTCTAGAAACCATTGACGGTGTAAAATTAAAATACAAAAAGTAGAAAATAAAAATGAAACATATAATTTACTTTAAACGATAGGTATTGTAAACTAGTGTTTTGATTCTGACCCAGTCTGATTCTATGAACAAATTCGAATTTTGTTTAATAAAATTAAAACATTCCTCTTTTTTTGGAGCAGTCTTACGTCTTATATTACTTTTGGAAAAATCTAAAACTAATTTTTTTTCATCTGGATGCCAAGTGGGCGCGAGGCCAACTGGGCGCCGCAGGTTGAACATTAAATAATATAGTATATAATTGTTTTTATATTTTATTATGATATTCTAATTGGGGAAAATGTTATGATATAGAATTTTTTTTTAAATTAAGTTAAAAATTATTTTGAAATTGATTTATGCAGGGTATTTCATAGTTAAACCGACATACGTTAATATACACCACACTTGGTCGACTATCTGCCAATAAAAAGTTCTCCACAGTCTCAGGCCCTGAGGCAAAAGTTTTGTAGGAGTCAGGGATTTCCAATAAAAGTAATGATAGAGGATTTGGTGGCGCTTGACTCACCTCATTACGTTTTCTCCTGATTAATTTTTTTAGAGCATCTTGTTTAGGAAGAACTTCTTGACAAGCCCTGTAATATTTTGGTTACAATGGTTGATAACCTGGCATTTCGCTTCTTGCGTTTCTTCAGCCCTCTTCTTAATTTCTGTTACAACTTTATCCGCTGCTACATTTTAAAATTATTTTGAAATATACAGGTTGTTCCAAAAAAGTGTGCCGTATCAAAGTTATATTATTTCTTATGAAAGACCCTATATTTTATTGCATTTACAGATTATACGTTAAAAATAAGATAAACTTTTTTAAGTATTCCCTATACAAGCTTTTTAGTTTTCGAGATATTTTGATATTCCTAAAAATGTAAGCACTTACAAGAAAACCAATAACTTGGAAACCTATGCAATCAGCCAAATTCAATTTTAACTAAAAAAAAATACACTAATAATTGAAAAAATAATGTATTGGTGGTACTTAGGTATATAAATCAACTTAACTATGAAATACTTTGTATACATCAATTTCTAAATTATATTTTACTTTATTTAAAAAAATAATTTCTGATTTATATTAACGTATGTCGGTTTAACTATGAAATGCCTTGTATACATCAATTTCTAAATTATTTTTAACTTTATTTAAAAAAATAATTTGGTATTTTGAGATTCTATTTTATTAAAATAAATTTTAGTGAATTTATATATCATAACATTTTCCCCAATTAGAATATCATAACAAAAGATAAAAACAATTATATACTATATTATTTAATGTTTAACCTGCGGCGCCCAGTTGGCCTCGCGCCCACTTGTCCCCGCGTCCAGTTGGCGTCGTCCACTTGTCCCAATCCGTAAATCATCTGCACAGAATTTCTAATTTGATTTGTTTTAATTTTTTGAAAACTTTTACGGGCTAGTCGATAAAATACTTTGACCGGTTAGACTGGCCATTGTTAATTTGGGGAGAACAGTGCTGATTCACTAATAACTTTCCACGAAACATATTTACAAATTCATACAAAATACTAATACTAATAAGTAGTCGTTTGTGAATCCCAAGTCGCACTAATGCTTCAAGGTTACAGTTATAAACATTAGGCAACGCTGCATGGTTTAATAACGTCGGTAATTTATATAAATTTCGTATATATTGGAGTCAAATGACAGTTAAATGTATCTGGCCTCGAAAGTATGGTTATACATAGTCATAATTTTTTTTTGAGATTTGTCTTCCCCTCTCTTGTTGCTCGTAAGTGTAAACTCATTATTATTGTATTTCAACTTTTAAAATTGCAAAAAAGCCATTATATAGAGGTGGTCTTAGGTTGTCTGTTCAATATCTATGGACTGATAACGTCGGTAAGATGAATTGGACCTAGAACGCTACCTTGCGGTACTCCTGCGTTTGTAGGTTGGTAGGCTGAGAGTGCATCGTCGAGTTTGACTTGAAAATAGCGTTCGCTGCACTCATTTCTTCTCTACACTATAACTGATGAAGCAAATAGTTGCAAACTATGATCTAGGGAGCTAATTTGTTGCTTGTTTCTGTTTGGCGCATATAATTTATAAATAAATTGCATTTTTTAGGCGAAAGTAATTGGACAAGATCACAATACCATTGAAAAATTAGAATTTTACAATCATACAGAATGTACTTGCAAAGAAAGAACAGATTTGACTCAAAGTGTGAAAGATTCTGATACGAAAAATGCTATAAAATTTTCGGAAAGAGTATTCCACAATAGAACATCAGAAAAAAGTAACGAAAGGTAAGTTACCAGCGAGATATTACCTTTTAATTTTGTTAATCGATCTTTTACTAAAAACATAATTAATAAAAAAGTGTTTTTCCTGCTTATAGTGTTTAATTTCGTACTTATTTTGCAGGTGTAACTGCCCAAAACCATATCAAGCAATGCATTCCACACCGAAATGCACTTGCGACTGCGACAAATCCGAAAAAGACTGCATTCAATTAAAAAAAGGAAAAGAACATTTTAGTATGATAAATAGAATGTAAGTACAATTTAATATCGTCAATTGATAACCCTCCAACGGGTCATTTCACCAACAGTAAATTAATTCATGCTCTAAAATCATTCATTGAAAATGGGAATTACTAAATTAAAAGTAATCATTTATTATATTATGTCTGATATATTCGAATAATTAATAACGTTGGGAATTCTTAAAGCTAGTTATTTCCAATATTTATTGAACATTAATTTTGATTAGTTTTGTATTTTTTTTTGAAAATTATTGCCTGTAAATTTGAATTAAAATACGCTAATCGTGTCTACACCCACGAAAAATTTGCAGAAAAAGTTCAAGGAAATGTATCCTACCAACAAACTAAAGTGGTTGTTGCAAATATACACTTTGATAAAAATGACTGGGTGCACGTGACTAACACCTGAAATATTCCGAGAACATTAAGGCCTATCGCAGACTACAGACTTTTTATCGGCCGATAGATTAGTTGGGTTCTAAATTAATATGAAGATGTATGAAATAGCGCACACTAAGACTAAAATGGACAAAAAAGGATTACTTCTATAAACCTCGCTACTTTTCGTTTATTTCTTTCAGTGTGACGCCGCAGCGCCGGCGACCTTAAAGAGAAATACAGTCATAAATCAAATGGCTCCTTTCTTAAAAGGAAAGCCGAGCGCTTCGGTCTCAGCGGTACCTTTGACGGTGTGTTCCTTTCTTTCTGACTTATTACGTGGACAGACTATACATACTGGTGGACTGTATAGTTTGTCCATGTTCAATTGCAGAACAAAATTACCCCTCTTTATACAAGCCGCTAATACCGACAAAGCCACTTGTAGGCACATCTACAAGCCGCCAAAGCCGATCAAAGTAACCTGTCGGCACATCTGGGAATTTTGTTTCTGCAAATAAAAATGGAAAAACTATAACTGCAACTGCAACGGTTTCTGCAAAAAACTTAGTGGGTACATTGACGATTTTCACTTGTTTACTGTAAATCCGCAGCTTTTTTATTAATAAACAATTTGGTTGAAGACGGCGATGGTGACTTCATAAAATGTATGAAGAAATAAATGGAAAGGCATTGCTTGATGCTTCAAAAATTCAAAGTATTAGTGGCCATTACAAAAATTTTTAAGTTTAGCAGATTTCGAATACTGAATTAATTTAATTGAACCAAAAATTAAAAAAACAATACGAACTGCAGAGAAACTGTTTCGGTACAAGACAGACACAAGTTTGCCGTATTTATTTCGTATGCGTCAAATTTTAAATGTTTTTTATAATAGTCTTTGTCTTTTGGGTCCCATATTACTGGCCTATCTCTATACCGGGTGACAATGAGACTAGGGCCATGCCTATATTTCCTTCACTTTTCAACAGATTTGAATAAAATTTGGTACATAGATATGGGACACTATTTTGGATTGACAGGCGTATAAAAACAAAATGGCCGACTTCCGGTTTCGCCAGAAATGTCACCAACTTCGATTTTTTAAATGGAACACCCTATATCTTTGATATTTTTTGGATTCTATGGCTCAAACTACACACGACAGTGTAGCCAAATTCTTTATTTTTCAATAAAAATATTCAAATTCTCAGACTTTTTTTAGCACAGGAGGCCTTGATCAGGTCAAAATCTAGTCTAATTGACATCAGTAACTCATAGTAATTGTCATTTCATCGATAAGATCAATAACAAATCCTACAGCAGGAATTTAAATTTTGTGAATTCATTTTTAACGAATAAATCGTTTTTTTCAAATGATATACATTATTTCCGCTTTCTCTTTGTTAAAACCTAAACATGATCATTTATTGAAAAAAATTTGAGAATTTGAATTTATTATTGCAGAATAAAAAATTTGGCAACACTGTCCTATGTAATTTGAGCCGTAGAATCAAAAAAATATCAAATATATAGGGTGGTCCATTTGAAAAATCGAAGTTTGTGACATTTCTGGCGAAACCGGAAGTCGACCATTTTGTTTTTATACGTCTGTCAATCCAAAATGGTGCCTCATATCTATGTACCAAATTCTATTAAAATCGGTTGAACAGTGAAGGAGAGATAGGCATTGCTCTAGTCTCATTGTCAACTGGTATAACACAAACACGTCCACAATATATGCCACTATGTTACAGTACATTGACACTTTGGAGGTAAAGGACCCCGCAGTTTTTAAAGGGGAATTGGGTTTCACTCAATCTCGCTCAAAACTGTTGAAAAGTATCAGTCATATCGTTTTCATTAAATGTCTCCATGAGCGCGATAAAAAATAATGAAAGGATTTTGAGATACCGGACGCCAAAGGTGGAGATTTTTTAAACGTCGAAAATCTTATTTGGCCAATATTAGTGCATTCTGCGAGCTCGGAAAATATACAAATATTTTAAGCACCATCTCTTCCCCCCGTTTTCGAGGATTCTGAACGCGATGCCGGTGGTTAAAATTCTTTTGGAGGTAACCCAACCCCCCAAACGGCCAAATCACCCCCAAAATGGGGGGAATCGCGTATTCCGCATATTCCATTGGTAAAATATTCCCTACCTCCTATTTTGGAGGATTCTGAACATGATGGCGTTATCCAAAATTATTTTTGACTTGACTCCACCCTTCAAACGGCCAAAAACCACCCCCAAACTGGGGGAATCGCGGGTTCCGCGTCTTCCACCGACAAAATATATCCCCCCCTCCGTTTTCGGGTATGCTGAACTCGGCGGCGGTATTTAAATTTATTTTCGACTTAGTCCCATCGCCCAAAGGGCCAAAAATCACCCTCTACAGGGCGAAAAATTTTCGCAGGTTTTCATGTTTTGCTCAAAAAAAATTTTTCACCCTGTAGAGGGTTGTTGTTGGCTGTTTGGAGGATGTGGTCAAGTCGGTGTACAGATGTAACATCACCATTGTGCTCAGTATCCTCAAAAATGGCAGATAACGCGGTTTTTCTTGTTTATAAAAAAATCTCATCCTGTAGAGGGTGATTTTTGGCCGTTTGGGGGTGTGACTAAGTCGAAAACAATTTTAAATACCGCCGTCGTGTTCAGCATCCTCGAAAACGGTAGAAGACGCGGAATTGGCGATTCCCCCATTTTGGGGGTGGTTTTTGTCCCTTTGAGGGGTGGAGTTAATTCTAAACTAATTTTAGATATCGCCATCGCGTTCAGCATCCTCGAAAACAGGGAATAGGGAACATTTTACCGATGGAATATGCGGAATGCGCAATTCCCCCCATTTTGGATGTGATTTTTGGCAGTTTGTGGGGTTGGGCTACCTCCAAAAGAATTTTAACCACCGTCATCATGTTCAGCATCCTCGAAAATGAAGGGAAGAGATGGTGCTTAAATTATTTCTATATTTTTCCCACTCGCAGAATGCACTAATATAGGCCAAATAAGATTTTCGACGTTTAAAAAATCTCCACCTGCGGCGGCCGGTATCTCAAAATCCTTTCATTATTTTTATGGTGCCCATGGAGACATTTAATGAGAACGATATGACTGATCTTTTCAAAAAATGGACAAAAAAGGATTACTTCCCCATATAAACCTCGCTACTTTTCCTTTATGTCTTTGAGTGTGGCGACCTTAAAGAGAAATACAGTCATAAATATGGCTCCTTTCTTCAAAGGAAAGCCGAGCGCTTCGGTCTCAGCGGTACCTTTGACAGTGTGTTCCTTTCTTTCTGACTTATTACGTGGACAGACTATACTCTAAGTGAGTACTAAGTAGCCACATTCATTGCATAAATCAAGAATTTTCGCTATATCACATCGGCAACGTCGTGAAGCAACACTTCACGACGTTGTTAATTTCCCGTGCACATTAAGTTTAAATCGTATTTGTTCTTAGTGTTTTAGTGTTTATTCCGTTGACAACAGAGATAACTAGAAATTGCGTCACTCCCTCGCTAAAATAAATGACCTATATGCGTTAAATAATAAAAATTGTTTGGGTTTCATTTGAGAAATAGTCAATCGCGTCCCGATACATTTCAGGGAGAGATATAAAACGTCACAGCGCTAATTCGTTTTTGAAATTCCTGAAAAATATCATTCATATTCGTTATTTAGTTTGATTAACTGTAATAACATAAAAACGGACTTTATTCATTAAAATTTATTAATATAAGTATATACTTTTTAGATGTATCCAAGACAGCGAATGTGGCCTTCCTACGTGCGAATATGGTGCTTACTTAATGAGCGAAGGGAAATGTCCTACAAAGCAAGACAAATTAGAAGAATATCGAAAAATGCGAATCAAGACTTGATAAATTGGAAAATTAAATCTTGTTTTACCAGTGACTTACTATATGTTGCCAATTTATTTATCGCGAAGTATAAAATCTGTGATCATCTGAGATTGGACACATTTTTTTTATTTAAGAGAAAGCACATTTTAGAACCTTGTTTTGACAAAAAATTAATCCAAATTTTGATTCACATTACAGAAAAGAATCGAATATTGCAATCTCGCACGTACATCGACTTTTCCTATCTTCCTTTTTGAATTGCTGTCTCGAAAAAACATTTTTATCACTAAAAATATTTATTTATACTTTTTCAACAGAAATAATAATATTGATTTTAAAAATATTATTCAAAATGTTATTTTGTGTGATAAATTTCAAGCAAGGTGCAGCACATAGCCCAACACTGCAAGTATTTGAAATTTCACGACTAAATCATAAAATAAAAGAAACGATATTATATAAATTTGGCGTCGGTGCGTTTGTTTGACTTTGAAAAAAATATTACAAAACCAGTGATTTACTTAAACCCATTTTTATGTTATCTATTTATAAACTTCCTATTTAGCTACGAATGGTTAACCACATATTTTAATTTCAAATTAAAAATAAAATGTTATTACCTCTTTTATTCTTATCGTCTTTTCAATTTTGTATTTTAAAGTTTAGTTGTACTTTTCTCGCTATTGACGGACGTTTTCAAAAGCGTTTTCTGACACAGCAATATTTATTTTTTTTATTACGTCATTTAACCTTCTTTTTACCGAAAAAGTTGAGTTTCTCTGCCTAAAATCGCAACGAATTTCTTTTGTCCTCAACTTCCTCCAATCATTTTTTCTAATTTGTTTAACCCCTGATTTTTGTTAAAGGACCCCGCACCAAATGCATGGGAAAATGGATCTCGGTGAAATTCTTTCTAATCGGGGGGGAATAAATCAGTCTTTTGATGCTGAAAAAGTTCCCAATACAACTTGGGTCTAAAAATCGCAAGTTACACGCCTATCAAAAATGGCTGTTTCGTTGGGATATATCTGATATACAGTATCATACCCAAAGTACGCAACATATGGTAAACTTTATTATTAATGGTTTTTCGACAAAAAGTTATTCTTGATAAAAGTTTGTGCATCCCCTAAAAATAAATATGCATCAACAAAATATAGTAAAACTTGAAAAATCTCGGTAAATCTCCAGAAAATCAATGATTGTGCCGAAATACTTATTTTATTTTGATGTTTTGTGATATTATTGAATATTAAATACATGTTACAATACTGTATTTTTTAAATAAACCGTCGTATACAGGATGTTGTCTATTTATCGATTTAGCAAATTTTTTTTCGTAGTCTCCATTTTAAAAAAATGAGTTAAAAATTAAAACTTCACTTAGTTGGCCTTCAAATCTAGATGTATTTTTTAATGCTGAACAACTTTTCTAAATAACATTTCGAGAGATTTTTCAAAATCAAACTCGAATTTTTGAAGGTTCCTCGTATATTAGGAGTGTTTTACTATATTTTGTTGATGCATGTTTAGTTTTAGGGGATACACAAACTTTTGTCAAGAATAACTTTTTGTCGAAAAACACTTAACAAAAAAGTATTAAAAATACTTTATACAGGGTGTGGTCTCGAACGTGGAAAAATTTGTCAATTTTTTCCTAAACCGGACCTGGATTTTTTTCTTACAAATATTCTAATCGCTTGGATACCTTAAAGGGAGTCGAGAAAGAAATGACTAAAATTAATAAAACACTTTGTATCCCAGTTAGGAAGGGGGTTACACCCAACAACTACAGGGTGTTCCGTACTTAAACTGACATACGTTAACTGTGGATAGAGGACACTTAGAGGTTTCAGAAACACTATAGTTTGGGTCTATCTTGCTTTATTACCGAGTTACGGGGTGTTTTATCAATTTTGGTCATTCCTTTTAGTCGCTGTATATTCGGAACCACAAAGAAATGACCAAAATTGATAAAACACCCCGTAACTCGGTAATAAAGCGAGATAGTCCCAAACTATATGGATGTTTCTGAACCCTCCAAGTGTCCACAGTTAAAGTATGTCAGTTTAAGTACGAAACACTCTGTATAAGTTTTATGGAATTTTTTAATTGTGTTAAATCTTCGTTTAATGTATGGACAGTTCTCAATGAAACACCCTATATATCAGATATATCCCAACGAAACAAGCCATTTCTGAAAGCGTGTAACTTGCGACCCTGGGATTTTGAGACCCAAGATATATTGGGAACTTTTTTCAACATTAAAAGATTGACATATTGCCCCTGGTTAGAAAGAGTTTCAGCGAGATCCATTTTCCCGTGTATTTGGTGCGGGACCCTTTTTATTCCATATTAGACAAATGTTTATTTGTGACACAACGAATTTTTGAAATTTAAAAATCAGAACAGACGAATATTTATGTTATTAACCACTAAATTTATATCGGTACACATCAAAATTTGTTTTCTATCTTTTTATTGTTATTTATAGAAATCCAATCCTGGATGATCGGATGAATATTCTGTAACAATTTTTAATAGTGATATGACTGTGTTACATAGAAAAGAGATATTAGGTATTGATGAGACAAGTTTTATTGTACTTATATGTAATGACTCCTTAATATTTTTATCACTTTATATTCAAAAACTAGTCTCTAGAATTAAATAATTAGGTGCTGATTTTATTTATGTAAATATATAAATGAAAAAAATAAAACAAAGTTAAAAATACCGCTATTTCATTCCGATGGGTAAGTGTTGATAATATAGTATATTTATATTAGACCTAGTAACCGAATAGGAAAAAAAAATATATAAAGTTTTGATATGTTGAGATTAGACGCATCAAAAGGAGAATTTTAAAAATCAAAAGAGTTCTCAAGTTTAAAGTGTGAGCTTCCCCAAAAACCACCCCCAAGACGCACTACAATGGTTTTTCTCGGAAACCGTTGGTCGCACAAAAATTTTATACTCACTAAAAGTATTCCTTATAAAATTTTCTACAAAAAACGTTTTATTAAATATTTTTATTGATCCAATGTATTTCGAGCAATAACCGTTTGAAAAATGGGATACAAACGAACACAGGTCGCCTTCCAAATCATAGTCACCCAAGGTGGTTTAACGTTCTAAATATACACGCAACAGATATAATACTGTAATTTATAAACAAAACATGTTTTTTGTGTAACATTTTGCTTCTGTATTTATGATATTTAACCTATTTTAATGTTGCTGCTCGTTTCCCCTGTATAGGCCTATTCCACTAAGCTAACTTTCATCTACAGTCATCGTCTATAGTTTCTACAATGTGCTCGGTATTCGTACAACTTTGCCCACGACAGGTTCCGCACATATAAGTTGTACATTTCATGCCGGCTTTAATGCAATTGCATCTTTTTACACAACCTTGTTTGCAGTTGCAAGTTATTAATGATACAATTGAAGCCCTAACTTCGATCGCTCGCTGCTCGATATTCATTGAAAAAAACAAAATAAGTATAACCTTTTTTGTATGAAATTTTATAAGGAACATTTTTGATAAGAATACAATTTTCTGTGCGACTAATAGTTTTTGAGAAAAACGAGGAAAACCACCGCAGTGCGCATTGGGGTGGTTTTTGGGGGCTCACACTTTAAACTTAAGAACTCTTTTGATTTAAAAAATTGTCCTTTTATTGCGTATAATCTCAACATATCAAAACTTTATAATTTTTTTTCTAAATATGCTAATATCAATGTACTAATAATCAATTTTCTTAAATTATTTTGAGAGAAAAACTGGACAATTTGAATTTGCGAGCAGGGTGTAAAAATATCGAGCGGGATGGAATACATTCAAAACGTAGGTAAGATGAAAAAAGATGTGAAAAGAAAGACAAAAAAACAATTTATTTAAGGAAAATCTGTGATAAAATGATATCGAAGCTTTTTATTTATTTCTACTTTGAATTATGTTGAGTAATAGTCTGTATACAAGAAATAATCTTCTTGGTGGTAATTTCACCTATAATTGTTCTAATTATGAATCTTCCTTGCATCGGAATTGCATATGTTTCATTAGATACAGTATTAAATACGAAGTTCCTCAAGCTGTATTTTCCCTAAAACAAAAAAAATCTGTTGTGTCGCCACAAGACTTTCCCGGCAGTTATAAAATAAAAATTAAAAAAATTAATTTGGTCTTAAAAGTCTAAATCAAATGATATTTGGTATCCCAAAAAAGTACATAGGGCTACTGCGCCCCTTAGTGGGCCACCAAAAACAAACGAATTCATTTTTAGTTTAAAAAAAATTTTTTTTAGGTTAGGTTCAAAATTAAGGAATGAAAATTTCAGGATGTATTTACAAGTCAGTGAGGCACCTAAATACCAAATAAAAACTTTAAGTCTTATATTTTTTTCGCGATGTAGGTACATAGGGCTCCTGCGCCGCCTGGTGGGGCGATTTCAACCAAAAACAAACGGATTCATTCCAGGATGATCCAATACCCACATACCAAATTTCAGCTCAATCGAATCAAGCGTTTGGACGCTACGGTTGCGATTTTTTAGTTTAAAAAATTTTTTTTTTGGGTTAGGTTCAAAATAAGGAATGAAAATTTCAGGATGTATTTACACGCCAGTGAAGCACCTAAATATCAAATAAAAACTTTAAGTCTTATACTTTTTTCGCGATGTACGTAGGGCTCCTGCGCCCCCTGGTGGGACGATTTCAACCAAAAACTAATGGGTTCAATCCCCGATCACCCGAAACCCATATACCAAATTTCAGCTCAATCGGATTAAGCGTGCGGACGCTATCGTGGAAGAGTACCTTCCCTTGGCGAGGGGCCGGGAAAGTAAAAGAATAAATTCTAGTTATACCATTATGTTTTCGAAGGTGGTACGTCGCGAATCTTTAAATAGTCAGATTAGCCCAGTTGCCAGATAAGGATATTGACCAAAACCTCGCACAAAATGTGTAGAAAAACCTTTGCTGCTCTAAAATGTATGCAAACTTCACAATTTCGAAAATAAAATCGAAAATTTGGTTTTTCCATTATATCTCGAAAAAAAATTCGAGCCGTTGAATACAAATATTCAGGCGAGGCGTTCGGAAAAACTAAAGTATCTTTGTCTAAAATGTACTCAAAGAAAAAAAAGAAAGCATTTCAAAGAGGAGACTCTAAGCTTTCTCAGGAAGCCGTTAGTTTTTAATTTTTTTTGTTTTCTCATAGAAAATTTGACTGGAAGTTATAATTTCTAAAATTCTCACTGATTTTTATCAAAGTGAAGATATCTATTAATAGAGGCATAACAAAAAAAATCCTTGTAGATTTATCATCACTACATGGTGTGTCACGAAGGTGGCTCATTAGCCATATATAGAGAACTATAGATATTTGAAATTTGAAAATTGGGTTACGGGGCTTTATCATTACGATCTATTCAATGAAAATATTTTCAACTTCCAGTTACTTCCGGTTATACCTGAAGTAGACATCAACTTTGTTATTTCAAATGGCATGTATAATTTTTCTTTTTATTTTTGGATTCAGCATCAAATTTCGAACAAAAAATTATCAACATACCACAGGTCTAAGTTCAACAGTTTCCGAGATATTTGAGATTTTTGTTTTGAAAAACACGCATTTACTTTAATTTCCGTATCTGGCTTAGTTGTTAAGCTATTAATTTCAAATTATACACAGAGATTGTCAAACACCAAATGCGATATTTTATACAAGGTGTCTAGAATGGAGCGTCCAATATTCATATTTTCAATTCTCAATAAGTCGATAATTTCAAATGAAACACCCTATATTTTATTATCATGCCTGAATCAGTTTTTTATTATCTCTCGATCTGCAATAGCATTCCTTATACCTAAAGTTATGTATTTCTGAGTTATTAGAGAGTTATTGCAACCTCTTTTTGGTCGATCTTTTAATAAAAGATCCCTTATTTTGACATGTACGCATGCGCAGTGAACAGTTCCTTAAGTTTTGCTTTTATTAAAATACAGGCGTCCTGTATTTAATTTAAATACAGGACAGGTTACCTTTAATTAAAGAAACTTTATTCTGACTTATGAAGGGCGGTTCTGCCAACTTAATGAAATTCAAACTGTTAAAAATCAACAGGCACCAAATAAAATAAAAACTATGTGGATGGTCAGAAAATTTAGGGTAAATTAAAAAAAATCAAGTGACAGAGTAAAAGTTCCAGAAGGGGTGTGGGGGTACGTAAATATATGTTTTTAGGGTTTGATATAGGATTTATACGATTTGTGGCAGAAATATACATTCATTTCGGAAGCTCATAGTGGTTTGTATTTTAATTTCTCTCTCTCTTTCCACTGGATTAAAACCACTTAGTTGTTAAAAAAGTTAAGTTAGTTGTTAAGAAAGCCGAAACGTCAATAAAAAACTTTTTTACAACTAAGTGGTTTTAATCCAGTGGAAAGAGAGAGAGAAATTAAAATACAAACCACTATGAGCTTCCGAAATGAATGTATATTTCTGCCACAAATCGTATAAATCCTATATCAAACCCTAAAAGTTTTTTAACAACTAAGTGGTTTTAATCCAGTGGAAAGAGAGAGAGAAATTAGAAATATACATATCCTATCGCAAAAAGTAGTAGATAATTAACCAAGCAAAAAATACAAATTATCTACGAAGAAGCGGATTGGACTATCTCAAAGAAAAAATGAGAAAGAGATGGCATTGGAACAGAAAAGGTTAAACATTGAAGGAAGAAAAGTAGGTGTGGCAGAACAGAATGTTGCCCTAGCAGAGAAAAAGTTTCGGAGTCCGAACAGCAACAAAAAGTGTTCGATAATCAGACAGTCATTAATAAATTACTAGAAATAGTTCAAAAGCATATTTGATGTAGTACATATTGTATATATTTTTCATTCACAATAAATATATGTACATATATAAGTAATACATACTTTTTGTTAAGATATTTAGATATTTACGGGCCCATTTAAGATATAAATTACAATTTTAAATTATAATTAAAATACAAAGACAATATATATGTGTAAGTATAAATCAAAAAATTGATATAACAAAAGATATAATAATAAATTATTAGTAGTAGTCTTCCTGGTCATTAGATGGTCTGCATATATTAGGTCGAACTGTACCATCAATAAATTCCAGTTTGGGACAGCTGCTCCCATGTTGGTTATCGACAATGTCCATGATTTTCCCCAATAAAATTTGCAGTTGTTGTAATAATGTGGCATAAGGATAGCTTCGTCTTTTTAATATACATAGTGCCGTCATCACTGTAAAGTCTCATTTGAAATATTTAAAAAAAAAATCATTTTGCAAGTTACCTACCATTCATATTGTTCCTGGTGTTAGTGATAATGTGCTGTGGAATCAGCAAAGCATTTCTCAATCGCGGTATATCGTCACTATGAAAACGAAAATTCCGCGGGTTCTATTACATTATTTTCGTCACTAGCTTCAACGGCAACACCAATTATGTTGTGTAGAAGTAAGTTTTTAATTTCTTCGTTATTAAGATCCGCTAGAATAGCTATTTCCAATTTTTCCTCCAGGTTGTTTATTATTAAGTTACAAAATATTGTAGGTTATTGTCAGAATAAAGGACTGTCAAAATAAAGTATGCTGATGAGGAACGTTGCAATAACTCTCATAAACCAATCGTGACATTTCGTAATACAGGATACTTTATTACAGGATCCTTTAATAAAGTTTGGCTTTGCAATAACTCTCTATTGCTAGATTTATTATAATTTGGAGATTTTTTACATAAATTGGTGTCTAATATAATATAGTGTGCCATGAAAATTGAAAAGACAGTTGTAATAAACAAACTACTGGGCAATTAGATTATTTTATTTTCTAACTTCGTTCAATTTGTAGTGAAAATGGCTTTTCTGGGTTGAATGAAGATTTATTAAATCTGGTAATGATTTATGGTAAATGCAATCGCATAATTAGTCGTACGTATGTGCCAATTATTCGCAGATACTCAGAAAACGCAGACCCAATAGGGAAATGGTAGACAATCTTTTATTACACGGATCGATTAAACCAAAAGTTAAAAAGACCAAATCAAAAGTTGATGAAGAATTGGAAATAACAGTCTCAGCTTATTTTCGTGCTTTTCCAAATGCGTCATTGCGTGATGCAAAAGTTAGTTTTAGAGAATATTTTAAAACAATTCATAGCATCTTCATTACTGTAACCCAGAAGAGCCATTTTCACTTACAAATTGAACGTTAGAAAATAAAATAATATAATTGTCCAGTAGTTTGTTTATTACAACTGTCTTTTCAATTTTCATGGCATGCTAGATTTTATTACCCACCAATTTATGTAAGATATCTCCAAATTATAATACATTTAGCAATAACTCAGAAATACGTAATTTTAGGTATTAGGCAATGCTAATGCAGATCGAAAGAGAATAAAAAACTGATTCAGGCATGATAATAAAATACAGGGTGTTTCATTTGAAATTATCGACTTATTGAGAATTGAAAATATGAACATTGGACGCTCCATTCTAGACACCCTGTATAAAATATCGCATTTGACGTTTCACCATATGCTAGAAGGGTATTGTCACAATCTCTGAATAAAATTTGAAATTAATAGGTTAACAACTAAGCCAGATACGGAAATTAAAGTAAATGCGTGTTTTTCAAAAAAATTTACAAAAATCCCAAATATCTCGGAAACTGTTAAACTTAGACCTATGGTAAGTTAATAATTTTTTGTTCAAAATTTGATGCTTTCTTTTTTTTGCGTACATTTTATACAAAGAGACTTTAGTTTTTCCGAACGCCTCTCCTGAATATTTGTATTCAACGGCTCGGCGCGCGTAGAGTTTTCGAATTTGCTTTCTTATTTTTAATAATTTTTTATAGTAATACATTTTTTTAAATAACTTCTAATATAATTTTTAGTAAAATTTGCCGCTCTTTCACGTGGTGCTATTCGTTTTTCGAAATTTTTATTTTTTTTTTCGAGATATAATGGAAAAACCAAATTTTCGATTTTATTTTCGAAATTGTGAAGTTATCACACACTTTAGAGCAGCAAAGATTTCTTTATCGTTTTCTACACCCACTCAAGTACTTAAGTGCCAAGTTTCATCGATATCACATTTTGTGCGAGGTCAAACTCTCTGACAACTGGGCTAGATAAAATGACTACAGGTTTTAAAAAAAATAGCAAGTATATCAAAACGTTTTTAGAATTTTACAGAATTTACCAAGCTCTCACTTGAGTGCGTGGCAACGTCGCAAGCGCGGTCACTTCAAGCATTCTTTTTTTCATAACACTTTTTTTCACTATTTTACCTTTGTATCTCAAAATAATTCGCTCTGGTTCTGTTTGATTTTCTATTTCGACAGTTACTTATGTAACGTGAAACAGCGATCTAACCTCACAAAACAGAAACAGTGTCCACGCGCCAGTACGAGAGTTTTACGCCATTGCCAGATCTCTTATAGCAGTAGACTGCTCAGGGAAATTTGCACCTGATGTGATCACAACTGGTTGGATGTTGTTGATCCTTTTGCAAATAAAATTCAACTCGTATAATAAATTTAATATTGTTTGGGATGTCATTTATATCTACTTCAAAACAACGAATTTGTTCTCAAATTTTATATAAATAAACTTACCGCTGGTATAGGACATTCATCAGGATGTTTTAATCCAATGTGAGTCATCATTTCAATCCATATATTTCTATAACTTTTCAAAAATACTTTGCAAGGATTTGGAATTGGAGGAATGAATGTAATTTCTCTCGATACTCCGTTCGATAATTTTTGAATGGTTATACTGGCCTAAAATTTTTAGATCAAAAGAAATAATTTTCGAATTATTTTGCAAAATTCTTTAATTTAGACTTTGAAACTTTTTTAAAGACTTACAAATGTTTTGTGATCCAATGGATTGAGCCAGTTAACATCGAAACTTAAAGTTTTTGCCGTATGATTTAATTTTACAAGTTTTAAATTTGTTAGGGGTGATTCCATATTGGCATATTCGGGACCAGTACAGGAACCCATACTTTCCATTAAATAGGTAAATTTCGTGGATGCCTAAAAGTTAATATTTAAAAATAGCATACTTTCTGTAGAGTGTTTAATCGGCCATTTTGATCTTTAATATTTTTAATTTAATACAATTTTTTCTCTGGTAATTATTAATAATCAACACAGGGCTCTTAAAGAATTGTTTTTCCAAGCGTATCAAGATATGAATATTACATATCATATACATTTATTGAGAAGGAACCTATCATATCACTCGTCAAAATTTCTGAATTTTATACTCCATGTACAATAACGAAAGTCCATTTAACTTACATTGTCAAGGTGACTCCATCTATCGCATTCCAGTGTAAACACATTGACTCGATGGGCTTTATGCCTTCATTGTTTGACAGTTTAACCTAACTTAACCCTATTACCAAGTTTGTTGTCACAACCAGAAGAAGAGTAACAAATTAAGAAAATAACGTATAAATTGTTTTATATTTTTGTCAGTTCGAGTTAACCTAAAATGCTCTTTCTAATGAAATTGTTTACCCTTGAAACAAATCGGGAATTGGAATTGCCTTCGGCATTTCGCCTCGGCTGCGAACTCTATAAACTATAATAAGAGATTTCTCGGCCTGTTAGATAATGTACTATTAAAATCTCTCTTCATATCGGCAGTAATATACAGGGTATCAATTTAAAGAAAGAAAAATACTGGAAGTGAAAATATTTAAGTACATTTTTTGAAAATAAATAAAACATTCCATTAACTTTAATATTGCCTTGTAGATCGCTGGTTTCGACTCTAACTACACCTAAATTCTTCGAAAAATGAAAATATTGAAATATCGTAGTTTAAAATGTAATATCTGGACCTACAAAATTTTTTGATTCTACCATGCATTTTGTATAACGATAAGAAACATTTACATTTTCAAAAAAAAGTCACGATGTTCTTCGCCAAAACAATATTAAAGTTTAGCATAGACATACGAATATTTAACTCGGAAAAAGATGATTAAAACCAAAACTATTACACATATTTTTAGCACATTTTGACAAGTGTCCATTTTAACAGTGTTACTCAACGTTCCATTAAATAATTACCTAAATCCATGATTTCTGAAATTGTATTGGCAACGTTGTATTTTCAACTTTGAATTTAAGAGATGGCTGTCATTTGACAAGCAAATTATTTATGTCCATCAAATGAACATTTTTTCCTTTTTTAATACTTTTCAGGCTTATTCTGGTTATAAATTGCTACTTGGGCACTTGTAGAAAAGTTATGTACCTATGCGTTTGTATTCGAAAAATATGTTAAATAATCGTTTCAACGCACTTAATTTGTTTGTCTTGGGAGTGAGTATCCCAATATATATTTCTTTTTAAAAAAATATAACGACGGTGGAATTTTTTGAACCATAAAAATGCCAAAAAAGGACCATGGGCGTACCAAAACTACCTAAGGTTGTGAAATAAATCACACTTGTTCCCAAGAACAATGACATTAAATGTCCTACACTGCACCAGCGTCTGGACTTCAACAACTACTCCTTGGGCTATATGCCCCCCAGGTATTGAATTACGAAAGTCCAGACGTGGTTTGGCGCCCGACCAAGTCGGGGCTTTAAACCAAAAACTTTGATTTTATTATTAAAGGAGCTTGCCATCCTTATACCGGTTTCGGCATTATTGTGCCTCGTCAGTAAGGAGTAGACTAGCTCGAATTTCTATCTCTAAAGAAATTATGAAGTGGCTGAAATTCAATTTCAACCATCGCAATCAAATTGACAATAATACATTTCAATGTCATCCGTAGAGAAAAGTAACTTATTTGTGTGACATATTTGCTACATTCAATGAAAAATCGCTGCAATAATTAAAAAATTGATTCTGTGGAAACAACGACTTTCAAAAGGAAATTTTAAATCTTTTGAACCATTACATAAATTTATTGAATCCCATGCAAATTATGATGAAGAAGATTTACAAATAGAAAAACTGTCATATTTTATTCAAGAACATCTTTAAGAGCTATTAAATAGTTTTAAACACTACTTTCCAGATATTCCTTACTTTAGTAAATGAATATAATTGTTAATTTTTTAATTACTTACAATTTTTAATATATATTTGTTTTGTAAATATATTTTTTCTTTTCATAAGGCGGGTAGCGAAAAATTTTAAAACATCGTGCCGGGCCCGCGTTTAAAAAAAGTTTGGGAAACGCTGCCATATATCAACTTTCTCTACTAATATTAATATACTTAATAAATATAATTTTTTTACTTACTTGAATTTCTTCAAGAATCAAAATAACTAATAAAATACCGAGTGTTTTTAGAAAAACCATGTTTCGAACAAGAAAAAAAGTTAGTAATTCAAATAATAAAATTTAATAATTTTAACATAAAAATGCATTAAATAGATTAAAATCTCCATATCCATTTAACACAATTTAGTATTTTGATAACAGACAAATGGTTCACCTAATGCATCTTTGATGACATTGAATATTTTTTTAATAGTTAAAAATGGTTAATGGGTTGAATAATTACACCTGTTGTTAAATTTTTTCGAACAAACAATTTTTTAAATATTTTGTTTATTTATATGGTTAATAACTTTGGGATGATACTGTTGATTTACGGTTATTGGGTATTAAAGGATAATTAAAAAGCTTTATTTAGTTATTTAGCTTTAGAAAACAGTACTGTGGTAAAATATACAGGGTATCAAAGTTAGCATGCAACTTACTAACTAATTTCCAAACTGACACTCCTGGGAGACCAGAAATGGCCTGGGTGCCTGGACATCAGGGTGTCGATGGTAATGAGAAAGCTGACCAACTTGCAAAAACGGGAACAGGAGAAATACCCGTAACAGAACAGACCCTCGATCGATTTTTGATGAGTTAATAGGGATCTCCAGGTGATGACGTTTCTGGTGCCCTCCTGACCGCCCAGATACATTTGGCCGTCATATTCAGGTTAAGCGAATCAAAACATCTCCGGGTACTGAAACTCGTATGGTTCGGATGTTTTCTGATTTTTGTAATATTGTTTTTGAACAGTGCTAGTCAGCTTATGTAGTGAAAATGAGTCGCTGTATGGAAAAATTTTACGGAATTCTGCAAGGCAAAGAAATACGAGCTTTTGGAAACTACAAGTTTAGAGCAACTAAACCTAATCCTGAAAGATTGGGCGTGGAATATGAAGAAAGAAAACGGTGAAAATTACAAAGAACTAGTTGTGAAGACAATGTGGAATACCGTCGCAAAAAATTCAAGAGATGTATTTTATGAAGTGGAAAATAATTTTTGATACATTCAAAGATATTATCTTCAAGTCTAGTAGGAAGCTCGTAATGCGAAACGACGGAATTTGCAGATGTGCGCCAATAAAAGGAAATCGAGCTCTGCTTCATTAAAATTGGAAGAATACTACGCAATGGTTTTATTATGGGACGAAGACATTCCAGCGGGACTCCAGCGAAAATGTTACCATATCGCTTCAGTAGAACTTGCCTGGAGAGGAGGAGAAGCAGTCAATTGTAGAGTTCATTATTTTAAAGAAGAAGTGGATAATTCTGGGATTAAAACAGGTAGATAACATAGTTACATATTTTTTAGGAAGAGTAGAATATAATCCTCTCTTCAATAAAACGGCCCAGGGTGGAGAAAAAAATGGCCGATAGTAAATGGCTGGTCCCCAACACGAAGAACCCTACCTTTTGTTCAGTCCGTCTTTTTAAAATTCTAATAGTTAAACGTTCATGTAGAATAACAACTGATAGATTATTCTTAACAGTACACCCATCATGGAACAAAGAACAATCAAGTGGATGGTATAAAAACACTCCAGTGGGAAAAAAAGAACTTTCGAAATGGACTAAAGAAGCAGCAGAGAAGGCAGGATTAAATACAAAATAAATAAAAATAACAAACCACTCTATGCGGTCGACAGCAGTCAGTAACCTGGCTAAAGGAGGGGTGGGTGAACAATAATTAATTAAAATTACTGGCCACAGTTCAGCCAACTCAATTAAGCCTTATCTCCAACATCATAAACACCCTTAGAAGTGACGCCTCAGAACCTCCAACTAAAAAACAGAAAACAGAAGATCCTGCAGCCACTCCTCGAGCTTCTCACTTTACAGCTGGACCCATCAACAACATTAATGATTTACCTACACCCAACGTCTACGTGTATGCAGAATAATCTGGTATTCATGAAATATTCTTGTCAAATACCATTCGGGCATCTAATTTTTCCTGAGAAAAAAATCGAAAAAACACAATGCAAAGTAATATTTCTTTAACAAAGTGCATTCGTGCAGGTGCCACCAGCACCCATGCTTCTGGTTAAAATATTACTTAAGAACGTGTTTTTTAGATTTTTTTCGGAAAAATTAGATGCCCTTATGATATTACTTACGACAATTGTAGATCTTAGATCAGAGGAGCACAGAAAGAGAAAAAAACGTAACTAACCCTTATCTAGTTTATAATGTATATTAAATAATTAAAACTCTCCCCTCGGTGTTTTTTCTTACCTGTTTTGTCAGATAAAAGAAATAAAAATATTATTAGTAATAAAAAATGTATTACAAAAAAATATAAATACAAACAATAAATTAAATACAACGTCATATTATGGTGAAACATTTTAATGACACAACAAATTAAAACTAATAAATATATACAATTTCCTAAAATCTATCAAATTTCTCACACATTCGCAACGTTCAATCAAATACAAAGTTTTGTGTGTTAATATTTAATATTAGTTATTTTATTCTGGGCTACTGATTCTATTAACCATGCAACCGTGCCATCATCTATCACCAAAACTAATGAAGCCCAGAAGAGAGTTTTGACATCTTTACAAATAAAAAATTCCCAGTTTGCATTGCAGGTTGCAAAATTTTTGACAGATTCCGGTCAAAGTGTCACTCTCTCCTTCATATCCCTTTAAGGTAAAAATACAAACTAAGTAAATGAAATATGAATTCAGTTTATTCGATTCGACATTCTAAGACCGGTTTCTTCCTTCCGGCTTCGTCAGTTGGGCCCTTGAATCCAATAAATCAAATTCCAAAAATTCGGGGTCGCAAAGTTTCCTCTTGTAAATTTTCTTTCAGAAAGAAAAGTTGCAAAATCGTTTAGTTTGATGATAATTTTAATTTTACTCCAAATTAAAGGGATTAGTATACTCATTCATCCTTAAAGTTATTCGACAACAATCAAAACAATTTTTTATGTTTCAGAGAAACTACTTCGTACGATTTGACTTCTTAATAAAGAAATCAAGATTTCAATAAAATTTTAGAATTAATAATTAATTTAAAGCAGCCTTTGGGGTTATTAAATATGGTGTTCTACAAACATATTTGGCACAGTCTCGTGATTTTACGGCGTTCATCACTTCTTGAAGATGATCAGAAGCTTGAGAGGCGATGTCCGGATGTATTCTAGAAGAAATAATAAATTAATCAGAGGCAGATTTGTAAAATATTTTTATTACTACCATTTTTTTCAATCTTTGATATTACTTTTCATTTTTTTACACTAAATCCAAAGCTTTTATACAGGGTGGTCCTTAAGTAATTGTACATAGAAGTATGGTAGATTCCTCACTTTAAAATATTACGATTTGAACCAACTTGCTCTAACTAATAAAATGTTGCTAATAAGTGCTTTAAAGTAATATTTTTAATACTACAAGGGGGTGTTAAAAATTGCATTCTTAACATGTTTTTTAAAGGTTACATTTTAAGATTTATTTTTTGCAATAAGTTTAGCGTTTTTGCATATTTATACATAACAATTTGGAACTGGGGGTTTTTAGGCACGACAAATCAGAATCTGGTACCTACTTCGATGTAATTTGTAGAGCCACATTTATGGCATAAATGTGCGATAAACTTTTTTGCTCCTTAAGTTAGCGCTATTCTTGTAGAGGAATATTATTGTAATAGAAAAAAAAACATACTTGTTATTAACCTTAAAACTTAACCGTTTACGAGATAATCGCATTTTAGGGATCAGGTGCATGATTACACTGGTGGGCAAAAAAAAAATTTTCTGGCCCTCAGTTTTTCGTCATCACCCACCGGTTTTCTTTTTAATCCAAATTATGGAAAGGTGATAAAAATAGTTGGGGGTGGAAAACTGAGGTAATATTCGGATTCAGGAGGTCATTTTACATCAGCAAGAATAGTGTCAAGCCCAGAAGAAAAAAAAAGGTTCATAACAAGTATGTTTTTTCTCTATTAAAATAACGTGGCTTTAATATTTTTCTACAAGAATAGCGCTAACTTAAAGAGCAAAAAAGTTTATCGCACATTTATGCCACAAATAATGTGGCCTAACTAGCGCCCTCTACGAATTACATCAAAGTAGGTACCAGACCAGATTATGATTTAAACCCCCAGTTCCAAAATTTTCATGAATGCATATCCAAAAACGCTAAAGTTATTGCAAAAAATAAATCTTAAAATTTAACCTTTAACACCCTGTATATTCCTTATTAGCAACATTTTATTAGAGCAAGTTGGTTCAAATCGTAATATTTTAAAGTGAGGAATCTACCATACCTCTATGTACAATTACTTAAGGACCACCCTGTAGATAAAAAAAATTATTTGGAGAATCTTTCAATTTTTTTCACCAATTTTCAGATGTATAATAACTAGTTACGTTATAAGTATTAAAAGCACTTTTAACACCATACACTATTTTATCAGTACTAAAAAGAATTAACCCGGTTAGAAATAATAATAACTATTGAAATAAACTACTGGAATCAGTTTTAAATAGCATCGTAGGCACTATATCAAATTTTCGAAGTAGGCATTTGCCAATGATATATCTGTAGTAACATTGGTGGCAACCATTGTTGTATTTTGTATTCATCATTATCGAAAAGTTTGAAAGTTTTGGATGTATCACTTTTAAACGTTGTTTCTTTTTGCCCTTAAAAACTAAAAAGAAAATATGGAAAAGAACAATCCATTTAAAGAAATTGAGCTACTTTGGACAGCAAGCATTTGACATTTACTTTAAGACACTAGTGCTTTAAAGTAATATTTTTAATACTACAAGGGGATGTTAAAAATTGCATTTTTAACATGTTTTTAGAAAAAATTATTTATTTATCTTACAACCACCCAGAATTTTATATATTTGATAAAAATTAAAATAATTCCATTTAAAGTTTTTTTGGTATTGTTACGGGTTGATTTGGCCACTCACCCGCAACATTGAAATTCTATCGCCCTGTATACGGTTTTGATCGGATATCTATCAGGGAAGGGAAAAACGTCATTTTTTTGGTGTGGCCGTAATTTTGGAGTTTCGGGAATAATTTGGAATTGAGAACCGTGGGAGTAGTTTCCGATTAACTTAGAGTTTCCTATTGATTTGGAATCGTTCAGGGAGAGCGGAGAATAAGGCTGGTTATTCTTGTAAGGGATAATAGTTTGAGGACCCTCGAAGGAGGGTTCCAGTAGGGGGTACGTTCGGCCCGCGTTCTGCCATCCCTTTCCTAACAAGAAGGAAACCTTCAAGTTCTTCTTTATTTCATATTTATTTGTTGTGTTGTTTGTTGTAAATTGTTTTAATTAGTATTTGTGAGCGGCCCCGTAACGTCACAGCGGCGCGTAGCCTAGTGTTGTTTCATATTTTAACATATTTTTCATATTTCTATCATATTTCCATTTATTATCTGTTGTCTGTCGATCCAGATAGGACCGGCTCAAGGAAAAATTAGCTAGTGGCGGCCAATTTTATTCACATCAAATTATTTCCTATTAAATACCAACCCACCCCAACCGCACTGAGCTCGGGCAGGAAGGGTTGCGGAGCCATTGACAGACAACAGTATTTAATAATTTAATCAGCGGCAGTTTTGTAAACTATTTTTAGGTATTACTATTATTACGCGCTTTCCTGATGTAACAATTTTTCCACAATTTTTTTTTCATTTTTTTGATAATGTTTTTGATATTCTTTTTCATTTTTTTACACTATCTTCAAAACTTTCCAGAATCTTTTTCTTTTTCAATTTTATTGATACATTTTTTTAAGCAATGAATAAAAGTTCAAAATCAAATGTGTAAAAATAATAAAGTATATTAAAGTATGAGTGGATATTAAGGTCTTTAAAACACGCGCGATCTTTCGAGCGCGACGGCGTAGTCCGAGTGCTCGATTTAGAGCGAGTGTTTTAAATACCAGTTATCCACTAATACTTTACGCTATTTTTTATTGGTACACTTTGAAATCATAAATACTAGTAATATTCTTAAAAAAATGGAAATAATAACTAATATAGGACAAGAAAAGATCGATTTGACTACGCAATTTTCTGAGTCAGGTCAACTCAAAGTGAAAGCTTGTGGAATTATTTCATTTTTGCCCCAATATCAAAGTTAGAAAGGTTTGGTAGGGTATTATTGCCTCCTGGCCCAAATATGCCCCACTTTTGGGGCAGAGAGGCTGGCAGATACTAGATTGCTTATTTTTAAAAATCCTTAAAGGCTAGGGGTCAAAAAAGTGAAAATTCAATATGGAGCCCGGAAAATCACTTTTCCGAGGCAAAGAAGTGACTAAATCATTAATTTTTGAGCAAACACTGCCAAATGATCGAATTATTAAATGTCTATAAGTCATTTTTATCACTTTTACTTTTCCGCCCTCCACTATAGGTACCATAGAAGAAGGTAAGTAATGTGAGGCGAAAAAAAAAAGAAAGAAAAAAATCGCGCAATCTATAAATTATCCTTTTTTAATGAATTAACGTTAAATACAATTTTTCATGAAAATAAACCCCTCCCGAGTGTCTAGAAAATTACGATTTTCACCACAAAAATCGTACATTTCTAAAAGTTTTTTAAATATCACCGAAAATCTGTTAGTAATACGTAAAAATTGATATGAACTAATTTTATGGCCTTGAGCTAACAATTTAAATTATTTTTTTTTAACTTTTCTACGATTAATATGAAGAAAGATATGGCAATTCAAAAATGGGTGTTTAAAGAAACTGGATCGTTCTTGCACAAATGTCAGGAAAAATATGACTTCCACAAAAAATGTATATAACATCCTATTGAGAGAACAACATTGGGAACATTTTAGGGCCATCCAGAACTGTTTAACATAAGCAGAAAAAAAGTAATAGACTGTGGTATTTAAAAAAAATCATTTTGCAGTCGTAACATATGTTTCTACAATTTTTAGCCCTATGGTATAATTATTTTTTAAGTTTTGGTCTGTTAAAGTTGAGCTAAATTTCAATTTTTGGTCAATAGCGTGAAAAGTATTGATTTTTAAAAAAAATTAAAGAGACAAGACTTTGAGCAAATATTCTTCCGAATAATTTCCATTTTGTTTTTTTTATCTTTTGTCTATTGCATTTATCAATCAATGTCATTTTTTCGTGTCAAATATTGAAAAAACTGTCATTCCAATGAAAAAGTTTGTTATATCATGACATTTCGGCGATATCCTAAGCCAAAATAGTATATTACGTGACAAGAGTGGTAAGTAACCCATTACGCACGAAGCGAAAAAGTCTACGCACGAAGCCGCGCAGCGGCGAATGCGTACATTTTACGAGTGTGTAATGGGCTTACAACTCGAGTAACGTACTATACTTTTTCTACGCCCACTAATTTTCTTCTATTAAATAAAGGACATCGTAATTTGTGTGATGATAATTACACAATATTTTAATTCGTTACCTTTGACAACAAATGATTATCGTCTGGGGCATCTTTCAGAAACTTATTAATTTGTTCTGGAGAAAGGATTTTCGCTTTTTTACTTCTAAATCCATCCGATTTCCGCTTCAGTAGGGCCATTAGTTTTGGATAATCTGCTATGTTAATGTTATTATTAATGTTCTCAGTTCTCAGCATCGAATAAATGGCCCATAGAGAAGATGGCTTCATAATTTTTGATGTTTCCTCAAAATCCACAAGCAAAACATTCTCCGAAAAGGATTTAACGTTATTCTTGTGTCGCCAATCCATAAATTTTCGATAGGTAATTTCGTACCTTTCTTTAGATTTTAGCGGTAACAAATTATGTGTGGCAGCTTGAGCTTTTTCTAAAATCTCCGGTGGAGTGCTCATAATTTCATCACTTTCACTTTCAGACATATTCGTAGGTAAAGTTAAGAAAATCTTCGGATACATTAATTTGTGACAATATAAAAAATAACTTGACGTTTATTTCTATAGAAACGCGGGTTATTTTTTGAAAAATTGTATAATGTGTTGCCGACATTTAGGGACATCACTCTTTTAATTCAAAATGTATCTCGCTAATGCAAATAAAGTGGTACGTAGATAAAAATTTGATTGCAATTTGATTATATTAAGAAATTTAAGTTTTCTTATCAAAAAGCACGTGTATGTTAGGAGATCTAATTACATTCATGTTATTGTTAAATGTCATTTACAAGGAATGTTGACAGTGCGATTTTTAACGTTTACTGACGTGGGCGTAGAAAAAATGGTTTATTGTACATCTCGATATTATCAGCCAAAAAGAGTTACAGGCAAAAAATACATTTTTTTGACGAAATTAAGAAAATCGTAATTTTCTACGCCCTATAAATCGGGAGGGGTTTATTTTCATGAAAAATTGTATTTAACATGCATTAATTCATTAGAAAAAGATAATTTATCGATTGCGCGAGTTTTTTTTCTTTCTCTTTTTTCCCCTCACATTACCTTCTTCTATTATAGTGGAGGTCGGAAAAGTAAAAGCGGTAAAAAATAACTTATAGAATTTTAAGTATGTAGTGTCAAAAACACATTCCAAAAGAGAAAATGATAATTCAATCACTGCCAACTTCGTTCGAGGTATAAATCTAATGGCACTCCACTATAAGTAATTTTCTCAAAAATTTTTTGACCTCAAATGCGTAATTAGCGACCCCCAAAACCCCTAGCCCATAAGGATTTTTAAAAATAAGCAATCTAGTAGCTGCCACCCCCTGTGCGCCAAAAGTGGGGCATATTAAGCCAAGGCGGCAATAATACCCTACCAAACCTTTCTAACTTTGATATTGGGCCAAAAATGAAGTAATTCCACAAGGTTTCACTTTGATTTGAACTGGCTCAGAAAATTGCGTAACAAATGCCATTTTTCGGGTCCCATTCCTGGCCTAATAATGTAAAATGGTCGAATTCGTAATGTGACATCAGTTGTCATAGAAATGAGAAAAACAAAAATTCATTTACAATCTGTCACATATAAGATTAATTATTGTTGTCACCACAGTTGTTACAGGTTGTATATTGTTTAAAAATGAGTTGCAACATTGATTACTTAAATAGTAAATATTTAAATAAAGCTTTTGAAAGAATTGTTATTAATATTTTATTTGATATTACAATCCAGATCAATAATTATATTGTTGACCTTTAGATTTTACGTTTCTCGGTTTCTTGAAGTTGCCATGGTAATTTTAAAACACGCGCATTCTTAAAAATTGAATTTAAAACCGCTGAGGCAAAATAAGGTATCGATAAATTATTTATTTATCTCACACCCACCCAGAATTTCAAATTTATATCTTTGAAAAAAAAATAATTCCATTCAAAGTATTCCTGTGACATTCGTTTAAACAGATGACTTTCCACATTTTCAAATTAAACAGGTCAGATCATTTTCAATCATACTTTATATTTGTAAAATGACTTGCCCTATATATCTGGTTCATGCATTGTGTTTTACACAAAATAAATAAACATAAGAGTATTTCATCGATACCAATAAAAAACCAGTTATTTATAAAACACTAGATCGAACCGTATTTAAGGAATTTATATAAACGAAGAAATTCCTTCTTATAGTATATAATTTAAAAGTTGATGTTCTCGATAGCAAAAGGTTAACGACTCATGGGAAAGTAATCTTTTACACGTTCTTTTGTGGCTCGGAGAAAGCGTTTTCTTTTTACTCTGTATAAATATTCTCGGTTGCATTACACTTGCCCGACCGTGAATCATTTCGAAGGATGGTACGTGTGCACGTAAGGTGATTGTCCGCTGCTGATCATTTTGGAAAGTATTAGACGGAGTGGCGACGCCGAATTTAAACATTGACTATATAAACATAATTTTAGCAAAAGTTAAATAAATACGAGGGTCAAATTAAGATCGGTACAAATCAAAGTTTACCATAATAACCAATTGAAAGGTTGCCGGACTATAACGTGTAACACAGAAAAAGAAAAACTTACGATGACAACAACTGGTCCATCTTCTTCTCCATTAATAGTCCTTCATCTGGATTTTGCTGTAGCAGAATCTCGCAAAATACTTTTTTGGAACAAGGAGTGTCAGCCCAGATGTTCGTCGATGATAATACATTGATATTTTTCGCGTTTTGTTTCTCTCTTTCGTTAATTTCTTGTATGGTAAAGTCGTCTTCCAAACTTCTCTTTATCCGTTTGTGATTTTCGTTTCTATCTAAATCGTCTTTTAGGAAAAGCACGATATCGTTGGGATAGGCTCTTTGAAGTTCGATTGGTGTGAAATAGTGACCAACTGCTGCAGCTCCTAAACCTAAAACAATTGGAACAAGAGTTATTTATTATTAGTGGTAGCCAATTTAATAAGAACTTACCCAAAGCAGCTCCCCCAGCAACGAGTCCTAACGCCGGTAGAATAACCGAAGTATCTACAGGTGTTATAACTCCAGTTCTATCTTGTGCATACTGATTTCTGTTTGCGAAACCTAGATTTTGTGATATTTTATGAGTAGCTTCGACTAGAGGATCAAAAACAGGTTTCGCGAGCTGATGCATCTGTTGAAAACTATTTTGTACCTTATCTCTAATTCTTTCGGTAATTTTTAGCCAAAATGGTTGTTCGTTTTTTGTTTCGATGTAATACGTATTGTAGGGATAGTTCAAAACATCCTTTCTAAAAATAGTAGTTATTTAATTTATTTTTCATATAAGTAGTAAATCAACAATCGAAATTAATGTTGTCAATATGATTCTTTGCCTTGTTAGTAGATAATAAATGGGTACAGTTAGATGGAACCGCTATAAAAACCATGGGAAAGGTCATATGGATCCGTGATAAGCCCAAGGTCATATGGAGCCGCGATAAAACCATGGGAAAGGTCATATGGAGCCGTGGTAAGCACAAGGCTTATATGGAGCCGCGATAAAAACTATGGGAAAGGTCGTATGCTTATCAGCAGATCAGTAGCTTATCAGATGGCCTTGGGCTTATCACGGCTCCATACGACCTTTCCCATAGTGTTTATCGCGGCTCCATATAACCTTGGGCTTATCACGGCTCCATATGACTTTTCCCATGGTTTTTATCGCGGCTCCATCTAACTGTACCCATTTATTATCTACTCTTGTTTAGAGTTCTCTTTTTGCTTTGTAATTTTGTCAAAACACTTCCAAGCTTCATTTATCATTTTTACTGATAGATGGTAGCACATTTGCATATAATACTTATTATTGAAAAATAGAAGTTTTACCTGTGATAATCAATACCGTTGAGATTACTGTAATACTGTGAATGTCTTCCTGTGTCGTACGATTGAGTGTTACGATCACGGTAGAATTCATCAAATCCATCATCGGTAGTGGCTTTTGCTGGCTGTACGCCCAATTCAGGATGGGCGTATTGCAGCACTGGCGTTCTAACACCATCGTTAAAATTCACTGGACTTAATTTGGTTGTTTGGGAAGTGTACATTGCAGAATTTGGATATGAAATCTCGACTAAAAAATACGAAATTCAGAGTTCAGTTATTGATTTCTATAGTATTTCAATTGAGTGATTAAAATTAGAGTCGTTATTTATTTATTTATTTATAATTAGAATATTATATGGATGTAAGAGCTAAGTCAAATTTTTTTAATTTTTTCGAATTTATACATAAAGAGAAGCTTGTAAAAAAAATTGTCAAATAAATTTGGGCTGGAGCTTCGTGAGATATGTGCCAAAAACGGCATTTTTGGTATTTTTCGAGTGGATTGCTTCACTATTTTTTAAATATCTCCGGTTCTACGAGTTGTAGAAAAATAAAAAAAAATTTAAATGACCGTGATGATGTAGAGTATCGATACGTATAATAGGGTTTTTTTAAAAATTCATCCTAACCTCAAAAAACGAATTCGCGCGCATTATGTTATTTTGCTGAATTGGCAATAAATAAAGGGGTTGTAAGGGGTATCTCCGTTGTTAGTGGTGCGATTTGAATGGGACAAACGGCATTGTATAATAAAGCGGTTGAAGATTAAATATGTAAAGAAAAAGCATGTGCATAGGTGTTGCCAGAAGGTCCGCAGCGTGTGACTTCGTTGTTAGTGGTGCGATTCGAATGGGACAAACGGCATTGTATAATAAAGGGATTGAAGATTAGATAAGTAAAGAAAAATCATGCGCAGAGACGTTGCCAGAAGGGCCGTAGCGTCTTACTTCGTTGTTAGTGGTCCGATTTGAATGGGACAAACGGCATTGCTAAATGGATGGGGTGAAGATTATATACGTAGCCAAAAATCATGCGCAGAGACGTGGACAGAAGGGCCATAGCATCTAACTTCTTCTTCTTTAGGTATCCAGTCTTCAACCCCCCTATTATACAATGCCGTTTGTCCCACACCTAACAACGAAGATACCACTTACAACCACTTGATGAAAAATTAGGCTCTTAGGTACTTTATAGGTACTTTTATGAGAGGTCAAAGTATCTGACAACTGGACTGTTAATATTTTAGAAAATTAGGGGGACCAGGATTTGTAAAAACATCAAAAACTCACCAGGATACTGTAACATTCTTCTTTCGAACTTCTGACTTTCATCGTTTACATCACTTGACCGGTACTGTCTTCTTTTATTATAATAAACCTTTGTCGATTCTTTCGAATTTATTTCCTTAAGAAACCGCACTAAATCACTATCAACAGTTCTATAACTATCAAACTTCGGATAAACTTGTTCTGCACTGGAACCGACTTTCGGCTTCTCAGGTTGTAACTTATCCAAATCATCATTATCGCGAACAGTAAAAGGTCCATAAGAAATTTTCTTGTTATCTGGAGCTTTAAAATTGTCTTCTTTGGAGAAAGGACCCACAGATTCAGGAGCGGATTTCTCCTTATCGCCGCTAGATGTAGGATAAATTAATTCCTCCAGAGCTATAGCTCTTGGTGGCTTGTAACCTTTTTCGTACGGTACCAATTTGTTGTTAATTACTCTGGCGTTTCTCCAGGTTTTTTCGTTTGGGGCATCGTCTGGAACTCTTACTCCTTCTATGACAGGAATTCCGTCTTTGTCTAGCTGCATTATTGATTTTCCACGTTTTTTTTCTTTATCGCTGTTAACGTATATTTCTTCTGATATTATGTCAACCGGTCTTGGAGCGTTAGGGATTCTGGAAGTAATAAATATATAGGTCACTGTTTTAATTTTTTATTTCAATTATGTATACATAAAAAATCAAGAAAACTGATACTAGGGTGTGATAAAGCAATGGACAACATTATTCAATAAGAAACTGAGGCATGTTCAAAGAAAATACAGTTAAACTTCAAGGAATGCAAATCTAAGATAGTAGTAATCAAGTAAATAAAATAACTCTTTACCTGTTACTCTTAAAAAATTGTTTCAACGCTCCCATAGAAATCAAGTTCCTATTTGTTAAATTATTCATAAGTGCAACAGTATCCACATTAAATACCGATGGCTGATAGTATACAGAAGAAATCGGTATCCAGTTCGCAGCCACAGGTTTATTTCCAATAACAACTCTGCCATCGTCTACGTTAGGAAATAGTTTGGTTTCATAATTTTGTTGATCATTACCATATTCGTTGTAGACGTTTATTTCATAATTGTTATTGTTACCACCAGAAACTTCATCTTTTGCATAATTTGCGAAAGTAGAAGTCGGTGTAGGTTTCGGATGCGAATCTCTACGCTTGATGATTAATTGAGCGACGTTTCCATCTTTGGTAAGAACGTTTAGGGTTTTGGTGGTCGAGGGATCCAAACTTCTAGAAACTTTCAGTTCTGTTCGGGTCATTATTGCTTTAGGAATACGTTGGGCGTTGGAGAGTAGGACCATCGGTAATAGAAGCATCTAGAGCAAACAATAAATTATTATTTTGGATACATTTATATGCTTTATATCAAGAGATTATTTTTACGTATATACAATATGGAAATTGCACTCATTTTAATGGTCTTTAAATTATTTATTTGATGGTGTAAAGAAATTAAAAAAAAAAGCTGGCTTCCGAAAAAAATTGATAATAAACTTTTAACCTTGTCTCAGTTTTAGTCCAGTAACTGAAGGGACAAAGCTGTAGATAAGTCTGTCCAGATTTCCTTTGTGGCTTAATTTCTAGGTCTTGGGAGAGGGCTGAAAAGGGCCCCTAAAAATGGTTTCCCGCTAATATCTGCCACAATATGCAAATTAGCCAATTTTTGTTTAGATAAAAAATGAAGATCTTATTATTATCTACAAGAATTCGATAGTTTTCGAGATAACCAGACCCAAAAGTCCCCTCACTTCAGCGGCTGCTCTACCTCTATGCATTAACTTGTAAACGGGCGGACGAATTGTTTCAGAACTCGGGCAAAAATTGATATTTTTCGATGATTCAAAGTTCATTGCAATGGGAAAACCCATAGGTATCGATCCATGTGACTTAAAGCCCGTTCTTTCCTGTCGAGAACATTGAAAAAAGTGGTCAAAATTTATGTTTTCCCAATATTTTGGATCATTTTAGTAATTCATTCATATTTTTTTTTATTAGTTTTTTATCCCATTTTTTTTTTAAATGGAATCTTGAGATGTCTCGAATGATATCATAAATTTTTTTTCAGTATCTTTCTGGCGTTTTAATACAAAATTGCTTTGTTTATTTGCATTTTTCAGACGTTTTCGGAGTTCTAGAAATCTTCGAAACAACCACGAATTAAAAAATCATATTCCATTATATTGTTATTCAATGCACACCATTTTAAAGCTTACAGTGTCTACTTTTCGAATGTATTTTTTTATTTCGAATAAAGTTCCTCCATTTTCCAGAAATCGGGAAAATTGATCACACCGGTGCGGAAATTAAGTGAGAAACTAACATATCTATTCAGTGCAAAAATTTGGGAATTTTCGAAGACAGTTTTTCAAAAAATATTCGTGTTGCGAAAAAAATGGTAGGAACCATTTTTGTAGATAATGATACGATCTTCATTTTTTATCTAAACAAAAATTGTCTAATTTGTATATTTTGGCAGATATTAGCGGGAAACCATTTTTTCAGACTTTAGTGGCCATTTTCAGCTCTCTCCCAAGTCGGAATCGTAGTGAAATTTTTTGCCCTTGGAAGCAACCGTCAAGACCTAAAAATTAAGCCAAAACGAAATCTGGACCGACTTATCTACAGCTTTGCATATTTGCAGGTCTTCAGTTACTGGACTATTTAATATTTTTGATATTTTAATTTTTTAATACATAAATCTCCGAGTTTTTTTAAATTTTTTCTCCAAACGTTTCTCATAAATATGTAAAATAACGCAAAAAATATTTTTTTCAAGCGTATGAAAATACGAATAATATACAGGTTGTTTCATAAGGAATGGTCAATATTTCAATCATAGGTTCAGGACCTCGAAATATGAATATTTTACTAAATAACTCTATGTCTACTAAGATAGAGGGTGTTGAAGATAAAATTTATTTTTCGTTTTTTGCAATACTTTCTTTATTATTTAATATATTGACTTGAAATTTGGTATAGTTATATTTTTAAGTTAGTAATTCATAAGCGTGCTATCAATTTTGAGATTAGATACACTCTACTGGACGAAGATAAGTATCAATTTTTTTTATTCCTGGTCTTTTTTGAATTTTTTTCATGTCTTTATGACACACCCTGTGAATTTGAACAAAAAAGGTATACTTGTTTTACTAGCATGAATTCAGTTCATTTCGAGATATTTGCATTTAAAATATTACAACCACAGTATCTATTTAATTTACTTTAACATATTTCAACATAATAGGCTTTGAAACTAAAATGAAAATGTACAGCTGTCAAATAATTAATTGTTAGATGTAATTTTGTTCATTAAATTCCATGTAAGTAGGTAATGAAAATGCCACGACACAACCATTTCTGTAATTCAGAAATGAGAGATATGATTTGTGTTTATGCACAAATAAATGTTTCTAGACTTGCTGGTGCCATCTAACAATTAATTATTTGACAGCTGGCATCAATCGCGTGAAGGTATTGACTGCCAATGTCAGCTAAGCTGAAAGTCTAGGAATCCGTCCGTGAATTACTACTAAACTCCAAAACTCTAGGCTCCCCATTACCACTTAGGCAATTTCAATCCCTTACTCACGCTAGTTTGGTATTGGCATCAATCGCGTGAAGGTATCGATTGTCAATGTCGGCTATGCTGAAAGTTTAGTCCGTAAACGCGTATTAAATTCCGAAAATTTTGGGACATATTTTGCTCTATTAAGGCTCCCTCCTTACCACTTAGGCAACTTATATCCCTTTAAAATTGCAGTAGAAAAGTAGGATAAATTCACCCGTTAGACTGTATTTTAAATATAATAACTCTCCCGAATTTATTTATTTATTTTCTGAACATAAGCAATTGGGAATTAATTTATTTACTTTAGTTTGATTAATTTCAAAAGTTAATGAAGTTAACTAACTCCCCCGTTAATTTTTGAACCTAGTAAATTTTGACAAACTCCGTTGTTTCATCTCATAAATTAATAAGGTTAAATAATTCTCCCGTTTTAATTTAGATATATAATAAAACTTAATAAATTCTTCCGGTTAATTTTATAATTTGGTAAATTTAATTAAAGTCTGATTGAGTCATTCCGTCAGTCACTAGAGCTAAATCGAACGTTTATTTAACATATTATTTTTTTGTTCAGGGTTTTGAGGGTTGGGCTTTGAAATATAAATGAAATAATTTTATTATAAATAGTTAAAGTCAATAGATGTATCAACGTTATTTCTGGTTTATATTCACAGACCTTACCTCTTTTCAGGGCTTTTAAAAAAGTTTATAATAAACTAATAAACTAGTCTGAGATCAACAAGACCCCTGGAGATTCCGTTTCTCCACGTGAAACTACCTGTGCCCCTAAGACGCCGTTTCCAAGGGTTGTGGAGTAAATCACAAAATAATCTGGCGCCCGAGCAATCTCCGTATTTCCGTATCTCCGCATAATTTTCTTTGTGCGAATTCTGGGCTCAGCTATAATAAGAGATTTCTCAGCCTGTTAGACTACTATATTTTAAAATGACTTACAAATGTGAACTATTTTAGAAATATTTATATAATTTCATGTAGTTTATTAGTTCTAAAAGAGCCTGACACAGCCCTCAGATTGTTCGGTATGTGACGTTAAAACCCCTCTCTTGCCAGCACGCCTATGGAGGCTAAAATGACTGGTGAAAACATCTTTAAAAATTATGGAAAAACAAAAAGTGTTCTTCAATTTTCGTTAGAAATATATAGTAATTTGTTTTCTTCAGCTAAAATTAGAAAATTCTATTTTCCCTTTACTTAACTACAAACTTTCACTGCTTTTCTCTAGGCTACGTATTCTTAACATTGACCTACTAAATTAAAACAAGATTTACTATTAATTATAAGTTAGTAAATTAGTTAATTAGGAACATTTGATTAAAAAAGAAGCCGAAACTCACCCCTATCCAGTTCATTGTAAAGCAGTTTGAACAACAGTAATAAACTATGAAATTAATAACACCGATCACATAAAAAACTTCACATGCGTCGAATCACAAAAATTTGTTACGGATTGCATGAAACAAGTGGCTGGTCCGGCAAGGCGAGCGCTCTTCACCAAATTCTTCTTGGTCTGTCTAGGCGTGAATTGCATTCACTCTCTGAATGAAAACCGAAACAAACAGATGTGATAACAACGAATTTCACCTCCGGGTCTTTCACTTTCCACCTATTCCGCCGTCCACACTCGGTCAGCCCAACCTACATTTGCGACAATAATTTCGAGATTCCACTTGTATTACAGAAATACCTATCACTTTTCACGGCATTATTGGTGATTATTTATCTTGTATACCGTGAGAAAACCGTTCGAAGATTTAATCGACTAACCGCCATTCATATGCGTTTGTATGAATTATTGAACTATTTTACTCTTCGGAAACGAAAGTTAAGAAATTAGTGAGGCATACAAATTCAAACGCTTGGCAAATTAACGTAAATTGCGCTAATTTATAATTTAAATTAAACAAAAAACTCTGAATCAATTCCCTTTAGAAATTGTGAAAAAAGTTGAAGACCTTTCCGGAAGTATACACTGAAAAACAAAAAGAAGAGCATCAATATTGGAAAACCTTTAACCAGTACAACTAGTTAGAGAGATGACAACCAAGATTTTTGCCTCATAGCAGCCCGGCTAAAATCACATGGAATCGATAGATTATATGACCCTGCACGCAGAAATGCGATTTTCAGACATTTTGCGCGTAGCGTCTGATCTGAGCGCATTTTCAAAAATGTCAACAAATTAATTTGACCTATGTTTTATAGCAACCCGAGTTATTTCCGGAATGTAGTTAGATAATAGCCCTTAGATACCGAGAACACAGAAACCGAGATTGTAGCGCGTACCCAGGAGACCATTAAAAAAAATGAGACAAAAAAAAAACTTACAGCAGCCTGTCTGAAAGTCACTTTTATAGATAAAGTTGATGCGGAAATAGTAGTTTTCCTAATCAGTGCGCAATGTTATGTTTTTCCGCATGGCCAAAACTGTTAGACGAACGACGCGTCTATAATATGGTAATTTTGCTTTAAAATAAGCGTGCGGGAAAGTGCTGCAAGTATGTGGAAAAGTGCAAGTGTCCGGGAAAGTGCTACTTTGCGCAGGCAAATCAATACGCAAAGTAGCTACTTTGCGTACACTCGTAGAACAAAATCAATTTTCAGAAAAAATCCTGTCGCCTTACATTTTTATAGCATTTCGAACATGTCAACAAATCTGACGTCACTGACCCATAGCAATTTGTCTGAAATTGATCATAAATGATACATTGCCCATATATGTCGAAAAAAATGATATCAGACAAATTAAATGTAGCATGTAACTAATATACAGCTATGCTAATTATTAACGTATTTCTAGCGCCAAAATGGATTCGGCGTCTTCCTCCGGCAAAATATATCTTCCCCCTCCCGTTTTTGAGGATGATGAACACGATGGCGTTATCAAAAATTATTTTCGACTTGACCCCACCCATCAAACGGCCAAAACCCACCCCCAAAATGGGGTAATTGTGGATTCGGCGTCTTTCTTCGGCAAAATATATCTTCCCCCCCCGTTTTCAAAGAAACTGAACACGATGGCGTTATCAAAAATTATTTCGACTTGATCCCACTCCTCAGACGGTCAAAAACCACCCCCAAAATGGGGAATGTTTCTAACAGTGCGGGGGCAGCCACCCCTAATCGCCGCCACACTAAAAATACAATATTTAGTGAGTCTATGACCAAATACCGAGTTTTTTACTCAATTCATCATTACATGAATGAGACAGTATTTTTTTTTAATATTCGATAGACGTGTCTGTCGATTATAGTAACGAATATTGCATAAATAAAATGTATTGTCCAGGTCCGGCTTAATAAAAGATTGAAAAATTTGTGTTACCTCAAAAAAACACATTGTATATCAGATTTTGAAAAAAAAAATCATATCCGAAAAGTGTGGAAAAATTAAGTTATAATAAATACTTCTTCTTTGCGTCCTCAATTGTACAGGTAATAATTTCAAGGTAAGTAAGTCTAAATATTTTGGTAATTTCAGAATATAAAATATCAAAAATAATTAAAATGTAACGATTGAAATCTTTAAAATATCATATTTTACTAATTTGTGTTTCAGAATTTTATTTAAAAATGTAACTATTCTTTATTTTAAACGAAACTTTCAAAAATAATGAAATGTGAGAGCGGTCTGACAAAAAAAAGTCTGACTTTACATTTCTTAAGTTGAAACACTATCGTCGACCACTAAACCAAAACACAAATTTTAACAAACTCTACGCGCGTTTCGCCAACTATGTTGGCATCATCAGGAGTTGATGATAGACTATCATCAAACGAAACGCGCGTAGTAGGCCAGTAGATATAGACAATCAATTAACATTAATTCCAAAAGTTTTGAAACTTTTATGGTATATTAGTGCATTAATGAAAACAAACTATAAAATTTTGCAGAAGTCTGCGATGAACGGAACATTGTTTAAATTACAAAAAACGCTTTATTTTTCTATTTTTACACCGAAAATTGCAAAAGTTCTGCAAACTAGGAATATCGCTAGTAATAATGTTTTACAACATGCATTAAGTTTGCAACCTTTCAACAGCTACGGAACCTTGTTTTTTCTCATTTGTATCAGTTTTTTATTGTTATTTGTTTAAAAAAATTACAAAAGTTATGCAAATTGGGTAAGTAAACGGAAAAAAAATGTAATATATACTGGTACATTTGCAACCATTTCTGAAAAACGGATCATTTATTTATCAAACCTTTTTTCTCGGCGCGGCCATTTTCAATACATACAAGCCTCTAACTAATTACAAAAGTTTTTTATCATGGTTGCAAATAAAGAGAATATCGGTCTCAGTGGATATGTAACTTTGCAACCCCATACGAAAAACGGAACCTTAATTTTTTTACTAATATTAGTTCTTCCAATTGCAGTTCTAGTCCAGTCAATGAATGGGTTGTAGAGTGCGTGAGCGAACATGCAAAAACGGACTTCAGGGCTGTATTTGGAGTAGTTAAGAGGTATAGTTGCCTTCAAAATAAGTTGAACAAATTGTTTTGATCGTTTTAACTTATAATTTTTATTTCTAAAGAAATGCTATTCATTCATTTTTTATACATTACTTTTCTACAGATAAGATAACGACTTATAAAAACACTTTCTTTTTCAAGGAATAGGCCAGTAAGTTAAAACGATCAATATCATAAAATTTACTACAAGATTGTTTTATATTCATTTTTTCCTATCTCTTCTGGTTCTAGAGATATTTGCTAGAAAAAAATGCATATTTAGCGGCTAAATTTTTAGTTTTACAGCAAACTTTTTCTAAAAGAAGTTGTAGAGGATTTAACGATATTTTAATTGATATATTTATTTATTATTTTAACCTAAACTAATCAAAAGCTACAGCAAATTTCTACATTCCCAAAAAAAACTTTACATTCTAATTTTTGTTATTTATTTAAGAGCTATAACCTTCTATACCTAAAAAAATATTACTTAAGAAATTAATGTTGAGTTGTCTTGAGTCTCTTGGGGCGAGAGGTAAAAAAACTTTTTTCAAAACTTTGCATTTTTTGCTAGCAAATATCTTTAGAACCAAAAGAAGTAGGAAAAATGAATTTAAACAATATTGTAGTAAATTTTATGATATTGGGTGACTTTTTTGCTATGGTGCATATTTTTCGAGATATAAGCGAAAAGCCGAAAAAAGTTACCTTCTCCGTGCCCTCTTGCAGCCCTCGCACCTCCTACGCTCCAGGACCTTTAGTATATTTATTTCCTAACTACTCCAAATACATCCCTCAAGTCCGCTTCTTAACGTTTGCTCACGTACTCTGCACCCCCTTTTAATCGTTCAATGACTGGACTATTATAACAACAACTAATATTTTAAGAGAGATTTGAAACCGTCTTTTTTCAACGGAACATTTTTTTATTCAATTGTTTTGTTTTTTGTTCGCCATATGACCATAAATTGGAAACTATTTGCAAATACTTTTAAGATTACTCATTGATTTGGGAATATAGCTGAATAAATTAGTGCAACACAAAAAAAGGCGACAGTGGTCAAGTTAAATACTTGATTATCCATATAGTACATTTCTTATACGCTGTACTGGTTGATTGTATTTTCACACACGCCTGCTTAGTCGCTGCCATGTTGCCAAGTTGCTTTTTTAGTAGAGTACAAATACGAAAATATGTTTATTTTTAGTTTTACCTCCACTTCCGTATTACGGGCGAAAATATATTGATTAGAATTAAACTTGGGCATATCCATCGCTACTGCTGATTTTAAGACAGATAGACAAAAATTTTAAACAACTCAAAAAGATTTTGTACCAACTAATGAATAGTAGTGTAGATATATGTTTTATATGGGTAAAGGCACATATTGGTCTGAAGAACAACGAGTATGTTGACATGCTTGCCAAATCTGCAATAGAAAATGGAAATAACACAACTTATAACATCAGTAGCCCAGATGTGTTTGCCTTACTAAAATCTAATACTATGAGAAGATGGAGGTCTGATTGGTCACTATTCTGCTCCACTTACTCCAATCAATATACAAAAATACAGAGAAACATCCCAAACTCACCCTGGTTTAGAAATTATATTATTCCAAGACATTATATTACATCTTTAATTAGAACTAGATTTGGTCATGCGAGTTATCCAAAACACCTGTTTAAAATTAATGTAAAAGAAAATGAATATTGCGATTTTTGTGGTTCAATTGGAGACCTCAATCACGTTTATTTCGAATGCAAAAAGTACACGAAACATTCAAATAAACTTTATATAAACCTTATAAAATATAATATTCCTTCTCCTTTGAATGTAGAAACGGCTTTGACCCATTTCTCTGATAAAATTATCGATTGCTTTTTGGAATTTCTGAGAGATACTAAGATTCGTCTATGATTAGAATCTTAATCTTGTTTCCTCCGTTTTTATACCTATTTGTTTACCCCCTAACCGAGGCCTACCACTGTTTGTCAAAAAAAAAATGTCCTGATCGGTCCCTGGACGAGAAGCGTGTGTCCCTGTCATATATTGTTTTTCTTGCTATAACTTCTGCTGTTAGGTAATATTTTGGGGTATTTCTAATTATAGACGAATCCGTGTCTGGCTGAATGGCAATCCGCCTACGTCAAAAAAAAAAAAAAGTATTACGGGCGAGGTTGCAAATTAATGAAAACATTGTACGTTAGGATATCTTCATTTGCAACCATTATTCAAAACTTTTGTAAAAACTTCGACGTTTATTTTAATAGAAAAAAACAATTTCATGAAAAAATATGTTTTCCGTTTGTCGCAAGAGGTTGCAAATTACAATAACATTATTTTAGTTATTTTTTTAAATTTGCAGAACTTTTGGAATTTTTTTCGAAAAATTGGGATGAAAAACAATTTAATTTCGATAAAAAAAATCTTTCCGTATTGTTTGAATGGTTGCAAATTTAACGGATTTAAAATGCTATTTTACAAAACTTCGAAAGTTTGCAGAACTTTTGTAATTATTGTTAAATTTTGTAAAAATCATGTCTATCTCTACTGGCCTATAGAGTGTGTTAAAATTTGTGTTTTGGTTTAGTGGTCGACGATAGTGTTTCAACTTAGTTGATAAACCAAATGTTCCATTTTCCCAATTTAATTCACATTTCTTTCCCATTTTTCTTTTATAAATTATAAACCACTATTGATTGGATGTATTTATTTTTACTAAATTCTGTAATTTATATTAAAAGGTTTTTAAAGCTACACTTAGTAATATTTTATTTAGATAAGTACTTATTGTCCTAATTTTGTCAATAAAAAAACTCGAGTTGCACAGAAAAAAATATGATAAAAAAAGGTAAAACTTTATTTTACTTATATTATATCCTATGTTATTCTACATGAAATAACTAAAAAATTATTAACTTTAAAACGTAAGCCATACATAATACAACATATTTTGACGTAAATAAATCTTTGTTGTCTTTTTGCACGATCTGAACCAGGATTTACTCGTGGGGGGGAGGGGGGAGGGGTTTCATTAAAAAAAACGAAGGACTTTTGCCGATTTGAATTATACAGGGTGGCGCAAATTTAATTGGAGACTATTGGAATTTCGTAAACCTTTATAGATACAAAGTTGATTAAATGGGAAAATGGGAAAAATTAAAATATCTGGTGCGGTTTCCGAGATATTTGGGAAAAACCGAAATTGACGAGTTTCGTTTTATTTAATTAAAACCTTATTTTCTTAAGATAGAAAAAAGTTTATAAATATTTTTTATTGAATGCCAAATATCGCTTAACATAGCGTATCCAATTTTATAAAACAACTTTTCATCTTTGAAGGGTGTCAACTATTTTTTTTTAAATACCGACCTGTACTTTTTATTTTATTTCATTTATTGAGCAAATTTTGAATGTAAATTTTCAAGAAATGTGCACGTAGGAAAAAACATAATTTAATCATAAAAATGCATATCAAGATGGCTTTGAAACAAAAATTATTCTTTATTTTGACGTTTCTTAATTTTGTTGATTTTTTGAGGCAGTGTTATTTTAGTAATTATCTAAAAATTTGTTGCAAATCGATTAAAATTTCTGGGAAATGGTCAAAGTATACTCAATTTTTAATTAATTTTATTCAAAAAGATTTATAAATACCTTCAGTGAAAATGGAACAGGACCGTACTTACCAAAATTCCTAAAGTACATTTCATTGTCAAAACCTAATAAAAATATTAAGTGTTCTACATGGTTGGATAGAGAAAAAATGTGGATTTCAAAAATGAAATAAAACTCGCAGCTCCGTATTTAAAAAAATATTTGAAAGCGGCACTTCAAATACGAAACGTTGTTTTAAAAAATTGGATACGCTATGTTAAGTTGTATTTGTTCTTCAATAAAAAAGCTTAATAATTTTTTTTCTATTTTTCAAAATTAAGGTGTTAATTAAATAAAACGAAAATCGTTAATGTCGGTTTTCCCAAAATATCTCTGAAACCGGACCTGATATTTTAATTCTGAAAAACCAATCAATTTGTCTTGAAAATACGCATCTTTTTTCCCATTTAACCAACTTTATATGTATAATAGTTTCCGAAATCCCAATAGTGTTCAATTAAATTTGCGCCACCCTGTATATAAAGAAAACTATCTAAACCAAAGTAAAGTATGATATGTATTATATTCAAATTTATAGAATATCGGTTTTATACATTTCTGGAATAATTTTTTTTATAATATTTCAAGTAAAGAAGTTTTCCTCTTGAGAGAAGTTCTTTAGGGAGGACGGTTTTGTATCCACCTAGCCGCTTATAAGGGTTAATGTGAATGTAAATTTCTGGGAGGATCATAAAAAATTTTTTTATAGAATATCTAAAGTTTCACAAGGAATTTATTGAGAATGATTTCAAATTCATGAAAGTTTTTAATAATTATCTGGTCATGTAATTATTTTTCTTCTTTTGGTTATTATTATACTATAATAGCTTTTCCATAAAAAGTAATTTTATACCTTTCAAAATATAATTGTTATTTGTATACATTTTGGCAATTAAACGCAAAATACAACAAGGAATATATTAATTATTTAAAAATAAACTCAAGATCTTTAATTTGATCTTTATGGTATTGAATCTTCAATTAATTTTTACGGTTTTAAACTATTCATTATTCACAAATGTGTTACCAAGTAAAACTGATAAATGAAGCTTAGAAGTCAATTTTGACAACTTTACAAAGCAACGAATTTCCAACTTGTATTGGGGGTTGCAAACCCAATTAGTATTGAGGGTTGCGTGTTTGGAATTTGATTTATTGTATTCGAAAGCCTAACTGACGAAGCCCAAAGGCAGAAACCAGTCTTCAAATAAATCATTTTTAAAATATCATTTATGTACATGGTCTACGTCTACATGGTTTTCCCATGTGAGCTTATTATCTATATGCAGTCTCAGAAATTTACTTGAAGATGTTGTTCAATTGATGCATGGTTTAATTTAACAAGGTAACTAAAATCATTTTTTATATTTTTCGGTAGAAACGTCATGATTTGGGTTTTTTTAATATTAATGGGAAGTCCCTGGGTACTAGCGTAATTATAAAATTCAAGTGCTGATTGATGCTATATCCGTTAGGTCAGTATTATTTTTCGTTGATACAACGAAACTTGTATCATCTGCATATTTAATTTTAAGGTGTAGGGTGGGACAAGTAAGTTCAACATCATCTATGAAAATAAGAAATAGAGATGGGGCTATAATTGAGTCTTGTGGTACTCCGACTTTGACAATTCTTACATTTGATTTATTAGTGCCTACCATGACAACCTGCTCACGATTTTGTAGATATGATTTTATCCATTCATTTGGTGTACCTCTGATGTCTATACGATAGAGTTTTTCTGGGAGTAACTGATGATCGATTGTCAAAAGCCCATGTAAGATCAAAATAAAGAGCGATATTCAGATCCTTGTTATTTAAGCAGACATCTATTGCGATCTATTGCGAGTTTAGATTTTGAATGGGGAAAATCTCTGTATGTGAGCATTTTTTTGAATGTCCAAAAATGTGCCCAAAAGTTCTGGTAAAATTTTTGCGGATTCCCCGAATGTGTACAAATAATTTTTGTCAGATGAGAATATTTTCCAATACTTTCCCAGTTTTCAGTAGAACGATTTCTGATATGTGAAAATTTTCGGATGATTGTGGCCATTTTAAGGGCAACGGAAAATTTCTCCCCGAGTTCTAGGTGGACAGTCTTGTAGGGTTTTCCAAGACGCGCATTTCCCCATAAAAAAGTCCGGCAAAATCTCAATCTCGTGTTCTGTAGGGTCATTTTTGTGCGAAAAATCTAGTTTTTTTGGAGGAATTTTATGACGAACATTTAAAAAAAATCACCTCAAATGGCCCAACCCTAAGAGACGTACATCAATTTGGGTGGCGCAGTGGCGTTACGCGCCTCTGTGCGACAGTCCATTGTGGCTAAACGGATATTTTGAAAATTTTATTTATTCATGGATATGTGGTGGGTTGATAAAGACTACATTTTAAAATTATTTTGAATTATACAGGTTGTCCCAAAAAAGTGTGGCGTATAAAAGTTATATTATTTCTTATGGAAGACCCTATATTTTGTTGCAATTATAGATTATTATTTCTAAAAATGGAAGCACTTACAAGAAAACCAATAACTTGGAAACCTATGGAATCAGCCAAATCCAATTTTAACTGAAAAAAATTAGACTAATAATTGAAAGCAATAATGTATTTAGAGTTGTTTAAAATTATACAGGGCGCCTAAAATGGGGCGATTCTCTAATGACATATGCAAACGACAATATCGTTCTTATTTTAAATATGACACCCTGTATTTTATAATCCTATTATGTAGCAAATTCCATTACCTTTTAAAAAATATAAAGGTATACTACGCCTAAATCAATTAATTTTGGAGTTATTTTTATTTTTTTAATTTTATATTATTTTTCCACCGTAATGCCTAAATATAACACCCAGTGGCGGTTCTAGAAATTAAGGGCGGGGGGCACATACAAGTTTTTTTAATGATCTGATTCTAATCTACTACTAATCTACTAAAAGTATGTTCAGCAGTTACACTATTAGTGGATTAGTGGAGTGAAATTAGAATTTTATATGGGTGTAAGAGCTAAGTCAAATTTTTTTAATTTTTTCGATTTTATACATAAAGAGAAGCTTGTAAAAAAGTTTTCAATAAATTTGGGCTGGAGCTTCGCGAGATATGTGCCAAAAACGGCATTTTTAGTATTTCTCGAGTGGATTGCTTTACTATTTTTTAAATATCTCCGGCTCTAAGAGTCGTGGAAAAATAAAAAAAAAATTAAAATGACAGTGATGAAGTAGAGTATCGATCCGTATAGTAGGTTTTTAAAAATGCATCCTAACCACAAAAAACCAATTCGCGTACATTATTTTTTTTACTGAATTGGCAATAAATAACCAAAGAATCCACGAATTTTCTTAAAAATTGGAGAAAATATGTATTTTTATGTCGGGAAGGCCAGAAAAAAAATGAATTGGTCGCCATTTTTGAAAAAACAGTAGAAGAGAAAAATTTTTTATCTTAAAAAGAAGGATTTTGTGTGTATTTTTGTCTAAGAAAATCCAATCAAGCATAAATATCGCGATAAAAAAATTGGAAAAAAATGAAAATCGAATTTTTATTTTGTATTAGTCCCCAAATTGACCACTTTAAATAAAGAAATAAAATGTTGGATTTTCTTAGACAAAAGTACACACAAAATCCTTCTTTTTAAGATAAAAAATTTTTCTCTACTATTGTTTTTCCAAAAATGGCGGCCAATTCAATTTTTTTCGAAAAAAGCCGATTTTGGTTGGACAAATAATTTTTTTTAAAAATTTTTACCATGTCTTCCCGTCATAAAAATACCTATTTTCTCCAATTTTTAAGAAAATTCGAGGATTCTTTGGTTATTTATTGCCAATTCAGTAAAAAAAAATAATGTGCGCGAATTCATTTTTTGAGTTTAGGATATATTTTTAAAAAAACCATACTATACGGATCGATACTCTACTTAATCACGGTCATTTTAATTTTTTTTTATTTTTCCAGTGGATTGCTTCAATATGTTTTAAATATCTCCGGCTCTAAGAGTCGTAAAAAAATAAAAAAAAAATTAAAATGGCCGTGATGAAGTAGAATATCGATCCGTATAGTAGGGTTTTTTTTAAAATCCTAACCTCAAAAAAAGAATTCCTGCGCATTATTTTTTTTTACATAATTGGCAATAAATAACCAAGGAATCCTCGAATTTTCTTAAAAATTGGAGAAAATATGTATTTTTATGTCGGGAAAACATGGTAAAAATTAAAGAAAAAATGTATTTATCCAGCCAAAATCGGCATTTTTCGAAAAAAAATTGTATTGGCCGCCATTTTTGGAAAAACAATAGTAGAGAAAAATTTTTTATCTTAAAAAGAAGGATTTTATGTGTACTTTTGTCTAAGAAAATCCAACATTTTATTTCTTTATTAAAAGTGCCCAATTTAGGGAATAATAAAAAAATAAAAATCCGATTTTTCTTTCCAATTTTTTTATCGCGATATTTATGCTTGATTCTCTTAGAAAAACTGTATTTCAGTCCAAAAAATGTTTCAAAAAAATATTTCAGTTTCTAAAGTAAGATTTTTGTGAGGGAACGAATCAATATCAATCAATATAAAAAATGAAAATCGAATTTTTTTCTTTTTATTATTCCCTAAATTGGGCACTTTAAATAAAGAAATAAAATGTTGGATTTTCTTAGACAAAAGAACCAACAAAATCCTTCTTTTTAAGATAAAAAATTTTTCTCTACTATTGTTTTTCCAAAAATGGCGGCCAATTCAATTTTTTTTCGAAAAATGCCAATTTTGGCAGGACAAATACATTTTTTTTCTTCCCTACATAAAAATACATATTTTCTCCAATTTTTAAGAAAATTCGAGGATTCTTTGGTCATTTATTGCCAATTCAGTAAAAAAAATAATGTGCGCGAATTCGTTTTTGGAGGTTAGGATAGATTTTTAAAAAACCCTACTATACGGATCGATACTCTACTTCATCACGGTCATTTTATTTTTTTTTTGTTTATTTTTCCACGGCTCTTAGAGCCGGAGATATTTAAAAAATAGTGAAGCAATCCACTCGAAAAATACCGTTTTAGGCACATATCTCGCGAAGCTCCAGCCCAAATTTATTGAAAACTTTTTTAGAAGCTTCTCTTGATGTATATAAAATCGAAAAAATTAAAAAAAATTGACTTAGCTCTTACATCCATTTTCAGAATATTTTCGTCTAATTTCACTCCACTATATGGTACAATTTGGCTAGATTCGGAAATGCATTTTCAAGATCATTTGAAATGATATATGGTGATATTTATTTAGTTGTTACATTAATTTCATTATCTTTAAGTTCTCTAAATAATAAACTAAAAGCATGGTATTCAGCAATTACATCACTAGTTATAAAATCGAAAGGGACGCTAAAAACGACATTTGGAAAGGGCGGGGGAGGGGGGGCATACTGCCCCCTTTGCCCCCCGTGGCGCCGCCACTGATAACACCCAATATTTGTTCAAATTAGACTATTGCAACATCATTTTTTGACTAATATCTAATGATACATTTTCCAACAGTTCCCAGAAACTTTTTCTTAAAAATTTGCATAAATTTCCTCCCATTTAAATGACCATCAAAGAAATATAGGTCAATAACTTGGTCGCCTATAATTCCACCGTATAGGTACATTAATGTTCCACGGTTCTGATCATCTATTGTGTGGACCAAATGTTGGTTTTGAGTATCATAATAATGAAAGTTATGACTGTTAACTAATCCATTATTATGAAAAGTGGATTCATCTGTAATTTGGAGTTATTTTTATTTTTGTTCAATTTTACATTATTTTTCCACTGTAATGCCTAAATAAAACATCCTGCATTTGACCAGCTTAGACTATTGCAACATAATTTTTTCTCTAGAATCTAATGATACATTTTCCAACAGTTCCCAGAAACTTTTTCTTAAAAATTGCAAAAATTTTCTCCCATTTAAATGGCCTTCAAAGAAATATGGGCCAATAACTTGGTTGCCTATAATTCCATCGTATAGATAATGTTCCACCGGTTCTGATGATATATTGTGTGGAACAAATGCTGGTTTTGAGTATCATAATAATGAAAGTTATGACGGTTAACTAATCTATTATTATGAAAAGTGGATTCATCAGTAATTTTTTCGGGTCATAGTCTAAGTTGATCAAATACTGGGTGTTATATTTAGGCATTACGGTGGAAAAATGATGTAAAATTTAAAAAAAACAAAATAGTTCCAAAATTAATAGATTTAGGCATAAACCTTTATAAATTTTAAAAGGTAATGGAATTTGCTTCATAATAGGATTATAAAATACAGGGTGTCCTATTTAAAATAAGAACGATATTGTCGTTTGAATATGTCATTAGAGAATCGCCCCATTTTGGACGCCCTGTATAATTTTAAACAACTCTAAATACATTATTGCTTTCAATTATTAGTCTAATTTTTTTCAGTTAAAATTGGATTTGGCTGATTCCATAGGTTTCCAAGTTTAGGTATAAGGAATACTTAAGAAAGTGTATCTTATTTTTAACGTATAATCTTTAAATGCAATAAAATATAGGGTGTTCCATAAGAAAAAATATAACTTTGATACGCCACACTTTTTTGGGACAACCTGTATATTTCAAAATAATTTTAAAATGTAGCCTTTATCAACCCACATATCCATAAATAAACAAAATTTTCAAAATATTAACCGTTTAGCCACAATGGACCGTCGCGTCTGCCGTGACTCACCCTGTATATTTCTTTTAAGAAAATTCCAGTGTCAAGCTTTTAACAAACATTCCAATGAATAAACTTTTACAACCAACCAACTCAACAATCATAATGTTAAACAATAGAATAGTTGAGTACGGGTACATCATAATTGTTTCATAGATAAATTAATTGTAATTAAATCAGTTGATTTCTAGCATGTACAAACAATTTTATTATTTAAGATGTACATTTTTCAGAGCATGTAATATTTAAAAACTTTCTTTGTCACGGTATTCTGAACGCAACATAATTTTTCCTGATTGTCACGAAAATCAAACACCCCATTGTTTCAAGAATTTATAAATAAAACAAAGAATAAAGCAATTTTTTTTATTGCGATGAAGTCAAAGAAACAAACATGTTATTTTTGTGTATATTGCTTTGCTCGAATTTTTTAATAACCAAGCAAAATTTCGTGGCTTCAAATATATCAGTTGTTGCAGATGAATCCTTGTCGAAAGGAACAAATTTACAACCAACGAATAGGTCAAATGTATCACAAGTTGTTGATAGAAGTTTAGTGTATACAACCAATTCAAGTGGACCTGCAAATGAATCAAAAACTATAATATTTGAAGACTTCAAACCGAGCCCACAGTTTGGTACAGGATATGGATATGATAGAAATGAAAAACCTGGATTTAATACTTTTTCCAACAACTGGCTGACAAATGAACGTACAGAAAATCCGAAAAGACAGGAAGTTTTTTCACCAAAAATCAAATTTCCTACTACAACTACAGTAGAAAGGCCTTACACGTTTGAAAATAATTATGAAAAATCCATATCACCAATAATCAACAACCCCAAAGAATTCACCTATAATCATATACCTTATGAAAAATCCATACCACCAATTAACAGCAACCCTATAGAACTCACGTATAATCATCTACCATCAGTTGAACCCAGCAGACCGAAAGAAAGTATTTGGAAAAAAATTTTCGGTTTTGCTGGTATTGAAAATAAACAAAAAACTTTTTACGATAACAATTTTCTAGAACAACAACCTTATCATCATGGCTATTATGAACCACCAAGGGAATATCACCATCATCAACATTCAATAGAACCTCATGGTGGTACGATACATCCGTTCAAGAAAATTCTTAAAGTTTTGGCTACTTTAATTCCTATTGGCTTGTTTTTAAGTGCTTTGACTCCAACTGTTATTACTGTGTCTTCGTTGAATAATACGTAAGTATAAAATTAATTTTTTTTGTTTTGTCTGGAAAAAGTGTGAAGGCAAATTTCAGTTTCTATATTAATGTAAAAAACCTAAATATTTACATACGAAAGTAGAAATATACACCACAAATTTGAACTAAATAAATAAATGATCAAAATTTTATTAGTGCCTACTACCTAATAATAATTTATACAAATCTTTAACAACCATGATAAGAAGTATTCGAGGTCGTCTCAAATAACTTCAATCCTTTAATACCTCTGGCTTCATATCTTTTGTTTAATATTTACATACCTTTAAGATTGTTGAAAATTGTTAACTTTAGAAATAATTAATATAAAAGGCCTGCAATGGCGGCTCCAAGGGGGTGGGGGCAGTATGGCAAGTGCCCCCAAAAGTCCGGCAATGAGAGGATATTTCTCATATCTGCGTAAACCAAATTTTAATTTTTTTGATTTTTTTTATAGATTCTAGCTCCATTTATATCCTAAAAAACTCACTTTTTCCCTCAAAAATGGCCCGAACATTTTTTTTCGATAATTTTGACATTGCCAATCGTTTCTTATACAAAATTTATTCTGTGTAAATCAAATTTTAATTTTTTTTATTTTTTTTTTATAGATTCTAGCTCCATTTATATCCTAAAAAACTCACTTTTTCCCCCACAAATGGCTTAAACATTTTTTTTCTGTAATTTTGATATCGCCAATCGTTTCTTATAAAAAATTCATTGTGCAGTAAACCAAATTATAATTTTTTTGAATTTTTTTTGTAGATTCTTGGTCCATTTATATCCTAAAAAACTCACTTTTTCCATCAAAAAAGGCCCGAACATTTTTTTTCGGTAATTTTGACATTGCCAATCATTTATTATACATAATTCATTCTGCGTAAACCAAATTTTCATTTTTTGAATTTTTTTTGTAGATTCTAGGTCCATTCATATTCCAAAAAACTGATTTTTTTCCTAAAAAATGGCCTAAACATTTTTTTCGATAATTTTGACACTGCCAATCGTTTCTTAGACAAAATTCATTCTGCGTAAACCAAATCTTAATTTTTTTTTAATTTTTTTTGTAGCTTCTAGGTCCATTTATATCATAAAAAAACTCACTTTTTACCTCAAAAATGGCACAAACATATTTTTTCGGTAATTTTGACATTGCCAATCGTTTCGTAGTCAAAATTGATTCTGCATAAACCAAATTTTAATTTTTTTGAATTTTTTTTGTAGATTCTAGGTCCATTTATATAATAAAAAAACTCACTTATTCCCTCAAAAATAGCGCAAACATATTTTTCCGGTAATTTTGGCATTGCCAATCATTGCTTACACAAAATTCATTCTGCGTAAACCAAATTTTAATTTTTTGAATTTTTTTGTAGATTCTAGGTCCATTTATATCCTAAAAACTCACTTTTCCCCTCAAAAATGGCCCAAACTTTTTTTTTCGGTAATTTTAGCATTGCCAAAATCGTCTCTTAGACAAAATTCATTCTACATAAACCAAATTTTAATTTTTTTGAATTTTTTTTGTAGATTCTAGGTCCATTTATATCAACAAACCCAAAATATTAAACTTTTATATACAGGGTGTCCCAGAAGTACCTTTGGAAAATTCAAGGATGAATAGAAGTGGTAAAAATAACGTTGTTGCTTCATATAACTTTTTTCCCTACGGACCTTCATTTCCGAGATATGGGCCTCTAAATTTAAAGATTGAAAATCATTTTTTATTTATAACTTTCGTACCATAATCTCAAATTCAACCAAACTTTGGTAGGTTACAAATGGCATTAGTGTGCTTAAATTAGTTATTTAAGTTTGTCACAAAATCTTTTAGGAAGTCAGGAATGGACTATGCCTAAAGGTTAACACCTCATAATTTTTAGACGAGTAGTGACACTGAACTATAAATAACAGTAATGGATTCCTTAGATATTTTTATAATATAAAGATACTCTTGTTTCATGTCGATTAAGTTAACTGTTTAGGAGATTTTTTAACTTTAATGCGGTAAAGCAGAGTAAATAGCGCATCCACCATTTTATAAAGTGCGTCATTATTTGAAGTTTAATACGATTTTATTTTATAGTGTGCTGTGGATTCATTTGACATCCAACATCTGTCAATTAATTTGCTATTTTGTAGTGGCGAAATATTTTTCTATTGATTTTTCTGTTTAAGTACATTTTCATAACTAAAATGGCACAGTTTACTCGAAACGAATACGCTATTACTCTGCTTTACCGCATTAAAGTTAAAAAATCTCCTAAACCGTTAACTTAATCGACATGAAGCAAGAGTATCTTTATGTTATAAAAATATCTAAGGAATCCATTAATGTTATTTACAGTTCAGTGTCACTACTTGTCTAAAAATTATGAGGTGTTAACCTTTGGGCATAGTCCGTTCCTGACTTCCTAAAAGATTTTGTGACAAACTTAAATAACTAATTTAAGCACACTAATGCGATTTGTAACCTACCAAAGTTTGGTTGAATTTGAGGTTATGGTACGAAAGTTATAAATAAAAAATGATTTTCAAGCTTTAAATGTAGAGGCCCATATCTCGGAAACGAAGGGCCGTAGGGAAAAAAGTTATATGAAGCAATAACGTTATTTTTACCACTTATATTCATCCCTGAATTTTCCAAATGTACTTCTGGGACACCCTGTATATAACCCTAACAGTCCCCTCCCCCAAAATCTGGGCTGGAGCCGCCACCCTTGGGCCTATGAAATCATGTAGTTTGATTTGAAAAGTTTCAGTATTCACCTTGATGTAGGCAATCAAAAACAATCTTTGATACAATTTTTTAGGCATTATTTAATTTTTGCGATTTTAGGGCGAGCCGCAACAATCGAAAAATGAACTCGGAACAAATAATGGAAAAAATAAAAAATTCTTTAAATTCGCTAAAAAAACTAGAGCAAGATGGATGCGAACAAAAAGTTTTTTGTGAACTGATGGTCAATGCCATGTTCTCCAAAAATGCCGAAGAACATATTAAAAATTTATTAAATAATTTTGTAAAAAAGTGAGTATAATATGGAAAGTTGAAATAGAAATCTATAATTAAACTAAAAATTCATAACGTATTAAAGCGTTTGATAAATGGCGCGATTGAAGAGGTGTCATTATCGATATTTATTTAATGCATATATTTTTAAATATTTTGTTTGTTTCCAGGGAAGAAGGTGCGAAAGATGAAACTAATTCTATACAAGTTTTAGAAGCAGTTAAAAATCAAGATTGTTCTTCACTTATTTGCAACGTAAAAGATAATCCAATTTAATAAATTAATGATTTTTCAAGTTTTATAAAATTATAAAATATATTTAAGTGGGGAAAATCAGAATTCTGTTAATATGAATTTTAGTTCATAATTTTCATTTAAAATAAATAAGGTAGAGAGCAGTAAAGAAATTAAAAACATTTTCTTATGTATGATTGAAGAACTGGATAACCGTTATAGGTATAGTTACTTGTTGAAAATTTGATTATTATAAAATTTATATCGCTATGCCATCGTTATTTAGTAGTAAATTTAAAATGTAATGAAAAATATCACTTGTTTTTTTTTAAATCAACATTCCTATCCAAACATTAAATATATTTTGATTTAAACCTTTTTATGTATAGCCCAGTTGTCAGAGAGTTTGACCTCGCTCAAAATGTGATATCGATGAAACTTGGTACTTGAATGGGTGTAGACAACGATAAAAAATCTTTGCTGCTCTAGTATATAATGGAAAAACCAAATTTTCGAAATTGTGAAGTTAGCATACACTTTAGAGCAGCAAAGATTTTTTATCGTTTTCTACACCCTTTTAAGTACTTAAGTGCCAAGTTTCATCGATATCACATTTTGTGCGAGCTTTTGGTCAATATTCTTCTATGGCAACTGGGCTAGTAGGTGATATTGATATTCTATTTTCATTTGTTACAATCTGTAGTTATTCCATTTAAATATGGGGCATATCGAAATGTTTCCTTGGAGACCGAATTTTAATATATTGGTTTTCAATTTGATAAGCGTCAAATTCAAAAATTGAGTTTTTGGAAATTTTACATGGTTCCCTATTTTAAAATTACTAAATGTAATATTTTTGAACAATGTATAAAAAATGCGTTTGCAAATACTTGCATAGGCCGTTATGGTTCGATATTGTGGCCTCCAAGGTCTCCAGACTTGACTCCCTTCGATTTCTATGTTTGGATACGAGCAAAAGAACTTATGTACGCAGTGGCGGCGATTGGATATAAGAAGTAGGGGGCGAAAACTTTGTACAAATAATTTCTACATAATTCCTAGCCTGTAATGTTTAAAACTGATACTCCAATAAACGAAGGTGCCAACGCGGGCATCAGGTCTGTCCGGCACCTTTTTTTTTAATTTGCAGGTATTCATGGGTACATTCACCCCCGAAAATCTCAGCTGTCTGAAATTTGTGGAATGGCGGAAAAATGGCCCATTGGTGTTTTTTTCGCCGATATTTCCGAAAATATGAAACTTAGAGAATTTTTGTTTCATTACCTACAAAAATGAATCTCATCATTTTTGTCAAAAATATGATGCTTTTCGACATAACCGGCTCCAAAACGCACCCCTATTTTTAGCTATTGCCCTGCATTTAGAGAGCACGCTCTAAAGGAATGACACTCCCAAGCGGATTACAAATTTTTCAATAAATCACGTAAACATTAATATTTTTTCATGATTCAAAGTTCAGATGAAAGAAGGAACCGTAGCTATATCATGTTACTTTTTCCTTTTATCTATTTCTCTGAATTATTGAAAAACCGGGCCAGAGTTTGTTTTTGCTCGATATTTTGACCCTCCTATAAATGTATTCATATCTTTTTGATCAAGACTAATTTCACCGAATCCTTTTGGATAATGGGGCTTTGCAAGGTGTTAAATATATTCAGAAAGATTCAATAAATTATTTTTGTGTATTTTCATAAACAACATGTGTTTTTAGGGCGTTTTTATGGATTTCCGGAGTTTTCGAAAATGCTCGGGTCTATCGGGAATTAATAGATTATCAAGGACCATATCGGTTTTCAACGCACATCATTAAAAAGCTTAGTTTGTCCCCTTATCGATGGTTTTTTTCTTTCTTTTTTTCATATTTTTTGGTTATCCTGAAAATTGAGAAAATTCTCATATGAATAATCGACATTTTTTTTTGAGGATTATTTTCTTTTCGTGCTAAAATTTTTGGAGTTAGGAATTGTACTAAATAAAAGATCACATTCTGACCTTTTCATCAATATATATATCAAGTATTTTATTAAGTGCACGAGAAAAAACTCTTAAACTTTCTCAAATTGGATTTTTTTACAATAAATTTATTAATCAAGTGCAAAAAGTGAAAATATTATTATTTTGTCTTCAGACAAAAACAGGAAGATATTCAAGTTTTGGGAGGATATTCAAATTTTCCCTTTTCACCACAATAATTTTGCGAATTATTATTATTCAAAATTGCGAATTTCTGAAACGTCGTTTTTGCAATAAATATTAGTGTAGCGACAACTTTTGTAGGTAATGAACTGCTCTTCATTTTTTGTCTAAACAAAAATGCTCTAAGGGCCCTTGCACAAATTCCACTTAGCTGAGATTTTCGAAGGTAAATGTACCTATGAATACCTGCAAATTAAAAAAAAATTTTGACGGTCAGACTTGATGCCCAGGTTTGGGGTTTTCCTGGCGTTAATTTACTGGAATATGAATAAACATTACATTTATTTATTGATATATCCCTCTAAAAGTGGGAGGGGGCTGTTCCCCCTAATCGCCGCCACTGTATGTATGCCGAAGAAATCCGAGATAGAAAAATACCAAATTTTGACAAAAATGAAAAAACTAAAAAAATTGATAAATCAAAATCCATAAAAAATTTTACTGTCACAAATAGACTAAAGTGCTCTACCAAATACCTTGTATAAAAAACAAAACGATTTTTGTATTATTTTTTTACTTTGATTTACCCCACTTTTCACCTTTTCATCCCCCAGTTCAATTAAAAAATATAACAAAATGACAATGAAATACACAATAAAACTCAAATTACTTCTCTTAATTATCTATATATTTGTTTTTGATATTACTAACCAGGATATAATAAAATAAAAGAGTCCTATTGGATAAACAGCTAATACTTTTCTTCTTGGCTTCTGACTATCTCCCAAGAAAATCATAGATGCTAAAATAGAAAATACATACATAATTACTTCAAATACAAACGTGAAAACTATTTTTTCTTATGAACTTGCGCAAATAAGTAGTACTTTGCCACATACATTTGCATGGGCAAAGTTACACTTTTCCGTACATTGTTTCTAATACTTGTTAGGAAAATAACTTTTTTTATACTCACCATAAGTTGCCCAAATAAATCCTATCATTGAGACAACAAATCTTATGAAAAATAATACTTTTGATTGCTTGGTCAACAAAATTATTCGACATATAACAAGGGCAACAGCTGTTGGTAATAAACAATAACCTAAGACACAAACACTCTGAAAGAAGGATCTGAAAGTAAATTGCAATGTTGTAGTATTTATTCACTTTTCATGTAATGTGTACTTACATATTTCCTCCTAATAACTTAGAATTCAAAGTTACAATTACTGAACCTATCCAAACAATAACAAAAACTTGGGAAAATTCTGGACCTCCATCATTATTTGTGTTACTTGTTGTTGAATCAGGCCCTTGCAAAAACCTTAAAAACAAACAATTTTCTCTATTGTTTATCAAACTAAATAATGCAAAGTACATTAGATAGGAGTAGAAAGGAGACAGTAGACAGTAGAAAGGAGACCACCATCCAAATACTTACATTGCCAAAAATGTACAAAGAAATAAGGGTCCCCACAAATCCCCTAAAAAAACCAAACAGTTGATAAAAGATATTTTCATTTAATATAATAAACTTACATTCTTTTAATAAAGTCTTTTTCTCTTTTGGAAACAACACATATGCAAATTTGACTCCCACAGCCTTTAGGTCTCTAAGCTGAAATAATAATAAAATTTTCTTACAGAACTACCACTGATATATGTATACACTTACAATTGTGTCTTTAATAGGTTCATTTAATGTATTAAAGTCTGGTTGTCCTATTTGGGAATTGTTTGGACGTCCGGGTATATTCATTTCGCCTTGTACATATCCTTCTCCATCATCAAACATCTATATAAAAAAAAAGTTGTTTCATAGTTTGTAGCTACAAAAATTAAAAATTACCTCTAATTTTGCAGTGTCCATTTTATACAAAAAAATATTTTTGACTTATTTTAAATAAACAAGTCTTGTGGATTTGGGATTTGGCAATTAGTAAGTGTTGCCAATAAAATAGTTACAATCCCCAAATGCGAGAATGTAAATGACAGCAGCAATTAAAATTTTTCAACTGGTAATGCTGAATTCAACCATTTAGCTGACGAAAAAATATAGCATCCCTATTAATAAGGACAATCGTAAAAAAGATATTGAGAAAGTAACTAGGATATTTTTTAGAAATAAAATTTGTGTAATATCACTTTCTGGTGTCAACTACTTTACAATTGGCCATTCTGTAATATAATGTCAAATGTCAACTATCAAATAAATAAACCAAAATCTAAATAGGTTTCTGTCACTTGGCAAAGCACACCCCATAGGGTTTTTGTAAAATCTTATTTTCATTAAAATTATTACAAATCGTATCGTTACTTAAACAACGTATTTTTCAGATGAACGTAATTTTTAGAGATCTAAGAAAATATATTAAGCAATGGATAATGTTGGAGCTGAAGTTGGCCAAAAAATGCGGGTAAGAGATTCAACCAATACATTTTTTTTTCATTAAAATGTTCATATAGTAAAAATCAACTTAACAATAAGCTAACACTGTAACATTATTCTCAATTTAAGATAATACCCATTTTGTTTTTCAGTCTGCAATCAAAGCTAAACTTCTTGAGCTAAATTGTTATGTGGGTAAGTTCCATTTTTTGACTTTATAAAGTATTATACATTTAATGGCATTTAAAGCAGCATTTCCTTAGATGATGAATTACCTGATTATATAATGGTAATGGTAGCTAACAGACGAACCAAGGCACAGATGAAAGAAGATTTAAATTTATTTTTAAACACTAAAACAGAAGCTTTTGTAGATTGGCTTCATATTGTTCTAAAAAAACTTAAAGAAGTAACAGTAACAAATCCAGGTATCGTTTTTTAGAATAACTCATTAAAATAAATTAAATTTAGTCATTACATGTAAATAAATATATGTATGTTCTGCAGGCCGAGGACCCATCATCATATATTTTATGTTCTGTTTGGTCATTTCTAAACCAAACCAGTTTTCCTTTTATTCTCGTTTGATTTTCATACTGTGCAACTTTGTTTCCTTTGATTTTTGTGTTATACTGATTTGAGAATTTATTTAATGTTGAAATATTAAATTTACAACACGGCTCATTTGGGTCGCCTTTGTTTAAATGTTTTTATTTTTCCTGTTTGATTACATTATTGCTTCATTCTGTTTCTTTCCCTTATATATTAGCCAGTTTTTCTCTGACTCGTAAGTTATTAACTAAAAAATTGGTTGTAGAAGTATATAAGAGAGTAACGAAAAGAAAGTCATCATCCGATCAAGGTGATATTAAAGTTAAAAAGGAAAAGAAATCAAAAAAAATAAATGACGATATTAAAAAAGAACCAAACAACAGCTTGTTGACTGACAATCTATCAGTTATACCAAACAAACTTTGTGACAAAAGAACAATAACACTCATAGAAGAAGAAAATAAAAGAGACGAATTTGATATTCCTCTTTTGTCAGATGTTAATACATCTAGTGAAAAGGATTTGGAAGAAATTGAACAAAAAATAAGAAGCGTAAAGAGTAGATTAGGAATATTGGTAGATAGTGAGGTAGAGGACTTGGAGTTAAAATTAGAAAAAGGTAAATTATATCCATATTATGCATATTTGGACCCTAGTAAAATGTAGTTTTTTCTTTCTTTAAGATGAATCCGAAGAGATAAATGACAATTTACTAAGTACATCTGATGTAAAACCTGAACAATCTGATGATGATGATGATGATAATGTCAATGAGTCTCAAATGTCTATTATAAATAAAGTTAGTTTAACTCCTGAGAGGCAAAGAAAACATTCACCAATCACTTTTGAACCTGAAGAAAAATCTCAGAAAAAACCTTCCATATTACAAAGATTAGGGGGGAGAATTTCAGTTTCAGACAAAAGATCATATTCGTTGGATCATAAAAACAGGGAAGAAAGATTTAGTAGTAGTCGATTGTCCAGGGATAGATATAGTGATAGGAAGAAGGATTCAAGAGAAGATCGCAGGTATAGAAGGGATAATGAAAGAAATCGCCGTGGCGAAAGAAAATCCGTAGAGAGACATACAAGACCTGTTAGCAGAGGCTCTACAGAGTCTCCAAAGCCGAGTTCTAGGAGTGATAAGGTGAGTTTTAATTAGGTTTATTTAAATATCTAATCCAAATCTTATAACAGGTTTATTGATCTAGTTCGGATTTTTTTTTTGTATATCATGACGATACTTTTTATACTGTGTTGCTTTGAAAATAATTCGATTTATAGAATCAAGTGGGTGTTATGTCTAAAATTCACGTACCCGAAAAAACTCCAGAAGTAGTAGATCGCGAAGACGAACTAAAAACAAGAGAGGTACGCAGCATGGTTCAAGTTAAACCAAGAGTTCTTTCTTCGAGTGCACCACAACCCAATAAAAATCTATTATTAAAAGCTGTAGAGGAAGCCCACAGAAGTGTCTCTCAAACTACAAATATTAAGGTAGGAATCAAAAAAATTTTTTTTTCATTCACGTCTTCCATGAAGTTTTTTTACCAAGAAACTATATTATACAATAGTTTAAATAGAAAACCAGTTATAATGGAGGATTGATACAAGCCAAGAGTTTCTCAAGGATTTATAGTGGGTTCACTATTTTTTCCTAATATACAGGGTGACACAGCAACCATGTAACAGGCTACAGTATGTGTTTCTCAAGATAAAATTATACAATTTTAGGGCATTAAATGGGACCTTAGTGGCCTCATTTTAGTCAGTTTGTTTCACTTTTACTACTTCCGGTTTTACCGGAAGTGATACCAACTTTTGAATTTTAAACGGGACACCCTGTAGATTATTACATTTTTAGAATCTACATAACAACCTGATTTCAACGAAGTATCATACTTGGTATCTCAAGTGAATAGTTGGCTCAAATAACATACCAAAGAAATAAACGGGAGAAAACGGCACTAACTTAAATATTACATTAAATTATTTAATGTAATTCAAAAAATATATAAATTTAATACAACATAACTAAATTCGTAAATCTAGACTCGTCAGTAAATAAAATAATGGAGTAATGAAAGTTATTGTTTAAATTGTAATTATTTAAAAGCCAATTACAATATGTAATTCTTCTAGCAAAATCATTTTCATACAACTCTTGATGAATTAGACACTTGAAAGATTTATTTTTATATTTTTTTTAAATTCTTCTAACAGATTCCCTGCTTACATCAAACTGTCTTTCTATTTCTCTCAAGGAAGATGTTGGGTCATAATTTACATATGCAAGTACATTTGTCTCAATTTCTTCACTTATTATAGATTCGTCATTTTCAGCAATCGGTTCCCTTCTTAACTGAGTTTCAAGTCTCCAGAAATAATTGTTGCTTGGATGATTCCTGTTGGGAAATCTATTTCTATACAACTCAGCAGCAGCCCTTGAATTTTTTCGACATTCACCAAATATTAATAACATGTCTATTTGTTCATTACGAGTATACATTTTTATCAAAAACGATTTTATATCATTTACTTTATTTTGCAGTTTAAATCACCAGCTCTATGATAGCTAACTGTCAAATTCACCGTCACCTAAATAAGTCAAAATAATGTCATAGTCACCGCCGCCTTGATAATATTAAAAAATTATTTAATGTAATGCTTTAAATTATGATAGTTTTCTCATTTGAGAACGTTAACTAAGAAATGTACAAAAAATGTAATTTAAAATTATGCAGTTAATTAGAATAGAATGTTTATTGTTTAGGAAAAAAAAACAAGGGTTGCAATTTAAATAAGGTATGAAAATAGGGGGGAAAATGGGTTAAATTAAAAAAAAATAAAAAATCGTACAATTCAGTTATGTTGTATTAAATTTATATATTTTTTGAATTACATTAAATAATTTAATGTAATATTTAAGTTAGTGCCGTTTTTCCCCGTTTATTTCTTTGGTATGTTATTTGAGCCAACTATTCACTTGAGATACCAAGTATGATACTTCGTTGAAATCAGGTTGTTATGTAGATTCTAAAAATGTAATAATCTACAGGGTGTCCCGTTTAAAATTCAAAAGTTGGTATCACTTCCGGTAAAACCGGAAGTAGTAAAAGTGAAACAAACTGACTACAATGAGGCCACAAGCGTCCCATTTAATGCCCTAAAATTTTATAATTTTATCTTGAGAAACACAGATACTGTAGCCTGTTACATGGTTGCTGTGTCACCCGGTATATATTAATGATATCGATAATGTTGTTGCAGATGCAAAATCGATTATATCTGCTGATGATACAATACATGTAAATTTAAACTATAAAAACAGACTAAAAATGTCTAGAATAAGAACATATAGTGGACAGATAAAAATAGTTTTTGATTGTACTCATCTGTATAAAAAATATATAAATTCGCTTCATTTGTTGTCGAGTTTTTTTAATTTGAAGTTAAAACCTAACTATAATAATGATAAAGTTTATTTATCAAATGTACATAGAGATAAAAATATAGGTACATTTAGAAAATATAAATAAACAAGGATATAGCCATCATTTTTACGACCTATTGAATGATGACTGTGGTGTTGTTTTTGGGATTTAGGTCTTGGATTAAAGAAAACAATATTTCTTGAAAGCCAACGTTTCGTCAATTTATTTTGACATCTTCAGGGCACTGTAACTTGAAAGGGGCATTACAAGTTATAAATAAAAGGAAGGAAAATACATATTGAAATGATATTGTAATTCTACGATTTTTACTTTTTAAATTCCTTTTATTTTTAATTGGATCTCAGACATTTTTACAAATTTCACATTCTAATAATCAACATAAACAAACATCCCATAACAACCATCTTTCAATTTGAAAGTCCCTTTTACATAATTCCCCCCAACATTTCAAAATTTTAATACCGAGAATTACAAATGAATGCTAAATTTACCTCTAATTTTTATTTATTTTCAAAATTGTTCCAAAAATATTTTAAATGTTGTTATTTTCTTTAATTTTATTTTCCATTTGTGGAAGTTTAGTTTCATTTTAGTCAATATTTTTGGTTGTAATCTTTTAATATCCGTTAATTTGTGATCTTTCCCCCTACATGCCTTTATTCTTATATTATCTTATTTGACTTTTAATATTCTGTATGTCATCATTTACTTCTTTTTCGTTGCTCCTATCTTCTTGATTAGATATTTTAAAATTAATTTGCATTTCCTTGTTAAATCTTTCTTTTATTTGTATATTTTTATTGAATTCTCTTCTTGTCCTCAAGTTTTCTTCTTCCATATTTTCTTTTAGTTTGTCTTCCATGTTTTTCTCCAATATTATTATATTATTATTATTTCTTATTACACTTCTTTCTATTGTTTTAATTTCCTTTTCTGTGGGTTATGACTTTGTTTCTTGTGTTTCTTCTGTTCTATTATCCCTTGTCTTCTATTTATTTCTTGTTGTTTGTTTTCTATTTTCTTATCCATATTTTCTTCCACACTTTTCATCATTTTCCCCAAATCTTCTTTAATTTGTTGTTTTCCTTCGCCTAGTCTTCTTACATTAAGACCATTATTATTCCATAATTATCTTCCTTATAAATTTTGAAATGTTGGGGGAAATTATGTAAAAGGGACTTTAAAATTGAAAGATGTTTGTTTATGTTGATTATTAGAATGTGGAGTTTGTAAAAATGTCAGAGATAAAATCAAAAATAAAAGAAATTTAAAAAGTAAAAATCGTAGAATTACAGTATCATTTCAATATATAAAACAATTTCATCACTTTTTATTTTTTGGATCTTATTAGTAATTTTTTGAATTGAGGTCACTGACACCATTTACTTTTGTCTAAAAATTTTACTAAGACAAATGTTTTTAGTTAAAATTTAGTTAATTTTAAATTTAAAAGTCAACAACTAATGAAGCTAATTTAAATTATTTAAACCATTAAACAGAGAACTTAAAATCATTTCAAATAAGCAATCACTTGCAAATCAAAATTTTCAAGTGGCCATCTTCTACCTTTCCTATGGGATGAAATTTTTACATAAAGGTTCTTTTTTTGGAAATGAAAATCCCAGGAATTTCTTGAAAATTATGCCTGGTTTGGGGTTGTAAAAACTGCTAAACAAAACAAACTGTGACAAAACTTAGCAAGTAGTTAAAATGATTTATTATGTACGTCAAAATTGAACACTTAATTATAATTTGTGTATGATACAAAAATGTATAAATTGAAGGTTTAATTTTTTAAGCCAAGAATATCGAAAAAGTTAAATGGTGACGTATCGATAACAAGAAAATTATCACATAGGGAAAAAGTTAAACTGAGAAACATAATTTTGGCGCAAGTTTCAAGGGAAGATACCGATAGCAATGATGAAGATAAGGAATTCGAGTATGTTCCTAAACCGCTTACGAAAAGAAATTGTACGGAATTGCCAAAATATGTTCCTTCATCGAGACAATCTGTAGATGGTATGTTTATTGATTACGAACTAAATACAATATATTTTTTTTGTTTGTCGGTCCTTTAGCTTGACCCGACTGATAAAATTAATAATTTTTATCCAGTACAGATAGCGGATTAGATAAAAACAAAATAATTAATGAGTGACCAGTTTGCTTTTACCTGTCAAAACGAGAAACTACGGGAAACTTGTATTGACGAGGGCCACTAATTTTCTCCTATCGCGAGATGGCGATAATTGTATCAACAATTCTGCTTGAAAAAAAAATCTAATTTTGTTAAATCTTATAAATAATAGTCTACTTCAGCACTCTTTATTTCCGTGCATCTTAAGCTTATCACAATGTAGTTCATGCATGAAACAAATGATTTTACATCTATACTGTCTATTGCACCATTTTTTATTTTTAAATCAGAGTTGCATTTTTCCTATATCTTCCACTTTTCTTTTTATTCGCTTCCAAATGTTTTTCTTATTATATTTGTGTCTTTATTGGTTTGTCTAACTTGCATGGACGTTTAACTATTCACTATTCGCCTTGCAAATAAAATATATTTCTCACGATTCATTTAAAATCCGCTTAAATCGATTTATCTTATTTCAAAATCTACTTCAGCGATCATTCTCTCATTCAATCCCGCGCATTTTAGCCTTGGCCGACTGAAGTTTGCGCATACAAGCATATGGTCTGTGAAATCAAATCTTTAAATTTTCAGAATTATCGGAACCAGAAAAAATCTCAGTTAAACCTAGAATTTCAGCAAAAGCGAGGTTGGAGGGAAGGAGGTCACCATCACCGATAATATTCGATGAGTCACCTGTTAAGGTAAGTTTAAAAAATTATGTGTATTCTAGGTTTGTAGGAGATTCGTGATTGAAGTCACTGCTTTCAAACGCGGAACAGTATACTGAGGTTTTTGCTTATCGCGGCATTCACGCGGAACGAAATCTTTGGGTGAAAATTTCTCTCGTACTTTGTATATACTGAGATGGTTCAATAATTCAATGTTTTCATTTTTAGTTTTTATTTTCAATTAACACTTTGACATCTATCAATACCAAAATCAACAACTATCAAATTTTTTTAAGTGATCTTTACATAATTTTTTAAAATAAGCAAATTCCTACTCTAAATGTCATTACACAAATTACAAATTTTTCCTAAAATTTCTTCACAATTTCCCCTAAAATTTATTCACGTATTATAAATACTTTTGTAATACTGAATATAATTTTATTTTATCTATTACTAGTTCTCCTTTTTTTAAATGTATTTTTTTTAATTTTACTCTTCTTTAGTATCATATCTTGATATTCACTTCTGTATTCCTTTCTCACGCCTTCTATATTAGATTCTATTTTCCCTCTAATATCTTACATTTTTCTTTGATTTCCTTTCTTGTTTTTATATTTTCTTCCTATGCAATAGCAATATTTGTTATTAACCACTCCTTGATATTTTCTTCTAATTTCATTATTTCATTGTTTATCAAATTATAGTTTGTGTTCGTTTTCATTATCTCCTTTTCAATTTTTCCCATTCGCTTATCCTGTTCCATTATTTTCTGTTTGTTTTCGCATTCTTCAAATTTCTTCTCTATTCTATCTATTCCTTTTTGTAACATATTCGTATTTTGTTCTTGATTTTGGTCCATTTTGTTCAATTTTTCTTGGTTTTGGTCCATCTTCTTTACCAAAAATTCAAACATTTTAACCATATCATTTCCTTCTTCTTTTCTTCGTCCTTGCTCTCCTCCTGCTAATGTGTAAATCGATATTACCTCTTGTCTGTGTTCTTCCAGTATTTCCGAGATTTCTTCCTGTTTCAAATTTTCCTCCTTTTCTTTTATAATAACAAAAGTTTCTGGTTCTTCTCCTTCTAATGTTAGACTTGCATATAATCTTTCTATTAGATCTTTTTTTAGTCCCTCTACATCTTGTCCTCTTCTTCTTAACTCTTCTTTCAATTCTAAACCTTTAATTCGTATAATCTCTTTCCTGTTTTTTCTTCCATTTTTCTTTATATTTTTCTTACTGTTAGTTTTCACTTTAAATAAGTAATTTGTGTAGTTTCTACTATTGAAGCCCCACGTTGGGCGCCATTTGAGATGGTTCAGTAATTCAATGTTTTAATTTTTAGTTTTATAAGTTATCTTTACATACTTTTTTAAAATAAGCAAATTCCTACTTTAAATGTCATTACACAAACTACAATTTTTTTATCATAACATTCCTAAAATTTCTTCACAATACATATACATAAAATCCGAATATTGCCGTCGAGGATTAGACGGGAATTGTGCTGTTCCAGGCCTAATTGCCTTAATATTTGACTAACGACTAAGCAAGACAAAAGTGGATTGTATAATTAGGTTATTTGTATTTGCTGCTTTCTGTTCGTTCTCGTAGTCTTTGAAGAGGTGGAATAAAAAGCGACATTTAACAAAACAAATTTTTGCTTAGTCTATGTCTTCTTGAGTGCGTAGCAGCGACTAGAGATGGACGGAAATCACGTGCTAAAAATTAATTTTTATTTGTTCCGACTTCGCGGTCTATTCAAATTATCGGTTTTTATTGGTTCAGACCTCGCGTTCCGTTCAAATTACCAGAGACTCTTTAGTGTTGAACAATTGAAAATATTTTTTAGGCACTAAATAAAGTGGAAGTACCCGATAGCCTTTCGATGATGATTCATCCTCCAATTTCAGTAAAAAACAAAGATAAATGCAAATATTGGCCAAACTGTAGACAAGGCGACAACTGCGAATTTGTCCACCCGGTATCAAAATGTGAGATGTTTCCAAACTGCCAGTATGGTGATTCTTGTTTGTACATCCATCCCAGTTGCAAATTCGGATCATCTTGTACGAAAAGAGATTGTTCGTACAACCATTTCAATAAAGCGAACTTAATAGCAGCTAAGGGACCGGTGGCCCAACCCCAAACTTGCAAGTTTTATCCGAAATGTACGAACAGTACGTGTCCGTTTTATCATCCCAAGCCATGTAGATTCGGAAAATACTGCAAGAATCAAACCGATTGCCCTTTTTCTCATGTACCCGCTGTAAATAAATCGAGTCTTACTTGGAGATCGAAAATTTAATTCTTCAATGTAGATGTATGTGTACATATGTAGATAATAGTTTTTTTTTTTTTGAAATGTTTGATTATATAAAATGTAGGAAACGCTTTCTTTTAAATATATATTATTTCAAAGTCTTTTGTTTTACCTAATAAAAGATGCCGGTCCTAGCAATTTTGATCAAATACTTATACCTCACCTATACGTAAAATTTCATGATCTTTACCACGAACGAAGTGACACATCCACACATAAATGTACAGTCATTCATTTGTAGAGAAAATATTTAGGGGTAGCGAAGACGTAAAGGGTGTCCCAGAGTAGATTTTAGGTTTCAAACTTACCTTACGCCGACCCTGTTCGAGATTTCATGAAAATATTACGTCTGGCGTAAAGCGGACAAGTGCGGATTTAAGTTATCATGGAACAAAGGACGAGTTCGCAGCGTGCCTACACGGTTGAGGCTTATTTTAAAGCCAACGATTCGTCCACAGTTGCTTGGCGGCGTTTTCGTGCGCAGTAATATGTCTTCTTATGAAGTATGAACTTTGGGTTTCGAGCATTGCAAAACAAAATAATAAAAATCATTTTATTTAGGTATTTGTTTTTCTATTATGTATATATACTTTTCTCTGCCAAAATATAAAATATTTTCTCACCTATAAGTACATCATTTTGTAAAAAAATACATTTTAATCTAGTTTACATCAGTGAAAATAACCAAATTATAATTTTTTTCTTTGGAAATAGTAATATAAAATAAATTGTATAAATTAATTTATAAAATTAAGACCTGGTACTTTCTGTCTCGGTTTTCTTAATAATTATCGTTCATTATTTCGTTTTAATAGTTAAAGTCTATCAATTTAAAATCTTTGCATATTTTTACATTTTTTTCTTTGTTAACTGACCTGAATTTAACAGAGACACAAAGTACAGGTCCGATCTTATCACTTTTGATCAGTATGAACAAAAATAATTATAAAATTAATTAAATTGTGAAAGCTCTTTCACTGCTTCCCAGAAAAAATCACTATATAGCAAATGAAGACAAATGTACAATCAGTTAGTTAGAAAATGTGTTTCGATTTGTTTATTGGAGTATAAACAATTATCAAATTGTTGATTCTTAGACTGTTACAAACCTTATTCAACTTTTGACAGTTATCAATTTCTTGTAGATATACAAGTATGGTTTATAATAATAATAATAGTATATTATGCAACGATCATGTAATGATTATTATTAATACACGAGCATTAACTGGGATACGAAACGAGACGAATGCGTGTTCATATGGTTTATGCGAGTGGATTAATAACCATTACATGAGAGTTGCATACGCTATTTTATCTACACCCGATAAATAATGAAGAACTATAAATATTATATTTATATTTGTATTGAACACAATAACAGTAATTACACGTATTTCTATAAAAAATTCTACAAAATTGTAATTTGTATTTCTCCAGTCCATAAACCTTTTTTCAGTCGATTCTTTAAGCTTTAGCTTTCGAGATATAGGCGAATTCGGAGTCGAAGTTCTATCGCCTACTACGATTTTTTGAAAATGACAAATTCCAAATAGCAATAACTCAAATTTTTTCAAATACATCACCCTATATTTTATGACATCATTGCATGGCATTTTTCAAGAGCTTTTTGCTGATATAGGGTTTGTGTGGTTTATTTTGTAAAACTAGAGATTTATTGCAAAATAAAAATCTGTATCATAATGGATCTCATTATGGGCATATAATTGTATTATTATAGTATGGGTGTAGATAAATTACATTACAATACAAGGTCTCTTCTCGTAACATCGGGTTGAACTAGTGGGTAGCATTGCCAACCAACATTAAAAATCCGGTAGATATCGACAAAATTAACAGGTTAAAAAAATAGGGGCAGAAATTGTTCCAGAAAAAATTGTTGATTGAAAAACATCAAAAAATGTATTTCTGTTGAGTTTTAAAATATAATAATTTTTAGCACTTGAAGCGTATAATTTTGTGCAGATTTGAAAATTTATTTCGAGCACTTGCTAAGTGGTGTCAATCCGTATCAAGTGGTCCAGCACTAGTTGCTTGACCATCTCAGAAAAAATTAATATTTGGTAGGTAGATTCCCTTATGTTTTGGGGATTCAAAAATATTTTTTCAAAATTTTTACTGTGTACCATTTGGAAATGGCGGCCATACTTGTTTTAGGCCACACGCTATTTTTCGCGTTTGCAAGCATCTACGATTTTTTAAATTGTACAGCAATGGATCGTCCTAGCCTTTTCAAATAAACTGCATTGAGTTCAGTACACTGTGGCCTACAAAATAAAACCATAATTACTTAATTATATGTATTTATTCATATATCTTTTACAGCTCAAAATTATTGGTCGGAAATTGCCAAAATTCAATTTTTGAAGGGTAATTTTTCAAAGAAGGAATAACTTCTCAGCCTTAAGTTGAAATTTATACTTAAGTTTGATATCATAAAGAGCTATTATGTGTGAATTTTTCAGATTTTTATCTGGTCCCCCAACAAAAATATTGCAGGTTAAACTTTGAAAAAAGTTCAAAAAGTTGTTTTTTAAGAATGAATCTTTTTATGAGTAAGAGTATCGCCATTAATATTTTATAAAAAGTAACTATACTGTGTAGTGTAATAGCAAAAAAAATATTAAGGCTGAGAAGTTATTCCTTCTTTGAAAAATTACCCTTCAAAAATTGAATTTTGCCAATTTCCGACCAATAATTTTGAGCTGTAAAAAATATATGAATAAATACATATAATTAGTTAATTATGGTTTTATTTTGTAGGCCACAGTGTACTGAACTCAATGCAGTTTATTTGAAAAGGCTAGGACGATCCATTGCTGTACAATTTAAAAAATCGTAGATGCCTGCAAACACGAAAAATAGCGTGCGGCCTAAAACAAATATGGCCGCCATTTCCAAATGGTATACAGTAAAAATTTTGAAATGTTTTTAAACCCCCAAAACAAAAGGGGATCTACCTACCAAATATTAATCTTTTTCTGAGATGGTCAAGCGACCAATTATTTTTTTTTGACCGCTTGGTATGGATTGACCCTAAGTGCTGAAGCAGGACAAAAATTATTATTTTGAGCACAAAAATTCAAAATTGAAAAAATATATCGCGCAAATTAAATTTACCAGATGAATAAAACTCCATAATAAGTTTATAGTCAATTTCGGATATCTGGGAGTGGGTGGTTCAACGATAGAGCACTGTATATTCATGACCATTCCTTCATATTTGAGGTGGCCAACAGAAGCATTGGTATCCATTCGAATAAAACTGTAATTCCTTATTTTGAAAGAAACAAAATCATTAAAAACCGAACAAATAAATTTAACGCTAAATACACAAACATTAAAACAAAATAAATAAGCTAAATTATTATGAATTCGCATACTGTCGGTACTTAAACAATAAAAAATTGAACTGATGAAACATAATCTGTAATTGGGATCTGACATCCAGCGATACGCCATCTGGCGCTTTGTTTTCGAACATAAAGTAGGGTGACGATTCCATAAGAAATACATTACGTCTAACAGGGAAATCGATTTTTTGAGATAAATAATGACCGAAATTGTAGTAAAACACCGTGAAAAATCGAAAAATAAAGTGTACGCAGTACCAGGCTGTAATAATAAGTCTAATAAATGTCTGGACGTTGTATTTCACTATTTTCCACATAAGCAAAACCATTTCAGAGTGTGAGAAAAAATTGCTCAACATGAAGAGCAAGAAGAGAAGAAAGAAATCAGAATATTGAAACAAAGAAAATCAAAATTGATGAATCCAGTGAGCAAATCACGGAAGAAGTACCTGCAGAATTTGAGCACTATCAGCCTATTATTGACATAGAAGCCTTGCATGAACAAACAACACTCATCACTTGTCCATCTCCTGCAAATTTCCCATTAATTTGATGGGGATGACCTCGCAAATTCGACGTTGATAAACAGAAAACCACTGTCACTTTCATTAATTTTTTTCCCGCAATTTAACCAAGTGTCCAGCGTATAAAATGCATTCAGCTTAAAAATTTTTTTTATATTTATAACGAGACCAGCACTCATGTCACATTTAAATCGTCACCCTAATTGACGCCATCTTGGATATGCCATGCCCCATGTCAGATCCCAATATCCTCGATTTGATGCCCACGACTTCTTCTTTTTTTCGGTGGGTCGAGTTTTACATAATAATAATGTAACCGGGAATCTAAAAACATTAAATCACACAAAAAACAAAACGTGGGACTAGAATAGTGTTCAACTACACTCTTCTAATGACAGATAGATCTGTCAAGTTTTTTGCTTCTGTGTAATCGGAGGGAAGAATTTATTTATGGAATATAATCATTAATACACTATCCCACCTATCTAGAAGATATACAAATGTATACAAAAAAATACAACATTTCGCTAACATTTTTAATACGTTGTGCGTCACGTGCGTGTATTATTTACTACTGGTGTAGCCTTTTTTTCTTTTTTGCACCATATGACAAAGTATTCTATCATCCAAGCTGTACAACCCAGAAGTATTAGCAGCGTTTGAGAGTGAATACATATCGGAAAACTTTTGGTGTAATCTCGAATGTAACCTGAAACAAAAATATTTACTCAAATATATGCATTATTTATTTTGTGGGTGTGTGTGTCATCACTGAGATATCATCCAATCAGGGTTGCCAATTTGTGAGTAAAGAGCAATTATGAGTAGATAATCAAGAGGTCAGTAGTATACTATCGGTAATGGTAATTATGAAAAATTCTAATCTGATAATTTATTAAATCCGTTGAAATTTTAAAAAATCTTTTAAGATTACGGACTCTAGTAGTCATCAAATTTTGAACCTTTTTAGATTTACAGCGTACTCTATCGATTTGTTGGTAAATAAGGTAGATTTCTGTATGTTTGACATAAGTGGCTGTCGTGATGAAAAAGTGAAGTCCATATAATGTAATATATATAATATACATTAAACATACGAGAAGCAAATAATAATCACTCAAAATCAGAAATGATAAATAATGAACAAACTCATTGCCGAGTTATTATCATTGAAGGTTAGTTATTAGCAAATTTAACTAAAATTACCAAATTCAGTACAGCCCACTTAATTTTCCTCCAATGACGTATCCTCTCCCTTTCTTCAGTCTCCCTTGTCCAAATGCTCACTTACGTGAAATATTTGCTTGCTGAACGTTATGGGGAAGCTCTTTGAGCACCTGGTTAAAAACCGATTAGATGCAGAGTTGGAAAACAAACGTCCATTGTCAGAAAACCAATTTGGGTTTGCCAAGGGTAAATCCACCTTGGACGCGATCGCGAGAGTCATATCGACAGCCTGCGAACACAAAAGGAAATGGAGAGCCGTAATACTAATTGATCAGAAATACGGCCAGGTGGAGTAATATTATTAAAGTCCTAGAAAAGGCAAATATAGAGCAGTAATTACTGAACATCGTAGCTTGTCATCTTATACACAAAGCAAATGAAAGCATAGAACAGATTGTTTACTGGATAAAGCAGCACGGGTTACAAGTGGTTCCTGAGATACTGAGGCGATCATCCTTAAAGCCCCAAGAAATGGACAATGGACGAAACGCTTGATACCGGATATAGAGCAATGGTGTAAATGCAGATTCAGAGAGACGAACTACTACATGAGTCAATTCTTAACAGGGCATGGGAACTTTAGAACATATACCCACAGAATAAAAAAGAGTCATGACGAATTATGCAGATACTGTGACGAGGTCGACACAGTGGCCCACACATGCTTTGAATGCCCGCGATGGCAGGAGAACCGAATAATACTGGGATGGGAGGTCGATGCCAACAAGCCGAGTGGTTTTATAAACAAGATGATGGAGAGTAGACGGAATTGGAATAAAGGCTTTAACTATATTACGGCACTTACGAAGGAGAAAGAGGTGGAAGAAAGACAATTCCAAGGCGCAGAGAGGAGGGAAGCAGAAGGAAGATAGCTACCAAACCTTGATGTATGTCGGAACGGACGTTCCCGAGGTTTGGTGAGCTAGGGGGATTTTAGTGGGGATAGCGTCCCACACTACCCAATCGAGAGTGGTCAGGTGCCAAGCGGTTTCCCCCATCCCAAAAAAAAAGTAATAATGAAGGGAACGATTGCTTCATGTTTTCTCCTCATTCACGTTTTGTATTTTATAATTAATGACTCAAACGATAATGATTTTATTTCTACATAACACATAATGAGTGACTAAAAGTTTTTCGTGCTAAAATGATGAAATATTCACCTAGAAGTGGTCCCAAAACGACAACAAATAATCCTTTGCCGACCATGTGAAGTCCAAATGCGGCTGGTAGTTTTTCAAAAGTTGCAAACCGGGAAGTATACTCTGCTATTGTTATAGTAAAATTTATAAGTGTTGCTCCTCTTGTGAACCCACATATCAATAACCAAATCACAATATTTGTCCATTCTGTTTGTTGTGCCAAGGCTGTAAAAATAATACATAAAATAGTAACTTAAAACGAGAGTAGTAGTACTGCAAAAATCGAAATAATAAATAAAAACAATGGTTCTTAAGCAAAAAATAATAAAAAATCCTGAAATTGTTTAAAAGTAACGGAAGAAAACAAATAAATATGCTTCAAGTGATTTTGAAAGCTTACGTTTTCTAAGTTGTTACCTATTCAGTGACTCCCCTCAGCTGCCAACAAAAAGTCATAAAACATGTTAGAACAGATGTTGATGACAATTTCATTAGCGAAAAAATAAATAGAGTATAATTGTTGCAATGAAAGATAGAACCTGCGATTTTGAAGTTTCATACTCTGCCCAATGTGGTATCTTTACTTAATAATCCCACCTACCTGACGACTATACCTGTAATAAACGCACTGTTGCCATTTTGACATTTACGCAGGTAGCAAGTAAATCGGGTTATTCACCGACCGTACCAAAAATAGAGGATGACCAACAGAGTAACACATTTTTTAATGATTATTTACTGTATAATTTATGTTGTTTACATCAATACTAATTTGATAAACTTAACACTTTCTGTCACTTACATAGTTATACTAAAATTTATGTGATCTATACCCGCTTGTCTGCCAGGGTGCGACCGAAAACTTGTCGAAGGATGCCAGTCACGACAAATGTCAACGTTCGAATAAATGTGAGTAGGGATTACAGTTACTCTGGCCTGGGAATATTTCCTATCCCTATATCATTGTAAGCCACGCCCCCTTTTCACGCCCCTTTTGACACCTGTCATCTGTTACTTGTCAACAGTAAAAAAATTTGTAGTCTTTTATTAAACACGCAACAATTATTAATCAAAGAATACAATGTAATACACTTATGAACTTATTAGGTCACATTTTTGTCATTTGACTATTTCGCAATAAATGTTTGTTGTAGAAATTAAAAAATATATGAATTATTATTTATAATATTAAATTGTTGAGTTTCATGACAGGATTTCTAATATTGATCAAGTCCCAAATAAAGATTATTTTTTATATCATAATATATCATCCCATGGTTACAAAACGGAGCACTTTTCTACCAGTTTATGCTAAAATTGTTTGTCAGGTAACTTGGATTAAGCATCAAAAAATGCCCGCAGCGAGATAATTTGGCATTATTAGACCTCATTAGTTATAAACTACTTAATTAGGCACCTTTCTTGCATAATCTAATAATACAATGCCAACCCTGAGACTGAATAAATTCTACTTTCACAGGATATATCACAAGTAGATACCTAATGGGGATTCCAGCACAGAGCATGCGCGAACTTTAAACATTACGTGGGTATGGCGGTCGATTTGAATTACGATAGCGCAATATCCGCGGTAGCGTAATGTCTAAAGTTCGCGCCAGCTCTGTGCTGAATAAGGTACCTATCTACTGGTTTAATGTTGTTTTAGGTATTTTTATAGACAATAAAATCGCTAGAGTTGCCATTTTGTCTTAATTAATACAGTAAATTTCAAATTTGTCGGCGGGGAAGCATCCTAGGACCAATAACTATTATTGGGGGCGTACAAAGCAAAGAAGTGGATTTTAAATTTATAAGAAATATTTTAAACCGAATTTAAGATAACACTGTGAACATTTAAAATTGGTAAATGAGTCTTTTGTCCCTAATAATAAGCTAATTACACAATACGAGGTTAAATTAAAATACTTTGAAAACAAATTCGTTTTTACAACTTACTTTCAATATATCAAAAGGAAAAGGGGGGGCGAGTTTTCTTGCTCTTACAATAATTACTTGGAGACGTTTAGTGTAAAAAGGGCAGTCCTTTGTTTTTGAGACATTTGGCAGACTTACACAAGGGATACTCACTCTTAAAATAGGAATAAAAATCAACCCCACTCTAAAATAAAACATAATTACCTGATCTGGATATCCCAACTGAAAAAATGCCCATCATGAAAAACGCTTTTTTGGAAATGTTGATTCGGTCACAAATCGGTGGTAAAATCAGTCTTGCAAGAATATCAGTCAAAGCTTGAAACGATAGAAATGCTGCGATGTCTTTTTTATCATAACCAAGATTTAGGAATAAGAAGGGTAACACAGTTTTGAAGTTTTGTTCTGCTACATACGCCAATGAAAGTCCCAAAACTAAATTTAAATATATAGGGCATTTTAAAAGGTCTAAATCCATAAATTCGACAACTCTTTGCCAGAATGTTATTTTTGGTTCCTTTTTAACAGTAAGCGGTGATATGGGTCTCATTTTTTGGCATGCTGATAGTGGTACTCCTGGGTAGCTCATGTTTCTGCGCAATTGTCTAGACGATTCATGCATTGATTCGTCTGTTTCTCTCCCCTGTGCAAAATTAAAACATTAAGTTATTCTATGCTTTCAATAAATAAAGACATTTCTTACATCAAATTGTAACTGAATACTCGAACCGGTGAAATCTAATCTAGAATAACTGGAAACCAAAGATTCTGTAGAAATTTTCCTTTTTTTCGGTGTACCTGTGAAACTCATGGTTGAAAAATTTCTGGGGAATGTAGACTTTCTCGTAAAACCAATTGGTTTGATAGGTTCATCCAAATGCTTCATGGCTATTTCAGAATTATTTTTAACAAGTAATGTTTGTCCTTCAGGCAAATCTACGTCTTCATCTTCGGTTTCTTTAATTGTTTCCATTTCCTTAAAAAAAATAAAAAACTAAATATTTAAAAAATTATTTTTTAATCACAAGATGCAAGATATAAAATTGTGGTAAAAACATCCATAAAAAAATAATTACTATATCCAAATCGGACAGGCCAGCGTTTTTTTATTTATTAGCGCGTGATCAAATTGGAAATATTATTCCTATTGGTCAAAGTGGGAGGCCGTGTTTGTATTATAGAGAAGTGTCTGCCGTCTGCAGAACCGCATTGAGTAGATTGGCGCCAATAACTGACTTACAATTGCACTTAGTATTAGCGGTTCACGAGTAAAAATTAAAAAAAAAAGAAGTTTTAATGTTTATCTCGATAATTTTGAGGTTATGTTGAAAAATGATTAATATAAAAGATTTAGATTTTGTAATTATCTACAACTTTTATATTAAACTTTTTATAGGATGCATATTTCAGCCATAAATCGTAAAAAAAAATTTCACGTCGTTTTTTCCAACCAGAAATAGAATATTATTATTAACAACAATAACGACATAATCAAATAGTTAACGGGTAAAAATATATAATATTAAATTCAAAACTCTGTAGAAAAAATTATTCATTACTGGGACTTGTGACCATAGATATTTTTTATCAACACTTTTAAAATAAAATTTATGAGTACGTCTCTGCGGCTTGGCGTGATCACTGCGTGTCTCCAATGTTTACGTTGGCCTCTCCGATTTGGATAGAGTATAGAAAATACCAATTAACTAATGTGGTGTTACATGGACAATTTTTTAAGAAATTGATGAATTAAATTATAGCGCACAGCCAAAAAGCACATGATTTTGTCACAAAAAAAACCTCGAGCTGCACAGAAAAAAATATAATAAAAAATGTGTGCGATTTTGTTAGGTCAAGGTAACCTAGACTATCTAGATCAGATAAAATTTACAAGCTACATATAGTTTATCCATTCCCGGATGTGCCGACAAGTTGCTTTGAAGTGCCGACAAGTTGCTTTGATCGGCATTGGCATTTGTTCTGCAATTAAAAATGGATAAACTGTAATTTGAACTTTCTTCAAATATCGAAAGGGTGTATCTACCTAGCCCCTAAGGGTTACAAAAATATCATGTTTCAACAAAATTGTTATGGGTTGTTTTGTTGTAAATCGTTTTCTTAAAATTTTAGAATATTTCTTCTTATATAAAAAAACGAATTTTGCACTAAAGTTCTTGCAATTTATTTATAATTATAATTATTTATAATATGCATATGAATTGTCCATGAAAAACTAAATAATTCTATAATCTAAACTGCGACATGCCTAAAAATTTAAGGAAAAGATGAAGAATAATTATTTATCAAACCAAAATTTGTTTGATGTACTCTAAAATAAACATTGATGTATAAGTTTACCTCTGTCGATGCAAAATAAAATAGTATCTTCTTCAGCAGCCATGAAAAAAAAAAACAAAAATATTACTTACCGAATTTTATTATACAAAATCGAATGGGAGAAACAATTCATCTTTTATTATTTGATAAAAACTTTGCGATGTCAGAAAAAAATTCCCACCTTGTATAAAATTCTCCTATTTTTTGTCTTTGTAGGAAGGTCATTAATAAATATTGTTTTTTTAACTATACCTGATGATAGCCCTCTTCTTCTTCATCAATCTCATCAGGTACTAGATGCCATTCAACTGGTTGAAGGACCATGGATCCCGCTATACCATTCATCGCGAAAGCTCCAAGAACAAGAATTGCACCGCGGAATGTATACCATTCTAGTAGGTATCGAATGGCTTGAGGCATTAACATCATTCCCACAGCAGTTCCAGCTAGTGAAAATCCTACAGCTTGACCTCTACGTTTCACGAAATAATTGCTCAGAGCAACAAACGTTGAGGAAGCTGCTAATCCTACCCCTAAACCTATTTGAGAGAAGATAAAAAGGAATAAGTTAAAAGAAATTAAATAAGTGCTAAACTTTCAACACTAGCATGAAATATTGGTCAGATTGTTTTTTAACAGTAAAAGTTGACCGTTTGGCCCTTGCCTATATATTAGACAATGGTTTAGCAGTCAAAATAAAACAGGAGCGACTAGATTATCGATACACCTAGAAACGCGCATGCCCGAACTATGTCAAGTTTTCCGTTTTATGTACATGTTCAAACTGTTGTGTTTTACAAATATTTTTCAAGTTTGTTTAGGTAGTTTGTAAGTGTAATTTTAAGTATGAGTTTTATGAGCGAAATCTGTGCCACAAAAAGTTAGTTCACAACACAGTGAAAATGTTAATAATTGAAAACTTTAGATTGATAGATTTGCGCTTTGAAGAAAGGTTATATTTCGTATCCGGTTTTTAAAAAGAATTAAAATGAAAGTTTTAGTAGAAAAGACTAACGCTTTTTCGAGCTATGCTTTTCCCAATTCCTATAATGAAGAGAAGTTTATGGAGTAAATGAAATCAGGTGAGTGATTTTCTCATTCCTTTCTAGTTTATAGTGAACCAACTTTTATATTTAAGTTTATATCATAGTTCATAGTATGTGTATTTTATTCAGTTTTCCTTGATTTTCGATTGATGGGTTTTTTATATTATTTTTTCTTTATGTAATTAGTTTTAGAACTTTTCCATTTAATCAATGGATAATATAGAAACCTAAAAACATGGTATGTTAAAAACAAATCATCTTTACTATTTCTTACCTGTGTAGAACTAAATGCATTAAAAAATAGTTTATCATATATCAAATAGATCATAATGGTTACAATCCAAAGACCTACAAACTGACAAATTCGAACTTACCATTAATAATACTGTAAGTGGTAAGTATATGTGCCATGCTTCTTGCAGGAAATGTAAGTATTAGGCCTATACTGCATAACGCTGTCCCTATAAGAGATACTGTACGATATGAAAAGGCACGAATTAAGGGTCCTACCAGCAACCCTGAAAAATTAACTAGAGCATCGAGGCTGCTCATTATAACAGCTGCTCCAGTCGTTTCAATCTCCAAATCATGGAGCAAATCGCCAAAGAGCAGACCAAAGGATTGTTCAATAGATCTTGTACATAACTAAAATGGTAGAGAAACATTTATTACATCAAATAAAAGTTTTTATCATTAATTTAACCAGTGTGTAAGAGAGCGAATTTGATAAATTGCTAATAATCACGAAGATGGCGCCTCTATTAAACATTTTTTAGATGGTACAGTTGCGGCGACACTTTCAAAATGTAGGTAAATAATAACTGAACAAAAGTAATTCTTGAAATTCATAAATAAAAAATATAACAATATATCTTCGATCCTCCAGGATTAGACAATTGAAGAAAGGGGAAATGAGGATAAAAGGTATTTTCGTTTTTTTGCAATGATTTCTTTATTTAATATATTGACTTGAAATTTGGTATGGTTATATTTTTAAGTTAGTAAATCATAAGCGTCTTATCAATTTTGAGATTAGATAAAGAGGGCCACCTACACTCTGTATGAAGAAACGTATCAATTTTTTTTTATTCCTGACCTCTTTCGAATTTTTTTCAAGTCTATATGATACACTCTGTAAATTTGAACAAAAAAGGTATACTTGTTTCGAGATATTTGCATTTAAAATATTCTAGCCACAGTATCTATTTAATTTATAAATGTATAGCTGTCAAATAATTAATTGTTAGATGTAATTTTGTTCACTAAATTCCATCTAAATAGGTAATGAAAATCAACCATTTCTCTAATTCAGAAATGAGAGATATGATTTGTGTTTATGCACAAATAAATTTTTCTCCAACCATCAAAAAATGTTGACATTTTTGTACTATTTTCAGGTGCAAAAGCCATCAATTCCCTTACCCTACAAAAATTTGCTCGTTGCTTAGCAACACTTTTAATCCTAGGATTAAAAACGCTACTTTTAATCCTAGGACTAAAAGTAATTGAAATTTGAAGAAAAAACATTGTCTCTTACAAACTTAGTAAAACAAACTAATTGGGCAACTATATATAGGTATTTATTTGTTATTTATAGTGATATTGAATGTACAATTGGAACAATTATTGCCAAAATTCAAAGCACCACTGAAATTATCACTAACAATTTTCGAACAATTCAAAAGATTTTCATTAATGTTAGAACAACTCAAAATATTCTCCGTAACTGTTGATGAAACATTCGAGGAAATATCTGAACAGGTACTTGTACCTTCTTTGTCAGGTTGCAATATTTTTCTGGCAGTATTCTCTTTGTTGATACGTGATTCTTCAATATATCCTTCTGCTACGACAAGTGAGGTCACCGCCACCATCAATAAGAAGTGTAGCAGATGTTCTTCTTAGCGAATGTCCAGTATACTCCTTCCAATTTTCTAAATTCAAAAATTTTGTGAATACCAACAACCATTCTTTGACACTTCCCATTAACATACTTCAAAAATAAACGACGTTCCTGTATATTTGATGGCCGTAGTGCAACATATTTTCGAAATAAACGCAAATAATTATCGCCTATAATGGTAAACAAACGAGGTTTCTTGTTTTTTGTCTGCAAAATTTTTACGACCAGGACCGAGTCCATATCTTCAATGTCATCAATTTTCAAATGAACTAGTTCGTCACAACGCATAGCACCTCCAATTCCTAATACTAGAACAACCTTTATCATCAAATATCAGGTGCCATATCCAGGAACCGATCCACTTCCTCCTTTGTAAAAACCCTAGACTTTTTCCATCACTTTGCCTTTTTAACAATGCTCGTAATTTTGAATATTTACTAATATCCACACCATTTTTGATATCCAGTGTGGATCGCAACATTGAATACTGTGACCAAAGAGTGGATGGCTTGACGGTCTTCGTTAAAGTTGAGAAATACACTATAAGAACACTCTGCGCTCCGCCTCGCAACTGCAAATAATGCTCGTAAAAAAAATATGCACTTTTAATCCTTATAATACCGGGTGTATCAACGATGCGTGCGTGGAGGATAGCTGCTTCCCTTTTGAAGATAGGAAAAAATGTTTCAAATAAAAGTTGTAGACAGCAATGAAAGCTATGTTCCAAAAATAACTACCAATATACAGGGTGTCCCGTAAAAGTGTGACTTATCAAAGTTATGTTTTTTTAAATGAAACACCCTATATATTTTTACACGATTGAATTCCTTCGGAAGAGTGCTTCTCAAAAATATAGGGTTGTATGGGTTTATACCAGGTGGTTCTGAAGTTATGGTCACATTTATGTCCCAAAATTGGTTCATTCAACACCAAATATCTCAAAATCAATAATTAGGAATAACAAAAATTTCTCACCAAATATCCTCGAAAATGGTGTATTTTGATTTCATATTCATAAATTTACCGAATGGCACTTTTCCCATACAGGGGCAACCAAAACTCGGGATCATTTTTTTCTCAGTTTTTTCAAATGGAACACCCTGTATATAGTGCCATACCAGAATAGTCAACACTATCAGCTTCCAGAAAATGTAGGGTTTGCCTACTTGATTTTCATCTAATTCTTAAGGAAAATATGGAAAATGTCATAAAAGCAATAATGATATTTTTTATTCAATGATGGACAAACATGGAACAAAATAAACTCAAAAAAATGTAAAAAACTGTCATTTCACAGTAGATGTTCAAACAATCACCCGTTTTAAGCTATGCATAACCGGACACGGTGGCCTAGTTGGTAAGGCGTCTGCCGATTCAGCTTGGTCAGTGTTCGGGGAGTAAGTTCGAATCCTGCATATTCAAGTGGAATTAAAGTCAGATAAGACTTTGGGCAAGTGTAAAAAGGTATTTGCGTCATACGCAGTTTCATTCACGCTGGTAAACAGGCCGGATGAGATCGGATATCTCGTGGAACTGATAGGGGTTGGTGACACAATTACACACTTGTTAGTCGGTAGATCACCTGCATGACAAAGGCATAGTCCTGGGTTTAAGGTGGACCGTGGTTCGGAGCCCACGATAAGCTGTAGGTCCCGTCCAGTTTAGGTCATTAGGTCAGAAAAGAGACGTTAAAATTAACAAACAAACAAACAAGCTATGCATAAATTAAGTCTATCTACGACTTCAGTTAAAGCTGATCTTGTAGTAGAGCAAAGAAATCCTCTAATTCTATTTTTCCTTCAGCGTCGTTGGTTTGCCGCTAATTTATTTTTGTGCTCACTTCTTGTGTTTCACTTTTTCTGTTTCCACAAACCTCTTCTTCGAAAACTCTCGAGTCGCATACATTCTACTGGCTAAATGCAGTTTCTGTAACATCTATCCGGAATGTCGATCATTTTATCAATTATATTAAATAACCCTTGGAACATTTGAATGTTACAGGAACTGTCAACAAACATGACATTTTATTATCGAAGTGAATTTATAGTTTAAATCTAATAATTTGTCGTTTCGAAATGAAATTATCCACCGAAGAAATGATAAACATGATCTACATCAAATATTATGGTTTAAAATATAAATTCACTTCGATAATAAAATATCATCTTTGTTGACAGTTCCTGAAACATTAAAATGTTCCAAGGGTGATTTGATATAATTGATAAAGTGATCTACATTCCGGATAGATGTTACAGAAACTGCTTTTAGCCAGTAGAATGTATGCAGTTCGATATGCGACTCGAGAGTTTTCGAAGGAGACGTTTGTGGAAACAGAAAATGTGAAACACAAGAAGTGAGCAAAAAAATAAATTAGCGGCAAACCAACGACGCTGAAGGAAAAATAGAATTAGAGGATTTCTTCGCTCTACTACAAGATGAACTTTAACTGAAGTTGTAGATAGACTTAATTTATGCATAGCTCAAAACGGGCGATTGTCTGAACATCTACTGCAAAATGACAGTTGTTTACATTTTTTTGAGATTATTTTGTTCCATGTTTGTCCATCATTGAATAAAAAAATATCATTATTGCTTTTATGACATTTTTCATACTTTCCTTAAGAATTAGATGCATTTCCGGTGAAAATGAATATTTTCTGGAAGCTCATAGTGTTGACTATTCTGGTATGGCACTATATACAGGGTGTTCCATTTGAAAAAACTGAGAAAAAAATGATCCCGAGTTTTGGTTGCCCCTGTATAGGAAAAGTGCCATTCGGTAAATTTATGAATATGAAATCAAAATAGACCATTTTCGAGGATATTTGGTGAAAAATTTTTGTTATTCCTAGTTATTGATTTTGAGATATTTGGTGTTGAATGAACCCATTTTGGGACATAAATGTCACCATAACTTCAGAACCACCTGGTATAAAGCCATACAACCCTATATTTTTGAGAAGCACTCTTCAAAAGGAATTCAATCGAGTAAAAATATATAGGGTGTTTCATTTAAAAAAACATAACTTTGATAAGTCACACATTTATGGGACACCCTGTATGTTGGTAGTTATTTTTGGAACATAGCTTTCATTGCTATCGACAACTTTTATTTGAAACATTTTTTCCTATCTTCAAAAGGAAAGCAGCTATCCTCCACGCACGCATCGTTGATACACCCTGTATAATATACTATTTTCTGGACTTGCTGCTGCCATCTAACAATTAATTATTTGACAGCTGTACATTTTCATTTTAGTTTCAAAGCCTACTATGTTGAAATATGTTAAAGTAAATTAAATAGATACTGTGGCTAGAATATTTTAAATGTAAATATCTCGAAATGAACTGAATTTATGCTATTAAAACAAGTATACCTTTTTTGTTCAACAGGGTGTATTATAAAAAAAATTCAAAAAAGGCCAGGAATAAAAAAAAATTGATACTTTTCTTCATCCAAAATTGAGAAGACGCTTATATGAATTACTGACTTAAAAATATAACCATACCAAATTTCAAGTCAATATATTAAATAATAAAGAAATTATTCCAAAAAAACGAAAAATAAATTTTATCTTCAACACCCTGTATTTTAGTAGTAGATAACATTTGATTCAGAGTTATTTAGTAAAATATTAATATTTTGAGGTCCTGAACCTATGATTAAAATATTGACCATTCCTTATGATACACCCTGTATTTGCAACTGTACCGTAAAAATGATCATTTTATGATCTTATAATTATTTGTGTGAAATCCTTGAGGAGTTCAAGATTAAAATATAAAATAAAAAACTTACGTTGATGACACTAACGCCGATAACAACAATCCATCCCCATTTTCCGTCAGGAGGTACCATGTTCTTGTTTTTGAACATGGTGAATTGTTAGCTAAAAAATGTCTGTATTTTTAAATGTGTTTAACAACCGTGGTGCTGTTTAATTATAAATTATATAAAAGATTGCGGTCAGAATTTAAATTATTTAAACTTTAATTGAGGTTATTCAAAAAGTTCATTTATACGAGAAATGGTTTTGGGTCAGGGATACAGTTTCATGAGGATTCGAAAATTTAGGTCAAAATTTCTGTTGGCAAATTAAGTTTCTGATTTGAATTTTAAGATCAAAATACATCCATATCAATGAATTTAAAATTGTTTCATTAATTTCTATCTCTAAATTGTTTTATTTTAACCATGCAATAATAAAACGCAATTGTAGCTCTTTCTAAAAAAATATATAATTTTTGAGTAAATAGTTTTCACTTCTTTATATCATTTTATAAATATGAACAAAATTATGTGTTTGGATACTTTTTAATATTGTCCTCCGGTGCAATGTTTCTGATTTGAAAAATAGACTTGTTTTGTGGGGGAAGGGGCGCTTATTTTGACGGTAGAGGGCAGGTAAGTCCTAGTTTCCGTGGTATGCGATCTTCAGGGATACTCAATATTTATCTGTAATTTTTTTCAAAAGAAGGAAGTTGTCGAGATATAAAAAATAAATTTTGTGTGGTAAATCGGACTCACAAATTCTATTTGCCATCTGCAATTTCCGTAATTTATTTAAAATTCGTTAATTATTGCTTATTTATTATGACTATGACAAACAACAACGTTTTCCCTCTTTATCTGTCTATACGCCCTTATATTGCCATTTATTATTAACACATGTAGGATTGGTAGACTCCCAAACATTTTCAACCCTTCTGGTATGGAAATTTTTAGACTGGATCTCTATCACTATAAGTCATGCAGTGTCTCGTTATATAAGCTTAATTAATATAATTCGATGAAACTGAATAAATAATAAAATTACTATGTTCAAAAGGCCATATAAGAAATCGTAATATATAAAAATAAATATTTTATACGTACACATTTTACTTCAGTGCATTATTGTCACTCACGAACTCTGAATCTGATATTGCCATTTCTTTTCAACCTTTGTACGGAGATCGGCCCGAAAACATCGATCCCACAGGCGAAGGACGGTCACGTGACATGTGCACTTACTAACCACGTGTTGAGTTCCAGCTGATTTCTTTCTCTTGGAATTTCGAAGACAAACCCGCATCACTTGTCGGAAGTCTGATTTGATTAACGGAAAAGAACCGTGTTCTATACAGGGCGGCATCGATATCTAAGGCTTTTATACGAGATTTTCGAAATGTGCACGTCAGATAGTCCTTAATATGAAAATTAGAGAGTCGAACTGGACGCTGTTGTAGATATAATAATAAAAATAGTATACATCCTTCATTCACTCCCTTACCTTTTCAACCCAGAATCAGAGCTTGTGCGGGAGAGAGACGGCTATTATTATTTGCCGTGCCAATTTGCATTGGGGGTGGCAAAGTTTTTTACCGATTCTGGTCAAGATGTCACTTGCTGAACACGATGGCTGTATCAGAATTTTTCTTTTCGCCAGCCAAACCCCCTAAAATGACCAAAAACTACCCCCTAAAGGGGTTAAATGGGCAGCGCATGTTTCCCTGAAAAAAAAGTCTTTCCCCCCAGTTTTCGAGGATGCTGAGCATGATAGTTGTGTTCAATATCACTTGCCGAACATCCTATCTTACAAGAGCAATATTCTTTTGTGAAAAATTCAGGGACTAACGGTTTATCAGAAAATTTTGGCTCAAAAAAATTATTCCGATGTATCCGCCCCCATTCTGCAGGATTAAAAGCTTCCTAGACAACCAGGATTGACATTGATAATAAACATTCTCATACCGCCATCGTGTTTAGCGTCCTCGAAAACGGGGGAACAGGGGGTGAATTTTGGCCGGTGGAGGGGTTGGTGAGGTTCGGAAGTAATCTTTAACACCACCACCATGCTCGGCATCCTCGAAAACGGGGGGAAAGACGTTTTTTTACATGTAAATGATGCGCTGCCCGTTTAACCCCTTTAGTGGGTAGTTTTAGGGGGTTCAGCAATCGAAAACAGTAATTCTGATACCACCATCGTGTTCAGCATCCTCGAAAACGAGGGGGGTGGAGATATTCTCAATCTTGATAAATTTTGGTCAATTTTTCATGGTTTTTTCCGACTCACAGACGCCACTACTCATAACGCCGTTAACTACAATATTTTTAATCCGGACCTTGCTGTTTCATTAAACACGTTTCGCAAAAAAATAAAGAACATTTTGTTAAATAAACAAGGTAATGGTGCTGTACTCTTTTCTTAAATTTTTGTCATTTTGTATAAACTCTTTTTTCTCTCTCTTTCATTGTCTATATATTTTGTATTTGATTTTGTTATTTAATTTATATATTTTTTTTTGTTAACTGGAAAGGTTAAGAGTTAAAGAATAGCTAGTTGTATGTAATATTTGCTAAAATAAAGACGGTTTATTATTATTATTACTCGGTAAGAGGTAAGACATCTCGGTATAGTAGTGAGGCTCTGTATCTCTCAGTTTTATGTTTAAATATAAAAAAGTTATACAAAGTAATCCAAAAAGGTTATAAATTTCCCCATATTTGAAAAAAAATAAAAATGTGCAAGATTTGTAATATCAAATAATGTAGTATATTGTTGTCCCATAGTGTTTCTATTTATGGTTACACACATAAATAACAAATTTAAAAGTTTTCCCGTTTTAAGAATTCTGAAAATCATTTGTGTTGGAATAAAACGAACTTTTTAAGTTCTTGGTACATACTATTTATTAGTATCCACTACCAGAGTGCGTCTTAGTAATGTTGTTAAAGTTTAAATGTTGATATAATTTTAACAATTCGGCATCTTAGTACTTTACCTAGACCATTACTTAACTACGTTGCCGGTTATAAGTTGGATCAAACAGCTGTAAATTTCCATCTTAAGTTAATTTTAGCTATAGCAAGAGGTTGTTGAAATCTCCAAAAATTACACCATTTTACTCAAACAGCTCGGGTTCGATCTCCGATAAAATTAAATGGCTGTATCTCAGTTAATATGAAAGTTAGCAAATGGAGCTAGACTGCATTTTGATTATTTTTTAATTTTTAAGATATTGAGGTTTAAAAATCGAGGCAAAAATCATTATAGTTGATTTATGCTTCCAGATCGTTATTGGCTTTTTGGATGTAAGTTTAATAAAAAAACTTTATTATTACTGTAATTGTTATTATATTTTGGGTGTATATATGTATATCACACTTTTTTATCACATTGACCTCTTTCCGAAAATTTTGATTTTAAAATTTCTAATTGGATTTCGTTTCCATTTTTATCGACATTTTTCTTCAGAGTCTTTAACGAATCGACTGCTTCTTGTGATTTTCTTTTTAACTGATCTCGTTGAAATGTAACAGATTTTCTAAAAAAAAATACAATACAATAAATAGACAGGCAATTAATAAAGTTGTTTGAATTGACTATATTGTAAATAAATCTTCCAGTAAAAGGTTAAACTTATACTTACGTTATGAGTAAGAATTGAATGCTAACTAAAAAAATGGCTAAACATACGCATATCGATACAACTCTCAAATTTGAAACTTTCTTTTGCCCTTTGATACCATAATACGGTTTTTGCTCGAAATAGTCATCTTGTTGTTTATTACGATATGAGTAAAATGTTGGGTCCTTCCAAGCACTAAGAATGAAATAAATATGTAGAATTAGGTTTAAGTGGCAATATAATAGGAACATTATTGAATGAGGTGTTTTCGAGTTCATGGGTTTGCAAGGAGGGTAAAAGATGGGCGTTTTCAAGGTGGACAAAAGATGAGGTTTCAGGGTTCCCACAGACCTGGAAAACAGGGAAACCAAAAAATATGACAAGGTCAAGGAAAAGTCAGGGAATTTTGCATTTTTCAGCAGAAGTCAGGGAATTAAATCAGTGTATACGGAAAAAATACATCAATAGTTTTTTCATTTGTGAATTCAAAGACATCTTGGTATAATTTAAGACATCCACAAATATATGCACACTGGTTATATGTAACTCACAAATTCGAATTCTTTTTAGATATTCCTTACGAGGAATTAGATTTTCATCAGTTTTCTTTATCCTTTTGTGTCATGATATGCCATTATTTTCATTTATATAATTATAAATAAAAATTTTCAATTACTTATTTGTATTACTCTATAAAAGGTGGATTCTTGTACTGAAAAAAGTTTTTTCATGGTCAAGGAAAACCATTGTGGGAACTCTGGGTTTGTTCCTCGCTCTCTTGTTCATGTTTTAAAATTTACCTTATTTTTACCTAAATTTTGTTTGGTATTTGACAAAGTTTTAAAAAGGAAAGATTATGAATAGTAAGTATTTTTTTACAAATAGTTGAAATAGGCAAAAACTTACCCAGTTTTATATCTTGCATAAATCTGTGGACCAGAACTTGTACCTTCCTTATCAGGTATTAAGCTTAGATCATAATTTCTTCTAGATTCGGCATTACTTAACACTTTGTAAGATTCATTTATAGCCAAAAAATTTTTATGTGCATTTTTATTTCTATTTAAATCTGGATGATTCTAGAATATATTGTTATTTTCAAAAATGGTCTTTCAAAGGTGCTATTTCAATAGAGGCTAAGTAAATCCCCTAGTATTATTTTCAATAAACTGAAATTGTACATAAAGTGGAATAGTTTTAAATTTTAATTGAAGCATCATATTTCATGAACTAACCTCTTTTGATAACTTTATAAACGATGCTTTTATTTGTTTGGATGAGCAGTTTTTTGGCAGGTTTAGAACGTCGTAATGGGTTCTCTTAGATTTGCTAAAAATATATCATTATAAAGATTAATTAAAAATATCGTAAACTAACCTTGTTGAACTAAAATGGTTAAATATGGTAACTTGTCTACTCTTGATGAGGTGAGAAAATAAATACATATCACCGAAAATTTAAATCATTTTAATTAATTTATGGAAGATGAAAAAATATGTGATAAAATGAAATTTTGAATGTTATGAAGACAATAGACGTGACATTTGACATAAGACATAATTATTTTTTGTTCAGCTCCAAATGACTTCTTTATTCTTTAGAGTGAAATAGAATAAAGTCATTTTAGTACAAAAGAAAGAATCCTTGGAGCAGCACTAGTATCGTCATAAAGGTACCTGTTTTATACAATAGTACAGTTCATCGGTCCTAGATGTCGCATATATATTTGTATTATAAATATCTACAAATACTTTTAATTAAAAATATCCTCTATTAGAAATTTATTTTTACAGTTTGTTTGATTTATATAACCGATTTTCGCTTTATTTTTCTCTAATTCATAGATTACATATAATAATAAATATTATAAATTAATAATTGTATGCTTATAATTTATTAACAGAAATGTATTATAAAAAGATTTATAAATATATTATCAATAATATTCATTATCATTAATAACTTATTACAGTAAATCTATAATTATTATTTTATAATTAAATTATATACAATATATACAGGGTGAGTCACGGTAGACGCGACGGTCCATTGTGGCTAAACGGTTAATATTTTTTGAAATTTTTGTTTATTCATGGGTGTGTGGGTGGTCCCACCCCACACCTTAAAAGTAAATATGCAGATGATACAAGTTTCGTTGTATCAGCGAAAAATAATACTGACCTAACGGATATAGCCAATCAATCGGCACTTGAATTTTATAATTACGCTTACCCAGGGACTTTCCATTAATATTAAAAAACCCAAATCATGACGTTTCTACCGAAAAATATAAAAGATGATTTTAGTTGCCTTGTTAAATTAAACCATGCATCAATTGAACAAACAGCTTCAAGTAAATTTCTGGAACTGCATATAGATAATAAGCTCACATGGGAAAATCATGTAGACCATGTATCGACCAAACTAAGCAATATATGTTTTCTAATACGACAAATTAAATACGCAGCCAGACATGATATTTTAAAAATGATTTATTTTAGGTTTAATTTATTGGGGCTGTTCAGTGCATCTTCAACGTGCATTTTGTGCACAGAAGAAAATCATTAGATGCATGGCTGGAATTTCACAAACAACCAGTTCCAAAGAATATTTTATAAAATTTAATATCCTCACCCTGCCTTCCTTATATATTTATTTACTAATAAATAATATAAAATACAATATTCATTAGTAGCTAACCATCATATCCATCATATACATCGTTACAATACTCGCCAATCCAATGCCCTTAATCAGTCATTCTGTAGATTATCGGTAGGACAAAATTCGCATATTTATAAAGGCATAGAATGTTTTAATATTTACACAAAAAAGTTTGTGGAAATGAAGTAAGAATCTCAACATTTAAAAACAAGCTATATAATTATTTAGTAACTAAAGCCTACTATTACTCTTATGAAGACTTTATTAGTGATCCTTGATGGTGCCCGCCTATATTTTTACTTTTCCTGTCCTTTATTTTTTAATTGTAAAATTATTTGATATTTTATTGTATTTTACTTTATTTATAGGTATAAAATTGTGATACTTACTTAATCTGTGTTACTACTTTGTTTATTTTATTTTATTTTATTTTAAACAAAAGTAGATTATAGGTACCTAAGTATTATGTATTTTAAAATTGTACTTTAAATAATGTATGATCCCGAATGTTGAATAAATTTGATTTATTTATTTTATTTATTTATAAAGGCTACATTTTAAAATTATTTTGAATTATACAGGTTGTCCCAAAAAAGTGTGGCATATCAAAGTTATATTATTTTTTATGGAAGACCCTACATTTTGTAGCATTTATAGATTATACGTTAAAAATAAGATAAACTTTCTTAAGTATTTCATACCTATACCTAAGCTTTTTACTTTTCGAGATATTTTGATATTTCTAAAAATGGAAGCACTTATAAGAAAACCAATAACTTGAAAACCTATGGAATCAGCCAAATCCAATTTTAACTGAAAAAATTAGGCTAATAATTGAAAGCAATAATGTATTTAGAGTTGTTTAAAATTATACAGGGCGTAAAAAATACAGGACACCCTGTATTTTATAATCCTGTTATGTAGCAAATTCCATTACCTTTTAAAAATTATAAAGGTTACTATGCCTAAATCTCTTAATTTTGGAGTTATTTTTATTTTTGTTGAATTTGAATGGGCAAAAAAATGAAAGTGAATAGACCCATCTAAATTTTCAGAGGAAAAACGGACTTATTTACAACAAGGTAAAGATATAAATAATAATAACATTGAGAAAGTTTGAAGGCAGAGTTTTTTCTCGTGCATTTAATAAAATACTTAAGATATATATTGATGAAAAGGTCAGAATGTGATCTTTTATTTAGTACAATTGCTAACCCCAAAAAATTTTAGCACAAAAAGAAAATAATCCTCAAAAAAAATGTCGATTTTTCATAGGGGTGAGAATTTTCTCAATTTTCCGGAAAAAAAAAAGAAAAATGCAATCGATAAGGGGACAAGCTAAGCTTTCTAATGATGTGCGTTGAAAGCCGATATGGTCCTTGATTATCTATTAATTCCCGATAGACCCGAGCATTTTCGAAAACTCCGGAAACCCAAAAAAAACGCCCTAAAAAAACATGTTGTTTATGAAAATACACAAAAATAATTTATTGAATCTTTCTGAATAAATTTACCACCTTGCAAAGCCACATTATCCAAAAGGATTCGGTGAAATTTGTCTTGATAAAAAAAATATGAATATATTTATATGAGGGTCAAAATATCCAGCAAAAACAAACTTTGGCCCGGTTTTTCAATAATCCAGAGAAATAGATAAAAGGAAAAAGTAACATGATATTATAGCTACAGGTTCCTTCTTTCATCTGAACTTTGAATCATGAAGAAATATTAATTTTTACGTGATTTATAGAAAAAATTGTAATACGTTTGGGAGTGTCATTCCTTTAGAGCGTGCTCTCTAAATGCAGGTCAGGAGCTAAAAATGGGGATGCGTTTTGGAGCCGGTTATGTCGAAAAGTATCAAATTTTTGACAAAAATGATGAGGATCATTTTGTAGGTAATGAACTGATCTTAATTCTCTAAGTGTCATATTTTCGGAAATATCGGCGAAAATAGGCGAAAAAAACACATTTTTGAGACCAATGGGCCATTTTCCCGCCCTTCCACAAATTTCAGACAACTGAGATTTTCGGGGGTGAATGTACCCATGAATACCTGCAAATTAAAAAAAAATGGTGCCGGACAGACCTTCATTTATTGGACTATTTGTAATAAGAGCTAAAGGTGAAAACAACCTTATGTATGTTTTAAAAATATTCCTTATCAACAGAAACCATTACAATAGAATGTCTATTTTATAAAAGTAATTCCAACAAACAAATAGGAATACAGCAAACAGTTTTGTCTGTCATCATAACTAAGAATTCATGAATAACCACCAAGAGAACACTAACACTCCTAACCGAGTAATAATTTTATTCTCTTTTTAAAGTTTACAAGTGTTTACGACCTAAATTCTTTTGGGAGAGTATTATAGTATTTCGCAGCATTATAAGAGAAACTTCGTTTAAACACCGCAGAATTGTACTCGAGTATGACCAGTCTGAAAGTTATTTCGCGTGCTATATTCATTTTCAAAGGTTCTGAACTTTTTAAAAATGTTAGGAGTTTATTAGTTTTCTTGGTCATTTGAGTTAGAGTTAAGGAAAGGATCGATCGAAAATCTTTTGTATTTAGTCATTTAACACTCTAAATTTAAAAAAAATTAAAACAAAAAATTTTGCCATTAGGGACAAGAGTTGCCCTCTCGCCCACCGTTACGGACGCCCACGCTGAACCGCTTGGTTCGGATTATTTTAATTTTCTATATAAAGATCTCGTAAAAAGATACAAAGTTGGTTGAGAGGGAGAAAAGCTTAAAATATTCGTTCTTCAGAAATGTAAAAAGTTCATATTTGTTTTAAAGACAAAAGATATAAAAAAATAATTTATCTGCTCCTATTGAATTATACAATTATTATCTAATTGATTTTATGCAATTAGCAATACTAATAACTACAGAGCGTGAGTTATAACCTATAACTCACGCTCCAGAAGTCGAATTGTCATAGCAAGAATGTCTAGAATTACACTATAATATAAGCATTGCTCAAGCGGACGAATCTGTCGGCTATTATCACGTGGTTAAACGACGTCAAAGGGTCACCGCGATACATGAAACGTGATTATAATATACCTAACGTTAAATTTTTATTTCACACACACAATTTACTGTATTTGAGCAATCCTATAATAGTATATCAGCCATGAGATAATGTTATCAAGTTACCTGGTATTCTATCATTCATGTCGAATGTGACACTATAATATTTTTCAATAATGGGAAAAGCTAAGTGAAAATGCACACCTCCGGATATAAGAGAAGCGGCCAAAATTACAACATTTAATCTGTTGTCTGAAAAATCGCGTTAAAAATATGAAATAAAATGCAAAAATTTCATGGACTGGCGCACTACCAGGAATGTAAATTCATTTTCAGAATGTGTATTGCTGGCATGAATGAATTATCAAGCAAATATAAAGCGTCATCCTTATGAATCTTCTATTCCATGCTTAATATATATCATGAAGTAAATTTGTTAAAAAACGTCATAGTACCTCTTTATAAAATTTTACCTTCTGACAATTCTTACAGTCGCAGATAAAGTATAGTATTCAATGAGCGGTAATGTAGGCAACAACTCACGCAGATGAACTCTGTTTACCTTTTTTGAATTGTCAAATATAAACATCTAACAACCTTTATTTAGTATTATCAATTATTATTATACTAAAATGTATTGCAAATCTTTGCTAATACCCAAATTTCAAAATGTATCTGTACCTGTTTGTATTCGTTTATTTTAAATCGCTTTAACACACATAACTCACTTCAACTTTTGTTCATTAAACATCAGTTTTTGAATACCTAAACACTTCAAATTAGCTAAATTAAGAAAGACTTTTTCCATTTCAGTTTATAAACACAAAAATCTCCATAAATCCGTTTAAAATTGACAAATAATGTCAAACCCTAGACATTTAATTACCATTATATAAATTATCTTATCTTAAATAATACTTCTAGATAGGCAACTTGTATTACATTGGTATACATTCAATTACATCAAGTAAGCCCTGTATTTAAATCCATAACACCTCAATATTTGACGTTTAAATTCAAAAAATGGAGGCGAATAGATTTGTGTGAAATTGATAAAGAAAATATTGAACAGTTGTGTGTAAAGTGTCTTTTGCATAAATGACTAGATTCTCTGTTTTTAACACAAAATGATTAAAAAAATAACTTTTCCAAATACCACTCGTCCTCTCTTAAATTTGGAAGACTCGTAGTATAACCTTTGACAAATTTTACGAAAATGGTTTGTATTAAATTGAGATGAAAATGAACGCCAACTTAAACTTTTAAACAAAAAAACTTTAAATTTCGCCTATAATATCCTCAAATCTAAGGATATCTCAAGTCTGGAACATTTCAAAGGCATTGACCTGATAAATAGCCATTTTAATAACGTTATTTCACCCCAAGAACCATAAACTAAATTTTCCCTTCTTGATGGGTATCAAAATCGCTTATCAGATGCTTCATTTAGCTTCTCCCCGTTATATCAGCTACAGTAAAAAGCATTTATATAAAATTAAATGGTTGCAGTGGGTTCTGTAATTTTTTATAAAACAGGTTAAGATTTAATTCTTACGGGTGGGACCAAATATATGAAATTTCTTAAAGATATATAAAATATTTCGAACCTGTTTTATTTCGTAGAAATATTTTAAAAAGTTTCATCATAGTAACGCTAGGTAGGTATTGAGTATATGTACGACAGACAGGAGGAAAAATATATTTATAGTTTACAAAAAAACTGCGGTCTTTCTTCCTCTTCTGATCTTAGTAGTTTTTACCACGGGTCTTCTATCTCTAAATGACATCCGTTAGAAGAGAGTTTATCTTCAAAAAGTAGATTTCGGCCTGTAGAAGTTATATGGATTCCTTTATCTTTCATCTGTCACCCTTGTCATGTCAACTGTCATCCGTGTCACATGTCACCCGTGTCACATGTCATCTGAGTCACATCTAATAATAGGCTCTAAATTTATTTCTTGAAGAAAAGTTTTCCTTCCTCCTACCTACTAAAAGGATCACTAATAGTAGCTTCCTAGGACCAGTAGATAAGCACGAACTAGTGTCCACTAAAATATTTTTAAATATACCTGATGTAGTAATTAACATGTTAACTTCGCTGATTAATGAATCCTTCGAATCTGTATCTTTCCGAACTGTCTAAAAACAGCTGTAATAATCCCACTTCATAAGGGTGGCGACAAAACCGAAACCTGTAACTATAGACCTATTGCTTTATTACCTACCTTATCGAAGATAATAGAAAGGCTAATGAAAAATGGCCTACTGCCCTTTCTTTCCAAACAAAACATCCTAACACCTCATCAGTATGGTTTCCTACCTAAAAAATGCACTAGTGACGCAATGTTTTCCGTTCTTAATGAAATCCATACATCACTTAACGATAAACTTTTCATAGCTTCAGTATTTTGTGACTTCGCAAACGCCTTTGATTGTGTTAATCATGAAATCTTAATTAAGAAACTACAAATTTACGGCGTACGGGGTTCTTCTTAGCAATGGTTTAAAACTTACCTTGAAAATAGAAAGGGGCGTGCTAATGGTGAGGATTCTTCAAATCTGTCAATTAGCAGTGGAGTACCTCAAGGTTCAGTATCAGGTCCAATTTTATTTTTATTATTCATCAACGATATCACAGACTTAAAAATAAGTGGAAGAATTACTTTATTTGCAGATGACACGAGTGTAATCTGGAGTAGTTCTGATAAAACCGTAGCAATGTCTTACAGAGGTACTTCACAGCCTATAACTCTAAGCAATAATCCGATTCTAACGGTGAACTTAATTAAGTTTTTAGGTCTTTATATAGACAAATTCCTAAAATGGCCCACTCATATTGATACCTTGGCAAAAAAATTATCTTCTGCATGTTTTGCCATTAAAACTGTTTCCAAAGAGCTAGTGCATTAATGACCTAATTTTCCTTATTCGAATCTCACCTTCGCTATGGTTTGCCGTTCTGGGGTTCTTGTAGCTTATACCACTTCTAATCTATTTTCAAATTACAAAAAAGAGCAATTCGTTATGTATTTGGTTTAAGTAGTACGACACACTGTGAAAATTATTTTAAAAATTTCCAAATTCTAACCCTTCCTGCTCTATTTGTCTTTGAATCCGTCTGCTTAGTTCGCAAGCACATTCAAAACTTATCGGAAAGACCAACTCGTAGATATCCTACAAGAAATTTAGATACTGATGTTTACTTAACTATTCCCACCTCTGACCTAATAAAAAATTCTGTTACCTACAATGCCAAAAAATTGTATAATAACCTCCTAAAATTTATAAATTCATATGATAAGTTCAGAAGATCGACTAGGGATTTTCTTCAAGAAAGACCATTTTACACAGTGACAGAATTGTATAACGTGCCTTAGACTTTTGGGTTGCAGTAAATAGAAGCAATAATTAAATTAAGTTAAATTGAAAATTTTAATTTGAACATTAAGTTATAGTGACGGATATTGCATATCCAATGCAATTGTTATTCATATTTTGCCTGTGTTTTGTTTTGTCTAGTAATTTATTTTTATTATGATTAGTTTTAAATTCGCTTTGTCTATAAAATTTTTGTAATTTTTCTTTGACAATAAAGCATATTCTCTCTCTCTCTCTTTCTCTCTCTATATATATTGAAATGAATTTGTTATTAATGCGGGTTGTTTGGAATTTAGGTACATAATCAAAATTTATAATGAAGTGGGGTTTTTGGTTTAGAGTAAAATAATTAATGGGAAAAATTATGTGTACGGGACTTTAAAATGTGACAAGGTTGTTAAGGGATGTTTTGTTTATGTTGTTAGTTAATAAAATATTGTCAAAGTCAGATTGTAAAAAATAAAATCTTTGAAAGTTAAAACCAATTTATTTCTTATTTCACTACAAATGGCGCCCAACGTGGGGCCCTAAAATAAAGGGGCCCTATCCCTATTGTAAGTTATTATTTAAAAAAATGGATTTAAGTCCTATGATGATGGTTGTTTTAATAAAGATGAATGAATGAATAAAAATACAGAACATTTGGAAGACAAAATGGGAAAGATGGAAGATAAAATGGGAAATATGATGAAAGAAGAAATGAAAGGTATAGAAAATAGAATAGAAGAAATATCACAAGACTTAAAAATGTATACAGATAAAAAAATAGAAGAAGCAAGGAAATGATTGAAAGAATAACAGAGGTAGAAGAGTTACAGGAGCAGAAAATTAAAAAAGTAATGGAAACGTAGTGTGTTGAAGAAATATGTCAAATAAAAGAGAATGGAATGAAGAATAAGGAAAAAGTTAAAATGTTAAACGAATTTTTAAAAGAAGAAATTTTAAAGAATAGATTGAAGATAAAATTGAAGAAATAAAACAATAGGAAAAGGAAAGAAACGATTTGGAAAGAAATAAAAAAAAATAAAAATATAAGAGAAACGGTTACGGGAAATGCTCTAATTTGGTTCTCAAGTAAAGAAGACAACATAAATAATTTTAAAGATTTTGAAAAGATGTTTTATAATTGGAAAATGAAGAAAATAAAGAGCTGTATGAATGGAAGAGAATTGGATGGTATGAGGACGATGGTAGGAAAATATTAAAGAAAATTGGAAATGGACATTGGGACATGGGTTAGTTAGTGATTTGGTATATTTTTGAGACAATTATAAATTTTAATTATGTGGGGGGAATTTGAAATGGAATTTGTTATTAATGCGAGTTGTTTGGAATTTAGGTACATAATCAAAATTTATAATGAAGTGGGGTTTTTGGTTTAGAGTAAAATAATTAATGTGAAAAATTATCCGTAGGGGACTTTAAAATGTGACAGGGTTGTTAAGGGATGTTTTGTTTATGTTGATTATTAGTTAGTTAATAGAATATTGTCAAAGTCAAATCGTAAAAAATAAAATCTTTGAAAGTTAAAACCAATTTATTTCATATTTCAGTACAATATATATTTAATTATTTTGTAATTAAAAATAATTTTCTAGCTTTTTTGTTCATACTAGACATTGGTTACACAACTGATACTGGTAAAAAAGTTATTGTTGTGTAGTCTAGTCGTCATATTTCGGCGTGACTTCTTTAATGTTTTACCCCTTTTTAATGGTCCCAAAAATGTTCATAGTCTCCGGAGAACATCCCTTTTGCCCCTGAGGGATGTCTTTAAGAGACGCGTCTTCATACAACCTGAGAGTGCTCTATTTACAAGTACATTTCCCAAAAATTTGTGTTGTAAAAGTGAATAAAAGAAAGTTTCGAAGGCGATAAATTTTGTTTTACTTTTATCAATATTGATAGAACAAAAGGACCGAACAAGCGATTCAAAATATATGTTCGTAGTGACCCTTGAAGAGTGGTCGTTCTTTGCAAATGGGTGAATTGTCAGGACGTCCATTACTGGAGCCCGTAAATAAATAACGTTCATCAAAAAGATCTTAAAACTGGCATCGGTATAGTTTATAACAAAGTGCACAACTAGAGCGCGCGTGTGCCGTTTGAGCTAAAAAGGGAATTTGGTTAATCCGTCAGTCGCTCGCGGGCTTTCCGGCAAGAGGGTTCCGTGGGAGATCCTATCGTGGAATGAATTGTGACATTAGGACAAAACGATTCGTGAAAGCCGGCTTCAACAGATTCGCTCTCTTCACGTAAGTTTTATAAATCTCTTTTAAAAAGTATACTCGAGTTGTTGCTCTTACTCTAATAGTTTTACTTTTTATTTATGGCATTTTTTACTGCAAATTGCAATATCAAACTTAAATTAATAATGTTAAAAAAGTTACCTTCAAAGTTTTTTTTACAGTTTGTACAGTCGGGCGCATGCGCACGCATACAGTTTACTGTATATCGGACGATCGTTTTTGCCTTTTCAGTCAAACTTGTGATCGTCCGTGCAACAGTTTCCGAACTATTAATTTAAGATCAATCGTACGGTAACTGGACGAAAGTTACGTAGCCAACATTGGAATTTGAGAGCATTTGGGTTCTTATTGCTAAATATTTAGATCTAGCGAAACTAAAATTGAAATACTCTTATAGAAAAAACTTTCTCTTCGAACGCAATTTGAACAAACATTCGCAAGAATTTTTTTGGTTCAATAAATACAAGGTGTTTCCTATTTGAATGCCGAGAACGTACGTCCGCAAAGGTTTCTTTTTGAAAGCAGCCATTTGCAAGGACAGCCGATTTAAATGATGTGTGAATTTGATTTGTAAAATGTACTGTAGTTGTTTTTTATATCCAGTTACTCCCAAATAAAACATACACTGTGAGTTTAACACATTTATTAAATCTTCAATGATTAAAACAACAATAACAATGGAATGGTTTACACTACTTTAAGAGCATCCAAATGTACATTACTTGCAAAGCATTTTGAACCATCAAGCGTTAAACTGATTTGTAATGAATAAAATGAATTGTTAATAGTGTGGCATGATTCGCGGCCAACACTGACTTTTAAAAATATTTACGAGGCATTTAGTAGCCCTGGAGATGTGCTCGCACTGTGTCGGCTTGCAACATACTAAAAAGTCCTGCTAGATTTGCTTGTAGCGCGCTTGGGCTTGTTAAGTCAGGCCCACAGTTTTTATGTACTGGAATGCGGAGGTGTTTAAGTAGGCGAGAGGTGCTTGCATCTCACTCATGGATAATGCTGTCCCCTTCGCGCTTAAGTCGTATGAAATATTCTGCCGTTATTTTACAATATATTTGGCTAATTTGCTGTCGTCTACGTGAGGATTTTTGATGATATAATGGCGTGAACCGGAAATATGGTCTACGTGACACTATTTTGCCTACGTCATAAGCGCAGGTGTTCATTAGAGTCGTCAAGCTGAAATTCGCTCATCTTAGTGACGCTGTTGTTGCCGTATCACTTTTCAATGGCATTGTTGCCAATTTGTTTTTAAATGAAATGAAAATGAATTACTTATGTTTAATTTTGTAATTGAAAATAAAACACCAAGTGGTGACAAATTTTAAAAAGAAAATGTGCTGCGTCACTGGTTTTTTTCGAAATAGAATTTTTTTCTTTGTAAGTAGACATTTCTAAGTAAAAAATTCGGTCAAATATTTATACGCGTTTTTGAGGTAATTAAAAAAAACAAGTGTAAGAAATGTAACATAACACATAACCCACAAGTGTCACTTGGTTTTGTTAAAAACAAAAATCGTCAATTTGTTATTCCAATAAGAAAGGCATATATGACCAAGTTTTATTTTCTAAAATACACCAAATATTATTGAACACAACTATTCATTTAAAGCTAAAAGAAAATGGTAAGCTATAGTGAAATCGCAATCGACACGTAGTAATAAATCAAAATTTTATGGGAGTTTTACAGCACGGGCGGCTAAAACAAAATCTGTGATTTTAAATAGCCGGTAGTTAAAAGGTGTGTTAAAATTAAGAATTTTGCCTGTGCCGCCCGGTTTTGTGTGGACATATCAATAGACTATCCTTATTTTCATCCCTTTTAAGACTCTGATTAGCGCACGGTTGGGTAAATTACAAATACACCCGTTTGTATTATTATTTTTTTTGTTACTATTTTAAACTTAAATAATTGTAATTTAACCGCCGGGGTGCTTGTTTTAGGTTAGTCCCCTCGCCACTCATCCCTGAAAAAAATTTTTTTTTGGTTGGCTGAGGCCAATTTTTTGTTTTTTTTGTTTTTTTTGGTGGGTAAACGTGGTAAATTCAATATTTTCACCACTTTCTGGTGGTCTCAACGCTGCGCCACAATTCCCTACCCCTTTTTTACTAATATGATTGTAACATTTTGATATAAAATAGATATGCTACCTACTCTCGAAGATCGGGAAACGTGAAAGTCTATGAATCACTATTTGTTCAGTAAATTCCACTTTTTTCTTACCTCCTGCATTTTTCTTTGGGGGTTTAACAACTCCACTTTTTAATTCACTTATAACTTTATATATCATTGATTTGCTTAAACCCATTATATTATTTGTCTTTTCAATAGTATCGTCAACAGAAAACGAAGGATTTTCCATTCTTAGGCAACGCACACTTTTTTATACGTTTCACAGGTGTAAACTTTGAATTTGAACCACACTGCATTTTTCAATACTAGTGTCACTATTAACCGAAAATTACCACAACGTCTTACTATAATAGATAATATAGAAGGCTAATCAAACAGGGTAGGTAATATTGGGAACTGATCAAGATACTAACTGCAACTGCCTATCTTATCTTCATACCAAATCCTAGGTAGGTAACCATCTTATAATCCCATCCCCTTGTTATCATTGTAGTTTTTCCATGGGATTAGTAATCTCCAAGAAGATGATGATAAAATGACGATTTACCCTTAGATTATAGATTTCTATAGTCTAAGGATTTATCCCATTTACATTTTTAATACAATTATAGTCACATTTATAGTTTTTGAACCCTCAGATTACTTTGAATAATCTAAGCTAAGCCAAGATTTCCAAGAAGTCAATGATGAATAACGATTTAAACAATTTAATGTAGGTATACCTAATAGTCAAATTTATAGGTCTTGAAAAATATTTGTTATATACCTTGTCGTTAATTTACTCAAACAGATAACTCTACCATTTACATAACAATTGTAAATAACTCAAAAAACATTTTGTAAAGTACCTACATACCGAGATAATATAAAAAATATATTTTTAAATGATGAACTGAACTCCCCTGTTCTGACAGATATATTACTCCGGCTCGATTGCGATTTCAGTATAAATATATTTTACTTTTCCGGACCGTACACCGTCAGAAAAAGTACTTTTTTGGACGTGGACTGAAAAGTTCTTGTTATTGTGTGCTGTCCGGAATTTGATGTTTTTTGACATATTCAAATAAAAATGCTGTTCTATTAAAAAAACGATAAAATCCAGATATTTCTTAAAAACCTTTTTTAAAATGAAAAATGCTCCTCAGTCCTGACTAACCCTGTATTTATGGATTTATGACAATTCTCGTTAATTTTTTTATTGAAAAAAGAAGTGAATAATATCTTGACGGCTGCAAAAATAAATTCGCGGTTTGCACCATTCGCTTCGTGTGCCGTCAGAACGAATCTACAAAGTTAGAGTACAGAGCAATGAGAGATGATGGGTGGGAAGTGTGGGGGAAGGCATACACACGCGCTGTTATTGAATCTGCTCTGTTAAATCGCAAAAACTATTAAATGTGGACCCTAATATAATTGGGCAAACACGATGACAATTAAATTCTGGAGTTTTTAATCTGTACGAAAATTATTTATATGTTTGAAATATCGAATAGAATTTTGGGCTGCAAAGAACGATATCATTTTTGTTGGGATATACTCAGAGCCGGCCCGAGGCCAGTTTTAGAATGGGGCGAGATCCAATTATGGCGCCCCTTTCATTGCCCCTAATATCAGTTGTGAGTGCAAGCATGGAACTTGAAAGATCTCGATACGGCTTTAGCCCCCCGGGACTCGGCGCTTGGAGCGACCGCTCTGTTCGTCTCATTGTAGCCCCTGCCCTGGATACTGAGACTTAAGACCAATCTTCTTCTTCTTCCTTTGCCCTATCCGTTGCGGACGTTGATTATTATCAAGGCTATTCTTATCTTGTTTACTGCGTTTCTAAACAGAATATTAGATGACAACCGAAACCACTGGCGCAGGTTGTGCATCCATGAATGTCATCTTCTTCCTGGCCCCCACTTACTATGCACCTTGCCCTGGACAATCAGCTGTAATTTACATACTACTAAAATCCGCAAATGTGCTACCATCTATAAATGAAGCTTAGAAGTGGGTTTTGACATCTTTACAAAGCACGGATTCCCAACTTGGAAATGCTGCAAACCCAATTTGAATTGATAGTGCATGGAGTGCCGTTAGATTTATACCTCGAACGAAGTTGGCAGTGATCGAATTTTCATTTTCTTTTTTGGAATGTGTTTTTGACAATACATACTTAAAAGTCTATATTGTAGTGTGTAAGTTAGGTTATAGTTTGTTATTGTGTAATAGGGAGTTTTTGACAGTTAGTTAGAGGGTTGTCAATTAATTTTTGGATGTCATATTATGAATTCACTAAAAAAAACCCTAAGATTGTAAATATTTGTATTGAATAAAAAGATACAAAAATAAAAAGGCCTTAATATCAAAATATATGTCGCCAACCAACGTGGGGCCTTTCTTGTTATGATGAATTTAAGAAGTGGAGATAAAAAAATGGAAAAACATAGAAAAGAAGTAAGGCAAGCATCTCAAGGAGATATGTGTGAAATTGTACGAAGAACTGATGAGGATTTTGACAAGGACAGTAATAGTATTAGTGAAGAAGAAATACAACCGAGAAATATAGAAAAGGATGTTATAGGAACAAAAATAATTGAAGAAAAAAATCAAATGGATAAATTAATGCACATGTTAATGAAAATGAGACAAGATCAAGAAAAGATGGAGAAGAACATGGAAAGAAATCTAGAAAAGAATAAAGAAGATATGAAAATGGAGATGGAAAATCAATTCAAGAAAAATAATGAGGAAATGATCATTTTAATAAGAAGAGAATTTGAAAGAGTTGAAGTGAGATTAGAGAAACAAGAAAATAAAGCAGAATTAGAAGTAGAATTTGCTATTAATGCAGTAACTAGAAAAGTGGGCCAGAATAAGAAGAATTGAAAAGAGATATTCAGGAAAATAAGAAGGAATGCATAGAATCGTTCAAAGAATTAGAAGAAAAATTAAAGAAAATTCAAGTTTCAAGTGGACAAAAAATAATAATGTGAAATGATAATTAAATTGATAAATATAATAATAATTTTAATTTAATTTATAATTCGTCAGAAATAAATGACGTGGATTTTGATCTGCTACAAACAATTTTAGAATGTGCAAGAATAATCAGCAATTTTGAATCTGAACAGAAAAAAAAAGATATTTAAGTATAGAGACAAAATATTAAAGAATCATGGAGCAAGTATGCAAAGAACAACAAGAAAACATGTAAAATTTAAAAGAATTAAAAAAAGAAGAGTAATTGAACACATAAAAAATAATAGAAAGAAAAAGGAAGAAGGAAACAATAAAGAAACAAACATAATAAATAATTTGAAAATAGAAAAGGAAGAAGAAAGAAAATTTTGGTTACCATACATTGGAATAGAAATTAAAAAAGAAAATTTTTGGAGTTTATTAGATACCGGATCACAAATATCAGTGATAAATGAAGAAATAGTAGAAAAATATCAAGATATATTTGATAGGAATTAGAAACCTACATTTATCACATTTAAAAAAAATATTTTTTTTACTAAAACAAACCCTGAGATTGTAAACATTTGTATTGAATAAAAAGATATAAAAATAAAAAGGCCTTAATATCAAAATAATATGTTACTTTTTACCGCTTTTACTTTTCCGCCCTCCACTATACCATAGAAGAAGGTAATGTGAGGGGAAGAAAAAAAAAAGAAAAATATTTTCACCACAAAAACCGCACATTCCTAAAAGTTTTTTAAATATAACCGAAAATCTGTTAGTATTACGTAAAAATTAATATGAACTAATTTTATGGCCTTGAGCTAACAATTAAAATGATTTTTTTTTATTTTTTCTACACGAGGGAAGATATATGGCAATTCAAAAATGGGTGTTCGAAGAAACTGGATCGTTCTAGCATAAATATCTCGAAAAATATCAATCCACAAAAAAAATGTATATAACAACCTAATGCACTCGACCATTCACTGTTGGGTTCTAATTAACAGTGCTGTTCCTAAAATGGCGCTGGGAAACAGTAACAAAGCCTACACAGAACACGAGGCTAATGGCCATAGTAGTCGATGCCGTTGACACAGAAGTAAAAAAAAAAAAAAAACAACCTATTGAGAGAACAACATTGAGAACATTTTAAGGCCATCTAGAACCGTTTAACATAAGCAGAAAAAAAGTTATGGACAAAATAAAAAATTTTACGCCATTTTTTAGCGCCATCTAGACTGTGGTATTTGAAAAAAATCCTTTTGCAGAAAGTGGTTACATGTGTTTCTACAATTGTCTAGTAATTTATAGCCCTATGGTATAATTATTTTTTAAGGTGCGGTCTGTTAAAGTTGAGCTAAATTTTTGTTTTTTATGACATTTTCAATTTTTGGTCAATAGCTTGAAAAGTATTGATTTTTGAAGACTTTGAGCAAATGTTCTTCCGAATAATTTCCATTTTTTTTTATCTTTTGTCTGTAACGAGATATGGCCGTTTGAAATTGCTTACAATTGCATTTATAACCATCAATGTCATTTTTTCGGGTCAAAAACGGTAATTCCAATGAAAGAGTTTGTCATAACATGTCATTTCGGCGATATCCTAAGATTTAAAATGGCTTATTGTACATCTCGATATTATCAGCCAAAAAAAGTTACGGGCAAAAAATACATTTTTTTAATGAAATTAAAAAAATCGTAATTTTCTAGGCCCTATAACTCGGGATGGGTTTATTTTAATGAAAAACTGTATTTTACATTAATTCATTAAAAAAGGATAATTTATCGATTGCTCAAGTTTTTTTTCTTTTTTTTCCTCACCTTTTGTTAAAAAATCCGCACCTTCCAAATCCAAATTTTATATGCATTTTCATCAGAAAAAAAATAATATTATCAAATGTGACCCAATTTTTTTTACCCCAAAAGACGTACCTTTACCTGTACCAACAAAATGAGGCTTTTTTTTTAATTTAAATTAGTATAAAATCGAAAAATAAATATTTTGCTCTGAAAAAATTACAGCTTACTTTAAAACACAAAAAAGAAAGTTTTTACAAAGTTTCATAAAAAAAAAATATTTTAGCGGAGAAATAATTAAAAACGGTTTTTAGCGATTTTCTCGATAATTTTGAGGTTGTATTTATTTTAAATTAATTAAAATCAATGTGTTCGAGACTTTCTCCAACAATCATATTTAATAAAATATAATTAAAAAAGTTTTAAAAACTAATAAATTTCAAAAAGTACTAACTTTAACACCTTAAATAAAGTTAAAACAAAAAAGTAAGAAAGTTCTACCACACCGATCAATAAAACCAAAAATAATTTGTGGGACGCCCCTGAAAAAGGATTAAAATTAAACTAATAGGATTGTATATTAATCTGCTAATTTGAAACACACCGAGACATACGGCGACGATCATGTAATTCGGGTAGAGCAGGCCTTAAACGAAGACAGCGACAAATATTGTTCTCGAAACTAGGTCGCGCAGTAACAATGACAATATGCGGCGTTTCATTTCTATCTAAGAATGTTTGAATTCTACAAACTTAGGAAAGGTGGCAGCATAAATCAGATGAAGATTTTCAAATCTTGGCTGCGTTTTTATTCAAAAACAGAAACGATTTCATGAAAATTGTTATTTTTTAACTAATCAGGTGGTATATAAAATTACCGGAAAGTCATTATTTTTACGATTGTGTAGGTTCATTCCATTTTTTTTAACGTAGAAGGAAATCATTGACTTTCCGGGATTACAAAAAATGGTACTTTTTTTTGTGATAAACGGTTTTCACTGAAAAAATTTTTGGGACATGAGAAATCACCGCCAGTTTCACCAAGGTAGTGAATGCTCTTAAATCACAGCGATATCGTGAAAGGTTCCTGAAACAGAATGCAGAATGGCTCAATAACAATATAAACTTATCGGAGATAATAAAATTAATTTACAATAATTATAAGCGAATGATATTCATATTATATCCCCCTCCTCCCCCTCCAAAAATTGTCCAGATCCTCTAAAATAATTAAGTTCCGCTAGATTGCTGATATGTCGCATTGTGCTACGGATCAAATATTTACCATTTTTTTCTCAATCACCGTGTATAGTACACTAAGTCGAACAAGACTTTCGTTTGATTTCTTTTTTACTACTTTGTCAACGGCCGGCATAGGCTTTGTTACTGTTTCCCAGCGCCACTTTAGGAAGAGCACTGTTAGTTAGAGCCCAACAATGAATGGTCGAGTGGAGGAGAATTACATCTGGTATATAAAATCGATTTCGAAATTTTTAAAAAATCAGATCATATTATTATTTTCAGATCTGTATGGGACACCCTGTATATGCCCCAAGAGAATCCTTTTAATTCGCTTATAAAGTTTTATTTTAAAGTCCTTCTCTTATCTTATACCAAATTTTTAATTAATAAAAGATGCAATTTGGAATAAAAAGTGACAGTTTTATCGACATCACTATCACACTTCCAAGAGAAGAAGATAATAAAAAATTAAAAAGAGATAAAAAAATGACAGCTTTAATATTCGAGTAATTAATAGCCGACTTTTAGTAAACGTCTTTGAGAAAGTTGTAAAATCCATTTTCATTGTCTTATCTTCTAAGAAGACCTAAGTAGTTAATTAGCAGGATGGGAAAACATAAATTTAGGAGAATCTAGAGAACCTTTTAATATTTCCCTTTTCTAATCTGGATTATTGTTTATATTCACAAAGCGTCGCTTTAACAGTGCGATTTTCCGTTATTGTATAATTATCCTTTTAGAAATCGTCTTATTAATCTCGGTTTTAAGTAATTTCATTTACACTGTGGTATAATTAATAACATCTGGAATGGTATTTACCGATTCACAATTCATTCCTAAAAACGTCTCCTGTTTATCTGATTCCTGGGGCGCATTCAAATTAAATTGTCGGAATGGATAGAATTTAACCTAGAAGTTTTACCCGGTAATTTCCTTTAAACCAGTTCGATTTGAACGCTTTGTTGCTTATTGTAGCTTGTTCAAAATTTCCTATTATATTAATTATTTTACTCGAATCACAGCATAAAGAACAAGTCGTCGCTCGAAACAATTGAATTGGAAAAGTTGTTTGAGCACAGGACTGGGTACGGTCGCTGTTTGGATGGGTGACGTCTATATTTACATTATTGAAAGGCGGATCTGTGTGCATGCTTCATTCCAGATTTTTTGGCAACGTAGACGATTGTGTTAGGATGCTAAATTTCACCTTCTAAGTATATACTGTAAAAAATAATTAGTGATTTTACGTTAAATTACGGTTGTAACATATTTAAACCGTAATTTAATGTAATTTTACTATTTGTACATAAATTTGCCGAAAAATTACAAAAGAAAATTAAATTCAAATTCTGGAGTTTGGCAGCAAATAAACCGAAATATTACATTAATTTATTATGTAAAATCACCACTAAATCTCGGAAAAGTAGGTTTATCAATATGGATTTTTTCTTTATTATAGGAGTAAATTTACAAAATATTTCAGGTAAGTAATAGAAAAATTATGTAATTTTTAGTAACTTTTCTCTGATTTTTTCAGTATTGTTTCGTAGGTATTTATGAATGGAAATAAAAACAATTTAGGTACATATATATTTTTATTTAAAACCTTTATAAAAAAATATTAAACAAATAATATGTATATCAAACAAACAAATAATACTTTTATATACCTATTGGTAAATTAATTAATTCTATACCTACAGGGTTTCCAATGCTTACATAAATTTATTTAAAAAAAAGGTTAATTCTTTACATAATTTAAATTAAAAACTATGTTTCCTAGGAGACCCTGTAAGTATGACCACTGAATATCTATAAACACCTTTTAAAATATTTTAAAATGACAAAATGACAGTTTCCAAAAACTTCAGTATACAATTGTAACATACAGAGTGTGATTATAAAAAGTATAAGAATGTGTAAATATATATATATATATATATATATATATATATATAAAAAAAAAAAAATAATAAATATCAATTCAAGGAGGACGAGTTGAGAAATTTTCTTTATGTTTTTTTAATAGAAATGTGTATATTGTACTCAGGTCATTGATGTCTGTTCTTTTATTCATTGAATTTTGATTGTTATTTATATGAACCATTTCAAGAAAGAGACGCTTATTGATATTTCGTTCATTATCGAGAATTTTGACATTATTATAGTCAATCACATGATCTTTATGTATTACATGTTCAGCAAGGCGACAAGATCTCACATTCCTTCTGCAGTCACTTTTGTGAGAAGTTATTCTATCTTTAAGCATTCTACTTGTTTGACCAATGTATACTTCATCACAGCTGCTGCATGGGATTTCATAGATTATATTTGATTTATTTTTGACTGGTATGGGTGTTTTCAATTTAGAATGTATTTGTGAAATAGTTTTCAAATTGGTTTTAGCTATTTTAATATTGTCTTCATCTTTAAACAAATGTATGAGTTTTGATGTCAAACCATCTATATGTGGTAAAGATTTAAAAATAGAAATTTGGTCAGTTATTGGTGGATGGTTTGAATTTGAAACAGAAATAGAGGTACTAAATAGAATTTTATTCACTAAAGATTTAGGATATGAGTTTTCTAAAAGAATGTTCTGAAGTTCTTTTACACACTCATCTCTCAAAGATGGATGAGTGACTTTAACCACTCTGTTTTTGAGGTTATTAATTAAATTTTTTTAAAACCGGCCAGAAATTAGTACTTTCTGGTTTATTTTTAGGTCAGAAAATCTCATTTTGTCGGACCGAGCCAGAAAATTATTGTGATAGTCCGGTAAAAGCTTTTACCAGACTCATTTTTATTTACTTTCCGGCCTATCTTTAATGAAAAAAATAATAATATAGTTAGTCTAAGATAGCGGTCAATTGGTTTCTATAGTAACCGAGTTTTGTATTATTTAAAACTATAAAATAACTTGACATATTTTGACGTTTAGTTGAAAACGTGACATTTACTATAAAATGGATATTCAAAATGATGCATTTGATTGTGAATTAATGGAAGATGAAATTATACCAGATGAAATTGTTAAGGCGGCGACCCAAGCAATTGTTAAAATTAGTTAATAAAGAGTTCTTGTTATAAAAATGTAAACTGAATAATATGATGTTTATAGTACAACACTGCACGTTTTAAAAAAAATATTGTACGTAATACGTCCCAAAAGTGCTTTTACTGGACTCGCAGGCTTGCAGGACTCGCCTGCGGCTCGCCCTGCAATTTGCCCACTCATCCAGTAAAATACCACTTTCGGGACTTGTTACGTAAACTACTATTACTTTGATTTTCATAGAATGGTTTGAATGGAAATTTAGGAACCGATATCTAGTAATGATTTTATTGTCATTCGTTCTTATTAGTTTTAAATCCAGGAATGGAACTGAATTATTAGCTTCTTTTTCAACGGTAAACTGAATATTTGGATCGAAACTGTTAAAAATATTTAAAGTTTCATCGATACAGTTTCCTGGTACAGAGAGGATAAGATCATCAACATATCTCTTGAGGAAAGGAATTTCGAATGTGATTTTATTTGTACAATATTCTAGGAGTTCATCTAAAACGTAACTTGATATTATTGGAGAGATATTAGAACCCATGGGAGTACCGAAAATTTGTTTGTAGAATTTTTGATTGAAGACAAGGCATGTAGAGTCAAAAATGAAATCAATTATATTCATAAACATTTGTTTTTCAATATTGCAGAGGTTGTTAATTTTGTTCCAATTTTTGTCGATACAGCGTTTAACTAACTCTAAAGGTAAGTTAGTGAATAGAGATACCACATCTAAACTTATAAGAATATAATTTGGTGCTAATTGAAAATCGTTAATGAATTCACTAAAGGAGAAAGAGTCACTAACATGATATATGTTATCGTTGTCATATGAGTTGGTCAATATTTCGGTAATAAATTTCGTTATTTTACTATTTGGGGAGTCTATAGAGGAAACAATTGGTCTCATTGATAAAACGGGTTTGTGAATTTTTGGTGGTGTAATTGAGTTATATATAGTTAACTTTTTAGCAATTATTGCATCAATCATTGTTTTCTTCTTTAGTTCAGATACAATTTTATTAGCTTTCTGTTGTAGAGTGCAAGACGGATCTGCTTTAAGTGGTTTGTAATATTTTGTATCATTTAGAAGTAATTGGCTTTTATTAATGTATTCGTCTCTATACATTGCAACAGTTACATTACCTTTATCACTATTGATAATGCAAACTTCAGGATGTTGTTTTAGATATATCCTGCACTTATTGAACATAATAGTAAATTGATCAATGTGATTATTATTTATATGAGAAAAGTTTGTGATGATATTGGTGAATTGTGCACGATATAGGTTTTTACTTGTCTCATTGAAATTTTCGATAATGTTTTCTAAATCTGCAAGAAGCGAATCTATTCTTAAATCTTTCATAGTTGGACACACACTAAACTTAGAACCAAGTGAGAGAAATTGTTGAATTTCGATAGGTATTACTAAATCTGTTAAATTTTTGAACCATTTATTTTGAAATTTTATTTTATTAAATGTTTCTGATTTTAAATTCTCAATTAGCACCAAATTATATTCTTATAAGTTTAGATGTGGTATCTCTATTCACTAACTTACCTTTAGAGTTAGTTAAACGCTGTATCGACAAAAATTGGAACAAAATTAACAACCTCTGCAATAATGAAAAACAAATGTTTATGAATATAATTGATTTCATTTTTGACTCTACATGCCTTGTCTTCAATCAAAAATTCTACAAACAAATTTTCTGTACTCCCATGGGTTCTAATATCTCTCCAATAATATCAAGTTACGTTTTAGATGAACTCCTAGAATATTGTACAAATAAAATCAATCACATTCGAAATTCCTTTCCTCAAGAGATATGTTGATGATCTTATCCTCTCTGTACCAGGAAACTGTATCGATGAAACTTTAAATATTTCTAACAGTTTTGATCCAAATATTCAGTTTACCGTTGAAAAAGAAACTGATAATTCAGTTCCATTCCTGGATTTAAAACTAATAAGAACGAATGACAATAAAATCATTACTAGATGGTACAGAAAACCAATTAATAGTAATCGGTTCCTAAATTTCCATTCAAACCATTCTATGAAAATCAAAATAAATTTAATTAATAACCTCAAAAACAGATTGGTTAAAGTCACTCATCCATCTTTGAGAGATGAGTGTCTAAAAGAACTTCAGAACATTCTTTTAGAAAACTCATATCCTAAATCTTTAGTGAATAAAATTCTATTTAGTACCTCTATTTCTGTTTCAAATTCAAACCATCCACCAATAACTGACCAAATTTCCATTTTTAAATCTTTACCACATATAGATGGTTTGACATCAAAACTCATACATTTGTTTAAAGATGAAGACAATATTAAAATAGCTAAAACCAATTTGAAAACTATTTCACAAATACATTCTAAATTGAAAACACCCATACCAGTCAAAAATAAATCAAATAATATCTATGAAATCCCATGCAGCAGCTGTGATGAAGTATACATTGGTCAAACAAGTAGAATGCTTAAAGATAGAATAACTTCTCACAAAAGTGACTGCAGAAGGAATGTGAGATCTTGTCGCCTTGCTGAACATGTAATAGATAAAGATCATGTGATTGACTATAATAATGTCAAAATTCTCGATAATGAACGAAATCTCAATAAGCGTCTCTTTCTTGAAATGGTTCATATAAATAACAATCAAAATTCAATGAATAAAAGAACAGACATCAATGACCTGAGTACAATATACACATTTCTATTAAAAAAACATAAAGAAAATTTCTCAACTCGTCCTCCTTGAATTGATATTTATTATTTTTTTTTTTTTATATATATATATTTACACATTCTTATACTTTTTATAATCACACTCTGTATGTTACAATTGTATACTGAAGTTTTTGGAAACTGTCATTTTGTCATTTTAAAATATTTTAACACCGATGTTTCTTTTTGTATTTAATTTTTTCCGTATTTCATGTTATTAGTCTTGAAAAAGAAAATAAACGTTTTCGAAAGCTTGACCAAAACGAAGAAATCAAACTAATTTATTTTATATTGACTGATTCCCACGAATTTTTTCTAATTAAACTATATATATATATATATATATTTTATACCCTATTTCAAATTACCTGAATTAATATGGCGATTAGTATCAGAGCACATTGGTGTGAGAGGTGGAGAAGAATCGCTGTTAACAAATAAGGTATAATCACTGTAACTTTTGTTTTCCTTGGTGTAGCTGGAAGTACATTTTTCGTTGCTGCTCGTAGAACTTCTTTTCCTATATTCGCGTCATTTTCATCGTCTGACTGAGATTCTGTGTCAGATTCATTTCCTACACACTTTTGACAGAAGCTTGCATTACTTTCTGAAGATTCGTATTTGTCACATGTCATATTTTCCAATTTGGCCTCAGCATCATTATAACTCTCTAGAAATATGCATATTGAAGGAATCTTTTAGAAGTATGTCAACGTTTACCTACAATTGCGTTTTAAAATCAACAACAAAAGCACCAATGAACCTTAAGGGTTTTTAGACAGGATTTATTTACACACAATTTAAGATTTTTGGTCACTTCTATTAATTACCATACTTTATAGAAAAAAATCATATGGTACTCAAATCAATCTTACCTTTAGTAGGTATTTTTTTTTTATTATAAATCACAAGTAACACCCATTCCTGCTGTTTAAACTGTCGCTTACTTTAAGCGCCCCTAGAAGCACAAAAATTATAAAAATGGAGAAGCGTAACCTAAATTTGCATTTGCGTTGCCGAAAACAATGAAAAATGGCCGCAAGCGAGGTTCACGGCGAACTGACGTCACTTAAATTCCCATGATCAAGATAGTAGTCGCTCATTGACTGATATATCGTGAGCTTTCGGAAAACGAAATATGGAAATGGTAAAATTAACAGATTTGCCGAAAAATTACGATAATTACGTGTAACATTCCACAATTATCACAGTGTATAGCTGCTCTTCCTTTTATTGTTTTACGTCTTAATTTCTTCCAATTTCTCTCTCTACTTTCATTTAATCTTTCTTCTATGTCTTTGAAGAATCTTACTGTGTGTATTTTTAATCTCCATGATATATTAATTCTATCTCAATTCCTTCTCTACCATATATGTTTATCCTTTCTCCACTTGTATTTTCTTTTACATTCTGTTTGATTCTTTCTTCTGCATGTTCTTGTCTTAGTTGTTTCATTTTTTCTTCCAATTTCTTAATCATTTCTGCTGCTTTCTCTTTGATTTCATCACTTATTTTGAATTCTTGTTCCATTTCTTCTTCTATTTTCTTGATTGTTTCGCTGTTTCTTTCTATGTAACGACTCTGATTCTCTAATTTTTCATTTATTCTCATTACTTCCTGTCTTACTTCTTTTCTATTTTCCTTGATCGCATTTGTTATATCATACATTCTTGTTTGTATTTGTTCTGTCTCCTTTGTTACTATTTGTATTTTCTGATTGAATTCTTGTTTAAATATCTCTTGTTGTTTTGTCATATCTTCTCTCATAATGTCTATTTTAATTTCTAATTGTTCAATACATCGTTTGATCTCTTCTTTATCTTGTTTTCTATTTTGTTCAATACATTGTTTGATCGGCCCTGTTCTTCTCCATTTCGTTTATTATAATCTATAAAATGTCATTAATTTCCTTTTCCTGTTTTTGTCTCTTTATTTTTTTCCTCTTCTTCATCATGTTCATCCTCTGATTGTTCTTCTAAACTAACTGTGGCTTCATCTTTTTCTTCCATGATTATATCTTGTACGTTTTGTCAATATGTTCTTTATATATCTCCTTGCCATTGTTCTGCATCTTCTTCGTGTCGTTCCACTTCTCTTTGTTTGACCTGTTTACCTGCTCTTAGCTCCATTGTCTCTATTGTTTTATTTTATAACCCTATTTTCGTTATTGCCAAATTTATTTAAATTCGCCCCACGTTGGGCGCCAATTGTGATGATTATGTGAAATTACAAGATTATACTTTTTTAATATTTTTTATTTCCAATTTTCACATATGACATCTTTCACATCTCAAAACAAACATCTCACCTTTTTTTTAAGTCCCCTTTTCATATTTTTTATTAAATAACTAAATTCCTACTCTATTTTTTTATTTCTGTGTCAACGGCATCGACTACTATGGCCATTAGCCTCGTGTTCTGTGTAGGCTTTTTACTGTTTCCCAGCGCCACTTTAGGAACAGCACTGTTAATTAGAACCCAGCAATGGTTGAGTGAGCAATGACACCTGGTATATGAAAATCAATTTCTAAATTTTTAATTAATTAAAAATCAGAAAATGATTTCTGCCTTTGGTGTGATTCGAACCCACAACCCTTGGATTATGAGTCCACCCCCTCCTACTCTATTTAAAATTACAATTTTTATATCATAACAATATATAACTAACACGACTCTTTCCACATATTCTCACTCTTTTTTGCACTATTTTATCGAAATATATGTCAATGAAAAAGATTTAACCCCTTATCGCACACGTTTTTTGAAAAAAAAATCAATTTTGTTTTATTTAAGAAAACACATTTCACAATCTGATTTTGCCAAAAATTAAAAAAAAAATTTATTTTAATTTTGGATTTTTATCCACATTGCCTATGCAATCTTGCACGTACATCGACTTTTCTTTCTTTTTGAATTGCTGTTTCGAAAAAAACATTTTTTACCAGTAAAAATATTAATTTATACTTTTTCAACAGAAATAATAATAGTAGAATTTATTCTAAAAAATTATTCAAAATTTTATTTTGTGTGATATATTTCGAAGCAAGGTGCAGCACATAGCCCAGCATTGCAAGTATCTGATATTTCACGACTAATTTGTAAAATATAAGAAGCAATTAATTTTTTGTCAAATTAAATGTAAAAAAAAATGTAAAGGAGTTGTAAAAACTACAGAACAAAATTTTGAAAGGACCTCGCACCAGACCTCGCACCATTCTTATGGAAACGGGAGCACCGTCAAATTGTCTGAATTTTTGATATGTGATAGTACATGATGTCTCGATCAATAGTGTCCATGGGCCCAATGGCCCAATGGCCCAATGGCTAGATTTCGATATACAAGGGCGTTCATGTTCAAGATCCTGAAATTTTAAAATGTGTACCAAAAAGTCCCTGTAAAATATATAATAACAAATAAAATCAAAATATATTTCCTTATAGGGTGCTTCATGTATCCACAGGCCTTTTTGTTTAAAGTATGTATTTTTAACATGCAGAAATCGCCTGAGATATCGATAAAAAAAAGTCACCGCCAAAGTTTCTGAATATTGGATATAATGTACATCTTGACGTCCTCGTTCAAAATTGTAATAGGTAAAATTGGATCCCATGGCTTGTTTTCGAGAAATTAAACGATTAAACTGTAAAAATATCAATTTTTACCAATAGCAACTTTTAGTAATAAAAAATAAACAAAATATTGTAAACTAAATATTTTTACACACTGTATTAGATTATATTGCACCGTTATATTAATTGGAGGCAGGCTAAAAATTCAGACTTACAGGGTGGTCTCTCTTGAGCTTATAAGATGACAAAATCAACAAATCTAAAACAGCTGCCACACAATTAAAAGGTTTATTGTTCCAATAAATAAAAAAATAGGTATTTTTGAGTTTTTTTATCGAACGCATAATTCATATTTTAAGCTCGTTTCTACAACACCAATGCGTTAGAGCCCTATCGTTTTGGTTTACTTGTTATCTCTTTTTAGGAATATTTCACTGATATTTTTGGAGAATCATATGCAATTGTGGAAAATCGATTATTCCATCGAGCTTTGAAATACCTACCTCCTATTACAACACCCTATAAATTTATTTACTAGGTTTTATTAATTTTTACGAGAGATTCTTCACATGAAAATGATATTTTTCCTATGTAGTTTATTAAATCCAATAAATAATTGAATAATCTGAAAAAAAAACAGTGTAAATAATTAAGGTGGGTACAAACAATCCACTAAATCTTTATTATGATATTAAAGCTGTTTCTAAGACAATTATTTCATTTTTTTTAATTATCAAAGTATCAAAAAAATATACTGAGCAACCCTGTATATATACAGGGTGATTGATTATTGTGACAAAGCTCAGTAGATCTGTTATAATAAAAGATACGGAAAAATGTTATTTACAAAAATTGTAGGCAGCTTTAAGCTTTACATTAAATTACTTACAATGTTACAGGGTGTTTCATAACGCCCTGCCAGATCAAAGTTTTTAATGGAACGCCTTATTTAACATTTTTAAAATCTCCTCAATGAGCTGATTTCAACGATATATCACACTTACTATCTAAGGTAAATTTTAAAAGATCTACAGCTACTCAAAAATCACATTTTTGTAAATTCTGGTGGCTGCTGTAGCTGTAAGATTAACTTATTAAAACATAAGTAAAAGGTAACAATTAATTTTATTAATTGTTTGGCAGATGTTTTAGACTTGTTGATTTGTCATCTTACCAGCTCAAGTGAGATCACCCTGTAAGTATGAATTTTTAGCCTGCCTCCAATTAATATAACGGTGCAATATAGTTTAATACAGTGTGTAAAAATATTTGGTTTACAATATTTTGTTTATTTTTTATTACTAAAAGTTGCTATTGGTAAAAATTGATATTTTTACAGATTGATCGTTTAATTTCTCAAAAACAAGCCATAGGATCTCATTTTACCTATTACAATTTTGAACGATCTACATTATATCCAATATTTAGAAACTTTGACGGTGACTTTTTTAATCGATATTTCAGGCTATTTCTGCATGTTAAAAATACATACTTTGAACAAAAAGGCCTGTGGAAACATGAATCTCCCTGTAAGGGATTTTATTTATTACGTATATATTTTGACTACACATATCCGCCAGAAACGTTTAAAAGTATTTTACAGAGACTTTTTGGTGAACATTTTAAAATTTCGGGATCTTGAACTTTAACGCCCTGTATATCGAAATCTATCCATAGGATAGGATTGGGCCCATGGACACTATTGATCAGGACATCAAGTACTATCACATATCAAAAATTCCGACAATTTGACGGTGATTCCGTTTTTCCGATTTTGGGAATCGTCGAAAAACGAAAATTATGTAGAAAATATTTGGCGAAAATTTGCCAATAAATTTTATGATGCAAAAAACAATTTGAAAGAAAACAACTCAAAAAATTAATTGATTATAAAAGTAAAAGTAATTACACTCATTGTAATTTTTTTATAATTATAAACTGGGTTCGAAGTGGAAGTCTTTATATTTTTTTTATGTAGCAAATATCTTTTGGAAAAACTACATAAAGTTACGCTCAGCTGGTTGAAAGTGATTCGTTCATTCTGATGGAAATATTCAAAACGTCTCTACCGCTATAAAATTTTGTTCCCAATAATTTTTTGTATATAAATCGCTAGACGTAAACTTGCATTGATAAAGCCAGTAGGTACTCAAAAATCTGACGAAATTAAATTTTTAGATGAAATTCGCTATTTTCACAACTATTACGATATATTTTCGAAAACATGCAGAATTTACGTATTCATTTAACTCTCTGTTGTTTTATGGACAACGGGAAGACATACTTCGTGGCAGATTAGAATAAATAGGGGTTTAAAGCAAGCAAGGGTGTGTTGTCTCTGTTTAAGATTGATATACAAAAGGCTCTTAAGGAGTGGAGTAGAAAGTGTTCGGGAATGGGTATCCGAATATATGACGGGTGTTTGAACAACCTTTTGTTTGCCGACGATCAATTATAATAGCAAATGAGGCTGCTTACATGTTCAGTAAACTACAAGAATACGCCAAATGGGGTGTAAATGTTATTCTGAAGAAAACACAATATATTAATTAGCAGCTGCGTGGAATCGGAGAATATTCACACTTTAGATTCTGCATGTAATTTAGGAAGCCACTTTATGCAATACGGAAACTTAGGATTTTCGATGTAGGGCGGTAAAATCGATTCAAAATCTGCATATTTTGACTTACCATGGATGTCATGATTCCCACAAAAATGAAGTCTATAAAACGTAACTATAAATCACGTATACAGAGACTTTTTTGTTTCTCGACTATTTCATATTTAGCTTCGCTTATGTACTTAACTAGGGTGTTTTTAAGCCCGTTCACTGTGTGAATAATTTTATACATACGATTCCCACCACCACCACCCCTGAGGTCCATTCTCAGGCAAAAACTTAAATAATATTTTCGATAAATTATATTTGATTTTAATTATAATTTGACAATAATTGAAACGACAATTAGTTTGATATAAACCGGGTTCGTTGAATGCCCTTGTAGTTTTAAAATCAAATTAAAAAATCCGGAAATGAAGGAAAACTTCAAGCAAAAACAAAATCAGATAATCGGACACAGATTCTTCACGTTGTCTGTGCTGTCCGTATCATAACAACACGAATTTGTAGTTTTTCACTATATCTAGACACCTTTGACTGTCACTTGCGTATTTTGACGTTTCACATACATTTTTATTAAACGTCAGTGTAAATCAGTCTGGAATCAAGAGAACAAAACTGTAAAATGTGTCGACCAATCAGAAGAGAGTTTGGATAGGGATTCAAGTATAGATAACGAATTTTTTCTTTATATACAGGGTGGCGCAAATTTAATTGAACACTATTGGGATTTCGGAAACCATTATAGATACAAAGTTGGTTAAACTGATTGGTTTTTTCAAAATTAAAATATCAGGTCTGGTTTCAGAGATATTTGGGGAAAACCGAAATGGACAATTTTCGTTTTATTTAATTAATACCTTAATTTTGAAAAGTAGAAAAAATTATTAATTGCGGTGCTCGTGTCTCCTTCTTATGAGCACACACTATTTCTACATAACAGTTTTTTAAGTTTGACATTTTATGTCATTATTTTATTTTTTGGTTATATGCAATTCTTTTTTGAGTAGCGATCATTTGGTCTCTTCTTTTTTATTGATATTACTATCATTGATTAAGATTATCTTCTTTTTGGAAAACTTTACAGGATTATGCGTATGGGCAAGAAGATCAACCTAAGTAGGAAAGGAGATAAAATGAAATAGAACACCATCGTCGCTAGGAAAGGCATTTAGTATATTACAGAGCAATTAAGCAATATAAGAGCAATTTAAACTAACTCAAAGGGCTTGATCCTCTTAAGTCTTCTTTCTAACCCAGTATTGTCAAGGAGCTGGGTAGCCTCGACATTGACATGATGTCTTTCTTCATGACTCTTGGCTAATTTCTTGATGGTCTGGTCAACAGTGTCCATCTCCTGATCCCTATGGAGGTTACTATTGCGAATGTACTATGTTCCTCAGTGCTTTGTTTTGAAATCTTTGGATGATTGCTAAGTTGCTTGCATTGGTGCATCCCCATAGTTGCTTTTAAAGCATAAGCTTATTATGTAGAGACAGAGTGGAGTTTCTTCCAATTAGCCAGTACATTTTTCTATACTTCAGTCCAAGTTCTTCTCTTTTCTTTTTAACATGCACTTTCCATCGGAGTTTGGCATCTAAGGTAATACCTAAGTATTTTGCTGTGTTTGAATATGGGATCAGGTTATTGTTTATTCTGACTGGAATATGATCTATCCTTTTGTTTGTTAAGTTAATGTGGAGTGATTTAGTTTCATTAAGTTTAATTTTCCATCTCTTCGTCCAGATAAGGTGGACAGCTGTTTTCAGCTTGTGTGTTGCTTCTTCATTGCTCTTTCGTACTGCTAGAATGGCAGTGTCGTAGGCGAAGGTGGCTATGGTATTGTTTTCTAACTCTGGAATATCACATGTGTACAGTAAGTATAGGACAGGACCTAGAACACTTCCTTATGGTACTCCAGCCTTAATTTCTTTAAGATCGGAATAGGCTTCTTCTTGCCTAATTCTAAAGTATCTTTCCGATATATATGAATGGAGGATATCTGTATATTGTTTTAGAAGGAAAATCTTGAGCTTATGTATTAAGCCTTTATGCCAAACCTTATCAGACGCTTGTGCTACATCAAGAAAGATAGTAGCACAAATGTTTTTCTCTTTTAATGATTCCTCTATCATGTTTTACTGAACATATTTATAAATCTTTTTGAATAAAATTAATTAAAAATTGAGTACCTATAGTTTGACCATTTTTCACAAGTTTTAATCAATTTCCAATTCTCTTTTAGATAATTACTAAAATAACACTACCTAAGTAATAATTGCACTAAAATAAAGGATAATTTTTGTTTCAAAGCCATCTTGATATGCATTTTTGTGATTCTTTCTATGTGCACATTTCTTGAAAATTTACATACAAAATATGCTCAATAAATGAAATAAAATAAAAAGTTCAGGTCCGTATTTAAAAAAAATAGTTGAGGTAGTCCTTCAAAGACGAAACGCTGTTTTATAAAATTAGATACGCTATGTTAAGCGATATCTGGCCTTCAATAAAAAAGTTTTATAAACGTTTTTCTATCTTAAAAAAAGGTTTCAATGAAATAAAAAGAAAATCGTCATTTTGGTTTTTTCCCAAATATCTCGAAAACCGCATCTGATATTTTAATTTTGAAAAAAACCAATAAATACGTCCAAAAAATACACACCTTTTTCCCCAAATCCTGCGCACGAGCCTGGACACTGGTAAAAGTTGACGGTCACTGAGGACTGTCACTTTATCTTTTTGGCGGGAGATAAAGTCGTCTATTTCACTCGTCTTAATTTCCACCAATCACAAATGCGCAATATTGAATTACAAATGGTTTCTAGATGAAAAAACTGTATGACAGCTCCTGTCAGTAGTTTTTTCGAGTTTTCCCGCGGCAAAACTTGACAGCTGTTGTCACCAAAAATTACAATACCTTTGATAACAAGTAATTATGGTCTCCTAGGACACCAGAAAACGCTAAACAATTTTTGTGATTTTATTGTCAATAAATTTTGTAATATTGTTTTTAAACAGTGCTAGTCAGCTTGTGTAGTGAAAATGAGTCGTTTTGGAAGTGATTCTATGACTAATATTGATCTGGCGATTGAGAAAAGTGTGCCGTACAATACCGTTAAAACCCATACGGCAATATGGAAACGGTTTACGGAATTCTGCAAGGCAAAGAAATACGAGCTTTTGGAAACTACAAGTTAAGAGCAACTAAATCTAATCCTGAAAGATTGGGCGTGGAATATGAAGAAAGAAAGAGTTAACAAAGATTTCAGACAATACTCCTACTGTGTACCAAAATTGCAATTTATATTTTAATTGCCCCATAAATAATTAAGTTTGTAGTATTTTGTGATTAAATAAATTACCTGTTTTTTAGTTTTCAAATTAATACCTACATATTTATTATGTATGCATATATAATAGGTAGTATGTTTTGTAAGCCATGTGTATGCAGAATAATCTGTTACTCATGAAATAGTCTTGTCAAATACCATTCGGGCATCTAATTTTTCCTGTGAAAAAATCGAAAAAACACAATGCAAAGTAATATGTTTTTAACAAAATGCATTCGTGCAGATGCAAAAATCCTCGTCTTCGACTCGGATTTTTGTTGCCACCAGCACCCATGCTTCTTGTTAAAATATTACTTAGCCACGTGTTTTTTCGATTTTTTCCGGAAAAATTAGATGTCCTTATGATATTACTTGCGAAAAAACTCGCCTTACGAATAACTGTTCTTTTGAATTAGTAGTTGAAAAAAAAATGTAGTATGCATTGAATAAATATAAATTCTACATATCGAAACGAAAAATATAAAAAATCCAACTGAAGGCTAAATATATCTATATATGGATTCATTTTGTAATGGAGCACTTAACTTTTGATAGGACATACATATAAATGACAAGTAAATAACACATATTGTTAATCAAAGTCGTTACTCCCGTCAATAAATCTAAACAGTTTTATGTAATCGTAATTGAACATTAATCTATAAAATTCAGAACTGCAGATATTCAAATTAATTCAAATAACGCCTGGACTGATATATCGGTCGGATAACAAATATTGATATGTCAGGTACATAATATACAAACAAATTTATATGTTATCCATAATGAGATACTCGTACTAAAATCAATAATACACAATAAATGAAATTAGTTCCTGCAATATTAATATACGTACGGAAGAGCAAGTTATTTCATTTATCAGGTGTACAAATACATTTCCGACGTTTTTTATCAAATATTGGACATTTATTGTGACAGAACGGAAACTAATGTTTTATTCGAAGTATTGTCCATCGTTTGCTACTAATTTTTAGTACTAGTAGTAGTAGAAGTATTGCTCAGACAGGTCATGCGCCAACGATCGAAACAAGAGGAAATCAGAAGGATCAATGTCTAATGAATACGGTGGGTAGGGTAAAACTTCCCACTTGAGTGTTTCGAAATAGGTCTTGACCGGCGCCGCAACATGTGGAGGAGCATTATCATGTAGGAGAGTGTTTTCCAACCTTTCTCAGCTGGCGACTCACTTTTCCTTATCGGAATACCTCCACGGTCCATCGGTCCATGGTGCAGTAAAAAACCTTATCACTGCAATGATTTCCGCTACAAAATTGACATTTCTTCCGGAATTTGTTATTCATCATTTGGAAGAACAGTTTTCATGGGAGGAGAATCGACAATCTTTTTTGTTTTAGATTGCATGTCGAAACCAGAGACCGCCAAAGTAATGACTACTCCTTTGTCATACTCTAATCTAATAAACTTCAACAAGAAGATCTTTTCTGCCAAATCGATTTTCAAGGCTTTCAATTACTTTGGGATAATTGTCTCCGCTGGGTGCATAACTCTCAACTAATTGATGAGCACGAGAGTTCGGAATCATCGCCTGTAGAAGATATTGAAACTTGTCTTCAACGGGAAGATCTTCGTTATTGTGAATACGTTTGAACTGATTCGTTTCGTTATGAAATGAATCATTTGTGGTATTACTACTGACAACTTCTCTCAATTAAGGCGGCCTCACCATATGCTTCTACAAGCAATTGATACGCCTCAGCAGCAGATTTCTTCAAATTAAAGAAGTAAATCAAAAATTCTTGCAAATGACGCGTATTAGGCTTAATACTCGACATTTTCGCACACAAAAGAATATGTTATACTGATAAAAAATCACTAATATTTTAAGGTTATGTTGTTGATTGATGTCCAACCTTACGATAATGACGTTTTACATCTGACAATTTTAACCATAACTTACTGGTGCCAACTTTTGCCAAACGGCGGAAACTTTGTACATCTCGTATACAGGGTGTTTTCTAATTGAATGCCGATATTTCACGTAGAGATTCTTGGGACATTTTTAAGATAAAATTGTCATATGACCGTAAGTTGAAACACTATCGTCGACCACTAACCAAAACTCAAATTTTAACTCACTCTACGCACGTTTCGCCAACTATGTTGGCATCATCATCATCAACTCCTGATGATGCCAACATAGTTGGCGAAATGTGCGTAGAGTGTGTTAAAATTTGAGTTTTGGTTAGTGGTCGACGATAGTGTTTCAACTTAGATGATAAACCAAAGGTTCCATTTTCCCAATTTAATATGAACGTAGGTCCGCAAAGGTTTCCTTTTGAAGATACAGGACGTTGAAAAAAAAATTCTATAACGGTTTTTTTAATTACCGTATCTCAAAAACGCGTTTAAATATTTGACCGAATTTTGCTGAACGTTATAATAGCAGATCTGTGCATTTTTTTGACAAAACGTTTACATTTCAATAATTCAAGGTTAAATGAATTTATTACCATAGTAACAGTGTATAGTAATGATCATAAACATTGAAAATTTCATATATGTTTGTTCTAAACTAGACCCACCCCGTATTGTATAATGTGATCCAGATGATACGTTTCTGTTTTGTGGAGATTTTAATCTTCCTAATATTAAATGGTCTCTATAGACCCTACTAACAATTATTGTGTTCCTTTAAACTTTACAGATCTACAATCCAATTTATTTGTAGACTCAATTTTCTATGGTGGATTATCTCGAATCAACTTTTTTGTTAATTTTTATAATAATACTTTGGACTTAATATTAAATAATAACCTCGATTATAACTTTCAAGTCAATAATATTAAAATTTGCACAAGATAAATCACACCACTCTAGAATTTGAATTCATCCTGCATAACAAGTCCGACTCAATTAAACTTAAAAACCCCAACATTTTGCTGAACTATAATAAAGCTAATTTCACTAATATAAGAGATATTGATTCCAAAAATATTAAAAGAGATATTGATTCCAAAAGTAATGTTGATAGTTTTTACTCTTTATTGAACAATATTATTTCTATATAACTTGTTATTTATAACTTATAATTTCTAATTTATTTTTATAAATTTTTGTTTATTTGTAATTTATATATTGAAAAGCAAGTATTGTTTCTGGGTTCATCCCGTATTGTATTCCATTTGTTAAATAAATAAATAAATAAGTAATACTGTTATTAAAGGACCATGCAAAAAATATCATTTTATTTTATTACTCGAAAACAATGAATCAAACGAAAAAAAGACAAGCCGTCCTTTTTTACTTAGAAATGACTACTTATAAAGAAAAAAATTCTATTTCGAAAAAAACTAGTGGCGTACCACGGTTTCTTTTCAAAATTTGTCATCACTTAGTTTCACGAACGCCACTGGTATAAGTGGAAAAATTTGGCTTAGCCAAAAAATGCACTGTTATGCCATTCTAATGTTTTTTCAATGTCCTGTATCGAAACCTTTGCGGACCTACAATCCAGACGCGGATCGGGGGGGGGGGGGGGGGGGGTGTCATGAATATGATTAAAATCATCTTAATTATCAATTAATAACTATTGTATGATTTGCTATTCTAAATGTCTGATGTGAATTGAAACTTTGTATAAGTAATGAAACGCAAATAAGTATTTTGTCTATATACAGAGTGAGTCATGAGGAACTGTACAAGCACATCCCACCCCGCATTGAGGCCTCGTATTCGGCCCCTATGGGAAATATCAAATGAGCATTAAAAAGTGTCTGCTCCCATTGTTTAATAATATACAGGGGGAGTTGTGAATTTTGACTGAAACTTCTTTTGGTCGTTACTTTTGAACGGTAAGTTCAATTTGTCTCATATTTTGGTAAAACGTTACAGTACTATCACCTAATTGACTGATTTATACAAGCTACAAAAAAATCAGGTCCGGGCTTAAAAAAATTAGTTCGTTTCGTTCATATAAAAAATTTCACCCTGTATATGGTTTTTGAAAACTCTAATATTGATTTTACAAAAGAGTCAAACAAACTATAAAAATAAACAGGAAATATTATCAACGCAAGTTGGTTCACTGCCCTCTCACCATGTTGAAAAGGACCCCGCACAAATCTTATGGAAATTGAATTTCGGTCAAATGACTTGAAATTTTCAGGATAGTTTCTTCAAGTCATGCCGAGTAAAAGTCCCAATGGGCACAAAGTCCCTAGATGCTTTGGAGCCGAGATGTAAGTGATGGAAAGTTGAAAAACGCGTTTTTTATGTCTGAGACACCTATAATTGGTTTTACGGAATTTCAACATTTTTACTAAAACAAAAACGGATAACTCAATACATGCTAACGTATTTTCTACAAAAAACTATTTTTGAAATCATTCCATACCTAATAACATTAAAATCTGACAAAAAATAGGCTTCCAACTTCTCAGCTTACGCCTTTGTCATATTTGCACCAAGCAAATATTCTTTTCTTAAAATATTTTTCTTTATAGCGTATCTTCATGATTTAGAGCCCCTAGCGTTTTGGTTTACTTGTTATCCCTTTTTAGGAATATTTCACTGATATTTTTGGAGAATCATATGCAATTGTGGAAAATCGATTATTCCATCGAGCTTCGAAATACCTCCTATTACACCACCCTATACATTTATTTAATAGCGTTTCTTAATTTTTACGAGAGATTCTTCACATGAAAATTATATTTTTCCTATGTAGTTTATTAAATCCACTAAATAATTGAATAATCTGAAAAAAAATACAGTGTAAATAATTAAACAATCCACTATGTATGCGATATGAGTTTAAAGCTTTATTATGATATTAAAGCTGTTTCTAAGACCATTATTTCATTTTTTTTTAATTATCAAAGTATCAAAAAAAATATACTGTGCAACCCTGCATATATACAGGGTGATTGATTATTGTGAAAAAGCTCAGTAGATCTGTTATAATAAAAGATACGGAAAAATGTTATTTACAAAAATTGTAGGCAGCTTTAAGCTTTACATTTTAAAATTATTTACAATGTTACAGGGTGTTTCATAACGCCCTGCCAGATCAAAGTTTTTAATGGAACGCCCTATGTATTTTAACATTAAAATCTCCCCAATGAGGTGATTTCAACGATATATCACACTTCCTATCTAAGGTAAATAGTAAAGAATCTACAGCTACTCCAAAATCACACTTTTAAGGTAACAATTAATTAATTGTTTGGCAACTGTTTTAGATTTGTTGATTTTGTCATCTTCCAAGCTCAAGTGAGATCACCCTATAAGTATGATATTTTTACAGTTTAATCGTTTAATTTCTCGAAAACAAGCCATAGGACCCAATTTAACCTATTATATCCAATATTCAGAAACTTTGATGGTGACTTTTTTTTATCTATATTTCAGGCTATTTCTGCATGTTTAAAATACATACTTTGAACAGAAAGGCCTGTGGAAACATGAATCGCCCTGTAAGGAAATATACTTTAATTTTATTCATTGACTACATATATCCTCCAGAAACTTTTAAAAATATTTTGCAGGGACTTTTTGGTACACATTTTAAAATTTCGGGATCTTGAACTTTAACGCCCTGTATATCGAAATCTAGCCATAAGATAGGATTGGGCCCATGGACGCTATTGATGAGGATATCGAGTACTATCACATATCAAAAATTCAGACAATTTGACGGTGCTCCCGTTTCCATAAGAATGGTGTGGGGTCCTTTGTTTTTTATTAGAAATTGTGTAATTCTGTGGGGAAAATATAAATACGCCATTTTTGTTGTCTATTTGTGTACTTTGGAAAATCATTATTCGAGTTTTCAAAAACCATATACAGGGTAAAATTTTTTATATGAGCCAAACGAACTAATTTTTTTAAGCCTGTACCTGATTTTTTTGGGGTTGAATTTACCATCTGAATCAAAAAAGTATTTTTCTATGTTCAGTCATAAAATAACTTCGTGCCACCTCCCCCCCCCAAACGGAAGTCTGGATCCGCCCCTGCTACGTTCATATGATAATTTTATGTTAAAAATGTCCCAATAATCTCTACGTGTATATCCGCGACTGTTTTATCATCAATTGTTAAATTTAGGAAATATTTATAAAAATAAAGTTCACCTACTTCTAATGTAGAATTGATTTTTTTATAGTTCACGTTTTCTTGAATAGAACTTTCTCTGCGGAAACATTCGTGTCCAAAAGTCACAAATAATATTCGACCATAATTTAAATTTTTTTTTATCGATTGTTCTTTTTGTTGTTCGAACCGAGTTTAGTATATTTCACCGACGAAATTTAATGTTTTATGAAACGAATAATGTCGCGAAGTTTCTTTCCGCTAGTAACAACTAAATTTCTAACAGTTCCGTTCCACTTTAAATAAATTAATCAAAACTACCCTATTTTCAGTTATTCGGACAGATTTATGTTAACTCCTTCATTATTCAGTGTGAAAAGTTTGTATTCGATAATCGATTGTCGAGAGAGAGAGCACCTCCGAATATAGATTTGTCTTTTGTTGAGACTTCAGCATAATGAGTTTACTACAAGCCTGAAATGAGCAAATTGATTTCGTTTTGTTACGCTCTAAATTCTTGTTAAAATGCACTATGTGCAACTGACTTTGAAAAACCATTTAATGTCGGAAGAGTCTCGGGCTCCGCAAATTGCTGACCCCTATTACTAATTAATGCGGGTCTGCAAATATAAAACATCACATATTCACCTAGGTTGTGTTATGCCCATCTCCCGCCGCCAGGGTTGCCAACCGATTTACTTTCAATTTGTATTTGCGGACCCGCATTAATTATTAATAATAGGGGTCCGCAATTTGCGGACGCTGAGACTCTTCCTTTAATGTTTTACCTAAGAGGAGTCGCGCCGCGCCGTTTCAGAAAATTTGCGGTTATCTGTTGTGGTTTTTGTGATCGGTTATACTTATACATATTTTTGACAACAAGTTTGATTTCGAAACATCCCTCCTCCTACCACTTCATAATTTAGTTTGTTGGCATGCATATTTTGATTTCAATTTACAAGATACATTGTGGCAACGTTCTATTTTCTAGCTCTGAGCTTAAAAAATACGTTTGTCTTACCGATTTTTAAGTTATACACGCCAATATCATAAAAACGAAGTGACAATTCAAAAAAAGTATTATTGGTGTTTTCTTGGTACATCTTTAGTCATGATAATGCTGCTTAAATCATAATTTTATCGTTAAGATTAAGCGAGATAATTAAAAAAAAAGTTACATGATGTCACGAGGTTCCTAGCAGTCGTCGACAACGCCATTCATAAAGAGACCGATTGAACCTTTATACATCAAGCAGTTCAGAATAGTACACTTAGAAGTGAAATTTAAACAGTATATTGTACTTTTCCCACAAGTCAATCAGGCCAGTCGAATATTACAGCTATGTGCTCATTTTACTGGATATAATTAATACCGACCTTATTTTTTATATTGTTATAAATTATTTTCTACTAATAAAGTCTCTCCAAATGTCTTTTTCCTCAGTAAAATAGGGATATACCTAAAGTTGTAGTTGGGTATACTTATTGACATATTAGGGACACCATTGACAAAAATAAAATCTACTAAAATCGATTTGACATTTTATTAAATTACAGTTTTATACGCTCTTCTCTTTTGATTTTAAAAATGTTTTTCTCAGTTCAAAAACGGCATTTTTGGTATTTTTCGAGTAGATTGCTTGACTATTTTTTAAATATCTCCGGCTCTACGAATTTTTAAAAATGCATCCAACCTCAAAAAACGAATTCTCGCAATTATATTTTTTTTTACTGAAAAATTAAAAAAAAAGTATTTGTCCAGCCAAAATTCGCATTTTTCGAAAAAAAATTGAATTGGTCGCCATTTTTGGAAAAACAATAGTAGAGAAAAATTTTTTATCTTAAAAAGAAGCATTTTGTGTGTACTTTTGTGTAAGAAAATCCAACCTTTTATTTCTTTATTTAAAGTGCCCAATTTAGGGAATAATAAAAAAAATAAAAATTCGATTTTCATTTTTTATATTGATTTGTTCCCTCACAAAAATCTTACTTTAGAACCTGAAATATTTATTTTTTTAAACATTTTTTGGACTGAAATACAGTTTTTCTGAGAGAATCAATCATAAATATCGCGATAAATAAATTGAAAAAAATGAAAATTGAATTTTTATTTTTTTATTATTCCCTAAATTGGGCACTTTAAATAAAGAAATAAAATGTTGAATTTTCTTAGACAAAAGTACACACAAAATGCCGATTTGGGCTGGACAAATACTTTTTTCTAAATTTTTACCATGCCTTCTCGACATAAAAATACATATTTTCTCCAATTTTTCTCTCTGTAGCAGTCTCAAGTATTAATTTTTACACCTGCTGGTGAAATATTGTATCCATGCATGTACTATTAACGAAATGAGAAGTAATCAAAATTTTTGGTGAAGGCGTATGCGTCCTGTATGCTCTTAATGTTTTACCTAAGAGTAGTCGCGCCGCGCCGTATCAGAAAATCTGCGGTTGTCTGTTGTGGTTTTTGTGATCGGTTATACTTATACATATTTTTGAAACTCTCGTGTCGTTGTCGCTGTTGAATTAAAGTCTCCATGACACGACTTGGTACTTATTTTGTATTAATAGTGAATAAATATTATTAAGAAGAAAATATTCAGTTTATTCTGTAAACAAAATCAGATTTTATAATACCACTTTCATGGTTTATCAAGGGAGTTCGAAGAAAATGTTCCATGGAGGGATAAAAGAATAAAATTATTCAATAAAATATTCATTAATATTTACATAAATGGATTATTTATTATCTTTAAAATACAACGGTGATGCTATCGGCTTCGTGATGAAATTGTCACTTTCTTCGAAACTGAAAAGCGGAAATTAATTTTATTATAATTCAAAAAAGATTATTGCATAAATTATTAACTGTAAAGGTTCGAAAAACAAACTACCCATCATTCAGCTGCAATAAAATTGTATGTCCATTAAAAGATTCCCAGGTCCGGTTTAAAATACCTTATGAAATAATTAAGCATTTTATACCTATAGAGGAGAACTTAATAGCGTAAATAATCTGCAGATAACTCAACTGGTTGGTTATTTATAACCTTAAATATTTCTGGTTTTACTTCACCCAGAAAAATAATAAAGGATTAACTACTTACGCACAAATTTTTTGAAAAATCCGGCAAAAAAAATCAATTTTGTTTTATTTAAGAAAACACATTTTATAACTAGCTCAGTTGCCAGCGAAGAATATTGACTAAAAGCTCGCGCAAAATGTGATATCGATGAAACTTGGCTTTTAAGTACTTGAAAGTGTGAAGAAAATGATAAAAAAATCTTTGGGGCTCTAAAGTGTATGCTAAGTTCACAATTTTCAAAACAAACATTTACTATATCCCAAAAAAAATCGAAAAACTAATAGCATCACGTGAAAGAGCCGAAAATTTTATTAAAAATTAAAGTTATTTTAAAAAAAATTGTTTTACTATAAAAAATTATTAAAAATAAAAAGGCGAAGGAAAAAACTAAAGTATCTTTGCCTAAAATGTATTGTCATATTTATAAAACATATTTCAATTTCATTTTCTAAGGAATGAGTGACTTCCATGTAGGTTACAGTAAAATAGGAATTAATGTGAATCGAAAATAAATAAAATACCATGGAAGACCAACAAAATTGTTTGGAATGGGAATAATCTGAGAGGTTGAATTTTCTTGCGGCTTCTATTTATTTCAAATGATATATCATATAATATGCTTTATGTATCTAGTAACAATTTTGTAGATGTTATGTTTATGCAAGCAATAATTTACGAAGACACATAGATGTATTATTCATTTGGTAGCCAAGCAATAGACCCATTTATTTGAAAATAATAGTTCTTATTTTCACTTCCTGGCCTAATAGGAGTGTCCTATCCAACAGCACGCCTATGGAATACATACCTATGAAAAGATCTGACAGCATCTTTCTCAAATTTGATGTTGCACACTTAACAAGACTTTGGCATTTTGTTGAGACCACTGTTCTCTAAACTAATTGTACACAGCAAAAACTTTCAAAAAACTATAAAAATACACAAGATATATGATCTAAGGTACAATACGTAAGCAGTCTAATAAATAAATGGTCAGTAAAAAATGTTGGAATGGGCTGTTAGACAAATAGAGCGGATACATCCGAACGTCACTTTGATTGAAAAGAGAGGTAAACTTTCGGTAGAGTCATTTTCTTTTTCATAACTTAAATTTACTGAAAAAAAAACCAGGTAAATCATAAAACCATACTTAAAAATTTTTCTTTTTTTTGCCTAACATGCTGAATATACAAGGAATAACTAATTCCGATTTGTTAACTGCCCACACGTAACTGACCGTTTTACTATTTTACTTCCCATTATTTATTTAATTACCCATTTCATTATTATGACTCATTTTTGAATACTTTACTGCTAAGTTTTAACTGCCGAAGTTTTTAATAAACATGCATTTTGTAATTTTTAACTTAACAAAACTACAATATACAGCTGTCGTTTTAAATCAGTGCCCAAATCAATCTTCTGGAAATATTGCAAAATTTTACTGTACTGATTCAGAGAAAATGGCCAAAACTCCTTTGGAAATTGCCCATTCTCCAATTTGCTTTAAAAAAAGATTGAAAATCCCACAATAAAAATTATAGAGAATTAAATACCCAAAAGTGTTAATTTTGGATGATAAAATCAGGGTTCTTATAACGGAGGAAGGTAGCAAGTGTCAAAGTGTCATCATTCTGGATGCGAATAATTGAGGTAAAATCATAAATAATTAACATTTTTCATCTCACTTTTTGCCATTTTCCATTAGTAAAACCCTCATATTTATAACTGTTCCAAATTTCAAATCTGTAATAATTAATTTCTATAAATTATAAAATTTTTCTTTTTTTTACCTAACATGCTGAATATACAAGGAATGACTTTTACCCCCTTATTGTTTTTAGAACACTGCTTAGAATGAGATTTCTTACCGACTAATTCTGATTTGTTAACTGCCCACACGTAACTGACCGTTTTACTATTTTACTTCCCAATATTTATTTAATTACCCATTTCATTATTATGACTCATTTTTGAATACTTTACTGCTAAGTTTTAACTGCCGAACTTTTTAATAAACATGTATTTTGTCATTTTTAACTTAACAAAACTACAATATACAACTGTCGCTTTAAATCAGTGCCCAAATCAATCTTCTGGAAATATTACAAAATTGTACTGTACTGATTCAGGGAAAATAGCCAAAACTCTTTTGGAAATTGCCCATTGTCCAATTTGCTTTATAAAAAGATTGAAAATCCCACAATAAAAATTATAGAGAATTAAATACCCAAAAGTGTTAATTTTGGATGATAAAATCAGGGTTGTTATAACGGAGGAAGGTAGCAAGTGTCAAAGTGTCATCATTCTGGATGCGAAAAATTGAGGTAAAATCATAAATAATTAACATTTTTCATCTCACTTTTTGCCATTTTCCATTAGTAAAACCCTCATATTTATAACTGTTCCAAATTTCAAATCTGTAATAATTAATTTCTATAACTCATAATATAATATGTCGCAGTCATATTATTTTCTATAGTAAATTTTTATTATACAGGGTGCGGCAAACTTCTGACATCGGTGGATTACGTCGTTGTGGTAAGAGATAAACCTTTCAAATTTTTTGTGAGCTAGTACAGTTACAGGCTGCATATTTTGAAAAATAGTTTCGATTATACAGGGTGTTCCAAAAACTCGTGGCAGCACATACTTACATTTTTTTAAATGGAACATACGATATTTTATTCAAGAATCGGAAAGATCTCACCGAAAGCGTTAAAAAAATATAGCATGTTAATATATTATATGGGTGTTTCAAAAAGATATGGCCAATTATTAGCAAAAATGACCCCCTTTTTAACACTCTGTAAAACAGTATATACAAAATAAATCAACAGGGTCTTTATATTCAAATGTCATTCTCATATCGTTGGCTGTGCTCACTATTAATTACTTTTTGATCTGTGGCTTCTTTAATACAAGGTAAAACAGAACTCAAATCAAACAATATCACAAAATTTTCAAATGGATCACCCTATAAGTCTTTTAAAATTTGTTAGTACAATTAATAAGCTTTCAAACGATATAGTATAGTTAATATATAAGTTAATGGAAAACTAAATATTTTATGATAACGGAAAAATCATGTATTTTACGTACACAAATACGCCTACGCGACCAAATGCATTTCACGCTTTGTGAACTGATCTCTTTGCGATCCAATTCGCTGTAAGTCATAGACTGCGGACCCCACATTGTCTTGTTACAGCGCTTAATTTGAATATTCAACCAATAGGATGAGTCGGGTCCACGTGGACTGATAAATTGGGGTTGTATGTATCTCCTGTTCTTACTAAACCATTTTCATTTAATTTCTTATACTTTTTAAAGGTAAAATCGTGTGCCATTGTTTTTTTTTCCAGTCGTTAAGTCGAAAACTCTACTTTCTAAATGTACCGTATAAAAATTAGTTTACATATATAGTGGCGCGGCAATAATGTTAGTAGAGGGCAATTTATGGCTAAAAACCCCCGTAGCCCACCGAGAGAGGTTTTCCAGAACACTCGTGTCGTCGGTTTTGATTTATATTAAAAATGTGGCTAGGAGATAAAACATTTTTAACGCCACATCCTCAGTTGTTTGTATTCAGAAAATAAATTTATTGTTAGAGAAAATGCGAAAACCGTTTGCATTCCATTTTTTGGGCTTGGCTGAGCATCAACCAGCGTCATATACAGAGGTGTGTGTGAGTGTGTGTGAATGAAATATTTATTCGAATATTTTTTATTACTTTTATTTTCTCTTGCCTTATTCATGTGTTACCGAAAGTTATTTTTTGCTTTGTGTATTAACTTGTTAGAGTTAACGGCTAGAATATTAATGTATAGGGTGATTCCGATTAATCGTTTCTGGAAAATTAGACAAAATTAAGCGTGTGATCAGAAGGAGTTCAGCGAAGACGAACCTTATTATTTACAACAATTTTAATTTTCAATGAAATAAATAAACACCGCGGAGGCCTTGTGAAACATTTAAAAAATATAGTTTATAGAGAAAGTCGTTGAATTTAAATGTTTTCCAGAAAATCGATGATTTCTCATCTTAGATGCTTAAATAGTATATTACGTAACAAGTGTGGAAACTGATCAATTACTCACGACTAGAATTTAGCTTAGCGCTTAGCGGCGAGTACAGAAACGTAACGAGTACAAGAAATACACTTTCCAACGAGTTCCCCTCATTTTAGCTGCTGCTTTACCTTCAGGAATTCCGCTTTCTATGAATTAACGCGTAACCGGGCGGACGAATTGTACAATATCTCGGGAAAAAATTAATATTTTTCGATGATTCAAAGTTCATCGGACTGGGAAAACCCGTAGCTACAATTCCATGTGACTTGAAGTCAGTTCGTATTTACCAAAAATATTTAAAAAAGCGGTCAAAGTTTTTTTCAACAATATTTAGAGGCTGCTTCATTAATTTATTCATATTTTCTTTAAAAATAGTCATTTATTCTAATTTTGCCTTGATATTGGGACCTTAGGGGGTCTTGAACGACCTCAAAAATTTTTTTGCATTACTTTTCTGGCGTTCTAATATACAATTGATTTGTTTATTTGCATATTTTAACCGATTTCGGAGTTCCAGAGAATCTTCGTAACAAGCGCGAATTATAATCTTTTGATCCGTTATATTGATTTCCAATGCACATCATTTCAAAGCTTAGATGGTCTACTTTTCGAATATATTTTTTTATTTTTAATAGAGTCTAATAATTTTCGAGAAATGAGGAAAATTGGTCACACGAGTCAAAACCGATCTTTTTTTGTTTATCCATTTCTTGTTCCCCGCTCTTTATTTCTTGAGGATTAATAATTAGATGAAAGTAAATTTCTGAGGTCATTCAAGACCCCCTAAGGTTCCATTATCAAGGCAAAATTAGAATAAATGACTATTTTTAAAGAAAATATGAATAAATTAATGAAGCAGCCTCTAAATATTGTTGAAAAAGCTTTGACCGCTTTTTTAAATATTTTTAGTAAATACGAACTGACTTCAAGTCACATGGAATTGTAGCTACGGGTTTTCCCATTCCGATGAACTTTGAATCATCGAAAAATATTAATTTCAGCGGAATTCCTGAAGGTAGAGCAGCAGCTAAAATGAGGGGACTTTTGAGTGCCATTATCTCGAAAACTATTGAATTTTCGAAGAAAATAATAAGGGCCATGTAGAGAATGAGCTGATCTCCATTTTTTGTCTGAACAAAAATTCTCTAATTGGCATATTTAGCCAGATATTAGCGGGAAACCCATTTTCCAGGTTTTGGGGCCAATTTTCAGCCCCTTCCCTTGACCACAACGCGTTAAGGATTTTCTCATGTTAAAACACCTGCGATGACCTACAAATTGCGCTATGTGGGAACTCATGCCCGACTTATTCCCAGCTTTCGATCTTTTCAGTCCTTCATTTACTGGACTAAAACTAAACTTTATTTTTTTTTGTAGATTCTAGGTCCATTTATATCCTAAAAAACTAACTTTTTTCCTCAAAAATGGCCCAAACATTTTTTTTTCGGTAATTTTGACATTTCCAATCGTTTCTTTTACAAAATTCATTCTGCATAAACCAAATTTTAAGTTTTTTGAATTTTTTTTGTAGATTCTAGGAGCATTTATATCCCAAAAAACTAATTTTTTCCCTCGAAAAATGGCCCAAACATTTTTTTCGGTAATTTTGACATTGCCAATTGTTATGCAAAATTCATTCTGCGTAAACCAAATTTTAATTTTTTTGATTTTTTTTTGTAGATTCTAGGTCCATTTATGTCCTAAAAAACTCACTTTTTACCTCAAAAATGGCCCAAACATTATTTTTCGGTAATTTTGACAGGGCCAATCGTTTCTTTTAAAATTCATTCTGCGTAACCAAATTTTATTTTTTTGTGTAGATTCTAGGTCCATTTATATCATCAAACAAGCTTTACTTATAAATTCAAATTAACAAGAATTAAAGGGATAAGTATTAAGTCATTAAGTGCTGAATTGATATATCTACGAGGGGTTCAATAGTTTACCTGAGGGTAATAAAGTGCTGAGTTGATGCCTGTCCACCCCTCGTAGATATATCCATTCAGCACTTAATGACTTAATACTTATCCCTTTAATTCTTGTTAATTTGAATTTATAAGTAATGCCTGTAAAAGGAAAGCCGTCAATGATATTTGCGAAGGGCCATCAAAAATTCTTCATACGGAAATTTCAACAGCACAATTTAAAAGAAAATTTAACAACGACAGATTTGAAGCAATACCAAAAAGCTTGCAAGAAGTACATGAAACTCTAAATAAAATGAATTTGGTGACAGATAGATTACTGAAACGTATGTTTCTCTTTTTAGACATTTATTGATATTGTCAGACAACTTGAAATATTTATTTAAATCCACAAAAGGTTGTAATAGATTTTGAAAAAGCCATACACAACGCTGTTAACGTTGTTTGGCCGAAAACAAAAATTTTTGGCTGTCGATTCCACTTGCAACAAATGTGGCATTGAAAAATTCAAAATGTTGGCTTAGTAAACCAATATAATACTAATTCGGAGGAACATCTTTTTGGCTTACCATTTCTTAACCCCGAAAATGTAAGTGAATGTTTTGTCAATCATTTTATGTCCGAAATTCCCAACTCTTCGGCGTACATCAAATTCATATCTTCGAAAAAATACTTATTGAATTACAGTGTTTTGTATTAATACTCCTATCATGATAATGACAAAAAAGTTAGAGAGGCATTAAAATTCACAAATAAAAATATATTAGAATTAAATAATGGAGAAATTACAGAATTTGAAATTAAAATCGATGTATTTTAAGTTTATATTTTTATATTGATATTTCTTTTGTATTTACTTAATGTTAAGTGAATCAAAATATTATTTTATTTAATTTCCTTCAAAATATTTATCAAAAACATTAGTAGCCAATGCACTCTTACAAATAAAATCAATTTTAACTAACGTATCGTACTTATTAGGATTAAAGGATTAAAAAGATTTATTAAACCAGGTAAAAGTGCTCAGTTGATGTATCTATTTTTATTGCCTTCAAGGGACAGTGCTCAGTTGAAGTCTACCCGTCCTTATAATTGATAAAATGATCTACATTCCGGGTAGATGTTACAGAAACTGATTTAGCCAGTAGAATGTATGCCGTTCGATATCCTGATTCAAGGAATGTGCGACTCGAGAGTTTTCGATGGAGGGGTTTGGGGAAACAAGAAGTGTGAAGCACAAGAAGTGAACAAAACGTGGAAGAAAAAGAATAAATTAGCGATGATGTCGTGAACGTGAATGTTCACGTAACTACAAGGGAAATTTTTTGGAGGGAGGGAGGGGCAGCAAGGTCCCAAGACCTCATGCCCTTAAGATTTCTTTTATCTGGGGATATGTTAAGGAATAGGTCGACAGCGAGAAACCAACAACGCGCTGAAGGAAAAATAGAATTAGAGGAGATGCATAGCTGAAAATGGGAGATTGGTTGAACATGTCGTGTGAAATAATGTTTTTTTTTTACATTTTTTGAGATTATTTTGTTACCATATTTGTCCATCATTGAGTACAAATCTATCATTATATTGCTTTTATTACATTTTTCATACTTCTTAAGAATTAGATACATTACCGGTGGAAATCAAGTAGATAAACCCTACATTTTCTGGAAGCTCTTAGTGTACTATTCTTATTTACAGGGTGTCCCATTTGAAATAACTGAGAAAAAAGTGATCCCGAATTTTGGTTGCCCCCGTATGGGAAAAGAGCCATTCTGTAAATTTATGAATATGAAATGAAAATACACCATTTTCGAGGATATTTGGTGAAAAAATTTTCTTATTCCTAATTATTGATTTTGAGATATTTGGTGTTGAATGAACCAATTTTGGGACATAAATGTCACCATAACTTCAGAACCACCTTGTATACACCCATACAACCCTATATTTTTGAGAAGCACTCTTCCGAATAAATTCAGTCGAGTGAAAATATATAGGGGGTTTCATTTAAAAAAAGCATAACTTTGATAAGTCACACATTTACCGGATACCCTGTATGTTGGTAGTTATTTTTGGACCATAGCATTCATTGCTCTAAACAACTTTTATTTGAGACATTTTTTCCTATCTTTAAAAGAGAAGCGATATCTTCCACCCACGCATCGTTGATACATCCGGTATTATATATCTTCATTTTTCAAATTCTTAATTTTTTTTGGACAAAAAAGTCCAAAATTATCTCTTAGTGTAGATTTTATTAAAGGATTTTTATTTTTCTTGCAATAAAAAAAAATTGAGAATCGTCGATTGCTATTTTACCCAAAATTAACATTTTTTTACAAAACAAATGGGAAGGGCCTCGAAAAATTCGTTCTTTTACAACTGGATATTTATATTTTTCTAATTTACAATTTCCAATGTATTTGCGCCCGAAAAAATCTATTTTTATGATTTGACTTATTTTTCCACACATTTCCACTAAAAATGATGTTTTTTTCATCACTGCTTTTTTTTGTAGACTTTTAATTTCGAACTTTTTTTGTGGTATTTTTATTTTTTGTATATTGTCGTAAGTAATATCAGAAGAGCATCTAATTTTTCCGAAAAAAATCGAAAAAACACGTTGCTAAGTAATATTTCAACAAGAAGCATAAGTGCTGGTGGCAACAAAAATCCTAGTCGAACACGGAGATTTTTGCATCTGCACGAATGCATTTTGTTAAAAAATATTACTTTGCATTGTGTTTTTTCGATTTTTTTCACAGGAAAAATTAGATGTCCGAATGGTATTTGACAAGACTAGTTCATGAGTAACAGATTATTCTGCATACACATAACTTACAAAACATACTACCTATTATATATGCATACATAATAAATATGTAGGTATTAATTTGAAAACTGAAAAACAGGTAATTTATTTAATCACAAAATTCTACAAACTTAATTATTTATACAATTAAAATATAAATTGCAATTTTGGTACACAGTGTTTGAAATCTTTGTTAACTCATTGATAACGTTGGGTGTAGGTAAATCATTAATGTTATTGATGGGTCCAGCTGTAGAGTGAGAAGCTCGAAAAGTGGCTGCAGGATATTCTGTTTTCTGTTTTTTAGCTGAAGGTTCTGAGGCGTCACTTCTGAGGGTGTTTATGATGTTGCTATAATGCTCATTATCCATTTGCAGATAAGGCTTAATTGAGTGGCTGAACTGTGGCCAGTAATTTTTAGTAATTGTTGTTCACCTTCTTTAGCCAGGTTACTGACTGCTGTCAACCGTATAGAGTGGTTTGTTATTTTTATTTCTTTTGTATTTAATCCTGCCTTCTCTGCTGCTTCTTTAGTCCATTTCGAAAGTTCGTTTTTTCCCACTGGAGTGTTTTTGTACCATCAACTTGATTGTTCTTTGTTCCATGATGAGTTTACTGTTAAGAATAATCTATCAGTTCTTATTCTAGATGAACGTTTAACCATTAGAATTTTAAAAAGACGGACTGGACAAAAGGAACCAGCAATTTACTACCAGCCATTTTTTTTCTCCGCCCTGGGCCGTTTTATTGAAGAGAGGATTATATTCTACTCTTCCTAACAAATAGGATTTTTGAAAATCAGTTATTTTAAAAAATATGTAACTGTGCTAATCACCCTTTTTTAATCCCAGAATTATCCATTTCCTCTTTAAAATAATGAACTCTGCAATTGACTGCTTCTCCACCTCTTCAGGCAAGTTCTACTGAAGCGATATGGTAAACTTTTCGTTGGAGTCCCGCCGGAGTGTCTTCGTCCTATAGTAAAACCATTGCGTAGTATTCTTCCAATTTTAATGAAGCAGAGCTCGATTTCCTTTTATTGGCGCACATCTGCAAATTCCTTCGTTTCGCATTACGAGCTTCTCTACTAGACTTGAAGATAATGGATAAAAAATTATTTTCCACTTCATAAAATACATCTCTTGCATTTTTTTTTTGCAACGGTGTTCTACATTGTCTTAACAACTAGTTCTTTGTAATTTTCACCGTTTTCTTTCTTCATATTCCACGCCCAATCTTTCAGGATTAGGTTTAGTTGCTCTAAACTTGTAGTTTCCAAAAGCTCGTATTTCTTTGCCTTGCAGAATTCCGTAAACTGTTTCCATATTGACGTATGGGTTTTAACGGTAGTGTACGGTACACTTTTCTCAATCGCCAGATCTATATTAGTCATAGAATCACTTCCAAATCGACTCATTTTCACTACATAAGCTGACTAGCACTGTTTAAAAACAATATTACAAAATTTATTGACAATAAAATCAGAAAAATTGTTTAGCGTCGTTTTCTGGTGTCTTAGGAGACCATAATTACTTGTTATTAAAGGTATTGTAATTTTTGGTGACAACAGCTGTCAAGTTTTGTCGCGGGTAAACTCAAAAAAACTACTGATAAGAGCTGTCATACAGTTTTTTCATTTAGAAACCATTTGTAATTCAAATTTGCGCGTTTGTGATTGGTGGAAATTAAGACGAGGGAAATAGTCGCCGAAAAACCAAAAAACATTTTCACAATTATTGTAGTTCATCTATACTTCATCCAAACCGCAGAGGCCAACGTAAACACTGCAGACACGCAGTGATCACGCCGACCCGCAGAGACGTACTCATAAATTTTATTTTAAAAGTGTTGATAAGAAATATCTAGGGTCACAAGTTTCAGTAATGATTAATTTTTTCTACAGAGTTTTCAATTTAATATTATATACTTTTACCTACGGCCACTATAGAAAACAGGTAAAAACACACGATACACAGCCTCAGTATATAGCTTATGACGCATGGTAAACACAAAATCGTGCGATTCGTTTACCGTAAATAAATCGCACGGTTTTGGTAAACAAAACGCACAGTTTATACGTAAAAATAAGCGGAACATTTAATAATTCGCAAGTAGGTAGTGATCGCGTAATCGCCCGTCATTTAAAATTATTTATTAACCCCTTAACAGGGCGCTCAGGTTAATTCGAGCGCTCTAAACAAACGCTCGAGATAATTCGAGCTCCCCAAATAAACGCTCGAGATAATTGGAGCTCCCCAAATAAACGCTCGAGACAATTCTAACGCCCCAAATAAACACTCGAGGTAATTCGAGCGCTCTAAATAAACGCTCGAGATAATTCGAGCACCCCAAATAAACACGAGATAATTCGAGCAACCCCAAATAAATGCTCGAGAATATTCGAGCGCTCTAAATAAACGCTCGAGATAATTTGAGCACCCTAAATAAACGCTTGAAAAGATTCGAGCACTCTAAATAAACGCTTGAGATAATTTGAGAGCTATAAATAAACGGTCGAGATAATTCGAGCGCTATAAATAAACGGTCGAGATAATTCGAGCACCCTAGATAAACGCACGAGAATATTCGTGCACTCTAAATAAACGCTCGAGATAATTCGAGCGGTGTCATATTTTCTTAAATAAAAAAGAATACCTACATTTTCAATATGTCAAGTGAAATGAAGAGAATTTTGTAAAATTGTTCGAAATAAAATTGTTCAAAAAATCTAATTGAAGAAATTAAGTACCCTGTCATAAGTCCAGACTTTTTGGCACACTGTATATGGCAGTAGGTAAAGTATAGTACGTAATGCGTGTTGTAAAGCAATTACGCACTCATGGAATTTTTCCATTCGTGCGTAAAATGCTATTTACAACACATATTACGTAGTATACTATTATAGTAGAACCCACCCCTTTATGAGAAAGAAAAAACAGCAAAGGATACCGCCAATAGAAGAAATGCTAATTGATCTGGACATTTTTGAGTATTTTAATGTCGAAAACCGTACAGTGTCCATATACATAAAAATAAAATGATATTTTGTCTATTAGGACCACCGTGCAAAGTTTCAATAACCAACTTAGCTGGAGATCGTTAGGGGTAATTTGCGTAAAATTTCTATATTGATTAACTTTCTTTAATATGAATTTACATTTTAATTTCTATAAAGCGGCGTTCAGACTTTACAAGTTACTTGAATTCAAGTAACTTGAAAGGAGTAACCTGAATTCAAGTGAACGTTCATACTATTTCAATATTTAATTCAAGTCATTTCAAGTTGACATTTTTATTTAAATGATTCCTGTTTCAAGTTACAAAAATTGCGTCAAATGATATGCTTCCTGCTGGAATAAAAGTTGTAAATCAGCTGATCGTGGATGGATTCCTAAAAATCAGAAAAAAAATTCTACACTTTATTTTACAAAAAAATTTCAACTTGAAATTTTTTCTCTGATTTTTAGTAATCCATCCACAATTAGCTTATTTACAACTTTTATTTCAGCAGGAATTACATCATTCGACGCCATTTTTCTAACTTGAAAAAGGAATCAAGTAAAAATGTCAACTTGAAATGACACTTCTAAACATTTATACATATTGTTTGGGCATCTTTACATATATATTATAAAACTTTTTATTGATGAAATGGCATCAAAAAGGGGCCACGATGTATTGCTCCTTCCGCCCTATTTTTGTGTATTTAACCCCACAGAATTAATTTGTTTCCCAAATTTGACGGGTTGATAGCAAATTTGGTAAAAGAAGAAATTAACAAAAGTTCAGCTGATGATTGGCAGACAAAAATCAAACATGTTATCAAAGAAGAAAATTCTTATATAACGAGTCCGATCAAATTGATTATCAACGTTGATGACAGTGAATCCAATGGTGAGGGTTGAGATAGGGTAGGTAAGCTTAATTAATTTATAACATTTATGACTTTATTCACCGTGTTTTTAATTTTAGAATTAAAATTTGAGACAAAAATTTTAATTAGCAACGTTTGTGAATCTCACAAGAGATCAGAAAATGAACCTATGGGCGAGGTGGAGTGGTCAACCTCTATTGAAATCTAATATGCGTTATAGAAATTAAAATGTAAATTCATATTAAATAATTATACGCCATTCTCCCCTATAACGATATCCAGCTAAGTTGGTTATTGAATCTTTGCACAGTGGTCCTAATAGACAAACTATCATTTTATTTTTATGTATATGGACAGTGTACGGTGTTTTCGACATTAAAATACTTAAAAATGTCCAGATCAATTAGCATTTCTTCTATTGGCGGTATCCTTTGCTGTTTTTATAGCGTTTTTTCTTTCTCGTAAAGCGGTGGGTTCTACTATACCCGTTAACTATTTCATTATGTCGGTATTGTTATTAATAATAATATTCTATTTCTGGCCGGAAAAAACGACGTGAAATTTAGGGTAAATTATAAGTAAATTTTTTACGATTTATGGCTGAAATATGCATCCTATAAAATCTGCTAACACAATTATAACAAACGTTGGCCGCTTGGTTTTGGATGAAGTATCGAATCATCCTGTACATGATATTATGATATTCATAAATGTGTGAATTTGCCAAATTTATGTTTATACACACTGACATCAAACTTTATTTAGTTTTGTATATGTAAAGCCTTGTACACTGTACATACACATCTATGTAGGGAATGCGCGATGCACAAGGCACACGATTCGGCCTCAGCTTCAACGCAGCTGTTCCAGCCTCCTCTTTTATAATGTGGGTGAATCGAACCGACATGCCAACACACACTCACCCACACAAAAGAGGAAAGCACAGCTCAAATTTAATTACGTAGTTGCAATACAATACAATATCAAAATTAGCGATTCGAATTATAATGGTTTAAAATACACAGCATAATTAAATTATATTTTCTGGCTAGTAAAAAGATATTTTGACAGAAGAAAACAATTTTATCTTCAAAAATTGATTCTTTAACATTCTACTCTTTCTCAAAACTTTTTAAATTATTATAAAGTAAGGAACTGTAAAACCGAACAGTCACATTATTAAAATTATTTGAAAACATTTCTCTTGGTTCTCCGTTTAAATTTCATTTTGAAAATTTGTCACTTATATGTTTCATGTACCATTCACAAGTAATTTTGGAATGTTCACATTCTTTAATACGACGAGGTTTGACATCGTTAACTTTGCATTTTGTTTATAAATTGGATTCATTAATTTCGTGACGTAGAGTTTTTGAAGAAACTGCATATAGTTTTTTATTGACAGCTTTGTACACTGCAGAACACGCGATTTTGATGAAACTGCAGCGTTACCGAAGACGTTCGAAGCATTATTTTGTATTTGAAAATGTTCAAAATAAATCAGATTTAATCCCCATTCGCTAACAGGTACAGTTGACCGTGATTTAAAGGCTTTGTAGTAGTAACGTTATTTGCTCGCGGGACAGATTAGGGAGAATATTTAATGAATGTAAAATAAGGTTAAAAATGAAACATACTCATGTAAGGGAAAGTGATACTAGTGGAGTCAAACTAACATGAAAAAACTGAAAACCTGTAACTTTTTTCGGAGAAATCGGATCGACATGCGGTTTTTTTTTAAATTTTCGAAAAATTATCAGTAATAAAATCTACAACTAACCTCTTTACGCTCGGACATTTATAATTATTTATTTAACAAATTGGACAATCTTCTGAGAGTTTCGCAGAGGGTACGGAAAGCATGACTGCCTGTTCAACAAAAGGTCTGGAAAATTTTCCCGTGCGGGTTTTCCAGGTCACTCATTATCTATGAAGATGTCGAAGCTAATTAACAAATTGATAAGACTGCCCCCCAAATACTTAGAGGACTCGAATTTTTCCAAATAAAACCCCCGGGTAGTAGCATGCCCACAAAGTTGTAGCCAGTGGCGTAGCCAGGAATTTTTTTCGGAGAGGGCCCACTAATGTCTCGTAGATAATACTTACTATAAATATTTTTAGATGTGCTACCATCTATGATTAGAAGAGAGTATTGACAATTTTTAAAGCAAATAATTCCCGATGTATTGGGGTTGCATACACAATTTGCATTGTGTGTTGCAAAGCTTTTATTTGACTGATTCTAGTCAAAATGTCACTCTCTTCTTTCGTATCCCTTTCAGAGATTAATACTTTTTTCAGCAGGGATGGGGTAAATATACAGGGTGACCCAGGGTTAAAACGTCAAACGTCCAGGATCGGTTTTTCAGGAAAAAATAAGATTTTTTATTCCCATTATCCTGGGTCCTAACTTGTTTTGATTTTAGAACAAAAAAGTTTTTTATGAATTGCTCAAAAAACAATTTGGTTGATTTTGATAAAACTTGGCACGCTTATTTGCGGCAATAATTTAAATATTATTAGAATTAAATTATTATTTCCAGTAACGTTCCACAAGGTAATTTAATTGATATTTTGTATGTTCGTTACTTTTCTTGGTTTAAACAGTTGAACACACAAATTTTTTGCTTCTTCAATTTTATTCGTATCTCGCTTAGTTTTTGAGAAAAAAATTAAAATCTTATTTTTTTCCTGAAAACCCGATCCTGAACGTTTAACTCTTGGTCAACCTGTATACAATGTAGGCTATTTAAATACATTATTTTATTTAACAACAATTTGTTAATTATTAAGATAAGATTAAAAGACAACTAATTATTAATATAAGATTGAACTTTGAATTCAAAGGCAATTCTGCGAGTTTGTCTGACATCAAAGCTAGGCCTGTTAATCAATTGGTAGATGTATTATTCCGAAAATATGATTTCAGTCTTTTCATCGTTGAGAAACTTCGTTCAGTTCGTTCTACAGAGGCAGTGGTAACCGATAAAACGGCTAAAATTTGGAATAGCGTAAAAATGTTCGGAAACAAACAAGGTTCTGCTACATTTAAAGTATCGACTGCACTTTAAGGAAGACAGGAATCTACTTTTTGACATTTCACTGTCAAAATATCCCATTCACTGCGTAGAATAACCGTGTATATTGTTTGTAAATCATCTGAATATAACTTAATCGGTGGCTCAAAAACTTAAAATAATTATGATTTATACCACATTTTCTTATAAACTTATTGAAGTTTCGGGGGGGGGGGGGTCAGCCCCCCCTTGGCTACTCCACTGGTTGTAGCACATAATTGTTTATTGTTCAATTGTTGTAAACTGGCTAATTAAGAAATTGATAACGCTGCTCCCTAAATACTTAAAGGACTCGAATTTTTTCCAAAAACTCCGGTTCCACGGGGAGAAGCATGCCCACAAAGTTGTAGCACATAATTGTTTATTGTTCAATTGTTGTGAACTGGCTAATTAACAAATTAATAACTCTGCTCCTGAAAATTGTCCAATTTGTTAAATAAATAATTATAAATGTCCGAGCGTAAAGAGGTTAGTTGTAGATTTTGTTACTGATAAATTTTCGAAAATTTAAAAAAAACGCATGTCGATCCGATTTCTCCGAAAAAAGTTACAGGTATAATGCTAGTTTGACCCCACTATACTGAAACACTTGCGGGGCAACGGGTGAGGCAGAGGTATAAAATTCGCTATTGGTGGGTGGAGCCTAAATACTATGCAAAAATTATTTCTCGTTTGTAAATCCGTTTTAGTCCAGTAAATTAACGCCACAAAAACCCCAAACCTGGGCATCAAGTCTGTCCGTCAAAATTTTTTTTTAATTTAAGGTATTCATAGGTACATTTGTGGAAGGGTAGGAAAATGGCTCTAGAGTTACCGAAAATCCGTTTTTCGACGATATCTGCCAAAATGTAACTCTTAGAGCATTTTTGTTTATACAAAAAATGAAGAGCAGTACATTACCCATAAAAGTTGTCCCTCTGATTTTTTTCGCTACATTAATATTTTTTGCAAAAACGGCGTTTCGAAAATTCGCCATTTTGAGAATCTGAAAATTCGCAAAATTATAGTGGTGAAAACGGAAAAATTGAATATCCTCCCAAAACTTGAATATCGTCCCGTTTTTGTCTGAAGACAAAAGATAAGACAATAATAACCAACTTTTGTTCACTTTTTGCAATTGATTAATTTTATTGTAAAAAAATCCAATATGAGAAAGTTTGAAGGCAGAGTTTTTTCTCGTGCACTTAATAAAATACTTGATATATATATTAATGAAAAGGTCAGAATGTGATCTTTTATTTAGTACAATTCCTAACCCCAAAAAAATTTTGGCACGAAAAGAAAATAATCCTCAAAAAAAAAATTACGATTTTTCATAGGGGTGAGAATTTTCTCAATTTTTCGGAAAACCAAAAAATATGAAAAAAAAAGAAAAATGCCATCGACAAGGGGACAAGCTAAACTTTCTAATGATGTGCGTTGAAAACCGATATGTCCTTGATTATCTATTAATTCCCGATAGACCCGAGCATTTTCGAAAACTCCGGAAATCAAAAAAAAACTAAAAAACATGTTGTTTATGAAAATACACAAAAATAATTTATTGAATCTTTCTGAATATATTTAACACCTTGCAAAGCCCCATTATCCAAAAGGATTCGGTGAAATTAGTCTTGATAAAAAAATATGAATAAATTTATAGGAGGGTCAAAATATCGAGCAAAAACAAACTTTGGCCCGGTTTTTCAATAATTCAGAGAAATAGATAAAAAGGAAAAGTAACATGATTTTATAGCTACAGGCTCCTTCTTTCATCTGAACTTTGAATCATGAAAAAATATTAATTTTTACGTGATTTATTGAAAAATTTGTAATCCGCTTGGGAGTGTCATTCCTTTAGAGCGTGCTCTCTAAATGCAGGACAGGAGCTAAAAATGGGAGTGTGTTTTGGAGCCAGTTATGTCGAAAATTATCAAATTTTTGACGAAAATGATGAGGATCATGAGATTTTCGTGGGTGAATGTACCCATGAATACCTGCATCTGGCATCTTCGTTTATTTTGGACTATTTCTAGACCAGAGCTCATTCGTATCGAACACTTAAGACGGTGCCAACTTCGCATTGCGAAAAACTCTCCAAGACGTTGGACTGTCAATTAGCCGTTGTAATCTTGAAGAGGATGGATGAGTGCATTTGAATCCAGCAAAGCGGATTCATATCGGATTGCAAATAGCAAGAAACCATATTCCGATTTTTGAAATTGATGCAAACTCTTTTTTTTCAATTCTCATTTACGAGCTTGGTTTTCAGTATTTTTCAATGATTTTTACACCCATGTAAAGCTATTATTTTTGTAATCTGACGATGCTAATTTCACCTCGAATTGTAATTTAACAACATAATTTGTTAAACAAAGCGTGTTGTGTCAATTTTCAGAGACAAGTTTTCGTACAAATGCACAGGCTTTTTGTTTAATTAAATTCGTATAAAATAATAATAAATTTTGCTGTGAAAAAATTACAGCTTATTTAAAACACAAAAAAAGAACATTTTCACCAAGTTTCATAAAAAAAATGTTTTTGCAGCAGATAAAAATTAAAGACGAAAAAACTGTTTTTAGCGATTTTCTCGATAATTTTGAGGTTGTATTTATTATAAAGACTTTCTCGAACACTCATATTGAATAAAATAAAATAAATAAAGTTAAAACAAAAATCAGTAGAAAAGTATTTCAGAAGGACTCTATTCGGGTATGCCCTTTTGAATAACTTTCCAGATTTTTTTTTCTTTTACTATCAAATACTAATAATTTATAATATTCCACGGAAATTATAATTCTTCACCCATATGTCTATCCCTCCTAAACATTTAAAAAAGTGAATGTATTTTATCTATATTCAGAAATAAAGTCCCTAACTTTCAACGTTTATTTTCCATTATAAATGGATGAAAAAATTTGAACTTGTTGATAAAGATCTAATCTATGTTCCTCACTTTTTCGAAATTTGTTTTGGTTCTTTTCTAAAAAAAAATGGAAAATCATCAAAAAACATCGAATTTTGCGGTTTTTTTTTAGAAAACACTAAATCAAATTTTGAAGAAGTAAGAATATAACATAGATTAGATCCTTACCAATATGTACTTATTTTTTCATTCTTCCAAAATGAAATGTGAACCTAAAAAGTTGCCCTTGTATACACTGTTTTATAGTATAGTAGAACTTCCTCTTAATAAGTAACTTGAAGACCCAAGGACCTTTTGGAGGCCAAAAAACAGGAAACATAAATTTTACATCTGAAATGTTTGTCGCAAAAAATTTGGAAAGCATTAATATAACTTAAAATTCTTGCTGTTCTTATTACGTTTTTATGAAAATGCATTTATAACACATCCCTTGTTGTTGAGTTTGTCCTCGGCTACTTTTTAATTATTCTTTCCCATAACTTCTTTGTTTAACTTAGCAACAACATAAATATTCAGTGAACATACTGAAAATGGGAGAGTTAATCCTGTTTTTGTCTGATGTCCTCCATATTAGGTAGTTCAGAAGTTAAACACGGGGATTATTTATGTCCGAAGTCTATGAATATTCGGGGTAGTTATAACATATTTAGAGCTCAAAGTTGATCTCGAACGTTACACCTGAAAAAGGAAAGTGACGATATGGAGAGTTTTTACCTGTTATGATTAGTGGGTGCCATATTAATTATTCAGTGAGATGGTTTCGCGTTACTAATGCATTTAGATTGTATACCCTTGAGGCCATAAAGAGCCTTGTGACGGAATATCCACGCTGTGCAGTCGAATTAAGTTGCTAAATTGAATGGGAGTCACTGGCATATATAAACATAGGCTCTGCCTTAATTCGGTTTTCCTTAGGGAAATACTCCGCCATCGTTCAACAATTTTTAATTCAATTGATTTTTACTCTCCTTCGTTACATGCTACCCCTTATATAGGGTGGAGGAAATTTAAATGGATCATCTTTATTTAAACGGGACAAAAGTTTTCGAGCTTTTCTTTTTTTTTCACTGCTGTTTCGTTTACATAATCCAAATCTTTAGATCAGTTTGTTTTTCGTAAGTAATATCATAAGGTCATCTAAATTTCCGAAAAAAATCGAAAAAACACGTTGCATTTTGTTAAAAAAATATTTTTTTCACAGGAAGAATTAGATGCCCGGACGGTATTTGACAAGACTATTTCATGAGTAACAGATTATTCTGCATACACATTGCTTACAAAACATACTGCCTATTATATATGCATACATAATAAATATGTAGGTATTAATTTGAAAACTGAAAAACAGGTAATTTATTTAATCACAAAATACTACAAACTTAATTATTTATGGTACAATTAAAATATAAATTGCAATTTTGGTACACAGTAGGAGTATTGTTTGAAATCTTTATTAACTCATTGATAACGTTGGGTGTAGGTAAATCATTAATGTTGTTGATGGGTCCAGCTGTAAAGTGAGAAGCTCGAGGAGTGGCTGCAGGATCTTCTGTTTTCTGTTTTTTAGCTGGAGGTTCTGAGGCGTCACTTCTAAGTTTACTGAAGTTTCGCATTACGAGCTTCCCTACTAGTCTTGAAGATAATATCTTTAAATGGATCAAAAATTATTTTCCACTTCATAAAATACATCTCTTGTTCTAGTTCTTTGTAATTTTCACCATTTTCTTTCTTCATATTCCACGCCCAATCTTTCAGAATTAGGTTTAGTTGCTCTAAACTTGTAGTTTCCAAAAGCTTGTATTTCTTTGCCTTGCAGAATTCCTTAAACGGTTTCCATATTGACGTATGTGTTTTAACGGTATTGTAGGTACACTTTTTTCAATCGCCAGATCAATATTAGTCATAGAATCACTTCCAAAGCGTTTGTGATTGGTGGAAATTAAGACGAAGGAAATAGTTAGATCAAAACACATCTCACTAATAGTTATTTATTTTCAAGCTTCATTGTAACATGCTCACTAAGGCGAAACCTGAGCGTGTGCTCATATTATAGATAGATGATGAGTCTCTGCAGTTTACATACCTACCAAAATATACCTGCCGAACGCCCACTGCAATCAATATTATGTCATTATGAGATACATTTTTGGCGTTGTTGGTCAATTGTCTGATACACTTTGGATTTTAATTAACCCCCATATGAAAAATCGAATGGTTAAAACTTATCAAATCGAACTGACATACCAAACTGACCGTGTATGGCCCGCTTTACATAGCTATTGTAAATTAATGACGAAAAATCCAGATTATTATCTATTAAAAACAAACTTTTGCCAAAAAAAAAAAGATTTTTCCAAATTGTAAACTTTTTAAAAGCCTTTCAATACATCGCGGCTTATTTTGTTGAGTTCTACAAACACAAACGAGGTCAAATCTTTAAGAGATTTAATACTTTTTGAATTTATAACCTTTTGTGCTGGTCTCTTGATACTTCTTCCCAACATATACAAAATATATGAAAGAGTGCAAATATCCATTAGAATTTATATTTCGGAAAGTTTTACAACCACCAATAAATATTACGTCCAGGTATAAAACAACGATAAAACGAGACAGAATGAATATTGCAAATTTATCAGGTAAATGTTTGTATGTTGAGAAATTGCCAGTGGAAAAATACATTTCCAAGAAGTGTGATTTATTATATGCGAAAGGTGTTCACTGGATTATATCATTCAAATTGATCTGAATTAAATTGTAACAATTGGTAATCAAGTAACTACGTCCGAGAAAATTTAAAAATGACAGAATTGGTACAAATATCGATCTAAAGTATTTTCATACCTATAGAGAATAGCAGACGTTTTTCTGGAAACGGAAAATACACACAATTCTCTATCGACCGAATTCATTTTATGTCTTATAATATTGATTGTAAAGTAATACCCTTGATACACCCCCACAATCATTAATTTTCCAATAATCAGAAATGCAACAAATTAATAAGTCCGTATTAAATTCCATCCATAGCGATTATATTGATTAAACAATACATATACATACAGGCAAATGTCTAGGGGAAGTAATAACTTTTTAAAAAAATTCCAATATAATCGACAATTGAAAATCACAATATGAAAGCATAGAAAAAAATTAAGGGGGTTCTATAACCTCCGCCATATTGGAAATGCTAATGTTAAAATTTCGGGCTTAATACTCAACAAAAAAAAATATTTTTTTGTATCCGAGCTTATTATTCATCGTAGAATGGCGGATGATCACTTTTTTTTGTATACATAAAAGAAATAACATGGAAAAAATATAAAAAAAGTCAGATACGTATATAAGTTATCATCCGCCGTTCTTCATTTGCCACTGAACAACTTTTGTATTTACCATTTTTGAAAAAAGTAAGTAGTTTTTTCTAAAATTGAACATTGCTTCAAAATCTCAGAGGGTACCGGGAGGTACTTCCCCCCGACGGTCCTCTTTTAAAGCAATTAAAAATTAAAATTTTACCAGAAGATTTATATTTCGAAAGGTTCGTCTTGTGTTTAGCGGCTCATGGGACCACTCGAATTGCGCTCGTGTTCTGTCGGATTTTTACAGAATCCTGGCCAATCAGAAAAGGTCATTGTACGGCGAAACCCGAATTCGGGTTTCGTTAACGCAAACGGGGAAGTTAATTGAAGACGACAGTTATTCTTATTGCATTACTTTACATTGGATTGTTGTGTTGACTTGAATATAGACCATTCCAGGATGACGCAGGTGACAGGTCGGCCATATTTGCTGGGAGGCACGCAACTTTACGACACAACGTTAGTTTCATATGTAAACATCAGAAAGATTTTTTTAAACTTCTTTATTTAGAAGAAATAAATAGAAAATGCCACATTTTTGTAGTGTTATTAAATGCTCAATGCGTTCTTAAAGAGATAATGTATCATTTTTCCGGTTTCCTGCTGTTTTGACAAACGGAGGGGATGATTTAAACGCGTTGTCTAGTGTATGAAGAAATGCTTGGATTAAAGTTTAGAAACGGGGTACATTTTCTGAAAGCCAAGTGAATAATAGAGGTGTTTGTTCTAGGAATTTTATAACAGATATTTTTGGCGATCTTTTATATGTATTTTTTTATTATTACTTGTGTAAATTTTCGGTAAACCTGCTCTGTTAAAACACTAGTGACAAATTTTTGACAGAAAACTGCTTTTTTAAATTTAATTTTACCAGGTGACAGGGGTTTTTTAATTCAATATTCTCTACAAATATTAGGTGCGAATTTAAATATACCAGCCTTTCCAAAGGGAAAAAATCAACTACATCCCACTGATTTGGAAAATACACATAATATTGCCACTGTACGAATTCATGTAGGTCTTTTAAAAAAAATAAGATTTTTCATGAAACAATACCAATGAGTATGTTGTCTAAAAAAAGAGATGGTTATATACTGCATTGGACAAAATTGTAGTAGTGTGTAGTGCATTTATAAATGTATCCCTCGCAAATACCATTGAACTAATGTTTTTTTCATAATTAATTTTATTTTATGAATATATAAACATCTAAGATTTACAATTTGTTTTATTTGTATTATTTCTGTATATTAAACACAATTTTCACAATTTGGCTAAAACACTATGAACATCCCTTGGCCTCATACTGCTTATAGGCTTGCAATCTTTTGTAAGCCTTAAGCTGTTGTCCCGAATAAAAATTGTGATTTCGTATGCAAAATTTATAGAAAAGAGGTTTCTATACAAGTTACTCATATTAGTTTCGTTCGCGCTCAAATGCAAATGCTCAAATGCATAGATAAAGTAACAAGTAAACGAGATATGCAATCCCCGTGGAAATGAGTGTCAACAAATTCACAACATTCCGACGCCAGATAGGAGGGCACGGATCTTATTGGAACTAATTTAGGTGTGAGAACACCCGAATAGTTACAGATAACGTTTAAAAAAAGAAGAAAGAAAGAAGTAGACTGGCGGTTCACTTAAAATTATTTATACCTCATCTCTTGTTTCTGACCAATATTTATAAATTAGCTCAAAGCTATTTAAATAATTAAGTAGCTTTGAAACTAATATGCAAAGTTTGGTCAGAAACAAGAGATTGTTATTAAAACGACATAACAATAACTGAAACACATTTAAATAAACATTTTTATTAAAAACAATACCAAAACAAGAACAATTTAAATTATGATAAAAGATGTAATTAATTGAAGATGGCCATATGCATACATCTAGAGCCTATAAAACAAGAAAAGAGTTATGTAAATATATGCAGCTTTAGTTTTGTATTAAAGTAAATAATATATTTTTTTTATTTATCTGACCTTTCATAAAAGCTTTTGGAATGTTTTTAAAAACCATTTATAACAAACCTTAAATATTCATAAAGGTTCAGTATAATTAAATTAAACAATTAAAAGAAAATAAAATTGCTACTTTTAGCCAATCATTTGCTTGAAAATAAAAATATACTTGCAATTTATTGTTGTCCGCTTCCCACCACGTGGAGGTAATAGCAGTGTACTAAAACACCAGGGAGGCTTTTTAGATTTAATACAAACAATACCTAATCTCTATTAATAAATAAATATTAACAAATCATTTTATAATTAAACTATTATTATTCGACATTTTAAATATTTAGAAGTGCCAGGTTTAGGTATTATTTGTAAAATAAACACAAACAATAAACATTTTTAAATTTAAACTGAAACAAAAAATAATTTATTAATACTAATAAGGAACTGAACAGGTACATTTTGATTTTTACATTTTTTTTCTTTAAAATAAGTACATAATTTTTTATTTGGTTTTCCATCTATAAAATTAAGTTTACGTTTTGCTTGACTGGCACAGTTGTTATCTTCATTGCCGACAGACAAAACTAAATCATGTGGCTGATTTATTATTTCACGGTGTCCAGCCTCAAGATTCGGGTATTATAAAAACTACATTGTTTGTTGGATTACAGTTAGTAGTAACTTTAAGAGGCACTGCATTTATAACTAATCGTTTGCGACGTAATGAAATCTAATGAAAAATGATCTTCGCAAATAACAAATATTTTCTGTATATGGCAAATTTAAATTTTGAAACCAGCTTTGCCTTCTATCTAATTGGTTAGGAAATTTAAAAAAATGTTTGTTCTTATAAGAAATATCAAATATGGGATTGTAAAAACAGTTATGGCAAGACTGGACTAGACATTTATATTTAAATCTTCCTGGGCTAGACATATTTTCAATTTCGGTTTAAGGATCAGGTAATCTTCAAAAATACTGTATCTATAAAATGTTTCTTAAAATAATGCAAATAAATAAAGTGCCCGTGTTATATTAATGATGATGATAAACAAATTTACTAAATCTACATTAATTTAAAAATATACTTACATTACTTACCTAGAATCTCCTAACATAACCTAAAATTAAATTGGCCTAGTATCACAGAATATTACATATTTCCCTCCACAGCAGTTATTGAAGTTTAATTTTTTCCGCATTGCCACATTGTGTAACAAAATTATCTGAATATTATGAAAAACATTGCATTATTGGGTTAATTGTCGCTTTCGCTTAGAATTTAGATGAACACTGGCAACATCTGAATCATCTGATCGACCGTTGCGCTAACTATTAGGAGGGCAAGAACTATGGGCTTGGTTGCCATTTTGGTGTATTCATCCGGGTGTCTTCCTTTATTTGTCTATGCTCAAATGTCAAACTGCAGATAAAGAAACAAACAAACATTACGCGCTTCGGGCAGTTCAAATTAATACCGCTAGATCGCGGTAGATAAAGTTGTGTCCAAATTTCTAGTTTTCTGTAAGAAAATTGTCAAACAATATATTCAAGATCATGCTAACTTAAACTTAAAAATTTCTGGTGACAGCATTCCTCATGTCTGCGAGGCAAAAAAAAGGCTTTATTCTTTGATGAATCTAGTCTATATTTTGCAACAAGTCTACAGTACATTACATTACTCTATACTAACAAATTTGTTCTTCGTGATAAAAACATTAAAACCAAACTCTGCTCTAGTTTAGTTATCTCTAAATTACTACATCATCAATGCTGTTTATCTCTATAATAATCTGGACGCAACAGTGAAAAAAGCGTCGTCTGTGAAAACTTTTTAAAAAATGTTAAAAGAAAAGCTATTAACTACGCAATAACTTGTTTAGCTTATAAAATCGTAATAATTATAATTATTTTTTTCTTTTCTTTTTTGCTCACTTATTTGGTACATTTAATTATGTCACGTATGTTAAGAATTTAAGTCAAGTATTTTAATAATCAAATGTTCTGAAAGGGTTAGATGTAAGAGTAGCCACAGGCTAAATCTCGCCAATAACGTATTGTACTATTTTATTATTATTATTATTAATAGCAACCACTTCATTGGTCCATTTCCCCTTATCATATCGTAAGAAAACACGGTATGTACAGGGTGGCCAAATAAGAATGCGAGGTACTGTATCTGGGAAACTATCCATCGTAGAGGCTTGCGGAAAAAAAAGTTATAACTAAAACGGCTAAGAGCAAAACCTGAAAAATATTTTCAAGTTTCTAAAATGGCCGCTAGGGGGCGTAACTGCAATCTTGAATCTAAGAAAGTGATCTTTCTGTGAATTCCGCTATATTAACCTAACAAAAAAATACATGATCTTTAAAGTAATAATAAAAATAAAGTAATAATCTGAATCTTTTTTGTTTGACAATTTTTGCTGCATCTCTAAAAATAAAGTGGTGGGGGGTATTCAAAGGTTTCAGTAAAAAACACCCTGTATATTCGAAACGGCTGAGCCGATTTTAACAAACTTGGACTAGTTGAAAAGAGCTATTCTTGGGCTAAAAATGCTATAATATTTGAAGTTTTGTTAGTTTCAGATGTCGCCGCTAGACGGCTTTTTTCGACATTTCGACAGAAATGGTTAATTTTCTCAAAAAAATTAAATACATTGGTATGATTTCTTTTTCATGAAAAGTAGCTAAATGATGCCTAAACAAGCTCGCGAAAACCGCATCTCGGTATCTTGTTCCTAACCTAAAATTTAGGCCAAAGAAAATTTTATGCGGAAATCTCTTAAATTTTTATTTTTTAAACTAATTAATTCCTTTTATTATGTAAGTTGTGGCCCTAAAAAGGACCGAATTAAAAAAGAAAGGTTTTTAATGTCCCCGTAAATGCTCGAAATTCTGAAGCCTCTCATGGGTAGACAAAACTGCCGCTTCAATTTCGGCTCTCGGTATGTTACGTAATGCATTACGAATCCGATTTTTCGTATCTCTCTGGTCGTAGGTTGAGTCTGAAAATTCAAGACAAGTTAAGTCTGGTGATCGCGCAGGCCATGGAAACGACTTCCTCTTCCGATCCAACGCTGTTGTAATACTGCATTAATATGCTCTCACACAATAATGGAGAATTTTTATTTCTAATTCTTTGGACCGATGAAGCCACCTTTAAAATCTGCACAATATGCATTATTGGTCTGCAGAAAATCCGCATTGGTTGCGTGAAGTTCAGCACCAAGGACGTTGGAGTTTAAATGTGTGGTGTGGCATACTGGGAGACAGAATTATTTTTTTTAGCAATCCCTAAGTGGCAATATCTTTCTTGACTTTTTGGCCAATAAATTACCGTTGTTGTTGGAAGATGTTTCACTGGAAACACGTTAAAACTTGTTTTTGCAGTTGAATGGTTGCCCAGCACATTATGCTATTATTGTGCGAGAGCATATTAATGCAGTATTCCAACAGTGTTAGATTGGAAGAGGAAGTCTGTTTCCATGGCCTGCGCGATCACCAGACTTAACTTATTTTGATTTTCAGACCAGATACATATGAAAAACCGGATTCGTTAACATACCGAGAGCCGAAATTGAAGGTGCAGGTTTGTCTACCCATGAGAGGCTTCAGCAATGCATAGGGCGTGATGATCAACATTTAGAGCATTTACGGGGGCACTAAAAACTTTTCTTTTTTAAATCGGTCCTTTTTAGGGCCACAACTTACATAATAAAAGGAATTAATTAGTTTAAAAAATAAAAATTTAAACGATTTCCGTATAAAATTAAATTTTCTTTGGGCTAAATTTTAGGTTAGGAACAAAATATCGAGATGCGGTTTTCGGGAGCTTGTTTAGGCATCATTTAGCTACTTTTTCATGAAAAAGAAATCATACCAATGCGTTTAATTTTTTTTCAACTAGCCCAAGTTTGTTAAAATCCGTTTCGAATATACATGACGTTTTTTACTGAAACCTTTGAATACCCCCCACCACTTTATTTTTAGAGATATAGCAAAAATTATTAAACAAAAAAGGTTCAGATTATCCTCTACTTTAAAGATCAGGTATTTTTTTGGTAGATTAATATAGCGGAATTCGCAGAAACATCACTTTCTTAGCTTCAAGATCGCAGTTACGCCCCCTAGCGGCCATTTCAGAAACTTGAAAATATTTTCCAGGTTTTCCTCTTGGTCGTTTTAGTAATTACTTTTTTTTCCGCGAGCCTCTACGATGGATGGTTTCCAAGATACAGTACCTCGCATTCTTATTTGGCCACCCTGTACTTACATTTTGGGGGCTCAATGATAAATGCTGCTTCACCAAACTTGATGAACTTGTATTCTTTTTATACGCATCATTAGATTTTTGCTGTATTAACCACGATTCTGCTTTACTATTTAAAAAATCGATATTAGAATTCATTTTTAAGCATTGCGGTGACAACAATTAATCTTTGATGACATTTGCAAATTAATTTCTGTTAACGAAAGGTATACTGATCACTAATTCACCCATTTTGCATTAATAGTTCTTATTTCCATATTTTGTAGTAATAATACCAGTATTTATGATGTCAAAGTACACCAACAAAAAAAATAGCGTTAATATACTATTTTTTAGGTGTTTTTTCAAATAATGTGTGCCTTAAGGTTTTAATTTGATCCTAGAAGAAATATATTTTAAAAACAAATCTACATCTACCAGAATTTATCCGACAGTTATAATAATAATAATAATCCTGCAATTTTGAAAATTTTAACAAAAGCCATCTTAAGATAAAGCAAAATTTCGAGGCCCCCGTCGATTTGTAATTAACTGCGGTATTCAACCACGCCTGATCAAATGAACTGCATGTCATGCCAGAGTTTGTAACATGTAAAAGTTTCCTAACAATACTAAAGTGTATGCTCTCATTATTCACGAACTTTATTTTGGTATATATATATATATATATATATATATATATATATATATATATAACAAATTCGTTGGTGAACATACCGAATGCATAATACTCTAATTAGACTTAAATGTACTTCTGAATAAGATATTTATGCAAATTTCTTCTTATTATCACTATACACTCTACTAAATTGTGTCTTCGATAGTGAATTATTTGTATGCTATGTTGATCTTCAAAAGGTTTTGATAACATTTTTTTGGGTCAATACATAAACCTCACTATAAATATCCTGAGAAATCGATTCTAATCGATTCTAAATCCTTCCAAAGTCATATGACTTTTTCCAAGACAGTTATGATAGATGTTTATCTATTTATCCATACAAAAATCAGTTTTATAATATTTAACTTTTTCTCTTTTTTTCCTAAGGTGCAGCACATAGCCCAACATTGTAAGTATTTGAAATGTCACGACTAAATTGTAAAATAAAAGAAACAATGGCCTTTATAGACGCGTTCTTACGCGTGCTTACAATCCTATGTAAATGGTAAATATCAATAAAACGATTTTTTTTCTTCAGTCGCAGTCAGTCGTCACGAGTGCAGACGGCGCGCTGTCGGTGCGTTCTTTTGTTCTCTGGTAAAAGGCTATATTTTATTCATGAATTAACAAATGTTATAGCTACAACGATGTTTTTTCTTAGCTTTCATATTGTTATTTTCAATTTTCGATTATATACGAATGTGAAAATTGCATCAGCATAAAATACGACACCGCTCGAATTATCTGGAGTGTGCAGAGTTTGGCTTGCTTAGCGCGCTCGGATTACCTGGAGTGCACATGTTAAGGAGTTAATCAAACTTTAAAATATAGGTATATTTTAGATATCCACCAGGGACAACCAAATTAGAAAAATAATATATTAATTTTTAATATCATAAGGGCATCTAATTTTTCCTGTGAAAAAAATCGAAAAAACACGTTGCTAAGTAATATTTTAACAAGAAGCATGAGTGCTGGTGGAAACGAATCCATTTTGTTAAAAAAATATTACTTTGCATTGTCTTTTTTTCGATTTTTTTTTCACAGGAAAAATTAGATGCCCGAATGGTATTTGACAAGACTATTTCATGAGCAACAGATTATTCTGCATACTACACATAGCTTACAAAACATACTACCTATTATATATGCATACATAATAAACATGTAGGTATTAATTTGAAAACTGAAAAACAGGTAATTTATTTAATCACAAAATTCTACAAACTTAATTATTTTTACAATTAAAATATAAATTGCAATTTTGGTACACAGTACACAGTGTTTGAAATCTTTGTCAACTCATTGATAACGTTGGGTGTAGGTAAATCATTAATGTTGTTGATGGGTCCAGCTGTAGAGTGAGAAGCTCGAGGAGTGGCTGCAGGATCTTCTGTTTTCTGTTTTTTAGCTGGAGGTTCCGAGGCGTCACTTCTAAGGGTGTTTATGATGTTGAAATGATTATTGTTCACCAACCCCTCCTTTAGCCAGGTTACTGACTGCTGTCGACCGCATTGTGTGGTTTGTTATTTTTATTTCTTTTGTATTTAATCCTGCCTTCTCTGCTGCTTCTTTAGTCCATTTCGAAAGTTCGTTATTTCCCACTGGAGTATTTTTGTACCATCCACTTGATTGTTCTTTGTTCCATGATGGGTTTACTGTTAAGAATAATCTATCAGTTGTTATTCTAGATGCATGTTTAACCATTAGAATTTTAAAAAGACGGACTGTACAAAAGATAGGGTTCTTGGGGAGAAGCCATTTACTATCGACCATTTTTTTTTTCTTCGCCCTGAGCCGTTTTATTGAAGAGGGGATTCTACTCTTCCTAAAAAGTAGGATTTTTGAAAATCAGTTATTTTAAAAAATATGTAACTATGTTATCTACCTGTTTTAATCCCAGAACCATCCACTCTCCAGGCAAGTTCTACTGAAGCGATATGATAAAATTTTCGCTGGAGTACCGCCGGAGTGTCTTCGTCCCATAATAAAACCATTGCGTAGAATTCTTTCAATTTTAATGAAGCAGAGCTCGATTTCCTTTTATTGGCGCACATCTGCAAATTCCTTTGTTTCGCATTACGAGCTTCCCTACTAGACGTGAAGATAATATCTATAAATGGATCAAAAATTATTTTTCACTTCATAAAATACATCTCTTGCATTTTTTTGTAACGGTGTTCCACATTGTCTTCACAACTAGTTCTTTGTAATTTTCACCGTTTTCTTTCTTCATATTCCACGCCCAATCTTTCAGGAGTAGGTTTAGTTGCTCTAAACTTGTAGTTTCCAAAAGCTCGTATTTCTTTGCCTTGCAGAATTCCGTAAACTGTTTCCATACGTATAGGTTTTAACGGTATTGTACGGTACACTTTTCTCAATCGCCAGATCAATATTAGTCATAGAATCACATCCAGCGACTCATTTTCACTACATAAGCTGACTAGAACTGTTTAAAAACAATATTACAAAATTTATTGACGATATTATCAAAAAAATTGTTTAGCGTCGTTTTCAGGCGTCCTAGGAGACCATAATTACTTGTTATCAAAGGTATTGTAATTTTTGGTGACAACAGCTGTCAAGTTTTGCCGCGGGTAAACTCGAAAAAACTGCTGACAGGAGCTGTCATACAGTTTCTTCATCTAGAAACCATTTGTAATTAAAAATTGCGCGTTTGTGATTGCTGGAAATTAGGACGTGGGAAATAGTCTAAATAAAATCGTTGTGTTGCAGAGTTTATAACAATGGAGCGATTTGCGAAATACGTTTTATGCAAATTTTGTAATGAAGTTAGTGAAATTAAAATGTATCATCGGAACCTTATAGAATAAATTCAACATAATCTGAAGTTAAATGGAAATGTCATTTTACCTATAAATACCTGTCAAAAAATTTCCAATGTAACTTCATGGTCCTTCCCCCAAGGAGGAGTCAAAAATTTCCGGAATTTTTTTAGTTGCTATGGTAACGATACAAAATAAAGACTTTTAATTGGTCGAAAAATTAATTGCTTGCAGAAAAAACTTACCTTATAAAATTTAATAATACGGAGGAATCTGCTGGTATCTGAAAATGTTTTATCTTCGATAGTTTATTAATCGGTATTTTCTTTTGTTCATTTGTTCTAATAATTTGTCCTTTTTTAACTGTAGGAAAAGATATTTTTTGTAACAACGAAAAAATGTTTTATATGTAAAAATATAATTACCGGAAAAAATGTTTGTTTCCTAGTTATAATTTTGGTTCATTCCTATGCCTAACAACTATACTATAAATTAAAGATTTAAAAATTTTTGTATTTTCTTTCTCATCTCATTGCAGAAGTAAACTTTCTGTACTTCTCACTTCAAATCTGTTCTGTATCTATTACTATTTTCTATCATAAGTGTTTTTTTGTTAGAATGAAATTAAAAATAATGCCAACCATATTTAAAATGTATTTCGCCTGAAAAAAAAGAACCTAATGTCGAAAGTTGTATGTACTCATATGGGAAAGACTCCATTTTTCCCCTCCAAATTTTACTTTTAGTTGTTTTGACTTCAAAAATTCATATATTTCTTGTTTAATTTGTTTTACCTTATCTTGTCTCAGAGTTACAAATTTTAAAACTTTTTTGGTTTTTCCGTTATCAATTATAATATATATCTACAATGTACATATTAGTTTCTTTTTATTCTAAACTATAATACTTGTAAATATTAAGAACTTTTACAACGGAAAAGTACTATGTTGTTTTTAAATAACTAATTACCACCCGCAGTTGAGGCCATATTTTTTAATAAAGTTTAATATATATGAATGTAGAGGTTAGAGGGTTTTTTTTTAATTTAACACCGCATATTAAAATTCCGGCCGTGTATAAAACAAGCGCAGCTTAAACAATAATTCTAAAACTCTCAGTCCAGGGACATTTCAAGTTTTGAGAAATTGCCATGGGTAATGGTTTTGACATAAAATGTATAGTTGTAGACACACGGGGTTCTTATATTGCTCTCATGTGACGAAAACCATATTTCAGTAATGAAGACACATAGTTTCCGAAAGATTCATTTGGTTTAAGACTGTAATCTCTAACACTGAGTAGAGATATAACTTGTTTTGTTTTTAAAATCTTGCGGAGATTTTGTCTTATTTTAATTTTAATTCCTCTCGTATTTTAAAGCTAATTTAAGTTTGACTTCAAAGTTTTTTCGTAAGTAATATCATAAGGGCATCTAATTTTTCCGAAAAAAAAAATCGAAAAAACACGTTGCTAAGTAATATTTTAACAAGAAGCATAAGTGCTGGTGGCAACAAAAATCCGAGTGCATTTTGTTAAAAAAATATTAGTTGGCATTGTGTTTTTTCAATTTTTTTCACAGGAAAAATTAGATGCCCGAATGGTATTTGACAAGACTATTTCATGAGTAACAGATTATTCTGCATACACATGGCTTACAAAACATACTACCTATTATATATGCATACATAATAAATATGTAGGTATTAATTTGAAAACTGAAAAACAAGTAATTTATTTAATCACAAAATACTACAAACTTAATTATTTATGGTACAATTAAAATATAAATTGCAATTTTGGTACACAGTAGGAGTATTGGTTGAAATCTTTGTTAACTCCTTGATAACATTGGGTCTAGGTAAATCATTAATGTTGTTGATGGGTCCAGCTGTAGAGTGAGAAGCTCGAGGAGTGGCTGCAGGATCTTCTGTTTTCTATTTTTTAGCTGGAGGTTCTGAGGCGTCACTTATAAGGATCTTTATGATTTACAGACAAGGCTTAATTAAGTTGGCTGAACTCTGGCCAGTAATTTTAATTAATTGTTGTTCATCCATCCATCCTTTAGCCAAGTTACTGCCTGCAGTCGACCGCATAGAGTGGTTTGTTATTTTTATTTCTTTTGTATTAATCCTGCCTTCTCTGCTGCTTCTTTAGTCCATTTCGAAAGTTCATTTTTTCCCACTGGAGAGTTTTTGTACCATCCACTTGATTGTTCTTTGTTCCATGATTGGTTTACTGTTAAGAATAATCTACCAGTTCTTATTCGAGATGAACGTTTAACCATTAGAATTTTAAAAAGACGGACTGGACAAAAGTTAGGGTTCTTCGTGTTGGGGACCAGCCATTTACTATCGGCCATTTTTTTTTCTCCACCCTGGGCCGTTTTATTGAAGAGAGGATTATATTCTACTTTTCCTAAAAAGTAGGATTTTTAAAAATCAGTTATTTAAAAAAATTTGTAACCATGTTATCTACCTGTTTTAATCCCAGAATTATCCACTTCTTCTTTAAAATAATGAACTCTGCTATTCACTGCTTCTCCACCTCTCCAAGCAAGTTCTACTGAAGCGATATGGTAAAATTTTCGCTAGAGACCCGCCGGAGTGTCTTCGTCCCATAATAAAACCATTTCGTAGTATTCTTCCAATTTTAATGAAGCAGAGCTCGATTTCCTTTTATTGGCGCACATCTGCAAATTACGAGCTTCCCTACTAGACTTGAAGATAATATCTTTAAATGGATCAAACTGCTTTCCCTCCCATACACAGCAGACATACATCAAACCAATAACACTACAATGGCTTGCTTTGCCGACAAGGGCGGATGTACGGGGGGTACAGGGGGTAATTACCCCCCCCCCATGATTGTAATTTATAAAAAATTTATAAAACATAATACACACAAAACTGTTTTACATCATAAAGAAAGTGGTGCTTCTTATAACGCGATAAAAAAAATGTATGCAGCTTCCTTATTTTACTAGACTTTTAATAGTAGCAGTAGCAGTTTTTTTTGTTTAACCATTTCTAAGTACTTTCCTAGTCTTCTTATGATTATAATTTAGTATTAATAAAGTTTTTTTTTAAACAGTTCGACTTGACATTTATTGCAAATTGTTAGGAAAGGTGTTTAGTTCAGAAGTAGAAAACTTTCGATAGTGGCGTTTTTTTCATCAAAAAGTGAGGGAAAAAAAGAAAAAAAACTTGCGCAATCGATAAATTATCCTTTGTTAATGAATTAATGTTAAATACAATTTTTCATGAGAATAAACCCATCCCGAGTTATAGGGCGTAAAAATTACGATTTTCACCATAAAAATCGTACATTTCTAGTTTTTTAAATATAACCAAAAATCTGATATTATTACGTAAAAATTTATATGAACTAATTTTATGGCCTTGAGCTAACAATTAAAATAATTTTTTTTATTTTTCTACGATTAATACTAAGGAAGATCTGGCAATTGAAAAATGGGTGTTTTAAGACACTGGATCGTTCTAGCGCAGGGGTTCTTAATCTGTGGTACATGTACCACTGGTGGTACATTACAATGTTCTAGTGGTACAATTTAACATTTAACATTTTGTTTTCAGAAACACATATATTTTTCTTCAAGTTTTTGACTTTAACGGCTCTAGCTTTAATATTGAAATGACGACTTTTCCAAAAACTTCGAACAATTTCGCGACACATTGATTTTTAACGGCGAAACGCTTTTATGGTGGTACATATATTTTTGTTTCATATTTATGTAGTACAAAATTTGAAAAGTTTGAGAACCGCTGTTCTAGCGTAAATATCTGAAAAAATATGACTTCCACAAAAAAATGTTTATAACATCTTAATGAGAGAACAACATTGGGAACATTTTAAGACCATCCAGAACCGTTTAACATAAGCAGAAAAAAAGTTATGGACAAAATAAATTTTTTTCAATTTTTTTACGCTATTTTTTTATCGCCATCTAGACTGTGGTATTTGACAAAAAAATCCCTTTGCAGAAAGTCGTAACATGTGTTTTTACAATTTTTACAATTAGTAATTTTTAGCCCTATGGATAATTATTTTTTAAGTTTTGGTCTGTTAAAGTTGAGCTAAATTTTTGTTTTTTATGACATTTTCAATTTTTGGTCAATACCGCGAAAAGTATTGATTTTTGAAAAAAAAAATAAAGAGACAAGGCTTTGAGCAAATGTTCTTCCGAATAATTACCATTTTTTTTATCTTTGCGTTTATAACCGTCAATGTCATTTTTTAGGGTCAAATATTGAAAAAACGGTCATTCCAATGAAAAAGTTTGTCATAACATGATATTTCGGCGATATCCTAAGCTTTAAAATGAATTATTCTACATTATTTAATATTATCAGCCAAAAAAAGTTACGGGCAAAAAATACATTTTTTTTAGAAATGTACGAATATTGTGGTGAATATCGTATTTTTCTGCGCACTATAACTCGGGAGGGAACATTAATTCATTAAAAAAGGTAATTTATCAATTACGAATTTTTTTTCTTTTTTTTCACACCCCCACCTGCCACCACTCAAAACGCGACTAACGAAAGTTTTCTACTTCTAGACACCTTTACTAGCAATTTGCAAAAAAATTTAAGTCGATCTGATCAGTTACTAGTTTCTGCTCGATATTACAAAAAAAATTACTACCTTTCTTGGACTACTTGGTAAGTTTTACCCCCCCCCCCCATAAAAAAAGCTAAATCCGCCGTTGTTTGCCGACGACGTAACAGCACTTTCTATAAGTGAAGACCCTGTAACAGCATCTGCAAACTTGCAAAATCATCTGAACTTGCTCGATAATTGGTATACTCGATGGCGAATAAAAATAAACCAAAGTAAATCAATCCAAGTTACCTTCACTACACGACATAACACCTGTCCACCTGTAAATATTAATGGCGTACGCATACCAACAGCAAGTGAAACAAAATATCTTGGCCTCCACCTGGACCAAGCCTTACCTGGAAAAAACATATCCAAACCAAAAGAAGGCAACTTGATCTGAAGTTTCGACAAATAAATTGGCTCTTAGGTCGAAGGTCAAAACTTTCTCTTTCCAATAAGGTTCTAATATACAAAGCCATTCTTAAACTAATTTGGACTTATGGACTCCAATTATGGGGCTGCTCAAAACCAACATCATACAGATATTCCAATCCAAAGTGCTAATATCAATAACGAACGCACCATGGTATGTGAGCACACTTCATGATGACTTAAAAATTCCCCTAATCAAGGATGAAATCATCCGAATAACAATACTCAATACTCTGTTAGATAGAAGTAGATTGTAAATAAAGCAAACTCAAAATTAAAAAAAAAATGGATCAAAAATTATTTTCCACTTCATAAAATACATCTCTTGCATTTTTTTTGCAACGGTGTTCCACATTGTCTTCAAAACTAGTTCTTTGTAATTTTCACCGTTTTCTTTCTTCATATTCCACGCCCAATCTTTCAGGATTAGGTTTAGTTGCTCTAAATTTGTAGATTCCAAAAGCTCGTATTTTTAACGGTATTGTACACTTTTCTCAATCGCCAGATCAATATTAGTCATAGAATCACTTCCAAAGCGACTCATTTTCACTACATAAGCTGACTAGCACTGTTTAAAAACAATATTACAAAATTTATTGACAATAAAATCAGAAAAATAGTTTAGCGTCGTTTTCTGATGTCGAAGTTGTCTACTTCTCACCGATGAGGCACAAAAATGTCGAAACCGGTCTGGGAATGACAAGCTCCTCAAATAACAAAATCAAAGTGTTGGTTTGGTTAAAAACCTTCCAACTCGCGTCTAAATTGATGTAATTCAACGCCTGTGGGGGCTTTTGTCCCAGGAGTAGTTGTTTTCGATTTGAACGCGATTGCATTACAATATAATTGTATTATATTATTTGTGGGTACCGACTTTGAGATTTTTTCGATATTTAATTTGAAAAATAGGGCCACATTTGAGATATGGAAAAACTGTTTACTTTAAATTTACAGAGTTTTGAACCGCCCCATATACGAAGGTGTTAACGTCAAAATGACCTGCAGAAAAAGGTGTTTTTCGTGGGATTTTCTTCCACCTCAAACATTACATTCAGTTTATTCTCATCATTAACAAGAGAACGATCCTTTTGGTTAAATATAACACGTGGCCAAATTCCGGAATTTCTTTTCATTTTTAGTGACCGGATCGTTCTACATAGGGGAATTTTAAAACGCTCGCTGCTTTAATTAATAGAACTTTTACCGTTGCTAAAAGCGACGATAAAAAACTCAAATGCCATTAATCACTGATAAATAGAAAAAACTTTGTTATTAAGAAAAGGATTTTGTGCGACGAAAATGACAGTTTTTTTTTAAAGAAAATCGTAGAGGTACTGATTCAACTTAGTTCATTTTTTATGTTTGTGCAGTTTTATACTAAAATGACAAGATTGAATAGAAAAATTAAGTACAGGATGTCCAGTAAGTACAAGACCAAAACTTAAAATTGAGATACAATAACATTTAAAGTTCAAAGTTCAAATGACAAACCAGTAGATTCTTCATTTTCCCTTCATCGATTTTTGTCACAACAAATTTTTTAGAATCATCTTTGCGGCATTTCCAACATATTTACTTGTTACTTGTTCCATTTTGAGACCTATTTTACCTTTATTTTATCACGAAGTGATTTTTGCCCTTGGTCAGTGTCCAGTGTTCTACCTATTTTATGTTGTTGTCGTCCTCTCTTGGTTCTTATTTACGTATCTTATTCATATCTGTTGAATTGGGCTCTCATGGTAAAGATAGGCAAAACTACCTCATGCAAGTATACTGCTACCTCAGGAGTACCGCAAGGTAGCACCTTAGGTCAACTTTTATTTACATTATTCATCATCCCCCTTCCTGATTGCCTTTTTTAATCTTTGGTACTGCTCTTTGCTGACGTTTTCAATTTCTTTAAAATAATATCTTCTCCACAGGATTGCCTTTTATTACAGATAGATATAAATAATGTTAGTCGTTGGATCAAGGATAACAAAATGTCAATAAACATAAGTGCTCTGTTATGACTTTCTCGAGGAAATCTAACATCCTAAAACCAATTCTAAAAAGCATGTAAAATGGAATTAGATATTCATTATTTTTGGTTCCTTTCTTTAACCCATTAACGCCGGTGCGCAAAAAAAGTATCTATTCACGTCAAAAAAGGCTGAAAATGCTATACCCGGGATAAAATTGTCCGCTCTTTCCGAATTTGACATTACTTTTGAGTTTCAACCCTTCCTAAGAGGCGCAAACCGTGAAAATACGTAAAAATAAAAGAAGCGCAGACAAATGACCGAAAACCTAGTCCACTACCAGGCATAATTGCCAGAAATTATTATAATACAACTATATTTTATATTCCCAGTACAATCCGTGGGGTACGCAACCCCCCAGGGGTGGGCGCCTTCTGGGGTGAAAAAACCTTCGTAACCCAAAATTGATGGGTTTTTGGGAAAAATTATATGGAACAAAAAGTGCATAGAAATTTCTCTATATTCATCGTTTTTTATTTATATACTAAATTCACAGATCTTATGGCCTTTGAAAATACAAAAAAACAGTTGAAACGATTTCCAAAACTTGTCTTTACAAATATAGGATATATTGATAAAGTAATAATCAAACAATCAAACCATTTGTTATGAAGAAAATTCATGTAAACAATCCATGCGCAGTATTGCTATTATATTTTGTTTTTTGGAATATAAACTTGAATCTTGAAACGAACTACTAGATATGCTCCGAAGAAAAGTCAACCACAGCTGCTTTTAATCTTATGCCATAATTTGGAGCTTTTATATCATTAATTTTTCGTCTGCTCCAAAATTTCAAAGATTCATGCTGAACACTCTCCCCAGCTTGTTCAGACCATAAACCGAGACCTTCTTCTTTATCTAAAAATTCAAGCGATTCTTAAAGATGACTCAAAGTTACATGAATTTTCAAAGTTTGACTCACACGACCCTACAGAAATCAGGATCCAATAACTTCACGGACTCCTGGAGTAATTTTTTGCACGCATTCCCCTCAAACACATCTCCATGGTAATTTTTCGAGATCAGACCCAGATGTTGGGGCCATAGAAGGGTTTTCTCTCTGCCCAACTGCGGCACAAGCCATGTCCAGAACATATGGTTTACGAACCCTTGATTATTACTTTATCAATATATCCTATATTTGTAAAGACAAGTTTTGGAATTCGTTTCAAATGTTTTTTTTTGTATTTTCAAAGGCCATAAGATCTGTGAATTTTTAGTATATAAATAAAAAAACGATGAATATAGAAAAATTTCTATGCACTTTTCCATATAATTTTTCCCAAAAACCCATCAATTTTGGGTTATGAAGGTTTCTTCACCCCAGAAGGCGCCCACTTTACCCCTCATTTACACCCCTGGGGGGTTGCGTACCCCACGGATTGTACTGGGAATATATAATATTTTCACGGTTTGCAACCCTTTTTCACCCCTTAGGAAGGGTTGAAACTCAAAAGTTATGTCAAATTCGGAAAGACCGGACAATTTTATCCCGGATATAGCATTTTCAGCCTTTTTTGACGTGAATAGATACTTTTTTTTGCAAGTGTCCGGATGCGCCCGTGCCGGCGTTAATGGGTTAAAGAAAGGAACCAAAAATAATGAATATCTCGAGCACATGAACCGTTATGATTTCAAAGCAAAGTTTTCCTGATTTCTGGGCAGCTACTCCATAGTTCTACCATTTCAGTTTTTTCGTTATCGTATGGAAACCTAAACCACCTTCCAGAGCACCGTGCTCTATAGCCTTCTTAAATATAAATATAACATTGAAGGAGTCAAGCTGGAACAAAATAGTGAAATCAAAGATCTAATCTCTCAGAGGGATATGAAGTTCAATTAGCATTATTCCAAGATGGTCAATAGGGCATTTAAATATTTAGGATTCATCATTACAAATAGTAAACCCGAAACAAGTATCAGGCTTTATTAAGTGAGACCACATCTGGAGTATTTGGATGCCTTTAGCCTTCAACTCATGTTGACCGAATCGAGAAAGTGCAGAAGAGATTCTTAAGAAACCTTATGTCAGGAAAAACCGTACATACCCATATTTGGTCTCATACAAGTGCAAGATAGCTTTGAATTCAGGAGTATGTTGAAAAGAAGAAATTACCAAGCTTTGTTATTTGTATACTATCTTTTAAATTTTATAAAATACTAAGTATGTGATTTAATTAAGTATATACACAACATAAACGTCCCTACAGTCAATCTAAGAATCTTGAACTATGTTGTTTTTCAAATAGATCTAGTCAGAATATCGACGGCCCATTGTGGCTAAACGGTTAATATTTTTAAAATTTTGTTTAGTCATGGATATGTGGGTTGATAAAGGCTACATTTTAAAATTATTTTAAATTATACAGGTTGTTCCAAAAAAGTGTGGCGTGTCAAAGTTATATTATTTCTTATGGAAGACCCTATATTTTGTTGCATTTATAGATTATAGGTTAAAAATAAGATAAACTTTCTTATGTATTCCCTATACCTAAGCTTTTTACTTTTCAAGATATTTTGATATTTCTAAAAATGGAAGCACTTACAAGAAAACCAATAACTTCGAAACCTATGGAATCAGCCAAATCTAATTTTAACTGGAAAAAATTAGACTAATAATTGAAAGCAATAATGTATTTAGAGTTGTTTCAAATTATACAGAGCGTCCAAAATGGGGCGATTCTCTAATGACATATTCAAACGACAATATCGTTCTTATTTTAAATAGGACACCCGGTATTTTATAATCCTTTTATGAAGCAAATTCCATAACCTTTTAAAAATTATAAAGGTTTACTATGCCTTAATCTATTAATTTTGGAGTTATTGTTATTTTTGTCAAATTTTACATTATTTTTCCACAGTAATGCATAAATATAATACCCTGTATTTGATCAGCTTAGACTATGATCCGAAAAAATTACAGATGAATCCACTTTTCATAATAATGGATTAGTTAACCGTCATAACTTTCATTATTATGATACTCAAAACCAGCATTTGTTCCACACAATAGATCATCAGAACCGGTGGAACATTAATGTATACGGTGGAATTATAGGCGACCAAGTTATTGACCCATATTTTTTGACGGTCATTTAAATAGGAGGAAATTTTTGCAATTTTTAAGAAAAAGTTTCTAGGAACTGTTGGAAAATGTATCATTAGATATTAGACAAAAAATGATGTTGCAATAGTCTAAGCTGATCAAATACAGGGTGTTATGTTCAGGCATTACGGTGGAAAAATAATGTAAAATTTAACAAAAATAAAAATAACTCCAAAATTAATAGACCTTTATAATTTTTAAAAGGTACTGGAATTTGCTACATAATAGGATTATAAAATACAGGATGTCCTATTTAAAATAAGAACGATATTGTCGTTTGAATATGTCATTAGAGAATCGCCCCATTTTGGACGCCCTGTATAATTTTAAACAACTCTAAATACATTATTGCTTTCAATTATTAGTCTAATTTTTTCCAGTTAAAATTGGATGTGGCTGATTCCATGGGTTTCGAAGTTATTGGTTTTCTTGTAAGTTCTTCCATTTTTAGAAATATCAAAATAAGTAAAAAGATTAGGTACTTATAGGGAATACATAAGAAAGTTTATCTTATTTTTAACGTATAATCTATAAATGCAAGAAATAATATAACTTTGATACGCCACACTTTTTTGGGACAACCTGTATAATTCAAAATAATTTTAAAATTTAGTCTTTATCAACCCACATATCCATGAAGAAACAAAATTTTCAAAATATTAACCGTTTAGCCACAATGGACCGTCGCGTCTTCCGCGACTCACCCTGTATACTTTTTTCTTTCCTACTATCGTTACCTGTAATTTGGTGTTTGTAATGAGAACAATAAATAAAAATAAAATCTTCCATGTATCAGGGCGTGTCATCAATATCTCCAATTTAAAAAAAAATTCTTTATATTTTCTCCTAAATTGTAAACCGTTAATGTTTTTTCAGTTATTAAACGTTTTGTTTTTCTTCTTGGTACTTGAAAATGATTATCTGTCTTGTAGTTCTCAATGAAAAATTATAACATTTTGTCATCATTTCACTTCTTCTTCCTCCCTCTATAATTGATATCATTTTGTATACAAGAATTCATCATCATCATAGTATCCACTAGTCTCTAATAACAATACGTTTCGATCCATAAATAACTATTTTATAAATAATCGTAATTTAATAGGTTGAGGAGTGTGCTGGTTGTTTGTAGCAATTTGTTTCTTTTTTAGAAATACTTAATCCGACATCAATAAGTGAGAAGTGCGATGTAGGTAATTTGGGGTACCGGGTGCCAAATAAAAGGTAATGGATTATACGCAATCTTTACTGCAAAATCAATAAAACGATTATAGAAACTATATAATTTACTCGAGTTCGTTCCACATTCTAAAAATAAATACTAATGGACTTATAAATACACATTGTTCCGGGAATTACATTTTACCCACAAACTTAAATCGTTAAACAACAAAAAGAAAAATAAAGTAATTTTAATAATAGTTCGAATAAGGAGTAATTTAAAAAAATAAATATATGTTGAAGTAGTCTAAAGAAATTTTCCAGCAGACTAATTTTAAATTCGACTACTAGTTATAGTCAAAAATGCGATATATTTGCTTCATTTATTAAGGGTGTTTCTGTTACGAGGGGGGGGAGTTGTCTTTTCGTTCCTTTTAAGCCATTTCAATGAATCCAAAATTGTCAGTTACGGGGGTGTATCAAAAAATATTAAAATTGAAAATTTTGTTGAAGTCGGAATATCTTTTTAAAAATTGGTATGTTGACGTAAAATGTCATTATTATAATGAAATCGCAATCGCTTGCGTTTTTGCAGTCTTGCACGCTTTTGAGCTTTTTTTGGTGGTTTAGTTTCTGGCAGCGTTAATTGGGTGGTCTCAACATCCAAGATTTTGTCCAGATTCCACATGTTTTCTTCTTCCTTTAACACATGCTCGATTGCTTTTTGCCAATTTTCCTTCGTAACAAGTGATATAGAGGTTTCTAACAATGCTTCTACATCTTTTAACTTAAATGTCGTATTATGTAGACCTACATATCCTTTAACTTGTGCCCATATCAATTCAATAGGATTTAATTTGCAGTGATAGGGAGGAAGACGCACAACATCAATACCATGTGTTTTTGCAAGTTCATCCACTAACGTACTGGAGGCTTATTTAATTTCACAATTTCTAGTAGTTCTATTTTTAATGATTTTTCTGGAAAGTGAATGTTTCTGTCTGTCAGCCACTTAATGATATCATCTTTCTTCCATGAATTATTTGGCACACGTTCAATTAGACGGGAATGGTAACTAGTGTTATCCATTACTATAACTGAACCCGTTGGTAAATGTTCTATCATCTGCTGAAAATATTCTTCAAAACATCAGCGTTCATATCTTCATGGTAGTCTCCGGTTTTTTAGATTGAAATATTAAAGAACCACGTTTTGAAAACCCGTCATCACTTCTAATAATTAGACGTCGTCCTTTACCGGAAGGAACCTTCAATCCTGTAGATAATCCTTCCACAAAAGCCTGTAGTGAAGATTGAATGTTTGTGTCCTGCCACATTTTGCTAACTGTGTAACCTTCATTCACCCAGGTTTCGTCCAAATAAAATATTTTTTTGCATTCCGCACGTAATTTAAAAATGGTTCTGAGGAATCTCCGTCTCCAACAAACAATTTCCTTAGAATCAATAAGTGCTGCTTTCCTGTCCTGTTTATCCCACTTGAACTTCAAATCTATTAGAGTTTCCCGTAGTTTTGTTTTTCCCATTTTAGGAAAATACGGATCACTATTGATTGCGTCCAAAACCTTGGTATCTCTTTTTTTTAAATAAAATTCGTGAACTTTTCTTCTTAATTTTTTAATTTGTTCAGTAAATTCCACTTTTTTCTTACCTCCTGCATTTTTTTTTGGGGGGTTTAACAACTCCACTTTTTAATTCACTTATAACTTTATATATTACTTGTCTTTTCAACAGTATCGTCAACAGAAAACGAAGGATTTTCCATTCTTAGGCAATTATAAACAAATATTTTCTCATTAACTGACAACGCACACTTTTTTATACGTTTCACAGGTGTAAACTTTGAACTTGAACCACACTGCATGTTTCTATACTACTGTCACTGTTTTGGGAAGTTCCAAATAATGCCAAATTTGGAGACCCAAACTTATTAGGCCACACCCTTCAGATGGGCCTGTCCCAACTTATTGTAGATTTAAGTTAGCTGAGAAATTGTGTGTGGACTGTATATAGGTTGTAGCGAAATTATACACTGATTACTTGAATTTTATATATTAACGATAACTTCGTAAAAAACAAAACACTTTTCAACAAACATAGAATATAACAAAATTCAAAACTGTGTTTGCAATTGCTCAAAAAATAACTGAATGTGAGTACGGGTATGTATGTAATATTATGCAATTTGTATAAGTTAAAAATTGATGAATTTATTACGTATGAAACAGTCCAATGATTGCGACCTGTTTCTACGGAGTCTGATGTTGTACTGATTTGATTTTAGATTTATTTGAAACGCTTGCCGTTGGACGAAATCCCTCCGGCCAATTACCGCTAACCGTTTGCGGCTTTATTGATGTGTGCTTTTTTTTTGTTTTATCTCTCTGGTAGCCTGTAGTCGCGCCAGTGTGTCGCCGTATATGTAAAGGCGGTTGCCAACAAGGGCGGCTTTTAGCATTGATGTTTTATCTCGTCGGTGAGTTACTTCCGCGTTGATTATCTGCGCGATGGCCTTGAATCACGATGCGTGTTGTACTGTTGCTATGCTGGGCACTTAGGTGTGCGGTTTGGTTATTTTTTTTTCCTTTGTTGCCATGGGCGTAGGTAAAAATGTTCGATTTCGAACAGTCACTATTAACCGAAAATTACCACAACGTCTTACTATAATAGGTAATATAGAAGGCTAATCAAACAGGGTAGATAATATTAGGAACTGATCACGATACTAACTGCAACTGCCTATCTTATCTTCATTCAATGATGAATAACGATTTAAACAATTTAATTTAGGTATACCTAATAGTCAAATACCTTGTTGTTATTTTACTCAAACAGATAACTCTACCATTTACATAACAATCGCAAATAACTCAAAAAGCATTTTGTAAAGTGCCTACATACCGAAATAATACTCAATAATACATATTCAAAAAAAATATATTTTTAAATGATGATTTTATGTACCCCATAATTAATATATAGGCACCCACATCTGAACTTTCCTGTTCTGCCAGATATATTACACCGGCTCGATTGCGATTTTACTATAGCATTGCCATAGACTGAACAGATTGTAATGAAAGTATTAATAACATTTTAGATTGACAGTTCTTATTTTAAACAACACATCCACTGTCTTTAAATTTAATGTCATTTTAAACTTCAAAATTTTCATATCTTGGACCCCATTTTGAAAGAGTTCCCGAAGAAGAGATACGGAGGGGCACACAGGGCCGGCCCTACAATGAGGCAAACGGAGCCGTCGCTCCAGGCGCCGAGGCCCAGGGGGCGCCAAAGCCGTGTCATGTGAATAAAATTCCATTCCATGTACGTCAGAAGTTTTAATTAACTGACGTAGCAGTGCAATGCCAACGAGCATGACGATTTTGAATCGATAAATTAAACACAAAGTTAAGATATCGAGATCTTCCAAGTTTCATACTTGCACGCATAACTGATAATAGGGGTACTCAAAGGAGCGCCATAATTGGATCTCGCTCCATTCTAGAATAGGGGTAATCAAAGGGGCGCGATAATTGGCTCTCGCTCCAATCTAAAACTGGCCTCGGGCCAGCTCTGGGGGCACATCAAACCCTAAGCTTACTTTTTGATGCTCTATCAAAATCTGAAGTCAGAATTTTAAAATTCATGAACACAAAAAAGCTACACACACACACAGAGAACGAATTCAGATACCGAACAAATTTGTTCGGTGAAAATCTATAAAATGACTGCCAAGTTTGACATTTTAGATTTCCTTAAAATGTATCAAAAATTTCTCTATTTATGGGACAGCTCATGATATTCAGTGTCACGACGGTAAATGTCATGCAATATCTCATCATTCAATGCCGCGACATTGGTGTTGCCTTTTGAACGTCTGAACGAGACTTTACTGAACTAATCTACTAATTGTAGTGAATTTCTTTTTCAACTGCAAATTACAAATTAACGAACGATTTGAGAGAAACTAAAAAGAACTCTTGCAACACAATATTGTTTTCTCTAGTATTTCTTTTCGTCGAGAATTCCAACCTAAAATGATTACCGGTTAGTTTTTCTTAGGGAATGTAGTTTTAATTCCCATGCAACACGTAAGGGTCAGATAACCTAATTTTGCAGCACGTCCACGCTCTGAAGACCGTCTTCAAGTTTAAGCGTCGTGACCGCAGAACCAGATTGTAAATTTCGTTAGTTTTCCCAAGAAATCGCAGCTTTGTTGTTTCTCTTCTATCTCAAATAAAAATGTCAAATTCAGGTGCAAAAATTTATTTGTAGGTTGTGGTATTTGTACACACTCGAAATACAAATAAAGTGAAATTTAAATTTCCTTATTAATTTTCTACCAAGCTGTACAATTTTATTATAACAAGCTTTGTTTTATCCTTATTTATCTTTTTATACCTAAAATTATGTTATTTTAATTTTTTGAGTTTTAACTTCTACTGAGGTTTCTTATAAATGCATTAGCAAATGAGGTTAAAAATTATTTATAGACAGAATGAAATTGTAACATCTGATTTAGAGAAAATCCCTTTTCTCTGTCACAAATAATTCACTAACGGTTAGAAAAATTTTCCCTCAAGTTCGCCAACTTACTAATTGAACAAAGTTTTACCATTCGATAAAATCATGTTGTTCTCGGACGGTTTCTTTACAGGGAGTAACAAAGAAGTTATAGACTAAAATGCAATTGTCAGTTATACGTTACAAAATAATGAAAAACTTTATTTCATTAACGCGTCATACCTTCATACGAGATTTCCCCTTGACCGCGCTGCAAAAGTACGCGTGCCTAAATATAAATCTTTTCCAAAGATTGGCAACACAGCAAAATACATTTACCAAGAGATATTGCCACCGAATAAATAAATTATTTATGCATTCTTAGTAGCCAATGAATTGAGGTATGTTTTCTTTGATTCAACCTACAAAAATGCAAGATTTTGAATCTGTTACGCACAGAAAAGCCTAGGTCTAACAAATAAAGAAATGATTTTTTCTTTTGTCAAAATATTTTTAATTTTTTTATTTTTATTGTATAAAAGATTGTTTTTAATTTTTTTAAGCAATTTTATTCATTGATAGGTACCCTTGATTTAAAATATTAATCAATAAATTGTAACCCAAAAATAGTGGAATAGAAAATGGAAGAATAAAATAAACGTGGTAGAAAAAAACGAGATTTATTGGAATTTCACTTGCTGTTCTTGGATCCACTAACTCCGGTAGAAAATAATTGAAGAAAAAAATTTTCAACTTTATAAATCTAAAAAAAATATGAGAAATAAGTACATTTTCAATTTGAAAATTATATGTCACCTCTTTAACTAGACAATCTTTCGGGATCCATATAACGAAAAAGCATTTCTTATGTATTATGAGTTAACAATTTGTTATAAACAAATTCTGACCAACATTTTTTTTCTGTAAGTAATTTACAGAAACAGCGATATGTAACAAACTGCTGAAAAAAATTGTCTTTAATAATTCCATTTCATCCTTATATTATATCGAATAATTTTTGGATTAAAAAAAATGTAATTCAAAAAAATAAAAATATAGTTATTGTATAAAAATTTTGAAGATAGAGCCGAGGAAATTTGATCAGAACATCTATTTATTCTTAAATAAACAATAGAGCACTTTCAGTTAAAAATATATTATAATGAATCCAGGAAACTATTTTTTTCTGTCAAAACTGCATTATAAAACTTGTGGCAAAGGATACTGTAAAAACTAGAAAATATGCAATTCCTATATTTTAAAAATAATCAAATTCTTACCGAAACATTACTCGACAATCTTTTGGTACTCAAGCATTTTTCTCGTTTACTGTTCTCTCCCTTTCTGTTTTTCGGACCATAATTTTCTTTAACTGTATGACTCATAACACCAATCAACAATTGCCCTTATAATCCCTACACCACACTAACTCACTTTACTCCTAGATACGTATTTTTATCCCCATACGAACTTAAATTAAAAAAAAAACTAATTTTTCCATATCTATTACATATATTTTTTTCACACCATCTTAAAGTCGAGGTTTTCACGAAGAAAATGAGCACTGATAAATGTTAAAAAATAAAAATTTGTAAAATAACTTTTTCGATTGAAAATTAGGCTTTTTTTTTAATTTAAATTAGTATAAAATCGAAAAATAAATATTTTGCTCTGAAAAAATTACAGCTTACTTTAAAACACAAAAAAGAAAGTTTTTACAAAAGTTTCATAAAAAAAAATATTTTAGCGGAGAAATAATTAAAAACTGTTTTTAGCGATTTTCTCGATAATTTTGAGGTTGTATTTATTTTAAATTAATTAAAATCAATGTGATCGAGACTTTCTCCAACAATCATATTTAATAAAATATAATTAAAAAAGTTTTAAAAACTAATAAATTTCAAAAAGTACTAACTTTAAAACCTTAAATAAAGTTAAAACAAAAAAGTAAGAAAATTCTACCACACCGATCAATAAAATCAAAAATAATTTGTGGGACGCCCCTGAAAAAGGATTAAAATTAAACTAATGGGTTTGTATATTAATCTAATGACAATATCCAATATCCAAGAATGTTTGAATTCTACAAACTTAGGAAAGGTGGCAGCATAAATCGGATGAAGATTTTCAAATCTTGGCTGCGTTTTTATTCAAAAACAGAAAAGATTTCATGAAAATTGTTATTTTTTAGCCAATCAGGTGGTATATAAGAATACCGAAAAATCATTATTTTTACGATTGTGTAGGTTCACTCCATTTTTTTTAACGTAGAAGGAAATCATTGACTTTCCGGAATTGCAAAAAATGAGACTTTTTTGTGATAAACGGTTCTTACTGAAAAAAAATTCTGGGACATGAGAAAGCACAGCCAGTTTCACCAAGGTAGTGAATACTCTTAAAGATTATTTTTAATAATAAAACACCTTCTAACCTAAAGGTGTGCTCTGACCTGGATCTAAGAAAATGTTTGTTAATGTTCTTTTTGTTGCAGCTACCTATGACATTATGGCCTATTGAGTTCAATTCTGATTCAGGACATAGTGAATTATCTCGGGGTAAGTAGTATCTTATGTAATATGTTTTTATTTTTAATTAATCTTCAACCCTTAAAGAGGGCGCTCGAGTTAATTCGGGCGCTCTAAATAGGCTAAACTGTCGAGCGGAGTCGTATTTTATAGTGCTCTAATTTTCACACTCGAATATAATCTAGAATTGAAAATAACGATTAGTCGTGACATATTCAAGATATTTGAGACTGACTGCTGGCCTTTTACTAGGAAAGTTTATCTAATCCTATTAACTTATCAGTTGTAAAAAATAAAAATGTTGAATAATTTTTCATTTTTTCAATTTTACAGCCTGTATCATGTTTGTCTGATTTACTAACAATATATCTAAATGTCCAAAGTTTTTCTTTTTATCGAAACTTTGTGCGACTTTGGTTTCTCTTTTTTTTCTTCTTCTGTGATCCCCGTAAATTAATAGGATCCATTAATTATTTAATCCATACAATTTTTCTTTTGCAGGAATTCTTGGAAAATTATCGTTTCATTAAACCTGACCCTATACCCTAACATAGCCAACAATTAAACCAATTGAGCATTAAATTTGGTGTTGCTTCAAATATAATTCTTTAAAACCTCTAAAACTTTTAAACTTTTCCAATATTAATGAATTCGCGACTTCGAAAAATAATTTAAACTTTAAAAGCACCAAAGATACTTTCACCTTCAATTCTAGTTCTTATATCTCATGAGTTTTGTCTGGAATGAATAATTCATCTTTACTAGTAGTAATATTTTATTTAGATATTGATTTTTTTTTAGTTCTTTACTCACACTCAAACTTATAGTCTAAGAGCTGGTTAACCGTTATTTTTAAATAGTTTATGTTCATTTATGTAGTTGCAGAAAAGAACAACCACTTTTTTATTTTTCTTTTCTTATTTCTCTTTCGAAAAAAACATATTTTTATCGTAAGTAATATCATAAGGGCATCTAATTTTTCCGAAAAAATCGAAAAAACACGTTGCTAAGTAATATTTTAGCAAGAAGCATGAATGCTGGTGGCAAGAAAAATCCGAGTTGAAGACGAGGATTTTTGCAACTGCACGAATGCATTTTGTTAAAAAAATATTACTTTGCATTGTGTTTTTTCGATTTTTTTCACAGGAAAAATTAGATGCCCGAATGGTATTTGACAATACTATTTCATGAGTAACAGATTATTCTGCATACACATGGCTTACAAAACATACTACCTATTATATATGCATACATAATAAATATGTAGGTATTAATTTGAAAACCGAAAAACAGGTAATTTATTTAATCACAAATACTACAAACTTAATTAGGTATTTCTGGTACAATTAAAATATAAATTGCAATTTTGGTACACAGTAGGAGTATTGTTTGAAATCTTTGTTAACTCATTAATAACGTTGGGTGTAGGTAAATCATTGTTGTTGATGGGTCCAGCTGTAGAGTGAGAAGCTCGAGGAGTGGCTGCAGGATCTTCTGTTTTCTGTTTTTTAGCTGTGCAGATAAGGCTTAATTGGGTTGGCTGAACTGTGTCCAGTATTTTTAATTAATTGTTGTTCACCCATCCCTCCTTTGGCCAGGTTACTGACTGCTGTCGACCGCATAGAGTGGTTTGTTATTTCTATTTCTTTTGTATTTAGTTCTGCCTTCTCTGCTGCTTCTTTAGTCCATTTTGAAAGTTCGTTCTTTCCCACTGGAGTGTTTTTGTACCATCCACTAGATTGTTCTTTGTTCCATGATGGGTTTACTGTTAAGAATAATCTATCAGTTGTTATTCTAAATGAACGTTTAACCATTAGAATTTTAAAAAGACGGAATGAACAAAAGGTAGGGTTCTTCGTGTTGGGGACCAGCCATTTACTATCGGCCATTTTTTTTTCTCCACCCTGGGCAGTTTTATTTTATTCTACTCTTCCTAAAAAGTAGGATTTTTGAAAATCAGTTATTTGAAAAAATATGTAACTATGTTATCTACCTGTTTTAATCCCAGAATTATCCACTCCCTCTTTAAAATAACGAACTCTGTAATTGAATGCTTCTCCCCCTCTCCAGGCAAGTTCTACTGAAGCGATATGGTAAAATTTTCACTGGAGTCCCGCCGGAGTGTCTTCGTCCCATAATAAAACCATTGCGTAGTATTCTTCCAATTTTATTGGCGCACATCTGCAAATTCCTTCGTTTCGCATTACGATCTTCCTACTAGACTTGAAGATAATATCTTTAAATGGATCAAAAATTATTTTCCACTTCATAAAATTCATCTCTTGCATTTTTTTGCAACGATGTTCCACATTGTCCTCACAACTAGTTCTTTGTAATTTTCACCGTTTTCTTTCTTCTTTCCAAAAGCTCGTATTTCTTTGCCTTGCAGAATTCCGTAAAATGTTTCCATATTGACGTATGGGTTTTAACGGTATTGGACGGTACACTTTTCTCAATCGCCAGATCAATATTAGTCATAGAATCACTTCCAAAGCGACTCATTTTCACTACATAAGCTGACTAGCACTGTTTAATAAATAAAATAATAATAAATAATTTATTTAGTCCTTTGAAGAACACTACAATGTTGTCGGACACGTCACAAATTGATTAAGGCAAAACTAAAATTTTGTAGTACATAGTACATTAAAATACAATATAAAAATATGTAAAACGAAAATAGTTTTTACATAATAAATAACAATTTTACACATTTAAAACTTACACATTGACTTTGTTACAAGAAATCATAGTAGTAAAATTCATCTAATGTATATGGACATAGTTCAATTAATATATTTTTTATGTTTTTACTAAACAATTTTAATGTTAAATCCCTGACATGAGGAGGAAGATGGTTGAATAATCTCAATCCTGCAAAACTTATAGATTTAGTGCTTACATTTAAACGGCATAATGGTACATGAAAATTATCCTTCTTTGTTGTATTATGATTGTGAATTCAGTTATTTTTTATAAATTTTTCTTAATAAACGTACATCAGTAATTCAAAAATGTACAATCCTGGAACTGTTAAAATATTTTTTAAATAAGGGACGACAAAACTCAGTAGGCTTTGCCTTCCCATTGCACCAGATTATTCTTTTTTGGGAGATTAATAAATCTTTAATATGACAGGAACCACCCCACACTACTTGGGCGTGGTAGAATGTTATTAGACCAGATGCATCCAAGACCTCTCTTAAGTCCTTATTTGAAAACATTTTGTGTTCAGTATCTTACAATGTTCCCTGAATGTAAGGGTACTATCTATATGCACCCCCAAGAATTTAGTAGATTTAGAACTTATTTGTCTTATTTTGATAACAGTGAAATTGAATATAAGTTGTTTTGGAACGATTACACAGTAATGAATTTTGAACAAGCCATTCCGATATATTATTTAGACTAAGATTGATTTCATTTGTTTGAGTTTTATCAGGAAACAGAACTGTAGCATCATCTGCAAACATGGTAATAAATCCATTTCTTATTAAGAGTGGCAATTCGTTAATATAAATGATGTTTAAAAACAATATTACAAAATTTATTGACAATAAAATCAGAAAAATTGTTTAGCGTCGTTTTCTGGTGTCCTAGAAGACCATAATTACTTGTTATCAAAGGTATTGTAATTTTTGGTGACAACAGCTGTCAAGTTTTGCCGCGGGTAAACTCGAAAAAACTACTGACACGAGTTGTCATACACTTTTTTCATCTAGAAACTATTTGTAATTCAAAATTGCGCGTTTGTGATTGGTGGAAATTAAGACGAGGGAAATAGTCAATAGTAAAATCACAAGAGTATTTTTTTTAATTGATAAATTTCTCTTTGTATCGAAACATTTTGCCAATCAGTAAATTTACGAGAAAAACTGACATGATAAAATCGCGAAACCGATCAGATATGATCAAAAGCTTTTCTGACTTTAGACCTGAAGAGCTGTTTCAAACCTGCGAGAGACCTGGTTTAGAAACGGTTTGCACATTTATGACGGAAATTTGCATGGAGAAATTGGGATAAAGTACCGTGGCTCTTTTTATGACATATTAAATATTTAACACGTTTTTTTTGTCAAAAATTTTGCAAAGCAACTTCAGCCAGACTGTCATACGCTCAGGTATGACAAAAATTTCGTCTTACAAAATTTCAACCCTCACAAAATACTTTGAGCAAATCGTGCATCAGCTCTCCTACTATTAGCTCTGTTATTCAATAAATCTAGGCTAATCCTTTTGCTGTATACGTGTATGCATTTGAATCAATAACATTTTCTATTCTACTTTATTCACAAAATCAAAACTATGGTTACCCCATAATATATAGAAAAAGTAATTACAATGCTTTTTACTATCGATGCTTTCCAAGAAAGAACATTGTAATATAAATCTTACATAATAAAGTTCAATTAAACTTTCTTGAATACTTTTAAACTCTATAGGTACATATATGTATAATAATAGTATTAAAGGACCAGGCAGTCGCCTTATGGAGAAATGGGTTCCGGTTAATTTGCCTGAATTTTTGGTATGTCGACTTCCTGAACAATAGTGTCCATGGGCTTGTGCCCTATGGCCAGTTTTCAACTTACAGGGTGATGAAGTTGAAAAATGGCCATTTTTTAAAACGTATTAAAATGTAATTTTCTTTATGTATTAAGGATTGTTTGCTGTAATAGTATTCTAATAACATCAAATAATATTGCTTTGTGTAGAAAAAGTATTATTTGATACAGGGTGATTCAAAAATTACCAAAAAAAATTGTTGATGCTGTGTATTCTACTTTACAGTGGGAATATGAAAATATTAATATTTGGTCTGAATTTACTTTGGTTGGACTTATTATAACAAGATATAAAAACATTTTATACAGGGTGAGTCAAAAAGTTGATTGTCTCTGCAGGTTATTTTTAATAAAATTTTATATATTTTGTAATACAAGTCATTAGTCGACATTGAACCATTATCAAAAATATATAATTTATAAATTAAATACAGGGTGATTCAAAAGATATTTAAGGTTGAAAATTACAAAAATTGATTTTTTTTGCGAATAACCCTGTAATTTAATATTTCCTCCGTTAATTTTTCTAATTTTTTTTTATTGTCTTTAATTTGAGTTTGATAGTCCCCTATAGAAGTTTTGCGAAGTTTTTTTATAGCGTCTTTATTATGACAAGCCTGTCACAATGTATACGCTTATACCTGTGCTCATAAATACAGGGTGACCCCGGGGTGTGTGCATGCTCCATAACTTTTTTTCTACCCAAGCTATCGATTTGATATTTTTTTAAACGATAGGTTCGACAATGAGGCACATTCTAAAAATATTTCCATTTATATACAGGATGTCCCAAATAAGATACACAACCAAGTTCAGTTTTTTTAAATATTTTAAATATTTTTGTTACATATTTAGATTCGCCATTAAACTGTCGATATAACGCACCAGGTTTATTCGACCTATTTGCAATAGTTTTTGACTTATGTCAATTTATGTGTCAAAATAGCGTTGTGCAGAGATCCACAAAAAAATTCAGAACTTCAGAACTATTAAGATAACTTAATCAACTTTTTTCCAGTCGATTCCTTAAGCTTTAGAGATGTAGACGAACTCGGAGTCGATGTTCTATCGCCTACTACGATTTTTTGAAAATGACAAATAACAAATAGCAATAACTCGACTTTTTAAAATGCATAACCCTATATTTTATTAAATCGTTGCATGGCATTTTTTAAGAGCTTTTTGCTGATATAGGGTTTGTGGGGTTTATTTTGTAAAACTTGCGAGATTTATGCAAAATAAGAAATGTTTGACGGTTTATTCGAGAAAAAAAGGATTCGAGTAGGCCGCTGTCGTAAAATTTGACAGATTCATACAATTTTGAAAAGAAAATGTTTCAACAAAATCAAATTGTAATAGAAACAGAAATACATTACAAATTAAACAATTTTAGTAATACCATTTGCAAGAACATGAAAGAAAGATTAATAGGAAACATTATAAACATTTTTGATTTATAACAAATGCTCGTAGGTCACCGTCACCGTCACCATCATGTTCCACACAAAAATCATTACTTCATGTTCTTGTAAATAGTATTACTAAAATTGTTTACTTATAAAATGAAATTGCAATATAAACAGAAATACATAACAAAGTAAACAATTTTAGTAATACTATTTACAAGAACATGAAATAATGATTTTTGTGTGGTACATGATGGTGACGGTGACGGTGACCTACGAGCATTTGTTATAAATCAAAAATGTTTACATTGTTTCCTATTAATCATTCTTTCATGTTCTTGCAAATTGTATTACTAAAATTGTTTACTTTGTAATCTATTTGTTTCTATTACAATTTCATTTTGTTGAAACATTTTCTTTTCGAAATTGTATGAATCTGTCAAATTTTGCGACAGCGACCTACTCGATTCCTTTTTTTCTCGAATAAACCGTCAAACATTTCTTATTTTGTATAAATCTCGTAAGTTTTACAAAATAAACCCCACAAACCCTATATCAACAAAAAGCTTTTAAAAAATGTAATGCAATGATTTAATAAAATATAGGGTGATGCATTTAAAAAAGTCGAGTTATTGCTATTTGTAATTTGTCAGTTTCAAAAAATCGTAGTACGCGATAGAACATCGACTCCGAGTTCGTCTACATCTCTAAAGATGCGCTAAAGCTTAAGGAATCGACTGGAAAAAAGTTGATTAAGTTATCTTGAATAATTCTGAAGTTCTGAATTTTTTTGTGGATCTCTGCACAACGCTATTTTGACACATAAATTGACATAAGTCAAAAACAATTGCAAATAAGTGGAAGAAAACTAGATGCGTTATATCGACAATTTAATGGCGAATCTAAATATGTAACAAAAATGGGGGGTTGCCATTTAAAAAACAGAACTTAGTTGTGTATCTTATTTGGGACATCCTGTATATAAATATAAATATTTTTAGAATGTGCCTGATTGTCGGTCCTATCGTTAAAAAAAAACATCAAATCGTTAGCTTGGGTAGAAAAAAAGTTATGGAGCATGCACACACCTCTGGGTCACCCTGTAGGTGTAATGTTTCCTCACCACCATAGAGGTAGAGTTTCTGACGCGCTCTTTTTTAAGTGGTGTCCCCAATAGCCTAATCCCTTTTTACCTGTAAAATGCAGTTCTATTTGTAATAAAACAAACAAATATATAAAATAAGTACTTCAAGGATCGAATACTAACAAAAACAAATATAAATACAAATCGTTGCATTAGACATAACCGCATCTTATTCATAACTAAACTAATTGCTTGTCGAGAAGGATATTGAAATATAACTTTAAAAAATTATCTGATATGCCATGTATAATATTTATGAAAAAACTTGTTAAAGTATTTTCTTGTTATATTTTTATTATTATATTATTATATTTGAATATGTTCCCATGAAAATCATTGTAACTATACATACAATGTTATTTACATAATTGTTTGTACAAGTACATGGGTATCGATGAATGGTAAGTGATATGAAATGAAGCAAATACAATTGTTATTTGTCTATTATTTAATGAAAATAAATGAAATTTACATTTGTGCAATTTTACAAACTACATAGACATTTTAATAAAACATTGCACACTTGGGAGGTTCTCAAGAGAATTGAAAACCAAAACATATTTTTACAAAAGAATAATAAACCAGTGGGTGAAATACTAATCTTCAACATTAACTTACAATGTTATTTTTCCAAACTAATGAAAAATTGTATAATTGTATCACAACTTAGAATAAACTCATTTTGACTCAAATAACAAATTTTTCGAGAAAAACATTGTATATTACTTTACAATGTTTCAATGAATAGAACTCAATCAATGATAAAAATTTGCGATATCGTAACTTATGTTATAGTTCTCGCAATCGCTTTAGTCCAGCTATGTAAAAAGTTCTATAAAGTGGCTATCGAGTGTTCTACTTTAATAAATAGCTCGGGAACCAGAGAGTGGAAAGTATAAATTAAAAAAATAAAAGCATGTGCAATCGCTAAGTTGTAAACGACTAATGGCTCGGCTACACGACCAAATCATGGTTTAACTGTTCGGCATCCTTTGAAGCAGTCAATTAAAGGATGCCGCGTCCGCTTAAAGAGTATGAGGTTTTTTTTGGTAGCGACAAAGGCGCCGCGTTTTAAAGCTGTTAAATTGGAGATACTATATGTATTACACGAACTATACCACGTTTAAACAACAAACTGAAGTAGCAGTTAGGATGATATTATTTTGTCTAATAATAATAGATGCAATTGAGATACAATGAAAATTCTTGGACTCAAATAAAGATCGTTCTTTAGTGAAGCTATTTGAGTTATAGACGGAAAAAATGGTAACTTGAGTTACAATGTTATTCATATCAGGTGTCGATATTTTTCAACGATTATTTTGACCAAAAAATTTAGCGACCAAATTTTTTTTGACCAAAATTTTTATCAATACCTAGTAAAAACACAAGAGCTTTTTTATGATCGTATAAATTTCTCTTTGTATCGAAACATTTTGCTAGACCAGTTTTTAGAGTAAAATTACTGATGGAAAAATGTTGACATAAAAAGAAATTTATCCATAAAAGAAAAGTTCGCGTCTTTTTTGATGAGTTAAATTTTAAATTTTATAATTGTTTTTTATAAAATAAAATATAAATTAAACTTCTTTAAATAATAAAATTAGGATATATAAGTTCTTCCTTGATTTTAACAATCATATAATTGTATTTTAATCTACTTTGTTGAAATGTTCTTGTGTTTCCTGCAGTTTTTTTCCTACGTGGAAAAGTTTTTACTTTTTTTACTTAAAATAAATTAAATTAAAATAAATTTCTTAACTCCGTGTAACTTAACTTAACTGTCATTGTGACTTTTATAACACCATAATTTTTCCACATAGGGCCTGATGATGACGATGGTTTAATCGTCGAAACCGGTCGCTAAATAAAATAACTTGTGAGAGATAAAGGACCATTGTTTTCTTCCTAACCTCATTACCTACTACTCACATATGGCTAACCCCACTTTAAAAAAAAAAAAAGAAAAAAAATAGATAAATTAACGACAGAATATAAGAATAAAAAACAAAAACTTTATTTTTATTGAACAATTAATAATATGTCGTATTTTCATTTTGATATGAATCTCTTAAATTATTAACAAGGTCTGGTTTCATTGATTGTGATGATGAGTGCCCTGTTATTTTTATTAAATACAGATTCTTTTTTATTTTATTTTATTTTATTATCAAAATCAATATAAAAAATGGTATTGAAATAATACTTTATTCGTCAATAATAATAATCATCATCATCAAGAGGGAAAATCTAAGATTGGCAGTATGGCAGTTAAGCAATAACAAGGAAAACGAACAACGAAATAAAGTAGCTTGTCAAGCGAGAAACGTGTTAGATACATCAACGAAGGCTCTGGATAAAATAAGATCAAATAGACGAGAGTATAGGGATAATCGCAGCCGGTCGCGATAAGAGTTTCGAACAAGAATATGGCGAGGAAACACGCGTAATGTACCGGAAACAATAGTTGAAGAACTGCCGAAAGATTTCGCGGTTTCACGTACTCTGGATTTTCACTAAAGGATTTTTCTTGAATTACGTCTCTAAAAAATATCCTTTATAACAGGCAAATTTACGAATGTTCTTAGTCGTTTTATTTGCTTGGATGACGTGGAAAAATTATATCTTTCGGCCCTGCTCAAACAAATGACTTTCCGTGTAAATTTTCTATATGTAACATGTATTTTCTTTTAGGAATTTTTATTAAATGTGGTTCAATGAAATCTATTCCTTTATGATACCGTCCCAACGTTCTTGAATATGCGTTTGTTTGATAATCTTTCAATTCTCGATTTCGTAATAATGAGAAGTACGCCGCTTCGTAAATCCATTTTTATGAAAGGTTGACTCCTCAGAAAATAGCACGTAGTCAAGAAAATTGGCATCTTCTCGAAGTTTTCTATTTGCTCATTAAAAAGCCGAACTCGTTTGTTATAATCATGGTCCTATATTTATTTTTTTGGTAGGTTTACGGCCAATTTTATAAAGAAAACTTAACGGTCTCCAAAATTCACAGAGCTTCCTAAAATTATAAGCATTTAACCATCTTAGAGAACCATTTACTAAGCCACCCTCTTAAGCGTGATTGATTGATTAACGTTTAACATGTAACTATAATTCATCGAGGGTTGAACTGAAGGTCCAAAATATGAAAATAAATGTATGACATTGGTTTAAAAAAATATAAAAATCGACTAGGATTGTTTTATTCACCCTGTAATACAGAATAATTTTAGACAAATCTTCTACATCGCGTGGGCTAGCAGTAACGTAGGATCGACTGTATTTCTCACTAGACGTAAAATTTTATGGATAATGAGAATATTGTTGCCATATTCTAACTTCATAATCATTTGTGAGATGCCCTAGTCCTACCTACACAGTTTTATCATCTCATTTTCATAGCGGAGAATGGGAGAATGTATAAGCAAAATATGTAGTTCTATAAGTTTTTGACATGTGTGGTATTAACCCAGAGGTTCCCAATGTTTTTTGATTTGTGTCTCCTTAAATATTCGGATTCTTTCCGCGGCTCCCTTAATACATCAGATTTTTTTTAGCGGCTAGCTCCCACACCCAAGGGAAAGCCGTGCTTGTGTAATAGCCGTTTCAGAAGATGAGGATGGGAAAACAATGAAATACTCGAAAGTTGCTAAATTCTTGGAATTTTGTCAGCATACACGATTGAAATTTCAAGAAAATTGCAATTTTTTAATTGAATATTTCGCGGCTCCCCAGGGAGCCACGGCTCGTACTTTGGGAATTAACCCTTTGAATCACATGATTTTGTCTATAAAAAACCTCGAGTTGCACAGAAAAAATTAATAAAAAAAGGTAAAACAAGTTTATTTTACTTAAATCTTATGTTATTCTAGATGAAATGATTAAAAAATTATTAACTTTCAAAAGAAAGCCATACATACAACATATTTTGACGTAAATAAATGTTTGTTGTCATTGGGCGCGATTTTGTTATTTGGTTATGTCAAGGCAACCTATATTAACTAGATCAGATAAAATATTAACCTTTATAATTTGAACTGTCTGAGGTGGTATAGTTTTTCCATTTTCAATTGCAGAACAAAATGTATCCCGCTTTATACAAGGTACATTTAAAAAATTATGAATATATACAGGGTGTCCCATTAAGAATGGGACATAGAACAACCGCAGATTCTCCAATTCAAAATAAAACGACTAAGCGAAATATGCTTAGATAAAATGTTACTCGTTTCCGAAATACGGGGTGTTGAAGTTGAAAACTGAAAAATTATTAATGGCCATAATTTTTTTAATACACCGTATAATTTTACTCAAATCGACACACTTGTTAAATATCATAAAATGCACCTAACAGTAAAAAAAACAGTTCAGTACGCTCTACCAGTGGCGTACGGCAGGAGTAAGTAATGCTCGTACCCCTTCTAAATGTTACGCCGCTGTCTAAATTTTAATTTTGACTATAATTTTAATTTTTTTGATATTTTCTAAGTCAATAATGTATACTTGTTAGTTTGTTGTAAAGTCATTGTTTTTCGAGATATTCGCAGTAAAAATAGATAGACATGCACTTTTTATTTGTATTATTATTAATAATATTCATTTTTACAATTAATGATATTCGCGACCAAACATCTTTATTCTATTTTTTTTTATTTTTTTGTTCTGATTTGTAATGTTAAGTTCCTAATAGGCACGTTACGATTGTGAGAATATTTATTAATTTATAATTGAAAATTTTGACAGTAGTTCTGTCACTGTCAGTTAAACATTTTTGTAGTAACTATCTGTTGCCGATAAGTGATTATTGTTATTAATAACTGTAATATTATTGTAAAATGCCACGTCATAACGAATTTTCCAATTTAGAAATGAGGGACATGGTTTGTATTTATGCCCAGAATAATTTTAATGGTAGAGCTGCTACTAGGCGATATTCGACAGTAATATCCCAAGACCTTGACAAATAGCCGACTATTTTTATTGTATCTAAATTTCGAGTTTATTTTAGGATCAATTCGTCGAGACTTAATTTTGGCATTAATAATCTGAATAACTCCCGAGAGTTTTAGCTCGAGGGAGTTATTCTTTGATTATTAATGCCAAAAGTGTCGAGTCAAATTGTAAAATATACGAGAAATTTAGTAGCAATAAAAATAGTAACTAATTTGTCAAGGTCGCGTTATATTTAATAAGATTATTTCCCGAGTCACAAAAAATTCTGTACGTACGTATAAATTATACTAGTTTTGCTCTTTACTGTCTTGGCAGGTACGTTTAATTTAATTATATTATCAATTTCTTTAAGATTTTTACTCCCGAATCTACTCATTGTTAATACTTTTTAACAAAATGTGTCAATTTAATTCTGTAATAAACTTTAATGGCAAACTGTCAAAATTCAGATGACGCGCGCCTACTATGTTTGTCGTAAAATGGACGGTATTACATAGAAAGGAATGAATGAATATATTTATAGTTTCAGAAAAAGTGCGAAATCAGTTGGATTTGTGTATTTGCTACTAAAGATCGATAATTTATTAACTATAAGCAATTTTATAATACCATTAGTATAGGTTTTATTTGAAAAATTTGAAATTTACGGGCGGCTTCGTTATTGTTGGATACCGTCCTTCAGGTGAATATTGAGGACGATGATCAAATAGCCGAATATTTACCACCAAGGTGAATAGTCGCTTTATTTTGTTTTGATTGGCTACGTCAAATCAGTTTCCAAGCACGTGATTGGTTAAAAATTGATATTTGACAGGCAAGGGAAATAATCAGAATTGTATCCAAATAGACAACAATCAGGACACAAAATTTTCAAATGTCTGTATGACAGGTTGGGTGAAAAGGGCGCATTTCGACCAAAACTTGAAACAGGACATGTCTATCTATCTTTAACTGCAAATATCTCGAAAAACAATGACTTTACAACAAACTAACAAGTGTACATTATTGACTTAGAAAATATCAAAAAAATTAAAATTATAGTCAAAATTAAAATTTAGACAACGGCGTAACATTTAGAAGGGGTACAAGCATTACTTACTCCTGCCGTACGCCACTGGTAGAGCGTACTGAACTGTTTTTTTACTGTTAGGTGCATTTTATGATATTTAACAAGTGTGCCGATTTGAGTAAAATTATACGGTGTATTAAAAAAATTATGGCCATTAATAATTTTTCAGTTTTCATCTTCAACACCCCGTATTTCGGAAACGAGAAACATTTTATCTAAGCATATTTCGCTTAATCGTTTTATTTTGAATTGGAGAATCTGCGGTTGTTCTATGTCCCATTCTTAATGGGACACCCTGTATATAAAAAAAAGTACAGAGCTAATGCGAAATTATGAGACAATATATAAATGATAACTGCCTGTGTAAATTTATTCTTTGCCACACCTTCATTTAGTCCTTGTGGACTCGATTGACAGATGTCAATATGCAGAATTAATCAATTACAACAAAGCTTGTCGCTTGGAAAGGTATTCTACTGGCTAAGAAATTTCGACTCATAAATCATTTTTTAATTTCTGCGGTACAATACATTGACGGGTCAAGTGAGGATTGTGGTAGGTATGACTTCGATAATAAAGTCTTACAAATACAAACTCAACAAGTCATTTTGAATATGTTCTATTGTCGTTGAAAGGAAAATAACCAGCCATCTGATAATGCAATCATAATAAGAATATAAATAAATTTTCATCTATCGAGTAATCATAAAAGAGTTGCTTTGGATCATTCACAAAATCGAAAAACGTGTAAAGAAAAATTAAAAAAAATTGATAAAGCTACGATCAAACGGCGAGGATGAAAAAAAAAAGATAAAAACTCGCGCAATCGATAAATTATCGTTTTTTAATGAATTAATGTTAAATGCAATTTTTCATGAAAATAAACCCCTCCCGAGTTATAGGGCGTAGAAAATTACGATTTTCTCCACAAAAACCGTACATTCCTAAAGATTTTTTTAATATAACCAAAAATCTGTTAGTATTACGTAAAAATCGATATGAACTAATTTTATGGCCTTGAGCTAACAATTAAAATGATTTTTTTTTCTATTATTAATACGAAGGAAGATATGGCAATTCAAAAATGGGTGTTCAAAGAAACTGGATGCATAAATATCTGGAAAAATATTAATTCCACAAAACAATGTACATAACATCCTAATGAGAGAACAATATTGGGAACATTTTAAGACCATCCAGAACCGTTTAACATAAGCAGAAAAAAGTTATGGACAAAATAATTTTTTTTTACGCCATTTTTTTAGCGCCATCTAGACTGTGGTATTTGAAAAAAAAATCCTTTTGCAGAAAGTCGTAACATATGTTTCTACAATTGTCTAGTCATTTTTAGCCCTATGGGATAGTTATTTTGGTCTGTCAAAGTTGAGCTAATTTTTTGTTTTTTATAAGACATTTTCCATTTTTGGTCAATACCGTGAAAGTATTGATTTTTGAAAAAAATTTAAAGAGAGAGAGAATATGCTTTATTGTCATAGAAAAGTTACAAAAATTTTATAGACAAAGCGAAACTAATTATAATAAAAATAAATTACTAGAAAAACAAAACACAAACAAAATATCAATAACAATTGCATTGGATATGCAATATCCGTCACTATAAATTATTGTTCAAATTAACTTAATTTAATTATTGCTCCTATATGCTGCAAACCAAAAGTCTAAGGCACGTTATAGAATTCTGCCACTGTGTAAAATGGTCTTTCTTGAAGAAAAGCCCTAGTCGATCTTCTGAACTTATAATATGAATGTATAGATTTTAGCTGTATCGGGAGGTCATTATACAATTTTTTTGCATTGTAGGTAATAGAATTTTTTATTAGGTCAGAGGTGGGAATAGTTAAGTAAACATCAGTATCTAAATTTCTTGTAGGATATCTACGAGTTGGTCTTTCCGATAACTTTTGAATGTGCTTGCGAAGTAAGCAGACGGATTCAAAGATAAATAGAGCAGGAAGGGTTAGAATTTTGAAATTTTTGAAGTAATTTTCACAGTGTGTCCTACTACTTAAACCAAATACATAACGAATTGCTCTTTTTTGTAATTTGAAAATAGATTCGAAGTGGTATAAGCTACAAGAACCTCAGAACGGTAAACCATAGCGAAGATGAGGTTCGAATAAGGAAAAGTAGGTCATTATAGCAGTAGTAGGGGTCAGCTCTTTAGAAACAGTTTTAATGGCAAAACATGCAGAAGATCATTTTTTGCCAAGGTCTCAATATGAGTGGACCATTTCAGGAATTTGTCTATATAAAGACCTAAAAACTTAATTGAGTTCACTGTTAGAATCGGATTATTGCTTAGAGTTATAGGCTGTAAAGTACCTCTGTAAGACATTGCTACGGTTTTACTGGTGTTGAAACAAAGCCCATTCGAGTCACACCAGGACTTGATAGTTACTAGATCTTTGTTTATGCTAGATTGTAATGTCTGTATATCAGAACTACTACAGGTTACACTCGTGTCATCGGCAAATAAAGTAATTCTTCCACTTATTTTTAAGTCTGTGATATCGTTGATGAATAATAAAAATAAAATTGGCCCTAACACTGAACCTTGAGGTACTCCACTGCTAATTGGCAGATTTGAAGAATCAGCATCAGACAAGACTTTGAGCAAATGTTCTTCCGAATAATTTCCATTGTTTTTTTATCTTTTGTCTGTAATGAGATATGGCAGTTTGAAATTGCATTTATAACCGTCAATGCCATTTTTTCGGGTGAAATATTGAGAAACGGTCATTCCAATGAAAAAGTTTGTCATAACATGACATTTCAGCGATATCCTAAGCTTTAAAATGGTTTATTGTACATCTCGATATTATCAGCCAAAAAAAATACATTTTTTTTTAGAAATGTACGATTTTTGCGGTGAAAATCGTAATTTTCTTATAACTCGGGAGGGGTTTATTTTCATGAAAAATTATATTTAAGATTTATTCATTAAAAAATGATAATTTATCGATTGCTCAAGTTTTTTTTCTCTTTTCACTTTTTTCAATTATTATTTTTTACATTTGACAAAACATTTTATTTACTAAATTTACTTCACAATGTCTTTAAGGCTTATACGCTAGTACATACATAATGTATAATTCACCATATTATATAACCAAAAATGCAACGGGACCAAGTAAAATTCCTCGTATTATAAATGTGTACATACCGAATCTTTCGATAAAAAAACCAATAAAAAAGGCTTTATCCATTTTTTTTCATTCTCTGTACTCCAGACGAGTTTAACAATATTGATTTCGTCCGAACATGGAGTTTTCTGAAGTTTGTGGCTATAACTTGCTAACTATTGTCGTATAAGACTCGGATAGTAATTAAATTATAACACACCGAATAAGCCTTCAACTTTTTACAATACATATTTCTTTCAAAACGTTCATTTTTCTCTAATTCAAGATTGAAAATGGAAGAGTGTGGATTACGTGCGTTCGTGTGTTCAAAACATGATAAGATTGTAAGACGAAGTTTGAGCATGTCTAAAAAAAATTAAATGAGGCCTTTAATTCCATCCTTCAGATGAAAGCGTACTTGGACCAGGGAGGTTTAATTGAACTTTACTATGCATTTGCATATTGTAATTTGTTTTAGAATGTTCTTTTTTGGCAAACATTCGGTTCGTGATAAGATCTCAAGCGCTGATCCGGGGAGGTCATGATAAAATGTACTTACAAATCGTGTATACATCGAAAACGATTTTTTGTTGTTGTGATTCTTTCAAATTTGATTTTAGTTAAATCTACATTACGCGTCGGCTTTTCGAAAAAAAAAGAGGAAAACTGTTTTCATACGATAACGAAAAAAACTGAAATGGTAGAACTATGGAGTAGCTGCCCAGAAATCAGGAAAACTTTGCTTTGAAATCATAACGGTTCATGTGCTCGAGATATTCATTATTTTTGGTTCCTTTCTTTAACCCATTAACGCCGGTGCAGGCGCAAAAAAAAGTATCTATTCACGTCAAAAAAGGCTGAAAATACTATACCCGGGATAAAATTGTCCGATCTTTCCGAATTTGACATTACTTTTGAGTTTCAACCCTTCCTAAGGGGTGAAAAAGGGTGCAAACCGTGAAAATACGTAAAAATAAAAGAAGCGCGGACAAATGACCGAAAACCTAGTCCACTACCAGGCATAATTGCCAGAAATTATTATAATACAACTATATTTTATATTCCCAGTACAATCCGTGGGGTACGCAACACCCCAGGGGTGTAAATGAGGGGTAAAGTGGGCGCCTTCTGGGGTGAAGAAACCTTCATAACCCAAAATTGATGGATTTTTGGGAAAAATTATATGGAAAAGTGCATAGAAATTTTTCTATATTCATCGTTTTTTTATTTATATACTAAAAATTCACAGATCTTATGGCCTTTGAAAATACAAAAAAACATTTGAAACGAATTCCAAAACTTGTCTTTACAAATATAGGATATATTGATAAAGTAATAATCAAGGGTTCGTAAACCATATGTTCTGGACATGGCTTGTGCCGCATTTGGGCAGAGAGAAAGCCCTTCTATGGCCCCAACATCTGGGTCTGGTCTCGAAAAATTACCAAATTTTGGGTTACGAAGGTTTCTTCACCGCAGAAGGCGCCCACCCCTGGGGGGTTGCGTACCCCACGGATTGTACTGGGAATATAAAATATTGTTGTATTATAATAATTTCTGGCAATTATGCCTAGTGGTGAACTAGGTTTTCGGTCATTTGTCCGCGCTCCTTTTATTTTTACGTATTTTCACGGTTTGCACCCCTTAGGAAATAATGTCAAATTCGGAAAGAGCGGACAATTTTATCCCGGGTATAGCATTTTCAGCCTTTTTTGACGTGAGTGTCCGGTTGCGCCCGCACCGGCGTTAATGGGTTAAAGAAAGGAACCAAAAATAATAATTATCTCGAGCACATGAACCGTTATGATTTCAAAGCAAAGTTTTCCTGATTTCTGGACAGCTACTCCATAGTTCTACCATTTCAGTTTTGTCGTTATCGTATGGAAACCTAAACCACCTTCCAGAGCACCGTGTATTACCTCCGATTTCGGTGAACCTCCATCGATTTGCATGAAAATTTGGGATTGAGTATATTTTACCCTCAACTTCAAAAATGACATATGCTCGACTTGCGCTTTTTGCATTTTAGGGTTGAAATCCACCCCTTTTGTTAAAAATGGTAAAAAATGCAGATTTAAGCATTCTGGCGTAAGTAGTCTCGTTTAATTAATTAAATAAATATTGTTCAACATTTATATGCATGATTTATGATTTTAATTAATTTTTTAACCCTTTTAGCAACCACCTCTTAAATCGAAAATCATGAAAAATCATTTTTTATATTTCTGAAATATGGAATCGCATATTAACATTACACAAACAGTTTATGATATAATTTTTGGTTGACTGTGAAATTTCAACCCTTAAAAACCACTCCCTTAAAGCAGAATCAATGAAAAAATTGGTTTCAAGAAACTTTAATCATTTGAATAATACATTGCTGAATTGAAATCTCATTTACTGAGTATTAAAATCTTTATTTTTTTATTGCGAAATTTTCCACCCTTAAAAACTACCCCTTGGCTTAAAAATAATGTATATTTTGTGAGCATGTACCTATCGCCACGTCTCCTACTTACTATTTATCTTTTTTCCTATATATACATACAAAATCTCCAAAAATTTTTCCAAAAAAATGTTATTGGTTTTTTACAATAACTCCGTTAATTTTTATGATATCAGATTCATCCAAAAACCATTTGAAAGGTAATTTCAAGGGCTATAACGTCGTATTAAATTTAATCTTTTAAATCCCTTATTTTTTAAAAGATAAAAGGTTAAAGGACCCCGGTTACATGGTTCTCGCAGTAAAATTTAGGATTTAAACATTTCTATCTCGGTTATTTTTTATCCTACAAAAATAAAAAAAAGTAAAATCTTTGTTAAAGTTATTATCAAAAGAAAATGAAATTTTCGAAAATTTAAAAAATTCTGATTTTTTTAAATCATATTTTTATTCAAAAACATATGCATTCTAAACCGGTCAAAATTTTTGAGGTCATTACTTATGCTAAAATAAAGAAAGTCTTATAGGGATTACTTACTATAAATTTTAATTTTTGTGGAAATGGCGTATGTTTTATTTTTCACTTTTTCCTAAAAAATTCGAAAGGGTCCTCTTATTTTCATCATAACTTGCTTAATTTTGATGCTATAAACTTCTTCTAGAGCTCATTTGATAGGTATTTCTGAGTACTTTGAAAAGTGTTCAGTAAGTATATTTATTAAAATGCATCGTTTTCCCTTTATTTAAGCTTGAACACTTAGATTTGAGTACTCGCCGAAAAAAAATATACATTCAATTACCTATAACTCACTTTGAATTAATATGAAAAGGTTTTTCAAGTAAGGACTTTATTAGATTTTTTATTAGCTTCAATTTTAGTAATGACAACTTTTTTATAAAAACATAGTTTTTGAGTTATTTATGAAAAACCGCTTTAAAACATGCATTTTATTCACGAAAAATCAAAATCTTTGATCTTTAATAACTCAAAAAGTATTGATTTATTTTAATAACTTTATATAACAAATTTTGCTTAGAATTGGTACCTCTATCTATTCCTGGGGTTATTTTTAATAAAATAATTTCCACCTCCGAGAAGGGGTGGCATCCACCCCCAGGATAAAAGCGCAAGTTAGCACCATGTCACTTTTATTTCTTGAGGTATCCTCTAACTACTCACCAATTTTCATGAAAATAGATGGAGGTTCAACGAAATCGGAGGTGAAAACCTTCAGTGACTGTACTGTATTAGAAAATATGCAAAAATGTCTCTCTCTTCAATGAAAGAGCAGTTGACAATGTGTTGGTAAGCGAAAAGACCCTTGACGACGTGGTATAATCGTTTTTGTGATTTGCATCCTTCCACCTTGAAAAGTTTGTCATAGTAACAATATGTTTGACGTATATAATAAACGTCAAAAAAATAGGTATACCTATCTAAAATTTAACAACTAAAAGTTATACTCCAAATATTCCTCAACAGAATAAAAACAGTTATCGATCAGTATCTTCTCTACTTTTTCCTTAAATAGTTTCATCAGATTATTTCGAGTTCGATTTAAATAATTATGGTAGAAGTTATCAGTACGAAAATGTTCTAGGGTTGTCTTGACATAAATTAAAAGTTATAGACAAAAACCCACAACTGTTTTGAAAGTAATTAATTTTATAATAAATGTTCAAAACGCCCATTTAAAACATAATACAGCATATTGGGTGATTTATAAAGAAAATTAACTCGAATAGTTATTTGACAGCAACTCAATATTTTTATTTCTAATTCAAAGCCAACTTTAGACATTTTTAATAAATTATATTTAAAAGTGAACTTTGTAGAGATAGTTTCAACAGCAAATTTCTCGAAAATGACGGCTACATTTACACTGTTCAAGAAATGTATGGACTTTTAAATAAATTCCTAAATTAATGACCAAAAAAAGTCGAAAAACAAAAAAAAATATTTAAACATCTGCATTTTATTAGCAGATAATATTTAAAATCATGTTATTTAGTCTCTGAAGGTACGGCTAAAATAAGCGTTCTATAAGAATCACCCTGTATTGCAGCTTTTTCTTTCATATTCTTAAAATCTTTTTAATTTTAATGATTCAATTGGACACCAAAGAATATGTGGTTTTGTTGCTTCCTTAAACGGAACGGCTCATTAAAAAAGTAATTTCCATTTTTGTAAATTTTCCAATTTATCCTTAATCTAGATTCTCTAATTAAACTCAAGACATTACAGTCTTCGTAAATAACATGCTAACTACCTTTTTTGTGTAATTCTGTTTTCCATTTTTAGCAAAATTAAAAATTTTATTTTTAACATATAGTCAAACGAAAAGGAATCCACTCCCGCTTTAGCTTCAGCTTGTTAGCCATTAATTACATTTCCATAATTCAGTTAATATGCAGATGAGTCTCTGGTTTTTCCTTTTAAATATGTTTATAGGCATGTTGCGGAACGATAACCAAAATGCTAGGCGCCATCACTATTTTCTTTTTCTGTTTTACTATTACAAACCTTTTGTGGACGAATGTGTACATGAAAAATTGCAATATCGACATTTTAAATAATAACTCACCTTTTGCAAAGATTGGGGAATGGATGGCAAATACATTGTGTGCAAGCAATCAAGATTTTCTCGTTTTGCAGCATGGCTCAAAAATATCTTCAAATATGCGAAATATGTGTGCAAGAATGAAAAGAAAAAACTTGTTGTTGCTTAAAATTTGAGAAAGTAACACAAAATATTATTATTTCTCTATTTATCAAATACTATTAAACGAGCAAGGTTTGTATGTATGTATGTGTGTGTCCAGAGGATCTCGAAATCCACTCGTCAGAATTCAATGAAACTTTCAGGGTACTAATTCCTATCTAAATCGGCAAAAAATGTAGGTCTCATGTCTGTGAAAATTCGATCTTCCGAGATATTTACAAGAAAAGTTAAGCTTTTAGTTTATTTCCTAGCAACGACAGGGATAATATAACTTGTTTCTATAGTAATATATACTATAAAGGAGAGAGGAAGGTAGTAAAAGTGGGGATATAACGTCACATTCCATAGGCGAACTTTGCAAAATAAGTTTCTATAATATAAATAAGGTCACAGCATATAAAATATATATACGCACTTCGTAGACTAAATGTTGAAGTTATATTATTTACAAAAAATAAAAATAAACCTTATGCATCTGACACTTTAATATTGAACGAATTAAATTTAACCAATAAATAACAAGGAGGATTATATGTTGGGATTAAACTTTTTTAATCTCTTGGCATTAAAAGTAACGCTTCAGTACTTACCTAAACTCAAAGATTAAAAAAAAAGTTAGTTCAAGAACTATCTTTAAAAGTCACTGTCTTCACTAAAACTACTGGTATCACTATAATTGTCTTTTCTGAGGTTTATTATTATAGGTTCTATTAAATTATCCATTGAAATATCCACTTTCCTAAATGAATTTTCCACATTTTTAACATGATCAATGCATTTTCCCCAATGTTCTCTATTTACATCTGAAATTACCTTCAAAAACAAATTTCGCAGATCAGGAAATTTAAATGTTTTATTGTTTTGAGAAACATAACCTTTTAATAATTGTGACCAGATCAGTTCAATGGGATTTAACTCTGCGTGGTACGGAAGCAATCTGAGAATTTTAATTCCTTTTTCTCTGGCCATCTCATCTATAATATATTTTTTGAATTTGTTTTGATGTTGCCTTGCTATTACTAATAATTCTGCCTTCAAGGATAAATATATATTAATCCAAAATTCTGAATCAATTAAAATACATACGATACGGCTATGAATAAATAAAGTCTGACTTATCTGTTAAAAGAACAGGTTTATTACAGTAAAAACCATGGAAACAAGATTAAATCTAGACAAAAACTATATTAGGTCGGTCAGATGTATTAAAATTTAAATTTTAAGTACAAATAAGCATTGAAGGATGAGGTAAAAATAAAATTTCTACCTCTTGAACCTGTACTACGTTCTGCAAATTAAATACTGCACTCCTTTCTTCTGTATAGTATAGTAGTAAAAAGGTTTGACTTTATTTAATTTCTGTCGTTTTAATCTGAAAGAATTCAATTTTAAATTTGCCGCTTTATATAAAAAAGGAAAGGTTCATTTGACGGACATAAATAATTTGCTTGTCAAATGACAGCCATCTCATAAATTCAAAATTGAAAATACAACGTTGCCAATTCAATTTCAGAAATCATGGGTTTAGGTAAATGTTTATAGGAACGTTGCGTAACACTGTTAAAATGGACACTTGTCAAAATGTGACACCTGTAAAAACGTGACAACTGTTAAAATGTGATTCGTGTCAGAATGTAAAAACTGTCAAAATGAACAAATCTCAAAATGAACAAATGTCAAAATATGACACCTGTCAGAATGTAACAAATGTCAAAATGTCTCAGATCTAACCTAACCTAAAGCTAATCTTTTTTTTTTTGGCGGGTGGAAATGCTTTATGCACATCGGGTAAAGGTTCTTCCTTTCCCCGATAATGTGAGACTACCCCTTACGGCTACTATTTTATTATGCGGACAGTTTTAATATTTAAGTTTTCATTATCATAGAGAGAGAGAGAGAGAGAGAGAGAGAGAGAGAGAGAGAGAGAGAGAGAAAAAAAAAAGAATGAATGCTTGTACACGTGTACTATTAACATAGATTTCAATTTTTTATTTTCTAAGAAACTTTAAAGAGACATTTAAAATTCTCTATTTTCATAGTACATTTTAAGGTTGATTGTGACTTTGTATTTTCCAAGAGCAAATTGTAATGTAATGTACGAATGAACTATTTTTGTAACTGAAAATTTTTGAAAAAATATGATATCAATATCTGCCACACGTCGAGAGTCTGATCACAGGTTTTTGTGGAGGTTTTTACCCAAGTATGAATATCAGACATATAATTTTCCTTCACTGCAGATCAATAAATAATAAAATCAATTGAACATAGAGTTTTTGTTGCCCTACACGCTGCTGTTACCCGTCCCGGAAACGGGGCCTGTCCATCGTGACAATTCGCGAAGATCAAGCGTCAGTAGATGTTGCCCTAAAAGGGTGAAATGCATTTAACTAACAACAAGCAGTTGATAAACGTCAACAACAGCTGCAGCCAATTGAAAATTAACACTGACAGCTTTTTTAATTTTCCCGCCTACTTTCAAGCCAATCGCCAATCAACTTTTTATTTATCTCCCTATCAGTAGTTCAAGTAGATGTCGCCCACTCCGTGATTTTCGCGAATTAATTAATAATTTGTCATTTTATAAATATACTTAAATTATATACTCATTGGGATGCTTAAAAATGTAGATTTGAATATTAAGAGCGAAGCTCGGTGACCATATATTCAAATACTATTAAACGAGCAAGGTTTGTATGTGTGCATGTATGTATGTGTGTCCGGAGGATCTCAAAATCCACTCGTCAGAATTCAATGAAACTTTCAGGGTAGACTAATTCCTATCTAAATCGGCAAAAAATGCAGATCTCATGTCTGTGAGAATTCGATCTTCCGAGACATTTACAAGAAAAGTTAAGTTTTTAGTTTATTTCCTAGCAACGGCAGACAACACAGAGATAATATAACCTGTGTCTATAGTAACTTTTTTATTATATATTTTGTTATGTCATTTTGAAAGCGACTTTCATTCAAGAATGTCGGAACGTCAATTAAAGCCCCCCTTTTCTTTAAAATAAGTGATTTTATTTCCATCAGAAGAGAAACTGATAAATATTGGTTTAATTTGTCAGTTTTTGGCATTGTCAAAAGTAGTTAATTGTAATTCATCGATCATCGATGGAAATCGTATCATATTTTTGTGCGAGGGGTGTTCCAGAGCAACGTTCAGTAACGTAGTCGCGGTACATATAATGTTGGTCTAACAGTGGCCGGCGAAAACGTTGGTGGAGTGATGATGGAAACTCGTCATAAGAAAATAACCTATTTTTGTAAAAATCAACGTCAAGGTTTGACTTTATTTAATTTCTGGCGTTTCAATCTGAATGAATTCAATTTTAAATTTGCCGCTTTTTACAAATTTTGACAACTACTGACATGCACATCTCTGGGTAAACGTTAAGAACATGGGGCCAGCTGGGAGTTTCATGAAATTTTCACAGATGCTATAAAACATGATAAAATCAATATAGCAATAAAAATTTTTGCGCGGAAAAATATTTTTCACATTTTTTTTTAAAAAATTATATATTCTAATACTCACTCCCAAGACAAACAAATTCAGTGCGTTGAAACGATTATTTAACATATTTTTCCAATACAAGCGCATACATAACTTTTCTAAAAATGCCCAAGTAGCAATTTATAACCAGAATAAACCTGAAAAGTATTAAAAAAGAAAAAAATGTTCATTTGACGGACATAAATAATTTGCTTGTCAAATGTCAAATTTCAGAAATCATGTATTTAGGTAAATATTTAATGGAACGTTGAGTAACACTGTTAAAATGGACACTTGTCAAAATGTGCTAAAAATATGTGTAATAGTTTTGGTTTTAATCATCTTTTTCCGAGTTAAATATTCATATGTCTATATATGCTAGACTTAATATTAAAACTCGGTTTGTTAAATTTAATAAATCGTGACTTTTTTTTAAATTATGGTTATACAAAATGCATGGAAGAATCAAAAAATTTTGTAGGTCCAGATATTTATTAGTAATCTAAGTAAATGATTATGAGGATTCAAATCAATATTTCGAGCTGATGAAGGAAATTCGCTCCCATGTCCAATTCAACAATCTGGAAAAGTTTCATTTAAATTATGACGTACTTCTATAGGAAAATGGGACAATTCCCCATTTTGCATGAACCATATAACTTGTCGTAAATCTAATTACCACTAGATTCTATCGAACTTTTCGGAAATATTTTGTATATATTTTTTGAATTCCTCTTTTTAAATTATTATATATATAATATTATTCTCAGTGTAATTTCCATACTCTGATGGTGGAGTGTTAATGAGATTTTAAGTTGTAGCGTCTAATATGACGCGTTCCAGTTTTGCCTCTTTGCTAAAGACTACAAAACTAGTAGTTGAAAAGCGAATATAATTAAAATTCATACTGATTTATTCATCCAGAGGCTCCACTTCAAAGGAAAGTGACAAGATTGGATAACGGCACAATCTTTGAATAACAATGTAGAAAGAAAGAAAAGCAGCCTTGATTACTAAATTACGAAAGAAAAATTTCTTTAAAACGGAGACAGAACAAGAGGCGATGATGAGTTAAAATTTCTACATTTAATTTGTTTTTTTTTTACGATTTTGTTTATTTTAATAATAATAATAATAACCGTCTTTATTATTTTCCAAGATACAATATTTACACGATAAAAAGTAATAATCTAAGATAATTTAGGAAAATAAAGGGCGGAGTTTATTTTTAAATATGCGCTACACGCACAGTTAAAAACATTCGTCCACTTAACCCTAAAGGACCAGTGTAAAAAACTGTGTAACAATGACAAAATCCAGAAATATTAACTAAAAATGCATTTTCCAGATTGGTGACCTATTTACACTAAGAAAATTTGTTTAACTACATGAAAAATTTAAATTCAGAAACTCTAAAACTCAATCTCTAAAATGCCCGGTGAGGCAATGCAGATATGTTATGAATACCGACCAAGAAAAAAATAATATTTTGGTAGAAATATATATATATCAGTACTAATAAAAAAATAATAATTAGGCTTGATTATCTAAAAGATATTTTTTAAATTTTGTTTTGAGTTTAGAAACGGTATAACTTTTAAAATCTGTTAAAACCGGGTAAAAACTGGGTAAAAAGTAAATAATATTTTCCCGCGCAAAAATTTCTATTGCTATATTGATTTATCATGTTTTATAGCATCTGTGAAAATTTCATGAAAATCCCAGCCGGCCCCATATTCTTAACATTTACCCAGAGATGCGCGTGTCAGTAGTTGTCAAAATTTGTAGGTCATTATGGAATCTTCTATTGCATTGTAAAAAGCGGCAAATTTAAAATTGAATTCTTTCAGATTGAATCGCCAGAAATTAAATAAAGGCAAACCTTGACGTTGATATTTACAAAAATAGGTTATTTTCTTATGACGATTTTCCATCATCACTCCAGGTTATATTATCTCTGTGTTGTCTGCCGTTGCTAGGAAATAAACTAAATGCTTAACTTTTCTTGTAAATATCTCGGAAGATCGAATTTTCATAGACATGAGACCTCCATTTTTGGCATTTTTAGATAGGAATTAGTCTACCCTGAAAGTAAATTATTATTATCAAGAATGGTGAAATAATACGGTAAAGGAAGCAACTCAACACAAAAATGAATGTTAAAAGCGATATGCGGTTACAAAGACGAATGAAAATTGGGAACTTTATAAACAAGCTAGAAATAACGAAAATAATATGAGCAAATGATAGATTGCAATAGAGGTAATTCTACTGAAATGTGGAAGACCCTGGAGAAAATTGATAGAATAGGCCTAGATTTTCCTATTATTAATATCTCTGATGTGTCAGAATTTAAATATTTCCATTTATTAAATTATTTAAAGCTTAAAAACATAATAAGTATTTGAATTACCTAATAAAAATAGTCCTGATGAAGTAAATATATTGTTAATAAAAAGCTGTGATAAAAATTTGCTTATAATAATAATAATAAACTCCCTTCAATTCACCCCCTTACGAGTAAACTCCAGAAGCTCTACCACTATTAAATTAATTCATCACTTCTAACAGGTCAAGTGTCAGGTGATACTAAAGTAACGACTCATTGACGTTTTGACTTTCTTGAATGAAAGTTGTTTTCAAAATGACGTAACAAAATATATAATAAAAAATTTACTATAGAAACAGGTTATATTATCAGTAGTAATATCACAAGAGCTTCGAAAATAATCGATTATACTTCCGAGTCACGAGACGTATTTCGTGAAACACCACGAGAGCGTAGCTCGAGTGGTGTTTTGAAGAAATACGTCGAGCGAGGAGGAAGTATAAAATATTATTTTCGAATGCTCGCGTGGTATTCGATACGATTATATAACGAATTATATAATTATTTTTGTTGACGTTTGTTTATTATAAACGTCAAACGTATTGTTACTATGACAAACTTTTCAAGATGGAAGGATGCGAAATACAAAAACGATTATACCACGTCGTCAAGGGTATAATCGCTTATCAATACATGGTAACTAAGTAAAAACTGCAATTGCTATTGGCTAAATTTATGATGAGTTGTATAATCGCTAGAAGTAGTCGCAGCAGTAGTTATGGTAGTAGACTCATGAATGTTGCGCATTTTTTCAAGAATCTTTCTGTGGTGTTCGTTATAGTAAGCTGTAGATACGGCTTGAGAGATTCTGATGTAGAGTGGCCTGTTATTTTCATAATTTCTTGCAAGTTTGCTCCAGAATGGAAGAGCGATTCGAATGATTACTGATTTTGTGCTTTTTTGTATCTATTACAATATTTTCAGCTGCAGAACGTGTCCATTTATATATTTGATTAATACCCACAGGACAGTTTTTATACCATATATTTGTTTTTTCCAATCAATATTAGGTGTCAAAAATAGACGATTTGATTTAATATTTGGTGTTCTTTTACTTAGCAATTTCTGTAAGAGACGTACTGGACATTGATCTTCACACGTTTTATTCGGCGTCAACCATTTAGATTCAACGGTATGTCTATCACCGCCTTGTGCTGTCTTTGCAAATATATTGTACTCAATTCGTCCTGTGTTGAAACCATAATGGTTAATTTCGTTTTTAAAATATTCAACTAAGCAATGAACTCCTTCATTTCCGCGCCACGCCAACTCTACAGCGCAAATTTGATAGAATTTCCTTTGCAACCCGTCTGGCGTGTTTTCAATAGTAATACCACAAGTGATTGAATTTTCGCGATAAGTCTGTCGATTCATTTCATAACGAAACTGAGTTGCTTAAAAACACCACGAGTCCGCAGGACGAGTGGTGTTTTCTTCAAGCAACTCAGTTGAGTTATGAAATAAGAGACAGACTTATGAGATGAATTCAATCACGAGTGGAATTATAATAGACTATTTCACAAACAAAGTAAAAGGTCTCATTTTGACGTCTGTAGCTGTAATTATTTTTTTTCAAAATGTCAAATTTTGTTTTGCAATTCGTATCCATGGTTACGCCGTGAAAATACTACGCTGATAGACCAATCAGGATTGAAAGACAGCTGGTATTATCGCGATAATACCAGCTGTCTTTGGTTTGTGATTGATCAGAATTTGTGAAAATTCGAAGATGAGTGAAATAGTCGTCAAAACTTGTCAAAATGTTGCTTATTTCTTCCCGATTAAATGTAATAGAACTTTTCTTTCTTTTTTCAGGAATAACTTCTTTTTTTTCGCCGCACGTGCTTTTCTTGCATCTTCAAAAATCAAATCTTTGAATTCTCGGTTAAACTCCTCGTAAAACTTTTTTTGAACAGTTTTTGCGGTAATATTCCATATCGTCTTCACAGTTCCCTTTATATTCTGTACCATTTGCTTGTTTCATATTAAATGTCCAATCTTTTAATATATCTGCTACTTCTTTTTCCGACGTTTGAGCACACAGTGTATATATAACTTCTATTTTCACAAAATTCTGTAAACTGTTTCCAAACATACTTATTTGTTTTTGTAGTATTTGATGAGTTAAATCCTCAATTTCCTTGTGTATTTCAATAACAGAGATACAGCCGAAGCGATTCATGTTGAAAAATGTAATAGAATAAAGAAACTGATTGTTGACGTTTAATTATTATAAACGTCAAACATATTGTTACTATGACAAACTTTTCAAGATGGAAGGATGCGAAAATCAAAAACGGTTATACCACGTCGTCAAGGGTATATTCGCTTATCAATACATGGTAACTAAGTAAAAATTTCAACTGCTATTAGCTAAATTTATGAGTTGTATAATCTCTGTGTGCTAGGAAATAAAACTAAAAGCTTAACTTTTCTTGTAAATATCTCGGAAGATCGAATTTTCACAAACATGAGACCTGCATTGTTTGCCGATTTATATATTAGTCTACCTGAAAGTTTCATTGAATTCTGGCGAGTGGATTTTGAGATCCTACGGACACAAACACATACATACAAACCTTGCTCGTTTAATAGTATTTGATAGAGCATCAAAACGTAAGCTTAGGGTTTGTTGTGCTCCTCCGTACCTCTTCAGGAACAACTTCAAAACGGCGTCCAAAATATGGACATTTTGAAGTTTAAAATGTGATTGAATTTAAAGTAGATACACCGTGAATGGCGATTTTGGTCAAAGTAAGTAGACTGTGTGTGTTGATTAGAAGAACTGTTAATCTAAAATTTTTTTAATACTTTCATTACAATTTGTTCGGTCTATGGCAATGCTAGAAGAGCATTCTCAACTGGTTTTTATTTATGTATTATAAATAAAAATTTTCATTTACTTATTTGTCTCGTTATTACTCTATAAAAAGTGGATTCTTGTCCTGAAAAAAGGTTGTGCATGGTCAAGGAAAACCTGGAAAAGTCAGGGAAAATTTTCTCGCTTCCATTGTGGGAACCCTGTAAGAAAATTACAAAGTATAGGTATTGATGGTGTGGCTCTGCAGTGGCTGGCTGATTATCTGAATAAGAGATCGCAAAAACTAAAAACCAACAATACAATATCTGAACAAGAAATAATAAGGGTGTTCCACAAGGAAGTGTTCTGGGTCCATTATTGTTCTTAGTATTTATCAATGATATTGTAAAATTTATCTATTTGCAAATCATGCTCTTATTTATTTTGACAGCTTGGATGCTGATGACTGTTTTGTAACAATTAATAGTAATTTGAATGTATATGGATGATATTTGGGACAGGTCAAAGGTAAGAAAAAGTAATAATAAGGTTTCCATTGGTAAAAAAGTAGTAAAAGAGGTTACTAAATATAAATATTTGGGGGTTATTATAGATAATCAATCATTTAATTGTCATTTTATTATACTGAAATCACAATCGAGCCGTAGTAATACATCTGTCAGAACAGGAAAGTTCAGATGTGGGTGCCTATATATGATTTACGGGGTACATAAAATCATCATTTAAAAATATATATTTTTTGAATATGTATTATTGAGTATTATTTCGGTATTTAGGTACTTTACAAAATATTATTATAATAGTAGAAAAGCAGTTGGGTCTGATAGCCCGGCGTTGAGACCACCCAATTAACGCTGCCAGAAACTAAACCACCAAAAAAAGCTCAAAAGCATGCAAGACTGCAAAAACGCAAGCAAAACCGGGGCATGTCAAAAAAGTGGTGAAAATATTGAATTTACCAAGTTTACCTACCAAAAAAACACAAAAAACCAAAAATTGGACTTAGCCAACCAAAAAAAAAATTTTTATTTAAAATAGTAACAAAAAAAGTAATAATACAAACAAATTCACCCTAATTTACCCAACCGTGCGCTCATCAGAGTCTTAAAAGGGATTAAAATAAGGATAGTCTATTATTATGTCCAACAAAAGCGGGCAACACAGCCCAAATTCTTAATTTTAACAAACCTTTTAACTATCGGCTATTTATAATCACAGATTTTGTTTGAGCCGCCTATGCTGTAAAACTCCCATACAATTTTGATTTATTACTCCGTGTCGATTGCGATTTCACTATAAATTCCTAACTCTTATATGATAATTTTGAATTGTTTCAGATGCACTTGGGCAGCTATCTTTCAATTAGATGGGCTTTGGCGCTCGTCTTTTTACAAAAAACAACGTATACATTAGGGACCACCACATGTCTACCAGAATGTATATGCTTATCTCAGACACAGGTAAGTCATTTAAAAAAAAATGTGACAAAAACTGGACATTTTGTTTACATTTTTTTATTACGTCTTTTCTAAAAATTTCAGGTAATATGCAATTCCGGTGGTCTTCAGGATATTCCCAAGAAACTCCTTCCGGCTTCGGTAGAGCATCTCTCGTTGACGCGCAACCACTTTCTCGTCATCAAAAGCGACTCTTTCTCAGGACTTCGTTACTTAAGGAAACTCTCGTTGGATGGCAACAACATCTCCATTATAAAGCCGTTCGCCTTCAGAGGATTACCCCGTCTCAGAGAATTATCCATCCAACAGACCTCACTAGCTACGGTCTCCCAATTCGCGTTCGCCGGCTTGCAGAACATCAGCGCCATCTATCTCAGCTACAATAAGATAAAGAAGATCGAATCGTATGCATTTGCGGGAACTTCCAATTTGAAACTATTAGTTTTAACGAATAATCCTTTACACAAGATCGAACGGCACGCGTTCAGCGGCTTAAATAACGTCGAGAGGATACATTTACCTTCCGGTGAGTTCACTTCTGACTACTTTATAGTGTTAGATATAGATTGTCCATTTTTAATTGCGGAACAAAATTTATCCCGCTTTATACAAGGATCAAAAAATTATGAATATATATAAATAAAATATGGTCTGACCAGAAATATAGTAAAGTCATAAATCATCAACCCCTTGAGTTATCAGCAGGTGGTCTTCGCAGAGACGTACCTACCTACTATAGCCATTAAGTTACATTCTATAGGTATAATGATCCTAAGATATTTTATTGCTTATCTACATCTCGGCAATGCAACGCCCAAAACTCTACGTCTCTTAAGCTAGCAGAACAAAGTCAGCAGAATTAAAAATCATTGCATTGGCAATTAAAGGCTAATTAAATGCCATAATTTAAAATTTTCTGTTCTGCGAATTTTCGGAGTAATTACTGTTCTGCTAGCTTTATCATAAATGAGCAGAACATGACCGAAAAAGTGGTTGAAACAATAAGAATTGCAATTTTCTTTGCACAATTATTAACGGCTCATGAAAGGCTAATTAAATGCCATAATTTAAAATTTTCTGTTCTGCGTATTTTCGGAGTAATTACTGTTCTGCTAGCTTTATCTTAAATGAGCAGAACATGACCGAAAAAGTGGTTGAAACAATAAAAATTGCAATTTTCTTTGCACAGTTATTAACGGCTCATTAAAGGCTAATTAAATGCTCCGTTATGATGAAAGTTTTCGATTCGAATTAAAGGCCATTTTGTAAATTCGTACAAGCAGATATGGAATATTTTTTCTCCACGGCCACTACTGAATGTAGTTATTCTGAAACCACTTATAATAGCAGAAAAGAAACATTCTCGCTCTTGAGATTGAAAGAAAATTCTGAAACATTTGTCTCTTATGTATTTTATATGTATTACATTCTATCACTAGAGATAGAATCTGTATTCCGTGATTGTTTACAAAAATAAGGTTTGCCATGAATGTCAAATTAACTGTCAGTATTAGTTGACGTGGTCTTAATATTGGTTTGTAAAAACTTTTAATTTATTAAAAAGGAGAAGAAAATCAAACGATTCAGATGTAGAATTTGAAAATACTCCTCCAGAAATAAAAAAAATATGCCGACAATATAGCTCAAAATTTGCTACCGCAAAAATCCAAGCTTGAATATAAAAATACTACCTACACAATGTTGAGAGATTGAGGTTTCATTTTACTATATTTAATTTCTACTTTCTGTGTCCGTGGAGAAAGTACAGTCTGTTACTCTGTTGGAATGAAAATCCGACCTTGTTACAGAATATACTATTCGTATATACTATTCGTTATCTTTTCGGATAGTCAAGATAACGGCATTTAAAAAAATTGCCGAAATCGTACTCCACCGTCAATAACACAAAATAAAAAGAAATATGAATTAAGTGAATTTTTGAATATACCTCTTATAGTCGAAGCAATGAAGCACAAAAGTTCGGAATCTTTCGCACTAAGACGGATCGGAATGCGGTTTTTTGCATTCGCTTCCAAAAATTTTTTGTAAAAAATGTACCTACTTTGTATCTTATACAAACCGGAAATTGCATTGCTTCAGCCAAAAATGCATTCAAAAAATGCATTTTTTGAGACGGCTTTTGGAAGATTTAATAACTTTGTAAATAAGAGTCAGAACTGGCCCAAATCGGGTTCCCGGAGGTTTTCGAGGTCGCTGATCACGTTTATGATCTGACCCACCGCCGACCTGGAGCTCGGGAATGCCGATGAACGTCATCTCCGTGGGACTCTCCCAAAATTCACGCGGGGAAGGAGAGAAACTCGGCGCCCCGGGGGTTTTTTGGGTCGCTGAATTCAAATATGGCATCGGCAAACACCCCCCGGACACCTGGTGCGCCGTGGACGTCATCTCCGAGAGTTTTCCTGACTATATTGCCAAAAACAACCCGAAAATCATTGTGAGGCCGTGCATCCAAAGTTCACGTCGAAAACAACCCCCTGAACCACTGGTACACCGGAACCTAGACGCGGACCTCTTCTCCTCACACAATCGAAAAAGACGAACCGAAAATCGTTATGGTGGGTTTTTTGGGGCGCTGAATCCGAATTTCACGTCGAAAACGACCCTCCCAACACCTGGTACACCGGAACCTCGGCCTGAACGTCATCTCCGAGGGTTTTCCAGACACGATCGCAAAAACCTAACCGAAAATCGTCTCATAATTTCACACATTAATTAATGTGTGTAATTCTCGCCTGTGGTCGAAAAAGTTGATCCAGTCCTGTAAAATTCGAGTCAAAATGCCGGGTTTGAATAGAGCGAGGAGAATTAATATTGACTTTCTATACAATCGATTTCTTTTCTCCTCACATAATTTAACTAGAATCAACAATTCCACACAGTTATTGCAGTATTGACGTCAGTCTCTAAGACATCAGGTTTGGTTGACATTCATGGGAATGACATCGATGTGAAGATAAAGGTTCCGGTGTACCAGGTGTTCAGGGAGTCGTTTTCGACGTGAAATTTTAGGGTTGTTTTTGGCAATCTTGTCAGGAAAACTCTCGGAGATGACGTCCACGTCCAGGTTCCGGCGCACCAGGTGCCCGGGAGGTGTTCGCCGATGCCATATTTGAATTCACCGACCCAAAAAACCACCGGGCGCCGAGTTTCTCTCCTTCCCCGCGTGAATTTTGGGAGAGTCCCACGGAGATGACGTTCATCGGCGTTCCTGAGATCCAGGTCGGCTGTGGGTCAATTTGAAGATCATAATCGTGATCAGCGACCTCGAAAACCTCTAGGAAGCCGATTTGGGCCAGTTCTGACTCTTATTTAAAGTTATTAAATCTTCCAAAAGCCGTCTCAAAAAATGCATTTTTTGAATGCATTTTTGGCTGCAGCAATGCAATTTCCGGTTTGTATAAGATACAAAGTAGGTACATTTTTTACAAAAAAATTTTGGAAGCAAATGCAAAAAACCGCATTCCGATCCGTCTTAGTGCGAAAGATTCCGAACTTTTGGCCTTTTTAGTGTTTCATTGCCTTGACTATTAGTCGATGTAAGAACTATGTATACATATGCATTTTTAGCTGCAAAATACGATTTTACCATTTTAAGTTTTTTGTTGTAGTTTTTTTTCGCACTCTACTATGTAAATTCATGTAATATGTACTGGACCAAGTTTATATTATTCAAGGATAAGTGTTTTATTCATCATGAGGTATGTTATAGTGAAGCTAAACGAAATAGTGCAGGGTCTATCCGGCCGCAAAGAAGTGTTTTCCTATAGTTTATAGTTCGGGAGCCAGAGTGGAAAGAGTATAACTTAAAAAATAAAAATATGTGCAATCGCTAAGTGGTAATAATGGGTTAGCTACGAGACCAAATGCATTTCACGGTGCCGTAAACTTATCTTTGCGATCCTATTCGCTATTAACCACAGACTGCGTACACCACATTGTCTTCTCACAGCGCTTCATTTGAATATCCAATCAGTAGGATGAGTCGGGTCAAACTTCTAGATTTCAGTGAAGTCTTTTTTACTTACGCCTAAAGGATCATGTTTTTAAAGCTGATAATTGGGGATACTATATCTCCTGTTTCGACTATATTTTTTCTAACTTTGATGTCCAGCGGTTTGGGTAATTACCATGTAAAGATATGAGAAATCGGTTTTTCGCACGTAATTCGCAGAGTTTTATTCGAATCGAAACGATTTCTAGAGATAAACTAAAGGGGTCGCGAGAACGCATAAACTGAATTTTGACCCGTTGAAATCGGTCTAGCGGTTCTAGAGATATCGCTATTTGAAGGTATACGGAATTTCGCCGAGGCGAGAACACATCTAGAACTGTGTTCGCGTTTTTCGCAGAGCAGAAAGTTATCAAATACTTGATTCTTCCAATAAGTAGTCATGACTCAAGTACTGTGTCCAAATTTCAAGTCGCTAGGTTAATTAGGGGGAGAGGGGGCGGGCAAACACTGATTAATCTTTGACTCGAGATATCTTTTTTAATTTTTGACCAATCCGGGTCAGCAAAATGGCAAACTCTTTCTTGAGGACCCCGCTACAGGATGTATTAAGGAGATGATGATTTTCATGGAAACGGACAAATGGCGATTTGAAATAGCAAATATTATTTTTCGATTTTCGCGACGAATGAGTAAAGTGGAGGAAATTTTGTATTATCCATCGGATGAAGATTTTTTTTCTTTGATTTGAGCCCTACAATAACTCGATCTGATAACCAGGGCGGGACGGAGGTGGGTGAAAGTGTTTTGATCTGTACAAGGACAGCCGACTCTCTTTCTTAAGATTTTTTTACCCCAAAGCTCTAACTATATTAGGGCCTGCAGGTGTAAGTGAAATAATTATAAAAGCGGGTACGCTGGCACAGGAGCCGTGAAATTAGAAAATTAGATGCCGAGGGAGGAGCTCCCTCTCATCTCTCTTCTCTCTCACAAATACTATCGAGAAGTTTTTTTTATTTACAAAAAAACCGTTTTTTTAAGTTTACGAAGTTCGCCACTGAAATCCGTAGCTATTTTGACACTATCTTAGAATTTTTTCCTACATCACTATTTTTTGTTTACGGGTAGCAATTTAGGTAAATTAAAATACCAATTGATTGGTCTAGCGGTGGAGAAGAGGCATGAGGGGCGAGAGAAGAAAAAGCTCATGTGTGTCGGGGTAACGAGCTTAAGTAATCGAAGAGTAAATTTGTTATAATTTAGTAATTGTAGTTTATGGATTTTGTGGTTTGATGTCCTACCCATTTTTATTTACGAGCTCCAAGGAAAGGTGGCTCATCACTACTTGAAATTTTTTCAGTAATAATATAACAAAAGAGTGAGAATAAATTGAAAATAATTTGGAAATAGCCACTCGCGTCCTGCGGGCTCTCGTGACTATTGCCTGGCGACAAGTTTTCAAAAAACATGTCAAATTATTTTCCAATTTATCGAACTCACGAGTTATATTTGACTAGATTATTTGTTGATTCACAAATTTTTACAATAAAAGATCAATAAAACTATTGAAAAATTTAATTTAATTAATTATTACAATATACGAAAATATCGTTGGAACATTGTGAGTACTTACATTAAAAGACAACAGTTTAAATTAGTACAATTAAATACGCAATTATTAAAAATATTTCGAGACTCACTATTCATTGAGGATTTGGAATTGCTTGTTATATTAACTGTTTCCTCGTGCGTATTTTCTCTAAGATTATTTAGTATATTTGAATGATGTTCTTGGTTCAATTGTAAGTATCGTTTAATCAAACTTGCAGAATTATGACCAGTGACCTTGATTAGTTCTTGTTATCCTACACCAGCTTTTGAATAGTATATTCTGTAACAAGGTTGGAATGAGAATTCGACACGAGTGGAGGATTCCGAACGCGAGCGAACGCGAGCATGAGGAACCACGAGTGTCGGATTTTCATTCCAACAGAGTAACAGACTGTACTTTCTCCACGGCCACATAAAGTAGAAATTAAGTATAGTAAAATGAAACCTCAATCTCTCAACATTGTGTAGGTAGTATTTTTATATTCAAGCTTGGATTTTTGCGGTAGCAAATTTTGAGTTATATTATCGGCATATTTTTTTATTTCTGGAGGAGTATTTTCAAATTCTACATCTGAATCGTTTTATTTTCTTCTCCTTTTTAATAAATTAAAAGTTTTTACAAACCAATATTAAGACCACGTCAACTAATACTGACAGTTAATTTGACATTCATGGCAAACCTTATTTTTGTAAACAATCACGGAATACAGATTCTATCTCTAGTGATAGAATGTAATTCATATAAAATACATAAGAGACAAGTGTTTCAGAATTTTCTTTCAATCTCAAGAGCGAGAATGTTTCTTTTCTGTTATTATAAATGGTTTCAGAATAACTTCATTCAGTAGTGGCCGTGGAGAAAGGTTATTTACTGCACTTGATTTGTCAGAATGGTTAGATATTTTTTTAGTAACTGTGTCTAGACCTACTTTTTCTGCTCAAATTCTTTCATCCATTTTGAAATGGAATTTATTCCCACAGGAACATTTTTATACCAACAACCATGAGTTTGCCAAGCCGGATTTGGAGTGAGAAACAAGCGTTCGGTTTTAATATTTTCTTCACGTTTACCCATTAGTTTTTCAAAAAGACGAACAGGGCAAATATCTGGGCTATTTATGTTTGTGCTTCACCCTGTGCAGTTTTTGTAAAGCTGGATTCAATGCGGCCAGTATTTAATCCCATTATGTCGGTTTCTTTTTTAAAATAATGAACTAAACATTTCGTAGCTTCTCCTCCCCTCCAACCTAGTTCATACGATGCAACGTGAAAAAACTTTCTTTGCAAACCACAAGGTGTATCTTCGTCCCAATAGTTAAAAATTCTCAACAGTTATGTATTATAAAGTGCCACAGAACTTTGTTTGTGCTTTTCAGGATGTTTTTGTAAAATTTTTCTTTTTGCATCTCTTGCATTTCGAGCATTTTTGAATTCTATATCTTGGAAAGGATCAAAGGACCTGTTATACTTATTAAAGTAAAGTTCTTGAACTAATTTTGCCGTTTTATTCCACATTGTCTTTATTACTGCTTATTTATAATCATTTCCGTTCTTTCTTTTCATGTTATAAGCCCAATCTTTTAAAATCAATGCCAGAGTAGCTGTTGTAGTAGATTGATCCAGAATATAATTTCTTTCTATGGTGAAGGTCTTAAATTGTCTCCGTATCGACTGATTACTTTCTAAAATATTTTTTGTTATTTCTGCATCAGAAAAGGTACTAAACCGATGATTTTCTCTCATTTTATATAACGCGTTGACACATTTAGGTAATTATTTTGACAACTATCTGACACTTGCTAAGCAAACAAAAGCTACAGTGATTATTCCCGAGAATAATCACAAGAGATTAATTCCCACTATAATAATGAAATAATTGGTTGAAACTTACCGTTGTGACAAATAAAGAAGCATTTCATTGGTTTTAAAAAACGTCAAAAAATAATTACAAAAATAATGTACCAAATTTTAAGATCTGGACAATTTTTGCCGTAAACTTCAACAACTCTAAATTGCTTTATACAGCAGATTACGAAAATCCCCATATCCTAATATTTTAATTAAATATTTCTAAAATACAAACCTCATCAAAATAATTCTCTGGGGTAACACTCCTCTACAACTGACGATGCTTTTCATTAACGAACTTCACTAATTATGAAAGTTTATTCAATTTGTTTATCACTCCTCACTTCACTCAGATGCGTATCTACCTTGGTCCAGAACAATTCCCGTTATTAATCCTCCTATCCGGATACGATTTGTATCTGCCAGTCGGCTTCTATAATCTGTATTCGATTTCACTTGCTATGGCTTACGGATTATCATAATTTTTTCATTTATTTTTTACCTGATAGAATTAGATGTTTTTGAGATTAATGAGTGTGTTTAAAAGCGAAGTATACGAAATGAAAATCCATACAAAGGGGTAATTTTAACCCCTTAACGCACACATTTTTGGACAAAAAACCGTCAGAAAAAAAACCAATTTTGTTTTATTTAAGAAAACACATTTTAGAACCTTGTTTTGCCAAAAATTAAAAAAAATACAAAATAAATCGAAATTTTGCAGAAAAGAACCGAATATTGCAATTTTGCACGTACATCGACTACAACATATTTTTATCAGTAAAAATTGTATTTATACTTTTAAAACAGAAATAATAATCGTAAAATATAAGAAACAGTGACCTTTATACAGGGTGTTTCCTAGTTAAACCGACATACGTTAACCGTAAATAGAGGGTGCTTAAGTGATTTCAAATAACCTTGGTTAATGGGTCTAACGCCTTTAATAACCGAAGTACGGGGTGTTTCAAGCATTTCGGCCAATATTTTGATGAGCCGTAACTTTAGAACCACCCTGTAGATTTCTCTCATACTTGGTACAGGTATAGTGTGTTAATAGCCCAATCCTATAGTGTAAGAACTACAATCAAAATCCAGATCCGGATTAAGAAGAATTTGCAAAATTTGAAAATCCCCAAAACAACACCCTGTATATCAGATCTTTTAAAATTGAGACGGATATTTAAAAAGAACGCATTTTTTTCATTTTCAAAAGCAGTAACTTTCGAAATACCTGGTAGATTTCTTTCATATTTGGTACAGGTATCATTTTTTAGTAGCCCAATCGTATAATGTAAGGACTATACAGATACGGATTAAGAAAAATTTATAAAATTTGAAATTCCCCAATGAAGCACGCTGTACATCAGATATTCTTTAAATTGGATCAGACATTCGAAACGAATGGAAAAAACTCAGATATTCTGACATATTTTTATAAATGCACTTCTACATATTACTAACCTTTTAAAGTAAATTCAATTAATGCAATACATATTGTCATTTTCATAAGCCATAACTCTGGGAACACCCTGTAATTTCTTTCATATTTGGTACAGGTACATTGTTTAAATAGCCCAATCGTACAATACAAAAACTAAAGTTAAAATTCAGATCCGGATTGAGAAAATTTTGTAAAAATTGGTAATCTCTAAAATAGCATTCTCTAAATCAGATTTTTTTAAATGTAATCAAATACCTATTTAAAAAAAGAAAAAAAAAGACAAAAGATGTGTTATACTAAAATATTTTTATAAGTGTACAAGAGCGTCCTACAACAAAATACAGATTTAATTTTTCGGATTAATTCCGGATACAAAACTCATTAAACTATCAAGTAAGCTTCGGTAATAACACATTTTTAATAATAATCTTTTTTTTTTCTTTTTTCAAATAGGCATCCGATTACATTTTACAAAAATGATTTCAGACAAATTGAACGTAGCATATCTAATCAGACAACTTTTCGATACAGCTATGCTCATTATTAACATATTTCTAGTAGTGGAGTAGATCTGGTTTTTAAAACGAAGTCGCTCTTTTCGAAAATTTTTTGTGATTTCATAAATTCGAGGTCCCTCTTTCACGTGATCACTATATAAAAGCTAAGGGAGGTGTGGAGGGGGTAAAGAGTAAAGATATGGAAAATCGGTTTTTCGCACTTAACTCGCTGAATTTTATTCGGATCGAAACTACTTCTACATATAAACTAAAGTGCTGAATTTTAGCCTGTCCAAATCGGTCTAGCGGTTCTTGAGAGTATATGGAAGTATATTTTTTACCCTAAAGCTCTATCTGTATTAAGGCCTGCAGGAGAGCGTGATATATTTATAAAAGCGAGTGCGCAGGCTCAGCCACCGTGAAATTAGATGCGCCGGAATAGTATTTGTGAGAGAGCAGAGAGATGATGCGAGAGCCTATCCCGGCATCTAATTTTACGGCGGCTCAGCGAGTGCACTCGCTTTTATAAATATATCACGGACACCTGCAGTCCTCTATATACTTAGAGCTTTGTGGTTAATGAAAGAGAACTGATTGCCCTTGAAAATGAGCCTAGCACGAAGTCACTAACCCTATCCATTGCCTTTCTACAGGGCAAAACGCGTTCACCCCCCTCCCTCCCTTCCTGATTATCGGATCGAGTTCTTGTAGGGCTCAAATCAAAGAGAAAAAAAAATCCGCAACCGATGGCGAATAAAAAAGTTTCCTCACTTTACTGTTTCGTTGCGAAAATCAAAAATTAAAACTTGCAAAATCCGAAATCCGTCGCCATTTGTCCCTTTTCGCGAAAACCATCATCTCCTTTAATACATCCTGAAGCAGTATCCTCATGAAAGAGTTTGCCATTGTGCTGACCCGGATTGGTCAAGAATTAAAAAAGTTACCTCGAGTCAAAAACTAATCAGTTTTTGCCCTCCCTCTCCCCCCCCCAAATTAAATTAGCGGGTTGAAATGTGGACATAATGCTTGGGTCATGACTATCTATCGGAGGAAAAAAAATCAAGTCTCGAAGTCACTTTCTTCCATGCGAAAAATGCGAATACGGCTCTAGGTGTGTTCTCTCTGCAGCGAAAATCCATATACTTTCAAATCGCAATATCTCGAGGACCGCTAGACCGATTTGGACGGGTTAAATTCAGTTTATGCGTTTTATTTTATATATAGAAGTCGTTTCGACCCGAATTTCCATATCTTTACATGTTAAGTTACCCTCCCTCCACACCTCCCTTAGCTTTCATATAGTGATCACGTGAAATAGGGACTTCGAATCTATGAAATCACAAAAAAAATTCGAAAAGAGCGACTTCGTTTATCGGGTTTTTTTTCCGCCAGATCGACTCCGCTATAGCGCCAAAATAAAATCCTCCCGCAAAATATATCTTCACCCCGTTTTCGAGGATGCTGAACACGATGCCGTTATCAAAAATTATTTTCGACTTGATCACACCCCTCAAACTGCCAAAAACCACCCTTATTTCTTTTGATATAATGTATGCCTTGTGAATAACTTAATATTATTAATTACATTAATTTTTTCCCACGAAAGGACTACGTCTTGTTTTAACATGCCCTGGGATAATTATGTAGTGGGGGGGGGATATCGATCCGAAAAGTAACTAATATGATTGGCTTTCAATGCTTTCATCAGAGAAGAAAATTAGCTTTAGTGCATTGGGATTGAGTGGGGCGGTGATAAGGGGTGTCAAAAGGTGGTGATTTTAACAAGGAACATTTCATTATAATTCGGGTATAACAGAAGAAATAAGGTGGAATTCTGCATTTTTTGGCATTTTTTAGCGAAATTTGAAAAATGACCTTTTCTTCGAAGCGCCATATCTCAGTAAAGAATTGACATACAAACATGTTTGAATAGTCCAAATTGTCGGAAATTTAACGCTCTACAACAAAGTATAGAAATGCCTTTGCCGTAGGACGTAAGGGAAAAAAACAATTGAGGAAAACTGGAGGAAGGTCGAAAATTTTGCAGTTTTCTCCCGCCTCCTCTTTTCGCACAGGGTCCTCGAAATCAAAAACTTGAGAAAACGTTAATTAACCATCCCCGAATAACATCCTAAAGTTTCATTAACTTCCGACCCTTTTTCCACCTAACCCCCTATATTTCAACCTGCCGACTGGACTAATAGGCGACACTCAAAATATCTGAAAACAGTATTTTCACCTAACAAAATCTGAATTCGATCTGTGTGTGTGTATGTTGGTTCTTTGTGTTTATGAATTCTGACTTCAGATTTTGATAGAGCATCAAAAAGTAAGCTTAGGGTTTGATGTACCTCTTCGAGAACACCTTCAAAAGGGGGTCCAAAATATGAAAATTTTGAATTTAAATTGACATTTAATTTAAAGTAGACACATAGTGAATGACGATTTTGGTAAAAGTTAGTAGACTGCGGCTGTGTTGATTAGAATGAGAACTGTCAATCTAAAATTTTATTAATACTTTCATTATAATTTGTTCGGTCTATGGCAATGCTAGAAGAGCATACTCAACTGGTTGTAATCTGGGCATCCACACGAATGATTTGAAACAAAAATGAACCGAACTGCTATGAGTCACTTAGGTCATATTTTTTGACATTTTTGAAAATACACTCAGGTCAAACGCTACTCGCAAAATTTCCGAAAACGCAAATTTTAGTGATGAAATAACAATATCTATGTACATTTTCAATATCAGACGGGCTGTTATACGACAGTCGATCAATTTTTTTTTACACAGCAGAAATGCCCCCCCGCAGAGATGCTACACTTCTGGAAGTTACTACTCACCAGTCGGCTCTACCTAAAAAAACACCACAGTCATCATTCGTAAAAAAGATTTGAAATTTAAGAATCATTTTTTATATTTAATACGCGACCAGCACTCAAGTCACATTTAAATCTTCACTCTAATTGACGCCATCTTGAATAGACCACGCCCCCATGTCAGATCCCAATATTCTGTAGTATAGAAAAAAATATTTATTTTTCAACATATGGGAATTGTCTTAACTTTGGCTCTTCCTATTTTGTTTCAGGTATACGACTAATAGAGCCAGACGCCTTCGACGGCTTAGATACCGTAGGATACATCAAACTAGCATTTATGGACCTTCCGGGCCTAACGACGGACATTTTCAAAGGTTTAACGAACATCGGAGTTTTTTCAATTCAAGAATCGGATTTAGGAGTCTTAGAAGGCTCCGCGTTTAACGGCATGTCTTTCATAAGAAACTTCAACATACTCAACAACAAAATAGACGCGATCGAATATTTCAACATCACCGAAGAACAAAAAATTAGCCATTTGAAATTTCAGGGTAATCATATTTTGGAAATTCCAAAAGCCGAAACTTTATTAATCGAAGTCGATAAATTGACTGTGATATCGAATCACTTTCCGTGCAACTGCCACATCCACTCGCTGTTAGAGGGACCGTTAACGAACGGCAGCGTTACCGAATTTATATCGAAGAATTTTTGCATATCACCTTTAGAAGTCAACGGATTACCCATGAATAGTTTGGACGTGGACACGATAAGCAGATGCGATGAAGAACAAGTATCGAAAGGGAATCTCGAAGATTGCAAATTTCCTATCAATAGATCGTACAAATTATACTATAAAATTTTTAACAGTGTATGTATTGTGTTAACTACTACTTTAATTCTTAGGTGAAATCTATTGAACTATTAGCGAATCTGTGTAAGAGAAGAAAAAATGAAGTCTAAATAGAAATGATTTTACGCCATTTTTTATATTGTAAATAAATATTTTGCGGGACATTTATTGTACAAAATAATCGTCGTTATTAATTGTTGTGTACAATCAAGACTTACTTTTAAATAAAGCAAATTTAAATTTTTTTCAAGCCTTTTCTCCTACTCCCTCTTTACTAATTTAGTATCTATTTCAGTTTTTCCCGCTATTTTTATTATTTGAGTTACTCAGAATGTGATAGTTCGACTTGGCAAATAATTTTTTGCATTTTTGGTAATGAATTAAAAACTTCAGAGTTTTGCTAAAAAAAGGTACTCTGTCACCTCATTTTTTAGCAAAAACTGTCATATGTCATCTGTCACGATTTTCCATATTTTTTTGGCACTTTTTTACACTTTTGGTAATGAATTAAAAACATCAAAGTTTTGCTAAAAAAATGTACTCTGTCACCTCATTTTTTGGCAAAAACTGTCATATGTCATCTGACACGATTTTCCATATTTTTTTTGGCACTTTTTTACACTTTTGGAATTAAAAACTTCAGAGTTTTGCTAAAAAAAGGTACTCTGTCACCTTATTTTTTAGCAAAAGCTGCCATATGTCAACTCTCACGATTTTCCATATTTTTTGGTACTTTTTTACACTTTTGGTAATGAATTAAAAACTTCAGAGTTTTGCTAAAAAAAAGGTACTCTGTCACCTCATTTTTTAGCAAAAACTGTCATATGTCATCTGTCACGATTTTCCATATTTTTTTGGCACTTTTTTACACTTTTGGTAATGAATTAAAAACTTCAGAGTTTTGCTAAAAAAAGGTACTCTGTCACCTCAGTTTTTACCAAAAACTGTCATATGTCATCTGTCACGATTTTCCATTTTTTGGCACTTTTTTACACTTATGGTAATGAATTAAAAACTTCAGAGTTTTGCTAAAAAAGGTATTATGTCACCTCATTTTTTAGCAAAAACTGTCATATGTCGTCTGTCACGATTTTCCATTTTTTGGCACTTTTTTACACTTTTGGTATCGAGTTAAAAACTTCAGAGTTTTGCTAAAAACAGGTACTCCGTCACCTCATATTTTAGCAAAAACTCTGAAGTTTTTAATTCATTACCAAAATTGTAAAAAAGTGACAAAAAATATGAAAAATAGTGACAGATTACATATGTGGCTTAAAGCGGAAGGAAGGAGGTCATCTTGAAAAGGGGCGTGGCTTAAATGTGGAGGACTGGGTGGTTTAAAGTGAGGCAGGTTACTACTAACTGCCTAAGTCTCATATTTTTTAAATGCAGCGTTCTGAAGATATTTGAAAAAATTGACCTGAAGACGCCATCTTCAAAGAGCTCTTGCTTCGAGACCAAAGCTCCAAAAGCACATGTTTATAGGAACTTTTCACTCTATTTTTGCATGTTTTACACCCTGCATACGGAGTTTTGTTAAGTGTCGAATATTATTCCACCTCTTCAAAGTTTAGGAGAACGAATAGGAAGCAGCAAATGCAAGTAATCTTAATTATACATTCCACTTTTGTCTTGGCTAGTCATTAGCCAAATATTAAGGCGATTAAGGTTGGAACAGCACAATTCCCGTCTAATCCCTCACAATTGCATTTATATTTTTGTAAACTTTTGTCATTTTTTTTAAACTTCATCTGTCAATAAATATTATTATTGCATTGTTGCTTTGTAGGCTGTTTCATTAAAAAAATACACCCTGTTTATTTGAAAATAATTTATAAACTGTGCCTATAGATTATTGCTCTGAAAGTAATTTTTATTGGAAAATAACGAATTTTAGATCAGATGTAATTTTTGGGAAATAAATTTTCAAGAAAAAACTAGATAAGATAAGATTTTTCTAAATAATTAATTAAATTTCTTATGAAATATTACATACAGAAATAATGTTATTTATAAACCAAAAGTTTAATTCAGAAGCGCTTAAAATTTTCATCAGCATTCCTATAAATTGATGTTATATTTCCAATTTTCCGTTCGAAATATTTGTCAACGATATTGGTAGTCGTTAACAATACAGAAAGGAGTGTATTTCTTATTATAAATAAAACTAGATAGAAAGAGCCTTTGTAACCAAATTGCCACTTTCCATCAAGGCAGAGACTTATTGCTTATTCTACACCACAAGCTTTCTGAACTCTAATGAACTCGGAGACGAGTAGTACGTAAACTGGGAGGACTAATGTATGCTAATATATCTACTTATCATCTGTACTGTGATCGCTCTATATTCTGTATCGACACTTAATTGCATCTTTTACGATGAGACCCGAATTTATTTTGTGTTTAAGTTAAAAGTTGAGAAACTCCTTATATTCAATTCGCTAAATCAAATTAAAAATAGAGAACACGAAGGGTAATTTTATAATAAAAGTACATAATTTAATAAAGTAAGCAAATGAATTTAATTTAATCGATTCGACATCCTCTAAGACCGGTTTCTGCCTTTCGGCTTCGTCAGTTAGGTTTTCTAATCCAATAAATCAAATTACAAACAAGGGTAAGTCAACAGCCATATCCGCTATAAGATAAAATTCGCAAATGTACAGCTGTCAAATAATAAATTGTTAGATGTAATTTAATGACTGCAGTGTTAATTTTGTTCACTAAATTCCATCTAAGTAGGTAGTGAAAATGCCATGACACAACCATTTCTTTAATTCAAAAATGGCTGCGCTGCCGTCAAAGTTTCAAAGTCTACTACGTTGAAATATGTTAAAGTAAATTAAATAGATACTGTGGATAGAATATTTTAATTGCAAATACCTCGAAATGAGCTCAATTTATGCTAGTAAAACAAGTATACCTTTTTTGTTCAAATTTAGAGTGTAACATGGAGACTTGGTTTGATGGGCCAGCCCAAAGTAGCATTCTTCGTATTGTGTGTATTGCCAAAGTCTTTGCCACGTTATAGAAACGGTTCTATAACGTGGCGGTCACTAAAATGAGGAACACTTTCTTGGGGGCAGCTACGTGGTAGTGTGGTGGTCGACACTAAACACGAAACTTTGTTCACTGCGCATGTCTTTTTGATTTGTAGCTCGTTCTCTGTCGTGCATATTATTTCTTCCATTTTCCTTGCTTTTTCTCTAACCTGTACATAAGTAGGTACGTACTGAATAATAATTAGGTATAATTATTACATTATTATGGGAATACAAGAATATTGATTTAACAATACTAAGTAAAGGCAAAAAGTTGGAACGGTTGAAAATTTACTGTCAAATATGTGATGTGGCTCGAAATATGGGCACGCGTCATTGGAATACTTCATAATTTAAGAAAAAAGTTTAAATCTGCAAATTTTTCATCATGGAAATTAAATCGATGCTTCAAACTGTGTTTTTTTGTCAATCTTTGTTATTAAAATCATTAATTATGTATGGAAATGTAGTGAATTTGAAGCTGTATTGACGAAAAAAAGTTTTTTAAATTTGCGCGTTTATTTTTCTCATCATGGTGATCTCAAAAATGGCTGCAAATATTTGCGTTTAGAAAATAAAACTTTAAAGTGATTTTTATGTGGCAAAAACGTGGCGAGAATTACTGCAATTATATAATCAAGTGCCGCCACTTTAAAGGTATATTAACTTTTCCCAAAACGACACTTAAACTATCACTCCCACTTTAAGATCACTGCCACTTGTAAGTGGTATTTAAGTGATATGGTTTGGTGGCCGTATCAATTATTTTCCACTTTAATGTTTCTGCAACTTTGAGGTAGTATCGCTTAGTTGTTATAACATTTCAAACACTTTTAGTGGCACCAAAATATTATAAAACTATTAAGTGGCTCCCAGCGGTGAACTTTACTACAACTAGGCATAAATAAAATGAAGTTATTCTTACTGTGTATGGGTAGATTTGGTGATTATTACGTAATAGCCACCCAATCGAAGTTGCGATATCAGTGTCTGTCACTATAATGCTACTTTTGGGGTAGAAAAACATACTACTTAGTACTTACTAAAGAAATATGATTTTTTTTCATTTCGGGGGAGATCTATCCCCCTTGAGTCCCCCCTGGATACGGCCTTGGCAATAGTAGTTTATAGAACTCAGTGTGTTATCTATCACTTAATTGCCTCGTCGAGTCAACGAGACTGAAGAGGAGCGTAGGCAGCGTTTGGAGGCAAACAGTACGCGAACAATCACAAGATGAATCATTTGAACTATGTGGAATAAATCTTGAATTGCCGTGTTTTTCGTACTGTAAATATATATGCTTTATTTATCAAAAAAACATAAACAGTACAGTTACTCATTAAAAATATTAATCTAACTATAGTCACATAACATCTAACAAATATTGTTTTAGCTTACGCTTGAATGCATTAATTGATTCTATCTTCTTTAAATCTTCTGGCAAGTCAGTAAATTGCTGTAAGCCTTTAAAGAACATTGAATTTTGAGCATGGAAGATTTGGACTCATTTTCTGCATTAGTGCACTTGGGACGGCCAGCTAGTAATTTAAATGTCATTAGTTTCGGAAAAAGCACTTGAACACCAGATCGGCCACTGTCTTACCCAAAATATTTTTATAAATGCAAAAAGGCATATCATTACTTATAGAAAGTTAGAAAGTGGAATTTTTAAACGATCCAACATTGTTATACTAGAACCAAAAATGATTGAGAGTTTTATTGGCCCTTGGCATATTGAAGCCAGTGGTGTGCTTATTAATTTTTGAAATGGTTAAGGACTAACCCAAATAAATTGTTAATTTTTTTACAATAAACTAAAAACTTTTTTTTTATTTAATATTTTTTTTTGGATCTTTATACATACCTTTCGTCTAATCTTCCACCTCAGATTCGTCAGATGCACTGTCGATAATGACTGGTTCAATATTTTGGTCAATCCGTTGGACTATGTCCCACATTTTTTGTTCTTCTTTCAGAACGTCCTTGATGCATTTCTTCCAGCAGTTTTTTCTTCCAGTAATTTAACTATGTGCATATGTATAATATAGGCACACTCTACTTGCTATTCTAATTCTTCCTTATTCTAAATCAACCCCAAATTCGTGGAATTATCAGGTAGAAAACGGATTCCGCTTACTCGCTGGTTAAAATGTACTTATCAGTGAATCGGACAAAGACAGAAATATAGATCTGTACAGCGTTGCCATGAGTTGTATAAAAGAATAAGCAATAAATAAAATAAGTTATTTGAAATGGGGAGGAAATGATTTATAAGTACTACTCATTAATGTTTTTTTTCCTAAATAATATTGTTTAATCATACTTTTATTGTGTATTATCCATAATTAGCCACAACCTTCAACTTTACCGTTTATATTTTGATTATGTTAAAAATTGGTAAAATAAGAATGAGGATATGACAACGCTATTTTGCTTGTTTTATGGTCTTGTAAATCCTAAATTACTCACAAACATTATTTGTTATAGTGTATAGTTACTATATTTTTGAGATTCCTAAAATAGTTTCAATATTCCGAATGTGAGCATATTTACTTATTCCAGAATTAAATACCCCGTTAGAGAGAGTTTATTTCTTAAGAAGAATTAATCCAGAAAATTGTAGAGTAATTTTAATTAGTAGCCAAGCCTAAACAGGACGAGCATTAACGAGGCCATATATTTGGGGGTTGTACAGTGAAGTGAAACAGAGCTTTAATCCCTAGTTTTCCAAGGGATTTGGCCAGAGAAAGGAAAAAGACCGTCGCCGTGCCGTGTCACCGGTCCCAGCTTAGCAGTTGCGGTTAGATCTCACACTAGGCAATAAAGAACTTGCCTAGCTGGTCATTCGGGCTTAAATTGCTAAGTTCTAATTATGGTGCAACGTCGCGGTTTTGTGTTTTCTGCTCCAGTCGATTCACTATTCACTACTGTGTCTGCCGTGCCAGTGCAGCTGCTTTCGCAATTTTTGATTTTGCATCACCGGCGTAAATCAATTACTTAAGAATACACACATGCCTTCGTTATTATTCAGCCTGGTCATCGATAATTTGCCCGCAACATATAATACTAGAAGCAGGGGCGAATCCATTAGGGGCATAAAAGGGTCTAAGCATACATATAATATACTATATATAGTATACAAATGTTTTTTTAGTGCATGAAATATTTTCTTGTAAAAAATTTGGGAATATTATCTATTTTACACACTTTTCTACTAAAAATTTCGATGTAATTTTTTTTTCAAACTAACTTACCACCATTTTCATTTTTCTTGCAAATGTTTCTTCTGATGGAAAATGTTATGCTAAAAGCAACATAGTTTTAACAGGGAAAGATGCAGCGTGGGAAAAGATGCTAGACTGGGCGGAAAAAAAAAGAAAAAAGAGAGTTTATTAAGCGGCGTTCAGACTTTACAAGTTACTTGTATTCAAGTAACTTGTAAAGTCTGAACGATCTTTCAACTGTGATTCAACTCGACATTCAAGTCCCCAACTTGAAAGCAAAAGTTAACTTGGTCTCTACTTCTACTTGAAACTTGAAAGCATCTTTCAAGTTACTTGAATTCAAGTGAAATGATGTTCACTCCGTTCAATTTGTTTTAAGTTGCACCAGTTATTGCACTTGAATTCAAGTAACTTGTAAGGTCTGAACGAGCCTTTAGCGTTATTGAAAAATTTATACGATTTGCAAAATATTAATGCCAAACACTACTATTATTTCATCATGGGTTTTTCGACATCCAAAAATTTTTATAAAGATTAATTTTTTTTCGTAAAACTAATAGTAAAACAGTTTTCCATATGGGACAACTTAATTAGACACGCTGTACATAATATAATACGTACTACAATGAAAATAGAATTTAAAGTATTATTAAAAAATGCGTATCAGTCACTTTGATTTTATAGGATCCGTCAATTATCATGTTATACGTCGGAGACATATGATGGCTTTCGATAAGTTTTTTTCTGCATTTAGTGAGGCTTTTCTGTCGGAAAATTGTTAAATTGACCGGTTTGAACCCACATCTCAGCACAACCGACATTGTGGACAGTTAATAACAATAAATAAACGTGTTTTGCAATCAAACTTATGTGTGACCACGTGACCAGCTCAATCGGTTTAGATCCGACTGGGAATTTTTGTTGCGCGCGGTCGCTAGAGTGCCATCTAACATTCAAGTGCTGAAATGGTATTGGAGTCCCTATAGTTTCCTCTCTTTCAAAGATTTCAGATTTAATGCCTTCAATAGATGGCAGCACTATTGTTAAAAATATTTAACTTTATATATAAATATATATTGAATAGTGTGTCTACGTCTCTGAGTAATAATATATTATTTTTATTAACAGCAACAGATATTATTAATTTTAGCAAAAAAGTTATTCCTCATAAAAATTTCTGCATGATCTAAAACCTAAAATACGTAGTTCGTCAAAAAATATAAATTTTGCTCAAGAGTAAAGTACCTTTATTTTTGACAATATCGAAAATTTGAAAAGAGTGGAAAGTTACAATTCAGATACGCAATTACATCCATTTGCTTTGGCCTGCCAGATTTCCTGACTTAACCCCCATTGACTATTTTTTATGGGGGTTACTTAAAGTAGCAGGTTTATCAGCGAAACTTTCAAGATGTTGATCACTTGGAGAGGATTATTTCTGAAGAATGCTAGAAAATTACTCCAGATATCATATAAGGAATGTATTACGGGAATTTGGCAAAAGAACGATTAAATGTTTAAAAAGAGTAGGTGGATATGTCGAGGCATTATTGAAAAGTAAATTTTTTTTATTTCTATGTATTAATGTTTTTTTTACAAGTTATTATTATTTGTATGGATTTTCCTATTTGTAAAATAAATAATTAGGACGGATCATCCATTGATTTTTCATCTTTAAAAATACATTATTTTCAGCATTCTTCTTACTCAAAATTATTTTTTCAATTTAAGCATGAATACACTACAATCTGCAAAAATTTCTACTTGAAAATTAATTTTACTTAATTAACGCTTTAGGACAAAGGGCCTCGCAATAACCTTATGGAAATTGATGGGTTTCGGTCAAATTTACTGAATTTTTGATATGTATATTTTGTCATCCTGAACAAAAGTCTCCATGGGCACAAAGCTCCAAATTCAATATTTTGGCAGCTACGGAGCTCCAAAGCTCCACAGGTCCGTTACAAAACTATTCATTTTTAATACTATTTATAGGTGTCAAAAGCATATTTTAATTATTTAAATATATAAGTTTATGTTTTTGAGGTCGCTGAATTCAAATCTGTTGTCAGATTTGAAAAATTGACAGTTGACAGTTGTCAATTCATTGTCAAAGTAGAATAAAAAAGTAAATAATCTCTTTTGACATTGAGAGTTTATGTTTTTGAGGTCACTTAACTTAAATCTAATGCCAGATCGGAGAAAGTGATAGTTGACAGCTGTCAATTAAATGTCAAAGAAGGATGAAAAAGTAAATATTCCCTTTTGGCATTGAGAGTTTACGTTGAACTCGCTAAATTCAAAACTTATTTCAAATCGGAGAAAATGATAGCTGTCAATTAGCTGTCAAGGTGCAATAACAATGTACAAATCTTACATTTTCAATATGAGTTTATATTGTTTAGGTAACTCATTTCATATATTAAATAATTACAATGATTTTAACAGTTAGAAGCAGTCAGCGAGCTATCATTTAATATATGAAATGAGTTACCTAAAAAATATAAACTCATATTGTAAGATTTACACTTTATTGTGGCACCTTGGCAGTTAATTTACAGCTGTAAACTATTATTTTCTCCGACTTTACATCAGCTTTGAATTTAACAAGTTCAAAACATATCATTCTAAGGTCAAAAATAATTTATTTACTATTTATCCCACTTTGACAGTTATTTGACAGCTGTCAACTATCAATTTTTAAAATCTGACATCAGATTTGAACTCAGCTACCTCAAAAACATAAACCTATATATTTAAATAATTAAAATATGCTTTTGACATCTATAAATAGTATTAAAAATGAATAGTTTTGTAACGGATCTGTGGAGCTCCGTAGCTGCCAAAATATTGAATTTGGAGCTTTGTGCCCATGGAGACAAAATGGGATGACAAAATATACAACTTATCAAAAATTCAGAAAACTTGACCGAAACCCAATTTCCATATTATTGCAGGGTCCTTTAAAATTTCTCAATTTTTTTTTTATTACCCTTTTGTGCTGAATTTCAAGTTTCCGATATTAGAAGAACTATTTTAGTATTTGACAAAGTTTGCAATTTTCAAATTTTCCCCGCTTTTATTAATATCTTTTTTTGTTCTCGGAAATTGTATACGTTTTTAGTTTATTTATTTATTATACGATAGTGTGATTATTTTTATTATATTTAAGGTTAAAGAGAAAAACAACTAACAACATTAAACAGGTATATTAAAAAAATTATATAAATATCGGCAACAGAAAGAAATAAGTAACATTTGAAACGTTTAAATTTATCATTCTAGTCTTACAAGTTCTAGAAGGAAAATATTTCAAAATAGTGCACAATAAAACTCGTTTATTATTTATCTTCACTATTTACCACTACTCTCCAAAAAGAAAAATTTATTGTAATTAGTAAAATGTACATTCTCTAAAGTATTGTATTAGGTGCACAAAAAAGTTTCCGCCGTTTTGTTTGACAAACGTTGGCGCCACCAGTAAGTTATGATGGGATGCGTATAATCCAAAATTCTTACCGACGAAACAATGCCAGCTGGGGCAGAACCTCTTGTCATAATCCTTTTCGATTGTATACATCTTACAGGCGGCATTTTTACAAGGACTACAAGGATTACAAGCGCCTTTTTTACAAGGACATACATAAAACATTAGGTAAATGCCCAATTTTTGATAAAAAACGGCGGAAACTTATTTGTACATCTGATATATCTAACTTAAACAGATTCTTCGGTATTGGGTTGTATGTTTTTTTTATTTCTAGCTGGAATTGTGTAATTAAATGGTTTTTCTAACTTATCAAATACTTCTTTACTCCTAATTATCGCCGTCCTGTTCATATAGTCGAGAGATACTGATTGGGCTGCTTCTTCAAAGGTGCTTATCACCTCATCGTTTTTCTCTTTGCTAACTAAAACGTCTAAAAGACAACTGTACGCATTACCAATGGCCCCTTCCGAAACGCTACTGCTTTTTAAATGCTGTATTAATTTTTTCGCCAAATTTTCACTTTGTTGGTCTCTAGCGGTTTGGACGATTTTCTGAAACATTATCCTTTGCGAGTTTTTCAGATAATCATTCCAAATTTGTTCAGCCTTTTCCCAGTTTTCAGTGATAAAGTAATTTGTCCATAGGACGTTTAAAGGTCCTACTATTCCTTTTACAGCATATTTTATCGCCAGTTTTTCATCTGAAATAAATTTTAAAAAATTTGAATTAAAAATCAGCAGAGGGGAGAAACTGTTGTTTATAATAATAGTCAAGGACAGAAGTAGACCAGGGTCGATAATTTTTGAAACAAAAAAAATAATAGTAGGATGAAATCCTTTGGAAAATGAAGAGAATATAACAAAAATGAAAGTAAAATAATTTACGGGCTATCTGAGGTCGGGAAGTGGAAGGGGGTGAGTTTTTAAGGGTAGAAAACTGTTTATCTCGATTTCCGACAAAACTACAAGTCCTATGGAAAAAAGTTAGAGGGCAAAGTTGTAGGTAATAAAAAGATCTACAACTTTTGTATTTACACTTTTTTCACATAACCTCAAAATTTATGTGAAAAATTCAAATAACCAAGTTTTTGGTTTTTTATTTTTATCTTTTACAAAAAATTTTTTTTCACGAAATTTGGTGAAAACTTACCTTTTTATGTCCCAAACACACTGTAATTTTTTTTTTTTTAAATATTTATTTTTTTAACCTTATTATGACTTAATATCGAAAAAGCAGTCTAATTTTCAATCGAAAATTCTCACGTCAAAATATCAGCTTTTTTTAAAAAAACTGGGTGGGCTTTTTGTTCGTTGAAATCTCTACTTTTTGATGGTGTAAAAAAATATACACTACCATGGTAAATGTTCTCAAAAAATGCAAAGAAACAAACAAAAAATACTCGAATACAAATTTTTTTTTATTAAAAAAACGTAAGATTCCACGTTACATTCCATGTTTTTCGAGTAATTAAGGTATACATTTTAATAAATAGCTCAAAATTGTACATGACGATTTAAAAAAAAAATTTCGGATTCGAGTTTTTTTCGTTTCTTTGCATTTTTTGAGAACATTTACCATAGTAATGTATATTTTTTTTACACCATCAAAAAGTAGACATTTCAACGAACAAAAAGACCGAGTTTTTTAAAAAAGCAGATATTTTGACGTCAGAATGTTCGATTGAAAATTAGAGTGATTTTTCGATATTAAGTCAAAATAAGGTGAAAAAATATGTATTTTAAATCAAAAAAATTACAGTGTGTTTGGGACATAAAAAGGTGAGTTTTCACCAAATTTCGTAAAAAAAATTTTTGTTGTAAAAGATAAAAATAAAAACCAAAAACTTGGTTATTTGAATTTTTCACATAAATTTTGAGGTTATGTGAAAAAAGTGTGAATACAAAAGTTGTAGATCTTTTTATTGCCTACAACTTTGCCATTTAACTTTTCCATAGGACTTGTAGTTTTGCCGGAAATCGAGATAAACAGTTTTTACCTACCCCCTTCCACTTCCTTTCATTTTTGTTATATTCTCTTCCTTTTCCAATGGGTTCCATCTTAATAATATTTTTTTTCACTTTTTACCATTTTCAAAGGCTTCAGCCCTGGTCTAAAGGTGTCAAATTTCAACAGAAATGGAATGGGAACTCGTTTTCAAAAAGTTATAATCGATTTTCAGAAGTTGTGTCAAAATATCTCTTGGAAAATTTAGTTTTGCGACACCTGAATCAAATTTTGAGATCAATTTCTTTATTTTCAGATCGATTTAGATAAAAATAAAATTAAAATAATCCCAAATTAAAAACTTCACTTTTGAAGGAATTGGAATTTACTGTGGTTCCCATCAATTGTTTGTGGTTCAACCTATATACCTTTCTAGAAGTAAAACTTCATCGCAAATTGAATGAGAATAGTACCAAAGGTGAATTTTTTTAAATAATATTTAAGGTCGTGTCAATTTTTTTCATTAAAAATTTTGATTTCCTCAGTTTTCTCTAAAATGAGATACCACCTCATTCAAATTTTGAGATCAAATTCATTATTTTTAGTTTGAAATACATTGATTATCTCGGTTTCTAGAAAATATGGCACCTGATGTAAATTCGTTATTTTCAGAAAAAAAGAAGTCATTTATACACAATTTTACCGAAATTTGTTTCTCTTTTGAGTGATAATTTTGAAAATATTTATTTGGTCTATTAGTAAACAAAGTTTTTACTTACATTCTTCCGTCAAATTGGGGTACTTTTCTAAAATGCCATACGCTCCCCCTCGTGGAAATTGTTCACTGAGTAATTCGAGATTTTCTTCCTTAGCGTTATCAATATCGTTATTGAGCTTTTGCAAATATTCCTCTGCTTTACCAGCTACTAGATTAGCGTGACATAACCTATTATCGAATGACACAATTTTTTTTGCTTCGGAGTTTATTTTATTCCCGATTTTATTCAAAGTGTCGATATCACCTGCACTCGCCAGTTTATTCAAATAGAATCGGAATACCCTGTTCACGGGAAGGGTGCCCCTATTTAATATATCTAACGTTAGTTTAGAAGCATCCTGCAAACGGTCGTTTTGTAACAGTTTTTCGATAAGCACTGACAAATCCATAACACCAATAGTCTCCTTCGTTCTCTTAGTTATTTTTAAAGCTTCCTCAATCTCCCCTCCTTTAATTTTTTGTCTAAACACCGTGTGAATATTTGTGGGCTGTTGAACTTCAGTGGTCGACGGTATTCTCTGAACTTGTGGTAGAACGAATGGTACCTGCAGACCCTTTTCTTGAAGAAAGCCACCTAATGTAGTCAAAAATTGATCATTCGGAGCTAAATCTTCTTCTTGCATTTGCGTCCATAACCCTAAAGCCTTTTCCACGTCGTCTTGCTTCTTATAACTCAATAATAACTGGTAATATATGTCGCTACGGTCTATGTGGTTTAGATCTTTTGTGGCATCTTTTAAACCTTCTAAAGGTTTAATGAGACCTTCTTGTTGGTATCTTTCACAAGCGGAATTTATTCTTTGAGGTCTGTTTTGTAGCCCCGGCGTTTCTAATATTTTTCTGGCTTGTCTAATACGCCCGCATTCGACGAACGCAAATACTAAATCGTAGAGACTATTCACTTCTCCGTGTACGGATGTGCTTAAATCGGTAAGTTTTTGAAGCTTTTCTGCATCTTCGGCTTGTATAAGTTTACAAGCAAGTTCGTTTTTCCACGGGGTAGCTTTAAATTGTTCGACGCACCATTCGAATTTCGTTAACGCACTCTCGATGTCTTGTTTAACGAGATGTACTTTAATGAGTGGTCCCAAAAGAACGTTATTTACTTCTATAAATTCTTTTTTAACTAAAACATCAAATAAACGTTGCAGTTCTTCTACTTTTCCTTCGTCCGCTAAACTGTTCAAGAATCTCCAAACTTGAGACGAGTACGCAAACGTTTTATCTTCCTGTTTTTTATCTCTAGGGGTATTTTCTAAAATATTAATGGCGTCTTCGAACCGACCGGATTTAGCGAAAAGATGTGCTAAACGGATTATTTTAGAACTATCCAATATGAAATCTTTTCCTTGAATTTCTTTAGTTTTTTCATAGTACTCGATTGCTTTATCCAAGTTCTCATGGTAAGCATAAAGATCCGAAAGCTGCGCATATAAACCAGTAGAAAATATGAAATCAGTTTGTTTCAATTCTTCTAGAAGACCTTCAGTTTTTTCTAGATCTTTAGCTCTGTAATATAAAGTTAATAGTTGTCTCTTTAAACCATTAGTATCCTGATTTTTAGCATTCAAATTCTGTACGAGTCTCTCTAATTGCGGTATGTTCATCTGAGTTGATGGTGTATAACTGGGAGGCTTTTTTTCTAACGGAACCGGAGAGAGTTCCCCCGAAGTGAGTTTCCCTAATAAAGAAGAAATCTGGTCGGTCATTTTTTCGCCTAATTTTTCTTCAATTTTTTCTGCTGTAGGGGTAGTCATGCTAAGACCTTGTTCGACGAGTGCTTTTAAGACAGATTCAATTTTTTCTGTAAATTGTACCCTATTCGATGACAGATCTAAAAGTAAGGTACCCACAAGTTCCGACTTAATATCTCTAACGTTAGATTCCTCTTCGTCTTGTTCACTTTGGATGCTTCTTGGATTACGTTCAATGTTGTCGTATATGGTTCTTAATATGGATATATACGATGTAAGATCGTTTGTTTTATAAAAAGCAGATGTAAGAGGTCTTTTAATCAGTTCTGGCATATAATAAGCTTGTACTCGAGTAGCTATAGCGGCCGCTTCGTCAATTTTATTTTGCTGTAATAATGAAATAACCAAACTGGATGTAGCGGTACCAACTGATACATTTCCGTCCCGAAGCTTTGCTAAAATGTCACTGGTATTTCCTTTAAGGTTAGGTATGACGTATTCTCTAACAGTTTCGTGACTGGGTGTGATATTAAAGTCTTGCATTTTATTCAGAATGTCTAAAATTTGTTTTCCCGATGGATCGCCAGCTTTGGATACGATCAGAGGCCAAAAGAAGTGCTGTCTAACTTCCAAGCCCCGTTTTTGTAAATAGTCAAGGAGCGGATATGCTAAGTTTTCATTTCCAAGTTGTAAACTTGTTTCGGTTGCTAGCAATAAAGCTCTATCATACATTTCTTCTTGCTCCAACCTCGTACAATATTCTATTATAGTTTCTAATGGTCTCTCGGCTTTAACTAATTGTTTAATAAAGAGAAATCCTGTGGGTGTAGGCGTACCATCTTCTTTTGTACCTCTAATCATAGATTTCAAAATAAGAAAAGCAGATTCCTCTTTACCCTTATTTATTAACCTCAAAATGACATTAATAGCGTCTTGGTTATAACCTACGGCTTTACGAACTTTGCCGAGAATTGTAGCGACATGATTCTCATGTCCGTTTGTTGCAAGTGAGTATATGATATCTAAATAATCTTTATCTAGTAGAAATATTTCCTTAGCTTCGCATTCTTCGCAAGTTTTTAATATTTTTTCAATGTCTCCTTTAGAAGCAAACCCACAAAGAAGAATTGTGTAACTATCAGCACTGGGTTCCAGACCAGCTTGAACCATTACATTTATTATACCTTCTGCCGAATCCATATCGCTAAAAACGTAATTTTAATTACAAAAATAGACCTAAAAAACTCCCTAATCTATTCTTTTTTTATTTTTGAAAAGGTAAGGGAAACACAAAATTGCTCTTAAACTTTAATCTCACTTTCTATTATGATCAAGGGTGGATATTTCGCTCTGTACATAATTGAAAGGATTTGTTCTTTTTTTTTCAATTATTTATGGGCTGTTCTTTAAGAATAATTTGTCATTAGTTGAATTGTAGGTCAATCAACACACACATTATATGAAAGGACTAAAAACTTGATGATGTTTTATGCAAAATAACTGCGAATTTAGTTACAAATAGATTTAATTTTTTTCAAATTGAACATGATCTATAAATTCAAATAATCAATTATGCAGGGACCTTTACCGAATTAAAAAAATAACCAAATATGACTTATGACTTATAGGATTCTCATCATAGGCGAAAAGATTATGTTTGGGTTTCATTATTCGTTTATACAAACCTAAATATCGCAAAACGCAGACTTTTTGGGCCTTATAAGTCGACAAAGTTAGAGAATGAAATCGCTGTTAGGAAGAGTCAATAAAGGGATAGAGGTAGAAAAGGTAAACAAACGTTTATTATTATTCTAATATAACTACAATGAAGATGCAGCATATTATAATAACAGTTTATATATCTTACAATATGCGGATGATACAGCACAATTCACAAGTCACAATTCAAATGTAACAGATAAAACACAAGTGCGGTTCAATAGATGGCGTCTAAAATCAAACCCTCTAAAATGTAAGTTCATGATATTTCACCATAAAATCTCACCTAACTCTCCCAAAGTATTAATTGAAAATAAACAAATCACTTCTTCAAATAATGCTAAATAGGAAAGCATTTTATGTGTCTGACATACAAAAAACAGGGCATCTCTTTAAAGACTGCATCTCATATCTACCATACTATCTGTAGACCTATTCTGGAATACTGCCATCCCATATATATGAACACAAGAAAGACAGCAATCAAAAACTTACAGATGGCAGAAACTTCGACATTTAGATCAATAACTAAAATGAGACATCCTCATAATCCGCTACATAATCCGTCAAATGAAATGCTATACGAAAAGACAAAAACTCAACATATAGAAATAAGACTTGCAGATATCTCTGAAAAATATTACAAACGTCAAGAAAATATAGCAACAATACAATCCATGTGCATAAGAAGAAACCAAGAAAGACAACAAAAAGCAAAATATCCACATAGAACAGTTTGGGAACTTATAGAACAATATCTAAATATCGACTGAAGACTAACATCGGAAAAATCTAAATATGCGTTTATTTTTTTTTATTTTTTTTTTCACTCTGTTTTATTTGTTTTTCAAAGCAACTGTCATAGATATATGTAAAAAGGAAAACCTATATGTTAAATAACAAATGTAAAATAATAGGCTGAAGGACTCCGGTCGATGGCAATTGTGTAAATTATTTGTATGATTACCAATAAAGACTTGTTTTTTTATTATTCTATTAAAAAATAAAAAGTATTTTTTGTATTGTTTTTCTATAACTGGGTATCATATTTAAATGTATTTATATTTATTTAGAATCAAGATGTCCTCACCACATGAGTTACTTTTTTAAAGGGCACATAATAAAGAATTGAAATATTTTGTTTTCATAACCTCTTAGGCAATAAAAATATAAAAAGAACAATAATGTTTAAAAAAAGATTCAGATCTGTAAATTTATATTGATATAACATGCTTACATATTATCTTTTTACTTTTTCAAATTTTGCATTTCTGACATATCAATAATAAAAAAGTGTATGTAGATTTTTTACTAAAAAGTGTCTATAGCATAAAATAACATATATTTATTTATCAGCACATCCCTATTTTCTAATTTAATTATAATTGTACTTACCCTGCTTTTGAGTGACCAATAATTAAAGCATTGAAAACATTTTCATTAACAGACATCTGCTTCTCTCTCATGTATTCCAATATTTTAGTTGCACCTTCAATATCTCCTTCTTGACAGTACCTTGCTATTAATCTTTGATAAGTAACTCTGTTTGGCTCAATTCCTTTAGTTTCAAGTTCGCTTAAGAATTCTGTGGGTGAAAATGGATGCTCATTTTCCAAATAAACTCTGAGTAGAGCATTGTAATGAGATACATCCATGGGTACATTTAATTTATTTAGAGTGTTCCAAATTTCTTGAACGAGCTTTGTACGTATCTCAGGTAATTCATCGGGAACTAAGTTACCACAACATCGAATAACCAGTAAAGATTGTGAACTTGTAGCAGAACGGGCTTGCCGAATTTCCTCAAGAACATCTTCAATGTCTCTTCGTGATATTCGTCCAGACTTTCTAACATCTTGATCTATTCTTCTTAAACTGCTTTCTAAACTTTGGTCTTGCAAACTAGATGTTTGTGTGGCAAAATTACTGCTGAAATATAAAAACTCTTTAAATGTTGCATCACAATTATAATAGGTTATGTTTCCTTACCTCGGTATTACTCCGCAGAGACATTGTGAGGAATTAATTAAGTTGCCATCGAATTCTCTTGGTGTGTTAATTACAACATTTCTTGCAAATCCGGCTATATATCTTACAAACTTCGAGGATCTTAATATAGAAGCCATGCCGCTACCAAATACCTAAAATGTGAAATTGATGGGCGCTGGGCGAAATCGAAAAGTATTCGATTTTTCGAAAAATCGAGGATTGTTCGATTCTTGATTGCAGAATCCGAATCTTAACATGTAAAGCAGCCCCTAGACGGTCAATAATACACTGTTCAAATCATCAAACTGGACAATAATTTACTTTAAATTTATTTGTCGCATCTTGTCTACGTAAAGGAAGTTTTCTCTGTACTTTGCAAGCAAAACTTTCGTTCGTTTGTCTGTTATTCTGTTTGGTCAAGAAGGTAGAGACTTACAATTTGATATATTCAAGGATGATTACTCTTCATTATATATTATAAAAGTGTTGTAATTCAAATGATTACGTGAGACACACACTTTCCGAAAAAAGTTTGTATCTACCAGATTTTGTGGAAATTAAAGCGATAGTGTATGTTATCATCGATTGAGCACTATATTTCAAACCACTTTTACTTGAATGAATATATAGTACTTTTACTTGTGACAATATATTTGGTCGTTCAGGGGTCGCTTTAGGAAGACCTCGCATTCAGGAGCAATGTTGCCAAATAATATAAATAAAAATCGTTTGTTCGGCCAAAAAGAGTTAAAATTATTTTGAAAAACAGGTAATTTTTTACATAAAATTGTTAACTAACAGACCACAATTTAGACAAACTTAATTTTATTAAATAAAATTATAATTAAACTGCGCGATTTAAAAAATAAATTTACCATTTGTATTTAAAATAATGATAATTGCAATGCAATTTCCGACACTTCTCTGATTTTTGACACAATTTGGTAACTCTGTGATGTGTTTTCTTTTATATCTGAGAATTCTGAGATCCTCTAAAGTTATTATTTATTATTATTATCTACTAACGAGTAACGACTTATTAAAGTAATATTTCTATCAATTTTTGAAATGCTATTTTTAATTTAGTGCTGATAACTACATACAACACTCAAATTAAATTCTAAACGAGGACTTTCATAGATAAAATACAAACATAACTGCATTGTATTTAGTATGCAAAGGTTCAAAGGTCTTAATAAATAAATTAGAAATCTGTATCTACTTACATAATAAATTTATATTTCCTAGATTTTAAGGATAGAAAAATATTTTTAAAATGGCACTAAAAGGGTTAAAAGTGTTGGAATTTTCTGGGTTGTTACCTGTTCCATTCTGTGGAATGGTTTTGGCTGAATTTGGAGCAAATATAACACGAATTGATAAAGTAAGTTTGTAGTATTTTACTTTAATTATTTGAAAAAGAAAGTTCAAATTATTAAAAATTGCTATTAAAACATTTTACAAAACTAATTATTTTAGGTTGGTTTTGATACAAATTTAGACTGCTTAGGAAATGGAAAAAAGTCACTTAGTCTTAATTTAAAACATCCTGAAGCAATTGAAATAGTCAAAACGTTATCTCGTCAATCAGATGTGCTTATAGAACCGTTTCGAAAAGGCGTTATGGAAAAACTGGGTTTAGGGCCTAATGTGTTAATGAAGGAAAATCCTAAACTAATATATGCTAGACTCACAGGTTATGGTCACAGAGGTTCCTTTAGTAAGAATGCAGGACATGATATAAATTATGTAGCCTTATCAGGTCTTCTTTCGTTATTTGGAAGGTGTGTAACAACAAATTAAATATTGATAGAAAACATACATTTTATTTTTTTCTTTAGGTATGGTGATAACCCCCTTCCTCCTGTGAATGTTTTAGCTGATATCGGAGGCGGTGGTGTTACATGCGCCATGGGTATACTACTAGCCGTAATTGAAAGAACAAAGTCTGGCAAGGGCCAAATAGTTGATTCTACAATGGTAGAAGGTACCGCCTATTTAGGAACTTGGTTGTATAGAGGACAAAACAAATTAATGATATGGGACAACGAAAGAGGAAAAAATATTCTTGATAGTGGAAGACACTTTTATGATGTATACAAAACTAAAGATGGAAAATACATGTCGGTGGGAGCGTTAGAGCCTCAGTTTTATGAAGAATTACTTAAGGGTAAGTTTTATATTTTTTTCCTGTAAGGTTTCAGATTAAGGAACAGCTAAAAATAACTCTACTTCTTAATTTTAGGTTTGACTCTAACCATTGAAGAAGCTCCTCAATTCGGAGATTTTGATGAACTGAAAGAACTTTTTACAAAAAAATTTGCCGAAAAGACTAGAGATGAATGGTGTAAAATTTTTGACTCTACAGATGCTTGTGTAGCTCCAGTTTTAACATTAGATGAAGCTCCACACCATCCGCATAATAAAGAACAAAATACTTTTATAGAATCTGAAAATTGCTACAGTCCTAATCCTCATCCGAGACTTAGTAGAACACCGGGACAATCCCATGCTGCTAAACCTTTGCCCAAGACTGGTGAACACACTAAGAATATTTTGATTCAGTTGGGGTATTCTTCAGAAAATATCACTAAGTTAGAAAAAGAGGGAGTAATTGAATGTCATACATTTTCTAAGCTTTAATGGTTTTTTTATGTACTATTTTATTAAAAATATTTTCTTACTGTTCCAACATTCATTTCTATAACATTCCATCAGTAATCCTATGATACACAAAGTTGCAGTTACAGCAATACAATTTTTTTTAAATAACATTCTGTCACGCGAAAAAGGATGATTTAATGGCCTTTGAGTAGGAATTTAAATAAAGGTCTTTGCTTCGGAAAAGATGAATTAATGAGTTAATGAAAAAATAAGAGATCAAAAATGAAAGCTTAGCGTTATTAAAAATACGATTTGGATTCTCTTTTTGGTACTCTATACACGATCTGTTGAATATTTTTACAATGCACAAGAATGAATATTCTCCGGGAAGCTAAGAATTTTACAATTGGCAACATTTAAATGTTTCATTAAGACTGGCTATTCTTCCTATTTCCCGTTTACCTACCTCATTTAATTTTCAAATAATATATTACTAAAAGGAAAAAAATACATTAATTTCATATAATATTATATTACATATTGGAAAATGAATGTTCTAAAAAATAACAATGAATAATAACCGAAACACTTTTGTATATAATAAATTCAACTACCTTATGATGGACTAGTAGACAGTACCATTAAATGTCAGAAATAGACGTCAAAAGTCAAAACAAAGATTTTAATATTTGTCAAAAGTATACTACATCTTACCATCTCAGAAGATCTTTGTGCTATTGTATTTTATACTAAAGATAACATATTTCCATAATGTCAGAATAGTTATCAATGAAAATTATTATGAATTATAAAATCTATGCTATAGTTTTATTATCTGTTATTTCTGGAGTAGCAATAATCTCTCCATTATGTTTATCTTTCCTGCTATTTGGTTTGTTGCTTTTAATAAGTATAATACTTGGAATATTTACAGCATTTTGGATGAATATAATGCTTTCTTTACCTCATAAAACTAACGTAGGAGCTGAATATCATTTGAAACATGCCGAGAACTTTAGAAGCAGCATAATTGTAAGTAATTAAAATTTTATATGGTAGGTTTCGTTCTACAAAAATGTGAGTGGAAAAATTAAAGGTACGTACTTATTTTTTAGAAAGATTATGAATCGTCTCATGCATTAAAATCTCCACATTTACCACAAATATTTGGCAAAACTGTTGATAGTTTGCTTCAACAGTTATTAGATTTTGTACTGAGAGATTACATTTTAATTTATGTGAAAGATTATGCTTACCAAGCTGATATTTTGGGAAATGATATCAAGTAAATATAGTATACCTTTTTACATTGTTTTGATTTTATTCGGATTTTATATTTTTAGAGATGATTTATGGGGTGCAATCAATTCTCTTCATGAGAAACTATCTACAATAGATCAAACAAAATTAATTGCTGGGGACATAGTATTAAAAATTACCACACATTTTGAGAAGATTAGAGAAGCTAAAACAAATGTGTAAGTAAAAATGAGTTTTTCTAAAATTGTAAGTAATTCAGAACCATTCCCTCTTGTGTACTAGTGGGTTTATAAATTATTTTTAGTGAAGACTCTGATCATCCTCCGGTCTTCCAGCTTTCACCACATGTAATGTCTTCTGAAAAAGAAATTGAATATTTACGTACCTTGAGTGAACTACTGATTATGTTTCTTTTACCAAGAACATACTCCTTATCTCCTAGTAAATATTTTTTACGAGAAGTTTTATCTTGTAAATGTAAGTAAATATAGCTTTTTAAAGATGTACTGATTGATTAATTAGAAAATTTTAGTTTTCAAGCCAATTATAGATACAATCACAGATCCGGATTTCTTTAATAGGAATATTATTAGTTATATTGAAACTACACAGATGCAGATAAGTTTGCCAAAAAAAATTTTAGAAAACGCTAGCAATTTTGAAGATTTAATAGAAAAAGTTGATGATATTAATATGTTGAGATCAATTCGGTAAGAAGCTCCCCTTCTATTATTTAAGGACTTAATCTTAATATTAAAAAATCTAGGTTAAAGTTTAACTTTTTATTTGCTACAGATATAATATTGTTACAAAATTGATGCAAGCTACCACATTGCAAAATTTAAACAGGGCAAAAGGACTTGATGTAGATACTGACAAAAACACTTTAACATCTGCTGGTATACAAAAATCTGATTTGAATGCAGCTAAAAAACTTAAAAAACATATTAATCATTTGACTGTTGCGAAAAAACAGTGTGAAAAAAAATTAATAAGCCTTGGTTGGGACTCGGGATATCAGTATGGAGAAGAGATAAAGAGGGTAAATACTCTAGAATTTCACTCTTATATCTTTATAGATTTTCTGTATTTTTGATTTTTTTGTCTTACAGTTTTACGAATTTTGATCTGAAAAATCCAAGTTTTGTAGTAAACTTTTTGTCTATTTATATATTTCGAAAGAAAATACTTCTAAATTTAGAAAATAAATGCATTTTTGTAGGTTCTTTCAATTCAAACAATTTTGGAATATGTCCTGGGTAGAAAATATTTGTCTCAGTTCTTACAAACTCTCGCCAGTCACGATTTGGTCAGATTTTGGTCAGCTGTAGAAGAACTTCGTTCATCTCAGAGAACCAACTGGCATCAAATTGGTGCAGAAATTTTCTACACTTTTATCAGGAACCCAACATCTGAAATTAAAGTTGATAAAAGTACCAAGAAACGCACGGAAGCATTTTTATTAGGTACATAGTTTTTTCAAATGATTTACAATGTAAGTTATGTCAAGTCAGGTCTAAAATTGCTCCTAGGGTGATAAATCGAGTAATTAAATTAAATTAATATTTTTTTTCATTCAGGGGATAAAGGGCCAGAAGTTTTTTACGAAGTCCAGAATCAGGTTGTACAAATAATTGAAGATAAATATTACCAACCGTTTTTAATCAGCGATTATTATAAAGAAATGGTCATTGCTATTGATAAGGAAGAAAATATTATAACTAGCGATATTGGTTCTGGATTAGAAGAACGACAAACATCTACGGATTCCGGTGACAGTTCAGAAAATAGTTTAAATGTTGGGGATCATTCGAATTATGCCAGAAGAAAGTTAGATCAGTTGGAAGAAAAATTAAATAACAAGACGCAGGTATTTATTTATTTTCTGAATTACTACTATTACAAAACACAGAGTTCCAAATTGCATGAAAAAATAAAAAATGTAATTCATAATGTTTTTTTAATTTTCAATAGCGGTAACAAATTAAAAAAAATAATAGCGTGTTTTGCAACGATTTTTCCATTTTTTTTAAAGAAAATAATTTCACAATAAAAATCCTACCAAATTCAAAATCCACGCAAAGTAATTTTGAATGAAAAATCGATGTAGGGGGAAATGGGGTAAAAAAATATCTAAAAAGTTGTGAAAATATTATTAATTTGTAATAATCTACTGAAACGTAATAAATAACTTTCTTCAAAAAAAATTAATATTTTTCATGAAATTTTGTTTGGAGTCCCAAAAAAATGACTGTTTTTATACAAACTTTCAATTTTTTAGGCTTTGGCCGCTTTAAGATCATCAATGAGACCCGAATCGAAAGTACTGACTAAATTAGAAAAGGAAGTTGAATGGTTAGAAGGTGAAAAAAGGCAGTTAGAAGCCCATATAACAAGAACAGAAGTTTGGGCAGATAATTTAGGAAGGTGGAGAGCCTACGTTCAATCTGCTGAGGTAAAATGAAATAGTAAGAAGTCTGATAAAACTAAATTAATTTGTATTTTTATTTAGATTTTTGATGAAAAGGAATGCCCTCAATTTGTGTTAGTAGTTCAAATCGCTGAAGATGATTCAACCGACGGAGAAGAAACTATTTGTACGGGGTGGGTTGTATGCAGGAATTTAACACAGTTTCAAGAATTGCACAAAAAATTGCGACCTTTATGTTCGGATGTGAGGAATTTAGATCTTCCTACTAATACATTTAAGTTTTTGTTTGGAAAAAATGATAAATTAACTTTGGAAAAGGCCAAGCAGCAAATACAGAAGTATTTAAGTGTAAGTTTTTTTCTTTTATTTATTGATATTTTATGTATATGGGTGATTCTTCCAATAGAAGAATAATTATGTCCCTTTGGCTTAATTCGAAGTATTTGTAATTTGTGTTCAATTTGTACAGGTCTATCGTTACACAAAAAATACGATATTTTCAACGAATAAAACTCATTTGCATTAGATTGCTATTTGTCATAAATCTAAACATAATTAGTACGTCAAAATCATTGTCCTGGTTGTCCTCAACCTTATTTTTATTTATAAAAATGCAATTATAACAGTTACAATTTTGTCAGTTACGATTTACTGTAAGGCATAATACATTAAAATATGAACTACAATACGTAGCAAACATAAATACAATAAGTCTTAAAGGAACAATTTATAATATCTAAAAGTTTTGTCCACGAGGTGTTAAACCATTGTCGTGGTCTAGTAGAAAATAGTGAAAAACTTGTCGTCGGTAACATCTAAGAAACCACGAATTCTATCATGCATTGACAAAAGAGCACTAGTTCCTGAAACGTTGTCCAACTGTAGTGCGTATTTTAGTAAAGGCTCATTGACGTGGCAGCAACATTAGACAACAGTAAGTATTGAAAAATAAGACAATATTGGAGTGTAGACGTGTTATGTGCCTACTTATTGTACATGTAATTAGAATGTTCTTATGATATGTATACATGTGTTTAGAATGTTTTAACCTCAAAACACCATTGTCGTGGATTCTGTTGAATGTCATTGTCGTGGACTTTCTCATCCTCGGCAATGACAAATTGTCCACGACAATGACTACCTTTAAATGTTTTTGTTTAATTTCATATAATCCTGACGATATCGCCAATAAAAATGACGTGTGAGGAGAGGAAGAAGGGGAAAAGGGAGTGTGAACAGAGAAGAGACAAAATTAAGAAAAACCCGTTAATATAAGAGATATATGGCAGTGAAATCGTGTCAATTTCGTCATTGTCGTGGATGCAGATTTTTGATAAATCCAAAATATGCGAATTTAAGCATAATATACCACTGTAATCTTAGTCATTCTAGCTCAAATACATATTTTTTTCAGATCTGAACAAGCCTTTTTAATTTTTGAAATTTTGCAATCTTTTGATAGAATCACCCATATCGCTAGAGGGAGTCTGAGTTGTTTATTATTATTTCTATTTTCAGTTCGTTTTGAAGGACGATAGACTGAATCAGTCTGAAGCCATATACGCATTTTTAAGTCCTAGTGCTGAGAACTTAAAACAGTCTGAACCTAATCCGAAAAAGTCCAGATTTTCCTTTTCCACTCTATTTAAAAGGTGGGTATAAAATATTTAAAGTATAATTGTTGGAAAACTTCCCACATATTTAACTAATCTAAATAATAAAAGTTCATCCTGTACACTAAATAAGTAAAAATCAAATCAAACAAATTAAAATAAAATAAAATAATTAAATTTCTAATAAAGATAATATTTTTATAGTGGAAGTGGCGAACAAAACAACGATACATCATCCTCCATACTGAAAGAAAGCAAAGAAGAAGACGACATATCCCAATGTCTGGATACCACATGCGGTGACACTGTAGATTTCGTTAAAAGTAACGGGAATTCTTCGATGAAAATCTCCGATGACACCATCGCGGAACCGATTTACGCGTTGTTTAGCGAAATTTTCAACATGAGAGGCGTATTCAAGTACGTCAGGAAAACTCTAATCGGTTTCGTACAAGTCACGTATGGTCGCAACATAAACAGGCAGATCTACGACACGATATCGTGGTGGTTCTCGGAAGAAATGTTGCATTATTACTTAACGGTTATTTTAAAGAACTTCTGGCCTGGAGGAACGTTGGCGTACTCAAGCGACGTCATAAGATCTAAAGCTGAAAGAATAAAAACCGCTCAGGAGGCTCAGGAGATGTTCATCAATAACGTACCCGAATTGTTGACGACTCTGGTGGGAAGTAATGCTGGCAAACTTGGCGCCAAGAAAGTTTTTGATGCTTTTCAGGAGAAGAATATGAACAAACATTTATTTTATGTAAGTAAAATTTCTTTTTATTCTTCTTGTTAAAAAAAAATTCTTTCAACGGGAAACTCATCGGACAGAGAGCACTGAGTGTCTCATTGGTCATTAGCTGTCAAAGTTCCCACCGTCATTTATTGATTTGTTATAACGTTTCATATTTAAATTCATGATTTATTTTTCCTTACGTATCGCTCAGTTGAAGGAGGAGTTGAACAGAAGGGGTGATACTGTACGAGGGTATCATATAACCTAGAATAATCAGTATATTTGAACTTTACTACTCTCAAAGCTTTTTCCCACATTCTTCTGATAACAGGATATTTAGGAAACATAAACTCCCATTTCTTTGAACCCCAAAGAACCACAACGACCCATTTCTCTTAATAATGCACTGTTTGATGACAAACACTTGGCGTCCTCTACATAGAATGAATTTGCAGTTTGCTTCCCCACTGGACAATTTATTGATATAAATTATAAACATTTTAGTTTAAAATTATTAAAAAACTGACAAAACAAACTCCAATTTTAACTAAAATTATGACCAATAAAGTTATCCTTTATTGTTATATCTGGTTCTGTTTGTTAAAAAGTGAGCTTCACCGGAGATGACCATCTATCGGTTGCCACCCTTGACACTTGCCATAAGTGACACATGACATTATGCAAAACTAACTAAGCTTATTTCATATGACACGACCGTAACAAACCCTTTGACGCATATGATTTTATCAACAAAAAACTTCGATTTGCACAGAAAAAAATATATATAATAAAAAAAGGAAAACAAGTTTATTTTACTTAAATCCTGTTATTCTACATAAAATGACTAAAAAATTATTTAACATATCTTGATGTAAATAAATCTTTGTTGTCATTGTGCGCGATTTTGTTATTTGGCCATGTCAAGGTAACCTATACTAACTAGATCAGATAAAATATTAACCTTATAAGCTACTTAATTTGAACTGCCTGAAATGGAAATGGAAATTGTCCCACTTTGCATCTTCAAATATCGAACCTAAGGGCCATAAAAGACCATAAAAGGGATGATAAAGATGAAATATTTTGGATACCAAAATATTTTACTGGGAGTAATCAAACTGCACAAATGATGTGAAATAAGTTAAAATCGCAGCTCCCAAGAATTACGACATTAGAAAATGTCACACACTGCACCAACGTCTGGACTTCAAACAACTACTCCTTGGGCTATATGCCCCAACAGGTATTGAATTACAGAAGTCCAGACGCGGTTGGAACCCAAATCGTTTTGGGACTTACACCAACAACTTTGATTTTCTTACTAAAGGAGCCTGTCATTCTTAGACCGGTTTCGGCATTATTGTGCCTCATCAGTAAGAAGCAGACAAGCTCGACAATCATATCTCTAAAGGATGTCTGAAGAATGAATTCGACTCGCCTGGTTCTTGATAAAACTGGTTGCATTATAGCAAGTGTATGAGGAAAGCCCAACGCCATCTTCACTTTAATAACAAAACCAAAGTTTGCAATTAATAGAAAACTGTATCGTATGATAAAGATAAAATATTTTGGATACCAAAATATTTTACTGGGGGTAATCAAACTGCACAAATGATGTGAAATAAGTTAAAATCACAGCTCCCAAGAATTACGATATTAGAAAATGTCACACACTGCACCAACGTCTGAACTTCAAACAACTACTCCTTGGGCTATATGCCCCAACAGGTCTCGAATTACAAGGGATGTTTATGTTTCTTTGAAATTTTATTTATTATTTAAAAGTAAGATTTGACTTTATCTGGATTTTAATCATAAAATAGCATGCAACAACATACTTAACTTATAAACCCCATATAAGTCTATAGTGAAGAAATATAGATTTAAATTTTTTACAGGAAATAGCTGAAGTTGTGTTAGACGCCGTATTTCCAGAATTAAATTGAATTAGTTAGTTTTACAATATAAGACTATATTCTTGTTATTCTTTATTTCGTATCTGTGATGTTTTTTTAAATTATATTTTCCTATCGTTGCTAGTTTATATATATGAGTGTCAAATATAAGTTAAAAATAATTATTTTATAATTTACTATGTACAATAAATTTTTTAACTGCACAATAGTTGTTTATTATATTTTTATTTCATAAAAATCAACACTTTGATGGAATAAATCTATTCTACATTTGTGTAGTAGGATTATTATAAATGGGGGTATAAAGTGCCGTTTCTCGTTTAAATATATGCCAAAAGTTTCACGATATGCGCTATTATGACTCAATTTTTTTCAGACAAAATTTTTGTGTCAATTATTTTTTGATGATAAATTACATCACGACATAATTTTTTTCCACAAAAATTTTCACGCCAAAATATTTGTCGGCAATACTTACATTACTAAACAGGAAAGTGATATTTTGGTTGACGAACAGGTAAAGTCAAGGACGAACTGCAGAGACGTAAATATGACAAATAAAATTGGCATAATATTAGTGTGAGTAATATTATATTATGCAACAAGTGGGAAAAGTACTTGCACACTATACATTTTCTACAACTGCACAAATTTAAAGAATAAAAGTAATGTAACTTAATATTTACTTAATTTTTACTTGTACTTAATACTCGTGTGTTTGCGGCACTCGCCCTTCAGGCTCGTGCAACAAACTTCCACACTCGTGAGAAACGTACTTTCTCCACGTGTTGACTATACTTTTTCTACAACTGCTTGCGGTTCTTTCAATATCTCTGGCGGAGTATTATCAAAATCGTCATTACTGTCAATATCCATATTATTTATGATATGTCTTATTAAAATAATTAATGGAAATTGCGATTTCTATCAAAGCACAAATGAAAACTACCTTAAGAATTTAAAAAACTTCCATAATCTGACAGTTGTGACAACTATTTAACTAAAGCTGAACAGCAGCCAACTAAGTTTTTGTCGATTTTTGTTGATTCTCCATATAAATGTATGTGGTGTGGGCAAAGTGCCGTGTGGAAAAATATTCCCGCACAGTATGAGCAATACATGGTTTTGAAATTAAGTAAGCTATGAGAAATACGCTACTTTTCATAGCAGTTGTAGAAAAAGGTCAATTTTTATATTTTAGGTATTTCGATATGATTCTCCTCCGTGTTGAATTCGTTTAGCAATATTTATTTTATTTTGTAAGGAATTTTTCTAATAACTTTCTTCGACGGCATTGGAAGTATACTTCAGATTTGAAAAAGTCAAACACGGGTTAGGTCAATAGCTAGATCAGCTATAAAGTTAACTACACAAATGTGCTACCATCTATCGCAAAACTGATACTTGATGCCGAGAAGAAAGTTTAGACAACTTAACAAATCAATGAAAATTAAATTCCAAATTCGTTTAGGTAGTCATTTTGTTTTCCCTCAAAGGGATAAGATTAAAAGAGTGACGCCACTTCGACTAAAATGATAAAAATGGTGAACCCCCAAGCAAAAAGGGAATTTTTGCTTTGAAGTTCTCAAAATTGATAGATGGCGTAGTTTCGTGTTGGTTGTTTACCAATATTTTTAACGTTAATTGAAATTATTTGTTAAATCTTGTAACTAATTGTGTCGTGTTAATAAAGTGAAATGTTAGTGCCCTATTTATGGTCTATTTTTATGTATGAGAGAGTAATAAAACAGCATTTCTAATGCAAAACTTAGTACGGTCATTTTAAATATTTTTACGGAATAATCTAAATATTTCCTAAAATTGTCATAAATGTACCTGAGCTAATACAAGTTTTGGGTCTTTTATTGGTCTTTTATAACCATAAGCTGTACAGAACAATAGAAAAAGGTTTGGACAGGCCAAAAGCCCTGTGTATTAAAGATAACATAGCCGTATCTTAAGATTATTTTCAATAAGTACCTATTTGCCAATTTTGTTTTAATTTAATTCCAAGAATTTCTTACAGTAATCGAATTATAAGTAGATAAATCCCTTACCAACAAATTTCACCGAAAATGCGATTGTAGGTTTTCCATTTAGTAAGGAGGTCCAGTTGTGTATTCTTGACAGCTTACTAAATGTCGTTTAGTTGCAACATGCAAGGTGCAGTGTGCAGTCTATTGTGAATTCTAGTGTGATCATGGAAAATTTGGAAGTACCGCGTAAACGACAAAAAATCGGTCCTTTAACAGTTAATGAAAAAACATTAATATTTAATTGTTTTAAATCATTTACAGACAAACATTTATGTAAAAGTGTTGATGACACAGTGGAATTAGTTAGTAGTACGCTTGGTGTTGGGAAATCTACGATTTACAGAGTTGTTAAAGAAGAGAAATGTGGCGAGTTTCAAACAGCACGTAAAGCTCCAGGAAAACCAAAATTTCAAATAGAAAATCATTTGAAAGAAAGACTTCGAAGGAAAGTGCATGCGTTCTTCTTTAGAAAAGAATTTCCGACAGTAGACAAAGTTCTTGCCACGGTTCGAGATGATAAGGATTACCCTGAAATGAGTCGAAGCACACTATGGAAACATTTAAAAGAAATAGGTTTTCTATGGAAAAAGCATTCCAGAAAGTCTATTTTAATAGAAAGAAGCGATATTGTAGTATGGAGAAGAAATTACCTAAGGACTATAAAAGAAATGAGAAACCAAAGAAGAAATATATTTTATTTAGATGAAACATGGATCAACGAGGGACATACACCAAATAAATTTTGGCAAGATGAAACTGTTACAAGTCGAAGACAGGCTTTTTTAAATAATTTATCTACTGGTTTAAATCCACCATCAGGAAAGGGGAGCAGACTGATAATAGTACACATCGATAGTTCAAACGGTTTTGTTAAAGGTGGTTTATTGACTTTTGAATCTACTCGTACCGGTGACTACCATGAGGACATGAATGCTGATGTCTTTAAAGAGTGGTTCGAACAAATGATAGATCTTCTTCCTCAGAACTGTATAATAGTAATGGATAATGCAAGTTATCAATCGAGACTTACAGAAAAAATGCCCACAACCAAGTGGTTAAAAAAAGATTTACAGAATTGGCTAAATTCAAAGAATATTAAGTTCCATCCCGGTTCTGTGAGAAGAGAACTGTATCATAAAGAGAAATTAAAAAAATATGAAATTGATGAAATTGCAAAAAATCGTGGGATGACGGTGGTTAGATCACCACCATATCATTGCGAAGTAAACCCGATTGAACTGATATGGGCACAGATAAGAAGTTTCAAGAAAAAATAATTCTTTTAAAATGAGTGATGTTAAACAGTTGTTTTTGGAGGCTGTAAATAATGTGAAGCCTGAAAACTGGGAAAAGGCAGTAAATCATACGATTAAAGAAGAAGAGAAAATGTGGAAGTTGGACAATATTACTGATGAAATGATCGAGCCACTCGTTGTAAATATTGGTTGCGACAGTCAAATTGAATTGTTTAATGGAGGTTTAGATTTTTACTTTTGAAAAAAACGAGTAGAAGGTAAGTTTAGTCGTGAGTTTATATTAATTTTGAAACTAGCAGGTGTTTATATATCAAAGGAAAGATGGACCATAATTCCACACCCATCGTTTCTTGTTTTTGTTTGTAAAAAATTATTTCTTAATCGTGTTATTTTCCAAATTAATATTTGGAGATAATAAATGTTATTTAGACAGGAAACTTTACTTGTTTTCTCGATGAAGAGACACCTGGAAGTTCTTAAAAATAAGTATTTATTAATTCAGAGGAATTACAAATTGTTTGTCATCGATTAGTTCATTTGGAAAATTAGATCACAGAATAGTTTTTTAATACATTTAACAAATACTTTATATAATTATTTTTAGATTAATGTTATCCCAAATTACCTAATTCCGTTAGTAAAATTTTTTAAAAGGCTTCATTATGGAAACATTAGCAGTATTATTTTACAGTCAATAAACATAATATTTATTGATAATTGCAACAACCAAAATTTTGATTTTATATATACATACACACGCACACAGATCCATTATTTAGATACTTATTTTATACCAAATATGTTTGTTAAAATAATTTTCTACTTAAGTATAACATCATTGATAAAGGTAAGAAAAAAGATGAAAAATGTTTAACAATATTTGCAGTTTTAATTGTTCTTGACTTTAACCTTATAGTTTTCGACGTATAGTTTTGAGTCGATTTAAACGACGCGCGCCGTCTGCACTCGTGACGACTGACTGCGATCGGTCGTCGTATTTTGGTGAATTTATATAAAGGTCATTCTTGATAAAAAGTCATGCATGGTCTAAAACCTAAAGAAACTCGGATTAGTAGACAAAGAAGAATGCAGATTCTGCGAGGAAGAGGAGGAAACCTCTATCCACATTCTCACAGAATGCATTACCCTGCAAAATCCAAGGGTACGATACCTCGGAGAATATCAAATAGACCTACCGACATCCTGAACTTTTTGAAAGCAATAGGACTGGAGGAACTGCTCTAATCGTTAAGACATCCTCAACGATTGGGCAGCAGTAGGGGGCACAATAGATCTTATAGGTCGCAGTGTATCGACACCCCATCACAGATAGATAGATAGATAGATAGATAGATAGATGGTCTAAAACCGAAAATGCAACCATCAGATATCAAATTTTTTTTGTCGTATACGAGGTTTGCCAAAAAATATGAATTTTGCTCAAGAGAAAAGTACCTTTATTTTTGAAGTATGAAAAAAAAGTTATTAAAAAAACTTGTTTATAATGACATTTTACGTCAACAATCCGACTTTAACAAAATTTTAATTTTTAATATTTTTTTGATACACTCCTGTAACTGACAATTTTGAATTCATTGAAAAATTTAAGACTGTTCACAAGGACCTTACAAACCCATACTAGACTTCCTTATAAGCAAAAAGTTAGCCCGGATTAAAATTTTTTGATGTTCCTTGTAACCCACTAAATATTTTGCAAATTTAATTCCTGCTTATTGATGTGATGCAGAACTTTTTATGAAGAAATTTTTTTTTTGAAAAATCAATAATAAAGGAACTTTTTATTTGTTGTCAACTTTTTCAAACATACTAACCACACCATCGAACAATATTAACAAAAATTGGTATGTAATTCTTGTCTTTTCGTTCCTTTTAAGCTTTTTCAATGAATTCAAAATTGTCAGTTACGGGGGTGTATCAAAAAATGTTAAAAATGAAAATTTTCTTTAAGTTGGAATATCTTGTTCGAAATCGGTATGTTGTCGTAGAATGTCATTAGAAACAAGTTTTTTTAATAACTTTTTTTCATATTTCAAAAATAAAGGTATTTTACTCTTGATATCTGATAGTTGCATTTTAGGTTTTAGATCATGCACGACTTTTTATCAAGAATAACTTTTTTTCCCAAATCAAATGATAAAGAAGTTTTCCATATGGTGTCGACTTACTGTACATTGAATTTTGAAAATTGTATTAATTAGAATTTGGAAAAAATTATTAGTTAGAATTTGTGACAATATACAATTTTTTGTTTACTCTAGTTCGTTTGATAAAAAAACTGAATTTGGCTTGTACAGGGCACTCTCTGAACTAGATCATTAACAAATATTATATACATCTTGTACAGTTCGCATCTTGTAGATTTTATGGAAGAATTGTTAATGAGAGCTTTCTTTACTTATTTTTATTTTTCCACAGGTCTCAAGTGCATTTGAAAGTACGTATGATGTGCTAAGTCTTTCTTACTGCCCAGATGTAAAAGGTGCGAATAGGATGATGCAAAATTTAAAATATATTAAACTTAATAGAACTACAAAAGCCGTTATTTATGATTTTGTACTCCCTGAGCCCTTCGGTGATAATCGAGAGGTAATAATATAATTTTTATCGAATATGTAAATTTTTAAATTATACATTAATTCAAATTTTAGGCTAAGATAGAATTTCAAAAAATGTCAAATAATGGTTGGTTAACAATTCCATTTTTACCCTACGCACGTGATCCTTGTAGCAATTTTTTGAAGTATTTTAGAGCTGAATGGGTCTCTTACGAAAAATTACTTGGTTTAAAACACCCAGATAGATGTCCAATTCCAGCGGCAAGTAACATTTTTGAAAATTTACATTGAAATAAAAAGTACATTACAAAAACAAATTAGAATAAAGTTACAATTGCTTCAGGACCTGACGACAGTAGTGCGCTGGGTCATTAATTGTTTTGCTAAAATATTTCAGTGTAAATTATTACGTCATTTTTTTATTTACATTATTAATATATTGATTTTTATCTAAAAATTTTTAGGGTAACTATACTTCTATAAAATATGTATTTAGTGGTCTACAAGCCTCAAATTCCATAATTCCAATGAAAGGAAAATTTAAGTTTCGTATTTTTATCAGAGATTATGAAACAAAGGAAGTGGTCTCTTGTATCGAAGGAGTTACTATACAGAATACGCTCTGATTTATATTTGTGTAAATATTTTTTAGTCGAAATTATTATTTTTTATTTCGTAATCATTATGTATACGAGTATTAAATTTTACGCAAAATTAAATTGAAATACACGCACAAACAATCACAAAAATCAACAACCATTTGTACTTTTCTTATTTTGGACAAAGTTTGAACACATTTAAGTTTTCGTCTGTTCGAGAGACATCAAAACAATTTTAAAGGTATTTAAATAAGTATTTTTTTGAAGGACGGTTCATGGGAAGAAATTTCTAATGATTACTATAAAAAATTATATGTTAAACAAAGTGCAGCCAATTGCTCTGTTATTTGAAGTTATTGAAAAAAATTTTTTTTTCCTTATTTTGTTATTTAAATACCATCATCCATGAATCCAAACCCATTTTTTAGTGTTTAGTGAAACATTTTCATGATACTGCAATAATCAGAGATTATTGATAGAAAAATAATTAATAATTTATTAGAATAAAATTTAAGATTTTCTTTCATGTGAAGATATTTTAAAAAAGAATTTCTATTACTATAAAAAGTTATTAAAAATAAGAAAGCAAATTCGAAAACTCTACGCGCACCGAGCCGTTGAATACAAATATTCAGGCGAGGCGTTCGGAAAAACTAAAGTATCTTTGTCTAAAATGTACGCAAAGAAAAAAAAAGCGTTTTAAAGAGGAGACTCTAAGCTTTCTCAGGAAGTCATTAGTTTTTAATTTTTTTTTGTTTTCTCATAGAAAATTTGACCGGAAGTTATAATTTCTAAAATTCTCACTGATTTTTATAAAACTCAAGAAAAGGCATAACAAAAAAATCCTTGTACATTTATCACCATTATACTTTTACTTTTGATTTAAATATAATTAGAATGATGAACATTATCTCTGTTTAGTAAAACTTATGTTTTAAAATGATCATTTTTTTACAACATTCATTCAAAGCAATTTTTATTTTCAAAATAGTGTTTATTTATTTATATAAATCAATTTGTAAATTATTTTTACTTTATTTAAAAAAATATTAATTTCTAATTTATATAAATACTATTTTGAAAATAAAAATTGCGTCGAATGAATGTTGTAAAAAAATGATCATTTTAAAACATAATTTTTATTAAACAGAGATAATGTTCATCATTTTAATTATATTTAAATCAAAAGTAAAAGTATAATGATGATAAATGTACAAGGATTTTTTTTGTTATGCCTCTATTATTATATATCTTCAGTTTTATATAATTCAGTGAGAATTTTAGAAATTATAACTTCCGGTCAAATTTTCTATGAGAAAACAAAAAAAAAATAAAAACTAATGACTTCCTGAGAAAGCTTAGAGTCTCCTCTTTAAAACGCTTTCTTTTTTTTTCTTTGTGTATATTTTAGGCAAAGATACATTGGTTTTTCCGAACGCCAAGCCTGAATATTTGTATTCAACGGCTCGGCGCGCGTAGGTGAGTTTTCGAATTTGCTTTCTTATTTTTAATAATTTTTTATAGCAATACAAATTCTTTTTTAAAATAACTTATAATATTATATTTTAGTAAAATTTTCCGCTCTTTCACGTGGTGCTATTAGTTTTTCGAAATTTTTATTTTTTTTTCGAGATATAATGGAAAAACCAAATTTTCGAAATTGTGAAGTTAGCATACACTTTAGAGAAGCAAAGATTTTTTTATTGTTTTCTACACCGTTTCAAGTACTTAAGTGCCAAGTTTCATCGAGATCATATTTTGTGCGAGGTCAAACTCTCTGACAACTGGGCTATTTGTATTTTGTTATGTATTATGTTATATTTTATTTTATATTCTGCTTTAATATTATGTTATATTACATTCATATACGATATTTTGACGACTGTAAACACAACTGTGTATAGGCATCGTGCATACTACTAAGTGGGGGTAACACTGTGGAACACCAGCGAAACAGGTGGCGTATTTTGAAAACTTTTTGAGGCCGCTCTCCATTAACTTAACATAAGGTTTTACGTGAAATTTGTAATTAAACGGATTTAGAATAACCATTGACTGTTAAAATATCTATATCAAATAGTAAATTTAATATTCTATTCACATATTTTTTTTTAATAATATTACGTGAATATTGTATTATTTCTCTAAAAATACAACTGAAATGAGGTTATGTTATTAAAAACTAAAAATTACGAAAATATGATGTAAACTTACTACTTTTATGCATGAATATTATGGCAAATCACTTCATTCAACTTTCAACAAAGTTATTTTAACGTTTTATTTATTATTTTTTGAAAAAATTTCGTTTCGCAGTTCGCAGCTCGCCTAAATATAAAAAGCGGCCTCAAAAAATGCGATGCGCGCGCATCTGCACGAGGCCTATAACTGAGAAATAAACTTGAACTTGAAAAGGAAAAAAGTATCATATTTTTATCATAAACAGAAAAATGCTTAATATTCACTTGTAACTTGTTGAACAGGTCAGTAGGGCAGTAATGCTGACAAGAGAAAAATACACTAGTATCGTTGAAAATTATTCGATATAACGATGAAATGGAATTTGTTACATATCGCTGTTTCTGTAAATTACTTACAGAAAAAAAAATCGTATCCTTTAACACTGGAATTTGTTACATATCGCTGTTTCTGTAAATTACTTACAGAAAAAAAATCGTATCCTTTAACACTGGTTCAGTTTATCATAACTCAAAACTTTGTATTTATAAATTCTACATGCTATTTTGCTTCGAAAAGAATTGTGTATATTTTATTTATTTTAGTACTTCTTATACTACACAAATGCAATAAAACCGAGAAGTTTATTTTGCGGACTCTTAAGGTAAGACCGCACTAGGCGGTATTGCACTTGAGCTCAGCTTAGCGTCGTTGCAAAATAATTATAGGGGTACCGCATTATTAACTGCACTTCAGCGGAACGGAGCGAAATATTGTTTATATTTTAGGTTAGTTTTGTTTACATTTGACATAAAGAGAGTATTGTTGGTACTAGAAATCAGTCAGTCAAAATCATACTTGATATATTTTAAAGTAAATTATTAATGCATTTTTTTAACGCAATAAAGATACTTTTTTGTGCTTGTTGTCTATCAACATTAAATTTTTGTTGAACAATTATATAAGGTGTCTTTTGAGCAAGATGGCTGATAGGCTGATTTCAGGAAATTCACTAATTAAATTAATTAACAAATAACAAATAAGTTTTTCCCCCAACACGAATGACAAATGAAGTATTGTGTCGCGCTGCTGCTGTTTGCCGTACTAGCACCAGCGTATCTGAACTGAGATGGTCAGCGATGCAGAGTTGGTAGAAAAGTCAACTTTTGCATCGCAGCGACATCGCAGGTGTCGTGACGCGAGTCTAGTGCGGGTTAGGTCATATAGATTCCATTAAAGAATATTTTTCTAGGACATTTCATTTTCCTAATTCCCTGCTATAGGAGTTTTCCTCCTTTTCAGGGTGAGGCCCTGATTGCAATATTAGTAACCTAGCTAGCTAAATTTTTCCTAAGGTTTCTGTGCGCGCTGGTGTGTTAGGTTTTGTGTGTGTTGGTTGGGGCCTGTGTGGGCAGGAGCTGTTTCCCAGTTTTTTATCTAAGAATCGCCAATTTTGCTATTTCCACCCTTATGTTTGGGGAAAACGGTGCCCAATCTAAGGGAGAAATATGATTTAGGAAAACCACGAAAACCTAAATCACGATTCTGTACAGGTGGTTCTTATGTTCTATTTATTATTATTATGTATTATTATGGTATTGTATGTTGAGGGGGTTGGGGTTTGTGGGGGGTTTACCTTATGGTGAGGGGGGTCCATTAGATCCTGGTGTTCGGGGGGGAGGTCTTGGGCGTCAGCCAGAAGTCTGAGGTTGGGCTGTGGGAGTTTTGCTTTTGGTTTCCTGAAGAGGGGGAGACCACGAGGTCGCCATGGGGTGAGGATCCGCTCAGCCTAGTGCGGTCTTACCTTTATGGTTTGCCAGCTTCGACTAACGTCTCAGCCGGCAAACTCCATAATCGTCCGAAAAAGAATCACTTCTCGTCCATAAACTACTATTTTATTCGAATATGTCAAAAAACGTCAAATTCGATACAGTACACAATTCGCTTCTCGTCCTAACTGATACGCCCTCTGGTGAAAACTGCGAAAACTGAGCTAAGGAGTAGTTTTGACATTTTGGGTTATTTCTTTAGCGTTGTTAAGTAATTTTCATAGTGTTTTTGTCTTGTTTTTACAAATAATTTTGATTTGTTGATCTTTTTTATAATGAGTAATCATTATTGTTGTGTACCTAAGTGTTCATCATGGGGAAAAAGAAACCCTGAACTAAGTTTTCATTCGATTCCAAAAGCAGGAACGTCCAAAGTTTTTTTTGAAACCAAACTTGGCAATAGAAAATTAGTAGATAGGATCACAACATTAAAAAATGGCAAGAAAGTTTCAAATACCATGAGAGTGTGTTCTCTACATTTCACTGAAAGTGATTTTATTCAAAAAGGTATGGTAAAAATATTTAATTATTATTTACCACTTTGCTTTGATTTATTATTTACAGTTAGAGTAAAACAAAGAACATTAAAGCCTCATGCTATAACTTTACAAGAACATAAGAGTTTCTCCACTTTTACAGTGTTAGAAATAGATAATTTCCCAGTAATTTCATGTGGATTATATTCCAATGCACTCGTTTGTAAACACAAACCATATATTTCTATCCACTCATAAGTTTCTATGGTCTTTCCCGCTAAAATAAGATGTCCTGCATTCAGGACATTTTCACCTTCAACTACAGATTTAGAATTAGCCGATCCGCCCAAATAGTTCATGTACTCTAAAATGCTTAACTTCATTTCTAAAAAATAATGGAAACAATAATTTGAGACTAAAATGTATTTGAGTAAAACTCCTGACTACTACTCACCTAAATACAATTGGAAATATCACACTTTTAAAGATATAAAATAAATGTTTATGTATAGTTTATAAAATAAAATGAATGTCACACTAAACACTAGACAAAAACAATACACAATTTACACCTAGAAATAATTCAAAAAAACAAAACTGATACCAAATAAACAACTTAAATAGACATGAAATATCCCATAAGAAAGCACGAAGTAAACAAACTACTACTCCTTAGCACAGTTCCAATTTCACCGCATGAGCGCTGCAATCTTAATCCGAGTTACCTATAACAAGAAGAACCACTTTTCGGCCTAGGACTTTTTTCGGACGGTAAACTGAACTGTCCGTAAAGTAAAATATGGGAGGTATTTGGCTTATATTTTTCTTTTAGCTTTAAATTAATAGTTGTGTTCAATAATATTTGGTGTATTTTATTATCGGAATAACATATTTACTTGCTGTAATCTGTGTGTTTTAAAAAAAATCAAGTGATATTTGTAGGTTATGTTAAAATATCAAATAGTTATAATTTTTGTTCGAAATTTGACACTTCTTGCACTTGTGATCTATTGCTTTTTAGTGTAGTCTATATATTACACTGACAGAACCGATCAGCGATTCGCATCCTTCAAATTCAATGAAAATGTTCTACAAACACTCTTATGGTTTGCCGGCTTCGACTAACGTCTCATGCAACCGGGAAACTCCATAATCGTCCGAAAAAGTAACGCTTCTCCTCCGTGCATCAAAAACTACTATTAAAAACTCATGTAGGGATTTTTCAACTAATTGTAACTAATACGATGTTCTGTAAGGATTTTTTCGTTGACACACTATTTTTGTTATAATGCTTACGGCTGTAGGCCGAGCAGTCACACCGAGTTATTAGAGAGTTTTAGCAAATTTACGTTAGATCTCCGCTAACGTTAAGGGCGCGGTCTTGTACGTCAAATATCAGCCAAATTATGTCAAATAAGATGCTGCCCGGGAGGTGCTGGTATCTCGTGATAAATGCTTAAATTAAACAAAATAGTTACAGAAACCTTCCTTTGAAATTTTCTCGTTACAGAAATCATTCTAGAAATTCACTGTTTATTATGTTTAATACAAGGGGAGAACAATATTTAGTATCATCAAAATGTATAATCTTAACTTTTTATTTTTCATTTATTTTCTTTGTAGGTATATTTTATTTATACAGAGCATTTCAATTGAAATTCTATACGAACAACATTTTTTTCATATCATCTTAAAGCCGAGGTTTTACGAAGAAAACGAGCACTCTGATAAAGTTAAACAATTGAAAATTTGTAAAACAACTTTTTCGATTTAGGTTTTCTTTTAAATTTTTGCACAATTGGACAAAGTGACGGGTCACATTTTTTAAGATAATCAGATAAAATCAGAACTTCAAACTCTCGATATTTTGCTTCGCGTTAGAGATATCGAAAAACATTAGAAAAAGTTGTTCAGAATATTATTTTAACCCCATATACCAATTTTCATGACAAAATTCGCATATTTAATTTTTTCATTATATTGGTCTATACACAAAATTATTACATTTTTTTTAATTTGATAAATAAGTGTTCCATGGAAAGTAATAATTTGAAACATTGACAATTTAGTAGTGATTATAACTGATTAAGAAAAATCATGACTCCTACACATACTAACTATTAAAAAGTAAAAATTAATTTATTATGAAAGTCATACAAAATATCATTTATTTTGAATTCTTATCGTTTTCTTTATAATATTACCTTCATAGATTTAGAACAATTCTTTTCTAAAATACTTTATATATTTTTATTCTAATGGATAGATAACATATCGACACAAATAATTTTGAATTATTTTTAAAAATTCCCGCGTTATGACAGTTAAACGACATGCGCAACAAGCATCTCGTATTCAGAGTAATAAAAAATATACATGCAAATATAAATGCTCTAAAATCTCGTCAACTTTCAGACGAAACGTTATCTAACCCACGTTGCCAAATGAACTGTTTCAACCAACAGCTGTGAGTTCCCGCGAAAATTTAAATGCATGATATATTATTAAATTCGTATAGGTACGTATATTTTAAAGTTTTTTAAATGTTTATGAGAATAAAAAAATTGCATAAATATAAAAATGACAAACCAAATAAGAAAATTTTATTTACAAAAACAATAATACAATTGCAGCGTTCTTATTTTTGTGTTTTGAGTTCAAGTTTCTTTTATTATGTGCCAACATTGCTATATTCTAAACCGTTACAGATAGGAATACGATGAAATGGAAAAAAAATTTAATTTTTTGGAAAAATTAGAGATAAAAAAAAATCAGGGTTTATTGATGTTGTTCTTGAGTTGTACAGTAAAACCAAAAATGGCATTTTTATAGTTTGAGATAAAATTTGCTATTAAGTATCAAGATACCAGTAAACCGTCGATAGAATATTAGTGACGTTTATAGTTTGCAAAATATCAATAATTTATTCTAGAATAATGAAAACAATTCAATGAATAAAATAAAACAGTTAATAAACAAAATATAAAATTAACAATATAATTTGAAAAGAAATATTTAAGTTTATTACATTAAAATAAAATTTAAAATGAACAAATGTTATCTGAAATATAACTAATAGTAAAATTTTCTGCTCTTTCATGTGCTGTGCTATTAGTTTTTCGAATTTAGCATACACTTTAGAGCAGCAAAGATTTTTTTTATCGCTTTCTACACCTTTTAAAGCAATATCACATTTTATGAGAGGTTAAAGTCTCTGACAACTGGGCTAATTATGGTATGACCCCGCTAAACATACCAGCTGATCCATTTGCATGCGGTGCAAAGTAGATTTGCTTAGGGCACCATCTTTCTTGCAGTGTTAAAACCTATATGATCTATATATAATTATATACATATATACTACGTACTTATGGAATAAGAAGTGTTAATCGCCATTTTTTGACCAAACTATCAATTTAATTCGAAGTTCCTATAGGCGAATCAAAATAACTAATACGCCCTCTCGTGGTGGCAAATACAACCCTTTTCACAGACATTCATTTTATTGTTTTGTACTTGTTGAATAGGTCGTTTTATATTAGCTTGTAAAAAACAGTTGTGTAGTGTAGTTTTTTCAAATAAGAATGAGTAATTCATAGTGTTCTTCATGGACGAAAACAAACAGAGATTTAAGTTTCCATTTGTTCCCAGAGGCTGGAAAATGTCGCATGAAAGTAGAATCTGAGTTAGGACGCCCCACATGGATGTGTAGGCGTTAAGCTTGGATTTTAAGTCTTAAAATTGGAAAAGTTGTGACTAAGAATATGGTCGTTTATTCAAAACATTTTATTGATGATGATTTTTTCCGAAGAGGTAAATAAAATAATTATATGCCATAGGAAGAAGAAGTTTAAAGCTGACAGCTGTTTCCAGTCAGAATTTGTCGATTTCATTAGTTCAAACTACAGAACCAAAACGAGAAGCCGCTGAAAGAAGTGAAAGGTTAAACAGGAGAAATACTGTTAAAATTATAGATTTCACAGACTGTCAGTGCAATGAAGAACGAGGGCCTGAACGTACTAACGATGATTTGGAAGGTGCACAAAGCCTGCTAATGATCTTAAATGAGCAAGAACAATATGAAGGACCCACTAAGTTTCGTGACTTTGAGGTGCAAGTAAATACTTAAAAAATATCAACATTGAGTGATCTCTTAAAAACAGATAGTGCTCTTAATAGTTTTACTGGAATTTTCAGTTTTCAGCTTTTGGATACAATTGTGGAAGCAGTTCAAATGAATTATACTGACAATTTACCTTATTTGTTTTATACAACTATCGTATAACCTTTGTCAATATTTTTTTAGAAAATGTTATATTAAAAGCCATACTTGGGAAAATGGGAATGTTTTATTGAATGTGTTGGGAAAATGAAATTATTTATAAGTAATATATTTATTTGTTACATACATAAATTATGAATAATTTTTATTAAAAAAGTTATATTTTACTGTCCATAACTTATTTTTAGTAAACTCCTAATCAATCAATTTCCAGTATTTTGAATTGCTGTAACGTCTTACACCTTGTACAAGTAATTAGAAGTGCAGAAATGTTTGCACTTCCCCCCATTTCCTGCCTTATATGAGCTCCTCGTATTATTAAGCTGGCCTCTTATTTTATGTGGACCAGATTTCAAATCACTTGTTTGCAAACACAAACCGAATATAAAGATGTTTTTACTTTGGCTTTGCCTATTAGAATCCAATTGACCACACAATTAAATGACTAGCACTTAAAACTTCCTTCTCTTCATATACACATCTAGATGTATTTGTACCTCCTTAAATACAAGAAAACACTGATTAAATTGTGAATTAGAAAGGCAACTTTAACATCAAAATAAATGCTTATTTTTACATGAAATGAAAAAGATTACTTACCTATATGATAAATAATAACTAATAGTAAATTTTTCACACAAATTAGTCTTTAATAAATGGTAAAAAATGCTAAAATAAAAATATCAGACATATACAAACAAATCACAACAATTAGCCAATGTCTGTGAAAAGGGTTCCAATATAGCCACCGTGGCGCTGTCATCTTATTTTCAGATGCCTATAAAATGACTTCAAAATTTCAAATCGACTGATTTCATATATTAAAGTATTTTGATGTATTCTGATTAAACCACATTGTAGATAAAGGTTTAACTTAGGTCAAGTTAATGTTTATTTTTCTTATTTTTTCAGAATCTAGGATATACAGATTGTTAAACGCCACTTTTAAGGTTAAAAAAATTGGATGATTTTAAAGCTGTCGTTTTCATAGAAAATAATAAATTTATCGATTTAAAATAGTAATACTACCTAAGTTAGACCTTTATCTTTAATTTGTCTGAAAATTATATTTTAAACCCCATTACATTCGGAAATCAGTCGATTTAACTTTTGGTCTGCAGCATCGGATTTTATACACAGGAAGACCCCGCCCTTAAAGTAACGTTGCGAAGATTGTAACGGCAAGTGCAAAATATTGGGCGGAGTAGAATTCGATGAGACCTCTGGCGGAATAAAATCTTAAGCTTCTCTGTGGGTAAAACAAAACGTTTTGCATTGCTTTTGTATTATATGCAAGTCAGCGAATTGTATTGTAAATTTTATTTTATTTGTTTGGTTTTGTGTCAGTGAAAAGCTTAAAACTGTGTGTTTCCATTAGTGAACCAGTATAACTTCTTCTGTTATCGGTTTTAGGGTAATATTGTTATATTCACCAAGAGGTTATGTGATGCTATTTTTTATTTTCTTTACAGATATTGTTTATTTAAAGTGATATACTTCGAATTATGGCTCTATATAATCGAAACTGCTGTGTATTTGGTTGTAGGAAAAGGAAAAAATCCCGATTTGTCTTTCCATAAATTTCCTCCCATCGGAAAAATGGTGAATATTGAAAATACGTTTAGAGTTATGAAAACGATATCTCAAAGAAGGGTTTGGACAACGAAACTAAAAATAAAATAAACCATGTTCGTCAGTAAATTTTTCATTTATTACTCAACCTAATCTATATGAAGGTTCATTTTTGACGTAGGTATCTTTTGTATTAATATACCTACCAACTTTTCATTTTGTTTTTTCTATATTAACGAGTTTATAATCAATGGGATTTTTAATTTGCTATAAAAAAATATTTACAGAAGCGCAAGATGATGGTATTCAACCTCTCAGATTATTCCCATTCCAAACAATTTTCGTATTCATGCTACCTATTTTATTTTCGATTCACATTAATTCCCATTTTACTGTAACCTATAGTCACTCAATCCTTAGAAAATGAAATATGGGTTGTATAAATATGACAATATATTACACTGTACCAAAATATTCCGAATGGTACGCCACTGTATCATGGTACGCTATTGCCCCTTCACCCCCTCTCGTCTTTACCCCTCTAGAGCCAAACAAACACTATAGGATGCCGTATCTAGCGTAGCATATATGATCTAAGGTTTTAGCAAAGTTCAGGAACTTTAACTTTTAAGGTAAGACCGCACTAGGCTGAGCGGAGCGTCGATGCAAAGTATTCTTTAATGGAATCTATATGACCTAACCCGCACTAGACTCGCGTCACGACACCTGCGATGTCGCTGCGATGCAAAGTTGACTTTTCTACCAACTCTGCATCGCTGACCATCTTAGTTCAGATACGCTGGTGGTAGTACGGTATAGCAAACGGCAGCAGCGCTACACAATACTTCATTTGTCATTCGTGTTGGGGGGAAAAACTTATTTGTTGCTGTTAAGATGGTGCTGGATGAAGAAAAATTAATTAATTTAATTAGTGAATATCCTGAAATCAGCCAATCAGCCATCTTGCTCAAAAGACACCTTATATAACTGTTCAACAAAAATTTAATGTTGATAGACAAGCACAAAAAAGTATCTTTATTGCGTTAAAAAAATACATTAATAATTTACTTTAAAATATTGAGACGAGCACAACTTTGAAGCGACACCACCGGTATTAATTTGAACCTTCACGAAAAGCATAATTTTGTTTGTTAGTTAGTTAAACGTTAAAAATGCCCAATAAAAATAATACAAACTATTGCGTTTATGGGTATACCTCTAGGAAATCTAAAAATCCGGAATTACACTTCCATTATGATCCACCCAAGAAACAACAAAAAAGGTGTCATCGAGAAAGTTGATCGTCGTAAATTCCGGGAAAAGTGTAATCAATTTTAAATCTGAAGATTATATTACAAAATCCGGTAAGATAAGGATTAGCATTTCTGAGATTATTTCTTGATTACTACTGAAATGTTTTTAGGAATTATTTCAAACAAAATAGCACCCAAGTAGTGCAAAAAGTGCGTGCCATCACATCATTTGCCCAGTAAGCCACTTGATGTTAAAACCATTAAATGGGCAAGGAATGATGGTTAGTTAGAAGACAGCAAAGTGTTGCCTATAAACTAAGTAAACTTGTCCTTACAAACTGTGTACAGTTGTACTTTTATATACGTAAACTTAAAATCTAATTAGGTGTGCACATCATTGCTGATATTTCAACTTATCATTTTTCTAAAGGTAATATTCAGTAAAATAAAACCTTTGTCACATCATAATTTTAAAAATACCATTATTATGTTCCCCTCTTCTACAACACCTGTTTTCAATAATTATACAGTTACAATTAGTAATGAATTATTATAATAAAATGTTAAATACTACTAAAACTGAATAATTCAAAGTTAGCTTTGAACTTATGTTAAAATAAAGGATTAAAAAATATACATTTTGTTTATTTTGAAAAAAAACAAAACAAAAAGTTTTGCAACATATACATTTGATGGCCTATGAAGTGTTTTAGGCCAAGAAAAAATTTTCTTAATTTTTTATATTTTAATTTGATATTGATTTAAAAAAATAATTTTGAAACAACGAATAGGATATATTTTACCATAAATCAATCAAAAGTAGGTTCTTAGAAATCATTTTTATTTAAATCACTTTTACAATTACAATTATTATCCTGAAAAAATTGAAATAAAATTTATCAGCAGAAAACTGTTGTATGTTTCTCTGGCATATGATTTAGCTCTCTTCCAATATCATTCTATATTAGTAGAGGTGAAGATGATAATACCTCAAGGCTATATTCATCCTGAAACACAAAAAAAGCACATAGAAACAGAAGTAAACAATAAATTTCTGAAAAACGTAAGATATGCTAAATAAATATCCTCAATTTTAGAATAACAACACAAAAAACAGGTTCAATTGAGTCTAAATACTTACATGTACAGGTATATTATGGTAATTTCCAAATCAAAAACCTCAAACAATCACAAAAAGTCTTAAAATACTACAAATAAACCATTCACTCAGTATAACTTAATGCACTATTTACCAAAAATTACGCGTTTCGTGTGAACAGCTGATCGACGACTGTGGCGCCGCCATCGTTAATTATTTGTCTCAATATCAAGTATGATTTTGACTAACTGATTTCTAGTACCAACACTACTCTCTCTATGTCAAATGTAAACAAAACTAACCTAAAATATAAACAATAGAGAGTTATTGCACATCATTTGGGGTATACGGTATGCCTTACAGTGACAGTTACGCGTGCGCAACAGTAAACAACCATTTTTAAGGTATAACGTCGTACGCTATATCTAAGGCATAAGGAGAGCCTTAAACCTTATACCTTATGCATATTTGATGTTCTAAAACCAAAAAGCGGCTTTTTCGCGATCGATTTTAGAATTGAATAACAGAAGAAGAGCAATGTTAAACCGTATTCAATGGTTAACGTAAATAAAGTTACAAAATTGAAAATTTGTAAACAAAATTTTTCGACTGAACATTAGACTTTAATAAAAACGATTATTCTCGATAATTTTGAGTTTATGTTGAAAAGTAATACAAATTAATACAAAAGTTTTAATTATCTACATTTATATTAAACTGTTTACGATATATTTCAGCTACAAATTCTAAAAATCCAATATCCAACCCTCAAAACATAGGGCTTCGGTACCATAAAAGGGTTTGTTAGATGAATTAGTTTATGAGTATTTTGAAAAATAAATTATTGCATTATTTCAAGGAACTTAGTCTGTTTGGATTACAACAGATTGGGAAAAACCTATAATCCAATCGTTATAATGTAAATTTAATTGCTGGCTGGGGATTAAAGAAATCATTTTCCAAAATTCTGTGCTTAATTGTAATGTATTTAAATATCTATTACTGAAAAGATGTTAATTATTTAAAATACAAAAAATGAAATTTTCCATTAGTTTTGATATCTGATATTTGCATTTTAGGTTTTAAATAAAACTAAAAAACTATCAGTCTTAATTTATTGCTTAATAAAGGTAAGAAAGTTAAAAATATTTTATTTCAAAGTAATTTAAACTTAATTCTACAACATATTTCTATTTCTTGCTTTGTTTTTTGCTCCGATGGATCTTAAGAGTCTTTTCTTGTATGAACTTCCTGGTTCCCGGTTTTGATTGTTGAAATTTCATCAAAACCCTTCAACCTATTCGTATAATCTAATCTTCTAAGCAAAATGCACAATCCTTTAAGTCCTGTAACACAAAATTAGGGGTAATAGGTTTTTACTTTCATTAGGAGAAAATCAATAGTTTATACCTGATATAACATTACTTCTTCTTGTTCTAATTACAGCTGGTAACATAAGACGTTCTGCTAAGAATACAATGTGTTCTCTTTCAAATCGGAAATTTGATTTTATGTAATCGGTTAACATTAACTCTAAATTGAGGTGATCATTGATATTTCTTCCTCGACCTTCCTTATTATTGATAAGGTGAAATAATATGGCTTCATCTATGTGTTCATCTTCATGTTCTTCCTCAACAAAAATATTCAAAAGTTCTTCCGTAATTTCGTTAATACTTTTCTACCATCAACTCAAGCACAATATCCAATATTGATATTTCGACACCATTGACACCCCACTTTTAGCATGTCAAACGTCACTACCTTGAGAAAAGCAACTGCAATAACTCACTATTTTACGCATACCTTACATCGTCATAGCGCTAAGGTATAACGTATACGGTATACATTCTGCCAGTTTGCAATAACTAGAGAGTTAGCAACTGCAATAACTCACTATTTTACGCATACCTTACATCGTCATAGCGCTAAGGTATAACGTATACGGTATACATTCTGCCAGTTTGCAATAACTCTCTAATATTTCGCTCCGTTCCGCTGAAGTGCAGTTAATAGTGCGGTACCCCTATACTTATTTTGCATCGACGCTAAGCTGAGATCAAGTGCAATACCGCCTAGTGCGGTCTTACCTTTACCGTGGTTTTACACCTTGTTCTGTTAACGGACAAAGTCAACTATTGTTTATTTCTGAATTTTAATGGTGTAGTTATTTGTTGATGGCAATACTTTTTATTATCTCAATAAATAAATCAAATTAATTTTTTTACTCCGAAATGTCAAATGCAAATGTCAGGAAGGTCATCCAATAGGAAGACCCTATTTCGTATAACGTGTCACTTTAATAAAACACCCACTATTTTCGCCGATCTAACGTGTTCCGCTAGATTTGCGACACGTAACAATACACTTAGGCATGCGCAGATTGATAATCGACAGTCTAACGTTAACGTTAGCGGTAGCGGAAAAGTGCTAAAACACTCTATTTGTGATTATGATCGTTTTTTACGATTCATTACAAATAACCGACAATCGATTAAAGCTGGATCGATAATTCTCTTGTTTGATACAATTTGTTTTTAAAAAAAAGTTTTTTATTCTACTACTTAATTTTAATTATTTATTATTGATATGATTAAATTAATTGGATGAAGTCCAATTTTTTTTAAGAAATTTGGAAAAGAAATGGGGATTTAACTTAAATTAATCGATTTTTTGATTAATACTCATTCGAATGATCTTATAAATGTCAAAAAAAATCGCAACAGCTGTATGCTATCTACTTTAAGTAGTAATTTGAATTGTTTATGTAGGTAATTTTATAAAAAAAGACATTTTACAAAAATCATATACATAGGTTTATTCAGTATTAGAACGGTGAAGCAAAAACGTGCATTAAAGACAAAAAATTTACTAAAAGTAGTGAAGTGGACAAATTTTGTTGGTTTTTTTCCCCATCCAATTATCCTACTGGGAATCACAGAAAAAATTGTAATGTTGTAATATATTATATAATAAGATTCTCTGTAAGATAACGATTAAAAATGGATGATCAAGAATTTATGCCTAGAAATTATCAATTAGAGTTAATGAAAATAGCATTGGAGAAAAATACTATCATTTTCTTACCCACAGGATCCGGGAAAACTTATATAGCTCTTATGGTTATGAAGCAATTGTGCAAGAGTCTTTCAAAGTAAGTACCTTGTAGCATTTAGAATTTTGTAGGTTAGAAAAATGGTTTGATATTACAGTTTTCATGAATAGAAGGCGTAATAAATGCAAGGAATTCGGTACAGGGTACAGTACAAATTACATATATCATGTACAGTTACTAACCAGTTGAGAATGCTCTTCTAGCATTGCCATAGACCGAACAAGATGTAAAATTGTAATTACAGTATTAATAAAATTTTAGATTGACAGTTCTTATTCTAATCAAAACAGCCACAGTCTACTCACTTTTACCAAAATCGTCATTCACTATGTGTCTACTTTAAATTCAATGTCAATTTAAACTTTTTCATATTTTGGACCCCATTTTAGGGACATATCATATTACTTTTTGATGCTCTATCAAAATCTGAAGTCAGAATTTTAAAATTCACAAAGACAAAGAATCAACACACACACACACACACAGTTTGAATTCAGATACCGAGGTGAAAATATTACAATTACTTTTTTAAAAGATAGTCCCTAAAATTAAATAATCTCATAACCCTTCAGTCACAGGTGCTCAGTTTAAGAATTTAAGTGGTTTGTTACTGGTAGTTTATTCGTGTCAATCAATCAACCATGTTTTCCTCAAAACCTATTCCTATTTCTAGAGCAAACTTTTATTCAAATTCTCTGGACTTTTTTGTGGAAAAGGTTGCAAACATTTAAGAAAAACTTTGATTTTTGTTTTGTTCCCAAATGTTATTTTGTACTTTTAATTTTTTAATTTGTGACATCTGTTTCAACATGTAATCTAGTGTTACAAATAGGTGAAATAATAGTAGTTTATGATGCAAGGACGAGAAGTGTTACTTTTTCGGGCTATTATGGAGTTTGCCGGCTGACACGTCGACCGAAGCCGGCAAACCGCGTTATCATACAACATTTTTTATTCGAATATAAAAAATATTAATAAAATAAAGAAAAATTCTACCTAGTTCTACTTATAGTTTTGTAGTTTGCCAATGTCAATGGAGCTTGTGTTCGAAAGTGTAGTAGAATTTTTAAAAATCGCGTTTCATTCTTGTGTTAGAAAGTGTAGTAGGGAGCTACACAATTTTAAAAAACGCGTTTCATTGCATTTCTATAGTGTAAGAAGTACTAAAATAAATAAAATATACCTACATAATACTTTTCGAAGCAAAATAGCATGTAGAATTTATAAACACAAAATTTTGAGTTATGATAAACTAAACCAGTGTTATTAGAACTGTTTCATTGAATTTGAAGGATGCAAATAGCTGATACAACTTATACCTGAAAATAAATAAATAAATAAACCAATTACCTACTTTTACGTATTCCTCTATTTCTTTATATACCTCTGATGCCATACTTCCATTTACTAACAAAAGATAAGGATTAAATTGAAGAATATTTTTTCTCCACGACTATATAATAATGCACAAATTATTTTTACATATTTAGCTGAATAATGACATAAATTCTTCACACCAGTGAAAAATGAAAAAGAATTCACTCTCGTTAACCAATCACATTCTATGATTATCAGAAATCACGCTAAAATGAATAAATCAAATCGTCTCTTTTAAAACGACAAATACCTAACTACGGAAATCGCTTCTGACAGCGCGTCGTTTGAAACGTCAAAATAATCATATAATCATAATTTTACGTACATTTAGAGAACAAAATGGACAACAGTAGCGATAGTGAAGAGTTAATATGTACGCCTCCCGAAATTAAACAAATTGCTCAATCATCCACAATGAATTTGCTATCGGAGAGATCAAAGCAAGACTATAATAAGATTTATGAAACATTTATGGTATGGAGAAATTCCAATAAAGTAAGTTCATTTTCGGAAAACGTTCTCCTAGCATATTTCACTAAACTTTCCCAAAAATATAAACCTTCAACTTTATGGAAAATATACTCTATACTAAGAAGTACGTTAAATGTTAATAATGAACTACACATTGAAAATTATTCAAAATTGCGGGCGTTCCTTAAACGAAAAGGAGAAGGATTTCAAGCAAAGAAATCGAAAACGTTTGAGTTACCTATATCTATGTTCTTTAAATTTTCATAAATAAATGTGGTCGAAAGCTGGTAGAGATACTTGACTCTTTGGCGGGCGATCGAGGTTCGATTCCCAATGAAAGATTTTTTTTATACATAGTCGTGGAGAAAGTATAGTCTTTTACTTGTGTAGAATGGCTATTATTCACTTGGATGATTCCAAAACTCACTCGCTGCGCTCGCTCGTTTTGGAAACTTCATCCGCGTGAATAATAGCCATCATTCTACACTCGTTGAAGAATATACTATTATTGTGCCTAGGACAATCAAAAATAAACTTCACTCTTTATTTTTAAATACTTTATATGTATGATTTCTAATTGAAAATAATAAATAATATTCTGGAATCTGTGATTATGTAATAATTATCATTATCTGAAAACAAGAGTAATTTCATAGCACAGGAATCACAGGATAAAATAAAAATCCATTCACATCAGAAGTAAAAAAAAAATTTGTTGATCAAATGCTCAATATTATTATTAAAACTACCATTTGTGATATTTGTCTCCTAGAGGACTGAACAGTTAAGAGCTATGTTCCAAAGGAAAGCTTTTCTGTATTGGTATATAGGAGAAGGTATGGTGGTTGAAATGGAATTCATCTTTACTAAGAAGACCTGTCTGATGAAGATGCATAATTTGTTAAATGCCAGGAAACAGAAAATGATTACTAACGATTTTTTTATGATTAATGTGAAATTTAAATGGGTTTTGAACAGTCTCAACATACCTGTTTTGTAAATTTCGAATATACAATTTAAATTATTGTAAGACTGACTTTTGTTTGCTTGTCACATAAATATTGAAATGGAATTTATTATTAATGCGGGTTGTTTGAAATTTAGGTACATAATCAAAATTTATAATGAAGTGGGTTTTTTTTTGGTTTAGAATAAAATGATTACTGGGAAAAATTATGTGTAGGGGTCTTTAAAATATGACAGGGTTGTTATGGGAGTTTTGTTTTATGTTGATTTTTATTAGTTAGAAATTATGAGATGATTGTCAAAGAATTGTGTTAATTTTTGAAAATAAAAACTAAAATTTAAACCTTATCACATCTTTAAACCTTTTCAATTGGCGCCCAACGTGGGGCTCATTAAAATAAAGTGGCAAAATGGATCTTAGAAATGAAAAAAAAAAAAAAGAAGAATCTGTGGAGAAAATGTTTGTTTATGGAGAAAATGAATAAAAATACAGAAGATTTGGGAAGTAAGATGAAAGACAAAGTGGGATAGATAGAAGACAAATTGGGAAAAATGATGAAAGAGGAAATAAAACAAGAAGTAGCGAATGTTTTAAAAAACTTTATATACTGAAATTAAAATAGAAGAGACGAAAAAGGAATTAAGAGTGGAGATGATAGAATAGATGAAGTAGAGGTCCCACAAGAGATAAAATTAAAAGAAACTGAGAACAAATTAAAGAAAGAGATACAAGAAAACAAAAGTAACATCAATTTAAGAATAGAAAAAATGAAACTAAAATAAAAACAAATAAAGAAGAGGTTAGAAAAATTGATAGAAAAACAATAAAAGAAATACAAATGTTAGAAGCTAAAATAAATAAAGATATAGAAGTAAATATGGGAATTGCAGAGGACGAGAATAATAAAGTTAAAAAAGAATTAAAATTAAAGATCAGAAATATGCAGACAAAGATTGAAGAACAAATCCAAAAAGGTTATATTAGAGAAAATTACATGGGTCAGAGACTAATAACATATGGTGGAAGTATTCATAAATTTGATGGAAATATTAAAAAGTTGCATCCAAAAATATTTGTGAAGATTTTAAAAAATAAAATAAGAGGAATGCAAGAGATAGAGGACATCAAAGAAATGATTAGAGATCATCTGGAGAATTAACCGCTAATATAGTTTGCAGGAAGAGAGAATGAAATAATAATAAAAAAAATTTGGAAGTGGACATTGGGACATGGGTTAGTTAGTGATTTTTTTGGATTAGAATAAAATGATTAACGTGAAAAATTACGTGTAGGGTTCTTTAAAATATGACAGAGTTGTTATGGGAGTTTTGTTTTATGTTGAATTTTATTAGTTAGAAATTATGAGGTGATAGTCAAAGAATTGTGTTAATTTTTGAAAATAAAAACTAAAAAATAAAAACTGAAAATTTCTTTAAACCTTTTCAATATATTACTTTTAAAGATAAACCTCTTATTTACTGTTTAGAGGTGTTTTACCAGTTTTTATTTTCATATCAGTTTTCATCTATGCCTGTTTTTAGGCATATTATTTGTATTGTGATTCTATATAGCGTTTATGTTATTGTTCAGGAAAATTATATATTTCCTTCTATTCTAGACTTGTTTTATAGCTGTGGAAAAAGATCAATAAAGAATTTGAATTTTTGTGATTACCCTATTATGTTATATTTCTAGATCTTATTCATATGGAGGAAAAATTTCAGTTATTTTGGTAAATACAGTTGCTTTAGTTGATCAACATGCTAGTTATATTAGAACCCATACCGATTTCACGGTAGGAAAGTATTCAGGAGAAATGAACTTAGATAATTGGCACAAAAACAAGTGGCTCGAGGAATTCAATAAATATCAAATTTTGATTATGACATCTCAAATTCTGGTCAATTTGGTTAATAACTATTTTATAGGTACGTATGTTAAATGAATGACATTACATACAAGAAGAGTGTGTTACATTTAAAAGCATTTTGATCATTTGCCACAATTTTGACCAATTATTTCAGATTTGAATAAGATAAATCTTATAATATTCGATGAGTGTCATAGAGGAGTGAAAGACGCATCGATGAGGCAACTAATGAAAAACTTTGAATTATTAACAGAACCTCCGCAAGTGCTTGGTCTCACTGCTACTTTACTAAATGGAAATTGTAAACCCTCTAAAGTCATACTAGAGGTTGAGTCTTTGGAAACGACTTATCACAGTAAAGTTGCCACTGTAGAGGAGTTGAAAGCTGTGGTTGGGTAAGTTCTTGTGCTGTAATCATTGTAGAGTAGAGGCATTACTTGAAAGATACACTTGTAAGTAGAGTGAGAGGGTAAACACTGATAAGCAACCAATTGCTCAGAAAAATGAACTTGTTATTTACTGAGTGTGGCGTGCAAAATGTAATTTTTATTTGTTCCAACTTCGCGGTCTATTCAAAATTATGTTTTAATTGGTTCAGACATCGCGCTCTTAACGGACCGACCGAGTCTTGAGCTCACGGTTACTGTGAATTGTTTGTTTTAAAATGACCATGGGCGCGCATAATGTTTTATCTTTATTAGAAATTTAATGATTTTATTTTAATTTGTTCGATTTGATTTTTATTTAGTGTACAGGATTGGCTTTTATTATTTAGATTAGTTAAATATGTTGGACGGTTTCCAACACTTATCTCTTTTAATAAATACCCAGCTAATGGAAGAGGAATTCATGAAGAAAATACGAGAGAAATTTAACAAAATAGAAGAAACAAATCAAAGAATTGGGGAAAGAGGCACAATAATTGAGAGAAAATATACAACAGACACTATTCATTTTATGAATAAAAAATAAAGAACGGAATAAAAGGAAAAAACAAATAAATAAAAATATAGCTTTTATAAAATATTTTGCCTTTATTTCGCTTACCACCTTTTAAGAAATGCTTCTACTCTGGCTACAAATTGTTTATTGAAATAAAAATTAGGAGTCCCTTTTATATACATTTTAATTTCGTTTTCAGCTATTCAACAAATCCTAGAGAATATATTACAATTTTTCAAAGTCATTTGTCGTGGCCCTGTGAGAAATTTGCAATTGGAATTTTAAAAAGGACCGTAGGTTTATTGAAACTATTTACATTTGAACCAGTAAAAATTCCTATAACTATAAAAGGTTTAAAGCCATTAGATATCGATGAAGGACCAAGAAAATTATGGAATTTGGTTGAGGATTTAGTTTATCATATCGAGAAATTGGGTAGTTACGGCGGTTATAAAGCTTGTCTAGCTCATATTATACAACTTGAAAGGTATTTTAAATTTTCTATCACTACATATGTCCCTTCCGCCTTTTGAATATTTGAAAGAATGATTTGAATAAAACAAAATTTTTCATACGTTAATTAGCCCCTTAAAGCACACATGTTTTTAAAAAAACTGACAAAAAATCGATTTTGTTTTATTTAAGAAAACACATTTTAGATCGTTGTTTTTGGCAAAAATTAAAAAAAAATACAAAATTCATCAAAATTTTAATTTTGGATTTTGATCCAGATTACAGAAAAGTTTAATTTTTTTTCAATACACTTGGCTAGCTCTGTATTCTGTACCAACACTTTTGTTTTTATAGGATAAAGAAGCATTGCGAAGATTTAAATTTGTTGACAATTCTCAACAGTGTTCAAACAACTTTCACATTTGTCTGTCGAAAATTGCGAGAAGATATGAAACGTTGTGAAGAAAAAGATGCTATTTTCAAATTCTCTTCGGATCAAATCGTTAAATTACTGAAGATATTAAAAGAATACAAACATGAAAATGGGGAAGAAATGTGTTGTTTGATATTCACCCAGAGAAGGTTCACAGCGAAATTGATTTTTCATATACTCGATGGTTTAAGTTCATGTCATCCGGATTACAGCCACATTAAGTCGAATTTTATTGTTGGAGCAAATAACAATCCATACAATGATACTAGGGAGTCGTTGTATCTTCATAAGCAAAGCAAACAAGTAAGGGTAAAAACATAGTGAAGCATCGCATCAAGCATCAAAAAGAAATACATATACTAAACGATAACCATTCATAGTAAAGAATCGAGCATAGACTAAAGTATCGCATCGAGCATCGCCGTTTCCGAGGAATCAAATCAATTTGATTTTCAAGACTCTTCAGGACTGATGCCCGAAATGTGATGTAGAGCTTCTATTATTATTTGTGCGCTTTTATAGATGTCCCACTATGTGCCCTTTGATGCCTGGCTTGAGGCAATGTTTGATGCGATGCTTTACTATGTTTTTACCCTTAAAGTTATTATATATATATAAAAACGTAGAGAAAAGTTCATTTGTGTGATTTTCCAAAACCTAATTGACACCTTTTTTCAATAGCCAACAAAAATACAAATAACACTGAAAAAAGGCTTAAATATACGATAAAAATTTTTTTCTGTACATTTTACTTTTTTATTCAATTCAATGTTTGTGGCTAAAATTCTTCCAGATATAATTTTTGGTAAAAATTTTTTCAAACAAAATAATTCAAATTTGTTTCAGTATTTAAAAAAAAATCAACTAAGTAAATGTTTTCCGACAAATTGTTTTTATTTTAATTCGGTTAAACTTTACATTTTTTTTAATTTCAAGACAACTTAAATTACTTAATTAAAATTATACAGTGTGTCCCAAAAAAAATTATTCTTGATAAAAATCTCTGCATGACTTGTTGATCCATAATAAGGTACAAAATTTGACCTCATCAGGACAGGTCAAGGTCATTTGATGGTCAAATTGAGGAAAAATTTCTGAAAAACCTGAAAAAATTCATACAAAGGTTTTTAGGGACGCTGAATCCGAATTCGATGTTCGCTTGACCTCATCAGGTCAAGGTCATTTGAAGGTCAAATTGAGGAAAACTAGAAAAAAACCTGAAAAAATTCATACATAGGTTTTCAGGGTCTCCGAATCCGAGGTCCGCTTGATCTCATCAGGTCAGGGTCAAGGTCATTTGAGGGTCAAATTGAGGAAACCTTCTGGGAAAAATCTGAAAAAAATCATACAAAGGTTTTCAGGGTCGCTGAATACGAATCCGAGGTCTGCTTGACCTCCAGGTCAGGGTCAAGATCATTTTATAATATAATGGGGTCAAGCGGACCTCGGATTCGAATTCGGCGACACTGAAAACCTTTGTAAGAATTTTTCTAGGTTTCTTCAATTTGACCTTCAAATGCCCTTGACCCTGATCTGATGAGGTCAAGCAAACATCGGATTCGGATTCATCAACCCTAAAAACCTTTGTATAATTTTTTTCAGATTTTTCTAGAAATTTTTCCTCAATTGATCTTCAAATGACCTTGACCTGACCTGATGAGGTCAAATTTTGTACCTGATTATGGTTATGCAGAGATTTTTATCAAGAATAATTTTTTTTGTCCATTTGTATAAAACTTTTTGGGACATACTGTATATTAGAAACATGAATAAAATAAGGGACGATAAATAAAGTACACGTTTTATTTACAATTTTTTAAAAATTTTACTAAAAGTTCAAAATGTTTACTGCACTATAATAAATATGAACAAAGTAAGTCAAATGTACCCATATATTACAAGGACGATGACTGCATTGTATACATTATTTTTTTCCATAAAGAAGGAACAAAGCAATTTCTTTATCAGAAATTAATAATTTGTTGTGATAAAAAAAATGTATAAGATTTAATTTAAATTAATATATTTATTAATTATTATACTTAGTTTCAAGTAATTAAAATTTATTAATAAAATGAAAAAATGTTTCTTTTTGTAAGATATCTTGAAGGTTGAACTAAACTGCTTTTTTATTGTTTATTCTTTATTTAATGTGTTTTATTTATATGATTAAAAATAAAAATATCATTTTGGCGAATGCAAAGCAAATTGAATCTTAAATTGTTTTTTTTTTCATACAATTATTATAAAATTATATCTGACAAGCCTGTCTTAAAAAAATAAAAACTATTTTTATTTTATTTCTAAAAGTTTATAACGTATAAATATATAAAGCTGTAATAGTTATGATTTTTTAATTAAATGTTTTTTTTTTGGTAAATGCCCATTCACCAAAAGAAGAAAAATTATGAAGAAAAGAATTTTTTTCAACAAAATATTTCAGGAAAAAAATTTTTTTGACAAATTATTTTTTTCTTTTATGTTTTTGACATCGCAAAGTTAAAATTAGAAAATACCAACCAGACTCATCAAATACAGTAAACAATTTATATTTACAGGCAATAGATAGTTTTGTCCAGAGGGAGATCAATGTACTTGTAGCTTCGAACGTCTTAGAAGAAGGCATAGATATTCCAAATTGTACGTTGGTCATTAAATTTGACCCTCCGTTAGATTATAGATCATATATTCAGTCAAAAGGAAGAGCAAGGCATAAGCAGAGCCATTATCATGTGATGGTGCCAGATGATAAAGTGGAGAAATTTTACCAAAAGTATGTTGAATATCAACAAGTCGAACAAATTCTGAATGATGTAAGTATCCGTTGTTTTTTGTTATTTTACTGTATTGTTAATTATATATTATAACGATACGGGCCACGCTAATAAACAATGTAACTACAGAATAAGTATGTCATGTACTTGTGCGCCTTGCCGTCTCTCAAGGAACACTAATATAATATTCCGAACTATTTATTGTGTCATCTTTCCCGCGTAATTTTACTAACCCGCATTCCATCGGTTCACACTTCTGCGAAACACTTGTTTTTCGTTACAACTTTTTTTATATATGTATACAGGGTGTTCAGAGATGAAACCGACAAAACTTATGGGATTATAGGGACTGCCACTATGATTGCAAAATGTCATATACAAATTTCCAAAACCGCTTCGTTACTGTTAAGTTCTTGTAAGCATAACTCACCCTGTATAATAATTATCAAAAATCTGAGCTCATATTCGAAATCTACGGAAAAAATCCTACAGGAACTTGTTAAAAAAATTTCTGGCACCATTTCAGTTATTCTTTAATAAATTATTATTTTCAATTTTTTCACTCAAGAAATTAATTGTCGGATAAAGTACCGTCAAAAAATGAGTTAATATAATAAATATTTACGAAACCGAGACATACATATTGTTTTTAGATGTGCTGCCATCTATGATTAGAAGAGAGTATTGACAATTATTAAAAGCAAAAAATTCCCGGTGTATTGGGGTTGCATACACAATTTGCATTGTGTGTTGCAAAGCTTTTATTTGACTGATTCTAGTCAAAATGTCACTCTCTTCTTTCGTATCCCTTTCAGAGATTAATACAAAGTTAGAAAACGAGGAAGGAATTTAATTTATTAGATTCGACATCCTAAGACCGGTTTCTGCCTTTCGGCTTCGTCAGTTAGGCTCGTTTTCTATACATATTGTTATTCTCTTTAATTAGTTCGTAGTTCCTAGTTTAACAGTCAACTACTATTAAACGAGCATGGTTCGTATGTATGTATGTGTGTCCGGAGGATCTCAAAATCCATTCGTCAGAATTCAATGAAACTTTCAGGGTAGACTAATTCCTATGTAAATCGGCAAAAAATGCAGGTCTCATGTCTGTGAAAATTCGATCTTCCGAGATATTTACAAGAAAAGTTAAGCTTTTAGTTTATTTCTTAGCGACGGCAGGTTTGACTTAATTTCTGGCGTTTCAATCTGAAAGAATTCAATTTTAAATTTGCCGCTTTTTACAATACAATAGAAGATTCCATAATAACCTTCAAATTTTGACAACTACTGACACGCACATCTCTGGGTATAGTCGAACTCAATCCTTTATGAGAATGAAAAAACAGCAAAGGATTACCGCCAATAGAACAAATACTGATTGATCTGGACATTTTTGAGTATTTTAATGTCGAAAAGACCGCACACTGTCCATATACATAAAAATAAAATGATATTTTGTCTATTAGGACCTCTGTGCAAACATCCAATAACCAACTTAGCTGGATATCGTTATAGGGGAGAATGGCGTATAATTATTAATTATGAGTTTAATATGAATTTACATTTTAATTTCTATAACGCATATTAGATTTGAATTACTAATTAAAATTTTGTCTTAAATTAATTTAACTAAACTGTGAGGTTACACTCATAAGAGGCGACAATGGAAGTGTGGTTATAGTTTTTACATTTTTAATTGCTGAAACAAAATTCTCAGATGTGCAGACAGGTTACTTTGGCGGCTTGTAGATGTGCCGACAAGTGGCTTTGTCGGTATTAGCGGCATGTAGATGTGCCGACAAGTGGCTTTGTCGGTATTAGCGACTTGTATTGTTCTGCAATTAAAGTAGGAAGTAGGAAGTTAGACAAATATTGTCTTCAGTAGTGAGGGCTAGGAAAATATTCATACAGTGATACACTGTGCTTGTGTTCGCACTTGATTTTTGATTTAGTGAATAGTAGGTGGTAGGTGATTTGTGGCGTTAGTTTATTTCAATTAATATTATTCTTGGCTTCCGTGTATATACATGCTTTTTTTTATTTTGAAACATTGTTACAGTGTACTTATTTATTTATTCGGTGTCAATTTCAATATCTTTCGTCCTTGGGAAAATACAGTTTTTTTTAAGTGGATCTAAAGAATCGGAACAATCACTAACTGATATTCCAATGGATTATGTGGTATCAGGTTGTAGTCCCAAAGATTCCTGGCATCAAAAAGGGGCCACGAGGTATTGCGCCTTCCGCCCTATTTTTGTGTATTTAACCCCATAGAATTAATTTGGGGACAACTTAAAAAAAGAATAAGGGGTTATAACGTGTTTTCCAAATTTGATGGGTTGATAGCAAATTTGGTAAAAGAAGAAATTAACAAAATTTCAGCTGATGATTGGCAGAAAAAAATCAAACATGTCATCAAAGAAGAAAATTCTTATATAACGAGTCCGACCAAATTTATTATCAATGTTGGTGACAGTGATTCCGATGGTGAGGGTTGAGATAGGGTAGGTAAGCCTAATTAATTTATAATATTTATGACTTTATTCACCGTGGCTTTAATTTTAGAATTAAAATTTGAGACAAAATTTTAATTAGCAACGTTTCTGAATCTCACAAGAGATCAGAAAATGAAGCTATAGGCCAGGTGGAGTGGTCAACCTCTATTCAAATCTAATATGCGTTATAGAAATTAAAATGTAAATTCATATTAAAGAAAGTTAATCAATATAGAAATTTTACGCAAATTACCCCTAACGATCTCCAGTAACTTGGTTATTGGATCTTTGCACAGAGGTCCTAATAGACAAAATATCATTTTATTTTTATGTACATGGACAGTGTGCGGTGTTTTCGACATTAAAATACTCAAAAATGTCCAGATTAATCAGTATTTCTTCTATTGGCGGTATCCTTTGCTGTTTTTATAGCGTTTTTTCTTTCTCATAAAGCGGTGGGTTCTACTATAAACGTTAAGAATATGGGACCGGCTGGGACTTTCATGAAATTTTCACAGATGCTATAAAACATGATAAAATCAATATAGCAATAGAATTTTTTGCACGGAAAAATACTTTTCAAATTTTTTTTGAAAATATATGTTGGGATACTCACTCCCAAGACAAACAAATTAAGTGAGTTGAAACGATTATTTAACATATTTTTCCAATACAAACGCATACATAACTTTTCTACAAATGCCCAAGTAGCAATTTATAACCCGAATAAACCTGAAAAGTTTAAAAAATGGAAAAAATGTTCATTTGACGGACATAAATAATTTGCTTGTCAAATGACAACCATCTCATAAATTCAAAGTTGAAAATACAACGATGCCAATTCAATTTCAGAAATCATGGATTTAGGTAAATATTTAATGGAACGTTGAGTAACACTGTTAAAATGGACACTTGTCAAAATATGCTAAAAATATGTGTAATAGTTTTGGTTTTAATCATCTTTTTCCGAGTTAAATATTCGTATGTCTATGCTAGACTTTAATATTGAAACTCAGTTTGTTAAATTTAATAAATTTTCGGCCAAATATCGTTTTGGCGAAGAACATCGTGACTTTTTTTTTTAAATGAAAAATTGTAAATGTTTCTTATCGTTATACAAAATGCATGGTAGAATCAAAAAATTTTGTAGGTCTAGATATTATTTAATTATTTGTTGAGAATATCCTGGAAAAACAATTTGATGGTTTCTGTTTGGTAATGACGAAAACAGTATCTCGTGTACTCAAAGAACTTGGCAGTCCCTATAACCCCATAAGTTTTGTCCGTTTCATCTCTGGACACCCTGTATATATTTCATTTATTCTGAGGGCTGGCAGTTAATATAATGTTTGCATTATTTTAGTACCTTATTGGAACAAATGAGATCCGCGATGAGCCTTCGCAAAGCAACATAAAAGCGATGTACAGAGAAGACGAAATACCTCCATATTTTGCAAATGGGCCAGGAAGTGCGCAGGTTAATATGAGATCCGCAATTCCTTTATTGTGCCAATATTGTCAAAGTCTTCCTTCCGATATCTACACAAACCACGCACCTGATTGGTTTTTAAACAAAAACAAAACCGCTTTTAGAGAAACATGCAGTGTGGTTATTTTGCTGCCGACTATATGTAATATTTTAGATGTGATTGAGGTAACAGATTATTTTATTTATTTCGGTTTTCGAATTATGCCTGGTACAAAATTTAAACGATATTTCAGGGTCCATTTATGACAAATGTAAAGTCAGCAAAAAGAGCAGCTGCTCTGATGACCTGTATAAAACTACATAAAGCTGGGGAATTAGATGACCATCTTATGCCAAGAAAAAATGTTATAAAAGAAGAAGATGTAAGTTTTCTGTTTAGTCACTATCCCAAAGAAGATAATCATATAATTGGCATTTTAAAAACTAGAAGATTGCACAAAAAATTGGTAAGTAATTCAGTGTGTTTTCTGCTTCCACCATTAATGTACTCTTGAAGATGATAGGAATCTAACACAACAAATAAAAAGTTCTTTGATCTCCTCTGGACTGAAAATAAGGATCCTGACCGCGCGAAAAACGATAACTATTTTTTATTTTTCCTAAGTAACTCGAATTCTGTAAAACATGTAAAAAATCCCTCCACACTCCTTGTTCCACTATTTGAAGGTTACATAACAATCGACCCTGTCGATCATGATAAACTTATCAAAATGAATAACTATGGTATTAGGGGTATAGCACTGGACCTATTTAAAGATTACTTAACAAATAGGAAACAAACGGTAAAACTAGAAAGTAATATACCGGGTGTATCAACGATGCGTGCGTGGAGGATAGCTGCTTCTCTTTTTAAGATAGGAAAAAATGTTTCAAATAAAAGTTGTAGATAGCAATGAAAGCTATGTTCCAAAAATAACTATCAACATACAGGGTGTCCCATAAATGTGTGACTTATCAAAGTTATGTTTTTTTAAATGAAACACCCTATATATTTTTACTCGATTGAATTCCTTCGGAAGAGTGCTTCTCGAAAATATAGGGTTGTATGGGTTTATACCGGGTGGTTCTGAAGTTATGGTGACATTTATGTCCCAAAATGGGTTCATTTAACACAAAATATCTCAAAATCAATAACTAGGAATAACAAAATTTTTTCACCAAATATCCTCGAAAATGGTGTATTTTGATTTCATATTCATAAATTTAACGAATGGCACTTTCCCATACAGGGGCAACCAAAACTCGGGATAATTTTTTTCTCAGTTTTTTCAAATGGAACACCCTGTATATAATGCCATACCAGAATAGTCCACACTATCACACTATGTGCTTCCAGAAAATGTAGGGTTTGCCTACTTGATTTTCACCGGTAATGCATCTAATTCTTAAGGAAAGTATGAAAAATGTCATAAAGGCAATAATGATATTTTTTTATTCAATGATAGACAAACATGGAACAAAATAATCTCAAAAAAATATTAAAAAACCGTCATTTCACAGTAGATGTTCAAACAATCACCCGTTTATATATATAGGGTGTTTCATTTAAAAAAAACTAACTTTGATAAGTCACACATTTATGGGGCACCCTGTGTGTTGGTAGTTATTTTTGGAATATAGCTTTCATTGCTATCTACAACTTTTATTTGAAACATTTTTTCCTATCTTAAATCCTCCACGCACGCATAAATTAAGTCTATCTACTTCATTTAAAGTAGTAGAGCGAAGAAATCCTCTAATTCTATTTTTCCATCAGCGTCGTTAGTTTGCCGCTAATTTATTTTTTTGCTCATTTCTTGTGTTTCACATTTTCTGTTTCCACAAACCTCTCCTTCGAAAACTCTCGAGTTGCATATCGAACTGCATATATTCTACTGGCTAAGAGCAGTTTCTGTAACATCGATCCGGAATGTAGATCATTTTATCAATTATATCAAATCACCCTTGGAACATTTGAATGTTTCAGGAACTGTCAACAAACATGACATTTTATTATCGAAGTGAATTTATAATTTAAATCTAATATTTGATGTAGATCATGTTTATCATTTCTTTGGTGGATAATTTCATTTCAAAACGAGAAAATATTAGATTTAAACTATAAATTCACTTTATATGACATTTTTCATACTTTCCTTAAGAATTAGATGCATTACCGGTAAAAATCAAGTAGGCAAACCCTACATTTTCTGGAAGCTCATAGTGTGGATTATTCTGCCATTCATTAAATTTATGAATATGAAATCAAAATACACCATTTTCGAGAGTATTTGGTGAAAAAATTTTGTTATTCATAGTTATTGATTTTGAGATATTTGGGGTTGAATGAACCCATTTTGGGACATAAATGTCACCATAACGTCAGAACCACCTGGTATAAACACATACAACCCTATATTTTTGTGAAGCCCTCTTCCGAAAGAAGTCAATCGAGTAAAAATATATAGGGTGTTTCATTTAAAAAAACATAACTTTGATAAGTCACACATTTATGGGGCACCCTGTGTGTTGGTAGTTATTTTTGGAATATAGCTTTCATTGCTATCTACAACTTTTATTTGAAACATTTTTTCCTATCTTAAATCCTCCACGCACGCATCGTTGATAAATCCGGTATATAAACAGCATTTCTAAAATAAAAAATTTCAAAGGAAAATTGGTGTGCTATGCAGACGATAATGCATTACTAATTCCAAGAGATAGAGAAAAATCGGGCCCGGGGGTAAAAATTACGGGCCCCTATAGAATTTTTAAAATTAGTAGCCCATCGCATTACAAAAGTGAAGCATAGTGCGAACAGGGATTTTTCGTACGGGCCCGGGCCCCATCGATAACTGCGGGCCTGGGGGAATCCCCGTTTCCCCCCCCCCCTCTCGTCAGGCCTGCTAGTGATGAAATACCTAGGTGTCCTGATTGACCAACATGTAAGATGGAATGATCATGTTAATTACCTTAATAAACGTCTTCGAACACTAATCCATAAATTTTATAGTGTTGGAGATATTCTATCTAGGAAAAATTTAATTATGCTTTATAATTCACTAGCAGAATCAATATTAAGATATTGCATAACGGTTTGGGGGGGAACATTCACAACTACACTACAGACCCTACAAGGTATACAAAAGACAAATTTTTTTCAACCCAATTATTGTGAATGAAGGTGGAATTTTTTGAACCATAAAAATTACAAAAAAGGACCATGGGAGTGACAAAACTGCACAAAGGATGTGAAATAAAAGCACACAAGCTCCCAAGAACAAGGACATTAAAAATGTCCTACACTGCACCAGCGTCTGGACTTCAACAACTACTCCAGGTATTGAATTACGAAAATCCAGACGTGGTTTGGTGCCGGCCAAGTCGGGGCTTAAACCAAAATCTTCGATTTTGTCATTAAAGGAGCTTGCCATTCTTAGACCGGTTTCGGCATTATTGTGCCTCATCAGTAAGAAGCAGGCTAGCTTGACATCCTGTCACTAAAGGATGTCTGAAAATGAATTCGATTCGCCTCGTTCTTGATAAAAGTGGTTGCGTTATAGCAAGTTCTTGGGAGCTTGTGTGATTTTATTTCACATCCTTTGTGCAGTTTTGTCACTCCCATGGTCCTTTTTTGGAATTTTTATGGTTCAAAAAATTCCACCTTCGTGTAGTTTTCTTTAGTTTTGCAAACTTTGATTTTGTTATTAAAGTGAAGATGGCGTTGGGCTCTCCTCGGTCGTGATACACTTGCTCTAACGCAACCACTTTTATCAAGAACGAGGCGAGTCGAATTCATTTTCAGATATCCTTTAGTGACAGGATGTCGAGCTAGCCTGGCTTCTTACTGATGAGGCACAATAATGCCGAAACCGGTCTAAGAATGATAAGCTCCTTTAATGACAAAATCGACTTGGTCGGGCACCAAACCACGTCTGGACTTTCGTAATTCAATACCTGGTGGGGCATACAGCCCAAGGAGTAGTTGTTGAAGTCCAGAGGATGGTGCAGTGTAGGACATTTTTAATGTCCTTGTTCTTGGGAGCTTGTGTGATTTTATTTCACATCCTTTGTGCACCAATTATTGTATAAAGAAATAAATGTATTAAAAGTAAGACAAATGCCTCTTGGAGGATGTATTTCAAACAAGCAAATTTCCCAAGAAAAACCTCAAACACAAGGGCGGCAACTAATTTAAATATTAATATGGACTTTTTCTACAAATCAGTAACTCAAAGAACCTTTTTATTTTAGACATAAGTTGTTTAATTTAGTTCCCTCACATTTAAAAGAAATAAAAAAATACGCCTCTTTTAAAAATCACATTAAAATAATGATTTTGTCAAATACTCTGATATTTGAAATATTTTAAATATTTTCTATACTAGGATGCTCTGTACCACTTTAACTATGCCTCCTTTTGTCTAAACCTGCCTACCTCTCACAGATAATAAGTTCATTTTATATTAACTTAAACATATATTTATATTTTAACATTTATCTCAACTAATAATCCTTTAAGTTGGCTTCTTTAATGAGGAATTAGGCAAAACAGGTACTAGTGTCTAGGCCACTAAAGCTGTCAACCAAAGTAATAATTATGTAAATGTCCAATAGTTGTATGGGGGATACATAAATAAATATTATTTGATTTGATTTGAATTTTCTTTATTTTAGATGCCAGCAATTATTAAAGCACCAATAGAATCTTTTTCTACCGCTTACTTGCACATCATCCACCTGCAACCTCTTTTCAACGAGCAACCGGAAAACATAAATCAGTCAACTCTATTTAACATGTATTCCTCTAATCTCTGTTACGGCCTTGTGACTAAAAATCCTTTACCAACTATCTGCGACTTTCCCATTTACGTAACTCTCGGCACAATCGGCGTTTCCTTAATGGTGAATCAATCGACGATTACCCTAACCGACGTCGACATTAAGGATATAAAAAAATTCCATGTCGAAGTGCTTGGCAGCGTTCTCAATATTTTGCAATCGTTCGTCGCTTTCGATACCAGCAACGAACCAGAAATGATGCTGTTGGTTCCTGTTAATAAAGATGAAAAGACCATCGATTGGAGTGTTATTAGGCCATACTTGGAAATTAATCTTGTTCTGGAAATGAGCAATGAAGAAAAACTTAACATGGAGGTAACTCAGGAGAGTCATTTGAGAAAAATTGTTAGTCCTTGGTATAGAAGAGATCCTGTCACATACATTGTCACTGAGGTACGTTTTCAAGTTTTTTTCAATTAGACGGCAAAAGTGTGGGAGAGTGGTAGACTTTGGTAGTTTATATAAATGTTTTTCTTAATTTATGAAATATTGATATCCTGTATAGTAATAGTAGTTTACGTAACAAGTCCCGAAAGTGGTCTTTTCTAGTTCTGAATAGTTGATATTGGTTCAACAACTAGAGTCTGGATATGCAAGTACACCTTTTGATTGGTTTTCAACAAGTAGGCTAATTAACTTAATAAAGTTAAGGGAAAGTTTAGGTTTGCTGATAGATATTTTGGCCGGAACATTGTTTTTTTTGCAAATTTTGTCATTTTTTTTTAGTTTTTGCCCTAAATCTCGGTAAGTATCCATTTTTTCGAAATAACAATTTTTTCTACGACCAATAGTTACGCCGCTAGAGTGCGTTGAAAAATGTGCAGATTTTCCAAGGGGAATTTGCAATTTTTTTGCAAAAAAAAACAATGTTCCGGCCAAAATGTCTGTCAGAAAATCTCAAATTCGTGTTCAGCGACCACGAAAACATAAATAATAAAAAGAATTAGGACTGTACCTAAACTTTCCGCTAACTGCCCTTCTATTTTCTTATATGACTAGCCTAAAGACGAAAACACACGTACAAATCAAAATTATTCGTTGTATTGAATATTTTCTCAAAGACTCAATCATCCCAAATTTTTATCACTTAATCACTTTGGTTACCAATTTCCATTAACTGATGCCCCCCCCCTGAAAAACTCCCTAGATCCGCCACTGCTCCGTTAGCTAGCAAAGTCGCCGAACTACGCCTAAAGCAATGCCCTGTGTATTCCTTTGGGTTTGGCAATCTCAAAAATGTAGCTATTTTGGAGGGAGCATTACCTACAGTATGTATGCCTACAGGTTGTTTATTACATTTTCCTTTATTGTAATTAATAAAGAGACGTCGATGAGGAACGTTGGTTGGGCGTAGCGATATATACTTCCTATACAAATTTAGCTCTTTTTCCCCATTAATAATAAATGATCTTGATTTGTTTGTTTTGGTGTTTAGAATTTTAACCAAATGCATAGTTTGTTTGTCTTCTATGTCGTCAATTATTATATTAGTGATTTCTTCCCGTCGACATGCGCCAGTATAACCCATAATAAACAAAACTTTGGTCATTAGATATTGTTCGTCTGAAGCTTCTACTAAAAACTTATCGATATCCTCTTTATTAAGTACTCTCGACTTCTTTGCTTTTTACCCTACGGATTTTTTCTTCATAAACGCTGTTAATTTAAAATATTTGCTTATGTCGATATTTCGTCTGGTACGTAGCATGGCCTTCAGCATCGAATATAAACTCCACAACGAAGAAGATTTCAGCGTTTCTGATTTTTTTGACAAATATGCCAATAACACATCCTCACAAATGCTTATTACCTTATTTTCCAGGCAGCACTTTTCAAAAAGTTGGTATGTTTGTTCATATCTTGTCCGGGACTTCGACGGTAATAAATCAAACGTTGCTTGGGTGGCCGCCTTAACAATTTCATCTGGTATAATTTCATCTTCCATTAATTCTCAATCAAATGCATCATTTTGAATATCCATTTTATAATAAATGTCACGTTTTCAACTAAACGTCAAAATATGTCAAGATATTTTATAGTTTTAAATAATACAAAACTCGGTTACTATAGAAACCAATTGACCGCTATCTTAGACTAACTATATTATTATTTTTTTCATTAAAGATAGGCCGGAAAGTAAATAAAAATAGTATATTAGGTAACAAGTGTGGAAAGTGACCAATTACGCACGAGTAGCGTTTAGCACGAGCCGCTTAGCGGCGAGTGCGGAAACGTAACGAGTGCAAGAAATGCACTTTCCAACGAGTTATGTACACTACTTTTCCTACGACCCAAACATTTTTAATATTCTAATTTTGTTTTTTTTTAAATATTAATCATTGGGTATATTAATTTTAGGATTTAAAATAAAATTTTTAAAATAATCTTTTATTGTGCTTTTAAGAAAATTCTAATATATTTATTAACTTAATATAAATAATATCTTCAGAAAAAGAATGCCTTTTATATTTCTTCAGCCCATGAATTAGTTGTATGAATAGGAGTACCTACCTTTCTTTTGATTTTTGGGGCAGCGGCTTTAAGCTGGTAATTTTAACCGCCGCAGATATTTCTGGTCGAGTAAATTCCATCAAAAATTCATCACTTTCCATTTTCACTACTAATTATTCATAACGATTGACAACACCTTGACAGATGTCGTGCGCGAAAGAAAAATATATCACACGACTTTGTGATATATTTCTTCTTTTTAACTTAACTCGGCTCGTATGATATTTGTGACTTTCGAGATGTCAAAACAATTTGGAAATTGTCATTTTCATAGGTGGTCGTAGGAAATAATAATTTTCTGGCTCGGTCCGACAAAATGAGATTTTCTGACCTAAAAATAAACCGGAAAGTACTAATTTCTGGCCGGTTTTAAAAAAAATTATTTAATGTTCTTTAAAAAACTATTATTTTAACTGCACAACTATTCTAAATTCAAATATTTTATTTTAAAATAACGAATTTACGAGAAGAAAGAAAATTAATGCTTAATATATTTATTTATTTATTGGGTGATATGAATAAAAACGAGTAAATACTCGAAGTATTTACTAACGAGTAAAAGATAAGTAAAGTATTCTCTTGAAATCCATATGAATAAAAATAACAATCACTCGTGAGAAGGGTATACTTCCGCTAGCCGAGTTTTTACTAGGAGAATACCTGCTAGTAAATACTTGTCGCTGAACCTAGACTAGTTTTTGCCCAGTAAATACTCGTGACTATTTTATCCAAAAATTCAGAAAAGGTTTTTGATACAGTCGATTGGTCAATACCTATCTCATAACTAACTCCAATTTGAAACCCAGATCACTCAAGTATCGCAAAAAGATTTCCATCTTCATTCTTGAAGTCAAAGCTCTGCCACGAGTTTCATTCTGCTCAGTTAAAAAATAATCGTTAAGAAAATCAACACTTTCACTCTCAAGAGCTCCTTACACCTCGTAGTATCTACACTCTCTATTATAATGCTTAGGAACGCGTAGATGCATGAAGGCTGCCATCATGGACTCAACAGACGAAATGACCACTATATGCGCTCCTTGATCGAATAAAAAGACCTCCGACAGCCTATTTGAAAACAAATACTTGTTCACTTATATAGCTTAAAATCTCATCCAAATTTCTGATAAATTTTCTTAAATATGATACCGATCACCAATGACTATAGTTTCGAAATACAAAGTTAAATCCAAATTCAAACATGTACTACTTACATTGAAGTAAAAGGTAACAAGCATGGGTCTAATTGACCAGACTCGTCTGTGGACAAGTATTTCTATCTATCTATCTATCTGTGATGGGGGTGTCGATACACTGCGACCTATAAGATCTATTGTGCCCCCTACTGCTGCCCAATCGTTAAGGATGTCTCAACGATTAGAGCAGTTCCTTCAGTCCTATTACTTTCAAAAAGTTCAGGATGTCGGTAGGCTTCAGGTTAGGTAGATCTTCCTCTTCTATTTGATATTCTCCGAGGTATCGTACTATTGGATTTTGCAGGGTAATGTATTCTGAGAGAATGTGGATAGATGTTTCCTCCTCTTCCTCGCAGAATCTGCATTCTTCTTTGTCTACTAATCCGAGTTTCTTTAGGTGGCCTCTCAGCCGGCAGTGCCCTGTTAGGATACCCGTTAGTATTCTGAGCTTATTTTTAATTTTACTGACGCAGTCGTCTGATCTCTTCTGGTTATAGTTTCTCAGTAGTGTCTTAGCCTGCCTCAATCCTTGTAGTCCTATCCAGTATTGGGATCTTTTGTTATTTACTTCTTTTCCTAGTTCAAGTATAGTACTGGTGCTTATTCCGCAGAAGGGTTCAGGTCCCAGAAATGGTTCAGCCCCTTTTTTTTGCGAGTACGTCTGCTATTTCATTACCCTCCACTCCAGTGTGTCCCGGAACCCATAGGATGGTAACAATGTTGTTCTTGCCTAGTTCGTTTAGATTCTCTAGTCACTCCCAAACCATCTTGGAGTTGATTACGTGGGAGTTCAAGGCATTAATGGCTGCTTGGCTGTCTGACATGATGATGATCTCTTGTCTGCGAAAATTTCTTTCTATGTTGAACTGGACACATTTTTCGATGGCGTATATTTCAGCTTGGAAAATATACCCACATACTCCTATTCCTGTTCTTTCTGTTGTTCTAGAACCATCTGTGTACCATTTAATGGCACTTCTCTTGAGTTTTGGGATGATATCTTTGTTCCATTCGCTTTTGTTACTTAGCTTTGTGTTGAATTCTTTCACAAAGCTAAACTTCTTTGTCATCTCATCTTGAGGCATGTCCCAGGTTTGGTGATTTCCAGGAAGGAGTCGAAACTTGCGTTTGGTTGATCCTTCTCTGGTCATTCTGTAGGTTGTCCTTATCGCTATACTCTCCACTACTATATGGAGGGGTGTAAGGCTTAGGATTACCTCCATGGCGGTCGTTGGGTACGTTCTCATTGCACCTGTTATGCATACGCAGGCTAGTCTTTGGATTTTCGCTAGATTTGCCTTTGTACTGGCCAACTTAGTTCTGCTGCCCCAGACTACTGCTCCATAAGTGATGGCCGATCTCACTATTGACGTGTCCACTGCAGGATGGATTACATCTCCAGTTTTTTGCCGCAAAATTTCTGCACACCATTAGACCTTTCGTGGCTTTGCTGGTTACTTCTTTTTCGTGCTTATTCCAGATGAGTTTATTATCTAGTATTAGTCCAGGATATTTGACATCTGGCTTCTGGACAAGTATTTACTTGTTTTTATTCGTAGAATTTTGGACGATTTTTGAGGGTTTACTTTAGGTCAAGTAATTACTTCGAGTATTTACTTTTTACTTGTTTTATTCATACAGTCACAAGCAATTACTAATGGCAACGCGAGTAAAATCTTTTACTCGTTTTTATCCCATTAAATCCATCACACACCATGTGACTAGGAAATGCAAACAATTCTTTGTTTTTAGGTGTGCCTAAATAAAAATGCTAATTCAGATTTCCCCAATGAAGATTATGGTACTTTTAAAGATTATTTCAAATCAAGACATAATATAACGATCCGTAATCCGGATTTACCGTTACTCCTGGTTAAAGGTTTGACCAAAAGTCTGAATTTCGTTAAGGTAATATAATCTTTATTATTATTATATTATATTATATTAAAAAAAATGCATTCATGTATGTTTAATAAATAAATAACTTGTAGCCAAGAGGAAGAGACAAGATTAAACGAAAACACGATAAGATATACGCAGAATTAGAAGAGTACCTGCCGCCAGAATTAGTTGTTAAACAAGATTTTCCCGCATGTTTGTGGATTCAAGCTCATTTTATACCGACTATTTTAACGAGAGTTTCTTTTATGTTGCAACTAGAGGAACTAAGATGCACTATTGCTAGTGAAAAAAAAGGTAAACAAAACGTTTGTCCTTGTCGGGATTAGACAGGAATTGTGCTGTTCCAGCCCTAATCGCCGTAATATTTGGCTAATGATTGCTGGTTATTTACCTTTCAAAGACAATCGAACATATTCAAAATGACTTGTTGAGTTTGTATTTATCTTTATTATCGAATTCACACCTTTCCTACCAAAACCTTCGCTCGACTCGTCAATGTATTGTACCGAACCGAGCGTTTAACCGCAGTGATGAAAAAAATGATTTACGAGTCGAAATTTCTTAGCCAGTCGAATGTCTCTCCAAGCGACGAGCTTTGTTGTAATTGATTAATTCTGCATATTGACACCCCTCAATCAATGGACTGAATGAGGGTGTGATAGACAATAAATTTATACAGGTTGAGGTCATTATATTTTGTCCCATAATTTTGCATAAGCTCTGTAGTTTACTTATATACAGGGTGGTCCTTAAGTAATTGTACATAGAATTATGGTAGATACTTTTTTCTACTAAAGTAACGTGGCTTTTCTTTTACAAAAACTTAAAAGAGAAAAAAAGTTTATCGCACATTTATGCCACAAATGTGGCCTAACTAGCGCCCTTTATAAATTATATCGAAGTAGGTACCAGATTCTAATTTTTCGTGCCCAAAAACCCCCCAGTTCCAAATTTTTATATATACATATCCAAAAACGCTAAAGTTATTGCAAAACATAAATCTTAAAATGTAACCTTTAACATACTGTATATTTCTTATTAGCAACATTTTATTAGAGCAAGTTGGTTCAAATCGTAATATTTTAAAGAGAGGAATCTACCATACTTCTTTGTACAATTACTTAAGGACAACCCTGTATATTCATAATTTTTTAAATGATCCTTGTATATTTTGTTCTCCAATTGAAAATAGTTAAACAGCAAGCAATTGCTCAGAAAACGAACTCATATGGAATGAATTTGTTATTAGATGGAAACAATGAAAAACTGGTGTTTGATCTAAAAAACATTTGAATTAATAAAGAACAAAGAAATTTTAATTTTTGCCCTACTTACACTTATTGTACGATAATAAACTGGATTGCAAATGCAACTTTTTGTATTCAGAATAAATTTTAATGTTATTCATCCGTTTAGGTTTAGGACAACTAGTAGTAACCTCAAGAGCCCCTCTTGAGATAGACGATTATGTACTAGACTATGTACCGTACATAGAAGAGGAGTCAAACATTGAAATACCCATGCCTTCCTCTTCCACACTACAAACTTTACCGCAATCTTCTATTAAGGTTAATCAGGACTTCAATAACAAACTTTTGGAAGCCAAATACCCCTGGAAAAATATCGAAGAACCAAAGGATATTGAAAGAATCTTAGACGTCACTATAATGGATATTGAGCATTATGAAACTTTTATTTGTAAGTAAAATATTTATTGAAAAACTATAATATACTAGAAAAAAGTTTTTGATTAAAAAAAATAAAAGTCGTGTATTGACTTAAGTCTAAAAAATATTTTTTTAGAATGTTTTTTCTCCAAAACGATTTGGTAGATGGTAAATGTACAAAAAATGACGACTAGTATTGTTTTCGAATATTTAAAAAGTTTCGAATTAAATACCTAATAAATGTGACAAAAAAACTGATACAAATCAAAACACGTTTTTTTATTATAAATTAATCGGTTTAAAAAAATAAAAAGGAACCCGAAAATTGGCAAAATTTTAACGGAACATAGGATTTTCAATGTATTTTGGACAAGAGCTCACGTTAGTATTAAGCCGATAATGAGAGAATATTTCTCATATCTGCGTAAACTAAATTTTAATTTTTTTTATAGATTCTAGGTCCATCTGTATCTAAACAACTCACTTTTTCCGTCAAAAATGGTCCAAACATTTTTTTCGGTAATTTTGACATTTCCAATCGTTTCTTATACAGGGTGGCCAAATAAGAATGCGAGGTACTGTATCTGAGAAACTATCCATCGTAGAGGCTTGCGGAAAAAAAGTTATTATTAAAACGGCCAAGGGAAAAACCTGGAAAATATTTTCAAGTTTCTGAAATGGGCGCTAGGGGGCGTAACTGCAATCTTGAATCTAAGAAAGTGATGTTTCTGTGAATTCCGCTATATTAACCTAACAAAAAAATACCTGATCTTTAAAGTAGATGATAATCTGAACCTTTTTTGTTTGACAATTTTTGCTGTATCTCTAAAAATAAAGTGGTGGGGGGTATTCAAAGGTTTCAGTAAAAAACACCCTGTATATTCGAAACGGTTGAGCCGATTTTAACAAACTTTGGCTAGTTGAAAAGAGCTATTCTTGGGCTACAAATGTTATAATATTTGAAGTTTTGTTAGTTTCACATATCGCCACTAGAGTGCTTTTTTCGACATTTCGACAGAAATGGTTAATTTTCTCAAAAAAATTAAATGACTTGGTATGATTTCTTTTTCATGAAAAAGTAACCAAATGTTGCCTAAACAAGCTCGCGAAAATCGCTTCTCGATATCTTATTCCTAACCTAAAATTTAGGCCAAAGAAAATTTTATACCGAAATCCCTTAAATTTTTATTTTTTAAACTTATTAATTCCTTTTATGTAAGTTGTGGCCCTAAAAAGAACCAATTTAAAAAAGAAAGGTTTCTAATGCCCCGTAAATTCTCTAAATGCTGACCATCACGCTCTATGCATTGCTGAAGCCTCTCATGAATAGACAAAACTGCAGCTTCAATTTCAGCTCTTGGTATGTTACGTAATCCATTACGAACCCGGTTTTTCATATCTCTCTGTTCGTAGGTTGAGTCTGAAAATCAAAACAAGTTAAGTCTGGTAATCTCGCAGGCCATGGAAACAGACTTCCTCTTCCAATCCACCGCTGCCGCGCTGTTGCATTAATATGCTCTCGCACAATAATGGAGAGTTTTTATTTCAAATTCTTTGGAACGATGAAGCCCCCTTTAAAATCTGCACCATATGCATTATTTTGGTCTGCAGAAAATCCGCATTGGTTGCGTGAAGTTCAGCACCAAGGACGTTGGAGTTTAAATGTGTGGTGTGGCATACTGGGAGGCAGAATTATTGGGCCATATTTTTTCGAGCAATCCCTAAATGGCAATATCTTTCTTGGCTTTTTGGCCAATAAATTACCGATGTTGTTGGAAGATGTGCCACTGGAAACATGTCAAAACTTGTTTTTGCAGTTGGTTGGTTGCACAGCACATTGTGATATTATTGTGCGAGAGCATATTAATGCAGTATTACAACAGCGGTGGATTGGAAGATGAAGTCTGTTTCCATGGCCTGCTCGATCACCAGACTTAACTTGTCTTGATTTTCACACTCAACCTACGACCAAAGAGTTATGAAAAACCGGATTCGTAATGCATTACGCAACATACCGAGAGCCGAAATTGATGCTGCAGTTTTGTCTACCCATGAGAGGCTTCAGCAATGCATAGAGCATTTAGAACATTTACGGGGGCATTAAAAACCTTTCTTTTTTAAATCGGTCCTTTTTATAGCGACAACTTACATAATAAAAGGAATTAATTAGTTAAAAAATAAAAATTTAAGGGATTTCCGTGTAAAATTTTCTTTGGCCTAAATTTTAGGTTAGGAACAAGATAACGAGATGCGGTTTTCGCGAGCTTGTTTAGGCATCATTTAGCTACTTTTTCATGAAAAAGAAATCATACCAACGTATTTAATATTTTTGAGAAAATTAACCATTTCTGTCGAAATGTCGAAAAAACCACTCTAGCGGCGACATGTGAAACTAACAAAACTTCAAATATTATAACATTTGTAGCTCAAGAATAGCTCTTTTCAACTAGCCCAAGTTTGTTGAAATCAGCTCAGCCGTTTCGAATATACAGGGTATTTTTTATTGAAACCTTTGAATAACCCCCACCACTTTATTTTTAGAGATACAGCAACAATTGTCAAACAAAAAAGGTTCAGATTATCGTGTACTTTAAAGATCAGTTATTTTTTTGTTAGGTTAATATAGCGGTATTCACAGAAATATCACTTTCTTAGATTAAAGATTGCAGTTACACCCCCTAGCGGCCATTTCAGAAACTTAAAAATATTTTCCAGGTTTTTCTCTTGGCCGTTTTAGTTATAACTTTTTTTTTCCGCAAGCCTCTACGATGGATAATTTCCCAGATACAGTACCTCGCATTCTTATTTGGCCACCCTGTACAAAATTCGTTTTGCATAAGCCAAATTTTAATTTTTTTGAATTTGTTTTGTATATTCTTGGTCTATTTATATCCTAAAAAAACTCACTTTTTCCCTCAAAAATATCCCAAACATTTTTTTTTTCGGTAATTTTGACATTGCCAATCGTTTCTTATACAAAATTCATTCTGTGTAAACCAAATTTTAATTTTTTTGAATTTTTTTTTGTAGATTTTAGGTCCATTTATATCCTAAAAACTCACTTTTTTCCTCAAAAAGGCTCAAACATTTTTTTTTCGGTAATTTTGACATTGCCAATCGTTTCTTAGACAAAATTCATTCTGCGTAAACCAAATTTTAATTTTTTTGATTTTTTTTTTGTAGATTCTAGGTCCATTTATATCCTAAAAACTCACTTTTTTTCCTCAAGAATGGCCCAAACATTTTTTTTCGGTAATTTTGACATTTCCAATCGTTTCTTATACAAAATTCATTCTGCGTAAACCAAATTTTAATTTTTTTGAATTTTTTTTGTAGATTCTAGGTCCATTTATTAAACTTTTATATATATAGGCTAACAGCTGTTCTGATATACTGTGCTGGTCGACTTCTACGTGAGCTCTTGTCCAAAATACACAGAAAATCTTATGTTCCGTTAAAATTTTGCCAGATCTGTATATATATTTTGAACGTGTTTTCCATACAAAAATGAGAACGTATCTATTAGTGGATTTAAATGGTTTGGAATTCATGTCGTTCGCATTTTTTTAATATTACGTTAATACGTTTTAGGTGGTGCGGTTACTAAAAACTCTAGAGAATTGAAAAACACAGTTTCTCCAAATAAACAACTAGCATTGACTTATCATAAAGCATATGAGCCGGTTAAAATCAAAATGCTCGAAACACAATTAGGAAACAGTGGACCAGAATTGTGTGAATTTTATAGGTAAGGTTGTTTTAGTTAAATTAAAACCAGAAATATTGTAAGGTCATAAATCACCAACCACTTCAGTTATCAGCAGGCGGTCTATGCAGAGACGTACCTATTCTAGCCATTAAGTTATGTTCTATAGGTATAATAATAACTATTTCATAAGATATTTTAATCCGGACCTTGGAATCTTTTAACAGACACACAATTTTATTGCTTATCTTCATCTCAAACAATAGGTAATAATGAGGGTCGCTAATACTGATTTATGACCTTACTATAATTTTGGTTCTACTTTACCTGTAAAAATGGGAAGTTATACGTATCATGTCAAGAAGTAAAAGTTATAATTTAACACCAATTCTTAAAAACGTGCTTAGAAAGCTATTTTTCAGGTCTTTAATTAAATTTATTATTCATTAAAACGTACCCACTTCAGTTTGTCATTTTAACATATTTTTTAAGGGCTTTAACATCGGCCAAAGCCAACGACATAGTAAACTTGGAACGCCTTGAAACCCTCGGAGACTCTTTTCTGAAATTCCTCACCTCAATCTACATCTATCTGCGATTCCCTCAATACGACGAGGGTCGTGCAACCAGTCTTAAGGGTAGATTGGTTAGCAACCGCAATCTCTTTTACCTAGCGGTCAAACATAACATCAACGGCGTTATTAAATTCAACGAACTAAACAAGGACGATTGGTTACCACCCGCGTTAGCGATCCCACAAGAAATGCTACAACGAATCGAAAATAAAGACTTGTCTATAAATTCTCTGTTCGGTTTCGTCATACCATTTGAAGAGCAAGTTTCTGGTAAATTGAGTAACGAAACCATTCAAGATATTTTGAACGACGAATGCCCGTTGACGGATTCCGAAGAATCGTCTTACCAAATAATGGCGCCGTTTTTGAAGTGTCAATATTTTAGCGATAAACATGTCGCCGATGCGGTCGAAAGTCTTTTGGGAGCTTATTTCCAGGCAGGCGGTTTTGAGGGTAAGGTTATCTTTTAATTAGTTAGTCGATAATATTTCCGATTCGATCCGATTTTGATGAGATTTCGTTTGTTTTAAGGTAGTACTCTCGATACCACAATAATCAAATGTGTGCTCTGTGTTATTTGACTAGTATAGTATTTATATTTGGCAACGTCGCGTAAAAGCAAAAGAGACAGGAGTATGCTGTCAGTAACTCTGTTTCACCCAAAAAGCTATCGCGCTCGTCACAAACAAATGTCCTGTCAAATCCACTACACTATAACAAATAATGTTTGAGAGTAATTTAGAATTTACAAGACCTTAAAACAAGCAAAATAGCGTTGTCATATCCTCATTCTTATTTTACCAATTTTTAACATAATCAAAATATAAACGGTAAAGTTAAAGGTTGTGACTAATTATGGATAATACACAATAAAAGTATGATTAAACAATATTATTTTGGGAAAAAAACATTAATGAATAATACTTATAAATCATTTCCTCCCCATTTCAAATATCTTATTTTATTTATTGCTTATTCTTTTATACAACTCATGGCAACGCTGTACAGATCTATATTTCTGTCTTTGTCCGTTTCACTGATAAGTACATTTTAACGAGTAAGTAGGAATCCGTTTCCTACCTGCTTCTACCAGGAACGTATCATAGGGTTGATTTAGAATAACGATTATTTAATAGTTCAATAGTTCTTTATTTAGTTTAAAAAAAGTACAAGACTTTGTAAACACGTCAGAGCAGAAAAAAGAATCTACAAAATACATAAAACACATAAAAAAAAACATGTATCACATATCAACAATGTAAAATATTGTTTTAAATAACATTAAATTTTTAAATATCTATGTTAAACTTACAAGAAGATATTTCCGTTCTGCACCAAGGCGTAAAATTCGCCTATGCTGCACAGAGGATTATTTATTAATATTGATTTTAGTCTATTTTTAAATGTAGCAATATTTTGATTTCTAAATACTTCAGGGGGTGAATTAAAAAGTTTTATTTCAAAATTTTCTGTTTTTTTGATTCTAATGGAGGTAAGACTAGATTAGTTCTGTTTCACGTCTAGTAGGTTTATATAAATTATTAAGGCATATAGAGTTAATATTTTTAAAGTTACAAATATTGGTCGGCCCGCATCATCATGTTGAGCATTTACAATGCTCTTTACAGCTGATTTTTGGATTATAAAAACTTTATTTAAATGGATGTGGGCAGCTGTACCCCAAACTTTCAAACCGTATCGTATGGTTGATTCAAATAATGAATAATACGTAGTAATGGCTGCGAGTTGGTTTACAGGTTGCCTTACTTTCCTTATAGCGTATGTAGATGAGTTAAGTCTTTTGCATAGCTGAATTAAGTGGTCATTCCATGTAAGTCTGTTATGGATACACCTAGAAATTTTATATTTATCTCCATTGTGGTATTTGCAAGAGAATTTCTTGTTTCAAAGACAAGTGTTTGAGTCTTATCCTCATTTAAACACAGCTGTTTGGCAATAAACCAGGAGTTTGCTAGTTCTATAGTTTCCTGAAGGATCAGGTCTGTGCACTCACCTCTTTCTATGCTGATACCAAATGAGGCGTCATCAGCATACATGAAAGATTTGACCTTTTTGTGTCGAAAAACTGAAGGTAAATCGTTTATGTATAAAAGAAATAGGAGAGGGCCCAGTACCGATCCTTGAGGCACTCCTCTCTCTATGACTAGTGGCTGACTTTTATCATTGTTTATCCATACCATCTGAGATCTATTTTTAAAAAAAAATTCTAATATTGCGTTAGCAATACCCCGTATGCCATAACATTCAAGTTGAATCAGTAATTTATGATCAACACTGTCAAACGCGGCACTTAGATCAGTGAAAATGCCTAGAAATCTCTCATTATTTTCAAATGAATTTTTTATAGAGTTTGTTAGTGATGTTATAGCATCTATTGTTGAAAGATTTCACCTAAATCCAAATTGTTCCTTTACTAAGATATCATATCTATCAAGATAATCTACAAGTTGGTTGTATATGTTTTCGAAAATTTTGGAAAAGACTGGTAGAATGGATATAGGTCTAAAGTTTTTTGGAATGTCCCTCCTTTTTTGTATACTGGGAAGATTTTTGCTATTTTCAATAGGGATGGAAAAGATCCTTCTTCTAAACAAGTATTTATTATATCTATCAATACCTCAAGAAAACCGCACTTTAATGGCTAATAAATGCATTCAGGGAATTAGCTTAGACAGATAATAAGTGACAAATAGAAAGTGTCTGGTCAAGAGGCAGTTTTGATTGTGTACTGATACAATATAGTTGTTTTCAAAGATTATTATTTATTGTGCCCTTATTGTGATTTCGGTGCTTATTGTGATTTGTGTGTATTTTTAACGTTTTAACGTTTATTTCTAAACAATTTATTTATTCTAACGACGGTGGAATTTTTTGAACCATAAAAATACCAAAAAAGGACCATGGGCGTACCAAGACTACCTAAGGTTGTGAAATAAATCGCACTTGTTCCCAAGAACAAAGACACTAAATGTCACACACACCAAGGAGTAGTTGTTGAAGTCCAGACGGTGCAGTGTAGGACATTTAATGTCTTTGTTCTTGGGAACAAGTGTGATTTATTTCACAACCTTAGGTAATTTATTTATTGGCGTTCAAAAAGGTAAAACGATCGAAGTCTCGGTCAGTACATGAAAAACAAATTGTAAAAGAGATCATCCTCGTCCAAAAGATAAGTTAGTTGACATGCGATGTGATTATACGGGTGTACCCAAATCATCTATTTACAAAATACTAAGTGAAAGCAGAATTCATGGGGAAGTACAAAAGCCAAAAATCAGCAGCGGGCGAACAAAAATAACCGTTAATGAAAATGCCAAAACCGCCATACATAGCATGGAGAAGAAATTATCTCAGAAAAATTGACGAACTTCGGAAGCTTAACAAAAAATTTACTACATGGATGAGACGTGGATTAATCAGGGAGATACGTTCAAACAAGTAGGATGGAAAAATAACCAGGGCACGACAAGCCTTTATTGAAGGGTTGTCAACTTGGTTAAAACAGCCGTCTGGAAAAGGTAGCCGCCTGATAGTTACACATATAAGGAGCGACAGCGGATTTCTACCAAACGGTGAATTGATATTTTCATCTAAAAAAACTGGCGATTACCACGAGGAGATGAATGCAGAGGAGTTTGAAAAATCGTTTGAAGGTATCATTCAACTTTTGGAACCTGGGTCTGTCATCGTCATGCATAATGCCCCCTATCATAGTCGGCATTTAGAACCATTACCGAAACAATCATGGAAAAAAGCTGAAATTCAACAATGGTTAATAGATAAAAACGTCCATTATAACAAAGATAGTCTAAAGGCGGAATTACATAGATTACAAAATTACATGTTTATGAATATAAAAAATTCGCAGTTGATGGAATGACAGTTTTAAGATTACCTCCTTATTACTGCGAATTTAATTCTATAGAAGTAAAAGGACAAGTAGCACGAGAAAACAGAGCATTTAAAATGGCGGATGTACAAGATTACCTTAAAAGAAGCCACTCAAAGCATCACTGCAGAAAACTGGAAGAAATACATCAAGCACGTTCTGAAAGAAGAACAAAAAATGTGGGACATAGACCAATGGATTGACCAAAATATTGAACCAGTCATTATCAACTTTGCTGACGATAGTGGTAGCCACAGTGCATCTGACGAATCTGATGTGGAAGATTAGACGAAAGGTTCATACCTTAAAAATACAAAAAAAGTTTTTAGTTTATTGTAAAAATAATTAACTATTTATTTGGGTTAATTCTTATCCCTTTCAAAAATTAATAATCACGCCACTGCCTTCAATATGCCAAGGGCCAATAAAACTCTCAATCATTTTGGTTCTAGTTTAGTATGCGTACGGGTTTGACATTAGGTTATAAATAACTCAAGCACTCCGGAAATTAATGTACCAAGTTGCATTACATTCTGAACAGTAATTCTAAAACCGACAGTACTACCTTAAAGTGTTGTGTATTATTTCTGGAAGATGATTTCGACAAAATAACTAGTTCACTTATATTCGAAATCTTTAATTTTCTTCACAATTTCTGAACAGATCTTACAAATTTACGTATACTTGCACTATTGGATCAAAACAAAACAAAAATTTGATATCAATTTTTTTCTCAGTTTTTGACTTCACTACAAAATAATGAATTATAAATTTTAGGTGCTATTAAATTTATTGAATGGTTGGGTCTAATCCCGGAGTCTGAAAGGTTGTTACACCGTCTAAACCATCCTGCACCGGATCCGTTATTAACCAAAGACGATTCTGAAAACAAAATCCGTAGACATTTACCTTTACGTCAAGAAATCGAAACGAAAATCGGGTACACATTTAAAAATAAAGCGTATCTCCTACAAGCATTAACACATTCATCGTATAGTACCAACCGCACTACGCTATCTTATGAAAAATTAGAATTCATCGGTGATGCCGTGCTGGATTTCCTAATAACTTGTCACATTTACGAAGCTTGCGGCAATTTGGATCCTGGCAAATTAACAGATTTACGGTCGGCTTTAGTAAACAACATCACTTTTGCCAGTCTAGTCGTGAGGCTGGGCCTACAGAAATACGTTTTAATGGTTAATGTAAAACTGCAAAAGCTCATCGATAAGTTCGTCAATTTTATGGAACATAAGGATTATGTAATCGATGATGAAGTGATGATCTTATTGCAAGAGGATGAAATTCAGATTGCGGAATCTGTGGATGTTCCAAAGGTAAAGTATATAAGGCACTAATTTTCCAATACAATGAAGAGATAATTTTTTGTTGAAACTGTTATTTAATTAATTCTTCCTCCGGTACTTTATACTGTCAAGAGGTCCCGTGTTGGCCCACGTGTTGCTGCTACGTATCCAGGGCGAAACGTCCTTTCGGTCTTTACTAAGTGTACAGAGGTCTCTCCCCGAATACTTAGCAGTTATTATGTTTTAATACCACCACTCACTTTGAGAAATAAAACAAGATATGTAAAAAACAAATACACATTTATTTGGATCACCCTTCAAATATACATAAATTAGACAAATATTAACAATAATCGCTTACCTATGCATAACGGACTGAGGGTCTGTCACAATTCCCTTATTGGCTATTCTTATTTAGAGGACTTATCTTAGCTTTTGCCCAAATGCTGGACTTTAATCTCCCGGATATTCTTTCTTCTTTTTCGTACTTTTTAAAACTTAATCTTCAAAGATACTTTTTACTTTAACCGCTCGCTCGCCTTTTTTGGAAACCTTTTCGGCGTCCCAGCCAACAACCAACTCTCTAATTTTTTCCGTCACGAATAGTTTTTAGGTAAATATTGCTGACGTAGCAGAGTTCATAGTTTCGATAAATTGTCCTACATTTATGCTAGGCCAGGTCCTCTCGATTAGGCAATCTAACATCGATTTTGATCGGTTTGATTGAATGTTTATATTTTAAGTTTTCTATTATGTAAATAAGTTTAAACTAAAATAATTTTGGTAAATAAAATTCTTAAATGTTTTTGACTTTGTTACCTAGTTTTTCGGAAATTAATATTTTAATTATATATGGGATTCGTGACAATACAAGAGTGGTACGACGATGGGATTTTGATTACAAGTTCTTAGGAATGCAATTACATTTTAAATCTGAAATTTGACCAATATAGTTTTTTGATGTGGCTGATTTTAATTTTAATATTTTTACAAATGATGTCATCAAATGGTTATACCGGAAGTAAATATAAGTCATAACCCTTAAATTGATTAAAGAGAATCTTTTATTTCTGCAAAAATTTGTAAAATGCTGGCTCGTCGTTGATTAAATTAAATAAGAGGACTCTGTATTTGTATTTTGTATTTGTTGGAATGACACGACCTTTTCAAGTTCAATTGTTGCTATAATTTTAACAGAATTTTTCTGATTTTACTTTAAATTCAAACTTTACTTCAGCACAGTTAAGAATATTACATATTGCCTAAGGATGTGAAATAAAATCACGCATGTTCACAAGAACAAGGACATTAAATGTCCTACACTGCACCAGCGTCTAGACTTCAACAACTACTCCTTGGGCTATATGCCCCACCAGGTGTTGAATTACGAAAGTCCAGACGTGGTTTGGTGCCCGACCGAGTCGGGGCTTTAAACCAAAAACTTCGATTTTGTTATTAAAGGAGCTTGCCATTCTTAGGCCGGTTTCGGAATTACTGTTCCTCATCAGTAAGAAGCAGGCTAGCTCGACATCCTATCGCTAAAGGATGTCTGAAAATGAATTCGACTCGCCTCGTTCTTGATCGTGTATCACGAACTTGCTCTAACGCAAACACTTTTATCAAGAACGAGGCGAGTCGAATTCATTTTCAGACATCCTTTAGCGATGGGATGTCGAGCTAGCCTGCTTCTTACTGATGAGGAAGAATAATTCCGAAACCGGTCTAAGAATGGCAAGCTCATTTAATAACAAAATCGAAGTTTTTGGTTTAAAGCCCCGACTTGGTCGGGCACCAAACCACGTCTGGACTTTCGTAATTCAATATCTGGTGGGGCATATAGCCCAAGGAGTAGTTGTTGAAATCCAGACGCTGGTGCAGGGTAGGACGTTTAATGCCCTTGTTATTGGGAACATGTGTGATTTTATTTCACATCCTTAGGCAGTTTTGGTACGCCCATGGTCCTTTTTTGGAATTTTTATGCTTCAAAAAATTCCTCCTTCGTTGTAGTTTTCTATAGTTTTGCAAGCTTTGATTTTGTTATGAAAGTGAAGATGGCGTTGGGCTCTCCTCGTTCGTGATACACTTGCTCTAACGCAAACACTTTTATCAAGAACGAGGCGAATCGAATTCATTTTTAGACATCCTTTAGCGATAGGATGTCGAGCTAGCCTGCTTCTTACTGATGAGGAACAATAATTCCGAAACCGGTCTAAGAATGGCAAGCTCCTTTAATAACAAAAGCGAAGTTTTTGGTTTAAAGCCCCGACTTGGTCTGGCACCAAACCACGTCTGGACTTTCGTAATTCAATACCTGGTGGGGCATATAGCCCAAGGAGTAGTTGTTGAAGTCCAGACGCTGGTGCAGTGTAGGAAATTTAATGTCCTTGTTCTTGGAAACATGTGTGATTTTATTTCACATCCTTAGGCAGTTTTGGTACGCCCATGGTCCTTTTTTGGAATTTTTATGGTTCAAAAAATTCCACCTTCGTTGTAGTTAACTTTACATATTGGTTTATTTTCTAAAAGGATTCCACAATATTCACCTCTATGGTAGTAAATTATACTGAACAGTATAAATTTTGTAGTTAGGTAAACTATCTAAAATAATTTTAGATTAGTTTTTGGTTCTTGATTTTGGTCTAGAACTGCTGTGTGTAGGTTACATCTTATGTAATTAATTTAATTTTTTACAGGTTCTTGGAGATATTTTTGAGGCAATAGCTGGTGCTATATATTTAGACAGTAACAATGATTTAAATACTGTTTGGGAAGTATTTTACAAGATTATGTGGAAAGAAATTGATTTGTTTTCCACAACGGTACCGAAAAACCTGGTCAGACAGTTGTTTGAGTGGCCTGGTGCACATCCTAAATTTGGGTATGATTTTTGAAAATGCGCATTATTATTTTTTTGTGTAATTCAAATTTTAATTTTTTCAGGAAACCTATAATGACAACGAATGGTAGAAGCATGGTGCCTCTCCAGTTCATGCTCAATGGTATTCCAAAATACGTTCACGGTTTCGGAAACAACAAAGCAAAGGCAAAAAAGGCTGCGGCGAAATTAGCTTTACGTTTTTATATGTTACATTAGATAAATATTTTCCATTCATTTGTTATACCTGTTCCATTATATTTAATATATGATTATTTCCATTATTAACAACCTGTAAGTTCGTTTTAGGGCGGTGGACAGCTCAGGGGTAGTAGAGCACTCCTGATCCGAGCGCAAAAAATATTTTCTAATTTTTTATGCTCTCATTTGTGCACCAGTTACTACCACCGTTTAAATTGAAACAAAAAAATTTAATACTCACTTGTTTAGTGATCTAGAGTAGAGGCCTTATATTATCATATTTTTACGAAAAATATCGAGATTTTTTGGAAAAGTGGGAAAGCAAACCTAAAAGAGAGTATAAGTTCTCAAAACCGGTCGATATTTTTGCAATTTCATCAACAAAGACGGTTTTGCTTTTCTAAAGAGTGTCTTTGAGGTTGCGCGAATCTCATGTTTTCCGAACGCAGGGTATTATAGTCCATTAAATGGTTTATCATTCAATTTTATCGACAAAACAGTTTTGGCTCGACTAATCATCTGCTATAGTAGCGTTCATTCTGTAAGATAGGGATCTTCCTTCTATCTTCTGTGTTTATGTCCGCCTAATGTTTTTATCATTGTCTTATTACAGCGTTTGATTTGAGTGCCCAACCAGTAGGATGAGTCAGGTCCACATAGACTTAGATTTAAAGAGTCATGTTTTAGTAGTATTAAACAAGCTACAGTTAGAGTAGGGAAATGATGCATTTGCATGGAAGTGGGAGGGTTAGCAAAACTGAGGAGATAAATATATCGATATTGATTGTCCTGCAATTTTTATCGAACAAATGTTTATGCTACCTTAAAACGTCACTTTGGGACCTTATATAGAAAAAAACCACACAAAATGGTAGAGTTATTAGAAACAGAATATTTGAACCAGAATACATTTTTCAGTATTTGATATGTTTACGGCTAAATTTTTTTTTAAAAAAATACCACTTTTTGGTCCAAGGCTCATGTTTTTTAGGAACGTTCTAATGATTAAAATTAATTCTTATCGATTGTCGTGAATTATTTAAAAAGTTGTAATGAATCTATTTTTCTACGTTCAGAAAAGATCAATAATTTCGGGATTAAATAAAAATTTAATTAAAAATTAAATAAAACGTTCGATTTTTATTTGGCTCACCGTGTACATACTTTTTATTTGGCTCACCGGGAACATATTTTTAAATCTTTTACAAGCTACATCGTTTAAGGATTGATTGCGCGTGCGTGAATTATAGTCTATTTTTATGTATGAGAGAGTATTAAAATAATAAAGCGTTCGTAATCCATAGGCGTACCACTTCTTTTAGTAGACAGTTAAAATATTTTGTGAAGTTATACCTCGAGTATTTTCGTATGAAATAACCTTTGTATAAATATAATAAATATATCGGGTGTACACTTATATTTTCACCTAATTAAACTGCCTATAACTTCTAAGCAGCTGAAGGTAAAAAAGTGCAATTTTTTCTAAAATATTTTATTTTTCCACAAGGTATGTTAAGAACATTGTGTCAAACGGGTTATGTAGGTATAAGGGTTTAAACTTTGACTTTTAAACAACGTTACGTTCATAAATAATAATTTTAATATAAAAACTACTTCTTACCTACACATCCAAATCAGAATCGAAATCAGAAGATGAACTGTCGCAACCAATATTTACAATGAGTGGCTCGATCATTTCATCAGTAATATTGTCCAACTTCCACATTTTCTCTTCTTCTTTAATCGTATGATTTACTGCCTTTTCCCAGTTTTCAGGCTTCACATTATTTACAGCCTCCAAAAACAACTGTTTAACATCACTCAATTTAAAAGAATTATTTTTTCTTGAAACTTCTCCCTTTATCTGTGCCCATATCAGTTCAATCGGGTTTACTTCGCAATGATATGGTGGTGATCTAACCACCGTCATCCCACGATTTTTTGCAATTTCATATTTTTTTAATTTCTCTTTATGAAGGGAACACAAATGATACAGTTCTTTTCTCACAGAACCGGGATGGATAATATTCTTTGAATTTAGCCAATTCTGTAAATCTTTTTTAACCACTTGGTTGTGGGCATTTTTTCTGTAAGTCTCAAGTGATAACTTGCATTATCCATTACTATTATACAGTTCTGAGGAAGAAGATCTATCATTTGTTCGAACCACTCTTTAAAGACATCAGCATTCATGTCCTCATGGTAGTCACCGGTACGAGTAGATTCAAAAGTCAACAAACCACCTTTAACAAAACCGTTTGAACTACCGATGTGTACTATTATCAGTCTGCGCCCCTTTCCTGATGGTGGATTTAAACCAGTAGATAAATTATTTAAAAAAGCCTGTCTTCGACTTGTAACAGTTTCATCTTGCCAAAATTTATTTGGTGTATGTCCCTCGTTGATCCATGTTTCATCTAAATAAAATATATTTCTTCTTTGGTTTCTCATTTCTTTTATAGTCCTTAGGTAATTTCTTCTCCATACTACAATATCGCTTCTTTTTTCCATAGAAAACCTATTTCTTTTAAAAGTTTCCATAGTGTGCTTCGACTCATTTCAGGGTAATCCTTATCATCTCGAACCGTGGCAAGAACTTTGTCTACTGTCGGAAATTCTTTTCTAAAGAAGAACGCATGCACTTTCCTTCGAAGTCTTTCTTTCAAATGATTTTCTATTTGAAATTTTGGTTTTCCTGGAGCTTTACGTGCTGTTTGAAACTCGCCACATTTCTCTTCTTTAACAACTCTGTAAATCGTAGATTTCCCAACACCAAGCGTACTACTAACTAATTCCACTGTGTCATCAACACTTTTACATAAATGTTTGTCTGTAAATGATTTAAAACAATTAAATATTAATGTTTTTTCATTAACTGTTAAAGGACCGATTTTTTGTCGTTTACGCGGTACTTCCAAATTTTCCATGATCACACTAGAATTTACAGTAGACTGCACACTGCACCTTGCATGTTGCAACTAAACGACATTTAGCTGTCAAAAAGACACAACTGGACCTCCTTACTAAATGGAAAACCTACAATCGCATTTTCGGTGAAATTTGTTGGTAAGGGATTTATCTACTTATAATTCGATTACTGTAAGAAATTCTTGGAATTAAAATAAAACAAAATTGGCAAATAGGTACTTATTGAAAATAATCTTAAGATTATGTTATCTTTAATACACAGGGCTTTTGGCCTGTCCAAACCTTTTTCTATTGTTCTGTACAGCTTATGGTTATAAAAGACCAATAAAACACCCAAAACTTGTATTAGCTCAGGTACATTTATGACAATTTTAGGAAATATTTAGATTATTCCGTAAAAATATTTAAAATGACCGCACTAAGTTTTGCATTAGAAATGCTGTTTTATTACTCTCTCATACATAAAAATAGACCATAAGTCAAGTCAAGATGAAGAATAATTTGAAATTAAGAATTAATTCTTTTCTTGCGATTCAATTTGAATAGTCGAACCGAAAGTCTAATTAGCCGTTTTCCGCCGTTTGAAAGATAATTCCGAGGTATAACATTCTAGTTTTGTTTTCCGTAATTTTTCATTTGAGTTTGCCGTGTTAATAGGATAGATTAGAATCGCGTTAGTTTTGATCCGAAATCACATCCGATTATTTTAAAAGATGGGACACCGTCACGTCCTCTGTTTACGTTTTTTTATAGTTTCGACTTTTTTTTTTTATCATTTTGCTTTTCGTCCGATTGTTTTGCCGGTTATTAATTTGGGAATATATTAGTTATTAGTAAAATAATTCATTTAATTTTTACGAAGAGTTATTTAGATTTTAAAAATCAAAATACCGAATTGCGTGAGATTTTTTATTTTAGTTTCCGTTTCTTTTACTGAATAATTGGCTGAAATAGTTTGTTCATTTTTCCGGTTCTATAATTTAGTTTACTTATAATTAAATTTTCACTCTCAGTAGCGTACCTATTTTAATTTCTTGGAGAGTTATTTAATTTTAAATTCCATTATTTTTCTGAATTAATAGTTTGGGAGAAGTTATTTATTTTGGGATCCGTAATTCCGTATTTATTCATTTTTAAGGGGAACTGTTTAAGTTTTAAATATTAAATTTACTTTAAAAACTTTATTTTGAAAGTAGTTACCGAATAATCGTCGGAACACAATTTAATTATTTATTTTTCCTACGACCATATGCGAAAGTAGCTTATATCTGTCACATTTAAAACAGTGATGATATGAACTTAAAACTGATACGATATGAATATTTCATATCAGTTTTGAATTTTGCATTTCTATCTAGAAGGCAGGAACTGTCAAATCAATGACACAAAGTGTAAAAGCAAGTACTAACATATTAAGTTCATTTAATTGTTGTTTCTTATTAAATAATTTTTATCTTTGGAATTTGTTTTAATTATTAGTCGTAGGAAAAATATTGTACATAACGCATTAGAAAGTGACTTTCACACTCTCCGCTACGCGGCTCGTGCTAAACGTTCACTCTTGTGAAATAAGTCACTTTCTACACTTGTTATGTAATATACTATTTCCGTTGACTTGAGTTAGATTTATTTAATTTAGATTACATTTCGCACTGAACGTCAGACTGTAGTAGCAAACCAGTTTTTTTTAACAGTAGTTCGAGAATTGAATTATTTAATTGAAAGTTTAAGGTACACTTTTGCTTTCAGTTATTTATTTTATATTTTAGAACTACTAATCCCTTTAAATTCCAAAACTTTGTGTAATGTGTTGGCACAATGTTGGTTATGCTGAAAGTCTAGGAATTCGTTCGTGTTGATTGTTTTATAAGACTCCGAAAACTTTGGGACTGATTTTGCACTAAAGTGGCACCCACTGGCCGATTAGGCAACTTCTATCCCTGACTCACGCTACCTGACATTTGGTTTAACTGTGTGATGTGTTGGCACAATGTTGACTATGCTGAAAGTCTAGGAATCGTCCGCGTCCCGAATATAATTTAAAATTGCAGTTTTAATATATCAAATTTACCCGCCAGTCTGTAGTTCAGTTGTTTTCGTTTAATTTACAATTTAATAAAAAGTAGTAACCACCAGATTTAGTTTGCCGATTAAGTTTTAAAAGTTGATAAATTTAAATCATTCTCCTGTTTAAATTTGTTTAAGTTCGCGATTAATAAATTCAGTAAACTCTACCAGTCAATTCCGTAGTTGAGAGGGTTAGGTAACTCCCCCGATTAGAGTAATAGATTTTATTTAAATTCTTTAGACCGTTCTATCACATTTCTTAGCTTAAGAAATTTAAATAACTTTTCCGATTTGTCTCGCCGGTTGACAAAATTAAATAGCTGTGTCGGTTAATTTCGCATTTTCCCGTATTTAATTTAATTGATTAATAATAAATAATTTTATACTTTTATAAATAGAAATAGACTGATTGAGTCACTCCGTCATTACCGTCAACTAACGGAGCCGAACCGAACGTTTCTTTTAACGTATTATCTTTTTGTTCAGTGTTAAAAAGGTGGGCTTTGAAATAAACAGTTTTTGTGTTGTAAACATAGCTAAACACAATATAAGTGTTACGTTAATTTCCTGGTTTATCTTCACAAACCTTACATCTTTTCAGGGCTATTAAAAGTAAATAATAAGTTAAAAATAATTGAGTCTGAAATCAACAAGACCTCTGGAGAATACCGTATCTCCATCTGAAGTTACCTGTGCCCCTAAGACGCCGTTTCTAAGGGTCGTGGAGCATACTACATTAAAAAACTGGCGCTCGAGCAATCTCCGTATTAAAGCGTCACTTGTAAGGCAATATTTTTCTTAGTGGCAAGAAAAAGCCTTACAAAGTGTTAAATAAATCTTAAAAGAAATTGAAGTGTATAGAATAAAAATTTTTGATGAAAAAAATCATGCATGCGTTATATTTTACTAAAATGGGTTAATAGAAGAGTTTACATTCATTAAAAAATATGAGAATCTTAACTAATATCTGTTAGAAATGTGTTTGAATGGGAACTTAAAATATTTTACACTTAATAAATGATAAAGATTCGAAAATCTATCATTAAATAGTATTCAAAATTAGTTTAACGGTTAGTTCGTTATTATTTGTTTTTACGGAATTTTTTAACATCTGGATTTTGATATACACATGCACACAACTATCTATTTAACTAATTACTTTTTAAATACATTTCTAAAGAATCCAAAAACGAATTATTATATTTGTTAGACAACAAAAAATGTTTAAGGTATTAGTAATATTGGTGAGTACATTATATTTAAAAAAAATCAAATTATTTGGACAAATAATTTAGTTCAAAGTTACTTAAAAATAATTTTTGTCTTGCGAATATATAATTTTAATCCCATCCTAAGTTTTTCTATATAATTTCCAGATTTCAACGTTAGTAATATCTTCAGCCCAAATAACTAGTGTAGAGAATGCCGACGGTTCTTATTCAATAGGACTGAATTCTTTTGGACATGGTGATATAGGAGATTCAGTAATAGGGCTCTTATCTCAAGCTTCAGGATGGACACCGACTTCTTTAAGACATGCTCAACTAACGAAATCTGTTGTTCCGAGCAATCAACAAATAGGGGAAACGTTCAAGCGATCTTTGACAGATGTAGTACAAAAGTCTTTGTTAATCTTGAAAGAAAATCCTTATATACTTCAAGTCTTTAGTAGGTTGTTTTCGATTATTGCAGATTATTTTCTTTATATTTTTGACACTTTTGATTTGTCACTGAACAATTGGTATATGAAACGATTTGGTCACAAATAATGTGTTAATATATATTGTTTAAGACTCTTGTCGTTTAATTAGATACCCCCTCCCAAAGCACGAACATATTTTTTGTAATTAATATTAATATTACTGCAACAGATGGGAGAGCTGTGCCATTTAAGGCCTAACGACATTTGCACTTCATGAATAGTTCAAAAATCACATTCGTAACCCCCTCAAAAACAATAAAAATTCCTTCGTCCTTCAGTTTGTTTAATGTTTGATATAATTTTTGGTTGACTGTGAAATTTTAACCCTTAAAAACCACCCCTTTAAAGCAGAATCATTGAAAGTAGATTTCAAGAAACTTTAATCATTTGAATAATACATTACTGAATTGAAATCTCATTTATTGAGTATTAAAATCTTTATTTATTTATTGCGAAATTTTCCTCCCTTAAAAACTACCCCTTGTCATAAAAATAATGGAAAATGTATATTTTGTGAGCATGTACCTATCGACACGTATACTTCTTACTATCTTATCTTTTTTCCTATATATACATAAAAAATCTCTGCTCCAAAAATTTTTCCAAAAAAATGTTATTCGTTTTTTTACAATAACAATTAGTTTTTATGATATCAGGTTCATCCAAAAAGCATTTGAAAGGTAATTTCAAGGGCTATAACATTAAAAAATGTAGGCTTTAAACGTTTCTATCTCGGTTATTTTTTATCCTACAAAAAAAAGGAAATATTTGTTAAAAAAACTCAAATCTCGTTCTTTATCATTTTTTACGTATATCGAGTATTTTTTGGAGTTATTATTAAAAGAAAATGAAATTTACGAAAATATGAAAAATCCTGATTTTTTTTCAAAAATATGCATTCTAAACCGGTCAAAATTTTTGAGGTCATTACTTATGCTAAAATAAAGAAAGTCTTATAGGGATTACTATACATTTTAATTTTTGTGGAAATGGCGCTGAGTACTTTGAAAAGTGTTCAGTAATTATATTTTATAAATGCATCGTTTTCCCGTTATTTAAGCTTGAGTGCTCGCCGAAAAAAATATATACATTCAATTACCTATAGCTCACTTTGAATTAATATTAAAAGGTTTTTCAAGTAAGAAATTTATTAGCTTCAATTTTGGTAATGATAACTTTGTTTGTAAAACTTATAGTTTTTGAGTTATTTATGAAAAACTGCTTTAAAACATGCATTTTTTTCAGCAAAAATCAAAATCTTTGATCTTTAATACCTCAAAAAGTATTGACTTATTTTAATAACTTTATATAACAAATTTTGCTTAGAATTGGTACCTCTATCGACTCCTGGGGTTATTTTTAATAAAATAATTTCCACCCCCGAGAAGGGCATCCACTCCCAGGGTAAAAGCGCAAGTTGGAACCATGTCACTTTTGTTTCTTGTATCCTCTAACTACTCACCAATTTTCATGAAAATCGATGGAGGTTCAACGAAATCGGAGGTGAAAATCTTCAGTGACTGTACTAATATGACAGAAAATCCTATTTAAAAGTGAATCCTTAATACACACCTGTTACAGATTCAGTGCGCTTGAAGCTTTTGACGGTAATCACGCGCTGTCCAGATGTTTTCGCTGTGTTTACACTCCTTTTCATTTAAGTGTGCACGGTTACAAAATCAATCAAAAGAATTAAATAAGACATATTTATTACAGTTCTTTAGTTACATATTATAATTTTATATTTTAATCATTTATTTATATATTTATAGACACATGGATTCATCAGAGGGCAGTTTTTCTGCTACATACATGAACCGTAGTGTTCACATATACAATATTGGCAAAAAATAAACATGTAAACTGAAAAAAAAAATACTGCTTATAGATCTGCTCACAACTATTATAATCACTCACAATTTTATTCTCATTCATCAGAATCCATACCTACACAAAATTGCTTGTTGTGCATTTTAATTTTCTGGCTAACCTAAATCGCTCTCAAAGAACAAAAGTTAGGTTAGATTAAATAAATTCAACATATTACTTATTCAGTTTTTGTATAACAAATACAAGAAAGTCCAGTAAATTTTTTAGAAATAATTTATACAGAATATCTACTAGGGATAGAAATATATCTGAAATGGTTACTAAATTTAGGGTCAGTCAAAAACCCGCTTACTTAGTACTATCTATAGGAAAAATTGAGCTTATTATAATTTAGCTGTAACATCCAAAACATCACTTCAAAAATAAGAGATTCACAAACCTAGATATAAAGGAAGTGAACAGCTTTACGAAAGCAATTTATTTGATACAAAGTTTTTTTTAATTAGTTGTGTTTACATTTTGAGGTGATTGGTCTGTAATCCGTTTAAAATACCCTCTTGTTGTGACAAAATAAAAAATAGTATATTAAAATTTAAAAATGTAAGGATAATCTGGGACTTGAGAATAGTACGCAAGGATCCTACCTACTATAATAGACCACTGCGATTGCGATATATTCACAGAATATACATATTTAAATATTATACGACTTTCATAAAGTTATGTACTTCCAAATAGAAATTAATTTGTAATGTAGCTATGTATTAACCAGTTTTAAATTTAATTATTCATTGGCAGTTTTGATAATAAAATTACAAAGGGTTTTTTTAAATGTACTTCATTTAGACCTTTCTGGAAAAGCATTGTCTGTCACTACAGGTTCTTGGTGCAACTTTTAAATATTGAATTAGGACATATTTGACTTCATTATATGACCGATAGTTATTCATTTTGTTTATCAAAATCGATGACAGTTTTTGTTTTATTATTATTAGTAATGGGACAATCAAAATCTGCATTAATTTCTTGACAATTAATACTGACAGTACTGACATTTAGAATATGCCAAATTTGATAAAACCGGAAAAGTACAAAAAAACATTAATTTTCAAAAAAAACATGAATTTTGGAATAGCACAAGTAAATAAATCATTCGTCTGGGTTTTTTCCTAACTACGTCCTTTTGTATTAATTAGATTGTGCCATCATTATTTAATTTTTTAAAATGTCATGTTTGGGGTTTGGTGATGCAAGAAACAATGTAACAATTGAATCATTTTCGTTTAGAATAGCTTTTCCAGAAACGTATATTTAAAGCTCAAAGTAAAATAACCCATAAATGCATTTAGAAAATAAATTATTTAAAATCTAAAAATAAAACATTTCGGGTTATTATATCACTTCTTATTATCGTAAATATATAAAAATAGTCAGATCATAATTTATTTTGTTTCCGATAGATGTCTTTTTAGCGACCATTTTTGACATACCCCAGGGTATTTCTTATTTACTGGTTTACACATAAATGTATAAAATTAGTAATATGTCAATGTTACGCAATAATTTTTTTTTTAAATCTTCGAAGTACGTCATATGGTCAAGAAGTAAAACTTAAAATCTTATCACACATTCAGTTACATATTTTTTCTTCAAATTATTTGTGTAGTAAAACTAAGACAAAAGATATTAAGTGAATATGTTTATACATCGCTATTTTTTGAACTATTGTAGTTTCGTTTTTTTTTAATTGCGGACAATGCGTGCGTCTGTAGATTTACTACCCTTAAATTAGAAAATATAAATGAAATATTTTTTCCACACCTTGACCAGTCAACGCACCTTCAGATTATAAATATATATATAATTTATTAACAAATACAACATTCACTGAACAGTCAGTAAGTCAACCAAGTTTGGATTTTGCAGTGTTTTTGCTGTAAAAAAACTAAAATAGACAAAAAAGAAGTTAGTTTGATAAAATTTTATATGCGACGACATATGCAGAAAAGTGTATGTTTACTGCTTTTAACATATTACACTGAAAGTCCCTTAGGCTGTAACTACACATTGAAATTCTAAGTTGAAGAAGAAATACTTAATTTAGGTAACAAATCGATTTTAAAATATTGATTCAGGTGTAGAACGGTTCACTACAACCAAATTAATGTAATTTAGTATACGGAGTGTTTCAGAATTATCTAGTAAAAATAATTTTTATTATTTAATTCTACAAAACACCCTGTATTTAAAAAAAAACCTTAGTGCAAATTCTTAACATTTGAAATGCGCTTGCGTGAATAAAATTGACTAGGATTGAGTTTGACACAAATTTTTTTGCAGTACAAATTCGTGTCCAACTTCATAGTTCACCTGCAGGCGATTCAAATTTTTTTATTTACCTCGGTTAATTGACAGAATTTTTTTAATAACAACAAGAATACAGGCCTTTGGCAGCATTTTAAAATCTGTATGGCGGACTGAATTTTTTTCACTACACTTCATTTAATTTCAGACATTTATGTCGAGAAATAATGAATATATATATATATATATATATATATATATATATATATATATATATATATATATATATATATATATATTTTTTTTTTTTTTAAATTTTATGAAAGAAATTCTTTATAAAATTTCAAATATAATTTTTCTTTGTCTATTCACTTTCTTATGTAACGCCTTTTAGTCATTCAGTGATTAACGTTTGGTAAGTGGTCATTCTTTTCTGTAGTTTCAAGCTAGACAGTTGCAGGTAATAGTTGTTTTTATTTCATACAAAGTGGGAAAGTCCCTTAGTGAAAGTGATACTGAAGTGAAGTGGATAATACAGTTTATTGTAGAAACAAGGAATTGTTATTGTCGAAAAAAATATGGAGAAATAATAACAGTAGTAATAATACAATTAAATTTTATCTACCTGGACATTGTATTCTCATTGTGTATCACAATTTAAAAAAAATATGTTAAATGGGACTCGATACGGATTTATGTTTAGTTAAAGATAAGAGCGATTTGAAATATTTTTAAAACCTATAACACAATTTAAGTAATAAAACAAATATTTTTCTCTCTCTCTCCCTCTCTCTATGATAATTTTTTTAAATATTGCACTAACGTTCCTCTCAATAAACATACATATATAAAATTTAAAATAAAAAATAGAATAACATATAAAAAAATATATAAAATTAAGAGTCAACTGGTCAAAATCTATTTAAAAAATGAATCTTTTAGATTTTGATTATAAAATTCGGAAATAAAACATATTTGATCGAATAATATACAGGGGCTCCATCTGGCTGTCAATAAATGAATATATCGGAATTTTTCTTGTAGCTTTTCGGTAAATATTAAATTCTAAATCCAACAATGTATTCATATACAATTTTGCATATTTTAAAATAAACAATTTCCTATCGATGCATATTTTTGACATTTCCGTGCTTTTCAAACTCTTTAAACAATCTAGAGAATTTCAATTACACGTAGAAATAAATTATGTTCAATTAAATCTGATAAATTGTTGATTTATTATAGTTTCAGTTAAACAAATTATTACTTTAAACTGTAATTTAAAAAATAACAAGACTGCAACTAGTTTTAAAAACCATTCAGTACTTGTCAAACTTTTTGTTTGAAAATATGCATCTATTCACTTGTTTATTTTCAAGAGATATTCAGCCACGGGCAGTCCGATTGATGACCCCGTATCCAACATATTCATAAACATAATAAATAAGCTCAGATCACATTTTATTTTTCATGTGTATTTTGGTGTGATGTCCATAGATTATTTATACATAATAGAAGATATACACTTTCTCCCCATATTTGTACTTTCATCTCAAAAGATAGAAAATGATTATTTAAAACTTCCGAATAGGCTTTCTTAAAAAAAATAAACAATTTACGATTGTAGAATGATTTTTTGACACAAACAATGCTATAACACAGTTTTTTTCACTAAAAAATGTGCTAGTGAAACACATATATGGAATTTGGCAAGTGTTTTTAGCATTAAAAAAAAACTAATAAACTTTTGTCTTCGCTCTATTTAAAGTAGTACTATCGATACTACAAGTGTTAATTGTGTGCTCCGTGTTATTTGACTACTGTAGTATTTATATTTGGCAACGCCGCGTAAAAGCAAAAGAGACAGAAGTATGCTTACAGTAACTCTGTTTCACACACTGATGTCCCAACATACCGCATTCGATGTTTAAATTTCGCGCGCGTCATAACCTTTTTGACGGCGTTGCCAGATGTAATTAACAGTACATTTTCCTAATTATTTGCTGATTACTCTTATCATACGCTCTGAAGCTCGATTTGTGAATAACCAAAATGTTCGAAAAATTTTATTACTTCCGTTGATACCACTTGCATTGTAATCTGAACGGTACTTTTTGTGATCTGTTATGTCTTATAAGAATCAATGGTAAAGACATTTTTTTTACATTCATATCTTTTTCTGGTTCTCTGTAGCTCTTTAAACCTTTATCTACTAATGTCAAATAATAAACCAAAAATCAAACCGGAATTTGACCTTCATTATTCAATAGAGTGTTTGTAAAATTGATTTGATTGGTTAAAAAGCGTTTAATAATGAAAATTCGACACTTGTAATAACCAATAATCATAAGGCAACTAAATTTAACCAATCAAGATCAAGAACGCATTTACATTTACTATGTAGCACGACCTTTAATTTATACGTCAATGTCAAATTAAATTAATGCCAGTAGTCATTCGCTAAAAACTTTTATCAAATTTGTTAAAATGGATATTTTATTAATAGAATTTTACATAAAATCCATAAAAATAATACTAATAATCCAACAACATATGCTAGTTCTAGTAATTTCATATCAAATACAGATCACAATATGAATTTTGGTGTTGCAGATACAACAATTAATTTCTCGAATTGCAGCAACATAACTTTAAATTTTAATAACAAGTAAGAATTAATTTAATGTAAATAAGTATTTATATTCGTGTAATAGTTCCTTTAGCATTTAAAAATGTTTTGATTGTGATTTGATTTAATAGATATTTTTAAGGCATAAATAATCTATTATTTGTCGACATTGGTAGATAAAGTATTATATTCAACTCGTCGTGTGGTTATTTTATTACACTCGGATGATTACAACACTCGAAAGCTCGCTCGTGCTGTAAACTTCATCCGCATGTAATAAAATAACCCACCCAAACTCATTGAATACTATACTATTAACTGGTTCATTATCTTATAATAATAAGATACGCCCTGCAATTCACTCCCTTACGAGTAATGTAACCAATATGCCAAGTTTCATTAAATTCTGAACAGTAATTCTAAAACCAATAGTACTTCCTTAAGGGCTTATCAAATATTTAGTTTTTGATGAAATTTTTGTTTGGTATCTGATATTTTTTATTGGTATTTTTTTTTTGACCTGTATTTTTCCTAATTCATTAACTATATGCTCAGATTCTCTCATAAGTCAACAAACTTTAGTCAAACTTCTACTGAAAAAGGACATTTAAATCATGAAAATTCTAATCAATGACTCAAAATGCCCTTGTTCTTTTTTTAGAACAAATTAGAAGTTACAAATAAAAATTTTTGTAAAAAAATAAATATTCAATGTGGTACAATGTACTTGCATATTTTTTTTAGAAAATACCTGTTAATTATTAAAATATACTTGGAAGTTTCAATTTTCTCATTTCCTAACTGTTCGGTAGAGATTCATGCATATACACAAATTGTCAATTAAAAAAAATCATACGCCACTGAAATTACGATCGAAACAAAAAAAATAGGTAGTTGCGTTGTATTTTTTTGGTCCTACTATGTATTCAGAGTGGTGTTTTGAAATAGTGGTGCTGAATGAATTTTAGGCAGTTCTAATTAAACAAAAAGTGTTCTAAACACAGTTTTGGGTTAAAATAACACACGCCATTTTTTTTTCGAAGGAAAATCCTTTTTAAATTAGATTTAATGTCCAGATTAGTGGTTAAAATGTACACAAAAATTATTTAAAGAAATCTGTAATCATAATACATAAATTTGCAGAATATATTTAAACAAAAATTAAAAGTAAAATTCGTCTCTAAAAGAGCTACTCAAACATTTTCTTTGTCAAATTTGTTTTTATTGGTGCATTTATTTCAGCTTGAAAAATTTTGACGAAACTTTTAGTTAAAGAAAAAATGAAAAATTTTGAATTTTTATCTTTTCTTCTCCAAAATAGTTCTTTCAATGCCAAGAGTGAATTATTCGGCTAAATATAAAGATTAATATGTTACATCTGCGTTGAAATTTGAAAAAAAAAAAAATGAAGGTGATGTGTTATAGTAACCCAATGTAATAGAAGTCTTAAAGTTTTCACAACATTTGATTCAAATACATTATACTATTCTGCGTATCTTATTTTTTAACACCGTTACTAGGAAAAATGTCTATTTTTCATTTTAAAAATCGATGACACCATCTAACTTACTCAGGAAACGGAAAAAATGTTTTTTTTTAAATTACAAGTTACGGATATGACTCAATAATGAAAAAATGGAAGTACTGGAATTTGGTATAATTCATTCTATTTACAAGGTTTTTGCCAAAATCCAAGACCACCAATTGGTACGACATCTATGTTATAAATATACCATAATAATATAACGACAACGAATTAACTTAAACTCGTCCACAACTGTAAAATGTCAAAAAAAGTTCACACCTTTTATACGTTTCTTACATAATTTTCACTTTAACCCGTACTTAATTTTTGAAAATTCAAATAAAATCGCGAAAATGATTTTCAAACTACCAATAGTACCAACCTAGAAAAAATCCAATAACTGGTTTATCAGATTTACAGGGTTGTCGTCAAATTCGCGTATATAAAAAAACGTTCAGTATTTTCCAAATTTAACAACTAGCGACGACACAGTTATGAACTAAAAATGTCATATAAAAAAAATGTTCTTTTAACTCCATTGATTTATATGAATTGGATTATAATTTAGAGAAGAAAATTACTATAACGCAAACGAGTTACTGCGCGACCGGTTTCAACCTTTCGGCTTCGTAAGTTAGGGTTTCGAATCCAATAAATTAAATTCCAAACACCTGTAAGTCTATAGCTATACCCGCTATAAGATAAAATTCGCAAATGTGCTACCATCTATCGGTAAAACTGATAAATCAAGCTTAGAAGTGACTTTTGACAACTACAAAGCAACGAATTAAGTTTTTTGCCTGATTCTGGTCAAGATGTCGCTCTCTTCTTCGTATTCCTTTAAAGGGAAGATACAAAGTGACATGTTGACCAGAATTGGTCAAAAAACTTTGCAAGTTAGGATATCGTTGCTTTGTAAAGTTGTCAAAAGTCACTTCTATGCTTCATTTATCAGTTTACTGGTAGATGGTAGCACATTTGTAAATGTTTTTCCTTTACATATAATTTGTTTTCAATAATTGTAATATACCAATAAGTCAGTTAAAGAATTCTTTCGAGGATTTCTTTAAAACAATCCAAGATGGTATTTCGAATTTGGTACACCTGAAAAAATTATTTGTTTACTTGGTAAATTTTAATTTATACACTAATATTTACAAACAGGAATATTTACGTTAAAGAATATTTTTTTAAAATAAATATCAAATTTAAGATATCGCTTCCACATGTTTTTTTTTTGTTTAAAGCCAATTTCCAAAAAAAAAATTTATCTCATCAAAATTCCGAGGATTAGTTTTAAGTTTTGCTCAACCTTACAATTAGTATTTAATAGAAAGGACGGAGTTTTATATAGCAATTAAATATTTAAACCCTAGTTCTTCGATTTTGTTATTATTAATTTCCTAAAGCTCGTTCACAATGGTTTGAAAATGAATTTTTGTGAGGATGTTAAAAAAATATGTAAATTTTACAGAATTAATGTTTATTTTAAATAGTGTATTTATCTGAAGATGTTCTTAAGGTGCGAAATTATTGACATTTTAGAATTGGGGCCAAAGTTAAAGTTCCAACTTTGACGATGGTACTGTTATGGCCTATTAAAGAGATTCATTCTCATTAAATTTCCATATAGCTGAAATCAAGATTTGCGCCAACAAAATGTATTAAAAATAGTATTTCGATAAAAATGGTGTAGAATTAATTTTTTTTTTCTTAAAAATATAAGTATCAACTTGGCACACAAATCGAAACCTTCTTAGTTTTTTAATATTTGTAAAAAAAATTTGTGCATATAATTGATCTGCGCACGAAAGTTAAAACTTTTAAATTAAAAGAAATACGAGATATTTAAAACCGATAAAAACCTTCCAGGTTTTAATAAAAACATTAAAAAGCATACAAGGTTTAAATTATCGCTGTGTCTAGGTGCACGTGTACAAAATAAAAAACTTAGGTACACGCTAAAACGTCATCACTGACTATGACGTAATCTTTTAGCGTGCACCGATTTACCGCGCCTGAGATATTCAACCGTGCACGCTAAATAAATGACATTCAGTATAAATGTTAAAACGTGTATGTTCGTTTGTGTTGATTTTTTCTTATGTGAATATAATTATAAATACAAATTATGGACGTGGTCAGGTGTTTAGTTCATTTGAGGAATTTCAAAACGGTTTGAGGCAATATGAAATGAAAAACAAACAAAAGTTCGTGATTAGACATAGCAGATCTAACGAAACGTTCACTAGATGACAAATTAAAGTATTATGAAGCACATTATAACTGCATACACGGCGGGAAATTGAGACTGAGAGGAAAAGGGTTAAGGAAAACAAGGTGGGTATTGGTAGAAGCTGTATTTTCCTACTGTTTTGAAAGATGCTTCGGCCTACCTCAGACGAGACACTCAGTGGGTGGACATTGACTCACCATTGCAGTCGATGGGAGCACTCAGACGGGATTCTGTGTCAGGAGCCACTGAAGGTGTCTAGTTCATAAGTAGAAAACTAAAGTGAGGGGAAAAAAAGAAAAAACTTGCGCCTTTTTTTAATGAATTAATGTTAAATACAATTTTTCATGAAAATAAACCCCTCTCGAGTTATAGGGCGTAGAAAATTACGATTTTCACCACAAAAATCGTAATCAGCCAAAAAAAACATTTTTTTTAGAAATGTACGATTTTTGAGGTGAATCGTAATTTTCTACGCCCTATAACTCGGAAGGGGTTTATTTTAATGAAAAATTGTATTTACATTAATTCATTAAAAAAGTATGATTTCCCGATTGCGCAGTTTTTTTCTTTTTTTTTCCACTCACTTTTTGATGCAGAATAAAAGTTATTGGTTAATTACAGAGCACGATGTTAATTTTGTATGAAATTTAAGGTGCACATTAAAAGACTACGTCATGGGAAGTGATGACGTTTTAGCGTGTACCTAAGTTTTTAATTTTGTATACGTTAGCGTGCACCTAGACACAGCGTTAAATTATTGACAATAAAATTTTATTATTTGCCCCTGTTTTGTGAGAAATGTATTATTTTCAACGTTGGCAATACTGATTATTAATTACGTCAGTGGTCACTTCAATCCAATTGTTTTTTAATTTTGAGGTTAATGGTTAAAAAATCCAGACCACGTGATAACATTATGGCCGTCGAGGGTAAACAATAAACATTTGACGTTACGTTTATGCGAGAGAAATAGTTCTCTTGGTTTTAAATTTTAATTAGATTTAAATAACTTTTATTTTTTTCACCATGGACAGTGAATATTTAAAACAATTATTAAGAGAGAACGTCCCGTTGTAGGTGAAAGATAAGTTTAAAATGTCAAAACATTTAGTTGTCAAACAAACATCTGTCACAGGTCGTCTTTTCTTGCTTCTTTTTTAATGGGTTAATAGTTTTGGCTGTGTTTCCAGGAGTTTGTTATAAAAGATGATAAAGGCAATAAAGCATATACCCAAAAAATTCTAGAATTATATTTGAGCCTGAAGAATATTCTAACTTAAAATGAATCATCATTGGCTTCTTTAAATTTCCGTTAATTTAACATTAAAATTCCCATGAATTGATGTATATTTATAACTTTTAGAAAATTATTAAGACACCTCATCTGGCAAAGTTGTCAATTGCATACTTCATATAGTATTCGAATACTTAAATCTTGAGTTTCAGCTGATGGAGATAGAGTGAGAGATGACAGAAATGCTACATCGGCCGCTCTTTAATTTTTTTGTTTTTTTTTAGTTGACAAAAAGGAAACGAATGCTGTTAGCAGACCGGAAGGAAGGAGTTAAGCGCTGGAGACGAAAAAGTATGCTGTAAAATGAGGTGGGCGGTTATAATAGTTCATACTGACGGAGATGCATACGCTGGATTATATCACGGCAGTCGTTAAAAACTCTCTTGATATTTTCCGTGTCGACGGCGCAAGTAAAATGCGGGTAACAGTAGTGCTTACCCTCACCTGAAGCCGTACTTATACGCTGAAATAAAAAAAATATATTATTTCGTTTAAAAAAGAAAATAATGTAGTTTATTTGATAATAGTACCACCACATACAGTATAAAAATAGTGTGTATTATAAACTGGAGGAACAAATCATTTTTTACTTACCAAAAACTCGTCCCTAATAAAGTACTTGGCTCGAAATACTTCCGGGGGTTCGTTGGAATCATTCGCGACTTCAACTGGAGTCTGATATCTTGTGAATTCGGAAAAGTAATCTTCTAATTTACTTTTTCCTAGAAAAAAATTATATTATATTTTTAATTTAGAGAGAATTTTGATAAAGAAAATGTATACCTGCTAGAATTTTCTCCGCGAGAAGATCCTGCTTGTTGAGAAAGAGAATAACAGAGATGGTCCTTAACCACCTGTTGTTCCATATTGACTTAAAGAGATCAAGACTCTCTCGCAGCCTGTTCTGAGTCGGATCTTCACGTAAGACCATGTTGTAGCTGCTGCACGCCGTTACGAAAATTATCGCCGTAACATCATTGAAACATTGGATCCACTTTCGACGTTCGTCGCGCTGTCCGCCAACGTCGAACATACTGTAAACAATTTTATTAATATGTTAATACGAGAGTAGCAACTCTATCGCTTTAAACTGGTTGGCGGAATTTTGCTTGAATTATGTTGTTCACGTTTGTTCGAATGTGAGTATGTTCGAGATCTTTAGAAAAGATGTAAAAATAGTTTCCTGAACAGAAAATATAGAGGGATTTTTAAATGATGTGAAATAATTGTGTTTACATGAAGACAAATAAAACATGCTATTTCTTCAAAAGTAAAAAAAATAAACTAAAATCTGAGAACTATTTTATTGTGGCCCCTCTTATGAGAGTAATCAGGGACATAGTTGATGCAAAGAAATTCAAAAGCAGCCGTCATACGAATGGTCAAAAGACGTCACTGAATTGCGTCAACTAAGTCCTAGATCTCTTCCTTAATAATTGTGAACTTACTGAAAATTGACTTTATCCACTTGGAAGAGTGTTTCAAATATACCGCTGGTGAGGACACGACAACGTAGGATGTCTTGTTCTGTTGGCGTGTAGTCGGGCCTTCTTATAACACTTACTTGATCAAGGAAGTATTTAGCGCAGTCTATTAATTGGTATTCATTGCTCCTCTCAAAAGTGCCCTACAAAAAATTGCGGGTAATTCAATTATACTTATACCCAAACAAAAATTTTTGGATTATGATTATGGGGAGACCAGAACTGTCGTCATTATTTATTTATAAATAAATAAATAAATAAATAAATGCTTTATTTTACTATATGACTATATGACATTTTTTAGGCGTGTACAAAAATAAACATTACTAAATTTGAAAATACATTTTTCTTAGCTTATTCCTAAAAATACTTATGTTTTGCGTTTTTTTAATAACTGTTGGAAGAGAATTATACAGTCTTAACCCTTCTACAAATAATGACTTTTTTAATACATTGGTATGATACCTATCTATAAAATAATCTGCCCCTGTTCTTAAATTATAGTTTATCATATCAGATCTCCTTATTAAAAAACCTGACATAAATTGTGGAATTAAGCCATTTTGGATTTTGTGAATAAAAACCAAATTGGCTTCCTCGACCATTTGATTTATATTGAGAAATTTTAGTCTGGATAACATATCCCTTATCCCAGTATATCTATTACATTTTAACAATATTCTTATTGCTCTTTTCTGTAAAATTTGAATTTTATTAATATCCTCTTTGCTACAATACATTAAGGGTGATAAGCAATAAGTGAACTGGGGATATATTATTGCTTTATAAATTATACGCCGCCACCAATCAGACAATTTATATGCTATTCGCCCAAAATATTCAATTTTTTTCCCCAGTTTTTTACACATATACTCTATATGACCACTTAAATTTAATTGAGGGTCAAGCATAATCCCTAGATGTTTTATTTCATTAAATTGCTCGATTGATACAGAATCCATGTTTATTTTAAAATTACCCTCAAAAAATAATTTACAATTATGTCTTGTACCAAGAATCATACATTTTGTTTTTGAAGAATTTAATTTTAGTCTTTTAAATCTTAACCAATTTTTTTAAATATCTAGATCTTTATTTATAGTTTCAACCACGTGTTCAAAATTTATTCCTGATACAGACACAACCGTGTCATCGGCATACAAATTTATAAAACTGTCGTTTATGTAAAGTATAAAGAGTAGAGGACCCAGGACGCTTCCCTGTGGCACACCATAGTTAACTTCAACTTTTTGTGACACTTTACCATCTATTCTAGTTGTTTGACATCTATTACTTAAATAATTTTCTAGCCAACTGAGAACTGTGCCCTCTATTCCATATACTTCACACACTTCTAACAACTTTTTACGATCTATGGTCTCAAATGCCCTTTTTAAATCTACAATAATGTTACCCTCATCAATTTGCTTTTTCCACTTTGATAACACATACTGACACGCACTTTCACACGAATGTCTGCTGCGGAATCCGGATTGACCCGCATAGAATATTTTGTTGCTTTCCAAATATTGTATCAACTGCTCATGCACTAAGACCTCTAACACTTTTTCGGCAACAGGGAGTAAATTTATGGGACGTAGTTCCTCTGGCTTCTTGGGATGATTAACTTTTGGCATGGGTATGATGATACCTTTTAACGCTATAGGCACTATTCCCGTTTCCAGTGACGTATTTATTATATTTAATAAGGGATAACCAACCACATCAAACAAATTTTGGAGCGTATTAACAGACAACACCATATCCGCTGATGACTTATTTTTCAAACCATTTATTGTTTTCTTTAACTTATTTAACGAAATGCTTTTAAACCCTGTCAACCTAGTATTTACTTTAAACTTTTCTTCTTTAAATCCCTCATTAGTCTAGTTACAATTTGTTTGAAACCAAATGAATTTGCAATATTTAATATTTTTTTTGTATGCTGTGAGTTTTGTAACATGTTTATATTGAAATCACCTGCTATTATTGTACTAGTTCTAATTACAATGTCTGCATCCAAAATTGATTCGAACTTACTAAAAAAATCGGTTGTCTGTTCCATTTGGTGACCTATAGACTCCACCCAATATCACCTTTTCCTTCAGCAGATTTAACTTCACTAAAATTCCCAATATTCTTTAATTCTTTCATACTCTGAGACAGTTTCGCATTTTACACAATTTTTAACCTATATATGGTAACTCCTCCTGTATGACGGCTGTCAGAATATGAAATGAAAGTATTGTATCCTTCCACAGCAATTTCTGAGTCTTCTATATCACGGGTAATATGAGTTTCGGTAACAATCACTGCCATTGGTTTACTGTTTGCTCAAGCTGTACGTGATTTGTTGTCTGTCCCTGTATGTTTATAAGTAAAATAAGACTGCTTTTGTTTGTCTGTAATTGCTAAACGTCATACTTAATTTTTTCTTTTGTTATACCAATCTGTCGTTGATAACTAGGGCAATTTGTATCGAATACATGATGATTATAATTAATATTTGATATTTTTAAAATTTGAGACGCATATTTACAATTTGTACATTCCAATGTTTTGCTGCTACAGTCAGCCTGCTTATGATTTCCACTACACATTGGACAGATATCTCCAGTATTCGTACATTTTTCGGCATGGTGACCATAACGCCAACATTTAAAACATCTTAGCACGCTAATAAATTCGTAGTAACGGTAACTGTTCCACCCTGTGTAAAGTCTCTCTTTTTTGTTTTTTAAATAATTGTATTGTTCACAGCTTAATTCCAAAATTACATTTACTGTATTATTTCTATTCTTAACAGTCTTGTATTTACGTACAAGTTTTATACCGCTCTTCATAGAATCTGGCAAATTTTGATTTTCTATGTTTTTAATAAAATCGACATCTTGTAACTGGTCCTCACTAATATTCAATACCTTTATTTTTGGATTTAACATTTTTCCAGTAAGAATTTCATAATCCTTTCCCAACTCCTTTTGTGTGTTTGTTTTTAAATTATCTAATGATTGTTTGTCATCGCAATGAATAATAACACAACCGTGTGAAACAGGCTTAACTTTCGAAATTGATACACTGATATCAGCTAGATGGATTTTTTGTTCTAACACATTTTTTGTCACTGCACTAGTTTGATTTGAAACTTTTGGTTTTATTATTAATGGTTCAAGTTTATTTTGATTTTTTACAACTTCAGAGAAAGTAGGCTGCTGCTGTTGAATTAGATTTATAAGTGTTTCTGTTTTTTCTAACACTTCTTTTGTTTTACTGCTAATGTCTTCTATTGATGGTTTTTTCAATTTCCTTTCAACTTCTTCTAAACAATTTGTACAAAACCACTTAATGTTAACAATTTCTTGTTTGGATTTCATTACTGTATCTTTAATTTTCGTACATACTAGATGATACAAATTTTCACAGAAATCACATTTTATACACTTCGAATTTACTATAAAATTGTCAGAGCAGAGAGCGCACACCTGTCCTAGCCTAGAAATGTGCAAATTTGTAATATTTAAAATATTTAAATACTACATTTCATATGAGTGAGACAGAAATTTTATAAAAATTTGTGTAATATTGGTGGAAAAATTCTTGTGTAAAAAACAATTATAATTTTAAGAATTAGACCACTGCACTTATATGTAAGTACATATAAGACTGTAATAAATTGTATATTTTAGTGCATTTTGTGTAAATGTTTTTTAAATACATGCCTACAATATAAATTAATTTTGACTTGTGAAAACAAATGTATTTTTGTAAATCATGTAATTTATTCTATTTCTATTCTATTTTATATTCATTTACCTGTACACCTCTATCCTTCCAGAGGGCTTCTGTATGATCGTAAAATTCGGGAGGGTAATCAAAATCAGGACCAGTTGCACAATCCTGAATCCAATCGACTCTCACCTGATTTTCAGGTCTTTCTAAAGGTACAGGTGGGCTGAGTGTCGACATTGCACCTGTTATGGTCTGAAAATAAGTTAAATTGTTTAGTAATTGACTCCCTTTACCACCCTAGCTATTGCTTTAATAAGTGAGAAACTGACTAATTGCATTTTCTGAGTAAAAATATTTTATAAAGGATAATTAATGATGCAAGTTATTAAATTTTTTATTTATAGAGCTAGAATTTTTTATTTTTTTATATGAAATGTGAAAATCTCCCAATAAATTAAGTACGATATTAAAAATTCACACAAACGGTTAATTTTGTGTGAATTGCTTAAATAAGTGGGAAACTGACTAATTACATTTTCTGAGTAAAAATATTTTATAAAGGATAATTAATGATGCAAGTTATTAAATTTTTTATTTATAGAGCTAGAATTTTTTATTTTTTTATATGAAATGTGAAAATCTCACAATAAATTAAGTAAGATATTAAAAATTCACACAAACAGTTAATTTTGGGTGAATTGGCAATATCAAAATTAAAGAAAAAAATAAATACTAAAAAATGAGGTGAAAAGTGTGGCGAAAATAATTAAAATATTCGGAAAATAAGTCAAATTGCTTAAATAAGTGGGAAACTGACTAATTGCATTTTCTGAGTAAAAATATTTTATAAAGGATAATTAATGATGCAAGTTATTAAATTTTTTATTTATAGAGCTAGAATTTTTTATTTTTCTATATGAAATGTGAAAATCTCACAATAAATTAAGTACGATATTAAAAATTCACACAAACGGTTAATTTTGGGTGAATTGCTTAAATAAGTGGGAAACTGACTAATTACATTTTCTGAGTAAAAATATTTTATAAAGGATAATTAATGATGCAAGTTATTAAATTTTTTATTTATAGAGCTAGAATTTTTTATTTTTTTATATGAAATGTGAAAATCTCACAATAAATTAAGTACGATATTAAAAATTCACACAAACGGTTAATTTTGGGTGAGGTGAAAAGTGTGGCGAAAATAATTAAAATATTCGGAAAATAAGTCAAATTGCTTAAATAAGTGGGAAACTGACTAATTGCATTATCTGAGTAAAAATATTTTATAAAGGATAATTAATGATGCAAGTTATTAAATTTTTTATTTATAGAGCTAGAATTTTTTATTTTTCTATATGAAATGTGAAAATCTCACAATAAATTAAGTACGATATTAAAAATTCACACAAACGGTTAATTTTGGGTGAATTGCTTAAATAAGTGGGAAACTGACTAATTACATTTTCTGAGTAAAAATATTTTATAAAGGATAATTAATGATGCAAGTTATTAAATTTTTTATTTATAGAGCTAGAATTTTTTATTTTTTTATATGAAATGTGAAAATCTCACAATAAATTAAGTAAGATATTAAAAATTCACACAAACGGTTAATTTTGGGTGAATTGGCAATATCAAAATTAAAGAAAAAAATAAATACTAAAAAATGAGGTGAAAAGTGTGGCGAAAATAATTAAAATATTCGGAAAATAAATCAAATTGCTTAAATAAGTGGGAAACTGACTAATTGCATTTTCTGAGTAAAAATATTTTATAAAGGATAATTAATGATGCAAGTTATTAAATTTTTTATTTATAGAGCTAGAATTTTTTATTTTTCTATATGAAATGTGAAAATCTCACAATAAATTAAGTACGATATTAAAAATTCACACAAACGGTTAATTTTGGGTGAATTGGCAATATCAAAATTGAAGAAAAAACTATTTACTAAAAAATGAGGTGAAAAGTGTGTGGAAAATAAGTTAAATTCCAAAATCCATGACAAAAATCAAAATTAAAAAACTAGACAATATAGAAATTTAGTGGAAAAATGGATGAAAAAGTGTTAAAATCTGAAAAATATTTGGAAAATGACGTCAAATCCTATAATCTATGTCAAAATAGTTTTTTCAAAAGAAAATGCATAGGAAATAGTGAATTCGAGTTTTTCCAATTTGTTTTTCATGAAAATTAAAAATCCCACAATAAAAATAGTACGAAATGAAAAATCCACACACAGAGCTATAGTTTAGAGAAGAAAGGAGTGCAGTAATTTAATTTGTAGAATTAGTTCAGGTTTAAGATGTAGAAATTTTATTTTTACCTCATCCTTCAATGCTTATTTGTAGTTAAAATGAAAATTTTAATACATTTGATCGGCCTAATAAAAGATTTCGTTTGATTTAATCATGTTTCCATGGTTTTTACTGTAATAAACCTGTTCTTTTGACAGATAAGTCATACATTATTTATTCATAGCTGTATCGTATGTATTTTAACTGATTTGGAATTTTGTATTAATATATATTTCAAAATGGCTTCATTCTAAAAATATTATCAGTCCTCCTAAATCCTTGAAGGCACAATTACTCGTAATTTTGCATAGGAATCTCACTGGCTGTCTGGCAGTTACAGGTATTGAGTTTTATTTGGTAAATAAAATATTGCCCGAAATAAACTTTAGACACTTATGACGATATTTGAGACAAACTATAGTCTAAAGAAGAAAGGAATGCATTAATTTAATTTGCAGAAGTAGTACAGGTTCAAGAGGTAAAAATTTTATTTTAACCTCATCCTTCAATGCTTATTTGTAGTTAAAATAAAAATTTTAATACATCTGATCGACCTAATCAAAGTTTTCGTTTAGATTTAGTCATGTTTCCATGGTTTTTACTGTAATAAACCTTCTCTTTTGACAGATATGTCAGACTTTATTTATTCATAGCCTTATCGTATGTATTTTAATTGATTCGGAATTTTGTATTAGCATATATTTCAAATTGGCTTCATTCTAAAAATATTATCAGTCCTCCTAAATCCTTGAAGGCACAATTACTCGTAATAGAAAAGCAATATAAAAACAAATTCAAAATAGTACTTTATGATGCAAGGATGAGAAGTGTTACTTTTTCGGGCGATTATGGAGTTTGCTGGCTGAGACGTTAGTCGAAGCCGGCAAACCATAAGAGTCCGAAGAAGAAACTTCTCGTCCGCGTTATCATACAATATTTTTTATTCGAATATAAAAAATATTAATAAAATGAAAAATTCTACCCAGTTCTACTTATGGTTTTGTAGTTTGTCAATGTCAATGGAGCTTGTCTTAGAAAGTATAGTAGAATTTTTAAAAAACGCATTTTATTGCATTTGTATAGTGTAAGAAGTACTAAAATAAATAAAATATACACAATACTTAATACTTTTCGAAGCAAAATAGCATGTAGAATTTATAAACACAAAGTTTTGAGTTATGATAAACTAAACCAGTGTTATTAGAACTTTTTCATTGAATTTGAAGGATGCGAATAGCTGATCGGTTCTGTCAGTGTAATATAGACTACAGTAAAAAGCAACAGATCACAAGTGTAAGGAGTGTTAAATTTCGAACAAAAATTAACTATTTTGACATTTTAACATAACCTACAAATATCACTTGGTTTTTTACAAAAAAAAACACATTTCACAGCAAGTAAATATGTTATTCCGATAATAAAATACACCAAATATTATTGAACACAACTATTAATTTAAAGCTAAAAGAAAAAGGTAAGCCAAATACCTATATTTTACTTTATGGACAGTTCACAGTTTACCGTCTGAAAAAGAACGAAAAACGCTTCTTCTTGTTATTGTGTACTGTATCGAATTTGACGTTTTTTGACATATTCAAATAAAAAATATATTATAGATGAGATGGCCCGAGAAAAAGGAATTGAAATTCTCAGATTGCCTCATTACCATGAAGAGTTAAATCCCATTGAACTGATTTGGTCACAATTAAAAGGTTATGTTTCTCAAAACAATACATTTGAATTACCTGATGTGCGAAATTTGTTTTTGAAGGCAGTTTCAGATGTAAATGGAGAACATTTGAGAAAAGTGGAAAATTCATTTTGGAAAGTGGGTATAGTGAAGACAGTGACTTTTAAAGATAGTTCTTGAACTTTTTATTTTTTTTAATCTTTGATTTTAGGTACTGACGTGTTTTAATGCCAAGAGATTAAAAAAAGTTTAATCCCATTAACAACATATAATTCTCCATGTTATTTATTGGTTTATTTTTATTTTGCAAAGTACGCCTATGGAATGTGACGTTACATCCCCACTTTTACTGAACTCCTCTTTTATTCAGAGTATAATTTTGGATAAAAAATTAAATGACAGCATCCAAATTTAAAAAAAGTGGGGAAATCGTAAAAATGTGCTAGAACTACACAATTATATTAAATCCAAAAATGTATGCCAAAATGAATTTGAATGATACAGAGAGACGTCTCCACCATACCAAACTCATCTTTAGACAAATTTTATGGAGAAAAAAATACAATATAATGATTCACAATTTTTATTTCAAATTTAAACATATACCTCATATAAATGTATGTATGTGTGCATAATTTAAAAATGTTGATTCAAATGAGATACTCCAACATTGCAAAAGTGTCTTCGTTGTTTCATAGGCCCCATTTCATATGTAACTTGGGGAATTATGTATGGATCTTCAAACACAAACGAACTATGGTTAAATAAACGTGGGTAATGCCTTCTGTGAGGTCTTGCAAAATCTTGTTTCTCGTTATTTAATATTGTAGTATTACTTTCATAAGGAAACGGGTACCATTTACTAATGCTGGGCATGGTAAAAAAATGTGACACATCTCATGTCAAAATTACTGATATCACGATTATATATAGTTTATAGAAGAAAATAGAACTGTAAAAGTGGGGATATAACGTCACATTCCATAGGCGTACTTTGCAAAATAAAGTTCCATAATATAAATAAGGTCATATAAAATGGTATATATGCAATTCGTAGATTAAATTTTGAATGAAAAAAGTTATATTATTTACAAAAAATAAAAATAAACCTTATGCTTCTGAAATGAAATTTAACCGATAAATAACAAGTAGGATATTAATGGGATTAAACTTTTTTTAATCTCTTGGCAGCCTGGGCATTAAAAGTAACACATTGTCTTCAAATATATTTTTTTAATTTGTTTTTATGTTGTATTGCTATTTCGAGTAATACTGCCTTCAAGGATTTAGGAGGACTGATAATATTTTTAGAATGAAGCCAATTTGAAATATATACTAATACAAAATTCCGAATCAATTAAAATACATACGATAAGGCTATGAATAAATAAAGTCTGACATATCTGTCAAAAGAGAAGGTTTATTACAGTAAAAACCATGGAAACATGACTAAATCTAAACGAAAACTTTGATTAGGTCGATCAGATGTATTAAAATTTTCATTTTAACTACAAATAAGCATGGAAGGATGAGGTTAAAATAAAATTTCTACCTCTTGAACCTGTACTACTTCTGCAAATTAAATTAATGCATTCCTTTCTTCTTTAGATTATAGTTTGTCTCAAATATTGTCATAAGTGTCTAAAGTTTATTTCGGGCAATATATTATTTACCAAATAAAACTCGATACCTGTAACTGCCAGACATAAGAGCCAGTGAGATTCCTATGCAAAATTATACGTTTACGCTTTTAATAATCTAATTATTTATAATTAATATAAAAACAAGTTAGATAATAATAATAAACTCCCTTCAATTCACCCTCTTACGAGTGAACCCTAGAAGCTCTGGAGCTTGTGCGGGGGAGGGACGGCTATTGTTATTATTTCCCGTGGCGCTCTGGGGCGGCTTACTGATGATTGATGGCGCATTTGTTTTACAGTTGTGGGAAAACCCAGAAAAACATCACAACACCATCATCAACAACGATGGACTCTCCCAGGATTGAAATCTTTGCAGCGTAAACTAACATCAAAGTAATTAATGTTATATACACTACAAATCAAGCCCAAAAGTAGGCAATGAAAATTTTTATTTAAAAATCTCACTGTCTAGACCTGGGCCCGAACCAGAGCACGGACAGACCTCTTAATGGTACATATTGAAATGTAACTTTTAGATCATTTTTCCATCAATTTGTAACCATGGATAAAAGTCTGATAATACGGGGCTGAAACTTCAGGGTGAGGGTAAGCAATTTAATTCATTTGATTCGACATCCTAACACCTTTGTATTTTTCCCCTAAAGGGATATGAAGAAGAGAGGAAAATTTTATGAGAAAAAATAATTTTAAAGTCTTGGAGTTATTGTTCTGTGAATAACTCTTCAACCAAATAATTTTTTTTTGGTTCTTTTTTCAATATTGATTATTTGAAATATCAATCATATCGATTTGAAGAAAATAGAAACAAGATTTTAACGACATTCGCAAATATTTTTCATAAAATATGATTGTTAGTCCTTTCATATATTAAATAAATATGCATCATACGAAAATGTAGGATAAAACAAAAAAAATGTACGTCTGTATAGTAGTTCGTTTGTATTTGGAGTCTATATATTTTGTATTTGATTTTGATTTTATTTTATATTATTTAATTTATATATTTTTTGCACAAATGATGTGAAATAAGTTAAAATCACAGCTCACAAGAATTACGACATTAGAAAATGTCACACACTGCACCAACGTCTGGACTTCAAACAACTACTCCTTGGGCTATATGCCCCAACAGGTATTGAATTATTGGTATCCAAAATATTTAAATTCTTCATATATATTTTTTGTTGTTAACTGGAAAGGTTAAGAGTTAAACAATAGCTAGTTAGCTACTATTCGACTTTTCAGGACAAATATGTAGTAATATTTTTTAAAATAAAGACGATTTATTATTATTGACAGATTTTCTTAGAAGGATGAACTTTTTGCGAGTAGAGAATTTTGCTGTGATCAACACGTGTGGGTGTATGAAATGCTTTGTGTTAATAAACTTGCTATGAAAATGTAATCCTTACGTTTCAGTAATGCACATTAAATTTAGCAGAGGCAGTATTTAATGTGCATTATAGTACATTAAATTTAATTTTCATCGGGTTTCATTTTATCCCATCATGAAAATTGGCATGTAAGTAGTTAGAAAGTGCGTAAATAAAATATTTTTTCCATCAAATCAACCCATACTTTTTATTTTATTTTACCACTATAAAAGTTATTTGTTTGTTGCATATCAAATTAAAGCGTTTTAAAAATAGAAGAAAATTACACAAGGCTCAATTCTCTACGTCAAATTCGCAAAATAGAGGTAAGTGAGAAAATTTACAATTTCAAAATACTTATGAAGCTTAGAACCAATTAAAACTTTGTAATTACGTACTAGAAAATATCATATTATTATTTTTATTATCTCATTTCAGTGCAAAACAATAACTGTTACTTATTTTTTAATTTCTCTTGTAAAGTTAAGGTTATGTAAATCATAATTAATGTTTTATTTATAAGCATATTTCTTGATAAACATTTTCTTTTGTTTTTCAAAAAGCAAACAATTGATTTTCTGCATTTTTGAAAATTTATAAACCCCAAAAAAATTTGAGTTTACTTATTATGAATTTGTAAGATGGTTTAGAGTTTTAGAGCATGAATGATGGTGAATTAACATGGACTACTACAATGGTGGTCAGTATTCAAAGTAAAATAGGGTTTTTATTTAAAAAATACTTACAATAATGGCATCACGAATATTTTTCTTGATGTCTTCAATTTTTTGTTTCTTTTCCTTTTCACTGAATCCATCAACATGTAGAATACGCATCTGCTTGACTATTGTCGATTTACCGGATTCTCCCGCACCCAAAAGCAACAGTCTGTGCGTCGCACGATAAACCTGCTTCTCTTTGGCTAGCTGCCTATTAATTTGGTCACTGATCCGCTTTTGGGACCGTATGTCTTCCGACGCCTGAGCAGCATCCCTATTCCCGAAGCAGCCCATGGCCGCCAGGGGGGACCACCAACAATCAGCCCCCTTGTCGGCGGCCACCGGGCCACACTCTGGGCCAGACGCCACCGTGGCTGTCACTCTGCAAGTACCAAGTACTCTTATCAAAATCTATTCATAATTTCTACTAGTTTTGTAAGTGAAAATAATGTAAATATGATCACATTCATACACACACATAAAATTCGTTTTTAGAGTAAATTTCTTAAATAGCTAAAATTATTTATCACATGGCACCTGTATACTCCAGTTCTATGTGATCAATATGAGTCTATTTTATACAGTGTGAATTAAGGTTAATGATGTGTCGGCTTTTTCAGTAAAAATATTAATTTTGCCAGCTTTTCTAAAAGCTTATTGAGTTACACTCTAACCAAAACATTTTATATTTAAAAATACATTAAAGGCAAATGTAATAAACAATTATTTAATATTTCATATAATTTTATTTCTAAATATAAGATTCAATAGTCTACATACACATATACTAATTTTGTTGTTTCATAACTCAGATTGTATAAATCCAAAATTTAAAAAATACATTCAATCTCTGCAGAACTTAAGAAAAAAGAAACAAACATCAAGTGAATCTTTTACATTTTTTTATTAATTTGTTTTTGTAAAATGTTGCTGAGAACGGTTTTTCTTTTAGTTGGAATATAGTAGTTGGTAAATATAAAATAAAATCAATATATTTTTTTCGCAAATAATGACAATGATAGTTTTTGGCAGATATCTTCTCTCTTATCTACTTTACAACTTATTCTACAATAATAATATACAAGTACAATCAAGATATAGTTGATTAGTTATAATATAAACCTAAAAAGTGAAGTGTGGTTCAGCAGGTGTGCCCTGAGACAAAATTAAATAACAAATTTATTATATTTAATCACAAGATAATTCTCGAGTCCCAACTCACTGAAAGTGAAAATTGAAAATAAACAAATTGGACATAACATTAGATTTTAGACTTGTATAAATACTTTTTTATTGCTAGATGATTACTAATAATTTTTTTGATTACTATCTTATTGCTTTGAGGGGACTGTCTGATTGACAATATGATTCACTCAGCTAAACTAAAGCAATATTGATATTTGCTTATTTTTTATGGCATCAATTACCACTACTTTTTCCCAAAATAAAGATTTATGTATCTCCTCCCTAATGACTAATATTATTTTGGATTCCATATTTAAAACACAGTCAAAATAAAATGATAAGCAGTTTTAAATGAGTAATATATGGGACTATACTTCACTGTATATGATAAACATGACTCAATTAGTTTTCCGCAGTAATCATAATTGTCTACTATCAATAATTTCAAATTAACTATTTTATTAGGTGAATAAAAGTAAGTTTTATATTAAATATTTGTAATTAATTTGTGATTACTGAGAAAGACCATTTGAGAAATATATGCAGAAGAAAGACTTACGACAAATTGGGCATACCAGAGGAAAATTAATTCACATTAGATGAACTATTGATTGACCTGAAGCAAAATTTTGGATTTAAGGAAAGGGACATTATTTTTCTAAAAAATTTTTAGAAAGAAACAGTGGAGTGTAAACAGTAAATCAATATTAGATTTTAAGTAAACAAAACAATCAATTGACAAAAATATAATTTTGAGAAACTAATAATTGTTTTGCCTATAAATGAATATATATACAGTTTAAATATCATAAAGTTAACTAGAACAACCAATTCATTAAATAGTATTTTGATAATAAAACAATGTATGCTTTTTTTATTTTGATATATAATTACAAAATAATTAAAGACTTTTTATTCGCAAAGTAGGAAAAATCATTGCTAATGGGTTTGCAAATATATAACTGAAGTTATTGTATAGGAGAAATAAATAAAATTGAACTACTTGAAAATATTTTTTTATATTACAGTTAACTATATTGTTTGTTTTGTTTAAAAAAAATCAACTTTCTTTGAAAGATACCATTTTAAATTGAAGGATTACAATTTAGTCTTGAAAATAACATTGAATTCATGTGTCTCAATTTAAAATAGAGTAATTATACAGTATGTTAACATGAAAGTGTGGTGCATGCATTTATAAAAATACCTACCAAAAAACTTATTCCCTGAGCTCCAAATCAGATACTTCCATAACTTGGACATGGAACATTATATTATCAGATTAAATTTCTTATTTTGTAAAGACATAAGTGGCATTATTTTCATAAAAGAATCCTTAAAGCTCACAAAAGTGAAAGGGGATTTGTTTCACGGATAATTTGAGAAAAGAAAGAATTAAATATGTGGACTAAAAAATGGCTCCCTATAGTATTATCACGGGCCCATGGACAGTAGTTATTTTTAATAAAATATTTTCAAAAATAGCCCACTTTAGTAAGACAGATTTATATTAGTAGAATATAACACAAATCTACACAAGCATATTTTAAAAATAGAATCTGGCTAATATTTTATGGAGTTTAATCGCGAATCCTCTATCGGTCCTCCTAAAAACTACTCGATACACCCTGTCACTAAATCGACTTTTGCTTTTATATCACCGATTGCACGTTTTTAGTCACAGAAACAAACTGTAAAGTAATGGTGAACGCGCAATTAACTTCACTGATTGTATATTACCACTTTTTAATGTTTAAACATGTTTTTTTCAAAAATACTTGGCGATTAACTTCGGAAGTACACAATTGACTTTATTCGGCCTTGCCAGACGGGGCGCCACTGGCGCTGTCATTCTAACGATTTTGCGCAGAACCGGACTCTTTGCGCTTCTTCAAACTCCAGTGACAGAGCTGGATTTATTTATTGGGTTTATCGCTTTAGATAATTATTGTTAATAGAATAAATATAACACCCTTATTATTAAAGTTACTCATAGAAACTCATTTTGCTTATTTTCTAATAAAGATTTTTCTACATAATTAAAGTATTCAAAATAATTCATGCTAACAGAATTTTTTTGTGTAAAAACAGTGTTTAATAATTAAACAAAAATAAAAGAAATAAATAAGGCGTTGTGATTTTCAATTCCGTTAAATGTTATCATTCATGCCAAGTATAAAATACAACATTAAATCCTGTCGAAATGATGTTTTCTTGAAACAACTTTAAGCACTGGTTATGGTTTATTAAGCAAGAAACTTGGATTCTCATTTATAATTTAAATTTGAGTTTTAATAATATTTTTGACAAAGTTGAGTAATAAGTGTTGCCTACCTACTGTTAGTCTGCTGATTGATTTTGTAAGTTTAAAGTTGGCAAAATGTGTATCACGGTCCGCTCAGCTAGATGATATCTAGTACAATTTTGTATATAAGTATTTAGTAGCAAAGCGATAATATGAATGGATAGAACAAAAATAGTTTTAAGAAATAAAAAAAAACAATAATTTATTAAAATAACCTACATAAGTGTTCGTCTCTTAGGAGAAAAAAATTAATTGGAAAATCTTTTGCATCAAAAATATCTTGACATTAGGTTCCTTTTATATCATAATTATTTCACATATTATGTGAAAAAGTTCATAAAGTTAAATTCTATTAAAAAGTGTTTTGTAAAACAGACAAAATATATTTCTTTAAATCTATTACACCTGAACAGAGCACATCTATTGCGTATTATTTCTTTTGTTGGTGACACTGATTTCTGCTCCACATCTCTAATCGCCATTTTGTTCATGTTAGTGGATAGAAATTTGCGAAGGTAATATTATTAATTTTATTTTATAAATGATTGGTTTTACGATTTTCATAAATGTCTCATTGTTGAAATAACTAAAACTATGTTTTTATCGACTTTTATCAAATTCAGGAAGTATTAAATTAATCTTTGGCTAACGAGTTTTTACGTAATACCAAGTTTTACATTATCTTTATTTTTTAATAAGTTAATTATGATTTAGTGATATCTCTTATTGAGAATATATTTTTTTTCTATAAGTATTTCTACCTTCCCCGTTCCTTTTTAGTACTCTCAAACTTTTCAATATTATGTCATCGATCTAGCGCGGCTGTATGGTGACCCTCATGTAATATTTACAATATTATTTGTTTCAGTTATAAAAAAGATAAATTTAAAAACAAAATACTGAATATGTAGTATTGCATTGTTATATAGTTAGCTTAAGTTTATTTTTGTTTTAGAAATTGTAATGGCGTCATCCTTGATTGCCCTAACCGCTAGGGCAATTAAACATGTTCCAAAAAGACCTATTCAAATTGCTTCCATGAGCAGTTATCCACGTACTCTTATTGGTAAGAGAGAAATTGTAGGTTTTGGTTTCAACGGTGAATCAAATTATGTAGATAGAGCTGATTTCCCTATGCCAGCCATTAGGTGGAGAGAACCTACTCCAGATGTACAAGTAAGTCAATCAATTATTTCTAGAGTACATTAATATTAGAAAATAAATTAAATAATTACCAATTCATGTTTTCTTCAGGCTCTGAGAGAGAAAGAAAAGGGCGACTGGAGTAAGCTGTCAGTGGAAGAAAAGAAAGCATTGTACAGAGCATCTTATTGCCAGACTTTTGCAGAATTTAAAGCACCCACTGGAGAGTGGAAGTCTGTTATTGGTTTAGGATTACTGATTATGTCATCAGCCTTTTGGATCTTCTACTTCTTCAAAATGTTTGGTAAGAAAGAACAGTTTCTTTTTTTATAGCTTGTGATTTTGTTTAAATTATATGTGTGCTTATTGAAAAACTCGTAAGATTTCTGTAATATGATCTCAGGTTGTCAGATTTAATTTCAACAATTCAAAAAAATTTGTTTCTGGTAAGCGGTACAACAATAGTTTTTATACCAGGGTCTTTATTAATTAAAATACCAGTTTATTGGCTTTTATTATAATTTTTTTTAATTTAAACTATTTTTTTAGTATACAGCCCACTTCCTATAACCTTTAACAAAGAGTACAGAGAGGCCCAATTCAGGCGTATAATAGACCTACAGGTCAACCCTGTACAAGGTGCTGCATCCAAATGGGATTATGAAAAGGATGATTGGAAAAAATAAATAATTTTAAATTTTAAAAAACTTTATAGAAGGAATTTCGGTGTTTGACAGCCACTGGTGTTCCTTAACTAATAAATAATATAGTGAATTACTGTTAGAATATTATTTTATACCTTATACCATGTGATGATACTATGTTTTTAAGTTATAGTGTTGATTGGACAATGCAAAGTATTAATAAAGATTTTTTTGTTATACAATTTTTTTCTGTATACATATATAAGTAAATGTTTATTTGTCCAAAAGCCTGGCTACTTCAAACTTGGCACAACTATTGTATATCGGGGTTCAAATAATTGGTAAAAGTAACCATCAACACTTCAGAGGTTCATTGCGATAGAGTTTTTGACTAAAAACAATATTCTAAAATAAAATTTGTCATACGTTTCTAGCAAGGTACAACCATTTAATTTTTTTCGGATTTTTAAGTGGTATAAGGGACTGAGCGGCTGAAAAAAATTCTGGTGTAAGAGAAAAAAACTAAACAAAAAAAATCGGTATTTAGACCCCTTAGCAGCTGGGAGGGCTGGCCGTGACCAGCGCATTTTTTTTAAACCCCAAAAGGATTTGCGATGGGTGGTATTTTAGCGACCTTAACCAAAGAAAGTACCTTTTATATAAAGGGTGTTCCTTAAGTAATTGTACATAGAAATATGGTAGATTCCTCACTTTAAAATATTACGATTTGAACTTGCTTTAATAAAATGTTGCTAATAAGGAATTACAGACTGTTAAAGGTTAAATTTTAAGATTTATTTTTTGCAATAACTAGCGTTTTTGGATATGTATACATAAAAATTTGGAACTGGGGGTTTTTGGGTACGAGAAATCATAATCTGGTACCTACTTCGATGCGAAAACTGAAGTCAGATTCAGGAGGTCATTTTACATAAGAATCAGTAAGAATGGTGTCAGGACAAGAAAAATTTTTTTTTGCCGACCAGTTTAATCATGCAGCTGATCCCTAAAATGCGATTATCTCGTAAACCGTTAAGTTTTAAGGTTAATAACAAGTATGCTTTTTTTCTACTAAAATAACGTGGATTTAATATTATTTTACAAAAATAGCGCTAACTTAAAGAACAAAAAAGTTTATCGCACATTTATGCCACAAATGTGGCCTAATTAGCGCCCTCTACAAATTACGTCGAAGTAGGTACCAGATTATGATTTCTCGTGCCCAAAAAATAAATCTTAAAATGGAACCTTTAACACCCTGTACATTCCTTATTAGCAACATTTTATTAGAGCAAGTTGGTTCAAATCATATTATTTTAAAATGAGGAATCTACCATACTTCTACGTACAATTATTTAAGGACCACCCTGAAGATGGCTTCAAAAGTGAATCTGAAACGTCGAGATTTTTACAATCTAAAACGCGGTTCTTCCCGGAAACCTATAAACTTTCATATATATTGTCTCAATATTTTTTTTCTTTTATTTTACCTCGCTTACCCCTAATTTTACTACGACATATTTTATTTGGGTCCGTGCAAATGCAAACACTGTGAAATGACCAAAATATAATTAAACACAAATACTTTATTAAACAAAAAATTATATATTCTATCAAACAATTAAAATGAACCAAAATATGATAGGGAAAATATTAGAAAACAGTATTTACTGAAATTAGAATGTTGAGATTTACTTATATAATAAAAAAAAACAACAACTTCTGCTAATATCTACTTCACCTCTTATACTCTTTCTTATTTGAACTCTTCTACTCGTTCTTACTCAACCTCTTATGCTCTAACTTGTTCCACCTTTTCTACTTGTTCTTCCACCTCTTCTGCTAGTATTTATTTTGTTTTTTATTTAAAACTTTGAATTGTCAACTTGGCTTTAAATCTTTTCTATGTAATTATTTTAATTCTCCGACTCCTTTAACAACCCCCCCAAAATTTTTTATCCTTCAAACTTCCTTGTTTCCCTAGCGATCCCTCTTTCCTTTTTTTCTATAGCCACAATATATATAAAAAAAAACAAAAATTGGTACAATGTATATTTAAAATATATGCAACAGAATCATTTAAAACATAACAAATAACATAATTATTGCATTAAAAAAATTTGTGCTTTTCAAAAGCAGTAACGTTGTTTTTAGGCACTACTAAAGTTATACATTTTTTTACCATCATATTCTTCATCCAATTGTAAATAATACAGAACAAAATTCTGTATTTGGTATACATCAATACTAAAGGATCAAACCTTTAAATAGAAAAAAATAATAATAAAATAGTTACTTCTGGTCACTCACTTCTTGTGTCTATTTAAACAGGTTTATTTGTTAAATTTTGCCCCATTTATAGATCTCAAGAAACCGGGGTGGTAATTGTGTTCCATTCTATACAGAGAAATTTTTAAAAGACAAAATACATTGATCCTGTAGGAACAATACTATTTTAAATTAGTTATAAATGTTTTACTATTTTAAAACATCTTCACTAAATGTGAATAAAAACAATTTATGGATGCAACACCACCAGAAGTCACGGTTGTTGTGTGAAAATAAATATCTGTTAAAATAACAGAAAACGTAACATTTGCAAGGAGTTTCAAAACGTAACAAATTACATCCAAGTACAAAATTTTTAATTTCCGCCATTGCATTGACCTGTGTATAAAACAACGATTTATAAGGGGGTTGTCTCTTGGATATAGGAACAAACATTTAGGCAATAATTTTTCAATAGTAAATCGAAACTTAATACCTTAAATATACCCAAAGAGTTTTTTTATTTTTATCTTACTGTTTTAATTATATTTTTCATTGATAAATCGAGCGAGCCGAATATTTGTTAGTCTCATTCTGAAACTCCTTGTTATAATACAATTTAAGAGAAACAAATTATAAAAGAATTAATTATAAAACATTTTCATGTTTTACAAATGTATGTCTTTAATGAACATTTATGTACATTTACACTCATTTATTTTTTAGATAATTAACACATATTAACCTGACGTTAAAAAAACGACTGAACTTGCCGATTACCAATTTGGTAATTTTTTATCAGTGTTTTTTCTATTTATGCTTAAATTAGACAACCTTACAATTTGACTAAAATCAATCATCAGCGGGTTAGTCACGGATCGTTATAATCGACGCTCTGCTTTTACCCACCCCTATCCACTTGACTGAAAAAGAAAAAAATATTTTAAATATTTGTATATTATTATTAGGTATTTTTTATAATTTTACTACCCTTAACAGACAACAAACATCACAATTTGTAAATTTCTTGACGAAAATAATTACAAAGTGAATTGAAAAACCACCGCATTTATATTAAAATAAAAAAAAAACAGATAGGGGACGACCAAGGGACAGAGTCGATAGAATATCAGTGGAGGATATTTTCAATAAAATCTTATCATTACCAAATAAATTAAGCAGCGGTCCAGATGGAATCTCTGATTATTTTCTTAAGAAATGTATTTACTCCCTAACAAATCCGATCCAGCTTCTCTTTAAGTCATCACTGGAATCGACAGTTTTTCCAGCTTTATGGAAACATACTTACATCTGTCCAACTTTTAAATCTGGTAATAAACAGGATATAAAAAATTGTCGTAGTGTATGTAATCAGTCCTCTATAGGAGCTCATTGTTCACCTTTGTTATTGAACATATTTGTTAACAATATTTCAGAATGTTTTAAAAACTGTGATTTCCTAATGTTTGCAGATGATTTAAAGCTATATAAATCTATAGATTCAAAGGATGATGAAATACTAATTCAAGAAGACTTAGACCGTCTAAGTGTGAAAATAATAGTTTATATTTAAATAACCTGACCTAAATTCAATTAATCGCAAATTTGGAACATTTTCTAACCTTCCTGAGACCCAGTGGACCCCAGTCTTTACATTTTTATTTGTATTTTAATTTAAAGTTATTATTTTACTAAATCCATTAAAGAATTTTTTTTTTCAAACTGTTTTGAGAAATATAGCAATATATAGTTTAGAGAAGGAAGGAGTACAGTAATTTAATTTGTAGAAGTAGTACAGGTTTAAGAGGTAGAAATTTTATTTTTAACTCATCCTTCAATACTTATTTGTAGTTAAAATGAAAATTTTAATACATTTGATCGGCCTAATAAAAGATTTCGTTTGATTTAATCATGTTTCCATGGTTTTTACTGTAATAAACCTGTTCTTTTAACAGATAAGTCGACTTTATTTATTCATAGCCGTATCGTATGTATTTTAATTGATTTGGAATTTTGTATTAATATATATTTCAAAATGTGTTAGAATTAGGTTGGCAACAAATATTTGATGTCAATAAAATATCTAGAAGAAGAGTTGTCAGTTGTCAAGTAGTTGTAATGGTTAATTGTAATAAACACGTGTTAAGAAATAATAAAATAAAGTTTGTAAAATACTCTATGTCTTTTGCTCTTTGTGGATACAAAACTAAGTTTACAACAGGTTATGGGCCCAGTGCCATAAGGGGAAAAGCATAGAAACCGGTGGTAAAGCCGAAAAGTCAGAAAAGGCGGTAAAGCCAATAAAACAGAAAAGGCGGTAAAGCAAATAAAATATAAAAGGCCGTAAAGCTCAAGAAAAATAGATTATAAATAAAATGGAAAGTGTGTTACTTAACAATACTGGATCTAATTCCAATAATCTAAAGTTGGAAGGAATTTCAAATTGGTCGACATGGAAATTTCAATTAAGGGTTATGTTGAAAGCCCTAGAAGTATATACTACAGTTGATGGTTCCTTGCCAAAACCAGAAGAAGCATCAGAAATTGACAAATGGAATAAAAAAGATGCCAAGGCTCAAAGTGTAATAGTTACAAGGCTATCAGAAAAAGTAATGTTGCAAGTAATGACCTGCGAATCTGCAAAGGCGATTTGGGATAAATTGCATACAATATATGAACAAACATCAGAAACTTCTCTGCATTTATTACAACAAAAATTCTTTGCAATGCAGTATAAGGAAAACGAAGATATAGCCACATTTTTGGCAAAAATCGAAGAAAATGTCTGTCAGATAAAGCAGCTAAAAGGTGAAGTACCCGAAAAGATGGTTTTGACAAAAATTTTAACAGCATTGCCTGAAAAATATAAACATTTTGTGTCTGCCTGGGAGTCAGTACCCTCAGATAAGCAAGAGTTATCTGAGTTAACGGCCAGGCTACTTATCGAAGAGCAGAGAGTAAATTATAGACAAGAAGAAGTTACAGCACTAATTGCACAACAAAACAGAAACTGTCTTAAGTGTGATGCATTAGTTGCTCAAGAAAATATCAGAAAGTGTTTTACATGTAACAAAGTAGGACACTTAAAAAAAGACTGTTACAGGGATAAATATTGTGAAAATTGCAAAAAAAGAGGACATTTAAGAAAGAACTGTTGGTTTTTAAATAAAGAGGGTCAAAATAGCACACAAGGACCCAGTAATGCATTTACTGCAATAAGCACTGCATTTTATGGCAAAAGTGTAATCCAAGATTGGATAGTTGATAGTGGGGCATCCGAACATATGTGTCATGACAAACATAGTTTTTTTAAGTATGATGAACTGTTACAGTGCAAAAATATTGTTATAGGTGATGGAACCATAATTGAAGCAGTGGGTATTGGAAACATTAAACTACAAGCCTTTAATGGACAAAAGTGGATTGAGACAATATTAAATAATGTTTTGCATGTGCCCAAAATGACAGCAAACTTATTTTCTGTTAGTGCCGCTACAAATAGAGGCTATAATATAAACATGAACTATGAACAATGTAAGTTCTTGAAAAATGATATAGTATGCGCTATTGCAAAAAGATATAATAAAATTTATAAAATGGTAGTCAAATGTGATGATGAAATCATATATGCCAATGTTGGGAGTACATGTGACAAATTAACTGAATGGCATCGCAAAATGGTACACCAAAATATAGATCAGATTAAAAACATATTGAAAAGAAGCAATATAAATTTTGAAAATGGTGAAAGTTCCATGTGCATCCCTTGCATTAAAGGCAAACAGCACAAACAAAGTTTCGAATTAAGTGAATCAAAAACTGAAAAACCAGGACAATTAATTCATATGGACGTGTGTGGCCCAATGGAAACAAGCTCATTGGGAGGAGCTAAATATTTTTTATTAATAAAAGATGACTTCTCAGGATTCAGATCAATATTCTTCTTAAAACATAAATTTGAAGTTGAAAATAAAATTCATGAATTTGTGATGAGAACCCAAGTTAATCCTGGCCATGTAATTCAAATAATGAGGAGTGACAATGGGACTGAGTTTGTGAACAATAAAGTAAGAAAAATTATGATTGACAACGGAATCCAACATCAGACGACTGTAGTCTATACACCGCAACAGAATGGCCGAGCAGAGAGGGAGATGCGCACAATTGTAGAAGCTGCGAGAACAATGATCCTAGAAAACAATTTTAACAAAAATCTTTGGGCTGAAGCTGTAAATACGGCAGTCTATGTATTAAATAGGACTGGCCGAAGCAGGATAAGAGGGAAAACACCATTTGAAATTTGGTTCAACACAGACCTTTTCAATATAGAAAAATTAAAAATTTTTGGATCTGAAGTAGCGGTACATATACCAGATGAAAAGAGGAAGAAGTGGGACCCTAAGTCTGAGCTGGGTATATTTGTTGGCTATGGACAAGACACTAAAGGATATAGAATATATTATCCCAATAAACACACAGTAGAAATTAGGAAAGATGTCATATTTATTAATAAAAATGTTCAAAAACAGAAAACTAGTATATTACAAGAAAATAATGTTACTTTGACTGAAGAATATCCTGAAAATGAACCCATGGTTGAAGAAGAAGAAAATGAAATAAGTGAACAATGGACAAATGATACAGAAGTGAATCAAGAAGAAATGGACCACATAAATGAATTGAGAAATAACGAAAACATTGAAATTATAAATGAAACTGAGAATATAAGAAATAGAAATAGAAGACAGCCAAAATGGCTTGATGATTTTGAAACAAATTTGTTATGTATCAACAATGAACCAAGTACATACCAAGAAGCAATGGAAGCTCAAGACAAAGAAAACTGGCTGGAAGCTATAGAAAAAGAAACACAAACATTAACTGAGAACAATACATGGACTGAAGTAACTGAAGTGCCAGTAGATGCTCAGATTGTAAGTAGTAAGTGGGTGTTTAAAATTAAAGAAAATCTCAATGGCGAGAAACAATTCAAGGCTCGTCTAGTAGCAAGAGGATTTGAACAAGTGGATTGTGATCCTGAAATATATGCCCCAGTGGCAAGGTTAACCACCTTTAGATTGTTTATGGTAATGGCAAATAAGATGAGGCTACCTGTTCATCAGTTGGATATTACAGGTGCTTTTCTATATGGTGACATAAAAGAAACCATCTATATGAAATTACCTTGTGGAACTTATTGTAAGTTAAATCACTCTATATATGGTCTAAAAAAATCGCCAATGTATTGGAATGAAAAATTTGATTCATTTATGATAACAGAAAATTTTATTAGGTCAAAAAATGATTTATGTCTATATAGCTATCACAAAGATAACAACATGTTGTATCTTCTAATTTATGTGGATGATTTGCTTATCTTTGGCTCGAAAATTGATGATGTTGAAAATTTTAAAGTAAAGTTAAATAACAATTTTAAAACTAAATATCTTGGTTTAGCTAGCAATTATTTAGGTATCAGTATAAAACAAGATGTTATTAAAGGAATAACAATTATAAATCAAAAGAAGTACTTAGAAAATGTTTTAAAAAAATTTAATATGTCAGATTGTAAAGGGGTAGATACTCCAATGGAACATAACTTCAACTTTGAATGTTTAAATATAAAAGAATCCGAAAGTAAGCAAATAGAAAAACAATGCAGACAATTAATAGGTAGTTTACTTTATGCTGTTTCAGGAACTAGACCTGATTTATGTGTATCAGTAATATTTTTAAGTCGATATCAACATTGTGCAAGTATAAATCTATATAAATATCTTAAGCGAATTTTGCGTTATGTAAAAAGTACTTTGGATTTATCTCTTATCTATGATTGTAATTCAGATTCTGAACTGAAAGGTTTTGTAGATGCCGATTGGGCAAGCGACACAAGGGACCGTAAATCAACTTCAGGTTACATTTTAACATATGATTGTATAATATCATGGTATTCAAAAAAACAAATGACTGTAGCTTTGTCCTCGTGTGAGGCAGAATATATAGCTTTAAGTTTCGCCATAACAGAAGCCCTTTGGATAAAAAAACTAATATTAGATTTTAAGCTAAATTGTAATCATCCTATTTTGTTATATGAAGACAATCAGTCTGTAATTAAAATAACTCAAAAAAATGAGAACAACAAACGCTTAAACCATGTGGATGTTAAGTACAATTATATTTTAGATAGTATAAACGAAGGATTTGTTGAGTTAAGATATATACAAACATCAGATAATGTAGCCGATCTCTTTACAAAGCCTTTGAATAAGATATTATTTCAAAAATTTAGAAATTGTATTCTGAAGTAAAATAAGCTGTTTTGAAAAATTTTATTTTTGATAAAATATTTGTTGAGGGGGAATGTTAGAATTAGGTTGGCAACAAATATTTGATGTCAATAAAATATCTAGAAGAAGAGTTGTCAGTTGTCAAGTAGTTGTAATGGTTAATTGTAATAAACACGTGTTAAGAAATAATAAAATAAAGTTTGTAAAATACTCTATGTCTTTTGCTCTTTGTGGATACAAAACTAAGTTTACAACAAAATGACTTCATTCTAAAAATATTATCAGTCTTTAAATCCTTGAAGGCAGAATTACTCGTAATAGCAAAGCAACATAAAAACAAATTCAAAAAATATATTTCTCTATCTCTCTCTCTCTTCACTGGATTAAAACAAATTTCGCACATCAGGTAATTTAGATGTTGTATTGTTTTGAGAAACATAACCTTTTAATTGTTCAATGGGATTTAACTCTGCATGGAAAGGAGGCAATCTGAGAATTTCAATTCCTTTTTCTCGGGCCATTTCATCTCATCTATAATATATTTTTTGAAATTCATTTCGGAAGCTCATTGTGGTTTGTATTTTAATTTCTCTCTCTTTCCACTGGATTAAAACCACTTAGTTGTTAAAAAAGTTTTTTTTTTATTGACGTTTCGGCTTTCCAGATCGAAAGCCGTTATCAAAATGACATAAAATAAATAAATTTACTAGAAACAGAACACTTGATAATCTTGCAAAAATATGACATCAACATAGTATACATAGAATAAGATTTTGAGATTGAAGATGTCAAAATCTGTTTCAATCATATTTTTGTGACGTTTCTGGGAACGAATTTTTGAAAGGATAGCGCATTTGCATATTATAAGAGAATTTATACTTCGTCATAAATGAAGTTTTCTTATTAATATTATCATAAGAAAAAACCAGATAAAAACTTATGATACTATCCCGATATAGAGGGTATCCTTTTTGCAATTAACTCTTTTTGTAAAATAGGTATCCAAATTTTTGAAATATCAACCGAACAATTAGAAACACATTCGTTATTATTTAAGCATATCAATGCTGCTTCTTTAACTTTGCGGTTATAATTATTCGGTTCTTTTAATAATCTAGTTGAAAAATTCCATTGTATTTTATGACCAGAATCCCATGCGTGTTCACATATTTTGGATTTTTCGAATTGTTTATTTTTAATGTACGATTGGAAATTAAAAACACAAAAAATTGTATTTACAAAATTCCATGCGAATGTAATAAATTTTATATAGGAGAAACATCTAGACCTTTTCATATTAGACTTAATGAACACCAATCGTACATTAAAAATAAACAATTCGAAAAATCCAAAATATGTGAACACGCATGGGATTCTGGTCATAAAATACAATGGAATTTTTCAACTAGATTATTAAAAGAACCGAATAATTATAACCGCAAAGTTAAAGAAGCAGCATTGATATGCTTAAATAATAACGAATGTGTTTCTAATTGTTCGGTTGATATTTCAAAAATTTGGATACCTATTTTACAAAAAGAGTTAATTGCAAAAAGGATACCCTCTATATCGGGATAGTATCATAAGTTTTTATCTGGTTTTTTCTTATGATAATATTAATAAGAAAACTTCATTTATGACGAAGTATAAATTCTCTTATAATATGCAAATGCGCTATCCTTTCAAAAATTCGTTCCCAGAAACGTCACAAAAATATGATTGAAACAGATTTTGACATCTTCAATCTCAAAATCTTATTCTATGTATACTATGTTGATGTCATATTTTTGCAAGATTATCAAGTGTTCTGTTTCTAGTAAATTTATTTATTTTATGTCATTTTGATAACGGCTTTCGATCTGGAAAGCCGAAACGTCAATAAAAAAACTTTTTTAACAACTAAGTGGTTTTAATCCAGTGGAAAGAGAGAGATATTTTTTGAAATTCATTTCGGAAGCTCATAGTGGTTTGTATTTTAATTTCTCTCTCTCTCTCTTCACTGGATTAAAACCACTTAGTTGTTGAAAAAAGTTTTTAATTGACGTTATCAAAATGACATAACAAAATAAATAAATTTACTATAGAAACAGAACACTTGATAATCTTGCAAAAATATTTTTGTGACGTTTCTGGGAACGAATTTTGAAATATGATTGAAACAGATTTTGACATCTTCAATCTCAAAATCTATTCTAAGTGTACATGTTGATGTCGTATTTTTGCAAGATTATCAAGTGTTCTGTTTCTATAGTAAATTTATTTATTTTGTTAAGTCATTTTGATAACGACTTTCGATAGGAAAGCCGAAACGTCAATTAAAAACTTTTTTCAACAACTAAGTGGTTTTAATCCAGTGAAGAGAGAGAGAGAAATTAAAATACAAACCACTATGAGCTTCAGAAATAAATTTCAAAAAATATATTATAGATGAGATGAAATGGCCCGAGAAAAAGGAATTGAAATTCTCAGATTGCCTCCTTTCCATGCAGAGTTAAATCCCATTGAACAATTAAAAGGTTATGTTTCTCAAAACAATACAACATCTAAATTACCTGATGTGCGAAATTTGTTTTTGAAGGCATGTTTCAGATGTAAATGGAAAAAAGTGGAAAATTCATTTTGGAAAGTGGATATAGCAATGGAAAACTTAATAGACCCTATAATAATAAACCTCAGAAAAGACAATGGTAATGATACTAGTAGTTATAGTGAAGACAGTGACTTTTAAAGATAATTTTTGAACATTTTTTTAATCTTTGATTTTAGGTAAAGAAGTGTTTTAATGCCAAGAGAATAAAAAAACTTTATTGGTTTATTTTTATTTTGCAAAGTACGCCTATATAATGTCATGTTATATCCCCACTTTTACTCATATAGTTCATATGATAAATATGTAACAACAGTAAAGGATTTAGGAGCAGTTGCGTTTTGTTCAACACATACATAATATATACAAAATCTCTAGGCTTCATTCTTCGAAACTGTCTGAGATTATCTGTTTGGGCTTTAAGAACAGTTTTTTATGCTTTAGTAGAGTACACATCTATTGTGTGGTCTCATTTTACTACTTTGGAAAGAGTTCAGAACAAATTCATAAGATACTGTGCATATAAGTTGAACCACTGAAGATGAAGTTATTGAGTACAAGACGGGAAAACTGCGATTTGGTGTTCGTTTTTAAGCTAATAAATGGTTTAATTTCTTGCCCCGAACTTCTCCAAGGTATTAGTTTGAATGTTCCCGTCAGAAATTTGAGACAATCAAATTTATTCTATATTTCTTTTCACCATACAAATTATGGCATGCATTCGCCTATTGAGCGTACTTTAAAAATAATTAATAACAAAAGCATAGACATATTTGGTGGTTCGTTAGATATGTTCAGGAATCGGCTAAAGAGAGTTTAAGTTGTGATATTTTTATTTTAATGGTAGTGATTTTATTTGTTTAGTTTTATCTTAATTTAGTATATAAGTTGATTGATTGATTTTTACTTAAATGTTTACAAAATTTGTTGTAATAGGGTGTCCCGTATATTAATAAATAATAAAATAATAAGAATTGTGCAAGGAAGACTTATAGAGTATAGGAATTATAAACAAGCGCTAAGGAAAATATTTTGATAATTACCTGGTACATTCAAAAGTTCTTCAATTTTATTTACATAATTTTTCGCCTCTATAGGCAAATCTTTGAACTCCCTTACATCTTCTATATTTTTCTGCCAACCAGGCATGGTTAAATATTCGACCTAAAATTAGAGTTTTAAAATTAAGTTAATTAATAATTTTTTAAATTATTTATATTACCTCGACTTCGTTTAGGTCCGACGCAGTTGAAGGGAAGTATTCGATTTTCTTGCCCCTCAAGGTGTAACTTACGGCTAATTTAATTTCGGGTAAAGTGTCCAAAATATCTAGTTTGGTGAGGCACAGTGCGGTGTACCCGTTGATCATATTCGTGTATTCTAGAAGGACTACGTCTAACCAACCGCACCGCCGTTTTCGTTTCGTGGTTACTCCGATTTCACCGCCTCGGGACTGCATTAAATCTCCGATATCCTAAGACAGTAAAAAATAATGATAATAATAATGTACGCCCTTTCATATATGTTAAGTTTATAAAATTGAAAATTATAAATCAATTATAGCATATTGACAGGAGTTTACATTTTTCTTTTAACTTGATTAAATGATTATAAAAAATAATGTTTATCGAATGATCGCTTATTAAATCTGTGGCTTGGTACAAGAAGCGCATATGTCACTTTTTTGCGTTTTTAAGATAAATAAATAAAAAATAAGCCAAAGTACTAAATAAAAATATGCACTTCTTGTACCAAGCCACATGTTCTGGGTTTGTACAGACACTCTGTACATTGTCAACCCCGACTTTGAAGGAGACACCCTGTAGATGTCCCTGTTCCTGTTTAAGTGACATTGGACTTAAACAAGCATTTTGTTCAGTGGACTGTATATCTCTTTGAAGAAGACACCTTATAGATGTCCCTGGTATTGACGAAGATGGTTTAAAAAACACTCAACACTTTCCTGAACAGTGCATTAAATTTTAACAAAGAATAGTACAAACGTAACAATTTAGATTTATTACAATTATGATAAATGGTTCAAATTATTCTTATGAACCCAATCAAAAACTACTTTTGCATTGTTTTACGAAACCCGAAAAGTGTAAAATAAATTATGTTACATCGGTTTGTGCCGAAGGCACTTAATTTAAGACTGACTCTAAAACTTTTAAAAGAGATCACGGATGCGTGTTGCTATGCAGAAAAATGCATGTGTTTCTTTATGACGTAGTATCATTCGATTGTTTTCAGCCAATAATATTGTTTCTGAGATTCTTTTGATGTTAACTGTACATTTCTCAAACGTGTTTACTTCCGTATGTAGTGCGGATGAACCTTATTGTCTAACTGTATAGAGGCTAAAGGTTTTTATGTAGTATGATATAATAACGCGAAATTATGTTTTCGTACGGGGTAGTATGATATAATAACGAAGTTTTTAGTGTGGCTGATTGACAGCGCTTTAATACAAGGCCAAGAACACGTGGGCGTGCTATATTTATTTTATTTGAATAATTTAATTCCCTTTATTTATCAGGGAAGTAGATATAAATATGTACAAGTATATACATATATTGTTATGGTTTAAAAATGAGACAAAGTTATGGGAAGCTTGTTTTAAGGGAATTAAAGGAAAAATTATGTAAAGGAATCTTATAAAAAAGAGAAGTGACATGTTTTTTTAAAAGACGTTTCAATTTTGACATACCTAGTATTAGTAAAAAATCTTAGAATTGTCATTACTTTTTCAATTGGCGCCGCAATTAAATTAATTAATTCGTTAATTGCCTAAATTTTAATTCATAATTTAAAAAAAAACATGGATCTATGAGAAGATAGAAGATCAGAAGTCATGCAAATGTTGATTGCAATGAATCAAAATATACAAGTAATAAACAGAAATCAAGAAAAGATAAAAAAAATATGGAAAGAAATCAAGAAAAGATGGAAAGAAATAAGGAAGAGATAAAAACAGGTATTCGGATGGATATGATAGAATTGAAGAAAGATTTGAAAACTGATATAATGTATTTAGAAGAAACTATGAAAAAAGAAATAAGAAGTGTAGGAAATAGTTTAGAAGAAACCAGACAAGATTTAAGAAAAGATACAGATAAAAAATAGAAGAAACAAGAAAAGATAGTAAAAAAAGAAATGATTGCAAGAATAATAGAGGTAAAAGAATTACAGGGGCAGAAAAATAAGAAAGTAATAGAAACAGGGTTTATTGAAGAAATATATCAAATAAAAGAGGATGGAATGAAGAATAAGAAAAGTGTTAAAAATCCTTAAAAGAAGAAATTTTAAAGAATAAAATCAGGAGGAAAGAAATTAATGAAATTTCACAAATAAAATTAAAAGAAATTATCACAGATGGAAGATTAAATTAAAAAATATTTTTATAGGGATCTTAAGAACATAGAAAACAAAATTGGTAAAATGGAAGATAAAATAAATAATATTAAAGAAGATTTGGGAAATATTAAATATGAAATGATTAAAAACAAAGAAGATTTGGGGAATATGATGAAAAAAGAAATGAAAGTAAAAGAAACTTTGAACAAATTAAATAAAGAAGAGATAAAGAAAATAGTAAAAATATCCAAATATTGGAAGAAAATTTAAATGAAGACATAAAAATGAATTTTGAAATAGCAGATGAAGAGAATTTAAGAATACGAAAAGAAATCAAAGAAAAATACAAGATATTAGTGGGAAAAATAGAAATTAAAATTTGGTTTTCTTATTTCTTTTCAAGATAAAAATAAATTAAGAAAACAAATTTTGGGAATGTTGTTATGGTTTAAAAAATGAGAAAGTTATAGGAAGCTTGTTTTAAGTGAATTAAAGGGAAAATTATGTAAAAGAGTCTTAAAAAAAAGAGAAGTGACATGTTCGTTTATGAGATGTTTTGTTTTAAGATTAAAAGGTGTCAAATGTGACAAAAATTTTTAGAAAGTTGCTTGAAAACACCACGAGTCCGAAGGACGAGTGGTGTTTTCTTCAAGCTCCGTTGAGTTAGGAAATAAGAGACAGACTTATGAGATAAATTCAATCACGAGTGGAATTTTATTAGACTATTTCACAAAGTAAAAGGTAAAAAATCTGAAATTCGGTAGAATTAGAGGAAATTAGCAGAAAAGGCAAGAAGTTGATCGGAAACACTAATAAAGTTTAATAAACAGGAACCATTGACATCGAACAAAATACATATTGAATTAAATCAGCATTAAGATAACGTACTAAAATATTTCTCAGTTATAATTATAAATGGTGCAGTTATTATATACAATGCTTTGAGCTTGATTATTTGAACACCCGCTTGTACTTACGACACATTTGTTGTAATCAGAACCATTCATTTTTATCGTGTTGAAGTCCTTTAATATAACAGCTAGTGTCTCGACAGGCGTTGCTCATTTTTAGCGTGGTTATTTATATTTGACGTTTAACTGTCACATACATAAATCTGAAAACACCAAACTTGATAGGCCAATAAGAGTCAAGTTTAGTATTATCGATAATCCAAACTCGACTGGAGCTCCTGATTGGTTCATTTTACAAGTTCGTGAAATAGTCATTACCATTTCAATATATCATTAATAATAAATTAAATTTTCAATTATAATATTATGATTATAAGCGTAGGATATTCATATTATATTTTGACATATGCACTTCTTGTACCAAGCAACAGAAATATAAGAATATAAAAGTATATGTAAGAAAAATCAAAATAAACGATTTTTTCATACACTATCTCACGGACGCTGTGAATTTTTAACTCGCAAATGACCATGAGCGTGCTTAATGTTTTTATTTTAAATTTGTTCGATTTGATTAGTTAAATATGTTGGACGTTTTCCAAAGATGCCTTGAAAACATATAAAAATAACCAAAATGTCAAAAAAAACTTCGTTTTTTGTCGGAAATGATACGCCCCCCAATCTTAGCAAATTGGCACGAGCAGCTTTTGAAGGAGCTTGTAGGAAGGCAACCAGGATAACCCTATTATTAGAAAAAAAATCTTACGTCATGTAACTCCGTTGGAAAAGGTCCATCCCCAACCCTTGTTGTGTAAGCCTTGACTACGCCAATGACGTCTCCTATTCTATGGGGAGAAATTCCTAAACCGGTACACACACCGCCAACGCTGCAATTTGATGACGTCACATACGGGTAAGTACCTAAAAAAAGTTACTGTAAGTTGGTGATTATTAATCAATTTATAATTTTCAAAAAATGTGTGCGTTAAGGGGTTAACATTTTAGGTGTCAAATTATCCAGAAATCCGAACTTCTAAAGATATTTTTCTATATTTAGTAACGGTGTATGTAATGAAAAAAAAAGTTTGTAAAGTTTAAAAACAATTTTTTTAATAATCCCTGTGTATCTTTGTCCAAATTGTACCGTTATTTAAAAAATTCTAAAGATTTTATTTTCATTTATTTTTTTCTGGGAAATTTTTAAGCTAAAAAAACTAAATCTGATGACGTTGTTTATTAGGGAGAAATTAAAATAAAATATTACACATAGGTACAATCAAAATGATTTATTTATTTTATTTATTTATTTATTTATTATGTGCAATATTTTAGTTAAGGCTCTATGACGACAATATAACAATAATTAAAACATTTTATGGTTTCCTTTGAACGATTTATAATAGATAAGCTATAACAAAATGATCTGTTTAATAATTTAATATACTTGTATATATAAACATATCTTATAAATGATTATGATTTTTTTATATGGTATCAAACGCCAAATTTTATTTTATTTATAAAATTATCGTGTCGTATCCATTGACCCCATAACACCCACAAAAAATTTTGCGCATTAGCTGAACGTATTTTTTTATTTCTTATTAAATTATCATTTTGCAATTTTTTATTACAACTAAAAAATATTTGCATATTTAAAAATGCTCCAAAATATTCAATTAATCGCAAATTTTGAACATTTTTTAACCTTCCTGTGGCCAAGTGGAGTCCAAATGGACCCCAGTCTTTACATTTTTATTTGTATTTTAAGTTAAAGTTATTATTTTACTAAATTCATTAAAGATTTTTTTTTTTCAAACTGTTTTAAGAAATATAGCAATAAACCAGTTGAGAAGTATGTTCTAGCATTGGCATTGCTCATCAAAAGGTCGCTGTTTTTTGTGTCCCAGGGCTAACATAGCAAAATGAGATCAAAATGTTCCATCTGCAAAAAATTTACATGCAGCAAACATTCCGAAAAGAAAATTGTGTGTCAAATGTGAAAAATAATTAACATTTGTGAGTATCTTTGTTTTTAATAAATAAATGTAAAGATTAAATATTTTTTGATAACTAATACCTACAACCCTTTTTAACCTGACCAACATTTAGAAAAAACAATAAGAAAAAGAAGAAAAAATAAAATAGTGATATAAAATGCTAAAAAAAATTGGGGTCCGTTTGGACTATTTTTCTTTCAAATTTCACTTGGCCCCAGGAAGGTTAATAATAATAATTCATTAATGACGTTTTAAGAAACTTATTTTGCATTGTTATTAAACTTACCAAAATCGATGTCCAACATGGCTGCATTAGCACCTTCTACTAGAACTTTTTTTCCAGTTCGTATCGATTTATCCAAATAAGATACAGTGTCCCTTACAAGAGGCCTGATCCGTTCAGCGTATTCTTTGTACCTCTGCAATTCCGAATTGACATCAACTTTCAATGAAGGAAACATCCTTTGGTACATGTTGACCAATTCTTGAAATCTAAAAAAATTGCAAGAAATATACCACGCCTCCTAAAATTATTACTTATTAAGAGATGAAAAAGCTACATTATTATAGCTTCACTTACTTTTTGGTAAATTGGGAAAAATTTCCTAAAAGATCCCCCACTCTTATACCATTTCTTGTTGCCTTCGAAGAATAAGTTGGACCTATCCCTTTTTTAGTGGTACCCAATCCTTGCCCTTTTTGATTGTTTTCCTGTTCTTGCAAACCGTCTACTTGTTGATGGAAATCGAAAACGAGATGAGCACGGTCTGATATAATCAAACGTTCCATCCAATTTTTTAGGCCCTTTTTTTCGTTCTTTTCGATTTCGTCAAACATACCCGGTAAGTGTATGACGACCCCATTTCCTATAAACCGTTTAATTTTTTACTTACTGGAAAGCTGTAATCTTGAAAAAATAAAAAATTGGGTGACTAACACAAAATCACCAGAACATTGTTACAACGACATGTAAACCAGGGCCAAACAGATTCTAAATAGCCGAATTAGTGATAAATTCTTAGCAGTATGTGGGTGGTTGGAAAATTTAGGGTAAATTATAAATAAAGAAAAATCAAGACGACTGAGTTGAAGTTTTGGAAGGGGGTGGGGATTAAATTTTGTTCCCCCACCTATTTTTGATATAGTGTTTTTTGACAACGAAGTTTATGCCTATAAGCGGAGTAAGAATTTATCCATAGACTTTAGTTTTATATAAATATACTCCTAACAAATCAGCAATTTAAATAATTTTATAAACAGAATGTTCTTTTATCAAGAATATTGTCTCAGGATTATGTATTAATTATGTATATAAGATTATTATAATAACCAAGTTGGAAAACTTCTGCGACAATGATTGATTGCAGAATAAGTTCAGTGTTCCAAATATAACAATATTTTAAAATTTTGTGTAAAACAAAGTTCAACTAATATCATTTAAACTGTATAATGTCTACACCCCAATAGTTTATCAATATTATTGACCTGTAACTTCAAATACAGGACAGAGAATTATTTATCAAAAAAATATTTCAATATTTTTTTAACATATATATACAATATACAAACAAATAATAATAGTACGGAGTGGATAATATCCTGTTTACTGAAAAAAGATTATGTTTCGAGAATAAATAACGTTGCTTATCTGAAATACTTTTCTAAAGTAATCAGGAATTATTTGTGCAATTTCCTTTTTCTCTATAGGCGTTTTTTAAAGTTGATATTATGAATTAGGCAATAACAAACTATTTTTCGTTCTCGAAAATTATGGGCGACCACTAAAAATTAATTAGTAATGTGTAACTATGTACAATTTTATGAGATTGTACAGAACAATGATGAGTTAACTATGTTTACAAATTTTTCTAGTGGAGTAGAAGCCCATTTGGACCATAAACGAAGTTACACAACATGGTACTCTATTTTTTTCTATCAAAATAAAAAATGCCAGTGCATATTCAATAAGATTAAAAAAACATAAAAAGAGGGTTAAATTTATACTTACATACTTACTATTTAATTTTTTTTATTCCTATTGGTTGGACAGGGACAGGAACAAATATTCAGGAAAAGGACAAAGGACTTTTGGAGATTTTCAGGCAGTACTTTAGGAAATTCTATAAAAAAAAGTCGTTTTATTAATAAACTTACCTATGATTGATTTAGAGTTGGGATGAATAATTCCGCTGGGTAAGAGGTGGAAATCATACTCAACTCCATCAATCACGACAGTGTGACCAGCATTGTTACCACCCTGTAAATAAAAATTAATATTGTTGCAAATAGTAGTTGGTAGGTTTATGTTAGTCTGAATAAAAAAATATTTAATTATTTCGTCGGTATATTTAATAAACGTGTTAACCTACAAAATAATTTTAAAAGTTTGTACACTTAAATTTAAAAATTATTTTATACTCTCTGTATGATTTTTAACGAATATTACAAAATGAAAAAATGTTGCTAAATAATGTACTTTATTTACTATTACAAAATTATAAATAAAATACTAATTTAATTTTTAAACCAATATGAAATAAAATTATGAAATAATCAACCAAAAATACAAACTCAGTTCATTTATTTGAAGTCAAACACCTTGTATTCCATCTCTAATGAAATGGAAACCATTTCTTAATCAAATTACAGGAAGTTTATATAAAAAAAACCGCACCCTAAGCATAAAATGTAAAAAGGCGAATTTGTAGAAATTGTCATATTGCAAATTTACATGGTATTGCAAAACAACAGGTCAATTTTAATTTTGAAGGTAACCTGTGTGCTCTACAAAAGCAATCAATTGGCAAGTTGTTAAATAGACAATTCTTTTACTTCTTTTAAATTGTTATTATTATTATTATAAAATTGACTATGTGGCCAATTTGGGTTTTATGATGAGAACAACATAGAATTAAAAGTTTTTAACTAAATAAAATGGATCCTGTTGAAAAAAAGTCGCGGACATTTTTATTTACCAACAATTTATTATTAAAAAAATATTTTAACAAAGATGTGCATTAAATACATCAGTTTTATTAAAAAATAAGTCAGAAAGCTGAATTATATGTAAACAAACGTTTTCAAAACAAAGGTTAATTGTCTGTTAAATGTTAGTAAATGTTGCAATATTAATAATTGTATTGTAGGCACTTAAATGATTAAAAATTCAGACACTTCTAAATACTTATTGAATAATGCAACCAAATGTATCAAATACACTTGGGTTTTTATTGTTATATAACAAATTTAGATCTAAATTTAGTAAAATGACGTATATCAAATAATAAAATAAATATAGGTATATTGAAGTAAATAAATGAATTATTTTTAAATGTAATATTTTAAACAATTTTTTATACTCTCAAAAACGTAGTTATAAGATAAATAGCATTTGTTCATAATTATTAAGAATAATTCAGTTACATAAAAGTAATAGGTAATAGAAATTTAAAACTTGGAATGGAAATAAAAGAACCAAACAAAAAAAGAGATATTTAATAGTATTCGAAATCTTTTAATTTTTAGCATTTTTAGATTCTTGGTACCACATATATCACACACCTGATTGTAATTATTTTAAAAGAAAACCAACTGCAACCTTTAAGCTTTTGCGGATTTTCCAAACGAGAGTTTTTTTATAGACAGAGCTATCTAATTATACTGATTACAAACACCATCACATGATTTTCTAAAAATATTTACCATGGTGTCACTCCCACAAATTACTTTCATTGTAAAACAGAATATAATGTTAAACATTCATGCTTCTAAATTTTAAAATAGATTTTAATATAATTTAAAATAAATTTAATCTGCCAAATTATTGATAAATAGCAAAAAAAAACATGTACCTGGCACCGGGAAACTACGTCAACATCAGTGGCAAGCATATCCACAACTTTGCCCTTGCCTTCGTCGCCCCATTGCGCCCCCAAAACAACAGTTACTTTGGTTTCAAGATCGTTGCGTGCTCTTTTTCTGGGCGAACCGTTTAGACCATTAGTAGACATGGTGATTGATGGTAACTGCAGTTAATTGGAGAGTAAAATATTTCCTATATGTAAAAATATTCAACTGGATTGAATTAAAACACAAGTAATTTACACTGCCGACCGATCTTGTTATACGTGCTACACTAAATCAACTGCAATTGAAATAGCAACAAAAATGCGAAAATAACGCGGTCGCGGTCGTTTTACAAACACGACAGAGTGACAGATGACAGTATCATCTACCAACTGTCGATTATTGACTCAGTTTTGCCACAAGAAAAAAAAGTAAATGTTCTTTTAATTGGAGAAAGGCAACCGTCTAGACATACCAATGATAAAGTGGAACTTACACCTAAAATATTATTGTCAATACATTGCAATATTAAAATAAATATTAAATGTGCAAATAGAGTATCCGAATTTCGATATGCGAAATGTTCAATAACTTGAACAGATAGAAAGGATAACTGTTTCCACAGTTTTACTTTGTGTACTTTTCGTTATTATTAGTAATAATATTGTTTATTTATTAAAAAGAACTTAATATTAATTTGTCAATTAATCATTCAAACTAAAGAATCTATCAACGCCCACTAAATTTAGGAATTTGTCTTTACGGTTTGGCAAACTAGATGATAAATTATTTAATGGGCGGCTAAATAGTTGCGTGTATTTATAATATTCTACATTATTTATCGTCCAGGGGTTGCTTTAGTTTAAATTGCATCGACAAGAAATATGCGTTTTTGTATAGATATCTGTCAAAAATGGGCACCTGAAGGTGAGATAGAGAATACAAATATTTCATGCATTAGACAAAGAAAAATTTTGTCCAGGAGTTGGCCTGTGCATTTTAAAACATGAGCTATGATACATAAAATTGACACATGACAGTGACAGTGACCCGTAATACTCGCAGTGATGGTCGTCGATGGTGCTCCATATTTTGACAACCCTAAAAAAAGGCCGACCAAGTGCATTCACTAAACAAAAAGATGTATTTTTAGTAGAAAGACAGTTTTTTATTTTTAATTCCTTTGTGTGTTGATTTAAGAAGTTTGGTTGTGCCTGTGTTTGTAGATTAAAAGCACATAGTAACTACGTTGGTTGTGAATTAAAGGTGAGTACAAAGAATTGTTTATTTTTGAGTTTTAATGTCTTATATTATTTAAATAGTGCATTTCGTGTATTACATATACTCACCGTTAAAAGTATTAATGCAATTAATTATTTTTCTTTCTTTCTTTTCTTATCTTTTATTAAATCATTTTTATCTTATCTCTTAAAAATGCCAGGACAGACCGTGGAGCCATGCAATTAAAAGTAACATTTTTTCAGATTTAGAAATGGCTGCTATTAGTGAGTTAAGAGTGACATTATTTAGTTGCTGCATTCCTCAACCACCAAAAAGAAGGATTCAAATTGATAGGTGAAATTTTAGGAATGCTAGTAAAATTCTTTGTTTATTAATTCTGTCATTTTAGATCAATGATAGGGTACCCCACTAATTTTCAACATACAGGTCATGTAGGTAGTAGAGATGTAGAAATGCCTGGTCATCAACTAGCAGCCCTTCAGAACCAAATGAGGAGTAAAGGAGGTTATGAGACACCTTACAAGGTAAACAGTTTACTACTAACCTTACCCTTGAGGTAAAAATAGCAATACTTCCATTAATTGTTGTATTAAAACTCCCACACTTTTCTAATTTTAGGAGCCAGATTGGTGCCAGTAACTGTTCAAAGTACATCACAATGTAGGAGATTTTTTATTTATTTATTTTTGAGGTATTATTAAGTTATGTTTTTTTCCTTATGTATATATGCAATAATGTTTAATCATTACAGTTGCATTTCTTGATGTTCAGATTGGAAATCTATTATCTGAGTTATTGTAAATTTATTTTTAGAAATATAGCGCAATCTGGGGAATATTCCTTGAATCTTCTTCAACTTTATAAGTTGTTCCTGTTTATGATCAAACTAGTTTAAGCCAAAAATTACAAAAAACAATTTATAGGACCTTGTAAAATAATATTTTAGGTTTTTATATTCAAATTAATGAACTTGCATGAGTATTACAACCTTTTTTATGAAATAAAAAGAATGAATTTTGTCATTAAAATATTTTTTTGTATATAAATACTACAGAAATGTGTTTAAAGACACATTTTACCTTTTTTAAATGGACGAAAAACAGTTAGTTTGAATAAAAAAATTAATATAGGGAAATTCCAGTAAGAACGAGTCACCTTGTATAACTCAGTTTTATATTTAAAAAAATTTGAAACACGTCAATTTTTGTTTTTTGAGGGGCACATTTTGATTTTGGTAAATCACCCTTTGGGTGTCGAGAATATTACTTATTAGAGAAATCCATTTTGGTATTTATCAGAAAGCGCCTTTTGATTGGTGTGTGTAGAAATTTACTAATTTTTGATTGACATTATTGTAAATGAAGATAAAAAGCTTCCCGTACATTGTAACGAATTGCAGGGGAGTTATTTGTCTTCCTCACAAATGACGGCGAATTGTTCTTAAATACTATTTTTATTTGCTACCAAATTTAACTTCGGTTTTATGAACTGATCAATTCTATTATCACCTTCATAGAATTCATGCAATATTTTAATTTTGAATTGATGAAATTTGTATTTATCGAGAATTATAAAAACACTGTTGTGTCTCTCTTTCTCCCTGAGATCTAAAGATTGAAGTGTTTCAGGATTTGTAAAATATAATTGAGTCATTCAAGATGGTTTGTTTTAGAAAGGATATTTCGACTTATTTAATCCTTGTTTATGCATTTTGTTAAAATTTTGTATTAAGCAAATTAGAATTGTCTTTAGATAAATAAAATTAAGGATGAGTGGAAATATTTTAGATGTCAATTGTACTTTCCTGTTAAAGGGTGCTAGTAAGCAAATACTTTTTATACCTTTACACTTTTGAGAACATTTATAATGAAGAGATACAGCGAGTCTCAATTATAATAATTGTTTTAAAAATATTAAAATATTTTGAATACATTATTTGAAGTAATTTTATTTATAATTGTATAAAATATGATTAATCGCTAAATTATTGAAACGGTTGTTTTTGACTCACTTTGTATTTTTGATAAGTCTTTTCTTTATTTATATAGAGTATATAAATTTTTGACAATCTAATGGAGTGCATAAAAACAATGTGATCAGTATTTGAAACATTATAATTTGTTTATTAACTGTAGATTAATCACGTTCTGTAATAAAAGTTGTGAGTAATAAAAAGGAAAAACCACCTTCATTATTTATCGTTAATAAAATCTTTTAATGAAGTATTGTTTTATTATGATTTGTAAAATTAAATGTTTTAAGTATAGTTCATTTATTATTGTCAAAATTATTTCATCGAATTAAGTAAACATTATTTATGAACGATTTACTTTTTACAAAACAAAATATACAAATTCCTTAAGTAAAAATGTACGAACTTAAAAAATCAATTCAAGTAATATAGGATAAACGAACGAACCGATGGCGTAATAGGATTTTCCCAAAAATATTTATTTGTAAGGAAAGTCTGGAAAGAAGTGGGAAAAAATAGGTAAATGATAAATTATATCATAAAAATCATTAAAAATAGAGGCAAATCGTCTTCAACACCCCCCTGTCTGTCGATTTGTCAAAAATAGCTAAAAAATTCGATGTCTTCTATTTTAACCATATCTTAAAGATTTTGGCGGCGCGCAGATTTTTGCTCCCATCGTAAATGTTGTTGATATATAGAGTTTTGAATTTGAAATTGCCAATTACGCGGCGGGATTTTGTTATTTTCGAGAATGAAACTTTTCGGAATTATTGAATTTTCACGCTTCAAAAATTTTTTTAAATTAAAAATCACACTATAAGTTTTGTTCCGCGCATTATAGTGGAGTGAAATTAGACGAAAATATTCTGATAATGGATGTAAGAGCTAAGTCAAATTTGGAGATATGTGCCGAAAACGGCATTTTTGGTATTTTTCGAGTGGATTGCTTCACTATTTTTTAAATATCTCCCGCTCTAAGAGTCGTGGAAAAATAAAAAAAATTAAAATGACCCTAATAAAGTAGAGTATCGATCCGTATAGTAGGGTTTTTTTAAAAATGCATCCTAACCTCAAAAAACGAATTCGCGCACATTTTTTTTTAATGAATTGCCAATAAATAACCAAAGAATCTTCGAATTTTCTTAAAAATTGGAGAAAATATGTATTTTTATGTCTGGAAGACATGCTAAAAATTAAAAAAAAATGTATTTGTCTAGCCAAAATCGGCATTTTTCGAAAAAAATTGAATTGGAAATCTTCTTTTTGGAAAAACAATAGAGAAAAATTTTTTATCTTAAAAAGAAGGATTTTGTGTGTACTTTTGTCTAAGAAAATCCAACATTTTATTTCTTTATTTAAAGTGTCCAATTTAGGAAATACCTAATAAAAAAATAAAAATTCCATTTTCATTTATTTTAAAATTTTTTTATCGCGATATTTATGATTGATTCTCTCTGGTTCAATTTTTTTTCGAAAAATGCCGATTTTGGCTGGACAAATCCTTTTTTTTTTAATTTTTAGCATGTCTTCACCAGATAAAAATACATATTTTCTCCAATTTTTAAGACAATTCGAGGATTCTTTGGTTATTTATTGCCAATTCAGTAGAAAAAAATAATGTGCGCTAATTCGTTTATTGAGGTTAGGATGGATTTAAAAAAAACCTTACTATACGGATTGATACTCCACTTCGTCACGGTCAATTTGATTTTTTTTTTGTTTTTCCACGACTCTTAGAGACGGAGATATTTAAAAAATAGTGAAGCAATCCACTCGAAAAATACCAAAAATGCCGTTTTTGGCACATATCGCGAAGCTCCTTCCCAAATTCATTGAAAAATTTTTTACAAGCTTCTCTTTATATATAAAATCGAAAAAATGAAAAAAAATTGACTTAGCTCTTACATCTATATACCATTCTAATTTCACTCCACTATTATCGAGATAACGTCCAACATATTTAACAAATCTAAATAAGAAAAGCCAATCCTCTATACTAAATCAAATAGAATAAATTAAAATAAAATAATAAAAAATTTCCAATAAAAATTCAATTGCGCGCGTTAATGGTCATTATCAAACAAACAATTCAGTGACAGTGAGATCAAAGCTCGGGACGGTCCGTTAAGAGCGCGAAGTCTGAACCAATAAAAGCCGGAAATTTTGAATAGATCGCGAAGTTGGAACAAATAAACATTTAATTTTAGACGTGAAACGAAGCATGGTTTTTTGACGTTACCACATAGAATAGTATATATTACGTAACAAGTGTGGAAAGTGACCAATTACGCACGAGTGCAAGAAATGCACTTTCCAACGAGTTATTTACACTATTTTTCCTACGACCTCGACATTTTTAATATTCTAATTTTATTTTTTTAAAAAAATATTAATCATTGGGTATATTAATTTTATGATTTAAAATAAAATTTTAAAAATAATCTTTTATTGTGCTTTTAAGAAAATTCTAATATATTTATTAACTTAATTTACCTATCAGAAAAAGAAGCTTTAATGCCTTTTATATTTCTATGAATATGTGTACCTACCTACCTTTCTTTTGATTTTTGGGTCAGCAGCTTTAAGCTGGTAATTTTAGCCGCCGCCGATATTTCAGGTGGAGTAAATTCCATCAAAAATTCATCACTTTCCATTTGAACCACTAATTATTGATAACGATTGACAGCACTTTGACAGACGCTGTGCGAGAAAGTAAAATATATCACACGACTCTGTGATATTGCTTCTTCTTTTTAACTTTAACGGGACTCGTATGATATTTGTCTCTTTCGAAGTGTCAAAACAATTAGGAAATTGCCATTTTCATAGGTGGTCCTAGGAAAAAACATTTTCGACTGTTATTCTATTTAAAGTAAAATCTCGTATGAGAACCAAGTCTGATTCAGCTTCGAATAAAACGTAACTACCATATTTTGATTTTTTTCAGATACGTGTTATTACAATAAAGGTATCGAGATATTTGTGTTATATCCAGAAATTGTAATTCGAGCTATTTTGTGTGGAGTTATAAGGTTTTTTGGGTAAAGTTTGAAAAAATATTTTTCTTAATAATTCTTATATTTATAGTATTATTTATAAAATTTACATTTTATACATAGGAAACTCAATTAAGTGAAATCATAAAAAGTCCATATCGAGAGCATTGTACAAAGCCGCGATTTCGCTGTGACTTGATATCCTCCAAAACGGAAAATTTAAAGTTTTCGCTGCAGCTTCTTCATCCTGTCCATCTCCTATTACTACATAAGTACATTTTCGTCCAAATCTTGTGACAATTCTTTCAAAACAGCTCTCTTTACCTGCAATTATTACAACAACAAAATAATAAAAATGTTATTCTTGAGTATTGTATATAAAAAATATTTGCGATATGAAAAACACAAATTCATACCTATTTTAGTTGCTGAATAAATATTGTCTATCGGAAACACTCCTCCTAGTCCAAAGAGCAATACTTTTGCTAAAGCTGGAATAAGTTGTGTGGTCGTTACTAGGACATTTACACAATTGCTTCTGGAATTTATTAGGGTCAGACATTTATTGGCTAGCGTCAACCAATTGTCTGTAACAGATTCTATTTCAGCCCTTAATTGGAGCCACTGTTCTCTTTTCGTTGTTCCTAGAAGCCCACCAACACTGAAAGTTTAGAAAGACATTATTACTTCTTGAATAAAACATCCTAAAGGTTTATTTTCAGCTTAAAACGGATATTTTCTTTTTTATTATTTTTCATCATTAAATGAATTTTAATAAAAATTATGTTTAAGATTTTAAAGGTACAAAAAGAATGTTTAAAATTTTAATTTTTTTAAATATAAAAAATTAAAATAACGTCGGTCTATCCAACCGACTTTTTCAATAATTATAAATAAAATAAAAATTAATAATAAATGATCCATTTTTTGTAAAAACATGATTATTTACTTTATCCTCTACGTAAATATATCAAATTTTATATATTTTTTTATTGTTTTAATAATTTAGGTGAGCTAAGAAAAAAAGGTGACTTTTATGAACAGGATTTTAATTAAATTTCACTAAAACATATAACAGTAGCTTATATATTAGAAAATAGGAAAAATAAACTTTTCCTCTTGAAGTCTATATGTATTACTGAAACTATTCTTCCTGCTCTAGGCATAAATATTTTTTACAATTTGTGCAAGAATATTTTCTTCCTCATCCTCTGGTTCAGCCTTTGAATCAGTTAAAACTTCCCCATGAAGCCATAACAACCATTCTTATTCCCTTTCATAATTCATTATAAACGTACTGTCATAAAATATAATATAATCGGTACTACAAATAAAACATCACTCAAATTATTCTTACCTCAAAATATAACAGGAGTGATAACCCTCGGTTTGCGGAACCGAAGCGTAAATGATATTCAAAAATTTTATTCTACCATACACACTAGGCGCTTGTCAATCTGCGACTGAATAGATACACAGACCCTGGAAAGGTACTGTGAAGTACAGATTCAAATAAAAATGAGAGAGGCTTCAACCGCAAAATTTTGAATCAGTCGGTGCGAGAGACATAACGTTATCAGCCGAGGGCTAAGAAAATAAGCAACCTACTAACCTATTTCTATAATTATTATAAGTTTCCTTAATTTTTCTATATCTGAAGGCTAGTTTTCTCATCCAGTCTACACCTCCCCTGACGCCCGCCGCTAAACATAAATTGCCACTTCCCGTTGTACCAGTCGATTGAAAACCATCTGTACTAAAATTGTAACTAGACAAATCTTGTCCATTGTCATCCGATGATACATCATCTATGTGCACTTGATCACATTCCTATAAAGGAATAAAATATAGAAAATTCTTTGTAAATATTCACCATTTGCATATTGGGATTACATATACAGGGTGTAACAAAAAGGTAGGTCATAAATTGATTTTAGATTTTAGAAAAAGTGCTAAGAGGTAAAAAAAATTTCAAAAATGATGTATTAAACCAATATGGTGTCACAATACTAATTTAATTGTAACATAGAAAAGTTTAAGGGGTTTTAGGGGTTCAAAACCCCCCTAAAATGTTTATGAGCTGTACAGATTTCGTGGTTTTATATGAAAAAGATGCTCTTACGATAAGAAAGCCATGTATACATTTTCATTACAAAACGTTAAACAGTTCATGAAATATTGGAAAAAATCGATTTTCATTTTGTACTTTCCAAGGGCTATAACTTGTTTTGTGTGCACATTTGCATTAAGGTAAGTTATGTTCAATCGAGTTATTTTTACCCCAGAATATGTGGTTCAATTTATGACCTACCTTTTTGTTACACCCTGTACCATCATTAACTACTTACTTCAATATCATTAAAGAAGAAATGATTATCTGCTAAATTAAAAACCATCTCCTCCATCTTAAATCCAAGCTGTACCACATTTTGGGGATCCTTTTGGTATTTGGCGGCATAACTACCTGTCAGTAAACTATGAAATATAATAATAGTCTCGTCTAAATCCCAGATGAATACCCTATCGGTGGTAGATTCTGGCGTTGTAGGAGACACTGTGTTTATTCGTCTTCCTCTACCTCTCGTCGTCCCTCTCGATTCGGAACTTATACTACCTGAAGATTCCCTTGACCGCCTGGCGTTGTCAGGTTTTAGAGGTGATGTTGAGCCTTCTGTTAAAGTTACTCCATTGGGTGAATTATCTATAAATAGAAGAAGGTAATTAATAGTTACTTTATTATTACTGGTAAAGATGAAATAACTAATAATTATTATAGGTTTACCCAGACTTTCGCATTCATTTTCAGATTCACTAGTATCACTATAAGGACAAAGGATCATGATGATTTGTATAAAAATTCTCGTTTTTCATTAGATTATGTTATGGTCACTTTTTGATATTATTCATTTTCTTCCACTATTTTTGTTTATGTTTTGATCGTGTTTATATCTTTGCTCAAATTCATGAAGTGAGGTTATGATTGAATGACAATTTAGATCAAGAGTTTTGAGAACGCTATTTAAATTTTAACTTTATTGTTAAAATATTAAAAAACCATATTGATAAAGCATACATAAAAGATGTACGTATTGTTTTTCCAATAATTTATTAAAAAATTATTTTTGATTTATCTTAACGTTCACAGTAAAATTAGGCAGAACTATGTTGTTGAATGACTTAATAGTAAAAGGTACGGAAAGGAGAAGATTTTAAACTTATAGCCTTTATTTTTATAAGCAAAGTAGCCACCAGATCAATGGTTGTGCCGTTGTCTGTATAAAGATCAGGTCAGGTTACCTTTATACAGATAACGGTCGTACGTTACCTATTGATCATTTAAAGGGCAAGTATTTGTGACTATTGTCGTCTAATATACTGTATTTGAAAATCAAGAGAGAGTAAATTCCCAGAAATGTTTTGCAGTTATCAGTGTTAAAGGCAGTAAACCATAGACGTGCGTTTTCAAAATTAAATTAATATGGAAATAGAAATATTTAATTTGTTTTAGTTATTTATACCTAGATTACCAATTTTAGATAGATAAACATAATTCGTAAGTAGTAATTTAATTTGGGTAAAATGAAGAAAAAGTCAATATTATTTTAGGCATTTTGTTTTAGGCATATGTTTATTTACAAAATATGTATATAATATGTACAGATAATTACAATTATTTATAAATTAATATGAGGAGCTAAAAAAACAATTAAGTAGGTATATGAGAAAAAAAAAAACCAACCGCAAGGATAAAATTTGACGAGCAACATGCAAAAAATACGACAATATTAAATCTTAAAAAATAAAAATCTAAAAATAAAATTAAAGTACATAAATTAATAATTTTAAAGTTATGGTTCCTCGCACTCTGTGTCAGAAGATTCACCATCTGATTCTAGAGAAATTACAATGGGCTCTATAGTAATATCAATTATGTTATCTAGCTCCCACATTTTTTTTTCTATTTCTGTAACGTGTCTAATACATTTTTGCCAATTTTCACTTGTTACTTCAGATATTGCCTTATTGAAGAGATTTTTAACATCTGATAATTTAAAAGTAGTGTTATTTCTGGCAACATAACCTTTAACTTGAGCCCATATTAATTCTATCGGATTCAGCTCACAATGGTAGGGTGGTAAACGAAGGATTTCAATTTCTCGTTTTTTGGCTATCTCCTCAATATTATATTTTTTATAATTTTGCTTATGTTTTTTAGCAATAGTTAACAATTCTGCCCTCAGCATTGTATTGTCAAAGGCTAAATTTTTAGAAGATAACCATTTTGCAATTTCACCCTTTTTCCATTTAGTGGTTGGTAAAGGTTCAAGTAATCTGGAGTGGTAACTTGCATTGTCCATTACAATAACCGATCCTTTTGGTATGAATTGAATCATCTGTTCAAAATATTCCTCAAACACGTCTCCATTCATTTCTTCGTGATAATCAACGGTTTTTTTTTATTCAAATAAGAGTAAACCATTCTCAAAAAAACCGTTTGTACTGCCTATATGACAAATAATTAATCTTTTACCTTTTCCTATAGGTTCCTTAAAACCAGTAGTATATCCTTCTAGAAAAGCTTGATGGGATGATTTTATATTTTTGTCTTTCCAAACTCTTCCTACACAATGTCCTTCATTAACCCATGTTTCATCTAAATAATAAATGTTTTTATTTTGAGCTTTAACTTGTTGTATTCTTCTGAGGTACTGTCTTCTCCAACATACAATTTCTTCAGAATCAATTAGCATTGAGTGTCTGCCCATTTTTTCAAATTTAAAGTTTAACTCATGTAACACTTTCCATAGTTTATCCCGGCTTATTGTGGGTAAATCAACATCATTCGTAATGGCTTGCAAAACTTTATCTAAAGTTGGTATTTGCTTGTTTATAAAAAATGAGTGAACAAGCTTACGAATAGCATTTTTAAAAAACTCGTCCACGTTGACTTTTAATAGTTTTGGTCTACCTGGTTTCGGCTTTGGTGAGGTTACTCCACCTGATTTTTCCTCCTTTAGAACTCTATATATTGTAGATTTTCCATATCCCATTGCCTTAGATGTTGTTTCAACTACACTGTCAATAGTGTTTGAGGGATTTTGATGTTTAAAATAGTGGTACACATTCACTACGGCACTCTTTTCATTGAGCGATAAATGGTCTAGTTTTAATTTTTTCACTGGCGTATACTCACAAACTGCTTCCATTTTTAGTCACTACTATTTGTCACGTTTATCGAAAATCAAATAACTGCATTTCTAGAAACTATTTAAGTCAAAATATCTGTCATTAGAAGCTGTTGCCATTCGGAGGTCGTTAAATAACAATTATCCCTTTCTATTCTGGTTACGCCTATGACGCACGTTAATCCTCTTAGGCCTACTGTAGTAACAATGAAAGATCATAAAATAATGTGATAGTCCAAGAAATTTAATAAATTTTGTATTGAAATTAACAAAAACAATTTAGAATGCATTACAAATATTGAAGTTTTACCGCACGTACTTGTACTATAGTTTTGCATACCGAATTACTTTTTATTCTGGGAATTTACTCTCTCTTGATTTTCAAATACAGTATAGTAAACTTGTAGAAGCCAAAGTAGTCAAATACCCTTTCTTTTTGGCGGATATTTCTAATAATTCTGAAGGCCTAACTGAACAAGTCTAACGGCAGACTCCTATATTGTTCATTGATTTGAGTTTTGACAAGCCGGGTTTATGAATGAATAGTTTGTCGTGGACAAAAAATCTCGCCGTTTGCTGTAAAAGTTGTGCCCAACTATTCGATTATTTTTCAGTCGTTAAAAGCTGAAAATTATTCGGAAGTCAACATCAAAGAAATTGTATAAAATTACAATTCTAATTTAGTATTAGTCTAAAGAAAAAGAAGAAGTAAAGGTTATGCGTGACAATAGCGCGCCGTTTTTCAATAAGACAGAAGAGTCTTGTGATTCACTTGCAAGCAAGAGCTCATGTATTCATTATCATTATTGTATCAAAAATAAAGGTTTTTACAGTAGGGTACGTTCATTTTAAGTACACCTACACAAACAATCACACAAATCGACATTAAGCATGAAACTATACCTCATTTATTTTAGCAAGGCAGTGACGTCACAAGTCAAAAATCTGCGGCGTTGCCAGGTAGAATTTTTTTCGTTCACTTAAAGATAAAATTGTGTCATTTACTTTTTCCTAGCGTGAATCTAAGTACATTTAATGTGCTATCAACTTGATTGAAGATTGGAGTGGATGTAAAAAAGAACTGCTAGTCAATAGAACAATAAAATCTTGACTATAATGCATTTTCAATAGTAAGAAAAGTGCTTTAAGATTCAAATTAAAATTTTTTATTGTAATATGCCACTATATGACAAGTTGGAGGTCAATCTGTAACTACTCTAAATAAATCAAGAATTTTCACTGTCACAGCGGCAACGTCGTGAAGTGTTGCCAACCTTAACAGTTATTTTCCCGTGCAACTAGAAATTACGTAATAGCCTTGCTAAAATAAATAAGGTGTAATACCGTTATTATTGATTATTGTGGTGTTTTATTTTGTAGCACTTGCTAGATATTCGAATAATTAAAGAAAACAGTATTTATAGAAAAATGTACAATAAAATAAAGATCCATGAGTGTCAGTATATTACTTACCCAATATCGAAGGAGACGCCAATTGATAAGATGTAGTCCCTAAGCTTCCACTGGAACTGGGAGAACTTACATAAGGTGAATAACTTTGAGCGTAATAACTTGAAGCAAATTGTGAAGTTTGAGTATCGGGATAGGTCGTTCCGTATGAGCTATAATCCACTCCCTGAAAATTAATTGTTTTTGTTTGGATAATGAGTTTTTACGCGGATAATTTAAATACACTTGAAACCATTTTTACCTGTGTTGAAAAACCCTGCGTAAAACTCGATGCTCCTGGCGCAGTATACGCAGCGTAAGAGGAATACTGACTAGACTGACCAGTTGCATTAAAAGGGGAGGACGCTGGCGATGAGTACGATGAAGCTATATAACCTGCGCTGACTTTACAAGCCGGATTTAGAGCCCTTGTTGAGTTTAGACCAGAGTACGGATAAGAGGAAGTATTGTAGAAAGATGAGGCGGAGTTAATGTAAGGGGTAGCGGAACTTGTGGATCCGTAACTTGGTTGTATGCTGAAATAAAAAAAACAATCGATTACCACACTTTGTCGATATCTATCGATTTATTTAAAACTGCTCCTACCGATTTTAGGATTTATAGGTTAGTAATGCTCAAGGATGATACACTAGAGAGGATGGGTCACTTCCATAAGAAGCAATGAGTGTCTTTTATGACGTCACGAAATACTTATGTCACTATCAATTGTCAAAACATCGCTAATCGCTTCTTGTAGTAGTTTTAATTATTTTATTGTTTTTATGAACTGTTACAATTTTCCTTTTAGTTATTATTATTATTATTATGTAATATACGTATTTTAGATATTTTGTTTTGGATAACTCTTTTTAAAGAAAGGTAGGAATGTTATCAATATTTACAATAATTATCAATCAACAGATTTTTTAATAGGGATTATTTATAATCCCACCTAATAATTATGCCGGGTGCTAATTGTGTTGTTTCTGGCTGTAATGCAGAGTACTCTGTTTATAAGAAGGGAGGATTGGTGTGTCATTTCACATTAACATTTTTGCTTCGTTTACATTTTTACGTAGGTTTGAGGTTATGTGCAGTATTTCATGACGTCATTTACATTCTGACAGATTGAGTTAAGTGGCCCATCCTTCTCTCTAGTTTATCATCCTTGAGTAATGCTGTTCGTTTGTTGTTCGGCCATGTTGTTAAAATAATGATCGTCTTTTTGTGTAGTTTGAATAAATCTTGTTATATTTAGTGTACCCTATTATATATAATTTAGACCAGAGTACGGAGTCGTAAAATTCAAATTATTAATAGGAAGACGTTTTTGTTTCTACATAATTTTAGGGGCTGATACTTTACCTGTTGTAGTAAGAATGTGCCGCCGAATAGGTTTGGTGATAGTCTTTATCGTAGAGATTTCCTAGGTCTATTGGAGTACTATAAAAAGAAGCAGAGTCCTGAGTAGTTGCTACACAATCGGATTCTGCAAGTCCTGGGCTCCTTATTTCAGTTTTGACACCTAAAAAAGTAACAATTATAAAGTCTTTTTTGTGTCACTAAAACATTCTACAAATTTAATCAACAGAGGCGGCTTTGGAAACCCAAAGACGAAGCAAACAACGATATGAAACGATTAATGAATTAAAAAATCGATATACGTAGTACATTAATCGAGAAAAAAAAAAGATAAATAGGATATGGAATAAGAAATCAAAAAAGAAGAAAATATTCAATATATCGCGAAAAATGTTTGAATTTAGCTTACCCTGTGTATCCAGTAGGGACCAGGCAGGAGTAAAATTCGCCGTGGGTATACTAGTAGATGGGGACGATGAAAGGGGGTCGGGTGAGGTGTGGATGACACTTGAAACGGTTACGGGTGGCGGGGATTCACACGTGGAAGATGAGTGGCCGCTTTGGGGACTGCACGCCGTGTCCGATATTAGTCTGCAAAAGAAAAATAAGTGTTAAGATATAAAGTTGGTGGAATTTTCTCCGTAAAAAACTAATTAATAATACATCAGAATTTAAGATCGTAAAAGAAGCGAATAATATCACAATTTTGGGGGACATTAGGTAATATTGAGACTCTCACTTGTTGGTTTTGCCGAGATTGCCGTTTTAAGTAACCCCATAAAAATACTCAAGGGGCGTTAAGTCAGGAGATCTGAGAGGCCAATGCAAATGGATGTAATTGCATATCTGAATGTAACTTTCAATTCTGATCAGCTTTTCTTAATAACAATTTTCAATATTACACTAATAATTGAAAGCAATAATGTATTTAGAGTTTATGGTAGACCTTTATAATTTTTAAAAGGTAATGGAATTTGCTTCATAATAGGATTATAAAATACTGGGTGTCCTATTTAAAATAAAAACGATATTGTCGTTTGAATGTGTCATTAGAGAATCGCCCCATTTTGGACGCCTTGTATAATTTTAAACAACTCTAAATACATTATTGCTTTCAATTATTATTCAAGTTTTTTCAGTTTAAATCGGATTTGGCTGATTCCATGAGTTTCGAAGTTATTGGTTTTCTTGTAAGTGCTTCCATTCTTAGAAATATCAAAATATCTCGAAAACTAAAAAGCTTAGGTGTAGGGAAGGAATACTTAAGAAAGTTTATCTTATTTTTAACGTTTAATCTATAAATGCATTAAAATATAGGGTCTTCCATAAGAAATAATATAACTTTGATACCCCACAATTTTTTGGGACAACCTGTATAATTCAAAATAATTTTAAAATGTATCCTTTATCAACCCACATATCTATGAATAAACAAAATTTTCAAAATATTAACCGGTTAGCCACAATGGACCGTCGCGGCTACCGTGACTCACGCTGTATGATATACCCAGGGGTGTGTGCATGCTCCATAACTTTTTTCTACGCAAGCTATCGGTTTGATGTTTTTTTAAACGAAAGGTCCGATAATAAGGCACATTCTAAAAATATTTCTATTTATATACAGGATGTCCCAAATAAGATACACAACTAAGTTCTGATTTTTTAAATGGCAACCCCCCATTTTTGTTACATATTTTCGATATAACGCACCTGGGTTTCTTGGATTTATTTGCAATAGTTTTTGACTTATGTCAATTTATGTGTCAAAATAACGTCATGCAGAGATCCACAAAAAAATTCAGAACTACAGAACTGTTCAAGATAACTTAATCAACTTTTTTCCAGTCGATTCCATAAGCTTTAGCGCATCTTTCGAAATGTAGACGAACTCGGAGTCGATCTTCTGTCGCCTACTACGATTTTTTGAAAATGACAAATTACAAATAGAAATAACTCGACTTTTTCAATTGCATCACCCTATATTTTATTTTTTAATGCTTGTAGAAAATGTATGAGATGCAATTTCGAGAGTCATCTATTAACACTTAGTGAAATCCCTTACCGAACAATTAAATACCTAATTTTTAAAAAGTGAACGAATTTCTCGCACAAATTATAACACGAAACTTTTAATTCTAAAAATAGAAAATAGGGTGACAGGTGCCCTAAAAAATTCTTAAGACTTTAAAGAAAAAAAAGTAATAAGGAAATAATCGCTAAAATTGATGACATCCAAATTGAAAACACCATAAAAAGAAAACTAAATCTGTCATCCGAATAAGAAAATAATCATTATTCTTGTTTGTACACCCGCGTCTTTTTTTACCCAAAAACTGTCTCAACGGAATATATCATAAAGACCTTTATTAGTTCTTAAACATGTGTGAACCAAATGGGTTTCCTCGCTCTCTGTCAGCCTGTCGGTCTTTTTGTTTTATCTCTTTGTCTTATTCAAAAGCATTTCTGTTCGCAGTTGACACTTGTTTCTTTACATGATGTCCGATTGCTGATGTGTTATTTCGAAAAATATTTTGCCTATTTTAAGAAAAAGAAAAATCAACATTCGGAGAGTACAGAAGTGGATTTACAAAAACATTTAAACTGGCGGCGTCAAGCTTTTAAAACTTCATAATTTCATTTTTGCTTTGATAAAAAAATAATCAAATATCTTTGGCAAAGAGTGCGCTGTACGTGTTTTTTTGTTTATTTTTGACAGGTCATTTATTATGTCCGCAGTTTACCGGTTTCATAAGTAACTAGATATGAGAAATCAAAACATTACGAGGGTTTTTCGTGAAACAGTCGGGAATTGAAATAGGAAATATACGAGTGCTGTAATAAAAATACACAATTATTTAACAGAGGTCAGAAAAAATAAAATAACATTTCATTTATGTTTCAACTTTAAATTTCAGAAAAAGAGTTTATTTCATTTTGTTTTTTAATTCATCAGTTGAAGAAAGTGGCAGGAAAATTTTTGTATATCAAAAAAAGAAGACCGTTAAATATTTCTCACACCCCATCGTAAAACCGTAAGTACGCTTATGAAGAAAGCATACGGGGGCAGGTCTTTTGTGATAACAGCCCATCAGAAAAAGGACAATTACCGCAGCGTAGTAGACGTGATGCTGAGCTATTATTGTGAAAGGTACAAAGGGACTCCAAAAGAGCTCCCATTCACCATCATAATACTAATGTCTGTTAATACCCTTGATGCCTGCTGATATTTGAACAAACAGACACACGTTCCAAAATCTGTGTGAAATATCTTGTCTATATAATTGATAGGCCCTTCAGGTACTGTCAAGTGTTTCAAAAAAAAAAGTTTATAACGAGGACTTTTACATGCCAACCCCTGCTGATTTGATGTCATCATAAAAATATATAATTTATGATATAAATATCCAAAACATTATAGGTATAAGGAATTTTTTTCAATTTCACAAACTTTATTCAAGTTTAAAAAATGTTTTGACAATAAATTTAAGGTAATGGTTACAAAATAAATATACGCGGGATCTTCCATCTTGGTTAGTTTGCAGAAAAGTTGGTATAAAATAATTTTTTTTTAATCACTGGATGAAAAAAGTACGTTTAATTAATAAAAAAGTACATCAAATCAATGGACGTACCAACATTAATTTTCAGCCGATGGCAGCTGTAATCAATACAATAAACGTTCGTACGTAAATTTTCTTAATCCTTAAGTTACGATTTTTGTACGTAAAATCAATAAAATATGAGCATAGATTTATGATCGCAATAATATGCCTATGATAGCCGGTTATCAATGTTACGAACGATGGATATTAATCTATGGTTAATGTTTTTAAAAACAATGAAAAGTAAGTATACATCTCTGTACATTAAAACCATAAATAAAAAGTCTACGATAGTCGGTTATTAACGCAGGGTGCCCACCAACCTGGAAAACCGGGAAAAGTCAGGGAATTTTAAAATGGGACCTGGAAGTCAGGGAAAACGTTTAAAAAACCCTAAAAGTCAGGGAAACGCGTTTGTAAAAGTCAGGGAGAACAGGGAAAAATGAAATCGTGTTGTGATTGTTGCTTTAAGTTTTATTCATTAAATAATCTTGCTATACTTTTAAGTAAAGTTATTTAAAATTTGTTATTTTTTGTAATGTAATACAATTTTTAATTTTTAAAAATAAAATTATTTATACCTGTTTTAAAACCTACCTAGGGGGTGTGTAGTAGGTATTTAGGGGCTTTGGATCTGGCGATCTCTGTTGCAATAAAAAATAAAACTTAATTTTCATTAATAATAATAATAATAATAATAATATACGCCCTGCAATTCACTCCCTTACGAGTGAACCCCAGAAGCTCTGCAGCTTGTGCGGGGGAGGGAGGCTATTATTATTATTTGCCGTGGCACTCTGGGGCGACTTACTGATGCTTGATGGCGCATTTGCTTTACAGTTATGGGAAAACCCAGAAAAACCACACAACACCATCATTACTCGAGCATTAACTAAGTAACAGTGCTGTACCTATAGTGGCGTAGGGAGACATTAACAAAGTCTACAATGAGGCTAATAAAATAACCATATTAATACCACTGACACCCAATTAAAAACTTTTAAAAAAATTTCTAAAACTAAAAAAAAAAAAGTGATAGACAATGTTATATATAGGTCAGGGAATTTTTTCGAAATGGAGCTGGAAAACCGGGAAAAGTCAGGGAATTGAATTTTACTAACTTGGTGGGAACCCTGTAACGTTAGGGATGATTGACATTAATCTACAACACCAGTAGGTAGGTACATTAAAACAATAAATAGTCAGCATAGATTATTAATCACCAGTTATTAATATTATTAAGTTTTATTTATCAGACCTTGCTAAATTAGGTATACTGGTAATTACTTTATCAAAAATATTAAAACAAAACGATATGTCTAAAAAAATTTAAAACACCTACCTACTAATCATTGGCTCATCTATGTCTACTGATTTTATGTGTCGCGTTTTCCCAAAAACTATATTTTCGAATTTCCCATATGAACAATCAAGATTCAACCAACTGGAAGAGGATTATACAAAAAAATGTATTAGGTAGTTATTTTTTATTGTTCTAAGGTTATTGATTCACAAATCATGTGTACCCTAGGGCTTTCAAAGGGAACAGCATGTTTATAAAAACACTTTTCCAAAAAGTTCCAAAACATTTTGCTATCTTGTGGAAAATCTAAATTGAACAAGTAAATAATTTTAAAACATATATCAACTGCCTTAAGTATATGAAAAAATTTAAAACAAATTTCGTCAAAGTAGACGCAAATATTTGAAATTTTAGAGATGTCGTCTCCAAGGCATAAAATAAAGGTTTGAATTGCTGATTTTCTCAATTTCCAGCTCTTGTTGGGTTTTAGCACAAAACAAAAATGATTCCTGGGAGTCCTTTATTGTAAATTTTATATGGGTCGGCTTCCCAAATGAATTTTTGGAACAAAATTTGGTCGATGGCACCAAATATAAAAGTGAAGCATATTTTCCATCTAAAAAATACAAAATTAATATGCTACTTTTTGGCATATTATAATTGGAACTTACTTTCGTCACACGTTTCCTTGAAGGCGTTATCTAATAGGGATCTAGCAGCTTTATCCTTTTTGCAAAAATGTCAGTATTTGCGGAAAACATTTTTCCCAATTTTTTAAAAAGGATTCCCCACTTTCAAACGCGACATTATAATCCATATCAAACTAAAATAAATATTTAAGTTAAAAAAAAACAGCCATTTTTTATTTTAACATCTTAGACATAGAATTTTAGTATAGGTATAATGTGTTCCAAAATAATATTTACCAAGCGGTATCCCCAGTGTTTTTTGTAACTATCAGAATGTACCTTCCTTTCTTTGTCGATCTCCAGTCCAGAATTAACTAATTTGGCACAATAATTATTATTTTACTGTCCGCAAAACACAAACTGTATCGGAACACCTAACCTCTGCATGTGGTTGCACTTATATGAGCTATGGGCGCGAAGAATTAAACATCTACGCTAGTTGTTCGTAATATTAATGTTCGTAGAGATTGATTTACTATTAGGTAGCACTATTTTGGCGCGTTTTTAAGCAGGCAATGGTGCATTCATAGATTTAACGTTTACTGTTCATCAAAACAATGAAAACCGTTGACTAATTTTCAAAGTTTGTAGTTCTTGGATTTATAAAAAGTTTTTATGGTTTTAATGGTAAAGTACATATGCTTATAATCGCAAAACATTGATTTGATTAATATTTGTATTATATTAAGGATACAGTTTACAGTTAATTATTTTTTGATGTTTTGCGTTTATTGCTTAACGATTTTTCGGTTATTGCTTTAATGCACTAGTTAATTGTTTTATGACGTGAAATTATTCTCCCAATCACCGAATCATAGCATTAATGTCCAAAAAATTGACGATACTTTATTGATTTTACGTACAAATATTTTTTCAGTGATGAAACTCATTGAAAACGTTCTTTTTCTTTTTCTGTTTTAAATAAGCTGTAATTTTTTCATAGCAAAATGTTTATTTTTCGATTTTATACGAATTTAAAAAAGTTGATTTACAAATTTTGATTTTTACAAGACTTTAACATATTTTTACATCTTCTTTTTACTTTCAAACGTGCGAGAAAACTTTTTTATTCACTATATTGGTCCCTATTAACTTTTTGAAGAACTTTTATCATCTACTTACTTAAACTCTGATTGTGATAGGATTTTATTTTTAACTTTTTTCGCTGCCTGTTTGAGGAGTGTATTTTTGACTATGAATCGAGAAACTAATGACACGCAAGAACATTTTATTTTATTAATAAAATTATTATTTTTGGGGGCTCTGTAAAAGAAAAACAAAAATAAAAATTAGATATAAGAATAGAACCAAATAATTAAAAAAAATTGGAACAACCAGAGTATAAACCTAATGAAGAAAAAGAAAAATATATAAAGCAGAAATCTAAAAACACAGGAAATCTAGGAAAAAGATACGTAAATATAAAGAAAAAAAGACTGAGAGACAGAATTAATTACGTAGACCTGGTAGAAAATCACACAATTAACAGATTTTATGAATTTTATAGAAAAAACTACTAGAATATCAAACTCTTTAAAGAAAACGACATGTTTTAGGTTCAATTTTTAAAAATGCAATTTGTTTGTCCATTAACTTATAAATATTTAATTATTATTACTATATTAAACAAAAAAAATAGTGTAAAAAAAAAGAAAATTTCAAGAGCAAATTCTGAAATATTAAATCATCACAAGTATGCAACAAATACATTTTTATCAAAATATATGTTTTGCTAATTAATATTTCGATCTAAATTTTTTCCTAGTAAAATTAATTTTTCAACAACAGCCGGTTATTATTATTATTATTTTTGTTTAAGCTTACAAACCATAAATCATAAAATAACTGTGTCAACCGTGTTCCAAAACTTCCAACTTCTGTCTCAGATCTCGGTTTTAAACCAGTCAGGACAGGGCAGGACTTGTCTTATATTCATTCGGTATGATGCTCCTAATGTTTGAAACAAAAAAATTTGAAAGAATGAAATTTATTGCATATCAATATAAAAACATATTAAAGTCTACTCAAAATATACCATAAATTTTTTTTAAACAAAATCAAACAAAGAAGCATTTCAGTATAAAAAACATATGAAAGTCTACCCAAAATGTAACATTTTTTTTTAAAGAAACAATGCACCTAATCTTGCGATTAACCGACATTTTGTATTTGACCTAAACTACTACTTTACTGTCCTAGGTATTTCCAATGATCCACCTTAGAAATTAATGTTTATGCACACTTCACTGTTAGGGCTACCAAAATGTAACTTAAAAATCTTTTAAACAAAATCAAACAAAGAACGGATGACACAGCATATTAGTATAAAAACATATCAAAGGCTACCTAAATGTACCATAAACCAGTTGAGAACGCTCTTCTAGCATTGCCATAGACCATAGACCGAACAAATTGTAATGAAAGTATTAATAAAATTTTAGATTGACAGTTCTCATTATAATTAACACAGCCACAGTCTACTCACTTTTACCAAAATCGTCATTCACTATGTGTCTACTTTAAATTCAATGCCATTTTAAACTTCAAAATTTTCATATCTTGGACCCCATTTTGAAGGTGTTCCCGAAGTGGTACGGAGGGGCACATCAAACCCTAAGCTTACTTTTTGATGCTCTATCAAAATCTGATGTCAGAATTTTAAAATTTATAAACACAAAAAAGCTACACACACACATACACACAGATCGAATTCAGATACCGAACAATTTGTTCGGTGAAAATTAAAAAAAAGCATTAGATAGTTACTGTAAAACCAATTTTTGGCTACATTTTCGCAGTCTGTAAGATTACTATTAGCTAATTCTACGTTATTATTACGAGGCAGACGAGGTGTCGTCTACATACATTATTGGAACAATATTATCATTTAAATTCAAAGAAATGCCATTAAGGTATATTATGAATAGAAGAGGACCCAATACTGATCCTTGGGGTACGCCTTATTCCTCTATGTTTAACATGTTGTGACCTACCGGTAAGATAAGACTCTAGAAGTTTTAATGCACTACCTAGATAGATAGATTTATTTATTAAATAGGAACCTCTAAATATAAGATACAGTATATAAAATAAAAAATACAATAAACAGTTTCTTAAAATTATTCTACAACTATTTATTAAAATAGGAATTAAAAAAAGAATTTTACATACAACACAATAAAACTATTGAATTGATAACACTAAAGTTATTACATATTAAAAAAAACTATTACCATTGGACAATTTTATCTCATACTCATAAATTCTTTGATCTTTATTTTAAAGACATTGAGAGATTGTGAATTTTTTACATCTATTGGTAGATTGTTAAAGTCTGAGAAAACTCTAAAAAACAATGAATTCATTGTACTTTTATGGGAAGTTCGCGAAATATATATGTTATCAATATTTCTTGTGTTTTTTTACAATTTTATAAACCAAAATCATGGAAAAATAAAATAACCTATCGTTTACTAAAAACCATTTTAGAGAACCTAACATATTCCTTATAGGAGTATAACGATTAGTTCTAAGGATTATCGTCATTCCACGGTTTTGAAGTTTTTGAAGTATGTTCAGCTTATTGAGTTTTAGTAAGTATAAAATGGATGCACAATAATCAAAGTGAGGTTGAATAATCGTATTATAAATAGTGATTCTTGTATTAACTGATACATTTTGAGCTATTCTACAAAAAAAATAAAGTTTTTTTAATATTTTTTTGGAAATATAATCAAAGTGGCCTTCAAAGGTCAAGAAATTATCTAAGTAAAATCCCAAATACTTCACTGATGTAACAATTTCTATTCTTTCACTGTTAATAGATAAATGTATATTATTTGTATTCAATGAATTATATTTGTATTTAGTTGTAACTATCATAGCGCGGGTTTTTGAAACATTTAGTTTTAATTTATTATTGTCTAAATATTTACTCAGAGTTTTTAAGATATTATTCATTTTTTGAATGGCCTTTTCTAAATTTAAGTCAGTGCATGCAATAAAAGTATCATCTGCAAATAGCTTGATAAAGCCGCATTTTATAAATAGTTCTATATCGTTAATGAATAATATAAATAGCAGTGGACCAAGTACACTGCCTTGCGGAACTCCTCTATCATTTCCCATTTCAGAAGATGTTTGATCGACATAACGAACTCGCTGTTTTCGGTTTTGTAAGTAATTACTAAGCCAGCCAAGAACTCTACCCTCTATACCATAATGTTTTAGTTTAGTTAATAGTATCCCTCTATCAATTGTCTCAAATGCCCTTCGAAAGTCAAGAAAAACACCAACAGTATATTTGGTTTTATCCAAATTACCTTTAAGAAAACATAACGTATGCCGTAATGCCGACTCACAAAAAAATCCTTTGCGAAAACAAGATTGGTTATTAATCAAAACAGAATTGTTATTGACATGTTTTAATAATTGTTCATACACTGCAACTTCAAGAAGTTTTTCAATTGGAGGTAAAATATTAATAGGGCGAAATTCTTCGGCTTTGGTAGTATTATTAACTTTATGAATAGGAATAATTGTACTTCTTTTTAAAGCTTGTAGGATTTTACCAGTACTTAAAGCCCAATAGCCTCAAAAATTATTTTTGTCATTCTACAGTTTAATGTTTCATTTAAGGAAAATGTATTATCTTGATTATTCACCATTTTTCGTAAACTATTGAAAGATATTATTTCACACTCGACAAATTTTTTATATAAGTTACAGTTAAGATTACACCAAGAATCTCTATTATCAATACTTTGAACAATGATCTTAACACTATCAAGAAAGTATTTATTAAAAGAATGCGGTATTTCTATGTTGTTTGCCAATACTTTCCTACCTTCATCCTTAGCAAAACTTACAGTATTTGGATTATTATTCTTATTGCCATTAACTAACTTTTTTAAAGTTTTCCACATTTCTTTAGGATTTCCTCTATATCTGTCAATTTTATCAAAATACACCATATCTTTCTAACTTTTAAGCAGCGTACAGTGTCAAAGGCTCTGGTGAGATCATAGAAGTCCGTAGAAAATCAATGTGAAGGTTTGTATGTTTTTGGTTATTTTTAATTTATAATTCTACCTCAACTCGATAAAGCCTCTGTAGTTGTAAATTAAGTAGGTATACATATATTAGACTTTTTCAATTTTATTTTCACTAAATTTTAGATAAGTTATATTTTTGAGAGAAAGTCAACAGAAATGAATTTCCATCGATAAACATGACTTCAGAAAATCGTTCGTTACTCCCTTCAATAAAATAATAGAACTTTGGGACCATCGTCGTTCGGTTTCTCACGAAATTTTACGTGCAATCTCGGGTCAGACTTTTTTTTGTCTCCACCCTCAATACGGACCTGTACATCAGCTACGGCCACAGCGCGTAACAAAATTTATGCCTACCCGCAAAGACATGTGTCACTTGTTCGTGTCAGGACCAACAACTTGTCAAGGCGAATTCACTATTAATGTCGTTTCTTTCTAACACCAGTACTACTCTAATGTAGGTAGAAAAAGAAACAACATACCAACCGAGATCTCGGACTAAACGGTTTGTGGTTTTTCTCTGAAATTCATTTATAAGGAGTGGACGTTTCTACAGGGTATTTTGAAAGTGGGATTATGAAAAAATATGGGTTGCACATTACGTAAGACTTTTTCTTCATTTCGTACAAGTGAAAAGAAAATGTGCGTTTGAAATGTACACGAATTTGTTTTGGGTATTGAGTCATTCGACCGACACTTTAAGGGGACAGTTTCAGAGATACAGAGTGTTGAATGTTTAAAATACAAATTTGCCATGAATCAAAAACGGCATAATTTATATTTTCAAATTTGGTGGACGATCTGCTCTTTAAGAAAGTAACATTTTGACAACAGCTACAATTTGCAAAAATTATCGTTTACGCCCCTATTTATTTAAAAAAATATTTGTAGTTAAAACAAATAATTGTTAACGATACCGTTTTATTTAAATGATGTATATTTTGCGCAGATTTTTGAAAAGACCGATCAATCGTTTGATGTTTATCTATAAAATATACACTTTCAAAAAATGTTCAGATACAATAACTACCGTTTTTTTTATTAGATAATATCCAATCTTTAATCCTCTCCAAGCGAACAATGGCTCAGATGACGCTTAAAGAATTTAATAGGTCCTCTACTTATCATCCCCCTGTGCCTTTGTATACATGCTTTGAGGGTTAAATCTGAGGGGTGTGTGTCGATAATAATGTTGAAGAGCAAACGTACCATGTTAAATTCATTATGTTCGTAAACTGCGACTAAACTGATTTAAGTACACTCAGAGAAACAGAGAATTTGGTAAATGAAAAGTACACTGCGAAAAGTTATATTGGAGAATGTCTGCCCAACTGTCTGTAAGAGAGCCTAAAAAACAGAGTCAATGGAATTTAAAGATTTGGGGGGAATACGTATTCTGCCTGTACTGTCAATAATCCTTGAGAGAGCCATGGAGTTTCAAATTGAATTGAATTTCGGAAACAACTCCGCTTTTCTATATTTTGTAGATGACGTAATGATAGCAATAGATGAAAACAAATGTACCTACGGTATTAGTCCTACTAGATTTCAGTCAGGCGGTTATTATTAGTCATATTCTTTTGTTGGGTATTTTGGATCATATGTTCTGGCATTATTGACGACCTATTTGAAAAATAGACACCAGTTGGTTAGTATACAGGAATACACTGAATACAGTTCAGATCAGGAGTACCTCAAGGTTCCATACTCGGCCCGTTATTGTTCTCTATATACACTTACTACAAGCTCTTCACACTTGTCGAGTGCATTTATACGCTGATGATATTCAAATATATTATAGTTTTCCGGCTAAAATCGCAGATAATGCTCGAGACTTTATCAATTCAGATCTAAATAAATTTGTAGAACTGGCAATTCTGCGAATATCTGCATTCGAAATTAACCACTAACTTTTGTTAGTGAAGCAAAATATCTTGGTGTTTTTATGGATATAGTATATTTACGGTAACCGACATCATGTGAAAAAGTCCTTATGTGAATCTTTGGTGCTTTCGGTTTTCAACTATGCAGATGTTCTTTATGGCCCATGTCTAACTACTCAATATAAAAATAAAATTCAAAAAGTTCAAAACTCGTGGCTCAGATTAATTTTTGGTATTCATCGGCGATAAAGAATATATATATATATATATATATATATATATATATATATATATATATATATATATATAAACTTCAAGAAATTGGGTGGTTGAACATGGAGAAAAGAAGGTTATTTCAAGCTGTCTGTCTTTTCCATAAAATAATTGTAACAAAAAAGCCCTCACATCTGCATAGAAAAATTGCATATCGTACAGACATTTACAACTTGAATATTGGATATAAAAACACGCTTGCAGTGCCACAATTGAAAACAGTGTTTACGGTTTTTTAGGTTTTTTTTAGTTACTTATTGTTCTAAAATAACATAAAAAAGGTTAATAATTATGAAAACAGAAGGATGGGTACACATTTTAGGAAGACTGGTCATAGGATTACAACGGAGAAACTTTTAAAATACAGGGTGGTGCACAAAACACAGGTTTTCTAATTTTTAAAGTGTTTGCAATCAGTTTAACACGCTGTATGACATAGAGTGGTGGTAGAGTGACAGGTCATACATTTGTTTAAGATGATACAATATTTTTATAACACATCGTTTATACGGGGCGATTCGTTAATGCTAAAATACGTTATATGCCTTCTCTAACTACATTTATCAGTCACCCTGTATAAAATATGATTCATCACCAAAAAGTAATTACTTAAACTATATATTCATGATGCAATGAAATTTGCTTGTATTTTTAAAGCTGTTATAAAAAAACCATATTACTTATTTTCGAACCACCCTGTAAATAACCAGTACAGTAATTGTTTATAAAATATAGTTGCCAAATAATCTATAATTCACGTTTTCTACAACAAACGCCAATAAAACAGGTCTGTTATAAGAAATATGGTTACAAAAAAGTGTCATTTCCGATGTCTAACACCCTGTACCTCGAAAACTAGCCATAGGATCGGTTTGGGCCAATGGACACTTTTTGGCAGAGCATCGAGTTCTACATCATACCAACTTTTCAGAAAATTTGACGGAAAGCCATTTTCCCATAAGAAATGTGCCTGATCCTTTCATAAATAGCCCAGTTGCCAGAGAAGGATATTGACCAAAACCTCGCACAAAATGTGATATCGATGAAACTTGGCATTTAAGTACTTGAATGCAAGGGTGTAGAAAACGATAAAAAGTCTTTGCTGCTCTAAAGTGTATGCTAACTTCACAAATTTTACTAAAAATTATAAGTTATTTTAAAAAGAAATTTGTATTACTATAAAAAATTCTTAAAAATAAGAAAGCAAACTCGAGAACTCAACGCCGAGGCGTTGAATACAAATATTCAGGCGAGGCGATCGGAAGTATCTTTGTGTAAAATGTACGCAAAGAAAAAAAAAAGAAAGCATTTTAAAGAAGAGACTTTCTCAGGAAGCCATTAGTTTTTATTTTTTTTGTTGTCTCATAGAAAATTTGACCGTAAGTTATAATTTCTCACTGATTTTTATAAAACTGAAGCTATCAATAGAGACATAACAAAAAAAATCCTTGTAGATTTATCATCATTATACTTTTACTTTTGATTTAAATATAATTAAAATGTTGAACATTATCTCTGTTTAATAAAACTAATGTTTTAAAATGATTATTTTTTTACAACATTTATTCTACTTTATTTAAAAAAAAATTAATTTCTGATTTATATAAACACTATTTTGAAAATAAAAATTGCGTCGACTGAATATTGTAAAAAAAATGATAATTTTAAAACATAAGTTTTACTAAACAGAGATAATGTTCATCATTTTAATTACATTTAAATCAAAAGTAAAAGTATACAAGAATTTTTTTGTTATGCCTCTATTAATAGATATCTTCAATTTTATAAAAATCAGTGAGAATTTTAGAAATTATAACTTCTGCTCAAATTTTCTATGAAACAAAAAATTAAAAACTAATGGTTTCCTTTTTAAAACGATTTCTTTTTTTTTGTATTGTATTCAACGGCTCGGCGCGCGTAAAGTTTTCGAATTTGCTTTCTTATTTTTACTAATTTTTTTATAGTAATACAAATTTCTTTTTAAAATAACTTATAATATAATTTTTAGTAAAATTTTCCGCTCTTTCACGTGGTGCTATTAGTTTTTCGAATTTTTTTTTTCGAGATATAATGGAAACACCAAATGTTCGATTTTATTTTTGAAATTGTGAAGTTAGCATACACTTTAGTTGATCGAATGGTTGATACATCGTCGCGTAGATTTCTTATATATTGTGCTGGTTGACTTCTACATGAGCTCTTGTCCAAAATACATTGAAAATCCTATGTTCCGTTAAAATTTTGCCAGATCTGTATATAACGATCATAGGTTTTCTTTTTTCTATTCTTCAGGGTTAAGCGGAAGAACATTTTCCGTAATGCAGGGCATTATTATCATCATAATTTTTATGAAATAATAAAGACGATATTATTATTATTAAAAAATGTGTTAAAAGTTGTAAAAAAATTAATTCTATGACCATCTATTTTGTTATCTGTTCACATTCTTCCAGTAAAAGAGACATAACATTCTAAAACCTTTTTATTCTTTTTGTTATCTTGTCAATCGCACCAATTTCAATGAAGGAATTAATAAAACTGACCTCTCCCGGCGATAATTAACAATTCAGTCTCGTGTTGGTATGGAATTTGTCCGGTTTGTTAGTAATGAGACAACTACATATATCTTGTATCTAAACTTTTAGTAATTTTATCATTTTTTAATCTCACAACTCGACTATTTATAACTTGTCCCAACCGTACGTTAACATAACTAATGGTAGTGTCAAAATTCAAGAAACGCTGAATGCTCACGTACAGGGCGATCTCAACGTCTTCGCTCGGTACTGTATATAACGGATATTTATAGATATCGCACACATTTTTTGAAATTAATTTAGATTTATTTAAGAAAATACATTTTAGAACCTTGTTTTGGCAGTAAAATACAAAATTAATCAAAATTTTAATTTTAATTTTGGATTTGAATCCACATTGCAGAAAAGAACCGAATATTGCAAACTCGCACGTATATCGACTTTTCTTTTCGAATTGCTGTTTCGAAAAAAACCATATTTTTATCAAAGGTAATACCACGAGTCCTCCAAATTTAATCTATAAAATTTCAGAGGACGAGTCGTATTTGACAGGATTATTTTTTGAATCATTTTGTATTAAAAACAGAGAACATAGTCATTTATGCAAAAGACACTTTACACACAAATATTGAAAATTTTCTTTACCAATTTAAATTGAAACCTGAGCTGTTATAGTTTTACATACAGGGCCACCAAGGCGATTTTTTGACTGGCTACCCCGCGAAACGGCGCCGTAAATAAAAGCGAAGAAGAAGAATGAAATGAAGTCTTTCTTAATTTAATTAATTTTAAGTTTAGTGTTAAAGTGAGGTATGTAAAAATGTTAAAGGCGTTTTGAAATGAACTAATAAAAACAGGTTAGTTTACAAATACATTTTGAAATTTGGTTATTAACATAGATTTGCAATACATTTTAGTATAATAATAATTGATAAATGTTTACATTTGACATCTCAAATAGGTAAACACAGTTTAATCAAAAAACAAAAACGACGAAGCGGTTTTATCAGTATAAAACACAATGATTGGTTAGGATCCTGAGTTGTTATTGGCTGAAACCACAAAATCTGACTGTTTTGACAGATGAAAAAAATAATCAGTTAAAAATATTTATTTATACTTTTTCAACGGAAATAATAAAAATAGTTTAATAGTTTAAAATTATTCAAAATTTTCTTTTGTGTGATATATTTCGAAGCAAGGTGCAGCACATAGCCCAACATTGCAAATGGCCTTTATATAAATTCATCAAAATACGACGACGGATCGCAGTCAGTCGTCACGAGTGCAGACGGCGCACTGTCGCGCCGTCGCACTGTGGTGTGAGAAATTTTACGCGGCAAAAATATGAAGATTCGATTTTTTGTTGATTATTTTTCTCATCTGTCAAAACAGTCAGACTTTGTGGTTTCAGCCAATAAGAGCTCACGATCCTAACCAATCATTGAGTTTTATACAGATAAAACCGCTTCAAAATGTTTTTGTAAATTAACCTGTTTTTATTCGTTTATTTCAAATCGCTTTAACACTTTTACATACCTCACTTCAACACAAAACTTTTTGTTCAATAAACATCAGTTTTTTGAATACCTAAACACTTCAAATTAGCTAAATTGAGAAAGACTTCTTTTCAGACTAGAAACACGGCACAAATTCGTTCTTCTTCTTCGCTTCGACATGTCAAACTCTAAATACAATCACACATGTCTTGATTAGATAATTCTGTAGGTACTAGATTACATAAATTGTTGGATTTAGAATAAGTTAAAAAATTCTGAACACAAATTATTACTTTAATTAAATTGTATATTTGAACTTTACATACAATAATTACATTATATAAATAATAATCTTAAATAATACTTCCAGATAGGCAATTTGCATTACGTTAGTATAAGATCAATCACCTAAATCAAGTGAGCGCTGTAAAACCTCTCAATTTGTCGATTATACTTAAAACATGGAGGTGAATAGATTTATGTGAAATTGATAAAAATATTGAACATTTGTAACCACTCAAACAAACTGATTTGAAATAAAATCAGTTTGTTTTCGTGGTTTTTCCAAATAAAGCCGTTTTCGTGAAAACCAAAAATTTAATCGATAAACTTTGGAGGACTCGTGGTATTACCTTTGATAAAAAATTTTACTTGGGGGTTTTCGGGGTCGCTACAAATTTGAAGTCGGGTTTAAAAAAAGCATGCTTTCAAAAATCAAAATAGCTGCTATGAAATGGCGGAATCTTTTTCAAAGCACTTACTAGATTTGCGTCAAACTCAAAATTTGATGTTTGTCAAAAATGCATCTGCAATCTTAAATCCGCAATTTTCTACACAAATTTCACAAGAAATTTGTAATTAGTAAGCTCAAAAACCTCTTATACTGAATTTTAAGCCAATAACGTCATGTTTTTTCAAAATACATCCGGTATTTTGTTTTGATAAATTCGTCTTTTTATTCTCAAATTTCACATGAGATCCATAACCAGCAAGCTCAAAAACCCCCTATACTGTATTTTACCCAAAATCGTTTTTTTCAAAAATCATTCGCCAATTTGCTTTGTAAAAACTTAACAAGATTTGTTATCACTCTTTCATAAATTATTGTTTAATTTGAAAAATATATTACTTTTATTATCAGGCGATTTTTGTCGACAATTTTTCTAAACATATTTTTTTCATTTTCGCATAACTTTTCAATAGGCGCGCGCATAAAGGCAGATGAATTTTTGCAAAATTGTAAATAAAAGTTTATGTTTTCGAATCCGCTAGGTGGTTTTGAGAAAGTAGATAAGTGTAAATTTTCACAAACAGGAATTCTGTTAAAATTAACGTTCTACGATCGTACAGATGACAGGAATATATTCCTGTTAAATTACTGCTATACTTACTGGTTTTCCTGTTCATACGACTGTACTCATTTTAACTGGAATCGGCCTGTCAGATTGCGAGTACAGATTGTTCTCAGAACAGTTTTTTCTTGTTATAATAAGAATAGTTGCGTTAAACAGCAGGAATTCATTTAACCGGAAATGTGCATGACAAGAATAATGACAAAAAACCGCATTCTTGACAATTCTTTCATGCCTTTGGTGTGACAACGCAACGCATGCGCAGTAATTTCTACTACGCAGTTCAAAATCTTAGTTACTATTCTGTCAAGGACAATAGAGAAGCATCGAAATAGTACATTAAGCAACGCATTTCATATGGCATTCTGTTATGACACGAGTCCAAGTTTAAAAAACGAATCGCGCAGCGATGAGTTTTTAAAGGACAAACAGCCATATGAAATAAGTTGCTTATAATACTTTTTATATTTTGCCATTTTATTAATTTTTTAATAAATTTATACTTTGCATAATAGATAATTTCAATAGACAAATGTCAATTCATGTCATCTGTTGATTCATATTACCAACTGTATAAAACAAAAAGTTGCGTACTCTAATGAAACATTAGAGTTTTTAAATGCGTATCATAATGTGAAATATTATAGATGCAAAATATAAAAAAAGTGTTTCAAAAATTGACTTTTTGCCTTCTAAATTTATGCGTCGGTGCGTTTTCTTGTTCTCTGGTAAAGACTATATTTTATTATTGAATAAACAAATGTTATAGCTTACAATCCTAAGTAAATGGGGTTAAGATGAATGGGTTAAAATAATAATGTAAGTTTTTGAACTATCATCTTTAAATAAATTTTTTTAGTCCATAAAAATTTCTAGGCCGTATTTGAGAAAATGGATAATTTTGTTTTATTTGTTTAAATAAATAAAGGTTTAAAAAAGATGTTGTTTTTAATTGAATCTTAGACACCCCTGTATAGTATAACAATTATAGTAAATTTTTTAAAATAAATATCCGTAACTCCTAGAGTGTGTCCAAACAAATAAGAATCTCTAGACCACCATGCATTTATAATTTATGTGTCATCTCTGTCAAAAAAAATTAATTTCTACGTAATATTCTATAATAAATCAGATTTGTTATCCTTGTTCACGCCATTAGTTTGTTAAAATCATCATAAACGTAAACAATAAACATTCAGTGGTACTTCACAGCTGACAATTTTAAAGACTTTCTGTCTATAGTGGTTCATTTTATTCATCTTTCCAAAGGACTTGACGTATAATGCGCCTGCATATCTTCAAATCTTCATTATCGTCTTTTTTTCACTCGATGGGTGTTCTTTATTTCGTCATTTTTCTCTCCGTTTATAATTACAGTGTATATAGGGGTCTACGAAATTTACTGTTATTCAAAAATCAACGCTTTGGTTTTTTTTGTGTTTTATAGTTAATATTTTATTGTATGATGTATGAATCCACGTAATGTTAACTAAGTATATATTCAAATGTTTTTCACTCATGCTTCTTGTTAAAATATTACTTAGCAACGTGTTTTCTCTATTTTTTTTTGAAAAAATTAGATGCCAATTTCTCTTTTTTTCTTCACTGGATTAAAACCACTTATTTGTTAAAAAAGTTTTTAATTTACGTTTCGGCTTTCTCTATCGAAACAAAATAAATAAATTTACAGAAACAGAACACTTGATAATCTTGCAAAAATATGACATCAACATAGTACACTTAGAATAAGATTTTGAGATTGAAGATGTCAAAATCTGTTTCAATCATTTTTGTGACGTTTCTGGGAACGAATTTTGAAAGGATAGCGCATTTGCATATTATAAGAGAATTTATACTTCGTCATAAATGAAGTTTTCTTATTAATATTATCATAAGAAAAAACCAGATAAAAAAAACTTATGATACTATCCCGATATAGAGGGTATCCTTTTTGCAATTAACTCTTCTTGTAAAATAGGTATCCAAATTTTTGAAATATCGACCGAACAATTAGAAACACATTCGTCATTATTTAAGCATATCAATGCTGCGTCTTCAAAACTAAAGATCAAAATTTAAATCCCCCAATAATTCATTCAAATATAGTAAAAATCCCTTATATTATATCCAAAATTATCGGAAAAAAATAGAAAGATTGGCAATAAATTTAATTTAAAAACAGTTTTTCAAACTAATAATACGTTAAAATCTTTAATAGTAAGTAAATACAAAACCTTTTAATGAAATTCAAAACACAAAAAATTGTATTTATAAAATTCCATGCGAATGTAATAAATTTTATATAGGAGAAACATCTAGACCTTTTCATATTAGACTTAATGAACACCAATCATACATTAAAAATAAACAATTCGAAAAATCTAAAATATGTGAACATGCATAGGTGTTTGGTCATAAAATACAATAGAATTCTTCAACTAGATTATTAAAAGAACCGAATAATTATAACCGCAAAGTTAAAGAAAAAGCATTGATATGCTTAAATAATAACGAACGTGTTTCTAATTGTTCGGTCGATATTTCAAAAATTTGGATACCTATTTTACAAAAAGAGTTAATTGCAAAAAGGATACCCTCTATATCGGGCTAGTATCATAAGTTTTTTTATCTGGTTTTTTCTTATGATAATATTATTAAGAAAACTTCATTTATGACGAAGTATAAATTCTCTTATAATATGCAAATGCGCTATCCTTTCAAAATTCGTTCCCAGAAACGTCACAAAAATATGATTGAAACAGATTTTGACATCTTCAATCTCAAAATCTTATTCTAAATGTTGATGTCATATTTTTGCAAGATAATCAAGTGTTCTATGTCTATAGTAAATTGATTTATTTTGTTATGTCATTTTGATAACGGCTTTTGATAGAGAAAGCCGAAACGTCAATTAAAAACTTTTTTAACAAATAAGTGGTCTTAATCCAGTGAAGAAAAAAGAGAAATTGAAATACAAACCACTATGAGCTTCCGAAATAAATTAGATGCCCTTATGATATTACGAAAATCTAGGGCCACTAATAACCCATGATTTTAACTGTAATGTCACAAAACACTTTTTTCAGTGTAAGAACTGCAGAAATTAATTAAGTATACATCATTATATACCGACAAAAAATAACATTAAATGATATAAAGACATAATGTAATTTACAGCAACGTTAGGGTATAAACTTTAATATTCTCCTTGATATTATTATTATTATCTAAGCAAGCAAATCATCATGCTTTATATCTCTCCTATTAAAAATATCTCAACATTCTTGACAAGTGAAACACTATATCCTGTAGAGATAAAAGATTATTGACGTTGCAAAAAATGCATAGTAAACATAAGTAGAAATAGAGCAGTGCATTTTTTTGCGTCTTTTATTTCAATAGACTCTCGGACCGTGGAAATTCGCACTCATATTATGTAATTATCTATAATTTTCAGATTACCATCGCAAAAAAAATATTGTATGAGAGAATGCGTGGTCATCTTTTTCTCAATTCTCATATTAACCCCTTAAAACACACATTTTTTTAAAAAAACTCGGCAAAACATAAAAAAATGAAAATTAATAAAAATTTTTATTTTCTTTTCGAATTGCTGTTTCGAAAAAACGATTTTAAATATTTTATTCTTGATTTAATAAATGTTATAGCTTAGAATCCTATTAGCCCAGTTTGACCTCGCACAAAATGTGATATCGATGAAACTTGGCACTTAAGTACTTGAAAGGGTGTACATAGAAAACGATAAAAAAATCTTTGCTGCTCTAAAGTGTATGCTAACTTCACAATTTCGAAAATAAAATCGAAAATTTGGTTTTTCCATTATATCACGAAAAAAAAAAAAAAATAAAAAATTCGAAAAACGTGAAAAAAAATTGTATTACTAAAAAAAAATTATTAAAAATAAGAAAGCAAATTCGCGCGTCGAATACAAATATTCAGGCGAGGTGTTCAGAAAAACTAAAGTATCTAAAATGTTCGCAAAGAAAAAAAAGCATTTTAAAGAAAAGCTTTCTCAGGAAGACATTAGTTTTTAATTATTTTTTGTTTTCTCATAGAAAATTTGACCGGAAGTTATAATTTCTAAAATTCTCACTGATTTTTATAAAACTGAAGATATCTATTAATAGAGGCAAAACAAAAAAAAATCCTTGTAGATTTATCATCGTTATACTTTTACTTTTGATTTAAATATAATTAAAATGATGAACATTATCTCTGTTTAATTTAACTTATGTTTTAAAATGATCATTTTTTTTACAACATTCATTCGACGCAATTTTTATTTTCAAATATAAATCATAAATTAATTTTTTTTTAAAATAAAGTTAAAAATAATAATTTCGAGCTACATTATTTTAACTGTAAATAAAATTTTTATAGGGTTTTGTTATCCATTTAGTTAAAAAATAAAAATTATGGCAGTGACTTCTTTGAAGTGTTATCAACAAATATATTGTAAAATTTAATAGTCATACAAAAGAGTAACGCATTCTTAAAATGTTGGCAAAGACACTACCGAACCTTATAAATATTACAATCGTTAAATAGAAGCGTTAATGGAGCAAATTATGATGAGGAAGAATGTTATGCTAGAACGAGACATATGAAAGTAGAAGAGGCTTTTATTACGGAAAGAAATAAAAGTCGTGAAAAAAAATTAGAGACACATGTTTCGGTCTGTCTTTCTTTCTTATATTGACGAGGAAGTACGTATGGACAGGGCTGTGTGAGAACACTAAGAGCAGTTGTAACTGCCAACAGTAACGTATCCAGGGTAGGGAAACCGGGTAATTTTCTTCACTGCTACTCTTAATAAACGTTTCTATAAATGAAGAGTTAATTTAAAAAAATTAAGTTGGTTTACTAAATCTGTTGCAACGTTATTCCGAGAATAATTTATCTTTGCAAGATCCGCAAAATTGACATGTTTAAATCCTCGTATTAATCAATTCGGAACTTGACTCCCTTTTACCTAACATTGTGTTCAAGTGCAACACATAACGAAGTTAAAATAAAAAGTGAATGGCGCAAACAATCCATAAGGTATCTCAGTTAAAGATTTTAAAATGAAAATAAATCGCGAGAAACAAAGGCAGCTGTGGCTGAAGTATCCGAGGGTAGACTCAACAACAAGCATTTACTTTGTAAATATTAAATAGATTTACAGCTGCCGAGAATAATCTGACCATAGTGACCATTCAGCATTTTTGGTAGAGGCCAAAACACGATTACTGGTGGGTGGTATGATGCAATTCTTAAGATATTGTAAACAACTTTAGAGGAATTTAACGAAAAACACGTTCTTTTACAATTAGGTGATGTTGACAAAACAGACTACGTCGAGAATTCATTGAGTGTTGAGTGTATCTTTTATGCGTATTTAGAAAATTTTATGATCTTCTTCCAATTCCAATTTAAACTTCTAAACTTTGTTTAAATAAATATGAAAACGCCAAATCCAACAAACACCGTACAAAATTTGACGAAATGCGATTTGTTTTCATGAAGGGCCTAGAATATTACAGTTAAAAATGTCGCAATTTGAAATATTTTTTTATGAACAGCGTCTTTTGTATTTGTCAAAATCTCTGTTCATAAACTTTTCGCAAATTCTAGGTATCAGTTCAATATTTATTATAGTCCAGTAAATTAACGACACAAAAAGGGTGAGAAAATGGCTCTAGAGTTCCCGAAAATCCGTTTTTCGACGATATCTGCCGAAATATGACCCTTAGAGCATTTTTGTTTAGACAAAAAATGAAGAGCAGTTCATTACCTACAAAAGCTGTCGCTATGATTTTTTTCGCTACACTAATATTTTTTGCAAAAACGGTGTTTCACAAATTCGCGGCGCTTCCTTATCAAAATCTGGGAATAAATAAATAAATTTGAATTTCCTCCCAAAACTTGAATATCCTTCCGTTTTTGTCTGAAGACAAAAGATAAGGCAACAATAACCAACTTTTTTTCACTTTTAAAATAAAGAAAATCTATAGAATTTTGATTATCTTTACAATTGGCGCCCAACGTGGGGCTCGAAATTGAGTGAACCCAAAAGATGAAGGTAGGTAATAATGGAATGGAATAGGGATGAAAAGTTAATGAGATTCATGGAAGCACTGTTACAGAGGACGAATAATAAGATAGAAGAACAGAGAGGAGACACGAGGAAATTACAAGAATCTACTGAAGAACAAAATAATAAAATCGACAATTTAAACGCTACTAAGAACAGGAAAATAGAAACACAGGAACAGAATTTACAAGAAATTAGAAATAAACAAGAAGAAATGGAAATGTCTTTAATTATGCAGGAAGAAAGAATTATAAATCTGCAAACAAATATTCAAGAAGTACAAAGAAATACAGAAATTAACATAAGAAAAACCAAAGGAGAAATTGAAAAGGAAACAAAACAAGAAATAGAAAATATTAAAAGAAATTTGATTATAAAAGGAAGAGAAATCACAAGTTTGGAAGAAGAGATGAAGAGAGAATTGCAAGAAAATAGAGATGAAACGGATAGAGAATTAAATATAAACAGAAGAAGAATAGAAGAAGAAATCAAGAAGATAAAAGAATTGTGTGAAATGTATAACACAGGAATAATGGAAATTGAAGGAAGATCATGTCAAGGAGAAGACCAAAAAGAAGTAAGCAGGAAAATAAAATTGCCTGAGAAAGAAATTAATAAATTAAGAATGGATAGAAGAAGAAATGAAGATGAAGGAAGAAGTGATACCTACTATGATTAGACAAAAATTAGATGACATTTACAAAGAACTGAAAAATGATATGGAAAGGATGAGAAGACAAAATATGGGAAAACAGATTTTTTTCACACAACAACTTATCAATGAGGAAATGAAGAAAACATAAAATTTGATGGTAATATCAGGACATTCCATCAAAAAATATTTATTAAAATTTTAACAAATAAAATCAAACATTACCTTAAAAAGAAAAATAAAAAAATTAAAAAAATGTGAAATTTTAAAAAAAAGGAGACCTAGTAATAGTAAAGGCACTTAGGGTAGCAAATTATAAAAACAAAATAAATTTCAAATAACTAAACATTAGAGATACATTAGCATGCATTTGTAATTCTTTCCAAAAATACCAATGAATGCAACTTTGGGGGAATTTGTTATGATGTTAAAATTTTGAAATTTGGGGGAATTATATAAAAGGGGCTTTAAAATTGACAGGGTTGTTATGGCATGTTTCTGTCGAAAGTTTTAGGTTGTTTTGAGTTTTTTATGAAAATGTCTCATTTTTGAAATTATAAAATAAAGAATAAGAAAATAAAGAAAATCTATAGAATTTTGATTATCTTTACAATATATTGATATCTTTCATTTAGTACAATTCCTAACCCCAAAAAATTTTAGCACGAAAAGAAAATAATCCTCAAAAAAAAATATCGATTTTTCATAGGGGTGAGAATTTTCTCAATTTTCCGGAAAAGAAAAATGCCATCGACAAGGGGACTAGCTAAGCTTTCTAATGATGTGCATTGAAAACCGATATGGTTCTTGATTATCTATTAATTTCCGATAGACCCGAGCATTTTCGAAAACTCCGGAAATCCAAAAAAAAAAACGTCCTAAAAAAACATGTTGTTTATGAAAATATACAAAAATAATTTATTGAATCTATCTGAATTTCAAAGCCCCATTATCCAAAAGGATTCGGTGAAATTAGTCTTGATAAAAAAATATGAATAAATTTAAAGGATGGTCAAAATATGGAGCAAAAACAAACTTTGGGCCGGTTTTTCAATAATTCAGAGAAAATAGATAAAAGGAAAAAGTAACATGATATTATAGCTACAGGTTCCTTCTTTCATCTGAACTTTGAATCATGAAAAAATATTAATTTTTACGTGATTTATTGAAAAATTTGTAATCCGCTTGGGAGTGTCATTCTTTTAGAGCGTGCTCTCTAAGTGCAGGGTGTTTTGTATCATATTTTCGGAAATATCGTCGAAAATAGGCGAAAAAAAAACACATTTTTGAGACCAATGGGCCATTTTCCCGCCCTTCCACAAATTTCAGACAGCTGAGATTTTCGGGGGTGAATGTACCCATGATTACCTGCAAATTAAAAAAAAATGGTGCCGGACAGACCTTCGTTTATTGGACTATTAAGGATGTCGTGAAGTAGACGAAAGTGCTTTAAGTGCTGTTGCTTTTATTTTTTTCTCCTTTCTGTTAATTTTTAAGTTCGTACGATTCTATTTACTCTTATGGTTGGAATTTAAACTGATAAAAAAAATGGCTTATTAATATTCAATATAATTTGCCTAAACTCGAAAATAACCATATTCACCGCTCCTGAGAATTGTAAATGGATATTTAATAAAAGAAGTAGGTAGTAGCAGCATTTGTAGTCTATGAACTCTTCGAGATAATGATCTAAGAGGAAGCACCTTGAAAATATTTGTGATCCCAAAGCACAATATCATTTACAAATTCAATAAGATCGCAAGATGCGATTTTTCTAAAGCGGCAGCCAAAAGGCTCGTTATCTTGATATTGCGATCGTTCTTTTTTGTATAAAAATTTGGGTTCTCAGTACCTACCTATATTTAGTTCAAAAGCGAAAATATAAGATAATGTTTTCCCTAAATACACCTACAAAACATTTGAAATAGAAAAAATGCCAAGAAATGAGTTTTGAAATAGATATTTGTAATTATAATAATTTTACTGAAAAAATATTTGTACGTAAAATCAATAAAGTATCGTCGTCAATTTTTTGGACATTCATCCTATGATTCGGCGATTGGGAGAATAATTTCACGTCATAAAATAACCAGTGCATTAAAATAACCGAAAAATCGTTAAGCAATAAACGCAAAACATCAAAAACTACAAACTTTGAAAATTAATTAACGGTTTTCATTATTTTGATGAACACTAAACGTTAAATCTATGAATGCCACCAATGACTGCTTAAAAACGCGCCACTTAATAGTAAATCAATCTTTACGAACATTAATATTACGAACAACTAGCGTAGATGTTTAAGCTTCGCGCCGCGCCAATAGCCTATATAAGTGCAACCACATGCAGAGGTTAGGTGTTCCGATACAGTTTGTGTCTTGTGGATAGTAAAATAATAATTATTGTGCCAAATTAGTTAATTCTGGACTGGAGATCGACAAAGAAAGGAAGGTACATTCCGATAGTTACAAAAAACACTGGGGATACCGCTTGGTAAATATTATTTTGGCACACATTATACCTATACTAAAATTCTATGTCTAAGATGTTAAAATAAAAAATTGCTGTTTTTTTAACTTAAATATTTATTTTAGGTTGATATGGACTATAATGTCGCGTTCGAAAGTGCGAAATTCTTTTTAAAAAATTGGGAAAACTGTTTTCCGCAAATACTGGCATTTTTGCAGAAAGGATAAAGCTGCTAGATCCATATTAGATAACGCCTTCAAGGAAACGTGCGACGAACGTAAGTTCAAATTATAATATGCCAAAAAGTAGCATATTAATTTTGTATTTTTTTAGATGGAAAATATGCTTCACTTTTATATTTGGTGCTATCGACCAAATTTTGTTCCAAAAATTCATTTGGAAAGACGACCCATATAAAATTTACAATAAAGGACTCCCAGGAATCATTTTTGTTTTGTGCTAAAACCCAACAAGAGCTGGAAATTGAGAAAATCAGCAATTCAAACCTTTACTTTGTGCCTTGGAGACGACATCTTTAAAATTTCAAATATTTGCGTCTATACTTTGACGAAATTCGTTTTAAATTTTTTCATATACTTAAGGCAGTTGATATATGTTTTAAAATTATTTACTTGTTCAATTTAGATTTTCCACAAGAGAGCAAAATGTTTTGGGACTTTTTGGAAAAGTGTTTTTATAAACATGCTGTTCCCTTTGAAAGCCCTAGGGTACAAATGATTTGTGAACAATAAAAAATAACTACCTAATACATTTTTTTGTATCCCTAATCCTCTTCCAGTTGGTTGAATCTTGATTGTTCATATGGGAAATTCGAAAATATAGGTTTTGGGAAAACGCGACACATCAAATCAGTAGACACATCAGTAGGTGTTTTAAATTTTTTAGAAATATAGTTTTGTTTGAACATTTTTGGTTATACCTAATTTAGCGAGGTCTGATAAATAAAATAATATTAATAACTGGTGATTATGAATCTATGCTCACTATTTATTGTTTTAATGTACTGGTGTTATACAGGGTGCGCCAATTATTTCCACTCGATCTCTAGCACCGAAACTAAAAGAGATATCAACAAGATTTTTTGTAGGGGTAGACAGTGTCACTCGGACTACAATTTTAAAATATTTTGATGTATACAGGGTGGCTAATTTTTGTGGAATGAGAATTAATTTGGTTTTTTTAAATTGAACACCCTGTATACGATTATGTCTTCTGATTCTACTTAATATTAGATTTACGGTAGTTTTTTGTATTTGTAAATCCGACGCGGCGTTGGCAAGTTATTCCTATTTTAAGCAGATTTAATGAAAAAACAGCACTTCAGAAATATTAGCACAAAAACCACATTTTTTAAAAAATTCCTCAAAAAAGCTACTATGATGTAAATGAAACATGCACTTATCACAATAATCACACAACATCTTCACCTATTGCACAGGGTGTTTGCCGATGGCGTGCCAATAGTCTAGTTTTCAAATGGCAATAACTTAATTTTTTCAAATGGGACACCCTGTATATTTTTCTTCAGTTAGAAGCTCTCCCTAATACGCATTAAAAAAATAGGGCTTTGCACATCTAACTTTACTATTTACTTTAATAATTGACGTTAAGTGACAAACAATATATTTTACACAATTTTTAACAAGAAATCTATGAAACCTATGAAAATGACAGTAGGTATATTTTGTTATGGCATTAATTGTCAACATAAAATTTTGTATTGTATCACGTCTACTATATTTAATCGGTATTGTGTATAAAAAATGGATTTTAATAAGAATTATAGTGTTCAAGAAATATTGATATGATATGGATACTGGGTGAATGTCAAAAAAATGCGTTTCTTGCTAGTAGGGTCTATCGTCAAAGATACCCAGAAAGACGTCATCCACAAAAGGATACTTTTGAGAATTTAAAGAATAGATTTGATAGAACAGGAACCGTCAAGTATGAAAAACATTCACGTGAAACTACAACTGTTACTATTGACAACGAATATAAGGTAATGATCAGTATAGTTGAAGATCCCAATATAAGCACAAGGCAATTAAGCAATCAGTTAGATATTTCCAATACCACAATTAGACGCATAATAAAAAATAATAAATATCACCCCTATCTTATCCAGCTTCACCAAGAATTGTTACCACGTGATTTCGCGCGTAGAGTGGAATACTGTAGATGGTTAATAAACAAGATAAATACAGAGCGTAACTTTTTAAACAAAGTTTTATTCTCCGACGAAGCCACGTTTCATAAGAACGGTTGTGTAAATAGACACAACTTCCATTATTATTCGGACCACAATGAACATTTATTTAGAACCACATCACAGTATCGATAGTCTTTGAATGTGTGGGCAGGAATAATAGGTGATTATGTAATTGGTCCCTATTTCTTTGATGGGACTGTAAATGGAGCTATAATTTTAGATTTTTTAGAACATGATTTTTGCAACTTATTGCAAAATGTGCCTCAAAATTATCGCAACGGAATGTGGTTTCAATTAGATGGTGCCACACCACATTACCTATTAGATGTTCGCAATTGGTTAAATAGGGAATTTCAGGATCGTTGGATAGGAATTGGCCTACTAGATCGCCTTGCCTTACACCTTGCGATTTTTTCTTGTGGGGTTTTATTAAAAATATTGTTTACAAAGAAGAGGTTACCACAAAAGAAAATATGAAAGAAAGAATTACTGCAGCATTTAGACAGGTGACCCCTGCAATGCTAAGAGATGTGCGTAAATCAATCATTTTGAACACCTACTATAAATTTTAACTTTCACTATTGTAGTTTTCTTACGATTAAACTTTGTAAAATTTTGTACTTATTAAAAATTGTGTAAAATATGTTGTTTGTCACTTAACGTCAATTATTAAAGTAAATAGTAAAGTTAGATGTGCAAAATCCTATATTTTTTTAATGCGTATTAGGGAGAGCTTCTAAATGAAGAAAAATATACAGGGTGTCCCATTTGAAAAAATTAAGTTATTGCCATTTGAAAACTAGACTATTGGCACGACATCGGCAAACACCCTGTGCAACAGGTGAAGATGCTGTGTGATTATTGTGATAAGTGCATGTTTCATTTACATCATAGTAGCTTTTTTGAGGAGTTTTTTTAAAAAATGTGGTTTTTGTGCTAAAATTTCTAAAGTGCTGTTTTTTCATTAAATCTGCTTAAAATAGGAATAACTTGTCAACGCCGCGTCGGATTTACAAATACAAAAAACTACCGTAAATCTAATATTAAGTAGAATCAGAAGACATACTCGTATACAGGGTGTTCAATTTAAAAAAACCAAATTAATTTTCATTCCACAAAAATTAGCCACCCTGTATACAAAAAATCTTGTTTATATCTCTTTTAGTTTCGGTGCTAGAGATCGAGTGGAAATAATTGGCGTACCCTGTATATAGATTAATGGCAATCATCCCTAACGTTAATAACCGACGATCGTAGACTCATGCTTTTTATTTATGGTTTTAATGAACAGAGATCATAGATGTATACTTACTTTTCATTATTTTAAAAACATTAACCATAGATTAATATCCATCGTTCGTAACATTGATAACCGGCTATCATAGGCCGTTCATTGCGATCATAAATCTATGCTCATGTTTTATTGATTTTACGTACAAAAATCGTAACTTAAGGATTGTATTGATTATAACTGTCGTCCATTGATTTGATGTACTTTTTTATTAATTACACGTACTTTTTTCGTTCAGTGTTATTCAGCCATAATGGGTTTTGACCCAAATACATGTAAGTTCCAACCCTTTGACTATGCACACTTTATGCCTCCAAAGGACCATATTTTAATCGAATCTAGATTCTAGAATCTAGTGTAGGAAGTTAAAACGCTATATATTTGTTTATTGTTAATTACATCTGAAACAATTCATTAATATCATTTGTAGAATATAAAATTAAAGGACCCAGAGACAGAGCAAGAAAAGTTATCAAAAATATGTTCCATTCTTGAATCATGTATGGCGTCGCTATCAATATCAACGGTAAAATTACTGATAACATCAACGCTAACACAAGGATCATAACCAAGGCTTCTTCTTCAGTAAATTCGTCATTTTGCGACATTTCTCTTTCTTCTTTATTTACCTTTACCTTCCTGACAATATCTCTGGAATCAGTTTCGTTGTCTACTTTTATAATATTTTCATTTTTAGGATGAATTCGCCTAGATTTGCTGTGCATTTTCAGATGATTACCCGTAATTTAAATCATAAATTTTTTATTGTTAATTGAAAAAAAAAAATAGTTTGCTGTCTAAAACATTGTCAAATGTAAGATGTAATTAACTGACATGTATCTACTTCTTCTTTTTACCCGACTAATGCAAAACCATAAAAGAAAGAGTTATGACAGGATTCTTATTATTAGAGGGGGGTTATGAAGTGGCACCGATTTTGTCCGGCATCTTGTTTCGTCATTGGTGGGGAGGCGCCAAATTTGAATTTTCAATAAAAGTTGAATCCGATCGGTGCGATGCGAGTAAATTGAAAAATGTGCATGTGATTGAAAGTTATTTGTTATTAATATATTCTATAGGTTCTGAATGTTAGTTTGTTCATAATAGATGCAGCATATGAAAGTGGCTGTAGTGATGAAAAGTGAAGTCTGAGATTGAAAAGCTTATTGTGGAAATGTATTTTTCAAATACGAAGTTTGAACATTTATAACTTGTAAACCTTGTAAAGAGCGTTAACCCCTCTAGGGGGTGGTTTTTGGCCGTTTTGAAGGAGTTGCCGAGGGTAAAAAGTCTTTTACTCTCAGGTTCGGTTTCAGTGACCTCGAAAGCGGGGAGGAGGCTAACCTCCACTATCATTGAAGGTTAGTTTGTTAGTTATTTTTGCTAATAACCAAAAATTACCAAATTCAGTATTTATTGCCAACTTAGTTTCCCTACAATGACGTAGAGCCTCTCCCTTTCTTCAGTCACCCCCTTGTCCAAATGCTCACTTATTTCGTAACTCCCCCTAATACTAAGAACCCTGGGGTTATGATTAATATGTCCTCCAAACAATATTGACAGTTTTGAATTAGATTTTGGAAGAAAGAATGAGGTTTCAAGGAGAAAAAATGTCCCAACTTTGAAAAAAGATCGTACAAAACGAGTAAAGAAATGCATGTAAATTCACCAGCAATCGAAAAAGAGGGAAATTTAAATCAGATGATGAAAATGAAAGTTCAAGAAATATAGTGAGGTCATTTATTACATTCACTGATAAAAAAGTTTATGTAAAATCACATAATATTACGTTGGCCACATGTAACCAACGTAAAATCATGTGAAAATAGAGACATTTATGTACAAATCCTATTACCTTATGAATTCTGTAAAAATACTATGGAAACTCAATAGATTTTACTGTGATTTTTTCATTAATCTGTGAATTTACTTGGTAATTATTTGGTGTGAATTCACAGTGACATTCAAACACATAATAAAAATAAACATATAATTTTATTCAGAATAAGTATATTTATCTATGAGTATAAAAAACTAAATAAAAAACAATATTACTGCGTTCCAATCTCGCGTAACCCTCAACTAATTTGCTTTCCTCTGGGACACCGAGTATTTTTACGTTGGCCTTATTTTTCACATATATTATTCTGTGAATAATTTTACAATGTACTTTTGAGGCTTATATAATGTAAAATGTAGGTCACATAGTATATTTGGTGAAAATTACCATACTTATCAAGTTTTTCACAACTATTTTTTAGAGTGGGCAGAATCGAGGTAGAGTAACTAAACGATGATCCGGTCAAAAATGAGAAAATTATATATATAGTTCTGGAGACAGTGAATTTTCCCAGTCGGTGTATTTGAAAATAATCGTTCTCTTAGTGACAAAAACAAAATTTTTGAGTAGGCCTAAAATTTTTGAATGGATTCAAAAAATAAAAAAACAATACAAGTCCACTTATTTTTCCAGTCATAAGTATTTTACATTTACTAAAGTATAGCCGAATTTAGAGCGCCTGACGATCATTAGACGAGTCTGGCAAAGCTTTCGGGGTGTTCGACATTATCCAGATTGAATTTGAAGCTGTTATCATAATATAGGACATCATCCGATACATTTTCATGTCTAAAAATTTTTTCAGATTTTCACCTGCCAGATATATTATCGTTACTCACAGATTAGCCAGACTATTTTTTTCACTTAACTTCAGTGTACCTCTTACTACTAGAACTATTTTTATCAGTGAAAAAAAGGGGCATGTTTTCGTTTGTTCTGACGCATTTTGCTTAGAATTACTAACCCTACAATTCTATTGATGTTTTGCTGACTGGGAAAATAAGTAGATACCGAAAATCGTCACTGCCTCCTGGACCATTATTTAATGCATTTTGACGAGTTATTTGAGTTTACAACTAGTCGCATATGTACACTGCGCGTCATATAAAACTGGTATAACTCTTATAATCGAAAATAGTGTTTTTCTAGTTGTGTAAATGCATATTTTAAAATGTGTCAATACTAAACTAGTTTTTAGGTTACAATTTCTAGGGCAGTGATGCCAGGTCAAAAAAATTTTAGTAGATGTAACGGTAAAATTAAATTTTTTACAGCAATAAAACGAGATGGAGAAATTAAAAATTTCAATTCAATAATTAATAACTTGTCAGTACTATTAAATTTTCATCTTCTGCCAAGCTATTTTGGAAATTATTCGGATTTGATCAAACTTACTTAAATGGGTTGGCATTGTGGATATGCACTTTAACAAATTTGACAAATGTGACGGTTATTTTGATTGGTTAATTAAGTTAGGTTTACATTGGGAAAAAAAGTGTACCAGTTTTATATGACGCGCAGTGTACATAAAAAGAAATCATACCAAGGCATTTAATTTTTTTGAGAAAATGAACCATTTCTGTCGAAATGTCGAAAAAAGCCCTCTAGCGGCGACATGTGAAACTAACAAAACTTCAAATATTATAACAATATCTGGTCACCGAGCTTCGCTCTTAATATTCAAATCTACATTTTTAAGCAGCCCAATGAGTATATAATTTAAGTATATTTATAACATGACCAATTATTAATTAATTCGCGAAAATCACGGAGTGGGCGACATCTACTTGAACTACTGAAAGGGAGATAAATAAAAAGTTGATTGGCGATTGGCTTGAAAGTAAGCGGGAAAATTAAAAAAGCTGTCAGTGTTAATTTTCAATTGGCTGCAGCTCTTGTTGACGTTTATCAACTGCTTGTCACAGAGGTTAGTTAAATGCATTAAAAGTTGCCTGGTTTCTGGGGATATCACCCTTTTAGAGCAACATCTACTGACGCTTGATCTTCGCGAATAGTCACGGCGGACAGGCCCTGTTTCCGGGACGGGCAACAGCAGCGTGTAGGTCACAGGTCCCGTCAACAGAAGATCGCTCAGCTCACTCTATTTATCACTATATAAGAAAAACTCTATGTTCAATTGATTTTATTATTTATTGTTCTGCAGTGAAGGAGAATTATAGGTCTGATATTCATACTTGGGTAAAAACATCCACAAAAACCTGTGACTAGACTCTCTGGTCATATTTTTTCAAAGTTTTTCAGTTACAAAAATAGTTCATTCGTACATTACATTACAATTTGTTCTTGGAAAATACAAAGTCACAATCAACCTTAAAATGTACTATGAAAATAGAGAATTTTAAATGTCTCTTTAAAGTTTCTTGTATAATAAAAAATTGAAATCTATGTTAATAGTACACGTGTACAAGCATTCATTCTTTTTCTCTCTCTCTCTCTATGATAATGAAAACTTAAATATTAAAACTGTCCGCATAATAAAATAGTAGCCGTAAAGCATAAAGCATTTCCACCCGCCAAAAAAAAAGATTAGCTTTAGGTTAGGTTAGATCTTTATAATAAATAAAGAAAAGTACGATACGTGTGACATTTTGACATTTGTTACATTCTGACAGGTGTCATATTTTGACATTTGTTCATTTTGACAGTTGTTACATTCTGACATGTATTACATTTTAACAGTTGCCACGTTTTGACGGTGTCACATTTTGACAAGTGTCCATTTTAACAGTGTTACTCAACGCTCCTATAAATATTTACCTAAACCCATGATTTCTGAAATTGAATTGGCAACGTTATATTTTCAACTTTGAATTTATGAGATGGCTGTCATTTGACAAGCAAATTATTTATGTTCGTCAAATGAACCTTTCCTTTTTATACCTTTCAGGTTTATTCTGGTTAAAAATTCCTACTTGGGCTTTTGTAGAAAAGTTATGTATGTGTTTGTACTGGAAAAATATGTTAAATAACCGTTTCAACGAACTGAATTTGTTTGTCTTGGGAGTAAGTATCCCAACATATATTTTTTCATAAAAAAATGTGAAAAATATTTTTCCGAGCAAAAATTTCTATTGCTAAGTATATTGATTTTATCATGTTTTATAGCATCTGCGAAAATTTCATAAAAATCCCAGTCGGCCCCATTTTCTTAACGTTTACCCAGAGATGTGCGTGTCAGTAGATGTCAAAATTTGTAGGTCATTATGGATAAAAAGCGGCAAATTTAAAATTGAATTCTTTCAGATTGAAACACCAGAAATTAAATAAAGTCAAACCTTTTTACTACTATACTACACAGAAGAAAGGAGTGCAGTATTTAATTTGCAGAACGTAGTACAGGTTCAAGAGGTAGAAATTTTATTTTTACCTCATCCTTAAATGCTTATTTGTAGTTAAAATTTAAATTTTAGTACATCTGATCGGCCTAATATAGTTTTCGTCTAGATTTAATCTTGTTTCCATGGTTTTTACTGTACTAAACTTGTTCTTTTGACAGATAAGTCAGACTTTATTTATTCATAGCCGTATCGTATGTATTTTAATTGATTCGGAATTTTGTATTAATATATATTTCAAAATGGCTTTATTCTAAAAATATTATCAGTCCTCCTAAATCCTTGAAGGCAGAATTATTAGTAATAGCAAGGCAACATAAAAACAAATTCAAAAAATATATTATAGATGAGATGGCCCGAGAAAAAGGAATTAAAATTCTCAGATTGCCTCCTTACCACGCAGAGTTAAATCCCATTGAACTGATCTGGTCACAATTCTTAAAAGGTTATGTTTCTCAAAACAATACAACGTTTAAATTTCCTGATGTGCGAAATTTGTTTTTGTGGATATATCAATGGATAATTTAATAGAACCTATAATAATAAACCTCAGAAAAGACAATTATAGTGATACCAGTAGTTTTAGTGAAGACAGTGACTTTTAAAGATAGTTCTTGAACTAACTTTTTTTTTAATCTTTAAGTTTAGGTAAGTACTGAAGCGTTACTTTTAATGCCAAGAGATTAAAAAAAGTTTAATCCCAACATATAATCCTCCTTGTTATTTATTGGTTAAATTTAATTCGTTCAATGTTAAAGTGTCAGATGCATAAGGTTTATTTTTATTTTTTGTAAATAATATAACTTCAAAATTTAATCTACGAAGTGCGTATATATATTTTATATGCTGTGACCTTATTTATATTATAGAAACTTATTTTGCAAAGTACGCCTATGGAATGTGACGTTATATCCCCACTTTTACTGTACTCATCTATCCTTTATAGTATATATTACTATAGAAACAAGTAATTATTATGTGCCGTTGCTAGGAAATAAAACTAAAAGCTTAACTTTTCTTGTAAATATCTCGGAAGATCGAATTTTCACAGACATGAGACCTACATTTTTTGCCGATTTAGATAGGAATTAGTCTACCCTGAAAGTTTCATTGAATTCTGACGAGTGAATTTCGAGATCCTCTGGACACACACACACACACACATACAAACCTTGCTCGTTTAATAGTATTTGATTTGTGGCCTTTTCAACTAGCCCAAGTTTGTTAAAATCGGCTCAGCCGTTTCGAATACACAGGGTGTTTTTTACTGAAACCTTTGAATAACCCCCACCACTTTATTTTTAGAGACACAGCAAAAATTGTCAAACAAAAAAGATTCAGATCCTCTACTTTAAAGATCAGGTATTTTTTGTTAGGTTATTATATCGGAATTCACAGAAACGTCACTTTCTTAGATTCAAGATTGCAGTTACGCCCCCTAGCGGCCATTTCAGAAACTTGAAAATATTTTCCAGGTTTTTATCTTGGCCGTTTTAATAATAACTTTTTTCCGCAAGCCTCTATGATGGATAGTTTCCCAGATACAGTACCTCGCATTCTTATTTGGCCACCCTGTACTAAGCTTATTAGTATTTTTTTTTACTATCAAGGTATTTAGCAATGATCGTTAGTTGCTCTTAGTTTTTTGTAGATTCACAGAAAAAACGTTCCGACTACCTGTGTTACCGCTCTTTTACCTTTCTTTAAGAAAAAAATTTACCTGTGACCAAAACTCCGAAATTTGTTCAGGATCAATATTTATCGTTAAACGGGCACCTAGCTCAATATTTGGCAAAGCAAAATATTGACAAAAACTTATAATAACTTCTCCCACGGTTTATCGAAAAAAAAATTCTTATTTTATAGTATGACTATCAAGATAAGAAAACATTACATGAGGTTAATAAAAAAGGTAAAAGATTTATTACTAAAAAAGTTCACAAAATTTTATTAAATATTAATATAATAATAATCGTTAACTATAGAAACGTTTTTCTCCTCGACCATTCGTTAATATTATAATTCCAATATCAATTTTAGTAATATAACATAAATATTCTAACGCTAGAGTGAGAATATTTATTCTGAAACATTTGCTTCTTATGCGATTTGCACGTATTTTCATTCTAAAACAAGTTACGAAATGAATTTTTTCTACAACTGCTATGAAAAGTAGCGAATTTCTCATAGCTTACTTAATTTCAAAACCATATATTACTCATACCGTGCGGGAATACTTTTCCTCACGGCACTTTGCCCACGCACATACATTTATATGGAGAATCAACAAAAATCGACAAAAACTTAGTAGGCTGCTGTTAAGCTTTAAATAGTTGTCACAACTGTCAGATTATAGAAGTTTTTTATATTCTTAAGGTAGTTTTCATTCGTGCTTTGATAAAAATCGCAATTTCCATTAAATATTATTTTAATAAGACATATCTATTTATAATAAATAATATGGGTACTGACAGTAGTGACGATTTTGATAATACTACGCCAGAGATATTGGAAAGAGCCGCAAAAGTAACGTTAGATTTGTTGCCGGTAATTTCAAGAAAAAAGTATGAATTGGCATACGAAAAATTTATGGAATGGAGAAGAAATACAAAAATAAAATTAAAAAAATTATTTAACTGTTAAAAGGTAGGATACTTTCATGTTATTTTAGCTTTGCTAACCATAAAAATAAATATTAACTTACATTACTTGTATTCTTTAATTATGTGCAGTTGTAGAAAAAGTATAATGTGCAACACGTGGGGAAAGTATTTTTCTCACTCGTGTGTTTGCGGCACTCGCCCTTAAGGCTCGTGCCACAAAATTTCGCACTCGTGAGAAAAGTTTAACTTTCCCCACTTGTTGCACAATATACTATTCCGTAATTATTTTTTTTAAATAAGGTCTGCCATGAATGTCAAATTAACTGTCAGTATTAGTTGACGTGGTCTTAATAGTGGTTTGTAAAAACTTTTAATTTATTAAAAATGAGTAGAAAATCAACAGATTCGGATGAAGAATTTGAAAATACTCCTTCAGAAAAAAAAATTAGCCCTTAACATAACATAACATAATATGAAAAATACTACACAATGTTGAGAGATTGGTAAAAAGAAGATAAAACTGAATCCTTTTCTGAAAATGTTTTAATTACATTTTTTGGCGATTTTCTAAAAAAAAAAATGGAAATCTTCCTCCTTATGGAAAATATATTCAATTTTAAAGGCAACTATAAATGTAAAGCACAATATCGATATTTTAAAATATAAAACGCTATTCGGAAAAATATGTACCTAAAAAATCTAAGATTTTTAATGAAGAAAACCTTAAATATTTTTTAGAAAATGCTCTGGATGAGATATATTCAGCTACAAAGGTAATATAATATATAATATTAACATTTCTGATATTAAAGATTTGGCTACAAAAACTGAAAAACCAATAGAGTTTATGATCACTGGAAATTTTTATAATATTGTAAAAAAAACTGGGCTCTGAGGTCATCTAAAGTACCTATCTATTTGGTAATTTTTTTAAATTTCCAAAAAAAAATAAAGGTCCAAGACATAAAAATAAGTTAGGTAATATGCTTTTTTTAATTTAGACAACCCACATGATTAGCCTGGGCATTGTTTTCGTCGTACCTCAGCCACCGGCGTACATTGGTAAATGCAGTTGCAGATCTAACAACGTTAAAAGACATGGAGGATGGAAATCTTCTCAAGTAACAGAAGGCTATATAGAAAATTCTATGCAAAATAGAGTAAAGGTAGCAAATCAATTAGTTTCCTCTTTAACTGGATCTAATTGAACCGTAAACGTCTCCTTAACATCCAATTCTTCCTGCTACACAAGTATTACATCTGCCTCATCCAACCAGTCTATTTTAAAAAATATTCATGTATGCCTTTTAATAAAAATAACTTTAGCTGTTTAAATAAAATAAGAAACACAAAAATATAAAAGTCAACGGAGAAACTAACTCCCGTAGCACATCCTGATTTTAATGTAATAAAAGATAAAAAATAAAAGTTCTGGATTTACCAGTAAATAATTTCACGGATTTTTTTCTCTGTCTGGTAAATGGGTAGGGGTATAAATGGCAATAATTGCAATATACCCTTTTATGAATGAAACCTGTTTATTTATTTATTTAAGCCAAACAAGTATGGAAAAATAACAAACAAACAAAGAAATGTGATATAGCAAATTGAATTACAAGATCAAATTTCAATGATTTTTATAGCTTGTGTAACATCTGATATCTAGAAAAGTAGAATTATAATTTTTAATCCAGCTCTATTAGTAAAAAAAATGTTTAGATGGTGTAACGAAAAACAGATTTTTTTGTATTGTACAAAGTTTCAAACTCGTTCTCAACAATTAGTTGTAATCTGAAAAATAAAGATTCAACTTTAACATTGTCGAACTAAATAAACTTAACGGTTGAGTTAACATCTGTTGAACTGTCAAAACTGACTGTCTGATAAAAGATCAGTTAACTGGAAGTTAAAAATTATTAACGCATCGCCAAGAATTGGTAAATTTAATAATTTCAGAACAATAAAACAGTTGACAATGCATCAGGTAGAAAAAAAACAATAACAGCCCAACCTAAAAAAGTAAAAAAATACGGGCATAATTTCATCGGAAAAATCAGTCTGGTGAACAATTAAAAAGCGGGGTTCAAATCTTGATCAATTCCTCATGGTCATTTTGTCACATGAAGTGCCAGACCTCCTGGGCGCAGCGTGCCCTGCCAGCCCACCTACCTTCACATGTTTTATTATCGCTCACTTGTTCCTTTTATTTCACACAATCTCAGCGGCCGGGGAATTAATAACTTTACAACTTTATATCAAGTGGGCTTATCTGAGAAAAATGATAATTGCTTGTCGCAGACCTGAAAACTACAAGAATCGTTTAGATTTTTACAGGCTGTTTATCAAGCTGGTCGTGGAACACGCCTTACGCCGAATCCCCAACGACAAACTACCGACAGACAAACGGATCAGATGGGATTGACAATAAGAATTTTTTTTCTAGAAATTCAGACAGAAATGTAATCAGCGAGGATCAAGGTTCAAAATTTAGAACGGCTTCATTAAAAAAAATGATACTTTTCTATTCTTTTTCTAAACAAAATTGAGAGTGTGTAAAAAATCTACACTACAGTTTGTTTTGAATAAAAAGTAAAAGTATCATATATCATATAATAAATACATGTCAAACTGTCACCTCTAATGACGTGTTATACTTATTTTGAAAGGGTTTTTATTTCTCATTCCAATCATGTAGGTATAATTTTAAATTGTTACGGTCCACAAGGTGGCGAATAATATAAAATTAAAGCATTAAAGCTTGTCCTGAAAACAAAAAAGTGCATGTTCTTTTGACATTCCTTGCTTGGAAACAGATATTTCTCAAATACAAATAATTAATATATTTTAAACTAAAAATACATTTAAGACACATACAATGAAGTTATAATTATGCTTTGATGTGAAGATAAAAAAAGAGAAATTGAATACTTATAGACCAGGGCCAATCATTTTTGAAAAAAAAAAATCTTAGCAGTATGTGGATGGTGGGAAAAGTTGAGGTTGGATATTGGTTTTTTACGATTTGTGGCTGAAATATGCATTAATTAAAAAAGCTATTGATTAGTTTTTAAGATAACCCCAAAATTATCGAGAAAAACGATAAAAACCGTTTTTTTTTCGTTTTTTATTTTTGTATCCGCAAAAATGATTTTTTTTTATGAAACTTGGAGAAAACGTTATTCTCTTTGTTTTAAATATGCAGTAATTTTTTCAAAGCAAAATATTTATTTTTCGATCTTATACGAATTTAAATTAAAAAAAAAGCTTTAATTTTCAGTCGAAAAAGTTACTTTACAAATTTTTAATTTTTAATTTTATCAGTGTTCATTTTCTTCGTTGAAACCTCGACTTTAAGATGGTATGAAAAAAATATATTGTTCGTATGGAAAAATATCATTAAAAATGCAAAAAAGCAGAAAACAACTTTTTCATAATCGATTTTTTATTTTTATTGCAAACAATCATTGAAATTTACATTCAATTAACTGTTAATGGTTTTGAAATTACCGAAAACATTGTTTAAACAATGTAGCCCAGTTGTCAGAGAAGGATATTGACCAAAAGCTCGCACAAAATGTAATATCGATGAAACTTGGCACTTAAGTAGGTACTTGAAAGGGTGTAGAAAACGATAAAAAAATCTTTGCTGCTCTAAAGTGTGTGCTAACTTCACAATTTCGAAAATAAAATCGAAAATTTGGTTTTTCCATTATATCTCGAAAAAAATAAATAAAATTTCGAAAAACTAATAGCACCACGTGAAAGAACGGAAAATTTTACTATACATTATATTATAAGTTATTTAAAAAAAAATTGTATTACTATAAAAAATTATTAAAAATAAGGAAGCAAATTCGAAAACTCTACGCGCGCCGAGCCGTTGAATACAAATATCCAGGCGAGGCGTTCGGAAAAACTAAAGTATCTTTGCCTAAAATGTAGGTACGCAAAGCAAAAAAAGAAAGCATTTTAAAGAGGAGACTCTAAGCTTTCTCAGGAAGCCATTAGTTTTTAATTTGTTTTTGTTTTCTCATAGAAAATTTGACCAGAAGTTATAATTTCTAAAATTCTCATTGATTTTTATAAAATGGAAGGTATCTATTAATAGAGGCATAACAAAAATAAATCCTAAACTTAGGTCTGATTATATACGCTAACTGTGGATAAAATACACTTAGACAAATAAGAAAAACCCATATTTGATATATCTAACTCGATTTATTACTGAATTACAGGGTGTTTTATCAATTTTGCTCATTTATTTTATCTCCCGTATTTTTGGAACTCCCCTGTATATTTATTTGATATTTGGCAAGCTTGTTCTACTCTATTAGGACAATCAATATAAATAGTGACCAAAATTAAAATCCAGGTCCGGCTTTAAAAACAATTATCAAATGATTTTGCTCTTAAACAACACCCTGTATATTAAAATTTTAAAAATTGGGTTGCACATTCGAAAAGAACGGAAAAAGTTGAATGAGAATACCAAGTTTGAGGTTATGTTGAAAAATGATCAATATAAAAGTTTTAGAGTTTTTAATAATCTACAACTTTTATATTAAACTTTTTTGGATAAGATGCATATTTCAGCCACAAATCAAAAAACCAATATCCAACCCTCAAAACGTTTATTGACCTACCACCACCCCCTTCCGGAACTTTTACTCAGTCGTCTTGATTTTTCTAAATTATAATTTAGCCTAAATTTTCCGACCACCCACATATACTATGAATTTTCCATGAATTCGGGAATTTAAAATCGGTTTGACCCTATTCTATATACTCTATTCTTCTAATAGAACTCTTTAGTTCTTGTAAGTAAGACAAACGGAAATGAAATATACTAGAATGAGACGGCATTAAAAATCTGTGTATACATCATGGTTAACGATACCCATTAGCATTCTGTTGTTTTGGTGTCCTGTGAACACCCGTCAAACTCGGAAATGACGATTAGTAACCTTTGCAATACTTCAAAATTTAAATGAAAATGTCCTGCACAAAATCACCCTTACACAAGCCATATTCAAGGAAAGTATTTAAAAAAATTACTCCCAACAACGAATCAACAGAACCCGCAGCACCGTCAGACGAAGAAACAAAACAAGAAGATGAACTTAATGATGGCGATGCGATGAAAGAGGATGCCATATTGATGGTGTTAATGTTGTCGGTCATGTTGTCAGTTTTGCTGCCAATTATGATAATATCAGTTCCAGGTTTATTGACCGATTGGTATATGGTGGTATTACTTTTGGGTATGATCTTCGTTCTTCCGATTGGATTGTTGTTTTTGCCCGAGATTAAGAAGAACATACGTGCGGTTCTTAGTATGTAATTTTACAAAAAATAAAGTATTTTGAAAGCGGAAAATTATATTTTAATTTTTAACCAAGTGGATCTGCTATTTTTTTTTTATTTTGGAATTGTCTAACGTTCATAAAAAGGTTTGGAAGATTTTTTAAAATTATAAAATATGTTTCACTGAAAATTCCTTCCCTCAATAGATTTTATCTAAATGCGTCATTTTTTTTGTTACATTAAGCGATTATTTTTTCATTTTCTGAAAAATTTATAGTGGAATGAAATTAGAAAATTTTATATGGATGTAAGAGCTAAGTCAAATTCGAAATCGATTTTTTTTATTATTCCCTAAATTGGGCACTTTAAATAAAAAAATAAAATGTTGGATTTTCTTAGACAAAAGTACACACAAAATCCTTTTTTATAAGATAAAAAATTTTTCTCTACTATTGTTTTTCCAAACATGGCGGCCAATTCAATTTTTTTCGAAAAATGCTGATTTTGGCTGGGCATTAATATTTGCACAAATTTAAACAGCTGAGTAAATGCCCAACGCAGCATGAGTTAAAAAACTATCTATAATCAGCACTTGTTGAAAGTCACCTAAGATATGCAATTACAGCTTGAGGTTCTTCTTTGAAGGTTCATTTAAAACCACTTGAAATAATTCAAAAGATATTTTTAAAATTAATAATGGGAAAACATTATAAATATCCTTCCGAAAATCTATACGCAGAAAGTAAAGTATTTGATCTTAAACAACTTCTCTTCTTTTGTAACAATGTTAAATACCATTTTAGTAATAAACTACTTTACTAGAAAATGTAATCTCCATTCTTACCCAATAATTGTTAAAAAATCAATTTCTCAACGGGCATACTCTTTTGTCGCAATATAAATGTTACAATGCTTTACCAGAAACACTAAAAAGAATAAATAATAAAAATTTGTTTAAGAAAAAACTGAAAATGTTTATTATGGAAAACAACAGACAATTTATATTTAATATCTTAGAATAATCTTTTACCTAAATGCAAATATATTTAAAAATGGCTTTTAAAAAAAACTTACCGAATTTGCTACAACGAAATAGAAACACCTACCTGAATTAGACATATTTACCTGACTTAACAAATCTAGCCGACTTTGACAATTACCTGGATGTAACATTATTATTATTATTTAGACCAGTGCAGATAATTTTTGAAACCAAATAAAATAATAGTAAGATAAAACTCATTGGAAAAGGAAGAGAATATGACAAAAATGATAGGAAAAATAATTTACAGGCGCTCTGGGGTCGGGAAGTGGAAGGGGGGAGTTTTTAAGGGTATAAAACTGTTTATCTCGATTTCCGGCAAAACTACAAGTCCTATGGAAAAAAGTTAAATGGCAAAGTTGTAGGTAATAAAAAGATCTACAACTTTTATATATCCACTTTTTTCACATAACCTCAAAATGTATGTGAAAAAGTCAAATAACCAAATTTCTGGTTTTTTATTTTTATCTTTTACAAAAAAATTTTTTTTTTCACGAAATTTGGTGTAAACTTACCTTTTTATGTCCCAAACACTCTGTAGTTTTTTGTTTTAAAATATTTATTTTTTAACCTTATTTTGACTTAATATCGAAAAAGCAGTCTAATTTTCAATCGAAAATTCTCACGTCAAAATATAAAAACTCAGTGGGCTTTTTGTTCGTTGAAATCTCTACTTTTTGATGGTGTAAAAAAAAATATACATTACTGTGGTAAATGTTCTCAAAAAATGCAAATAAGAAACGAAGAAAACTTCGAATTTCTTTTTTTTTAATCATCATGTACAATTTTGAGCTATTTATTTAAATTTATACTTTAATTACTCGAAAAACGTAAGATTTCGTGTTACATTGATAAACAAAAGAGTAATTAAAGTATAAATTTAAATAAATAGCTCAAAATTGTACATGGTGAATAAAAAAAAAAGAAATTCGGAGTTTTCTTCGGTTCTTATTTGCATTTTTTGAGAACATTTAGTAATGTATATTTTTTTTACACCATCAAAAAGTAGAGATTTCAACGAACAAAAAGCCCACTGAGTTTTTATATTTTGACGTGAGAATTTTCGATTGAAAATTAGACTGCTTTTTCGATATTAAGTCAAAATAAGGTTAAAAAAATAAATATTTTAAAACAAAAAAATTACAGAGTGTTTGGGACATAAAAAGGTAAGTTTACACCAAATTTTGTGAAAAAACAAATTTTTTTGTAAAAGATAAAAATAAAAAACCAGAAACTTGGTTATTTGAATTTTTCACATAAATTTTGAGGTTATGTGGAAAAAGTGTAAATACAAAAGTTGTAGATCTTTTTATTACCTACAACTTAGCCATTTAACTTTTTTCCATAGGACTTGTGGTTTTGCCGGAAATCGAGATAAACAGTTTTCTACCCTTAAAAACTCCCCCCTTCCACTTCCCGACCCCAGAGCGCCTGTAAATTATTTTTCCTTTCATGTTTGTTATATTCTCTTCCTTTTCCAATGGGTTTCATCCTACAATTATTTTATTTCACTTTTTACCATTTTCAAAGCTATCTGCACTGGTCTAATTCTCTTTCACTTTCTTTAGAATTAGATTATAGTGTGTATTTACAGCGAAACAAGTATTCACTTACTTATCGCTTCTTGCTTTATTTCTAAACAATATTTTTTTGCTGTTATTTTTATTGTATTGTTTATTGTTTATGTTTATGAATAAAGTTATATTATTATTATTATTTATTGCGAATTCAGTAAAAAAAATAATGTGCGCGAATTCGGTTTTTGAGTTTAGGATACATTTTTAAAAAACTACTATAAGGATCGATACTCTCACTTTATTTTTTTGTTATGTTTCCACGACTCTTAGAGCCGGGGATATTTAAAAAATAGTGAAGCAATCCACTAGAAAAATACCAAAAAGGCCGTTTTTGGCACATATCTCGCGAAGCTCCAGCCCAAATTTATTGAAATTTTTTTTACAAGATTCTCTTTACGTATAAAATCGAAAAAATTAAAAAATTTGACTTAACTCCTACATTAATTTTCTGAATATTTTCGTCTAATTTCACTCCACTATTAACTGATGTGAAATTTATATTTTTGTTTTTGGACCAAGGACACAGATTCTTATATTTTGTATTTTTTTCGTGCATATCGATAAAGACAGTGTTAAACCAAAAATTATATATTTTTTTATTCTTCATTTCTGTAGTTCCACTTTGATAGATTAAAAAATGTTTATGTACGATTGACCAATCAAACGCTGTTTATAGAACAGTTTTGCGTCAACAAAGTAGCACTTTATTTTACTAGTAAAATAAAGTAATTATCAACGTCACTGACAAGTTTTAAATTAATAGTTGTGTTCAATAATATTTGGTGTATTTTATTATCGGAATAACATATTGACTTGCCGTGATAGGTGTTTTTAAAAAAAACCAAGTGATATTATTTGTAGGTTATGTTAAAATGTCAAAATAGTCTATATTACACTGACAGAACCGATCAGCCATTCGCATCCTTCAAATTCAATGAAAAAGTTCTAATAACACTGGTTTAGTTTATCATAACTCAAAGCTTTGTGTTTATAAATTCTACATGCTATTTTCTTCGAAAAGTATTGTGTATATTTTATTTATTTTAGTACTTCTTACACTATACAAATGCAATGAAATGCGTTTTTTAAACTTATGTAGCTCCGTACTACACTTTCTAACACAAGCTCCATTAACATTGGCAAACTACAAAACTATAAGTAGAACTAGGTAGAATTTTTCTTTATTTTATTAATATTTTTTATATTCGAATAAAAAATATTGTATGATAATGCGGACGAGAAGTTTCTTTTTCGGACTCTTATGGTTATAATAGTCCGAAAAAGTAATTATTATTATGATATAAGGATATAGGTTTTAGACCATGCACAACTTTTTACCAAGAACGATTTTTATTCATAAAACAAATAATAAAAAAGTTTTCCATATCCATATATGTACCATATATGTACCATTACCGACTTAATTGGACACACTGTATGAAAAGTTCTAGATTGCTTCTTCTATATAAAATTTATTACATTCGCATGGAATTTTGTAAACACATTTTGGATTTCATTAATAGGTTTTGTATTTACTATTAACGATTTTAATGTATTATTTGTTTGAAAAACTGTTCTTAAATTAAATTTATTGCCAATCCGTCTAATTTTTTTCGATAAATTTGAAATATAAGTGATTTTTACTATGTTTGAATGAAGTATTGGGCGATTTAGATTTTCTTCTTTATTTTTAGTATCTCGGCAAAGTTCACGATCTATAAATTTATTTGGGTAACTTCCAAAATTTTTTGAAAATGCTGTCGATTATTCAAATCAGCAAGAAACATTTCTCATCTTCCTATTTTTGGTGGATTTAAATCGATATCTTTATGCGTTTCGTCGTTACACGGTTTTTCAAAAGTCGTGACTTTTTCTCTCAAAATCATGAATTTTTTTTTCCAAAATCCACCAAAACAATCATTTGGTACATGTCAAAGAAATTTGGTACATATAATAACATCATTCAGTCCTGAAATGGTTATTTTCCCTGTTTAAAAAAAATTACCTAACTTTGGTGCCCTAAATGATTGCTGTCTGACTTCATTGTCAAGGACCACTCCAAACAATACGCCGCACTAGACAATTTTCTGCATCAAATGCACCCAAAAACCGCAATGATTATTTCTTTCAAATAGCAACGATGCAACTGCTCACTTGAATCTATTGTGGCATTTCGACAGTGGGCCATTTACGTTTTCACAAAAGATTATAGATTCTTAAAAACTGTTTTCTCTGCTCGACCGGACGTCTGATCTAATCTCTCGAGATTACTCTGAAAATCAGATCAAAATTCGCTTTTGGGATTACGAACTAAAAATTTGCCCGATTTTCTACCTGGAAGGACAATAGTTGCGAAGAAATTGGAATTAGACTTCGTTCTTTATTTTAATAAACAATACCAGTCACCAAGGGCGTCGTTACTTAAGGACAAGGGGAGTGGGGGCGTAAAATGATCTAAAGATCTAAATTAACGGAAAATTAATCAACATTAACTTTAGATTGAAAATGGCCCAGAAAATTAACATTATTTTTTCCTGAATTCGCATAAGTTAAATCTAAAGCTAAATAAATGCCATTATCAGGCTTAATCTCAGGTCTTTTGTCGCATTTTTCAGCTGATAAAGATAAAATAAGACTAATTCTTCTTCTCTTAGCCGCAAATCAGTTTTGACACCTTTTATTCATTGTATATCGCAATTATATTCAATTTAATTAATTATTGACAAAATTATACTGATTTAAGTGTATAATATTTTGCTCCAATCGTCCCTAACGAATGCAGACCAAATGTACAAATGAAATAAAATTCTGAGAACGATAAAAGAGCATCCGAATGCAAAACACAAAACACTCGGGCGCACATACACACACACATTTTCTACCGCCCCGTTGTCTGAAAGGCTCCTTCTTCTCTTTTCCAAATAACATTTCAGTCGGTAATTTGACAGGCGTACGTCATGCTGAAAACCACATGTTTGCTCTTACATTAAAAGGCCCTCTTCATTGTTCAATGGGGGTTGTGAAGCCGTATTTGCTCTGGAGGTATACCGAATGCTCTAGGCGAAAGCTAATTTTAGAGGAAGTTAGATTGCCCTCTGTTTTAATAAACGAAAAAATATCCAAAGGGTGCGATTGTTTAGACAATGATTTCATCATCGCTTTTTACACTTACAATTATATTTATCGCATCAAATCACAATAAGTTTTATTCTACAAGTACAAGAAACTTGTTTTTTTTTCCTTATCATATCAAGTTTCTTGAGAAAACAAATGAAAATGGACGTTCTTATAAAGACATTTTTTCACAATTGTTACGAAAATATGACAGCTGATCTAAATTTGAATTAAAATTCGTTAAATTTTATTAAAAATAAGAGTTGAGTTGTTTTTCTTTTAAGTTTTGAGATCGATACACACAGCAATATACCGGGCGTCAAAAATATTCCAGGGCCTACTAAAAAATTATTGATAATTAATTGATGACTGCTCATTTTGCAGGCGTATGCATGATAGTGGAGTGAAATTAGAATTTTATGTGGATGTAAGAGCTAAGTCAAATTTTTTTAATTTTTTCGATTTTATACATAAAAAAATTTTTCAATAAATTTGGATTAGAGCATCGCGAGATATGTGCCAAAAACGGCATTTTTCGTATTTTTCGAGTGGATTGCTTCACTATTTTTTAAATATCTCCGGCTCTAAGAGTCGTGAAAAAATAAAAAAAAAATTAAAATGAGGATCGACCCGTACAGTAGGATTTTTTCAAAATTCATCCTAACCTCATGAAACGAATTCCCGCACATTATTTTTTTTTACTGAATTGGCAATAAATAACCAAAGAATCCTCGAATTTTCTTAAAAATTGAAGAAAATATGTATTTTCATGTCGGGAAGAGATGGTAAAAATTTAAAAAAAGAAAAATGTATTTGTCCAGCCAAAATCGGCAAAAAAAAATTGAATTGGCCGCCATTGTTGGAAAAACAATAGTAGAGAAAAATGTTTTATCTTAAAAAGAAGGATTTTGTGTGTTCTTTTCTAAGAAAACCCAACATTTTATTTCTTTATTTAAAGTGCCCAATTTAGGGAATAATAAAAAAATTCGATTTTCATTTTTTATATTGATTTATACCTATTGATTCGTTCCCTCACAAAAATCCTACTTTAGAACCTGACATATTTTTTGAATTATTTAGACATTTTTTGGACTGAAATACAGTTTTTCTATGTGAATCAAGCATAAATATCGCGATAAAAAATTGGAAAAAAATATATCGAATTTTTATTTTTTTATTATTCCCTAAATTGGGCACTTTAAATAAAGAAATAAAATGTTGGATTTTCTTAGATAAGAGTACACACAAAATCCTTCTTTTTAAAATAAAAAAATTTTCTCTACTATTGTTTTTCCAAAAATGGCGGCCAATTCAATTTTTTTTCGAAAAATACCGATTTTGGCTGGACAAATACATTTTTTTTTAATTTTTACCATTTCTTTCCGACATAAAAATACATCTTTGGTTATTTATTGCCAATTCAGTAAAAAAAAGTAATGAGCGCGAATTCGTTTTTTGAGGTTAGGATGCATTTTTAAAAAACCCCTACCATACGGATCGATACTCTACTTCATCACGGTCATTTTAATTTTTTTCTATTTTTCCACGACTCTTAGAGCCGGAGATATTTAAAAAATAGTGATGCAATTGGTATCATGTTTTAAGATCGAAGCGACAGTGCGGACAAAAATCGAACTATAAAAAGTCAGTAGTCGTCTTTATTTACATAAGAGAACATGCTTTGATTTTATCATTTATTACGATATTATTAATTTATTTTGAAATTTCAAGTATGAGTCGTATTGTTCAGTGCCTTTTTGTAATTCCTGGGAGAAAAAAAACTGAACTTGCGTTCCATTTGTTTCCTAGACCCGTGCAACGAAAGGTTAGAATTGAAGACAAAATGGGCACACAGTCTCTAGTTGATCATCAGAAAGCTTGGATTTTGAGGTTCAAAATTGGAAAACCAGTTACCAAATTCATGAGGGTGTCTTTTTCAACATCCGTTTTTTGGAAACATTCTCAGCTGAAAAAAAGTTCAACATTAATTTGAAGAACCTTCTCACCTTTATTGAAGTAATCACTTTGTGTGAAATGGAGAGAGCACACTCTCATGAATTTGGTAACTGGTTTTCCAATTTTTAACCTCAAAATCCAAGCTTTCTGATGGTCAACTAGAGAGTGTGTGCCCATTTTGTCTTCAATTCTAACCTTTCGTTGCCCGGGTCTAGGAAACAAACGGAACGCAAGTTCAGTATTTTTTTTCTCCCAGGAATTACAAAAAGGCACTGAACAATATCGACTCATACTTGAAACTTCAAAATAAATCAATAATATCATAATAAATGATAAAATCAAAGCACGTTCTCTTATGTAAATAAGGACGACTACTGACTTTTTATAGTTCCAATTCAGTCCATCAGGTGTCGTATCGCTTATCTTGCATTGCCAATCCACTCGAAAAATACCAAAAATGCAGTTTTTGGCACATACCTCGCGAAGCTCCAGCTCCAGCTCCAGAAAAAATTTGACTTAGCTCTTACATCCATTTTCAGAATATTTTCGTCTAATTTCACTCCACTATTAAGTTTTGAGATCGATACACATAGCAATATACAGGGCGTCAAAAATATTCCAGAGCCTACTAAAAAATTATTGATAAATAATTAATTGATGACTGCTGATTTTGCAGGCGTATAGGTATGCTTAAACATTAATTGATCAGTTAATTCTGCATTGATATTTAAAAACCTTATACCGGCAGATAGCTGAAAGAAGTGGCTTTCGTCTCATCAGAAAATATACAAGGTGTTACATTTAAAAAAGCAAACAAAAAATTCAAAAAAACGCCATTTTGTTTTTCTGTTAACCGGAAGTGAGAAAAAAACTTTTATGAGTTTAAACAAAACTTGTGTCATTGTGAAGAATTTCAGTGAGAACCGCATGTATTTGTCTTTATTTATTTAAAAGTTATACATTCTTGAAATAAGGGAAACATAATATAGCGCAGTTGCCAGAGAAGGATATTGAAATGTGATATCGATGAAACTTGGCATTTAAGTACTTAAACCTCAGTAGAAATCATTACTGGCCATAGATTGGTTCAATCTTGGCCCAATATTTTTCAATTGGGATAATATTGCCAATCACTATACAATATTGGTCGAATATTACCAGTGGATTTTAAACCAATATTGGTATACCAATATTGGGCCAATATCATTCTAATATTAGTTTTCCAATATTGCTATAAACAATATTGCCCCAATATTGTTTATACCAATATAAATTTTCTACTTTTGGCGTTGCAGATGTTATGAATTAACTAGTCAGTTTGTTATCTATGACAACCAATTTGTTTTATTTTATAACATACAAAAAATGCAAAATATAGTCAAAATTAAAATATTAATAAAATCGTCAATGTGTTAAGTGAAATTATAGAATTAGAAATTCCTACTATCGCAATACTTTGGAAATAAGTTACTTCTTTTCAAAATTGTAAAATTATTAAAAATAAGAAAGCAAATTCGAAAACTCTATGAGCGCCGAGCCGTTGAATACAAATATTCAGGCGAGGCGTTCGGAAAAACTAAAGTATCTTTGTCTAAAATGTACGCAAAGAAAAAAAGAAAGCATTTTAAAGAGGAGACTCTAAGATTTCTCAGCATGCCATTATTTTTTTTGTTTTCTCATAGAACATTTGACCGGAAGTTATAATTTCTAAAATTCTCACTGATTTTTATAAAACTGAAGATATCTATTAATAGAGGCATAACAAAACTAAAGCCTTGTACATTTATTATCATTATACTTTTACTTTTGATTTAAATATAATTAAAATGATGAACATTATCTCTGTTTAATAAAACTTATGTTTTAAAATCATTTTTTTTACAACATTCATTCGACGCAATTTTTATTGTCAAAATAGTGTTTCAAATACTTTAATTTTTCCGAACGCCTCGCCTGAATATTTTTATTCAACGGCTTGGCGCGCGTAGAGTTTTCGAATTTGCTTTCTTTATTTTTAATAATTTTTATAGTAATACAATTTTTTTTTAAAAATAACTTATAATATCATTTTTACTAAAATTTTCCGCTTTTTCACGCGGTGCTATTAGTTTTTCGAAATTTTTATTTTTTTTTTTTCGAGATATGGAAAAACCAAATTTTCGATTTTATTTTGGAAATTGTGAAGTTAGCATTCACTTTAGAGCAGCAAAGATTTTTTTATCGTTTTTTGGCTAATAGGACAAGCGGTATTTCTTGTGAAAATTCTACTTCAGAAACTAACCCCTTGACGTGTGCGCCCGAATTAATTCGAGCGCGCTAAACGGGTTAACACTCCAAATATCTCGTCGTGTTTAATGTTCTAAAATTTTATGTGTTATCTTAAATAAAAATTGAGTTTTTTGTCGGTTTCTCTTCGATAATAATAATAATGCTGAAAGACACAATATAATATAAAAGAAGGATTTTAATTCGTGGGAATTTTAGGAAGGGTTAAATAAATTCGGAAATGTACGTTCAATTGTATAAAATTTTAAGCAAATACAAGTAAAATGGTTTTTATATAAATAATTTTTCAAATAAACTTAAGTAATAGAAAGGTAAAGGGTTCATGGGAATATTCCAGGTCGAATATTAAAAAAAGGTTGAATCAAATATTTTCGCCAATTGAACCCTTTACCGATATTTATCTCCCTGCGTTTGAAAAGGGTTAACATTGTATTTAATTTCTTCAAAATGTGTAATAAAAATTGAAAAGAACTTCCCAGGTGACTTCTTTAGGATATAAATTAACAAGTTTTTTTGGTATACCTAAATAGATTTTTTTTTCAAAAATATTTATTTGGTAAAGGGTTCAATGGATGGGAATGTCGCAGGTCACATATTAAGAAAGGGTTATTTTTACCAATTCAACCCTTTATCGATATTAGTTATATTCTCACTAAACTTAGAAAGGATTAGGGTTATACTTGATTTCTTCAAAATATATAATAACAGCTAAAAATGAATTCCCATACTTCGGGATATAAATTAAAAAGTTTTTTCAAGCAATTAACTTGTTGAAAATAGTTAAACCGTTGTTTATCAGCACAAAGTCGAAAGTAGCTTTATATTCCCACCAATTTAAAAGTGCTTTATTTGTATAAAATTTGGAGGAGTTGTCTAGAAATGATGTAGAATTGTTTTCTTAAACACCGAAATTATAATATATCAACTAGTTTTTACGTGGTGAGGCGTCAATGTCAAAAATTGATTTTTTATGGAATTGACATTCCCACCACTTTAAAACTACTTCAGTTAGAAGTATAAAATTTGGAGGAGTTCTCTAAAAAAGATGTATAAATGTTTTTTTGAAGACAGAATTATAATATCTCAACTAATTTTTACGTGGTGAGGCGTCAAAGTCTAAACTTTATTTTTAATAGAATTGACATCGTTGTCTTTATATTCCCACCAATTAAAAACTGATTTATTTAAAAGTCTAAAATTTGGAGGAGTGGTCTAAAAAAGATGTAAGAAATGTTTTTTTGAAGACCGAATTATAATATATCAATTAGTTTTTAAGTGGTGAGGCGTCAAAGTCGAAACTTTATTTTTAATAGAATTGACATGGTTGTCTTTATATCCGCACCAATTCAAAACTATTTCTTTTAGAAATCTAAAATTTGGAGGAGTTATCTAAAATTTGGAGGAGTTGTCTAAAAAAGATGTAGAAATGTTTTCTTGAAGACCGAATTATAATATATCAATTAGTTTTTAGGTGATAATGTGTCAAAGTCGAAAATTGATTTGTTATGGAATTGACATGATCGCCTTTATATTTCCACCACTTTAAAACTACTTCAGTTAGAGGTATAAAATTTGGAGGAGTTATCTAGAAATGATGTACAAATATTTTCTTGAAGACCGAATTATTATATCTCAATTGGTTTTCACGTAATGGGATGTCAAATTCGAAAATTGATTTTTTATGAAATTGACATGGTTGTCTTTATATTCCCACCAATTTAAAACTGATTTATCTAGAATTCTAAAATTTGGAGGAGTTGTCTATAAATGATGTAGAAAAGTTTTCTTGGAGACCGAATTATAATATCTTAATTGGTTTTCACGTAATTGGATGCCCAAGTCGAAAATTGATTATTAATAGAATTGACTTGGTTGTCTTTATATCCCCACCAATTTAAAACTTCTTTATTTAGAAGCATAAAATTTGGAGGAGTTGTTTAGAAATGATGTACAAATATTTTCTTGAAGATCGAATTATAATACCTCAATTAGTTTTTACGTGGTAAGGCGTCTAAGTCGAAAATTGATCTTTATTAGAATTGACATGGTTGCGAGGTGGGAGGTAAAGTCAAAATTGATTTTTTTGTTGTCTTTAGATATCAACCAATTTAAAAATATGGAAGATTTATGTAGAAAGAACGTAGAAGTATTAAAAATAATGCAAGTTTAAAATTGTCCTAATTTTTAATGAGCGTTCGTTTTACAATGTAATAAAGGAAGCGATTATATTTAATTATTCACTCTGAAATTAGTAAGGAATTCGCTGGCTTCATATTGAAAGGGGTGAATTCGACACCAGCACCCAGTGAAGGCATCTCCCTCCCTATGAGGTCGCTTAAAGCAGGAAGAGACAGAAATTTGTAGGTCTTTATCATCCTTCTCGGTTTTTTGCCGTGTTTTGTCACCCGTAAATCATTCTCAAGGTTTCACCCAACATTATTTATCAAAATCTGGAAATGCGACACCTGAAATTATAGTCCCGTTTCTAAAGGTAAAAACTTACAACAAAATTTTTTGACGATCAATACAGGGTGACCCACGACTATTCCCTTGTTATCTTGTGCCTAAACGGTACAAGACATCAGCTTAATTTTTTGGTGACATATGTAAATTGATCAGATCTATTTGTTTAAGTTATTTGCAATTATACAGGGTGATCCAGAAAATTGTAATTTATCAAAGTTAGGTTTTTTTAAATGCAACACTCTGTATTTTATGACTAAGTCAACTTTATTCAACGTTCCCTATATCTATCTCTTACCAATTTTGAGAAAATCGTGATTTTAAGAAAAATATTCTATTTAAACAAGACCTAAAAATACGGAAACCTCTTACTTTCAGTAACATAAATTTATATCGATTTATTCTGACTTTTAGGGCTTTCGTTTGCACTGTGTAGGATTTCGATATTTTGCACAGGGTGTTTAGGAAAATGATTCTAATTTTATATTTTTCGAACCGCAAAAACTCACTTAACTTAAATGGATTGGATGGATGGTATTTTTGTATCCTATGTGGAATAACTTTTAATCTTCTATTACAAAGTTATTAGAACTTTTCTCTAACTCATTTAGGATTTGACGTAATTTATTTGAAATATTTCACAACTTTCATTCTTATTTTTCAATTTTTTTTCAAATTCTACAGCCTATCCTGCGTGACTACATTAAAACTAAGTAGTAAAAAAAATAAAGGAAGCTGAAGTGACATATTCTTGAAATTTCCCCAGAAAAAAGAGCGTTTATGCTGATGGTGTGGTGTCAGTCAAAGTCCTAAGAAAACAAATGACACAATCAAAAACACAAATTAAAAGTGTCCACCTGGTTCCAAAGTGTCGCAAAAATAAACGTCTCTGATTCAATATGGAAACAAAATTAGACGCGATCTAACAAAAACACCGACAACTGTATTTTTACAAGGGCCATGTTGAGAAATTTTATATGAAATTACGTTTATCTCAAGAGGTGATTTTGGATTATATATTTTAAAACTTGATATTTGTTTATTCCTACAACAACAAAAAATGCATATAAAAAATAAAAACAATATACAGTGTGTCTATGTAAGCTGGAATCATGTGGAAAACTTTTTTATTATTAATTTTAGGAAAAAAAATTATTCTTCATAAAAGGTAATGCATGATCTAAAACCTAAAATACAATCATCACATATAAAATTTTTTCAGTCGTATACGAGGTTCGTCAATATCGAAAATTGGTATTAGGAAAATTTGAAAAGAATTGAAAGTTACATTAAGATATGCAATTACATCCATTTGCGATGGTCTGCCAGATTGCCTGACTTAACCCGCATTGACTATTTTTTATGGGATTGCTTGAAACAGCAGGTTTATCAGCGAGGGCCCTTTTGAGAAGTTGATCGCTTGGAGAGGATTATTTCTGAAGAATGACAGAAAATTACTCCAGATATGATACGGAAGTTTGGCAAAAAAACGATTAAATGGTTAGAAAGATATGTCGAGAAATTAGTGAAATTGATTGAAAATTTAATTGTGTTATATATAATTGTTATGCATTTATTACGTATTTAAATTGCGAAATTTGTGAAAAATAACAAAACCTTTTCAATTCCTATCAACTTTTCTTAATAGCAATTTTTCGATATTGTCAAAAATAAAGAGACTTTACTCTTTTAAGCAAAAAATTTTTTTTGACGAACCTCGTATACGACTGAAAAACTGTTATATGTGATCTTAGGGCGATAAGCTCAAAGTATACTTAATTGTTAATTAATTTTATTCAAAAAGATTTATAAATATTTTCATTGAAAATGGAACAGGACCGTACTTAGCAAAATTCCTAAAGTACAGTTCATTGTCAAAACCTAATAAAAATTAAGAAGACTACTTGTTGCAGCTGTTTACGAGGTCGGCCAATGCAGGTTTGGCGTTAAAATGCCGCCTTTTAAAACACTGTTTGAAATGATATTAACGTGGACTGTATAAATTTCGTTTTTTCCAGAATCCTCCAAATAATACACACATGTTACGTTTAACAGTTTTTATTAAACTTTTAACGACATAACAAATAAAAACATTACATTTGGTAAAACTACCAACACTACTCAGAGTGCACTTGTAATTTTATAACATTTTGTACAACGAAATATTTTTACGTTAAATAGGTTTAACGGAGCATCAGTCAATTTGAACAATCAAGCTTATACTGAATACTATGAAATGATTTATGAAATGACATATTTTTACGTTGTATTGGACAACGGAGCGGTCAGCTTGGTTTCGCAGCTGACAAAACACAGAATAAAATAATTTTCTAATTCGCACTTCTAAGCGTCTCGCAGTAAGATCCGCCCAAATTGGCTTACGTGAGAGAATACGCCTACGTCACACACCGCTGGCAGGTAGTCCGCGAAGCTTAAAATGGAGTTCTTCCGTCTCAAGATTGACAATTTCGTCGCACTCCCACCCGTATTGAGTGAAAGCTTTTAACTTTATTTTGGCCGTCTAATTTAGATATATTTGGCGAGTTACTATTGGCGCAGTTGCCAATACTGTTCATTGTCAGTGACGCGGTTGGCGTAGTTGCCAATTTGTTTATTAAATGTGAATGAAATGAATTATGTTTAATTTGTAATTGGAAATTAAACAAAATATATTAAGTGTTCTACATGGTTGGGTAGAGAAAAAACTGGGGATTTCAAAAATGACTTAAACATACAGATCCGTATTTAAAAAAATAGTTGAAGGTGACACTTCAAAGACGAAACGTTGTTTTAAAAACTTGGATACGCTATGTTGTGCCACCCTGTATAGGGTCAGTCATGTTTTAATCGATAACCTTATTTTTCGATGCGTCGGACATAAATAATTGCTAATAATTTTTCTGCGTGTATAAAGTATGCGATACAGATCCTTTCTCTAGAAGTTACCTTGGTGTCTTATAGTCTGCGTTTGCCAAGAAGACGGAACTTACCAGGCCGTATATTTTACTCGGACTTATCTGATCCGATAGCATCTCAGATCTCACAAGAAATTCCTAGTAGGTAGGTAAAACCAAAAAGGAGCTATTTTCATAATGTTAGGTACTACTTTAAGTAAGTGGGTACAATAGTATACAAAAAAATTACATTACCTTTCTTTTTCTGCCGGGGAGTCGCCATCTGCCCTTGACCGCTTCACCTAAAATACAATAAATGTTTTAAATTTTAGAATTTTAGATTGTTAAAAATAGAATTTGATCTAACCTAAAATTAAATAACATAATTGTTTCAACCCCTTAATATTGTGCACATAAATAAAAGTATGTAAATGTTTTTAAAAGATAATTAAAAAAAACAAAAAAAATTAAATATATGTACAGGGTGTCCCGTTGGTAAACGGAAACATTTTAAAGGTAGGTAGAGGTCACAAAGGCGATTCTAAATAACCCTCATATAATGGGTCTCTTGACTTCCATAACCGAGTTACAGGGTGTTTTATCAATTAAGCGTAATTATTCATTTGGCCAGAACTTTTGAATCACTTAGTATATCTTTTCCATTTTTGGCATACAGCTTACACTTCTCACGAATAATGTACTGAAATATTGATAGATATGAAAATCCAGGTTCGGCTTTGGGAAAAATTGAAATATATTGAAAATATCAAAACAACACCCTATATATCATAATTTTAATATTACCATTTTAGACTTTAATAGAGGGGAAAAACTGAATTGAAACAAGTTGTTATTGTTATCCCGCCACCGAATCGAATGGGAAAATTTTAATATTGAAAGTAAAATTTTCATTTAATTTAGAAAAAACATATTATGAAACTCATTTTTTCTCTAACAATTTCAAAAATTCACATCGCGTCATTTATCTATTTCTTGTTTATTCGGCTTAAAATAATTTTACACTGTACTGGTGTACCTGCAGGCCCGTACTTAGGGAAAAATATTCAATTAGGTATTTATTTTTTAAACGCCCAGTATAAAGTAAAGTGGGACAATAAACACTCATAGTAACTAACAAACATTTATTAATAATTAACGAAATTGCTCAATATGTCCACCATTTTGTTTTATGCACTTTCTTGCACGTTTAATGATGTCCCTTACTGATTTTCTTATAATAAATGGATTGTTTCTCAGTTCCAGGCTTCCTCAATTCTTTGAAGCAGTTCTTATCTATTGTTTATTTTTTTAGAATACACCTTGTATTTCAGGTATCCCTATACAGCATAATCCACTGTGCTAAAATAAAATTATACGAGGTGATCGAAAAGTAATCAATTTAATATTTTGTTTAAAGTACGTATCTGCAATATTACTTAAAATTGTGTTAAAACGGACAAATAATAAAAATATTAAATGTTGAAAATAAATTCATTTTGAATATTAAATAAAAAAAAATAATTTCTCTTTTTTTTTTCTCTAAAATTTTACTTTCAGTTTAAAAAAAAAGAGACGTGCAAGAAAGTGGATAAAACAAAATAGTGGACATTTTGAGGAACTTCGTTAATTAATAAATGTTTGTTAGTTACATAGTTACTATGAGCGTTTATTGTTCCGCTTTACTTTATACTGGGCGTTTAAAAATAAATACATAATTGAATATTTTCTCCTAAGTACGGGCCTGCAGGTACACCAGTACAGTATAAAATTATTTTAAGCCGAATAAACAAGAAATAGGTAAATGAGGCCAAGTGAATTTTTAAAATTGTTAAAGAAAAAATGAGTTTCATAACATGTTTTTCCTAAATTAAATGAAAATTTTACTTTCAATATCAAAATTTTCCCATTCGATTCGGTGGCGGGATAACAAAAACAACTTGTTTCAATTCAGTTTTTTCCCCTCTATTCAAATCTAAAATGGAAATATTAAAATTGTGATATACAGGGTGTTGTTTTGATATTTTTAATATGTTTCAATTTTTCCTAAAGCCGTACCTGGATTTTCAGATCTCTTTATATTTCAGTACACTATTCGTGAGAAGTGTAAGCTGTATGCCAGAAATGGAAAAGATATACTAAGTGATTCAAAAGTTCTGGCCAAATGAATAATTACGCATAATTGATAAAACACCCTGTAACTCGGTTATGGAAGCCAAGAGACCCATTATATATGGGTTATTTAGAATCGCCTTTGTGACCTCTACCTACCTTTAAAATGTTTTCGTTTACCAACGGGACACCCTGAATATATTATAAAAAAAAACCTATAAATAAAAAAAAATAATAAAAAAAAAAGAAAAGAAAAAATATATAACATTTACCCTGTTAACACACTAATAATAAACGGTTATAATGCCACCTGATTGTGACTTGTATTTTCTCATAATTAATATCTAATATTTACAAAATAGTCTGGCCAATTGGATATCCCCAAGGCCATACATTTAGGAAAAAAAACCCCTTAATATGAAAGCTAAGATAAGTTTAATTCATATTTATCATTTTCGTTGTAAGCTATAACATATTAACATTTGTTTGTTCAAGAATAAAATGTAGCCTTTTACCAGAGAACAAAAGAACGCACCGACAGCGCGCCGTCTGCACTCGTGACGACCGACTGCGATCGGTCGTCTTATTTTCGTGAATTTATATAAAAGTTTTTAATTGTTTCTTTCATTTTACGATTTAGTCGTGAAATATTAAATACTTGCAAGAAAATTTTGAATATATTTTTTTTAAAAAATGCTACTAGTGCCATACTATCATTTCAGTTGAAAAAGTATAAATAAATATTTTTAATTAATTAAAAATGTAGAAATTGACTTTCATATATACCAGGTGATTCCTCACTCCTCTAGTGTTTCTATTGTGGCACTACTTGGATGTAAAGCCTGCAATATTTCTGTGTTCTTTTTAAATGTGATTTTGGGTCCCTATTTGCAAATTTTAATTTTAATTTGAGGTTTCAATTATGATTGACTAATCAAAAATTCTAATTCATGTAAAATTTATCATAATTTGGTTCTTTTCACATTTGGCAATGTTTCGTCTGCATTAATATCCATCAAAAGTTTGTTCAACGTTGGTAACTTTTTTGCAAATAAAATTATTTACTGATTCTTTAAATTTATCGGTAAATCAACATTTTCTAACATTAAAATTTAAGATAAGAATATATTTAAATTGTTTTGAAATAATAATAATAATAATATAATAATAATAACGTTTATTAGTAAAAATAATACAATAATAACTTTCAATATAATTTTTTAGTACAATTACTAATAAACTAGAGTAGAGTACCACAAAGCCAGAGGGCTGTCCGTGGTATCAATTAAATTTATCGTAATATATTTATATAAATATAAATTAAAACTAATAAAGTAATATCTAACACTAATATAATTTAATTTAGTAATTTAACAAAGAAAAAATAATAAAAATACATAGGTAATAACAATAAAAAAATATAAACATATAAAAATCAAGAAATTGTTATTTTTTTAACGCATTAATTAGTTAAATGAAAAATGAAAAAAGTGAGAAATTAGTTTCTTATTACTTAATTTAATCTGTTTTTAACATTTTCTGGTAGAAAATTATAGAAGCGAGGTGCTAAATACTTGCAGTTTCTTTGGCCAATTGTTTTTTGTGCATTCGGAACTACCAGATTATTATTTTTCTTGGCTCTTGTATTATGTGAATGAGAAATTAAATCAGTCTTTTTTATGTTTAAATAAGTACGTTAAAGTTTTTAAAAAAAAAGTCTGGCGAAGATCTAATACAAATGCTTCCCGAAAAAGCTGGTCAGAAGGGTAAATTCTTTCTTTTCCTAATATTATTTAAAAAAAATATTTCGGCAGCATTTGTAGTTTATCCAAATACAGATCTACAGTTCCGCCCCAAGCTGAATTACCATAGGATAATCGAGATTCTACCAACGAATAGTAGAGCATTTTTAGATGGGATAGATCAAGTAGGTACTTTCGATAAATATTTAAATCGTCCCAGAAACGATCTTAAGGTTTTAGTGACGTTATTTATATGATGATCCCATCTTAAATGGCAATCTAAGGTTATACCAAGGTACTTTATTATTAATAAATTTAATTTTTATGTTGTTTTTTGTATGTTCGTTATAAATTTCTAATTCACGGTAATCTGGCATCCCATTCTTTCATTCTTATAACTACAAACAGGCAGAAACATGGTTTTCTCGTAATTAATTGTTAATAAATTATAATTAAACCAATCAATACTATTTTTCATGTCGGTTTCAATTTTGATTTTTAAATCTGACCATGTCTCATCTGTATAAAATAGTACCGTATCATCAGCAAAACTATATATGGTTCCAGAAATTCTTAACACCGCATTTTATATCTTGCTCTGAACTCACACAATCATCTATTTTTACATGTTGTGTACGATTGTAAAGGTATGACCTGAAGAGTTTTAGGGCTGTTCCACGTATTCCTGAATCCTCCAAAGCGTCCAACAACTGTCTATGGTCTACAGTATCGAACGCCTTGGCAAGATCCAAGAATACTCCAATTGCCGGTTTCGTATGTTCAACAGCTTCATACATTTTTGATATTAATACAGCTATAGCATCTTCTGTTGATTTGCCCGTCTGGTTATGTTTCGCCCATCTCCCGCCGCCGATTGTTAGCAAATCAGGGTCCGCAAATTGCCCCTTCAATTTGCGGACCCCTAGAGTCTCCCTTTTTAATTATTTTAACTGAACATTTTATATTAGAAATTCTCTACGCTGGGGTTTACCCGCTATCCCATAATAACTGTAGTTTCACTAATTTTCAAGTAGACTATGGTAGACGTTTTTCTCCCTATAACTAACTAATGAAACAACCATAAAAATATTAAGTATTGTTACAATTTTTTATTGTTAAATAAGCCGAATAAAGCTTTAGTTTTTGTAATAAATAAATTTTACTGTTGTGTTTAGTAATTTTGTAGCGATAAGCGAAAACAATCTTGTGTGAGATAGGTCAAATAAATGCTTTCAAAGATATAATGTTTATACTTTAGATTTTGATGGACCAAAAATATTTTACTCTACACTGTAAAAAAATAGGGTGAAAATTACATTAAACTTGTCTAAAAAAACATAATTTTTAACGTATTTTTACGTTATAAAATAAAATACGTTATAATAATAATAAAAAACTCCCTTCAATTCAATATTTAACGATATTTTAATAAAATAGTGTATTTTTACTTAAATATCCTACCGTATTATGTATTATTACGGTGAAATAGGTAAAATCACTAACTAAATTAATAATTGTGGAATATCACACGTAAATTATCGTAATTTTTCGGTAAATCTGTTAATTTTACCATTTCCATATTTCGTTTTCCGAAAGCTCACGTATATCAGCCAATGAGCGTGTACTATCTTGGTCATGGGAATTTTCATTTTAGTGGACTGAAAAAGCCACAAAATTAGAAAACGAGTAAGGAATACATACCCCAATACATCGGGAATTTTTTGCTTTAAAAATTGTCAATACTCTCTTCTAATCATAGATGGTAGCACATCTAAAAGCCACAAAATTGTTTAAAATTTTTTGTTTAAGTTATAACTAAATGAGACCTTCACAGATCGATAGAATAGGTCCGTGGTCATCCGAAATGGCCAATTACGACATTTTTTTATAGGTCAGACAATTTTTGTACTGAAAAATGTCATCAATCTGTCAAAATTCAGTTTTCATACTTTTTCACACATACATCGCGATATCTCGGAATCTAATAAAGATAATTACGAACTTTTTCTTTAATCGATAGGGGACAGATGGCCGCAGATAACTGAGTTAACTACACTTTTGAGAAATTTTTTGTTTTGTTGTTGAAGTAGGCAAAACTTCAAATTATATTTTTTATGTCGTACTTTTTTAGGTAAGCGAGAAACTTTTTTGCTTTGAGGATTTTTGCCATATTATCACCGTATAAAATGAAGGAAAGATATTAAGGAAGTTTTTACAAAAAACCGCAGTACGCTACAACGCGTTGTTTTCAAGTTATTGTTGCCTAAAGATGAGTATTAGGCCTGGCGCTACATCAAGTCACAACGGAATAATACTATCTGTCCTCTGTGCCTACAATCTGCTTGTTATTAAGCCATATTTAAATAAAAATATACTAATTATTAAAATAGTAATAATAGAGCTTACATCAGAAATGTTCCAATTCGATTTCTGAATCTGAAAACATTTCGGGTTCTCGGGAGTAGAAATACGTAAACTGTTACTACATTTTTCTACAACATTTTAATCCATGAGCTACACAGGCACACCGACTGTTATTTTATGACTAACGTTTTTTTTATACAATCGGGTACAGGTTCTTGAGAGGAAAATGTTGCTTTTCAGATGTTTTCTTCAAATGTCCAACCATGGCCAGTTGGATCTTCTTGCAAAACATCTTGTACATGGGTGTTATACCAAATTTTTAACCGATACCTACACTTGATAAACAAAATTACATTAAGGTGTCTAGTTAAAGATTGTTAAAAAACCATTACCTTTTTAAATGTTGCCTAAAGGCATGATCAGTAGGAGACAGTTCAGAAGCTGGACGATTGGATTCTGTTGTAAGGTGCCATCGCAGTTGATTTAAGGATATAATATTTCTGTTTTTATTTTTGTATAAATAAAGGGTATATTTTACACCTACTTCCATGGCTTCATCTTCTGTTAGGAACGGGAGATTTTCCAGGTCCTTCAACTCATTTACATTTTTATACAACACATCAAAAGCAGTTTTCTTTCCCACTTTGTACATAGAATTAGTGGTGGAATTAGAGCCCAGTTAAGCAATGAATTGTTAATAGTTTTTGCAAATTTCTTTTCCCAAATTTGTTACTATATTATTGGTTGAAAAAAAATATGTACATTTGCCATGTCCCATCTGTATAAATAAATTGCTTTGTGTCATTTCTGGTACGGTTCAGTAGAAATGTAAAAGTAGAAGTAGGACATCGGTATCAACAGATTTTACCAAAATAGTGTTGCCTGATTTGAGTTCTGCCAATACGTGGAGTATTAGTCTGGTATCAGCTTCTTCTTGATTGCTATTCAATTTTGACAAATTTACTTGGGATTTATTTATTTCGAAACAAAGATTAGAACGCTCAAAACCACCTGCGATTATAACCGTTTCTAGATCATGTAACAGATTTGGTACCACTTCCATCGTATAGTTTGTCATAAAGATTAATAATGATCGTTTATTGGCAGAGCATCGAATAAATTCTCTTTTTTCTATACTTTTTAAAGAATCCGCTAAGTATGTATCAAATAGTATGTATCAAATACTACCGTTATTCGTTTTGCGCCATGTTTTCGTCCCTCTCTTAAAATTTTAGTGACAAATATGTTTGCTATATCATTGAAGGTAACAAAAGCAGAAGGTTGTAATTCTTGAATTGATACCATACCATCAATAACAAATGAATCCACTTCCGGAGAAGTCGTTAAAGCGGTGGTAAGTGTCCCTATTTTCTTTCTAAAAACTGCAATAACAGTCTCTGTACCTTTGTAGCTCAAGGATTAAAATGTTGTAGTGAGTACACGTATGAAAATATAGTAACAGTTTACGTATTTCTACTCCCGAACCCGAAATATTTTCAGATTCAGAAATCAAATTGAGACATTTCTGATGTAAGCTCTGTTATTATTACTATTTTAATAATTAGTATATTTTTATTTAAATATGTATTATCTATAGTATTATTCCGTTGTGACTTGATGTAGCGCCCGGCCTGATACTCATCTTTAGGCAACAATAACTTGAAAACAACGCGTTGTAGAGTACTGCGGTTTTTTGTAAAAACTTCCTTAATATCTTTGCTTCATTTTATTTGGTGGCAAAAATCCTCAAAGCAAAAAAGTTTCTCGCTTACCTAAAAAAGTACGACATAAAAAGTACAATTTGAAGTTTTGCCTACTTCAACAACAAAAAAAAATTTTCTCAAAAGTGTAGTTAATTCAGTTATCTGAGGCCATATTTCTCCTATCGATTAAAAAACAAAGTTCGTAATTATCTCCATTAGTTTCGGAGATATCGCAAAGTATGTGTGAAAAAGTATGAAAACTGAATTTTGACAGATTGATGACATTTTTCAGTACAAAAATTGTCTGACCTACAAAAAAATGTCGTAATTAGCCATTTCGAGTGACCACGGACCTGTCTTATCGATCTGTGAAGGTCCCATTTAATTATAACTAAAAATTATTCAAGAAGGAAGCTACGTTTTTCCTGTTTTTCAATCCATTATTTGTAATGTTACGACTATATGTATAGGTATGTAATTTTTCGGCAAGTTTATGTAGAAATACAATTGTTGTAATAAAATTACGTTAAAATGCGGTTTAAATATGTTACAACTGTAATTTAACGTAAAATCACTAATTATTTTTTACAGTGTATGATAAATTGCCTCAAAATATTATTTATTCGAAATTTCGACCAATAAAAATAGTTTGTCAGCTAATGAATGAATTTTTGTAACGCCTACTCTAACAGAAAATGAGAATTGTTCAATTTTTTTTAAATCAGTCAATCAAACGCCATTTTAAACAACTAGAATGTTAGTTTTGGGTGGCGATTTTCGGGTTTCTTCAATCAGAAAAAGTAATAATAGTTAAAATAATTTTAAAGTCCCGAAAATGAAAGTTAGATAATTAAAAATGGGTTCAACCTTCGAAGAATATATAAAATGGTGCCGGTTCATAAATTTTTCGTTATATTTATGACACGTCAATAATTTTAAGTCACACCCTCTCACTAAATCATCTGAAATCAAACTTTAGTGGTCCCAAACCCCAGTAAAAAATGAGACATTTTTATTTTTTTTCGTTTGTAATAAATCCCACTAACGACATCCATGTGTTCCAATTCCAATAGCACTGGCAGTGGCTTTGTAGAAAAAGCGCAGAGAAAAGAGGACAAAATTTCGTATCCAGTTTCAATCAATGGGTTCGCAGATAGAAGGTCTAGATTTTCAACCGCGCAGTTTTTATTGTCCTTTAGATTTTTCAAAATAACGTTAAATTCTCTAATCATGAAACTGTTTTTTTTAATGTTAGAAGAGTCGAAATTTTAACTAAGAAAATAATATTAATATATCCTATTTTAATAAAGTGTATTTATTTATTTATATAAGAATACAAACAGGACGAGCCCAGTACAGTATACACTGTTTACTAAACTAACTAATACAAAATCGATAAATCCTTATTAAATGTTGCTTAACAATAAAAATAAGAAAAAAATATATATTATAGATACATATTATATAAAAAGAAATAGTCAAGATGAGATAGATATAATTTTTTAATAGTGTGTAAAAGCTATCAAAGAGGAAGAGAAGATATCCACATCGGTGAGTGACGAGATTGTATTATATGATTTACTGCATCTTTGCAGAGGAGAATTTAGGTAGTAGTTAGTAGAGCTTTGACTAATTTTGAAAAGATTTTTCCCTCGCCTGTTATAGGATGGAGTAATGAAATTAATTTTACTTAAAATTTCGCTAGATTCAATTTGCCCGTTAACGATTTTGTAGACTATTTCACTCATCTTCGAATTTTCACAAAATCTGATCAATCCTGATTGGTCTATCAGCGTGGTATTTTCACGGCGTAACCATGGATATGAATTGCAAAACAAAATTTGACATTTTGAAAAAAAATAATTACAGCTACAGACGTCAAAATGAGACCTTTTACTTTGTATAATTACAGCTACAGACGTCAAAATGAGACCTTTTACTTTGTTTGTGAAATAGTCTAATAAAATTCCACTCGTGATTGAATTCATCTCATAAGTATGTCTCTTATTTCATAACTTGAAGAAAACACCACTCGTCCTGCGGACTCGTGGTGTTTTTAAGCAACTCAGTTTCGTTATGAAATGAATCGACAGACTTATCGCGAAAATTCAATCACTTGTGGTATTACTATTTATAAATTTAACATCTGAAAGTTGACGTCTGTCGACTAGTGATATGAGCTTCAGTTCTCGTTTGCAAATATCGAAGTCTGCATAAGTATGAAATTTTTTTGAAACATATTTTATAAATTTATCTTGTACTTTTTGTAGTCGGTCGATGTAACAGTTATAATAGGGATTCGAAATAGAAGAACCGAAGCTTAAAATACTATTGATATATGCCATGTACAGATTTCTAACAGACTCTACCTCTTTGAAGTCGTGACAAACGCGCATTAGGAATCCTAGTGCTTTATTAGCTTTTTTGAAACATATTCGATATGTTGGTCAAAAAAGAGTTCGGAATCGATATAAATACCGAGATCTTTGACCACCGAAACTTTTGTTAAAAGTTCATTATTGAGGAAATATTCGTTTTCGATAGTGTCTTTATTCCTTGAGAATGTTATACATTGACATTTTTTTGTGTTCAGATAAAGATGGTTTTGCTGACAATACAGAGTCAGACGATTTAAATCTTCTTGGATCAGGAGTTTATCGGAAGAATTAGATATGTTTCGAACAAATTTCATGTCGTCAGCAAACTCCAAGAATTTTGTATTAATGAAACAAGAGGAGATATCGTTAATATATATGTTGAACAGAAGGGGGTCCAGGTGTGAGCCTTGAGGAACCCCTGAGGTTATTCTGGAAATAGAAGAACGAAACTTTCCGATGGATATAGATTGGGATCTGTTGCTGATGTATGAACCAAACCACCTAAGCAGATTGCCATGTATACCGACTTCGGAAAGCTTTCTAAGTAGGATGCTATGATCGATTTTATCGAAAGCCTTACTAAAATTGGTGTAAATGGCGTCTACCTGATAACCCGTGTTCATAGTTTCAGATATATAATCTATGTAAATAAATAAGTTGGATTCGATGGAACGTCTCTTCATAAAGCCATGCTGTTCCAAATTTATAATTGATTTCACATCTGAATATAGAAAGTCAGTAATAATTGATTCCATTATTTTTGACATTAAACATAATTTGGAGATTGGTCTATAATTTTCAACCAGATATTTCTTGCCAGATTTAAAAATAGGAACAACGAGAGTTGTTTTCCAAACTGTTAGGAAGCAGTCTTCGTGAAGTGATATGTTAAATAAAATGTGTAGTATTACTGACAGCTCGTTTGCACAGGACTTTAAGAAAGAGGTAGGTATTTCATCAGCACCAGCGGCCTTCTCTGGAAGCTCTACAAGTTTATTTAGGATGGTGCTGGCATGTGGAATAGAATAACTATGGTGTGGATTTGGGTTAGTGTTGTCTAACTTAAATTCATTACAAGGCGGGTTAAAAACTGAACTGAAGTGGTCAGAAAATAAATGGCAAATATGTTCGATATCCGTTACCATATGATTACCAACCTTCAGAGCATTAATAGCAGAAGAACTACCCTTTTTAGATTTGACGAATCTCCAAAGATGCTTCGGATCATCATCACATATAGTTTTTGAAAAAAATGAGGAAAATGATACCATCTATGAATAGAAGAGAGTATTGACAATTTTTAAAGCAAATAATTCCCGATGTATTGGGGTTGCATACACAATTTGCATTGTGTGTTGCAAAGCTTTTATTTGATTGATTCTAGTCAAAATGTCACTCTCTTCTTTCGTATCCCTTTCAGAGAAGCTAGAAAACGAGTAAGGAATTTAATTTATCAGATTCGATATCCTAAGACCGGTTTCTGCCTTTCGGCTTCGTCAGTTAGGCTTATCGAGTTTGGAATTTTATTTATTGGATTCGAAAAGCCTAACTGACGAAGCCGAAAGGTAGAAACCGGTCTTAGGGTGTCGAATCTGATAAATTAAATTCCTTACTCGTTTTCTAACTGAGGAAAATGATGTTACGAACTATATCATTTTTTTTATGTAAAAAAACCTTACTCATAATATCACTTTTACTAGAAGAACTAAAGTCTAGATTTTTATATAGAAGATAAAACATCTTGTCAGTGTCCTAATACCTCGTATATACGTTTTTGGCGGATTGAGATTATTACGTTATTTTATTTCTCTATTCACAGTGCATACGCCTGTAAAATTTCTGTAACTCTGTAAATTGCCCCCAGTGCATGTCAATCAGTTCAAGCAATATCTTGAATCTGTAGAACAATATTTTAATATCTCGTAATATCTAACAGTATTGTATGGAAGTTTTGAGGTTATAGTGCGTCCTAGGTTCTTGTGGAAATTTTTAAGTAACAGTTTTTTGTCTCTCCTGTATAAAGATACGTTTTTATAGATACGAGGTATTGCCAGAGGATGATATATTTTTTGATCGATAAGCCACATTTCTATTTTAGTTTTTTCGACATATTTCTGCACTCACAATTCTAATTTTTAGTGATAAACTTTTAATCGAAGAAAATGCTCTTTTTATTTAATGAGTTGTGGACAAAAATCTATTAAAAACTACAAAACCATCTTCCGACTTATTTTAACCAGTCCTATGATGGTTTGTATTTAAAAAAACGAAACTTAATAAACGATAACAAAATAAACATAATTTAATCATTACCGCAACTCATTAAATAAAAGGTAAAAGGTAACCGCCGTTAAACAAAACGAATAAATAATAAAAAACAATAAATTATCCAAATCTCAAATGTGGCCAGAATTTTTCAAAGAAAAATCAAAATCTCGAAGTCTTGTACCACAAAAAATCTAATATAAAATTAAATCTAATTAGAGATAGATCATCAACATATTGCAAAATATTTAGCGTAGGTCCTGACTAAAACTCTGTATTTTACTAAATATATCTGTTATTTTATTACTTCTGCATTCCACAGCTCTTATATATTATTATTTAAAAGCGCTATTTTTCGAGTTACAGAATAATTTTTGTTTTTGTACTTTGGACATGATTTGACGTTATTTCTATCTTGATTTTGTAATTAATTATTATTCTAATAAAAATCTAAATAAGTAAATCTTGCTCTACAAGTTTTAAAAGAAAAGTAAATTCAATTTTCTTCAAAAAAAATCGGTAATTTTGTATTTTAATAATAGATGGCAAAATAATATTTTCATATTAATTAAAAATAATAACATTAATATTATTAGAAATAGCAACCTAAAAATCCAATATAAGCATATTCGAGAAAGTATAGTTTTTGGACATAATAATTCAATTTTGCTCAAACATTTTTCACACTGAATTTTTGTTAAATAAAAATTATTGTTTGCAAATGGTCTCCTCCTGCAATGTTGCTGATTTCAAGAATAGATAATGACAAACATTAAAAAAACAAATTCAGTTCTGCTCTTGAAGTGACTCGACTAATTAGGGAATTATCCACATTTTTTAACTAATATTTTAAAATTTAACAGTGACATGACTTTTCTAAAACCGTTTAATCTTACAATACATTCATTAAGAGCTAATATGCATCCTGTTAAGGATAAACTTGCTTTTTATCATACAAAATATTATCTTATGACTCTTGGGAGGTTATGAAAACCAGAAAATAAGATCTTGTATTTTGCTTAAATTTAATGTTACTAGAGTCGCTTAAACTTTGTTTAAGTTTATTTAAGTTGAAACACTAGATATCGTCGACCACTAACCAAAACACAAATTTTAACACTACGCGGGTTTCGCCAACTATGTTGGCATCATCAGGAGTTGATGATAGATAGTCTATCATCAACTCCTGATGATGCCAACATAGTTGGCGAAACGCGCGTAGAGTGTTAAAATTTGTGTTTTAGTTAGTAGTCGACGATAGTGTTTCAAATTACCTACTTGATAAACCAAAGATTCCATTTTCCCAATTTAATTGAGTTTATTTAGTTAATTGTCTATTTTTGTTGATTTCAAAAGGGCATTTGAGACCGTTAATAGAAATGTGTTGTTGGAGAAACTAAAACAGTATGTGGTAGTGGGGGAGGCAAATAAGTGGTTTGAAGTCTACAAGAACGATACCAGCAAGTTAAAATAGGCAGTTATCTGTCAGAAAAATTAAAAGTTAAGTTCGGAGTACCACAGGGATCAATCCTAGACGCACTATTGTTTAGAACATATATTAATGATATAGCAACATGTTTTTAATTTAATTTATAAAGTTGTTATTTGGGACTACTACCAACTTAGAAACTATAATTAAATTAAAACTGCTAAATAGTGAATTAGATTATGTGACAGAGTGTAAATATTTAGGATTAATTATAGGTAATAAGTTGAAATTTAATAAGCATATACAATATGTAATTGATAAAATTAGTAAGCGTATAAATTATTTCTATAGATTGAGAGACAATCTGTCTTTTTTCTCAAGAGCAACTGTTTATAAATCAATTATAGTTTCTTTATTTGAATATTGTCCTGCTATATTATATTATTGCAATGAAACTGATAAAGCTGATCTACAAAAACAGCAAAATTGTTAGGGATATGTTAGAATAATATAATATTTATCTATACAATAGTACATAATATGCTATGTAAATATATGGCTGATAAAATGAAATTTGTAAATGAAGTTCATACATATAATACATGAGCTGCTTCTAATATTTATGTACCACTAGCAAAAACAGCAGCAGTAAAAAAATCACTTTTTCATGATGGTCTGATTCTTTATAACAACTTGCCATTGTATTCTAGTGATAAATTTCAGAAGTTCAAAAAAAATGTTAATACGTATGTAAAGAAAAACTTTAAATAAATGTTGTATTTATAATGGGAAAAAATGTGTTTGTATCTTTAATTAGTATTTATATTTTTGGATTAAATATATTTCTTTTATAATAATTGTAATTTGTATCTATGATTGTATGTAGCAGAAAGTTGCTAATAAAATTGATACTACTACTACTAATTAGAGCAACCGACAGTTTAGCCTTTAGCTACTATACAAACTGCTAATGATAATTGCATAGATGCGATAGAAGCAGGTTATGGCTACTTAGGAATATAAGATCAACCGATCTTGTAGCAGTTTTAGTGTTTATTTATCAAAATAGGGTTAACCAACCTTTGGTTCACACATCTTATCGATCATTGTGCACCTATTTTGTGCGTTGAGATAATTGCACGGCATTAAAGTCACCATTTTCGAGGTACCCTATGGCACCGATGTCCCTCGATCACACCACCACACTACATTCTTGGTTATCCCGAACTATAAACCACCCAACGCCACCATCGTTTTCCTTATTTTTGTTTATATTTATCACTCCGAAAAAAACGTTTCAATCGTCGGATGACGACCAAGTCGCGAGATCAGTTCGACTGGCTCGGGTGAGAAGAAGAGGAGGGGGTGTAGCCAGAACCTCCTCTCTCTCTCTCCCCAAGGGTAAATACCGGTTCGACCAATGGCATCGCTACTTGTGGTAGGAGGCCCAATGAGAGAGCTCGTTCGTTATTGCTCTTATTTTATTGTTTGTAATTTATCTGACGGGGTGAAGTTTCGCGTGTGTTGGAGAGAGACGGAACCGCTGACAATATCTTCTCGCTATCTTATTAATTTGAGATAGATTGAATTGGGGGTTAGATCGGTGAGTTCGTCAACTCGCTAGAATCGATTTTGATGGAATGGGGCACTTATTCCGAATAAAACGAATTTACTTTTCAAAAACATGTTTGTTCGTTTTGTTTAATGGCCAGTTTTATTTAGGCCATACGTTATGTAAAAATGTTGACAATGGGCTATTTCAATATAGGCAGTAGCGGCTCCTCTGGGGAGACAAGATTTTGTACCTAAATTACTTTTTTTACGATTATTTAATAATACATTTTCGTTTCTGCCGTAAAATTCTAACCCAAACACAACAATTATTTTCCTGAACTAAAAGTGAAAATGATAAAATTTGTAAACAATAAACAATGGGTTTAAAGCATTTATAGGGTAGCCTAGTAAATGTAAAGCAATTTCTTTCTCAGATAAGATTCTGCTAGCATACTTTACCAAACTTTCTGATAAATTCAAATCTTCTTCGTTGTAGAAAGAATATTAGGTAGAATTAGATCTTAAAAAACACACATTGAACAATCATTTAACCTTTAGCTTTAGTTTTTTGGAAAAGTCGTAGAAAAAGTGTCCAAGGATGATAAAGGATGATAAACTAGAGAGAAGGATGGACCACTTACCTCAATCTGCCAGACTGTAAATGACGTTATGAAATACTGCACATAACCTCAAACCTACGTAAAAATTATATATTATATATTGACTAGTTTTTGTAGTTAATGCGAAATGACACACCAATTCTCCAGTAAACACAGGATATCCGATGGACATCCATCAAAAGTCCATAATTGGTCCATATGGACATGGACCAGAAAAGGACGTCCGCTGGATGTCTAGTGGACGTCGTTCATGGACATATAATGGATAACCATTAATGGACATCCTTTTTCGGTCCATGTTCTTATGGATCAATTATGGACATCTGATCGACGAATTAACTTCGAAATATATTTAACCAACTGGTCTTTGTTCCTGTTGGCATTCCTGGGAATAATTTCAACTTCACCACTGACAATGGACAGGTTATTTATTTGGTTCCAAGTTCTAATGGATTCAGAATATATTCAATATTCAGTTCCATTTTCCATTGTTAATAAGTTCTTCAAAAAAAAAGAGATTTGTTTTTGGATCGCCAGGTAATAAGAATGGAGAAAAATGTCGTACGAAAGAAGTACTTAAACAAAGTCCATAAGAGAACTCGAAGAGAGATAAACTTATTTTCTACCAGTGACGCACAAATCCTTCCATCTCTTCAATCTCAATTCACAGAAAATGAGCAGCAACATAATATTAGTGAAGCTGACTCATCGTCATCAGAAATGTACGTTTATTTCAGTTTTATTTTTAAATTAATTATTTATTTTAGAATATTTTTATTTCATGTTCTGTGTTGTTTAAAACATTTTCATATTTGAATAAATATTGCTATTTATATGAATCGATTTTTATTCCATAAATGAGTTCATACATTGAAAATGGTGCTAATTGATCTATCTATATGTAGATTGTAGTAATAATGCTAGACGTCTGGGAAAATCTTATGCATTACATTATTTTTTGGATGGAAAGGCATTTCTCAAAAACTAGGAACTGATTAAGGTAATATCCATTTATAAGTCCAATAAACCTCCATCAGAGGTCCAGATGACATCCATGAAATGTCCATCGAAGATCCAATTATTGTCCATTTTGGTACAATTCACGTCCAAAATATGTTCAAATTAACTAAAAAAGTGGGCATCCATTGGACGTCCAAGTTGGTGGTCAATGGATATCCATATGGGATATCCACTGGACATTCCTTGTCCAAGTATCAAACGACATCCAATGGATGTGCGACAGTGGCGGATCTACGGAGTTTTTCAGGGGGGGGGCCATCAGGTAATGGAAATTTGTAACCAAAGTGATTAGGTGATAAAGATTTGGGATGTTTGAGTCTTTGAGAAAATATTCAATACAACGAATAATTTTGGATTGTATAACGTGTGTTTTCTTCTTGTTGAAAACCAATTAAAAGGTTTACTTGCATATCCAGACTCTATAGTCCAGTAAATTAACGCCAGAAAAATCCCAAACCTGGACATCAAGTCTGTCCGTCAAAATTTCTTTTTTAATTTGCAGGTATTTATAGGTACATTTACCTCCGAAAATCTCAGCTACGTGGAATTTATGGAAGGGTGGTAAAATGGCTGTGGAGGTCCCGAAAATTCGTTTTATTGTAAAAAAAATCCAATTTGAGAAAGTTTGAAGGCACAGTTTTTTCTTGTACACTTAATAATTTTTAAAGCAAATAATTCCCGATGTATTGGGGTTGCATACACAATCTGCATTGTTACTGATTCTAGTCAAAATGTCACTCTCTTCTTTCGTATTACTTTCAGAGATTAATACAAAGTTAGAAAACGAGTAAAGAATTTAATTTCTCAGATTCGAAAAGGTCAGAATGTGATCTTTTATTTAGTACAATTCCTAACCCCAAAAAAATTTAGCACGAAAAGAAAATAATCCTCAAAAAAAATGTCGAGGGGTGAGAATTTTCTCAATTTTCCGGAAAACAAAAAAATATGGAAAAAAAGAAAAATGCCATCGACAAGAGGTCAAGCTAAGCTTTCTAATGATGTGCGTTAAAAACCGATTTGGTCCTTGATTATCTATTAATTCCCGAAAGACCCGAGCATTTTCGAATACTCCAGAAATAAAAAAAATCGCCCTAAAAAAACATGTTGTTTATGAAAATACACCGCCCTTCCACAAATTTCAGACAGCTGAGATTTTCGGGGGTGAATGTACCCATGAATACCTGCAAATTAAAAAAAATGGTGCCGAACCGATCATCTGATGCCCGGGTTGCCACCTACGTTTATTGGACTACTACTAGTTGTTGAACCAATATCAACTATTCAGAATTCTAGGGGGGGGGGGGGGTGGTCCAGCCAAAATCGGCATTTTTCGAGAAAAAATTGAATTGGCCGCCATTTTTGGAAAAACAATAGTAGAGAAAAATTTTTTATCTTAAAAAGAAGGATTTTGTGTGTACTTTTGTCTAAGAAAATCCAACATTTTATTTCTTTATTTAAAGTGCCCAATTTAGGGAATAATAAAAAAAATTAAAATTCGATTTTCATTTTTTTCCAATTTTTTTATCGCGAGAGGAGCGATATTTATGCTTGATTCTCTTAGAAAAACTGTATTTCAGTACAAAAAAGTTTTAAAAAATAAAAAAAATATTTCAGGTTCTAAAGTAAGATTTTTGTGAAGGGACGAATCAATATAAATCAATATAAAAAAGTACACACAAAATCCTTCTTTTTAAGATAAAATTTTTTTCTCTACTATTGTTTTTCCAAAAATGGCGGCCAATTCAATTATTTTTCGAAAAATTTTGGCTGGACAAATACATTTTTTTTTTAATTTTTACCATGTCTTCCCGACATAAAAATACATATTTTCTCCAATTTTTAAGAAAATTCGAGGATTCTTTGGTTATTTATTGCCAATTCAGTAAAAAAAATAATAAGGTGCACGAATTTGTTTTTTGAGGTTAGGATGCATTTTTAAAAAACCCGACTATAAGGATCGATACTTTACTTCATCACGGTCATTTTAATTTTTATTTCTATTTTTCCACGACTCTTAGAGCCGGAGATATTTAAAAAATAGTGAAGCAATCCACTCGAAAAATACCAAAAATGCCGTTTTTGGTACATATCTCGCGAAGCTCCAGCCCAAATTTATTGAATTTTTTTTTAAAAAATTTGACTTAGCTCTTACATCCATATAAAATTCTAATTTCACTCCACTATTCGTAGTGGCAGTTGGAAATAAAAAAGTAAATAAAATCATATTGTTTCAAAAATAGTGTGATTAGAATAAATTTAATGTAGGTACCTATATAAGTCATCATATTCGAATGTAATTCAATTAAGTTATTTGATTTTTATGGTATTAAGACTTTTTATATTTTAACCTCAAAATATTGCATATTGCACTATCAATTGTGCGAGAGGAGAAGCGTTTCAGTTACATTTGAATCAGAAGTTTAACAAGGAAGCTGAGAAAACTGGCTGTTATTGTTTCTAATTAAGAATCCAGACATAACACTGAGAAAATTCGAAGAAGTGTCTTATATTAGATCTCAGGCTACTGACAAGCAAAAAGTAAATGCTTATTTTCAATTTCTTGGGGGATCCTTGTCTATAATGAATTGTTTGACAAGCCTCTGTTCTCATTTTTATTATGGATGATATTGGGGTAAAACTTAATGTCCAGGTCATGATTTGACTGGAAAGGGAACAAAAGTTGTATCGATGTTGACGAGTTGACGTCTACCTACTGAAAAAACTGTTATGGGTATGGGCATTTTTACGAATATTTCTCATTATTTCTAAAATATCAATTCTATCATTTTTTCATCGATTTACGAACCCACTATGCGTCTTAGGCCAGTTAGGGAGAGATTATTGATATGTTAATAAAACACATGAGATGTAGCATCAGAAACAAATGATGATTATCTCCAGTAACGCCTCCACCTACACTAATTATCGACATTTTGGTTAAAAAGAGAGGAGCGTCCGCGAAACAACGGGCGGTACACAGCAGGGGCGAATTTGCCATAATTGATTCGCAGCCCACACGTTCATTATCGGTGCATGTGTAGTTCCGTGAAAGGTAAACAAAAACTTAACTACAATTTTATTCACTTTTTAAATGTTATAAATAAATAAAAATTGCATACCTCGACAACGGTTTCAAACACATTTTTAATTAAAATATAGTTACCTAATTTATTGCGGAAAATTATTTACACAATTTTAAATAAAATATTGTTAATTTATTGGAGAAAAAATAATTTGGTAAATCTTGACCGTAGTATTTTGTTAATAAAAATGCATCGATTTGAGTGTTGCTGATGAGCGAAGAATTAATATCAATTTTCCAAAAGTACTTAGTATTTCTGATCAAATAAACTTTTTTAATTAAAAAAAAAGGCATTTTTTGTTTTCACTGTATAAACTCGGGAATGACCATATACCCTGTAGATTTTTTGGACAAAATAGTAAACTTTTTCCCATTTAACCCTTATTAGGGGCTAGGTAGATACAAAACTGTCCCACCTTTTCGATATTTGAAGATGCAGCAAGTGGGACAATTTCCATACCACCTCAGACAACAGTTCAAATTACGTAACATAAAGGTTAATATTTTATCTGATCTAGTTAGTATAGGATGCCTTGATATAACTAAATAATAAAATCGCGCACTTGTTCTACCTTTTTTTATTATATATATTTTTCTGTGCAACTCGAGGTTTTCTGTAGACAAAATCATGTGCTCAAAGGGATAAGGGTACCTACAATTTGGGATAGGAAAACTGACTTGATTTTCATGAATGTTTTTGGTCGGTTTAAGAGCATTTCACTACCTTGGTGAAACTGGCTGTTTTCTCATGGCCCAGAAATTTTTCAGTGAAAACCGTTTATCACAAAAAACGTCTCATTTTTTGTAATTTCGGAAAGTCAATTATTTCCTTCTACGTTAAAAAAATGGAATGAACCTACAAAATCGTAAAAATAATGACTTTCCGATATTCTTATATACCACCTGATTAGCTAAAAAATAACAATTTTCATGAAATCTTTTCTATTTTTGAATAAAAACGCAGCCAAGATTTGAAAATCTTTATCTGATTTATGTTGCCACCTTTCCTAAGTTTATAGAATTCAAACATTCTTGCATAGAAATGAAACGCCGCATATTGTCATTATTATTACGCGACCTAGTTTCGAGAACAATATTTGTCGCTGTCTTTGTTTAAGGCCTACTCTACCCGACTTACATGATCGTCGCCGTATGTCTCGGTTAAACTTTATCAGTGCTAATTTTCTTCGTGGAAATCTTGACTTTAAGATGGTGTGAAAAAAATATATATATGTAATAGATATCGAAAAATTAGTTTTTTTTTAATTCAAGTTCGTATGAGGATAAAAATACGTATCTAGGTGTATCTAGGTTAGTGTGGTGAAGGGGATATTAGGGCAATTGTTGATTGGTGTTGTGAGTCAACAAAATTATGGTCCGAAAAACAGAAAGGGAGAGAACAGTAAACGAGAAAAATGCTTGAGCACCAAAAGATTGTCCCGACGCCGACATCGAGTAGTGTTACGGTAAGAATTTGATTATTTTTAAAATATAGGAATTGCCTATTTTCTAGTTTTTACAGTATCCTTTGCCACAATTTTTATAATGCAATTTTGACAGAAAAAAGTAGTTTCCTGGATTCATTAGAATAGATAGAACTGAAAGTGCTGCTATTGTTTATTTAAAAATAAATAGATGTCTTTTGGTAAATGTATTTTGATGTGTTGCCAAAGTTTGGAAAAGATGTATATACGCCTACTTTTGCTGCGCGGGTCAAGGGGAAATATCGTATATGAAGTTATGACGCGTTAATGATATCGAAAAATTAGTTTTTTTTTAATTCAAGTTCGTATGAGGATAAAAATACGTATCTAGGTGTATCTAGGTTAGTGTGGTGAAGGGGATATTAGGGCAATTGTTGATTGGTGTTGTGAGTCAACAAAATTATGGTCCGAAAAACAGAAAGGGAGAGAACAGTAAACGAGAAAAATGCTTGAGCACCAAAAGATTGTCCCGACGCCGACATCGAGTAGTGTTACGGTAAGAATTTGATTATTTTTAAAATATAGGAATTGCCTATTTTCTAGTTTTTACAGTATCCTTTGCCACAATTTTTATAATGCAATTTTGACAGAAAAAAGTAGTTTCCTGGATTCATTAGAATAGATAGAACTGAAAGTGCTGCTATTGTTTATTTAAAAATAAATAGATGTCTTTTGGTAAATGTATTTTGATGTGTTGCCAAAGTTTGGAAAAGATGTATATACGCCTACTTTTGCTGCGCGGGTCAAGGGGAAATATCGTATATGAAGTTATGACGCGTTAATGAAACCCCTTAATAAAAAAACTCTTAAAGGTATTCAAAGATTACATGTTTTGAGGTATTTTTTAATATTTTTTCATTACAAAATATTAAAATTTTTAGGAAATATGGCGATGATAATTCCAGATCTAGTTTTTGAAATTAGAATCCCATAAGGTTATATTAGTCTATTGCAGTGCAATGGGCTGGAACGAATGATATTTATTTTGTACATAATTTTTTTTCTAGAAAACTGAAAATTTTGCTCCTAAAAAAATGATTTTTTTTAAAGTAAAATTTTAACAAACACCCTTAAGTATGCAATACACTAAAGTTGGAAAACATCCAAATCAACGCGCAAGTGTGCATTCATAGTGAGTGTTACGTGAGCTCAAGGCTTGGGTTGGTTCATTATTATTCAAATTAAAGAGTTTCCGGCAATTTTTAAAAGAGCGCGAAGTCTGAACGAATAAAAATATAAAAATTTAATTTTTTTACGAGATACTACAGCGACTTCCGTCCCTTCCAAAGCGAGCGGGGCTTGGGAAAGAGGTGTAGCTTTGCCGTCATTTTCTTAGTCGCATAACAGCACTCATCACGACCACATGTCATAATCAACTTTTGCATTGGAAGGACCGATCATTTGTTATTCTTTTGAGCTCATAGGGCTTTTCGTAAGTACATTCTACTAATTCTGAGCAATTTCTTGACTTTAGTGATAAATTTTACTTTTTGTTGAATCAGTCAGAAATGGAGTTTGTTGAGTGTCTCATTTCAACTATTCAAAGTCTATAAGAACTATAGTCTATTTTTATGTATGAGAGAGTATTAAAATAATAAAGCGTTCGTAATCCATAGGCGTACCACTTCTTTTAGTAGACAGTTAAAATATTTTGTGAAGTTATACCTCGAGTATTTTCGTATGAGATAACCTTTGTATAAATATAATAAATATATCGGGTGTACACTTATATTTTCACCTAATTAACCTGCTTATAACTTCTAAGCAGCTGAAGGTAAAAAAGTGCAATTTTTTCTAAAATATTTTATTTTTCCACAAGGTATGTTAAGAACATTGTGTCAAACGGGTTATGTAGGTATAAGGGTTTAAACTTTGACTTTTAAACAACGTTACGTTCATAAATAATAATTTTGATATAAAAACTACTTCTTACCTACAAATCCAAATCAGAATCGAAATCAGAAGATGAACTGTCGCAACCAATATTTACAATGAGTGGCTCGATCATTTCATCAGTAATATTGTCCAACTTCCACATTTTCTTTTCTTCTTTAATCGTATGATTTACTTACTGCCTTTTCCCAGTTTTCAGGCTTCACATTATTTACAGCCTCCAAAAACAACTGTTTAACATCACTCATTTTAAAAGAATTATTTTTTCTTGAAACTTCTCCCTTTATCTGTGCCCATATCAGTTCAATCGGGTTTACTTCGCAATGATATGGTGGTGATCTAACCACCGTCATCCCACGATTTTTTGCAATTTCATCAATTTCATATTTTTTTAATTTCTCTTTATGAAGGGAACACAAATGATACAGTTCTCTTCTCACAGAACCGGGATGGAACTTAATATTCTTTGAATTTAGCCAATTCTGTAAATCTTTTTTTAACCACTTGGTTGTGGGCATTTTTTCTGTAAGTCTCGAGTGATAACTTGCATTATCCATTACTATTATACAGTTCTGAGGAAGAAGATCTATCATTTGTTCGAACCACTCTTTAAAGACATCAGCATTCATGTCTTCATGGTAGTCACCGGTACGAGTAGATTCAAAAGTCAATAAACCACCTTTAACAAAACCGTTTGAACTACCGATGTGTACTATTATCAGTCTGCGCCCCTTTCCTGATGGTGGATTTAAACCAGTAGATAAATTATTTAAAAAAGCCTGTCTTCGACTTGTAACAGTTTCATCTTGCCAAAATTTATTTGGTGTATGTCCCTCGTTGATCCATGTTTCATCTAAATAAAATATATTTCTTAGGTAATTTCTTTTCCATACTACAATATCGCTTCTTTCTATTAAAATAGACTTTCTGGAATGCTTTTTCCATAGAAAACCTATTTCTTTTAAAAGTTTCCATAGTGTCCTTCGACTCATTTCAGGGTAATCCTTATCATCTCGAATCGTGGCAAGAACTTTGTCTACTGTCGGAAATTCTTTTCTAAAGAAGAACGCATGCACTTTCCTTCGAAGTCTTTCTTTCAAATGATTTTCTATTTGAAATTTTGGTTTTCCTGGAGCTTTACGTGCTGTTTGAAACTCGCCACATTTCTCTTCTTTAACAACTCTGTAAATCGTAGATTTCCCAACACCAAGCGTACTACTAACTAATTCCACTGCGTCATCAACACTTTTACATAAATGTTTGTAAATGATTTAAAACAATTAAATATTAATGTTTTTTCATTAACTGTTAAAGGACCGATTTTTTGTCGTTTACGCGGTACTTCCAAATTTTCCATGATCACACTAGAATTCACAATAGACTGCACACTGCACCTTGCATGTTGCAACTAAACGACATTTAGTAAGCTGTCAAGAATACACAACTGGACCTCCTTACTAAATGGAAAACCTACAATCGCATTTTCGGTGAAATTTGTTGGTAAGGGATTTATCTACTTATAATTCGATTGCTGTAAGAAATTCTTGGAATTAAAATAAAACAAAATTGGCAAATAGGTACTTATTGAAAATAATCTTAAGATACGGCTATGTTATCTTTAATACACAGGGCTTTTGGCCTGTCCAAACCTTTTTCTATTGTTCTGTACAGCTTATGGTTATAAAAGACCAATAAAAAACCCAAAACTTGTATTAGCTCAGGTACATTTATGACAATTTTAGGAAATATTTAGATTATTCCGTAAAAATATTTAAAATGACCGTACTAAGTTTTGCATTAGAAATGCTGTTTTATTACTCTCTCATTCATAAAAATAGACCATAGAAGGAAGCAACAAATACAAGGTAACCTAATTATACTTTGGTCTTGGCTATACTTATTAGCCAACTATTAAGGTGATTAGGGCTGGAACAGCTCCAGTTCCCGTCTAACCCCCGACAACTAATATAATCTCCCGGGGTTCTGACTTCAGATGGGTGGTTTTGAAGTTATCATGTCAAAAAAACAACCGTTGTCGGTATATTCTCAAATTTTTGTTATTTTTTAATAAAAAAACGTTTACAAGTATCTCAAAACATGTATTTTAATGTATTTTTTTAAATAAATATTTACTAAACCGACCAAAGACATTAATTAATATCCCGTAATTTTTCCAATGTATTTAACCCCTTAATTAATCGTCTTTCTTAGGGTTTAAAATATAGCAAAATATAGACACATGAAAAAAAAAATTCAAAACCCTGGTGTTCTGCCCTTATCGTTAGTATTATTTATTGTAACAAATTTTGAGAAAAATCCAAGTGTAATTTTTGCGATGTATTTAACCCCTTAATTAATCAAAACCCCGGTGTTCCGCCCTTATTGTTAGTATTATTTTGCGAAAAATCCAACTAATTTTTGCGATTCCTGACCTGTATCCACGAAAAGAACAACAGAACGACGCAACGCCGCCGCCGCACCGAGTTAGACTAAAGCATCATAGAAGGCCGTTGTTGAGAGAAAGAGAAAGAGAGAGAGAGAAGTGCTGCAGGTAAGGGTGGCTGTGCCAGAATAATGGGTAATTTGATATCCCGAGCGGCTCCCTATTTATCCACATCGGGATCCGACATACAGATCAGCGAAGGCCCGTCAGTAACAAACTAAAAGGAAAACTCTCTACAGAAGTTCGTTTTCTCCAGTACTCAAACACCATTATCGCCATTATTGCTCTTTTCGCTGTCCGCATTGTTGTTTCTCGTAGCTTTAATAATTCTATTCTGATAATGGAAATGTATACACATTTTCTCGCTGAGTATAAGCGCTTTTGGAAATTTTTCAAACATTTAGGGATGATCAGTTTAATTTTCAACTTCTTATCATAATGTTACTCGCTATAAAGATCACGTAGATATAATAAGCTAGAAAGCTAGAAGGGACCCAGCAGGGTTTTTGATCCTCTGATGAAATTATTTACAGAAAAAGATAATTAAAAATATGAAGAATTTTATGCGAGATGCGAGTATCCAAATGTGGTAATTACAATTGGTAATTAAGAAAAATTCCGAATTTACAATTTTTTTTTTGCAAGAAAAATTGCACAAACAAAAATCCTCAATGAAATTTGAAGATGTGCAAAAGTGTAAAAAAAAATCACACAAAGTAGATGCTTGGATAAATGTTGATTGACAACAAAAAAAAAATTATGGGAAAAAGGGTAAAAAAGTGTGAGGAAATAGGAATTGAAAAAATGCTTTAAAATATTTGGAAAATTATATTAAATCATAAAACCTTTTTTTCAGACAAAAATATGAATTTGAAAAATACAGATGTCGGATTTTTTGCATTGGACCCTCCAAATAGCCGATTTTTCGAAGATCTTTCAATTTTTTTACAAAAAATTGAAATACCATAAAAAGAAATCGCACAAACTTGAAAATTCACACAAAAGATGTAATTTTGACAGAGATGCCGAATATTCTAAATAGCCAACTTTTTGAAGATTTTACAATTTTTTTCCAAAAAATAAAAATAAAAACTCACAAAAAAAATCGTATCTATAATAACAATAACTATTTTTGGAGTGCTATAAGAATTCACTACATTCGACTTTTATACTTAAATTTGGGATTTTTTAACGATAACAAGAAAGTCGAATAAAAACGGTACTAGAGTGGTAGAATTTTTTTGTAAGAAGGTCTAAACGTTTTTCTGAGATTGTGTCAACGTTTAAAAATATGTACGATTTTATCAAATTTTGTTTCAGGCAAATATATCTCATGAAATAAAACTTACCAAAGTCAGTACCACAATTATATTGGAAAAATAAATAAAATACAAACGGCAATTTGTTTGGGCGATATGCCATCATCAGGCCTAGAAAAAGTTACAACAAGCGTTCAGATCTCCTCATCTTGACAAAGAACAACAAACTTACCGATGGGGTGGTGATAAGTTTGGTAACTTTTTCTAGGCCTGATGATGGCATGTCACCGAAACTAGTTGCCGTTTGTATTTTATTTGTTGTTCCAATATAATTGTGGTACTGACTTTGGGGAGTTTTTTTTATAAAACAGTTGACCACATTTGAGATATGGATTTGATTTGTATATATCTTAAAAGAGCCAAATTGTATGAAAAATCGAATGAAGATTTCTTAAAGTTGTACCTATAATATTTTTGAAAAAAGTCGATTTTTGGAACTCATAATAGAAACAATCTTCAAAAAATCCGTTTTTTTCTATTATTTTTCAAACCATGACACATCTTTACGTGAATAAATTCGTTATTTTCATATCAAAACCGAGAAGAATGACTTTTATCAAACGTAATACCACGAGTCCTCCAAATCTTTTCTATTAAATTTTTGATTTTCACGAAGACGGCTTTGATTGGAAAAACCACGAAATCAAACTGATTTTATCTCAAATCAGTTTGTTTGAGTGGTTTTGCCTGAAATAAAAGCGTTTCATTCAGTATGGAGACCAAAAATTTAATCTATAAAATTTGGAAAGCTTATTTTTTGATTCGTTTTGTATTAAAAACAGAGAATATAGTCATTTATGCAAAAGACACTTTACACACAAATGTTCAATATTTTCTTTATTAATTTAAATTGAAACATCAAATATTGAATAGAATAGAATAGAATAGTGTTTATTTGCAAAAAAAGACATATAATTTACATAACATTACAAAAAATAGCAAAATAAGCACATAAAATGTCTCACTGAAGTTTTCACTTGTTAGTGAGATGGAACACGTGAGTGTACCAACAAAAATACAATTTAATATAAAACCTATCTTAAACTATGAAAAAAAATACTTCTATCAGAACATATATACCTACACATTTCCGAATACATACAGTTAAACACGCATATATCGCATACGTAAATACTGATAAGCTTCAAAACAATTAAAATATACAAACATTCAATGGGTCAATTTAAATAAAATTTAAACAATTAAGAATCACCTCAAATGTAAGTATGACTGTATAATATCTGATGAAGTGTTTTTTAAGTAAATTGTCAATTCTTTTTTGAATAAATAGAATGACCGGCATTCCTGGATATTTTTAGGTAAGGTATTGAATAGTTTTGGATCTAAATAATGATAACTTTTTTATCCATTTAAGCTGTTTTAGATTTAAATACAGGGCCACCAAGGCATACGTGACTGCTTTTGGCTTAATTCGGGCTTTGACATTTGTCAGTTTTAAAGGGATTTATGGAGTTGGGAGATTTCTATGTAATTTGAAGGTATTCAAAAACTGATGTTGAGTGTTGAAGTGAGTTATGTGTGTTAAAGTGATTTGAAATAAACTAATAAATAGGTTAGTTTACAAATACATTTTGAAATTTGGGTAGATATAATAATAATTGATAATACTAAATAAAAGTTGGTAAATGTTTATATTTGACAATTCAAAAAAAGTAAACAAAGTTTTATCGAAAAAACAAAAACGAAGAGGCGGTTTTATCAAAGGTAATACCACGAGTCCTCCAAATTTTATCGATTAAATTTTTGGTTTTCACGAAAACGGCTTTATTTGGAAAAACCACGAAAACAAACTGATTGATAAAATCACGAGTCCGCAGGACGAGTGATTTTATCTTAAATCAGTTTGTTTGAGTGGTTTTGCCTAAAATAAAGGCGTTTGAGTATGAAGATCAAAAATTTAATCTATAAAATTTCAGAGGACGAGTCGTATTTGAAAGGATTATTTTTTGAATCATTTTGTATTAAAAACAGAGAACATAGTCATTTATGCAAAAGACACTTTACACGCCAATATTGAAAATTTTCTTTACCAATTTAAATTGAAACCTGAGCTGTTAGGCTGTTATAGTTTTACATACAGGGCCACCAAGGCGATTTTTTGACTGGCTACCCCGCGAAACGCCGTAAATAAAAGCGAAGAAGAATGAAATGAAGTCTTTCTTAATTTAATTAATTTTAAGTTTAGTGTTGAAGTGAGGTATGTAAAAATGTTAAAGGCGTTTTGGCGTTAATAAAAACAGGTTAGTTTACAAATACATTTTGAAATTTGGTTATTAACATAGATTTGCAATACATTTTAGTATAATAAAAATTGTTAAATGTTTACATTTGACATTTCAAAAAGGTAAACACAGTTTAATCAAGAAACAAATACGAAGAAGCGGTTTTATCAGTATAAAACACAATGATTGGTTAGGATCCTGAGCTGTTATTGGCTGAAACCACAAAATCAGACTGTATTGACAGATGAAAAAAATAATCAATATAAAACTCAATGATTGGTTAGGATCGTGAGCTCTTATTGGCTGAAACTAGTGCCGGATCTAATTTTCTCCTGGAATTTTCTCAGGGGGGCAAGTCAGCTACATGCCGCCCCGTTTTTTTATGGCACTATGAAATTATAAAAAAAGGATCATTTTTTCAATCCCATTTTGCCGCCACCTGGACGTGCCGCCCGGGGAAATTGCACCCCTTTGCCCCCCCCCCCCTCTCATTCCGGCACTGGCTGAAACCACAAAATCTGACTGTTTTGACATATGAAAAAAATAATCACCGAAAAATGGCAGATTTTTAAATTTTAGGTATATGGAATTTTAGCATTTTTAACTTTTATAATGAATTAAAATGCCTTTGATGAATATTGTTGGTAATAACAATTTTGACTAACAATAAAAATTATTATCAAGTAAATATTTAAAAGAGTTCATTCCTCTTTTAGCGAAAACCAAACCGGTTAATTGTGATGTTTTTTATTAACACGACACATTTCAGTGAGAAACCCTTTATCTAAAAATCTGTCACCAGAAGATATAAGTTTACGCGGTCACACACCACTTCAATAAAAAAATTACTTTTATACCAACTTATCGAACAATAACACAAATAAAAATTAAATATTTCACCAAAGGGGTGGCGCGGCGGTCTAACAACTTCCCTCATTGTGAAAACTCAAGTTTCACAATTTTTGGTATGAATCGGAAAGGGGTTAAAAGGTCCCTTTTATGTTAAAAAACAAGAATAAAGTCTCAGAATCGAGAAATCCACGTAATTCAAGAATAGTTTTTCTAACAGCTGCCCGCGATCCTTTTCGCTCTTTTTAAGTTTCCTGTTTTTAGATTTGGTTCCTGTTTTTCTAGTCCAATGAATGAAATCAAATTTATAGGGGCAATAAAAGTTATAGGGCAATACGTTAGAGTGTTTATAAAATCAGATCACCCTCTGATGTTCCCGTTCTGCCAGCACTAAATTTAGTTTCAGTTTTAGTCGAATACACTTGGTGGCGTCTCAGGTTTCCCTAAACAACTACTATTTTCTCCTTTTATAAACTTTTGATTGCATACAGTTTTTCATTTAATTTATCTTCAGTGGCGCGTTACTGATCTAGATCTGTAAACATAGTTTTATTTTGAAATTTTCATTGTTCACAAAACATTTTTTTCTACGATTATTAAGGGGGTTCTATACCCTCCGCCATATTGGAAATGCTAATGTTAAAATTGCGGGCTTAATACTCAACAAAAAAAATATTTTATTGTATCCGAGCTTATTATTCATCGTAGAATGGCGGATGATCACTTTTTTTATATACATAAAAGAAATAACATGAAAAAAATATAAAAGAAGTCGTATACGTACATAAGTTATCATCCGCCGTTCTTCATTTGCCACTGAACAACTTTTGTATTTACCATTTTTGAAAAAAGTAAGTAGTTTTTTCTAAAATTGAACATTGCTCCAAAATCTCAGAGGGTACCGGGAGGTGCTGTCCCCCGACGGTCCTCTTTTAAAGCAATTAAAATTTAAAATTTTACCAGATTTATATTTCGAAAGGTTTGTATTGTGTGTAGCGGCTCCCGGGACCTCTAGCATTGCGCTCGTGCTCTGTCGGAGTTTTACAGAATCCTGGCCAATCAGAAAAGGTCATTGTATGGCGAAACCCGAATTCGAGTTTCGTTAACGCAAACGAGGAAGTTAATTGAAGACAACAGTTACTCTGATTTCTGATTACATTTATTTACATTGGATTGCTGTGTTGACTTGAATATAGACCATTCCAGGATGACGTAGGTGACAGGTCGGCTATATTTGCTGGGAGGCACACAACTTTATGACACAACGTTAGTTTCATATGTAAACATCAGAAAGATTTTTTCAAAGTTCTTCATTCAGGAGAAATACATAGAAAATGCCACATTTTTGTAGTGTTATTAAATGCTCACTGCGTTCTGTAAGAGATAATGTATCATTTTTCCGGTTTCCTGCAGTTTTGACAAACGCAGGGGATCATTTAAATGCGTTGAAACGAGGTACATTTTGTGAAAGCCAAGTGAATAATAGAAGTGTTTGTTCTATGCATTTTATAACAGGTATTTTTGGCGATCTTTTATATGTATTTTTTAATTATTACTTGTGTAAATTTTCGGTAAACCTGCTCTGTTAAAACACTATAGTGACAACTTTTTGACAGAAAACTGTGGGTTTTTAAATTTAATTTTACCAGGTCAGGTCAGGTCGACAGATGTTTTTTAATTCAAGATTCCCTACAAATATTAGGTGCGAATTTAAATATACCAGCCTTTACAAAGGGAAAAAATCAACTACATCCCACTGATTTGGAAAATAAACATAATATTGCCACTGTACGAATTCATGTAGAACGAATTACTAGTCTTTAAAAAAAATAAGATTTTTCATGAAACAATACCAATGAGTATGTTGTCTCAAAAAGAGATGGTTATATACTGCATTGGACAAAATTGTAGTAGTGTGTAGTGCATTTATAAATATGTGTCCCTCGCAATTACCATTGAATTAATTTTTTTTTTCATAATTTATTTTATTTTATGAATAACTATATAAACATCTAAGATTTACAATTTGTTTTATTTGTATTATTTCTGTATATTAAACGCAATTTTCACAATTTGCCTAAAACACTATGAACAGCCCTAGCCTCATACTGCTTAGAGGCTTGCAAACTTTTGTAAGCCTCAAGCAAGAGTAGTCGTAGCTAACACTAGCCTTCTTTTAACGGAAACATTACGACTATTAATCATGTTCGGATTCCCGAAAAAGGTAGCGTTACATGATGTTAAACTCTGAATTTATATTGGTAGGCAAAAAAACAAAGAAAGTTTATAAGATATTACTAAAAATGTTCTTATTAATTTAATAGGTATCAGAGATAAAAAATAATGTCCATTGTTCCCTATTAATGTGTGCAATTATAAGTATTATAATTAATGGATTAAAAAAATTAAAAACTTTTTTTGTATTTCAAGTCGAGACTTTTGAAACACAAAAGCTAAACCTTCAAAGTAAAATTATAAAATTATTTACTAATCTCTTTCTTGGAATCTTTTTGTAGAAAGTACAACATGGATTAAGAACCAACCAGACACTGACATGAATCTGAATCAGCTGACGGTCGTGACATTTGGATATAAATAAAATCTCATTTATTTCTGTTATTCCGAAATATTATGAGTTAATTTTTTTCGGAAAATTTAAACAAATAATTACACTAAAATCACACAAATGGTCAAGAAATACAAAAATTACACAGCAAACAGCAATCCAGAATTTCACATTCAACAATAACAAATAAGTAATTAACACTTCCTATGACAGACTTACGTCGAACTGGTGACTGGTGTAAGTACGTGCTAAGAGAATTTAACCCAGAAATGACAACATAGACGAAATTAATCTCATGAGATCGTCACGCCATTGGTTAGATTTATCCGGTAGATTTAATACTAATTATTCTTTAAATTGCAATTTCTCTGGAAACGGGTAATTATATCTTTATATTTTTATCTAGAAACATTAAATCCCCTTCTTTATCGTTTCTGCATAAATTCATTTAGAATTTCCGACCTAGTGGTAAGCCTCTTTCTGGAAGTTACTACTCACCAGTCAGCTCTAGGGTCATCCAATCTATCGATTTTACACGGATGTAGCCGGGCTGCTATGAAACATGGTTTTGGTTGTCATCTCCCTTACCATAGCTGGTTGCGCTAGCTCAATTAGTACGGAGGTTACAAGTTACAAGCTACAAGTTACAAGAAGTTACACTTTAAGATGGTATGAAAAAATATATTGTTGGTATGGAAAAATATAGAAAAATTAATTTAAATTCGTATAAAATGCGTAAATATTCACTTTTTTCACTGCCAAAATAATTCACAAAATAAACATGAAATATTACTTTATGAAGGATTTATTTTTAACAGAGTCAATTATTAATTGATTATTCATCATAAAACGATTTCAATTATTGGAATAATAATTGATAGTAAAGTTTGAACAATTACTTCCAACATAAATTCCCGAAGATGTTCCATGTTGCTGCTGATCAGAAACGTTAGATATTTCTTGAAAAGTTGATCCCACAATATTATCAGATATTTTAATTTGTTTGGAAGAAGATGATTCAATATTTTGTTAGAAATCTCAATTTTGTTATTCAAACTATCTTCTATATATAACCTTTTTTACATGTTTCTTGTCGCACCATTCACGAAATTGGTCATATGTTTTCTCATATACTAACTTGGATTTGGCCGGTAACATATTAGATACTATTGCATTTGCTTTCTCAGATATATCTGATGGGCTATCCACTACCACTATGATAATCAACATCCATCTGCCTGAAAATAACTTGAAATTGAAGCAACTACGAGCAAACACAGTCAAACAGTCAAACACGCGGCGTGCCAACAAACCGTTTCTATAGTAAGAAAGACCATTGGATGATGTGAAATTGTGCGATAACTTATTGGGATAAAAAACCACGTCAAGATGTATTGGAAGTATTTAGTTTTAATATATTTCAGACGATGTAAATTCACATTCACAGTTGTACATTCGAGAGAAAAATTAACATTCTGATGTGCCATTAAAAAAAAACTCATTTTACGCACTTAATACAAAAATAACTATTTTGCAGGAGATAAAAATTAAAAACGAAAAAAACGGTTTATAGCGTTTTTTTCGATAATTTTGAGGTTATGTTGAAACATGAACAATACAAAAGTTTTAGATTTTTTAATTACCTACAACTTTTACATTAAACTTTTTTCAACGGAATGCACATTTTAGCCACAAATCGTAAAAAAACAATACCCAACTCTCAAAACGCATATGTAGCTACCCACCCTAAATTTTCCGACCATCCACATACTGCTAAGAATTTTTTTTGTTTCAAAATCAAAATTGATTGGCCCTGGTCTATTATACCTGGTATACACGTAATATTGATTAGCAAAAACGAATCTAACATCAAAATGAAATCGTATTGCAGCGTTTTCAGGTATGCAAATCTGCAGGCAAGCCTCAGCCGCAAAGAGAGCGTCCATCGTCATCGCCACGGAATTGATATTGTATCTGTTGAGAGTTATCTGAAACTATGGTGTGAAATCTGATACAAGAACCACTATTCACTACCTCATTCACTGACATTACATTACCGCAGTGTTCCATATTACGAGAGTTTCATTTTCTCGCATCATGCATGCGCGCTCGCAAAAGGACTTTTCTCAGGGACGTCCAACCAAAATGGCGGTTCTTGCCAACACAATACATTCTCGCCTTTTAGATGATTGTATACAAATTTCTAAGTTTTCGAAAAATCGTTCATAACTTTATGAAAATTCTATGACTTCAGGATCATTTTTCTTCCTTTATTTATGAAATTTTACGTCTATAGTATGTTTGAAAAATGTTAATAAAACCCAACAGTATCTTCAAAATTGTGTTTTCACCGAGGGCTGGTTTAAAGGATGGTTGAATCGGGACAACGAAGGCTCTAAGAGGGAGGGATCAGTAGTGGCATTTTCCAAAATTTTATTAAAATTAAAACGACTCCACAGTCAGATGGAGTTAAGAGGCAATTTTCATGTTTTGGAGAGAGAAATTTGATCATATTAGGTATAGCAACGCGAAGGGAAAGGATTCTCTAAAAGCTATCAAGCGTCCCTCCAAATTCCTAGCCTGCATATATTTAAAAAAATGTAAGTTTGTGTTGCCACGAGTTTTTGGAACACCCTGTATAATCGAAACTATTTTCAAAATGTGCACCCAGTAACTGTACTAGCTCACACAAATTTTGAAAGTTTTATCTCTTACCACAACGACGTAATAATCCTCCGAGGATAGAAGTTTGGCCCACCCTGTATATTAACCCTAACAGCCGATGTTGCCCCCTCCCTCCCTAATCTCTGGTCTGGAGCCGCCCTTGAACCGGGCCCACCAGGAAGCGCAAATTTAGCGGTATAAATTGACCAGATTTGCATTAAAAGATCAAAGCTGTAAAAGATTGTATTACTGAAAATTGCCCAACAACCCTTTAAAATACTTAAAATAATCGCACCTAAAGTGTATTTAACCCCTTAACGCACACATTTTTTTAAAAAACAGGCGAAAAAGTCAATTTTGTTTTATTTAAGAAAACACATTTTAGAGCAAGGTGCAGCACATATCCCAACATTGCAAGTATATGATATTTTACGACTAAATCGTAAAATAAAAGAAACAAGGCGTTATTTTGTTCTCTGGTAAAAGGCTGTATTTTATTCTTAAAAAACAATAAAACGATTTTTCTTTTTAGCTTTCATATTGTTATTTTCAATTCTCGACTATATTCGAGTCTCTCAAAATTACAGAACGTTATAAGAGGTTAATAATTTGCTGGGGGGTTCCACAAGCGTTTGAACCAATGTACTTCAATGCCTGTTGAGACATGTAGTCCAAGGAGTAGTTGTTTGAGGTCCTGACGCTGCGCAGTGCGTTTTGACATTTTTTCATGTTGAACTCTGAGAGAAGCATAAAATTTGGAAGAATCATTTTAGTTTAGACACTTTCACAAAAACACTTTGGATTTTGGATTTTTCCAAAATATTTCGATTGCTGTTGAGGTTTTCTACTAGAATTTAGGATTTGCCAGTTCCAAAAATACTGAACCCTACCACAACAACATGAACGTAATGATATTAAAAAACTATAATGTCCGAAATCGTATAATACCATATAAACAATTGATCCAAAAATATCTTTTGTTAACGTTAGAAAATTCATTAAGCAGTTAAAGCAGCCTCTTCTCTGTCAAGGTAATAAATTTGAAAAGTATTTCACTCAAAAACATCGATTTTCCATCACTATTAGGTAAAAAAAATCTAATTATGTCGCACTCAGGAAAAACTGTGGAATCTTCTTAGAAAATTCGTCGCGCCCGTATCTCCATGGCAACGGCGGAAAGCTGAGCCAATAGTCCTAAGAAAATAAAGCAATTTCATTTTCTCATCCTCACTCCTCCCATCAGAGGGCGTAGCAACCGAAAGCGGAGGCATATCGACAATTTATCGGAAAACGCAAACACATCTGACGTGATGACGATGAGAAAATATCGGGTGTTCGGACGAAAAAAAACACATTTTCCCATTTAAGTATAAAAATTAAACTTAACAATTAAATTATGAGGGATTCTTACTAGACCAGGGCCAATCATTTTTGAAATAAAAAAAAATTGGCGTACGTGGATGGTGGATGGTCGGAAAATTTAGGGTAAATTATAGATAGATAAATCTTTATTAATTAGGAATCCTAATATACATATAAAACTAGACTAAAAAATACATATAAATCTAAAAGTAGCATAAATAAATAAAAACCCTTGAATAGTTATTTATGTGCAAAGGACGAAAAACTGTCTATTATAGTCGAGTCTGCAAATTGATAGCCGAGGCGCAGCCGAGGCTAGCAAGCAGGCGAGACAATAGAGTTTTTAGCTGAGGCGCTGATTACTTTTTTTCGTCGACTACTAGTACTAATTACCGAAGTACTAATTTCCGAAAGAAAAATCGACCATTTCTGAAGGCAAACACTTTTCGTCCGAAATCACTTTTCGTCCGCAAACACTTTTCGTCCGCTGTGGTCACTAGGATACGGCACGGTGCTTGTTGTGGTTGCTAGGATACGGCACGGTGCGAAATTAGTACGTAAAATGTCATTTTTTGAAGACAAAATAAAAGTAAAATCTTAATTAAATTGAATATTTTTAATAAAGTCCTTAAGTTTACTTTTAAAACAGTTTATTGTGCGCTTGATTAGTGTATAGATAAAGGGAGATCATTGAATTTTTTGAAACCTTTAAAGAATTCATAGTTTTTTGATAATATGTAGTTCTTGCAATGTGGATGTTATTTGTACATCTTGTATTATAATTATGGATATTATTGTTGAACGTAATATATCGTTGGAAGTATTCTGGTGCCATATGATTTACTATTTTAAATACTAAAATCATTCTTTTCTCTACTGGAAACCAATTTAGGAATGGAGTAAGACGATTTTTTTTCAGTATTACTCTCATTCCACGATTTTGAAGTTTTTGTAGCATGTTTAATTTATTTAAGTTGAATAAGTATGCTATAGATACGCAATAATCAAAATGAGGCTGAATTATATACAGTAATTTTGGTTTCAGTTTTGGGAAATTCTACTAAAGAAATAAAGTTTTTTAGATATTTTTTTATGAATATAGTTAAAGTGGCTATGGAAATTTAAGTAATTGTCTAGTTAAAATCCCAAACATTTGATATTAGAAACAACTTCAATGTGTTCATTATTAATGTTCAAATTTATGTTTTTAACGTCGATACTAATATATTTGAATTTCGTTGTGAAGACCATTGCTTTAGTTTTTCTTACATGTAATTTTAGCTTATTTATGTTCAAGAATTTATTCACCGATGATAATGAGGCATTCATTTTCTCTATGGCTTTATCCAGATTAGCATCACTACATGTTATTAAAGTATCATCAGCAAAAACATTAATGAATTCACAATCAACAAAGAGTTCAATGTCATTAATATATAAAATAAAAAGAACAGGACCCAATACACTTCCCTGAGGAATCCCTATATCATTATATATGTCACAGGATGTTTGGTCAGCAAAACGGACTCTCTGCTTGCGATTATTTAAATATTTAAACCACTCCAATACTCTACCCCCAATACCATACTTGTTTCAATTTTGATAACATTATTTGTCTGTCAATTGTCTCGAAAGCCCTTTTTAAGTCCAAAAATACTGCTACAACATATTTATTTTCGTCTAATTTAGTTTGAATGGTACAAAGTGTAAGTTGCAGCGCTGATTCACATGAAAAAAGTTTTTATAAGTAAATTAGAAAAATCAAGACGACTGAGTAAAACTTCCGGAAGGGGGTGGGGGGTAGCTAATAAATATGTTTTGAAGGTTGGATATTGTTTTTTATGATTTGTGGCTGAAATATGCATCCTATGGAAAAAAAAGTTTAACGTAAAAGTTGTAGATAATTAAAAAATCTAAAACTTTTGTATTGGCCATTTTTCAACATAACCTCAAAATTATTGAGAAAAACGTTAAAAACTTGTGTTTTAAATAAGCTGTAATTTATTGAAAACAAACTATTTATTTTTCGATTTTATACGAATTTATAGTAAAAAATTTAAAATTTGTAAACCAACATTTTTGATTGAAAATTAGGCTTTTTTTTATTTAAATTCGTATAAAATCGAGAAATAAATATTTTGCTTTGAAAACATTACAGCTTATTTAAAACACAAAAAGGAACGTTTTCACTAAGTTTCATAAAAAAAATTATTTTTGCGGGAGATAAAAATTTAAAACAAAAAAAAACAGTTTGTAGCGATTTTCTCGATAATTTTGAGGTTATGTTGAAAAACGATCAATTCAAAGTTTTAGATTTTTTAATTATCTACCACTTTTACATAAACAAATGGTATAGACGCCGTATACATCCAGTATTGAAAATGTCTTACAAGTCAAAATTGTAATTTTTCATAAAGTTTTGCACTCTTTTTCCTACAAAAAAAGTATTTTCGGTATTTTTGATAATATAAAGCGATTTCTTATCCAAAAACCTACGGAATGTGTAAAAATCCTTGAAAAATTCGCCAATATCCCTTGGCTGATAACATGAAAAATTTTAAAATATTTGATAACATCGGTCTATCCCAGATATTCTGGACGTTTTAAGTATGTCCAGTTTAGAACATCCTCGGGATGTCCAGAAATTGACGTCCTCAGGACGTCAGTTATATGTCCGTTTTAGGTCTGAACGTCCAGGACCAATTCTGGCAAATAAAGTAATTCTTCCACTTATTTTAAAGTCTGTGATATCGTTGATGAATAATAAAAATAAAATTGGACCTAACACTGAACCTTGAGGTACGCCACTGCTCACTGGCAGATTTGAAGAATCAGCACCATTAGCACGTACCTGCTGATTTCTATTTTCTAAGTAAGTTTTAAACCATTGCAAAGGAGAACCCCGTACGCCATAAATTTGTAGTTTCTTAATTAAAATTTCATGATTAACACAATCAAAGGCCTTGGCAAAGTCACAAAATACTGAAGCTGTGAAAAGTTTATCATTAAGAACGGAAAACATTGCGTCACTAGTGCATTTTTTAGGAAGGAAACCATATTGATGAGGTGTTATGATGTTTTGTTTGGAAAGAAAGGGCAGTAGGCGATTTTTCATTAGCCTTTCTATTATCTTCGATAAGGTAGGTAATAGAGCAATAGGTCTATAGTTACAAGTTTCGGTTTTGTCGCCACCCTTATGAAGTGGGATTATTATAGCTGTTTTTAGACAGCTCGGAAAGATACCAGATTCGAAGGATTCATTAATCAGCGAAGTTAAAATGTTAATTACTACATCAGGTATATTTGAAAATATTTTAGTGGACAAGCCATCATTTCCACAGGAAGATTTATTTTGAATGCTGTTTATGGTTTGCACTAGTTCGTGCTTATCTACTGGCCCTAGGAAGAAACTATTAGTGACCCTTTTAGTAGGTAGGAGGAAGGAGAGAGCATCCTGGTCCGGAGCTATGTTAGAGCTGATATTCTTACTTACATTAACAAAATAATTGTTTAGTTCATCACGACTAGGATTAACAGTGTTTGAAGAACGAGTTTTATTTCTTAAGTCATTTGTAATAGACCAGGTTTCTTTGGAAGAGTTTTTAGCTCTTGAGATGCGATTTTTATAATAGTTTTTCTTAGTAGATTTGATAATTTTCCGATACCGTATTCTGTAGTTGTTGATATAATTTAATATTAGGGGGTTATCTGAGAATTTTTTAATATACACAAGTGACCTCATATTTTTTGAAGAAATTCTTATTCCTTTAGTTGTCCGCAAGGTTTATGACGTTTAGTTTTAATGGGGCGAAGGGGAAATGCTGTATTGAAACACTTAATTATTTTAGTTAGGAGTCCAAGAATTTAGAGTTAATATCTTCAGAAAGACCATTCCAATTGGTAGCTAGACACAAGTTATAAAATTTTTCAAAATTACGCTGAGAGAAAATTCTACCCAACTGACTGATTTTTTTTGGGGCTGTGCGTGGTACCGTAAATTTGGCAAAAACTGCTTCATGGTCCGAAAGACCTGAGCTAATTACTTGGTGTTCAACATCAGCGGGTTTAAAATCGGAGACTACGTAATCTATAATTGTTGATGATGTTTTGGTGATTCTAGTTGGCGAATCTACGTGCATAGTGAGACTGAATGATTCAAAAATATTTGTCAAAGACTTTTGAGTAGCAAAGTCAATATTTAAATCGCCGCACAAAATTTTCCTACTTTTTGTAGGCAATGTGTCAAGTAAATTAAGAAGATTCTCGAGAAAAAGGTGGACATTTGATTTGGGACTTCTATAAATACAAATAATAAACAAATCAATGTTTTTGTTGTACACTACAGAGAATTCAAAGACATTTTCAGCTTGTAAAAAATCGTATTTAGAGACAGCAGAGAAGTCATCATTTAAGGATAAAATTAGAGTTCCACCATGGTCTGTAGTATTTCTGTCATACCTGCTAATTACAGTATATTTTTCAATAAATATTGGTTCATCTACTTGTAACCAGTGCTCTGTAATAGCCACTATTTGGGGAAACCCTAACTCTTCCAAAAACAAATACAACTCCTCAGTTTTGTTCCGCATTGATTGAATATTAATCAGAACCATTCTTAATTTACTCTCTGCACGACCAGTAAGACTCAATGGTGGCATTTTCTTATCAATGAAATAAAACAAGAGTGAAATTAGTTAATAATTAATCGGTGAAATGAACTAATTTTAATAAAATTTCTTTACTGCGAAAATGTAACACGGTATGGAAGAATTTCAATTACGAATAAACCCCGTAGATAACACCCGATTCCCATAAAAAAAACATTGTAAGTAGACGTTATAGGGAGATGTAAGGTTTCCCGTTTTCTACCTAAGCAATGAGGTGGTGGCCGCACATCCGGTTATGTACAAAAGCCCGGACTTCGAGAGGTTTCGTCATGCTTCAACGAATATAAAACACTCCAAATTATGGTTTCTTTTAACTTTGTTTCACTAACATGCTCAGAATATTTTTTAATTAACCAAGAAGTTTATACACTTTACAACTTTTTTATTTACTGTAAATAAAGATGTATGAACTTGAAATCCGAAAGAGTCCTAGGGGAATACCAAGCAGGCTTTAGATGCAACAGGAGTACAACAAATATTTCAAATCAAAGTCAAATTCAAATTCTTTATTGATCCATAAATGAATCGCTAACTGCAGAAAGGCATCATATCCAATGTTTTACGAAAATGGTTTATTTTATTAAAATTGTAATTAGGAGCAATACGCATACTTCAGAATGAAAACACGTCCACACAATAGTCTAGCTATGGCATCGCCTTTAATATTACGTTTACCTCAGAAAGGGATCTAGTCCAGAACCTGTTACAATTTTAATAAAAAAAAACAATTTTCGTAAAACATTGGCTATGATGCCTTTCTGCAGTTAGCGATTCAAATACATTTAGAGCCAAATGACCATTGGACAAGTCAAAATCTACAAACATTGAATACAACAATAAGAAAGAATCACAAAATAATATTTAAACGTGAAATTTATACTTTAATTACTAAAAAAACATAGAATATAACATGGAATCTTACGTTTTTCGAGTAATTAATGTATAAATTTTAATAAATAGGTCAAAATTGTACATGATGATTTAAAAAAAAATTCGGATTCGAGTTTTTTTCGTTTCTTTGCATTTTTTGAGAACATTTACCATAGTAATGTATATTTTTTACATCATCAAAAAGTAGAGATTTCAACGAACAAAAACCCCACCGAGTTTTTTAAAAAAGCTATTTTGACGTGAGAATTTTCGATTGAAAATTAGGGTGCTTTTTCGATATTAAGTCAAAATAAGGTGAAAAAATAAATAATTTAAATAAAAAAAATACAGTGTTTTTGGGACATAAAAATGTAAGTTTTCACCAAATTTCGTGAAAAAGATAAAAATAAAAAACCAAAAACTTGGTTATTTCAATTTTTACATAAATTTTGAGGTTATGTGAAACAAGTGTAAATACAAAAGTTGTAGATCTTTTTATTACCTACAACTTTGCCATTTAACTTTTTTCCATAGGACTTGTAGTTTTGTCGAAAATCGAGATAAACAGTTTTTTATCCTCAGATCGCCCGTAAATTATTTTTCCTTTCATTTTTGTTATATTCCCTTTCTTTTCCAATGAGTTTCATCCTACTATTACTTTTTTTCACTTTACCATTTTCAAAGGCTTCAGCCCTGGTCTATTATGTATATCTGATTTTGTCATTAAGTTTTCTTTATTTTTGTGAATATGTATCAGCAATTGCTTTATATACAGGGTGCGCCAATTATTTCCACTCGATCTCTAGCACCGAAACTAAAAGAGATATCAACAAGATTTTTTGTGGGGGTAGACAGTGTCACTCGGACTACAATTTTAAAATATTTTGATGTATACAGGGTGGCTAATTTTTGTGGAATGAAAATTAATTTGGTTTTTTTAAATTGAACACCCTGTATACGATTATGTCTTCTGATTCTACTTAATATTAGATTTACGGTAGTTTTTTGTATTTGTAAATCCGACGCGGCGTTGACAAGTTATTCCTATTTTAAGCAGATTTAATGTAAAAACAGCACTTCAGAAATATTAGCACGAAATACACATTTTTTAAAAAATTCCTCAAAAAAGCTACTATGATGTAAATGAAACATGCACCTATCACAATAATCACACAACATCTTCACCTGTTGCACAGGGTGTTTGCCGATGGCGTGCCAATAGTCTAGTTTTCAAATGGCAATAACTTAATTTTTTTCAAATGGGACACCCTATATATTTTTCTTCAGTTAGAAGCTCTCCCTAATACGCATTAAAAAAATAGGGTTTTGCACATCTAACTTTACTATTTACTTTAATAATTGACGTTAAGTGACAAACAACATATTTTACACAATTTTTAATAAGAAAACAAGTTACCTATGAAAATGGCAGTAGGTATATTTTGTTATGGCATTAATTGTCAACATAAAATTTTGTATTGTATCACGTCTACTATATTTAATCGGTATTGTGTATAAAAAATGGATTTTAATAAGAAAATATTGATATGATATGGATACTGGGTGAATGTCAAAAAAATGCGTTTCTTGCTAGTAGGGTCTATCGTCAAAGATACCACGACAGACGTCATCCACAAAAAGATACTTTTGAGAATTTAAAGAATAGATTTGATATAACAGGAACCGTCAAGTATGAAAAACATTCACGTGAAACTACAGCTGTTACTATTGACAACGAATATAAGGTAATGATCAGTATAGTTGAAGATCCCAATATAAGCACAAGGCAATTAAGCAATCAGTTAGATATTTTCAATACCACAATTAGACGCATAATAAAAAAGAATAAATATCACCCCTATCATATCCAGCTTCACCAAGAATTGTTACCACGTGATTTCGCGCGTAGAGTGGAATACTGTAGATGGTTAATAAACAAGATAAATACAGAGCGTAACTTTTTAAAAAAAGTTTTATTCTCCGACGAAGCCACGTTTCATAAGAACGGTTGTGTAAATAGACACAACTTCCATTATTATTCGGACCACAATGAACATTTATTTAGAACCACATCACAGTATCGATGGCCTTTGAATGTGTGGGCGGGAATAATAGGTGATTATGTAATTGGTCCCTATTTCTTTGATGGGACTGTAAATGGAGCTATATTTTTAGATTTTTTAGAACATGATTTTCTTATTGCAAAATGTGCCTCAAAATTATCGCAACGGAATGTGGTTTCAATTAGATGGTGCCATACCACATTACCTATTAGATGTTCGCAATTGGTTAAATAGGGAATTTCAGGATCGTTGGATAGGAAGGGGAGGACCTATAAATTGGCCTACTAGATCGCCTTGCCTTACACCTTGCGATTTTTTCTTGTGGGGTTTTATTAAAAATATTGTTTACAAAGAAGAAGTTACAACAAAAGAAAATATGAAAGAAAGAATTACTGCAGCATTTAGACAGGTGACCTCTGCAATGCTAAGAGATGGGCGTAAATCAATGAAAAAAAGGGCAAGAAAATGTATAAATGAAAATGGAAGACATTTTGAACACCTACTATAAATTTTCACTATTGTAGTTTTCTTACGATTATTTTTTTCATCTGTCAAAACAGTCAGTTTTTGTGGTTTCAGCCAATAAGAGCTCAGGATCCTAACCAATCATTGTGTTTTATACTGATAAAACAGCTTCGTCGTTTTTGTTTTTTGATTAAACTATGTTTACCTTTTTTGAAATGTCAAATATAAACATTTAACAATTTTTATTATACTAAAATGTATTGCAAATCTATGTTAATAACCAAATTTCATAATGTATTTGTAAACTAACCTGTTTTGATTAGTTTATTTCAAATCGCCTTTAACATTTTTACATACCTCACTTCAACACTAAACTTTTTGTTCATTACATACCAGATTTTGAATACCTAAACACCTAAAATTAATTAAATTAAGAAAGACTTCATTTCATTCTTCTTCTTCGCTTTTATTTACGGCGAGGTTCCGCGGGTTAGCCAATCAAAAAATCGCCTTGGTGGCCCTGTATGTAAAACTATAACAGCTCATCATTTCAATTTAAATTGGTAAAGAAAATTTTCAATATTTGTGTGTAAAGTGTCTTTTGCATAAATGACTATGTTCTCTGTTTTTAATACAAAATAATTCAAAAAATAATCCTTTCAAATACGACTCGTCCTCTGAAATTTTATAGATTAAATTTTTGATCTTCATACTCAAACGCCTTTATTTTAGGCAAAACCATTCAAACAAACTGATTTGAGATAAAATCACTCGTCCTGCGGACTCGTGATTTTATCAATCAGTTTGTTTTCGTGGTTTTTCCAAATAAAGCCGTTTTCGTGAAAACCAAAAATTTAATCGATAACATCTGGAGGACTCGTGGTATTACCTTTGATTAAACTTTGTAAAATTTTGTACTTATTAAAAATTGTGTAAAATATGTTGTTTGTCACTTAACGTCAATTATTAAAGTAAATAGTAAAGTTACATGTACAAAACCCTATATTTTTTTAATGCGTATTAGGGAGAGCTTCTAACTGAAGAAAAATATACAGGGTGTCCCATTTGAAAAAATTAAGTTATTGCCATTTGAAAACTAGACTATTGGCACGCCATCGGCAAACACCCTGTGCAACAGGTGAAGATGTTGTGTGATTATTGTGATAGGTGCATGTTTCATTTACATCATAGTAGCTTTTTTGAGGAATTTTTTAAAAAATGTGGTTTTTGTGCTAATATTTCTGAAGTGCTGTTTTTTCATTAAATCTGCTTAAAATAGGAATAACTTGTCAACAAATACAAAAAACTACCGTAAATCTAATATTAAGTAGAATCAGAAGACATAATCTTATACAGGATGTTCAATTTAAAAAAACCAAATTAATTTTCATTCCACAAAAATTAGCCACCCTGTATACATCAAAATATTTTAAAATTGTAGTCCGAGTGACACTGTCTACCCCTACAAAAAATCTTGTTGATATCTCTTTTAGTTTCGGTGCTAGAGATCGAGTGGAAATAATTGGCGCACCCTGTATAATCCCACAACTGTAAGTATATTAAATTGCTTAAATAAAGTTCCACACGAAAATGTTGCAAAAAGCCCTTAATATTCGTTTTTGAGCTAAAAAACATCGTGGCTACTAGTAGAACACCCCCAAATTCTTATTCCATGCAATAGTTTGGATTGCACTTGACCAAAATAGAAGGTTAGAAGTCCCTCTTCTTTAAGAACCTCTCTTAGTATTCTAATCTGATAACACGTAGAGTTCAGTGATTTTGTCATTTTAATACATTGCGAGTTGTAAGTCATACTAATTCCTAAAAATGTAACAGAATCTGTATCGTACGTCCAAAATCGTCGTGTGTGTCCGCAACGTAACTGCACCAAAGTTCCGGATCTGGGCTATTTTTGTGTTAAATTTCCTCGACTATTTGGTTTACCTTTTTTTGAATGAAAAGACAGTGTTGACAATATGACATTACTGGAGAAACTTGAACTTGATTGCATTCACGGCATACATAATTTTAGTATTACAACTTCTCAGAAAATGAATGAATGAATGAATGATATACACTTTTTTTTCAAGATTCTTAGTGCAGATATTTCCTGGCAGCATTTCTTATTTTCGGCAAATGCCAGTAATTACCCGCAAAACGGCAATACCGCGATAATCGGAATAACGGAAATGATGATTGACATTGACAGTTAAACAAATTATCAGGAAAACAGCTTTCTTTCGCCTCTTGTTAGATGGTGTAATCTGTGCATGTAACTCACTTTATCCCTTTTAAAATCTACCAAAAATCTATTAAAAAAGTAACCTACTTAAATTACTCCAGGAAAGCCAAAATCTACTAAAGGTGGCAACGCTGGAGCGAACGATTCATTCTGTGCCGGGCTGTGATTGCTATGACATCCCTTCTTCGTGGTATACGAGAAGAAATTGTAATGCCGTCTCAACATTTAACAAGCTTTCCTTTATGCTCACGCTAAACCGTAAACCCACAAATATATTTTTTCCGAATCTGTATAAAGTATTAACCTCAGTTGAATAAGTGTGGGTGATATGTGACTAAAATTCGTTAAATCCCAAAGTCTGTAATTTAAGATTAGGCACGAACTGCTAATCACAGAAGAAAAAATATAATCGAAATTTGTGAAATAAAAGCAAATTTTTCAACTGTGGTGGAGGAAAAAATTAATTAAACTTCATAAAATCTAGAAAAAAAATCTAAGAAACTTCAAATTTGGCGCAAAACACTAATCGAGGTAGAAAAACCAACTGATTTGGTCAAAATTTCTGAAAATCGTCTAATAATTGAAAAAACAATTTTTCTTTAGAAATTCCAAAATTTGCATTCAATGTACAATTAAATATAAATTAAAGAAAAGAGTTGGCAAACAACCAATAGTTATTAATTTTTTATTTAATTTTTATTTGTAATATAGAATACATTTCGGAAATCCGAAGTGCAAAAACCGATTGCCAGGAGCTTTACAAGGTAAATTTTTTAAAAATGGATAGCAGATTCAACCCTCACTTGATTCGTTTACGCCCCTGAATCCGCGTCTGCATTTCATTACACGTACGAAGCAATAAACAACATGTACAACGAAGGCATTAGCGTACAATCAAATCTATGGCATATCATCTTTATTTCCAGTCACTTCGAATTCATTAGAGTGTTTTCAAGAGTAAATGGGGTGCTGGAATCCTTGGGGAATCCTGGTATTCAATTTCGCCTCATTATCGCCTAACGGGTGACATTAAGTGAGACCGAAGTGGGCAATAAGTGTTAAAAAGTCAGTGACGGTTTTCCACGGCGGGAACAAACAAAGTTTACCAGGTGAACCAATACTAGTGACCTTTTGAATTTGTTTTTCAATTAAAAAAGACAAAAACAAACTGCCAAACTAGTTTTACTTAATTATAAACAAGTCGCAGCATCCTACGTTAAAATCCGAAATACAAATAAAGGACAATAACATATTTGTAAAAATTTACATTTAAAAATCGAAGTTTGAGGTAATTTCCGGTCAAACCGGAAGTCGGCCATTTTGACAATTGACAATTTAAAAAATCGAAGGGCACGTTCAAAATTATAAGAATGATCTGTGCCACCTGGCAGATAAATAAACGTAATTTACCTGTGAAAATAATCGAACACTCCGAACTCCGACACTGGTTACAAGATATGACGGATGGAAACTATGTGATTAATCCACCCCTTCCCTGGGGAACTCGTTATATTTGATTAGGTGCGCGTCATACACTCTGTAAATATGAATAACAAATGAATATAGAGTCGGCCTGGTTGATAAAACTGTCGATGTGAATTATTTTAAGTGACTATTTTATTAAATCCGCTGCCACTACAAGCCAATAACGGGTATCTTTCGTTATAGGTCTATAGGGAAAAATTACAAAATTAATGTTTGTTGGTTGTATGATTATTTTCTTGTACTATAGGCATTATAACGTGTATTTTAATTAACTGCTGATCTGTTTTATCTCATTTTAAATTAACTTTCGACTGGTCAAATTACAATCAGAATGAAACATTTTGTAAAATAAAAACAATGTTTGATTAACCGGGGCTTCAAATTAAATTTTTATTTTTCTTGAACAAATTCATTAATTTAATTAAACATAATTAAACAAATTCACAAATTGCCTTGTATTTTCGTATGAAAATAACGATTTTTGCATGGATTTCAGGTTATTACGCAGTCTTCTAAATTATTTCAACCTTTTCACCACAATTTTCTTTTTTCGTAAATTTTGATAAAAAATCAATTCACAAATGTGCTACCATCTATAAATGAAGCTTAGAAGTGAGTCTTGATAACTTTACAAAGCAAAACACTCCCAATTTGCATTGGCGTGTTTGGAATTTGAACTATTGGATTCGAAAGCCTAACTGACGAAGCCGAAAGGCAAAAATCGATATTATGGAATGTGGAATTTAATAGATTAAATTCCTCGTTTATTTACAAAAGAAATCAATTTGTTTTTTTATGTAACATTTACAATTTTCTGGTAAAACAAATTCTCAAAAAGTTTACTATATCAATTATTAGACATTTGTATTTTTTTGTAAATTTTCCAAGATTTTCTCAATTTCCTTATATTTTTCTATACTTTTTCCACTTTTTTCCCCACTAACAATTTTTTTTGTAAATCTTCGATAATGTCCTGCATGGATGGATTTTTAAATTGGTAAGATAGTTATTGAGCGATTTCATTTTGTTCTTTTCCTACATTATTTTTGTTATAATTTGGCAAAAATCTTTTTCATTTGAAATCATTAAAAATAAATACGAGGCTAGGCTCAATAAGACCTAAATTTTAACATTAACATAAAATATTATTGTATCGATAATAAGTGGATATCTTTTGACATATCTAGACGAAAGGTTTTTTCGATATATAGCAACTTTCAAATGACAGATTGAAAAGCATGAGTCCTTTCCTTAGTTCGGAATCTTGCTAATCTCTCCCCTTCCATCTTATTTTTGGTGTTTTCTAGCGTCATCTTCGTCATTCTAATTAGTTTTTCTGGGATTTCTAAATTTGTGATTCCTTCATACATTTTTAGTATACAGGGTGACACAGCAACCATGTAACAGGCTTTACCGGAAGTGATACCAACTTTTGAATTTTAAACGGGACACCCTGTATATTATTACATTTTTGGAATCTACATGACAACCTGATTTTATCGATGTATCATACTTGGTACCTCAAGTGAATAGTTAAGGAGCTACACACAAAAATACGAAAAATCAAAATTGGCTTAGATAACATACCAAAGAAATAAACAACGGGAAAAAACGGCACTAACTTAAATATTACATTAAATTATTTAATGTAATTCAAAAAATGTATAAATTTTGTTTTTTTTCTTCCTAAAACAATAAACGCATTCTATTCTAATTAAGTGCATAATTTTAAATTACATTTTTTGTACATTTCTTAGTTAATGTTCTCAAATGAGAAAACTATCATACTTTAAAACAATACATTAAATAATTTTTTAATATTATCAAGGCGGCGGTGACTATGACATTATTTTGACTTATTTAGGTGACGGTGAATTTGACCGTTAGCTATCATAGAGCTGGTGAGTTAAACTGCAAAATAAAGTAAATGATCTAAAATCGTTTTTGATAAAAATGTATACCAGTAATGAACAAATAGACATGTTACTAATATTTGGTGAATGTCGAAAAAATTCAAGGGCTGCTGCTGAGTTGTATAGAAATAGATTTCCCAACAGGAATCATCCAAGTAACAATTATTTCTGGAGACTTGAAACTCAGTTAAGATGGGAACCGATTGCTGAAAATGACGAATCTATAATAAGTGAAGAAGTTGAGACAAATGTACTTGCAATGTAAATTATGACCCAACATCTAACTTGAGAGAAATAGAAAGACAGTTTGATGTAAGCAGGGAATCTGTTACTTACAAGAATTTAAAAAAAATATAAATATAAATAAATCTTTCAAGTATCAAATTCATCAAGAGTTGTATGAAAACGATTTTTCTAGAAGAATTACATATTGTAATTGGCTTTTAAATAATTACAATTTAAACAATAACTTTCATCACTCCATTTTATTTACTGACGAGTCTTGATTTACGAATTCAGGAATATTTAATAAAAATAATACAAGGTATTGGGCTACAGAAAATCCACGACTAATAAGACAAGGATATCAACAAGTAAGATTTTGATTTAATGTCTGGTTGGGCATATTAGAGGGAAGAATTTTTGGTCCCATTATATTTGATGGAGCTTTGACAGGAGAAAGATATTTAGAATTTTTACGAAATGAAATTGAGAATATTTTCGACGATTTTCCAGATTAAGTAAATGAAAGAGTTACCTTTCAACAATTTGGGACTGGCCCTCATAATTGTGGTCTGGTTCAAAATTATTTACATTTTCGATTTGGAAATAGATGGATCGGAAATAATGGTCCTATCAGATGGCCAGCAAGATCACCTGATTTTACGCCAATGGACATGAATTTTATTTGGGGACATTTAAAAAATATTGTTTATAAAAGAACATACACTACAAGAGAACAATTGGAAATTTCTGTTCGAGATGCTATTAACAGCATAACAGCAGATCAAATAAATCGAGCCTATGAGACAACTGTAGAGCAAGACTGTGTGTCGAAAATTTGAAATTTGATTTAGTTTGTAAATATTTTTTTGTGTTTTTAAGGATTAGTATTTTTTTTATTAAAATTGTCAAATGAAGAATAAATATTATTTATTGTTTATTTCTTTGGTATGTTATTTGTGCCAATTTTGATTTTTCGTATGTAAATGTATGTAAATTCACCGCCACCTAAATAAGTCAAAATAATGTCATAGTCACCGCCGCCTTGATAATATTAAAAAATTATTTAATGTATTGCTTTAAAGTATGATAGTTTTCTCATTTGAGAACATTAACTAAGAAATGTACAAGAAATGTAATTTAAAATTATGCACTTAATTAGAATAGAATGCGTTTATTGTTTTAGGAAGAAAAAAAAACAAGGGTTGCAATTTAAATAAGGTATGAAAACAGGGGGGGAAATGGGTTAACTTAAAAAAAAAATAAAAAATCGTACAATTCAGTTATGTTGTATTAAATTTATAAATTTTTTGAATTACATTAAATAATATAATGTAATATTTAAGTTAGTGCCGTTTTTTCCCGTTGTTTATTTCTTTGGTATGTTATTTAAGCCAATTTTGATTTTTAGTATTTTTGTGTGTAGCTCCTTAACTATTCACTTGAGATACCAAGTATGATACATCGATGAAATCAGGTTGTCATGTAGATTCCAAAAATGTAATAGTCTACAGGGTGTCCCGTTTAAAATTCAAAAGTTGGTATAACTTCCGGTAAAACCGGAAGTGGTAAAAGTAAAATGAGGCCACTAAGCTCCCATTTAATGCCCTAAAATTTTATAATTTTATCTTGAGAAACACAGATACTGTAGCCTGTTACATGGTTGCTGTGTCACCCTGTATACTTAAAATCTATAAATAATGAGTGGAGTTCTATTTTATATTCATAGCTCGTTATACTTGTAGCTCTTTGAGGATCTCAGCCGCGCCATCGACTGCGTCAGTCACAAATTACTTTTGGAAAAAATATCCCATTATGGTGTTTGCGGCATACCACAAAAGTGGTTTCAGTCATATCTAACTGGTCGTACACAGGCCGGTAAAAATAAGCTCAACAAATGGCCAAAACTCAACGAAGAATTATTCATTATGGATACTGAATAATACTGGTGTTCCACAGGGTTCAATCCTGGGGCCACTCTCTACCTAAATGATTTACCTATAAAAACCTGTCACAATGTCTTACTTGTTTATATGCAGATGATGCAACTCTTCTTATTACTGACAAATCTCAGTTAAATATTCAATCCAATTTAAATTCAGTATGCAACACACTATTAAGTTGGCTTAGCTATAAATCATTATATATAAACCCCAGTAAAATTAATTATATGACCTTCCCACACTCAGTGGAAGTCAAACTTACCCTCGTAAGTCGGAATGAGATGGAATTTTTTGCACTCGCTTCGTTAGGTTGTCTAGAAATTTTGTGTCATATTTTGATCTTGTACTTTTTTGAAATTGCATCACTGCATCAAAAAGTGCATTGTTCTTTCCAAGTGTTGAAGAAAAAATTCATATCTTGCACAGAAAACATTAGAATTGTACGAATTTCACTACCTGGTGGTGCTATGGGTCGCTTAACCTGAATATGATGGTCAAATAAGCCCCCTGTGTACCTGGAGGATCGAGTTCTTGTAGTGCTCTAATCAAATCCTCATCCGATGGCGAATAAAAAATTTCCCCCAATTTAATCTTTCATTGCGAAAATTGAAACATAAAATTTACAAAATCCGAAATTCGGTCGCCATTTGTCCGAAAAACACGAACACGGTTCTAGGTGAATTCTTGCCGCGGGGAAAATCCCTATACTTTCAAATCGCAATATCTAGAGAACCGCTAGACCGATTTGGACGGGTTGAAATTCAGTTTATGCGTTTTCGCGACCCCCATTATTTTATATCTACATGCGAAAAACCGATTTCCCATATCTTTACATGTTAATTTACCCCTTCCACAACTCCCTTAACTTTCATAGACCTCCAATCTATGAAATCGCAAAAAAAATCGAAAAGAGCGACTTCGTTTATCGGGTTTTTTTCCGCCAGATCGACTCTACTAAACTGGGAGGTATATTCATCAACACGTTACTTTTCTCAGTGTATCTCAAATTGTTTATCTTTCAAAGGAACCGATCAAGCTTTCGCCTCTTGTTGGTTGGTGTACTCTTTGGTTACATGATCACGCTAAAAATTCGAAATATGAAAATATTTCTAATTTTGCAAAACAAATGTTCTGCCTCCCTATATCGAACGCAAAATGTGAACGGATTATCTCCCAGTTTAATTTAATTAAAACTACTGACGGAAACAACTTTCTTAATGAAAATGTCTCTTTACTTTTACACGCAAAAGAAGGCTTAAAGGACTTTGGTGATCATACCTATTTTCGTCCCGATTTGGATTATGATAAAACTTATGAATGATAAATAAACCTTGTACAAAAATATTTAATATAATGATGATAAATATTTGACTTACTACAGCGTTATTTTGTTTATAATTTCATATTTTTTATTTTAGTTTTTCAATAACAGAAACAGTAGATTTCTTGAAAAATTCCTTATACATATTATTATTGCTTTCCTTTTTAATCTTGTAGATTTCGGTCCTTACCTAAAATAAATTTTTTGAGTTATTTTCTTCACAACTTATTTCCTCATATTTAAAAATCTAATTTTTGACAGCTTTTTGTAAAAAAATAGTTTATTCAATAAAATTGTTCACAAAAAATTTTCTCGTCAATTGTAACTAAATATTTTTTTGTATTTTCATATTTTGTTAAAAAAATCTTAAAAAATTTTATTGTCTGATCTTGCATGGGTATTTTTTCAATGAACTCGAAAGTCATTCCAAGTAAGCCCGTCGAAGCGCATTTTTCAGGTTTTATCTGCAAAATTCCGTGTAAAATAACCTAGAATTAGTTGCGGAGATCAGTTGTTTCACACGGTTTTGTCATGTAACCAGAAACTTGTCTATTTTTCTGGCGTAATAAATTAATGAAGCGTAAGCAAATAACATGCTATCTGGCAAACCTGATCATGAAGTGAATAATGAATTAACTTCTGCGTATGACTCTAAACAACATTTTTCTTCAAGAATATCAAAAAAATCCCACAAAATTTGGACAAAATTAGTTCGAAAGAAATATTTAATTAAAGTAATTTTATATTGCTCTTATCAATTTTGTGAAATATAATCAATTTTGACATACCACAATAAAATATTAATATTTACTTGTCCTTAGAAGTACATGATGTGCCATCTCTTGACAACCAACTTAATCTTCTTTAAGAATTGCCCAAAAAATAAAAAAACTATTTCTGAATTATCTAATCATTTCAGTAAAAACCGGAAGAATAAATATATTTACTGTTAAATTCTATTCAAATTTTCAAATAAAGTGTTTACTTCCGAATACTTTTCCTTTGACTCTCATTTGCCATACTTTATATTATGCAACCCGTTATGCATGATCTAAAATGTTTATAACAAGGTCTGTTTAATTTTTCCGACTATCCTCTAAAACTATAAGGGATTATTTTAACACTCTATTTATTTTTTACAACAATTAATTGTTTTAAAATGACATGCAATTTGCTCACTTTTTTCTGTCAAACATAAATGCAAAATATTTTCTGAAACTAGTGTCGTTTTGGTTGCCTATACTTTGTAGATAGACGCTTTGATGGTCGATGGATAATTATTTATCAAAAAGCATTCAGAGGCCTAAAATATTAATATTTTGATGGTTGAAATATTTCTTTTGATAATAGATTTGTTATTAATAATTTTTTACTCATAAATTCCGATAATCCCAATCGATTTTACATTCAAAATGTGTCTTTTTGTTTTGGTTTTTACGATTTTTAATTTGGGTTTTTTATTTTTTTATTCATACTGGAAATCCATTATTAAAAATTACAATTCCCGACATATTTTTGTAAAGAAAAAAATATTTTAGGAGTCAACTTAATTTTCCACACCTTTTTTTTTAATTTTTTTACTTTTACTACAATTTTTTCTTCATCATGTTTCTCGCAAATGTGCTACCATCTATCAGTAAAACTGATAAATGTAGCATAGAAATCAGTTTTGACAACTTTACGAATTCCCTACTTGCATTGAGGGTTGCAAATCCAATTTGCATTGGGGGTTGCAAAAGTTTTTTGACTGCTTCTGGTCAAGATGTCACTCTCTTCTTCGGATCCCGTTAAGGGAAAAATACAAAGTAAGCAAACGAGTTAGAAATTTAATATTTTGATTGATTTTCGATAGCAGTAGACCTTCTTTTGATGCTCTATATATCCCAGTAAACACAAGGACATCCAACGGATGTCCAATGTACATCCAAAACGTACAATATGTACATCCATTGGATGTCCTTTGATGGACAAGGGATGTCCACTGGATATCCCATGGATATCCATTGGCCACCAACTTGGACGTCCAATGGATGTCCATTTTTTATTTAATATGAATATATTTTGGACATGAATTGTAGCAAAATGGACAATAATTGGATCTTCGATGGACATTTCATGGATGTTATCTGGACCTCTGATGGAGGTTTATTGGACTTAAAAATGGACATATTTTGGACGTGAATTGTACCAAAATGGACAATAATTGGATCTTCGATGGACATTTCATGGATGTTATCTGGACCTCTTATGGAGGTTTATTGGACTTATAAATGGACATTACCTGGACTAGTGATGGACATCTTATGGACTTCAGTTCCTAGTTTTTGAGAAATGCCTTTCCATCCAAAAAATAATGTAATGCATTATATTTTCCTAGACGTCTGGCATTAATACTACAATCTACATATAGATAGATCAATCAGCACCATTTTCAATGTATGAACTCATTTACGGAATAAAAATCGATTCATATAAATAACAATATATATTCAAATATGAAAATGTTTTAAACAACACAGAACATGAAATAAAAATATTCTAAAATAAATAATTAATTTAAAAATAAAACTGAAATAAACGTACATTTCTGATGACGATGAGTCAGCTTCACTACTATTATGTTGATGCTCGTTTTCTGTGAATGGAGACTGAATACTACCTCTTTTAGGATATTTGTTGACTGTTGAACATAATCTTTATTACTTGCACTAGAATTACTATTATTGATATAACATATATTGAGATCAGACTGAAAGCTCGAAGCAGGTGGTGAAAGAAAAGCAGAACTTGATGGAAGGAATTGTGCGTCACTAGTAGAAGATAAGTTTATCTCTCTTCGAGTTCTCTTATAGACTTTGTTTAAGTACTTCTTTCGTACGACGTTTTTCTCCATTCTTACCTGGCGATCAAAACACAAATCTCTTTTCTTTTTTGAAGAAACAATATTCTAAATCCATTAGAACTTGGAACCAAATAAATAATCTGTCAAGTTGAAATTATTTCCAGGAATGTCAACAGTAACAATGCTACCAATTGGTTAAATTTATTTCGAAGTTAATTGGTCCATCAGAGGTCCATAATTGATCCATAAGAACATGGACCGGAAAAGGATATCCATTGGATGTCCATTAATGGTTATCCATTGTATGTATATGAACGACGCCCACTAGACATCCATTGAACGTCATTTTCTGGCCCATGTCCATATGGACCAATTATATGGACTTTTGATGGATGTCCATCGGATGTCCTGTGATTACTGGGATAATCTGAATAAAAAAGTCGTTAATTAAAACCTTTATTTACAAAATAAAATAATCATATACAAATATAAATTAAAGTCAGTAATTATGTATATAAATGACTAATATATAACTATAACTATTTAAGGCACTTTTTAAATACACTTTTGGCCCCGTATTTTAAACTGGGCCACTAAATATACTTAAAGTAACACAACCAAAATGTTTTCAGTAAGATCAATTATATAATTCTTTGGAAAAACATGACTATTCTCGTAAAATACTAGAGGAAAAAGGTACATCATTTCAGAGTTGGGTATATTAACTTTCATTTTTTGCACAAACGGCAACAGTATTTGCTTGTGGGCAGTGCCGGCCTAAGAGCAAAATGTTGTGTGTGCAAGAATAAGTTTTGGTGCCCCTTACAATGAAAATGGGTATAGAAAACCCTCCAAAAAATGTTATTTCGGCGCCCCTTCCCAAAGCACACGTCGCGCACGCCTTAAGCCGGCTCTGCTTGCGGGAAAGATCAGAGGGCAGATGTTTAGTTAATTTAAGAAAAATGAAACTAAACCGATTGTAATTTTGACTGGACCGGACTGGAAATGGTATGAGTGCAAATATTATAACTGATGATACTTCCTAACAACTTTTCGTCTGTAATTTTTATACAACTAAATAACAGAAAAACTTATACAGGGTGGTCCTTAAGTAATTGTATAAAGAAGCATGGTAGATTCCTCACTTTAAAAATCACGGTGGGCGATGGAAAACTGAGGTCATATTCGGATTCAGGAGGTCATTTTACATAAGAATCAACAAGAATTTCGTCAGGGCAAGAAAAAAAAATTTTTTTGCCGACCAATGTAATCATGCAGCTGATCCCTAAAATGCGATTATCTTGTAAACCGTTAAGTTTTAAGGTTAATAACAAGTATGCTTTTTTCTACTTATATAACGTGGCTTTAATATTATTTTACAAGAATAGCGCTAACTTAAAGAGCAAAAAAGTTTATCGCACATTTATGCCACAAATGTGGCCTAACTAGCGCCCTCTACAAATTACATCGAATTAGGAACCAGATTATGATTTCTCGTGCCCAAAAACCCCAAGTTCCAAATTTTTATGTATACATATCCAAAAACGCTAAAGTTATTGCAAAAAATAAATCATAAAATTTAACCTTTAACATTTTATTAGAGCAAGTTAATTCAAATCGTAATATTTTAAAGTGAGGAATCTACCATACTTCTATGTACAATTACTTAAGGACCACCCTGTATATCCTCTTGGATTGACTGAATTATGAACAAAGCGGTGTTGTCAAATTTTAAATAATTCATTGACAATTTGAAATTTTACTTTTTAATTATTTTCATTAAGCAAAACCTTTTTAAGACTTTTTTGTTATAAATACATCACCTGTTGAAAATATGCACTCATTTACACCAAGTATAAAATCAAAAATGTTGAAATCTTTCTTAAATAATTTAGAAATTATATCTGGATTATGAAGGCCAGCTACAAATTGCAAATTATTTTAATTTAATACTTAAATGTGTCTTGATTATATACAAATTTATTTTCATCTATTCGTCTTCAATTTTCTGTCAGACACTGAATCCTTCAGCACAGTGCTGCACTCTGTTATCGGGTGGTGGATATTTACAACAGTAACTAGAAACCACACCCATGGTGGCTAAAATTAGGGACAACACAGAAAAACCGCAAACTGCTCCAGAAGTCATGTCTGCCAGTGGCGTGCCCTTCTTGGGTTGTTTTACCAAAAGAACCAAAAGCGCCACGCAAGTTGAAAGGCTGAACACACTCAGAATTATGTAGCCTATAAAAGAATAAAAGTAATCATTATATGCGTGTATCGTGTTGATGTTATACAGGGTGACACAGCAACCATGTAACAGGCTACAGGGCCTTAGTGGCCTCATTTTAGTCAGTTTGTTTCACTTTTACTACTTCCGGCTTTTGCCGGAAGTGATACCAACTTTTGAATTTTAAACGGGACACCCTGTAGATTATTACATTTTTGGAATCTACATGACAACCTGATTTCATCATACTTATATCATACTTGGTATCTCAAAAATACGAAAAATTAAAATTGGCTCAAATAACATACAAAAGAAATAAACAACGGGAAAAAACGGCACTAACTTACCAATTAAACAAAAGTATAATATTATACCTTATTTATTTTACCAAGGCAGTGACGTCACAGGTCAAAAATCTGCGGCGTTGCCAGGTAGAATTTTTTTCGTGCACTTAAAGATAAAATTGAGCCAGTTACTTTTTTGTGCATCTACAGACAAACCCTGATTTACATTTGCATGAAACTTGGATCCCATTTTTTTTAATTGTAAAAAGTCAAACTATATCGGCAGTCACCGTATTTTACTAATTAATGCGGGTCCAGGCCCGGATCCAGAGGAACTACAAAGTTCAGTCTAGCGATTTACCTAAAACTTGTGAACTCATGAATTGTATGATTTATGAAAAAGAAGTTGATATTAAAATAATAGAAATTTTTTTTGAGAAATCTGCATTTCTACTGCGTGAAAAGCTTATACATGAAAGAAAGAAAAGAAAAAGTGGTTTTGCATTGATTGCATTCAGCCAAGTGTGGGGTGTGACCCATGGTTGATATGGGTACATATAAGTTGTTCTGGGCTCAGTAAACTACCCCGTTCAAATGCTAAATGCATTTGTATTTCATGTTGTTAGTTTTACCACAAAGATGTTCAATTCTCATGGAAGTCAACTTCCCCTTACAAAATTTCCCCTTCAATTTGTAAGAACCCACTCTGGAAGAACATCCAGAGATTGATCAAGAAATAGAATTTACCGCTCCCAAAGAAGTAATTACCGAAATAAAAGCTCCAGGTTTACGCAAAAAATCAATAACTAACCTAATAAATGCTGCCTTCAGACTGAAGTATGTACCCAGCCTTTGGAAAATTGCGGAAGTCATAATGATACCCAAGCCAGGGAAACCACCACATGAGGCATGTTATGTCGAAACTATTTGAGAAACTCCTATTCAAAAGACTAAAACCACTTATCGAAGAAAGATAAATTATACCTGATCACCAATTTGGATTTAGAAATAAGCACTCAATAGACCAAGTTCATAGAATAACCAACATTATAGAGAAATCATTAGAAGTGAAAAACATTTGTGCTACTATCTTTCTTGACGAAGCCAAGCGTTTGATAAGGTATCCTCCATTCATATATATCAAAAAGATAGAATTAGGCATTCCGATCTTAAAGAAATTAAGGTTGGAGTACCACAAGGAAGTGTCCTAGGACCTGTCCTATACTTACTGTACACATGTGATATTCCAGAGTTAGAAAACAATACCATAGCCACCTTCGCCGACGACACTGCCATTCTAGCAGTAAGAAAGAGCACTGAAGAAGCAACCCGCAAGCTGCAAACAGCTGTCCACCTTATCTATGACTGGACGAAGAGATGGAAAATTAAACTTAATGAAACTAAATCACTCCACATTAACTTTACAAACAAAATGATAGATCATATTCCATTCAGAATAAACAATGACCTGATTCCATATTCAAACACAGCAAAATACTTAGGTATTACCTTAGATGCCAAACTCCGATGGAAAGAGCAGGTTAAAAATAAAAGAAAAGAACTTGGACTGAAATATAGAAAAATGTACTGGCTAATTGGAAGAAACTCCACTCTGTCTCTACATAATAAGCTTATGCTTTAGAAGCAGATACTTAAGCCTGTATGGACCTATGGTATCCAACTATAGGGATGCAGCAAAGCAAGCAACTTAGCAATCATACAAAGATTTCAAAACAAAGCACTGAGGAACATAATAGATGCCTCTTGGTATATTCGCAATAGTGACCTCCATAGGGATCTGGAAACGGACACTGTTGACCAGACTATCAAGAAATTAGCCAAGAGTCATGAAGAAAGACTTCATCATCATGTCAATGTCGAGGCTATCCAACTCCTTGACAATACTGGGTTAGAAAGAAGGCTTAAGAGGATCAAGCCCTTTGAGTTAGTTTAGTGTTTTTAGTGCAAAGGCAGAGTTTGTGTGTGCACGTTAAAGTTTAGTGCAATCCATTCTACAGAACCTAAGGAACGCTGATGAGTATACCTTAGTTTTAAGTTTCAAACTCTATTAGATTAAGTTAGAATTAAATTGCTCATTGGCCACTGTTGTTCAGATTGTAATATACTAAATGCCTTTATGGGTGTTTAATAATAATAATAAAAAAAATTGTATGTGCGGACCCGCATTAATTAGTAATAGGCGTCCGCAATTTGTGGACCCCGAGACTCTTCCTTTTAAAAACCGTTTATGGATTTTTCTGTATGTACGATTGATCGAGTAGTGCGGTAAAATTTGCAAGTTAATAAAAAGTTTCTAAATATATTTACCTGATATATAATTCCTGTTAGGAAGCCAATACACATGTCTGCTCCTAAATCCCAACAACCCCAAAATCAAACACGTGAATCCCGCCACCACTCCGAAATCCAAATAATACTGTCTCTCCATTAAATAAATCATGTAAAAACACAGTCCTGACGTTACGGCACCGCAAAGAACCATCATCACCGCAGCGAACGTCAACGTAGCCTGAACGGGAGCTTTTCTGATGCTCAGGTTCGACCAAGAGCCTGACTTGGAGAAAGTCGTCTCGCTGTAGACGCTTTGAATCGGACTGGAACACATCGGAGCCACTATAGCCATGTGTCTTTTATCTTGAGCAAATTGCTTCACTCCCAAAGCGTAGTTTAGCTTTTGTTGAGCCTTCGGAGGAGGTTTCTTAGATTTTTGAAGTGACCTCGGTTGGTATTCTTTGGAGATCGGGGAAAGGCGAGGAGGTGGCGGTATTAATTTTCGTGCTGATTGGGGAGAGAGTAGTTGGTTTTGAGGTTTCCTAGGTGTGGATAGAATTTCGTGGAGTTTTTGGGTAGCTGCAGCATTGGCGGGACGGGGAGATTGATGCATGTAGTTCCAACTGAAAATAATAACAATAGATAGACCCTACACTATTTCGTTTAGCTAGACTATACTAACCTAGTTTGCGGTTTCTGAGGAGTTGTTTGAATATATTCATATCTGTTTGGATTTTGGGGTTGTGATTCGTATCTATTTGGACTTTGTGGCTGAGACACTACAGACATAGGTTGAGGTTGAATATATTCATATCTGCTTTTGTTTTGAGAAGCTATTTGCTGTTTGCTAGTCGTTAAAGTATTAAGATGATCTACGGGAACCAGTGCGTACCGAGTGTTTTGTGAGGTTAATTCAGTCTCTTCTTCAGCTTCTATAACTGCGTATCTGAAAAATAAAAAAAATATTAAAAAAACACCCTTTAAGCGTAAGCGGCATCCTTTGTCTGAGTCCACGTGGACCCGACTCATCCTATTGGTTGGATATTCAAATGTAGCGTACGCAGTCTGAAATAAGTAAACTAAAGATAAGTTCACGCACCGTGAAATGCATTTGGCCGCGTAGCCGACCTATTAGTAGATTACCACTTAGCGATTGCACATGTGCTTGGTGTATACTCTTTCCACTCTGGCTCCTGAGCTATAAATATAAAAAAAATATTTCAAAATTAAATTCTGAGAACGTACCTGTGAAATCTTCCAGGCGATACTTCTACGTCTTCCAGATATTGAGAAGATTTAACAGGAGAAGTATTTTTTTCTTGCATTTGAATGTATTCGTATCGTTGGCTTTGACTCCTAGATAGTTTCGGTTTGGTTGGAGTTGGCACTCCATATCGAGATCCTTTTCTATCATCAATTTGAGGTAGTCCGTATCTGCTACCATGTTGGTCCTCATTTTGAGGAATCTGAAAGATGTTCACTAAATATTGTTTTAGAATAAAAAATAGATATATCCAGACCCAAAATGTGAACATTGTCACGTATAATGATGACGCAGCTATCAGGCCCGTTCGTAGGATTTGCTCGAGTGGAGGGTTTTCATAAAAAAAAGAGCGTGGGCTCTTTGACCGCTTTTCTCGTGGAACTCTATTTTAGTAAGCTGAGAGTGATAACAGGACTCCTGACTGGTCATGCACCAGTAAAAGAGTTCTTAAACAAAATTGGACTGTATAATGGAAACCTTAGGTGCAGGATATGTAATAAGGAACCAGAGACAGTGAAACATGTACTATGGGATTGCGAGGTATTGGATCGCAAGAGACAAACACTTTTTGGGCAACCAACATTAGACCCAAAAAGTTTTAACAGACACCCAGTAAAAGAACTGTACAAACTAGTACAGGGTACAAAAATACTGGACTGGGTGGAGTAATAGATGGGCAATAAACGCAATAAGCCAATAGGCTTCAGCGATATCGGAGAACTTGAATCAGACGGGCCCAGACGAGAAAAAAAAACTGAAAATTTAGGGAAATTGTAGAATATTGCCGGAAAATTCACTGGATTATAAGAAATAATAAAATAACGATTTTTTTTGGAAATTTAGAATTTTTCAGGTATCACAAGAATTTCAAAATTCTGTAATAAAATTCGTAGAAATTTGAAAATCTATGCGAAGTGCTAAAACATCATAAAAAATTATTAACTTTACTAAAATTTTAAATAAAAAATTTTTGTCTGGACTATTAAAAAAATAGGAAAATTTCTGGAAATAGCAAAAAGTGCCAGAAAATTACGTCTGATCACAAAAATGATTTGAAAAACAAATTTGTTTGGATGCAAATACACGGAAAACATATTTGGTACTGATCTAGTTTTAAACCAAGATTTTGAAAATGTAAAATTTATCCAGATATCACAAAAATCCAAAATTCTGTCTGGTACCTACAACTGAAAAAATGTCGGGAAATTGTAAAAAAGTGCTGTAAAATCACGCCTTACCATAAAAATTACGCAAAAGGCTTTTTTTATATAAAAATACATGTATTTTCTGATACAGGGTGTTTCATAGTTAAACCGACATATGTTAACTTAGGGTACTTAGGTGATTCCAAATAACCTTAGTTACTGGGTCTAATGCCTTTAATCCATTTCGGCCAATATTTTGATTAGCCGTAACTTTAGAACCACCATGTAGATTTCTCTCATACTTGGTACGGGTATAGCGTGTTAATAGGCCAACCCTACAGTGTAAGAACTACAATTAAAATCCAGATCCGGATTAAGAAGAATTTGTAAAATTTGAAAATCCCCAAAACAACACCCTGTATAACAGATTTTTTAAAATTGGGATGGATATTTGAAAAGAACGGAAAAAAATGAGTTAAATCTTATTTGCTTTTTTTGAGAACATTTACCACAGTAATGTATTTTTTTTTACACCATCAAAAAGTAGAGATTTCAACGAACAAAAAGCCCACCGAGTTTTTATATTTTGACGTGAGAATTTTCGATTGAAAATTAGACTGCTTTTTCGATATTAAGTCGAAATAAGGTTAAAAAATAAATATTTTAAAACAAAAAAATTACAGAGTATTTGGGACATAAAAAGGTAAGTTTACACCAAATTTCGTGAAAGAAAAATTTTTTTTGTAAAAGATAAAAATAAAAAACCAAATACTTGGTTATTTGAATTTTTCACATAAATTTTAAGGTTATGTGAAAAAAGTGTAAATACCAAAGTTGTAGATCTTTTTATTACCTATAACTTTGCCATTTAACTTTTTTCCATAGGACTTGTAGTTTTGCCGAAAATCGAGATAAACAGTTTTCTACACTTAAAACCTCCCCCTCTTCCACTTCCCGACCCCAGAGCGCCTGTAAATTATTTTTCCTATCATTTTTGTCATATTCTCTTCCTTTTCCAATGAGTTTCATCCTACTATTATTTTATTTGGTTTCAAAAATTATCTGCACTGGTCTAGTATCCGATTACATTTAAAAAAATCTGACCTGGGTTTTAACTGTAGTTCTGGTATTGTACGATTGGGCTATTTAAACAATCTATCTGTACCAAATATGGAAGAAATATACAGGGTGTTTCCAAAGTTATGGCTTATGAAAATGACAATAAGTATTGCATTAATTGAATTGTAACTTTAAAAGTTTAGTAATATGTAGAACGAGATGTGCATTTATAAAAATATGTCAGAATATCTCAGTTTTTTCCATTCGTTTTGAATGTTTGATCCAATTTAAAAAAAAATCTGATGTACAGCGTGTTGCTTTGGGGATTTTCAAATTTTACAAATTTTTCTTAATCCGTATCTGGATTTCGACTGTAGTGCAGTCCTTACATTATACGATTGAGCTACTCAAAAGTGATACCTGTATCAAATATGAAAGAACTCTACCAGGTATTTCGAAAGTTACTGCTTGTGAAAAAAAATGCATTTGATGTAATTTGACGTTAAAACTCCAGTAGTAGAATGGGATGTGCACTTAAAAATTCACTTTAACTCATTTTTTCCGTTCTTTTCAAATATACATCCCAATTTTAAAAAATCTGATATACAGAGTGTTGTTTTGGGGATTTTCAAATTTTACAAATTCTTCTTACGCCGGATCTGGATTTTAATTGTAGTTCTTACACTATAGGAAAATCGTTTTATTTATCATTTGCATAGAATAAATAACAATTCGAAAGAAAAGTCTCGTTTCTGCAATGTGGGTCAAAATCCAAAATTAAAATAAAAATTTTTATTAATTTTATATTTGTTTTAGAATTATTGCCAAAACAAGGTTCTAAAATGTGTTTTCTTAAATAAAACAAAATTGATTTTTTTGCCGGTTTTTTTTAATGTGTGCGTTAAGGGGTTAAAGTAGGTAAATTCCCTCCAAAATTTACCTGAATATATTTCTTTCCCTCGTTATTCTGCGCAACAACAACAAATTTCTTGTCGGTAATAAATCCTCTATCATCCACTAGCACCTCTTCATAAAATTCCTGCTCCTCCAAATGTTCCTCTATCACCTTCCTTTGCATATCACTGCGTCCTCCGAACTGGTCCACATTTTGGGGCACACACTGCGCTCCAACGGGCGACTGTCTGATATTTTTCGGACTTAGAACTCTAGGGGGGTACTCACTTTGTTGGCAAAAGGCAGGGTTTGTGTAAAAATTTGTTTGTGTAGCCATATCGGGTGCACATTTAGAAACAACATTAACACTGTAAAATCGCGCACTTTTTTTTACCACTAAAAATTAATTTTTATTTATAAACAATACCTTGACGGTTAACTTACCGGATTTTAAAGGGCCGTTAATATATAAAGGTATAAGAGCGACTGGTGGTTTTACACTAGAGCGTAACGGTAGCTTTAGAGGGGGGACTGGCACAGCTGCATATGCCTCATGTCATGTGTGTGAGGATGGGGTAGATTACATAGGCGTGCTTGTTGTTTTTTTTTGTATATGCAACATTGCACAAAAATTATGTCGACATAAATATTTTTCATTTTTGTATAATAATCCTGCTTCCTGTGAAAAAAATTCGTATTTTCCATCAATATCTAATATCTCTAAAGTTTATTGACTCAAACATGCGAGTACTCCAACATACTCAATTAATACAAAGACCAAAGACTATTGTCCAATATGATACATTAAGAAATAAATTGAAAAATCATGATTGGACCTTATTTTATTCATTAAAGGATGTTGAGGCGTTACATCTCTTTTAAAAATAAATCATATAAAATAAAACATGAAATTAAAAAAAAAACTGGATAACAAAAAGTTTAATTAAGAGTATAAACCACAGAACCCAGCTTTTTAAACAGTACAAAATCAACAAAAATGATGACATGCTAAAAAACGAATATTTGAGATACCGAAATATAGTTAATACATTAATAAAAAAGGCTAAATCCTCAAACTATAAAAAAAATCGATCTTTGTAAAGGTGATAGTAAAATAATTTGGAGTACAGTAAATGAATTATCAGTAGCCAAAAAACAAAATACTATAAACCAAATACAATAAGAGAATAGAACAATTACTGATAGGGTTGAAATAGCGAATTTATTCAATGAACATTATACATTGCTAGGGAAAAAACTCGCTGATAAAATTAAGGCTTCCGCAATTCCACCACTACAAGGAGCTCGGACGCAGACTTCAATATTTCTTTCACCTGTAACAGAAAATGAATTAATTACAACTATAAATAATTTAAAAGACAAAAAAGCTCGAAATTTCACAACCCCTCACGTTTTTGATAAATAAAATAATTGAATATGGAGAATGGCCTGAAACACTTAAACTTGGAATAATAAAGCCACTATTCAAAAGTGGAAAAAATCAGTAACATCGCAAAAGTTTTTGAAAAACTTTTGAAGGTCAGAATAGTCAGTTACCTTGATAAAAATAAACTTTTATCTGAAAAACAATTGGATTCACGGAAGGAAAGTCCACAAATGACGCGATTAGCTCACTCACATCAAAAATCTATAATAGCCTGGACAGGAAGAAACATTCACTAGCTGTTTTTTTGGATCTTTTTGGAACTTTGAAAAACTTCGTTCCTACCTTTCGCTTGTTATTCTTCTCACCTCCCCGATTTCAACTACCTGGAAATAAAAAATGTTGATGATATTATTCAAGTGAAGTCTTCAGGATTTGTTAAATATTTAGGTATCCACATTGACAGTCACATTAGATGGGATGTCCACATAAAAAAAACTGTAGGTACTTTGAGGAGTATCATCTTTAAAAATATATTGAATACTCACCAAATGAAAATCCTGTACCGTGCATTAATCGAGTCTAGATTGTCGTATGGAATCCTAGGTTGGGGAGGTGTTGCCAGCAGTTACTTAACTTATCTAGATATTTTACAGAAAAAATTCCTAAAGATTTGTTTCAATAAATGTCGAACGTATTCATCGACCTTGCTCTATTCAGACAAATCTACTTCCTACGTTACCTTGTTAAATACCACTCTATTCGATTAACGCCGGTGTCCCTCAGGGTAGCGTAATTGGTCCAGTTCCTTACTTCATCTACTCTGCAGATCTACCAACTTCCAGTAATAGTGTAACAGCAACCTATGCTGACATGAAAATTCAGGATCTATGCATCTATACAGCTACAAATGAATCTTAATATTATAGAACCATAGTTGACCAAATGGCGGATGCAAATAAACGAAAACAAATCAGTTCAAGTATCATTTACCCAATCGAAGGAGATACTGTCCACCACTTACTCTAAATGGTCACCAACTATTGCACCAGGAGGACGTCAACTATTTAGGTGTGCATCTTGACAGAAGACTAACCTAGGGGAAACATATTTTCACAAAACTTAAACAGGTAGAGTTAAAGTTAAACACACTATACTGGATTGTTTGACGTAAATCTAAATTGTGCCTAGAAAACAAGCTACAAACCCAGTATAAACCCCGTCTGGATCTATGGTATCCAGCTATGGGGAACGAACATCAACAGAAAATATACTGTAAAATAAAATTTTTATGTTTAGTAAATCTGGTACGCCACTGAGAAGCACGTACCAAAACGACTCTCTTATATTAAAGAATGGGTATAATAGTAATTATTCCCTGTCGGATATAGACAGGAAAACTGGGGTCATTTATTTACTAGTACAGGGTGCTCATTTTGATACATTTTTGGACTATTTAAAAAACTACAGATACTAAAAATAAAAAATTTGCTTATAGCGGAGTGAAATTAGAATTTTCCAAAAATGGCAGCCAATTCAATTTTTTTTCGAAAAATGCCGATTTTGGCTGGACAAATACATTTTTTTTTAATTTTTACCATGTCTTTCCCGACATAAAAATACATATTTTCTCCAATTTTTAAGAAAATACGAGGATTCTTTGGTTAGTTATTGCCAATACAGTAAAAAAAAATAAATGTGCGCGAATTCGTTTTTTGAGGTTAGAATGCATTTTTTAAAAAACCCTACTATATGGATCGATATTCTACATCATCGCGGTCATTTTAATTTTTTTTTATTTTTCCACGACTCTTAGAGCCGGAGATATTTAAAAAATAGTGAAACAATCCACTCGAAAAATACCAAGAATTCCGTTTTTGGCGAAGCTCCAACCCAAATTTATTGACAAATTTTTTACAAGTTTCTCTTTATGCTTAAAATCGAACAAATTAAAAAAAATTGACTTAGCTCTTACATCCATTTTCGGAATATTTTCGTCTAATTTCACTCCGCTATTATACTTATATAAGTAAAGTCGATTCAACAATATTAATTTATGAGATTATATCGTACAAGGGCAGTATTACATCATTATGTTTTTATTTTTCTATGACTCAGTTATACATCTAAGAATTGGCGATAACTGCTGGCATGGTAAGGTGGGCCCCATACAACTGATAACTATTTTAGCACCTGATTAAATATATTCACGATTTTAAATCTGTTAAAATTGATAGGTATTTTACTATCATGCAGGTAAAAAATTGAAGTCAATTTTACGCCATTTCTGTTACATGTTCTTGAAAAATAATTTGTAAATAGCTAGGAAAGTTTGAGGGATTTGGAGCTTAATCATGAGCGGATCCAGCCGATTTTCAAAGGGGGACTGAGGGTCTGGAGGTTATGGAATATCCCCTGCTCAGCGGAGGGACCGATGGGCCTCCCTCAGAAATCTTTTATATAAATATACAGTACCTACTTGAAACCTTCTTTTTGGGCTATTTTAAGTGCTTCAAAAGCACCTTAAAATATTATTTTAAACCAAGAAATTTACATTCTCTCTCAATGTAACATGGAAACCATGACATTTTATTCAAATACGATGCATCTGGATTTTTATTTTAATTAATAAACATCTTGGTACAGTTTTGTAATATAGTGGTACATATTTCATAATGTTATTGTTATGTAAATGAGTTCAAACCTAATTAACTTAAATGTTACAAATCTTAAACTGTTGAGGACAAAGGAACATATCAGGCTATATTACGTGAAGACAGTATTTGTAAATCTAATTCAACCTATTAAAAACTTTTAATATGTTAAATTTAATAAAGTAAAATACATTTCTCCCTTTGTCCAAGCTGTGATAAGAAAGAAACTGATATTTGGATAATTTTATGTAGGTTTGAGGTGACAAAACTACATTTTGGCCTAAACAACAATCTCCAACTTCCTTTTCTTCATTTTAGCAAACCTCTATCAACGACTTTTTTTGCATCAATTTTGTCCGCAATTCCTCTGTGAATGTCTATCCTCTCTCATGGTTGTTCTTCTTCTTTGAAGGGATGAAAAAGTCCTCTCGGTTTCGTGTAATCTTTCTTTAAATTAACAAACATGATCTAAATGGGGGGCTGCAGTCCCCACAGCCCCTCCCAGATCCGCCACTGAGCTTCAATAGGTACTAAATAATTATGTTTTATTTGTAATACCCTGGGAATTTATTTTTTCCTATACAAATTCCATTAAAATGAAATACTTGTTTGTGTAAATTCACAATTTTTTTTAAATTCCAGTTTTTCTATATATCCTGTTTAGGATTTGACCTTATTTTTCACCTTTTTATCACTTTTTTCAGTAATAATTGTTTCTCGTAAATCTTATCCAAAATTTTGATGGAAACGATTCGGTACGTGGAGTAGGCAGATTGAGACCAAACCGAATAATTTCTTACCCCTCCTGAAGATGGCTCCAAAAGAGAAGCCGAAACTTCGAGATTTCTACAATCTAAAACGCGGTTCTTGAAGTCAAAAAAAAATTGCCGCATGTCGATGAGTCATGTACCGTTTCGTCAAAAATGATTCGTTTGTAAATATTGCGTAGGATTAGTTTTAAGGGATTTTTATTTAAAAAAAAGTAGAAAAAATCCTCAAAAAATTATATCTAAATATTTCCTTCGATTTTTTTTATGATAATGAAAATTAAAAATTAATTAGTTTTCTTTTCTTTGTCGGATAGAACACCAAAGAGATGGGACCCATCTCTATCGATATCCGATTCCCCAAACATGAATGTGCTCCTAGGGCAACACGATGGCACGTGCGCCAATTTACAAAAACATCTGCCCCAACAGCTGATACATATATTGATGCATTTAATGTTCTTATACCTTTTAGGTATCCACGTGTTAAAAACACTCTACCAACGAACTTGTTGACTTAAAATTTCACAATTATATACGCTGGATGGTATACTACTTAAAAAAAAGACAAAAGTGGATTATTTTAGAAAGACCAAAAGAGATAGGAATACAATTTTCTATGTTACCTTATTGATCGAGCTCGACAAAATAAAAAAAATTCCGTCACACAGGGTGATCAATTTTTTCTGGGTGGGTCCCAACTTTGTTTTTAAAAATAGCAATCTGTATTTTTTATCAATTTTTCGGTTTCTACACGAAAAATAAAAGATACTTTATGCATGTTTATATTTCGAAAATATTGGCAGTTTTCGAGATTTTTAGAATAACAAGTTTTTTTTAATAATAATAATAATAATAATAAATGATTTTATTGGCAATCTACTATACAAAAATTAATATTACATAATAATAGTAACGTAATACCTTTTACATATAAAGTAGTTACCAAAAGGCAGAGTTCAAGCTGTTAGTCTTTAGAAGACTTAGGCTCTTCCACTCAACCAAAAACTAAATAGTACTTCTTGTGAGAAAAACATTTATCAATAAAAAAACCACTAAAATAATAAAAAAAAAACATCTTTAGTACAAACAATAAATTTGTGTGTACTTAGATAAGAACCACCAAAAAAAAAATAGGCAAGAAAAGTGAAATTTGAAAACTAAAAATTGAAAATTGAAAATTCACGTTAATGTTTTATTTGGGGAATTATACATTCCTGACACCTTACCATACTGGAAACTTACAAAACTTCCACAAACTGACCTTGCAACAAATCTGCTTTTATTTTATTCCTAAAGGAAGTACTAGTGAGCTGTTTATATTCGTTTGGTATCCTGTTATATGCCTTTGTCACTTGATACGAAAATGAACTTTTAAATAGAGACGTGTGATGTAACGGTGGAGTTAGTGTATTTTTAAACCTTATATTAATATTGTGGATGTCCGTTCTAAATTTTATTTTTTCATATAGATATGGAGGTTCACGCAAAGAAACAATTTTATGATAAACTGTGCAAGCATTTTTAACCAGCCTAATTGCCGGAGGTGTCTAGTTGTAGGTTGTCTACCCCTTATTCCACAAGTAAAGCGCACGCAACAATTTTGTATTCGTTGTAATTTATTACTATTAAGCTGCGAGATACAAGGCCCATATACTACATCCCCATAATTCGCATGAGAGAGAATAAGTGACTCGCAAAGCATTTGCCTAACTCTAGATGTCAAATAAAACCTATGACCATATAATAATTTTAAATTGGAAAATGACCGACGAAGGATTTCATTTCCAATTTGAAATTATGAAGTTATGCCAAGTGCCAGTAAAATTTACTTTTGGTCAAATATTCTACATTGGTAAATCTCTCAAACGATGTATCTGAAATCTACCTGTGATATACAGGGTATGAAAAACAGCTTGCCACACATTGTCAATAAAAATGGAACACCCTGTATATTATCGATCCGTAAGAAGCGCCAACAAAGGCTCTACATATTTCATTCAATATTCCCTGTGGCTAAGTTCACTAGTTTTTCTTAAAACAGCTCTTTTTTTTAGAAAAATGGCAAGTATTCATATTTTTACGCTATAATCTCAATGGACGACTTTTTGACGACTGATAAGAATATACAAACGACTGATAAGAATATACAAAGATATCTTGTTTCAATTATATACATTATAAGGTGTCCAAACAAATATTTTTTTTTTCCATGTAATGGTGAATATTCATAAATTAAAGTCTGAGCTTAAGTTCCAGGTATTTATTTATTTAAAGTTTAATTAAAGTTGCTAATAAACAATTCCTGTCTGATTGACCTAATATGAAAATCATATCAATCAAATCAGTTTTTGAAACCAACATTCTGATGAAATTATATCGACTATTTCACGCACTTGTAAAATGAACCAATCAGGAGCTCCAGTCAAGTTTGGATTATCGATAATACTAAACTTGACTCTTGACTCTGATTGGCCTATCTAGTTCGGTGTTTTCAGATTTACGTATGTGACAGTTAAACGTCAAATATAAATAACCACGCTAAAAGTGAACACCGAGACACTAGCTGTTATATTAGAGGACTGGGGCTTCAACATGGTAAAAATGAATGGTTCTGATTACAAGGAATGTGTCGTAATGCAAGTACAAGCGGGTGTTCAAATAATCAAGCTCAAATCATTGTATATAATAACTGCACCATTTATAATTATAATTGAGAAATATTTAAGTACGTTATGTTAATACTGATTTAATTCAATATGCATTTTGTTCGATGTCAATGGTTCCTGTTTATTAAACTTTATTAATGTTTCCGATCAACTTCTTGCCTTTTCTGCTAATTTCCTCTAATTCTACCGAATTTCAGATTTTTTACCTTTTACTTTGTTTGTGAAATAGTCTATTAAAATTCCACTCGTGATTAAATTTATCTCATAAGTCTGTCTCTTATTGCATAACTCAACAGAGTTGCTTGAAGCAACTCAGTTTCGTTATGAAATGAATCGACAGACTTATCGCGAAAATTCAATCACTTGTGGTATTACTGTTGAAAATTTCACACCTCTACTTTTGACTAGTTACCATGGCAATTAAAAAAATTTCCGGAAATTTTTTCGAGGCGCCACGATATTTAGGTGGAAATTGATTGTCGATTTAAATCGATCTCTTAAGTTTAATTGAAAACCTTGCTTATTTATTGTTATTAACCGTCCACAATATCGGTTTTGCTAAGATGTGGGTTCAAGTCGGTAAATTTAACAATTTTTCGAAAGAAAAGCCTCACTAAAGGCAAGAAACTCGTCGAAAACCATTATGTTTCCGGCGTCTACGATTTTAAAACTGATGGATCATCTGAGATTATAGGAACTGTTTTGCGCTAAGCACTAAGCACCAAAACGAAAACAAACCTTTACAAGCCGACAATCGAGCTATGCATATAATTATTCTATAAGTTCTAATAACAGATAATGACAAGTTAAAGAAACGTAAACGTCACTGATCTTGCAAGTACACAGGGTCGCATTAAGGATGTTATAAAAATAAGTATGTAATCGATTTCATAAAAAAATATAATTTTTGATTTTTTAATAATACCTACTATTTTCTTTGTAATATGTACAGCGTGGAAAACTTTTTTTAATTTAATTTTACGAAAAAAAGTTACTCTTTATAAAAAGTTCTGCATCGTGTAAAACCCATGATGAAATAACAAAGGCTCGTCCATACTCATCCGAATAAAGGCAAATTTTTAAATCGAAAAAAAAAAAACGCCACATCATTACAACTGAAAAAATGCATGTTAAGATTGATAAGATGAAGTTCAAGGAAAAGAATCATTTTTCTGTTGTGTAATGTATTCTATGGATAAGCTGCAACATATTATAACGATGTGGCGATTTTATTCCGATTTGAAAAGTTGCGCTTATTCGGATGAGTATGGACGAGCCTTAAGACATTAACATTTCTAGATGTGCCGACCATAAATGTATCATTTATAAAAAATCATATAGTTGATTGATTTTAGGTTGATCCTAACAGAAACGTTTTGGATACAAACTGCACTTGCAAAGGAGGAAGAGGATTCTGCAAGCATGCAGCAGCGGTCTGTATCTAAGTCAATGAAGAGAACAACAATGCAGTTGCAGGTGCAGAAGGGAATAGAAGTGGCAAATCTATGACCATCAAAAGTAAATCAAAAATAGGTAGTGAGACCAACGGGTGTAAGGACGTCAGTAATGTTTCTTCTGATCACTTGGTGGAAAATGTTATGCTAAGCAACATAGTGTTAGCAGAGGAAAATGCAGAGTGGGAAAAGAAGCTAGACTGGTAGAAGAGAGACAAAAAGAAGACATTTTATTAGCGTTATTGAAAAATGTATACGATTTGCAAAGTGTTAATGCTAAATACTACTATTATTTCATCATGGGTATTACACCATGCAGAACTTTTTATAAAGAGTAACATTTTTTCGTAAAACTAATAATATAATACATATTACAATGAGAATAAAATTTAAAGTATTATTAAAAAATCAAAAATTATATTTTTTTATCAAATCGATTACATTCTTATTTTTATAACACCCATAATGCGACCCTGTGTACTAGAATTGTGATGTGATGTGGGGTTGGCGTATAAGGTGTCCAAATATTTTTTTTTCATGTATTGGTGTATATTCATAAATCAAAGTCTGAGCTTAAGTTCCAGGTATTTATTCATTTATTTATTTAAAGTTTAATATCAATCAAATCAGTTTTTGAAATCAACATTCTGACGAAATTATATCGAAAATTCAACTTCACGATTCACTAAAGATAGCAAACAGGTAATTAGGCATGGGGCAATATTTTAAAGTTGTACAAAAACTCTGCATCAAATGAAGAAATTAGAAGGTGTTCCATTTAGAGAAATGTATTACAAACATAACATATCTGTCGATCACAGCCGTCACATATGGATTTCACACTAAAAAAAATCATTCATTGCGATTATGGCGATGAAATACGAAGAATTGACATATTCCGAAATAAAACTTTTTTAAGAAAAACTATACACCTTATAATGCAACAAGATATCTTTGTATATTCTTATCGGTCGTTTGTATATTATTATCAGTCGTCAAAAAAGTCGTTCATTGAGATTGTAGCGTAAAAATATGAATATTTGCCATTTTTCTAAAAATGAGCTGGTTTAAGAAAAACTAGTGAACTTAGCCATAGGGAATACTTGATGAAATATGTAGAACATTTGTTGGCGCTTCTTATGGATCGATAATATACAGGGTGTTCCATTTGAAATAAGGAAGATTCTGCAAATTTTTATTGATAATGTGTGGCAAGCTGTTTTTCATACCCTGAATATTACAGGTCGATTTCAGATACATCGTTTGAGAGAGTCACCAATGTAGAATATTTGACCAAAAGTAAATTTTAATGGCACTTGGCATAACTTCATAATTTCAAATATTCTGAGTGACGAATATTGCAAAAAAAAACTTGTCATGCTAAAAATCTCGAAAACCGTCAATATTGTCGAAATGTAAACATGCATAAAGTACCTTTTATTTTTCATGTAGAAACCGACAAAGTGATAAAAAATACAGGTTGACAATTAAAAAAACAAAGTTGGGACCCACCCAGAAAAAATTGAACACCATGTTGATCGAAATTTTTTTTATTTTGTCGAGCTCTATCAATAAGGTAACATTATAGAAAACTGTATTCCTATCTTTTTCCTAAATGTAGATGTGTGATAATAGTATATTGTTATGCAACAAACGTGAAATGATACGCATTTCACACGATTAAAGTATTCAATATTCAATACTTTACGAGCGTTTTAAAGATGGTCTATTTTTTTTCTCTAGATGACACAAAATATTGTCATTATGTAGAGATAGTTAACTACTATAAGCGAGAAAAATGTTACCAATAGAGCAAGGAAACTTTTTTACTTTAACTTTTTTTTCATATGACGTTTAGTTTGGGTTGTGTACTTTTTTAAAACCGAACGAAATTGAATCGGCGCGTTGCATCTCTTCGCTTTATCACTGTTGGTGCGTATAATGCGATCAGTGTGTCACAGAGAGTAAACACCATAGCCTTCTTCATACGCGCAACAAAGATGACGCGCATTACAATATTAATATGACACTATAGAGGGTATAGTGCGATTTATGAGATTGAGAAATGATGGGAATAATAATAATAATTTTTTTACAAGCATAAATCACAATATTATTATTTAATTAAAATATTTATTTTACAATGCATTTTCCCTCACACTGGAAAGTTATGTTGCATCTTACATTTGCTTTCAGGCATTTGCACTTGTTACCACAGTTAAGTAATTTTTAAAAATATTATTTTGAGAAAAGGAAACAAATCTGAATTCTATAAGGCTGTGTTAAGAGAAATTAAAGATGTACATGTTGAGCTTTCCTGCATACCAATAGAAGAAAGCGACACTTTTACACAGCTTATATAAAAAATATGATATCACTTGTTTTTACTATTAAAGTTAAAGCCTTAAATCTGTGGTACAATAGTACCTACGCATTGGTGGTCGTTACGATTTTGAACAAAGCTTAAAGCAAACAGAATGATATAAAAGATCGAAAAATTGTCATTTTGAAACATGCGAAATACGAGAAGAACTTGATTTACCTGATTGGAAGAAATTTATATCAAATCCTTATAATAAAAAGAACATCTTGGCATATTTAGCACAAAAACTAATGAAAGAAAATTATGTTATACCTGATCAAATTGAAATTGTATTGGCAGGAATGTCAGAAGATAATCAAAGAACAATAAAATGGACAAAAATTGAGTTGAAAGTGGTTGATGAGATACAATTTACTATGGGCATGAGGAACCTGATACTAGAATATTTGCAATTATTAATTTTTTTACAGACATGTTTAAGGTATTTGTTATTTACTCATTGGACACAGATGTTTTTATTTTATCAACGTTTTTCTCGGTTACTTTAGATGTCGAAATTTGGATGGAAAGAGAAAAGAAATTTATCCCATGTTTCTCAATCATTAAAGCACTAGCAAACTTGAAGCATCTGGATGTTAAAATATTAGCAGACAATTTGTTGTCAATATATTGTTTATCTGGATGTGATTCTGTTAGCTTTCCGTTTAAAAAAGGCAAAAAAAGAGTCCTAAGAACCAGATGAGATGAACATTTTGGAACCAAAATATATCATTGAAGTTTATACGATTATACTGGTAGGTAAATAAGGTTTTAATAATAAACTTTTGTTAAGGATTTGCCACCGACGGAGGATTCTTTTATTTTTCATGTGAGAAGGGCAATTTTACAATGCGCAGTTTTCAAAACGACATATATGTTAAAGCCAGATCTGCCAAAATTCTAAAGTTTGGTTACGAACGTAAAGACAATAATTGTATAGTTCCAAAATTAATGTCCAAAGAAACAAAACCTACATTTTTAAAAATGACTCCATTTTACAAATGTAAATTTTTTTACTGTGGTAACAAGTGCAAATGCCTGAAAGCAAATGTAAGATGCAATATAAGTTTCCAGTGTGAGGGAAAATGCATTGTAAAATAAATATTTTAATTAAATAATAATATTGTGATTTATGCTTGTAAAAAAATTATCATTATTATTCCCATCATTTCTCAATCTCATAAATCGCACTATACCCTCTATAGTGTCATATTAATATTGTAAGGCGCGTCATCTTTGTTGCGCGTATGAAGAAGGCTATGCTGTTTACTCTCTTTGACACACTGATCGCTTTATTCGCACCCACAGTGATTAAGCCAAGAGATGCGACACGCCGATAAAATTTCGTTCGGTTTTAAAAAAGAACACAAACTAAACGTCGTATGAAAAAAAAGTTAAAGTAAAAAAGTTTCCTTGCTCTATTGGCAACATTTTTCTCGCTTATAGTAGTTAACTATCTCTAAAGATAAAAAAGTTTTCTCGACTAACCATTTTACTCTGCAAAATGACAATATTTTGTGTCATCTAGCGAAAAAAAAAATGACTTTATTTGACATTATACATTTTTTATTGTTATGACACTATGTCAGGGAAGTACTGAAAAATATCATATCCAAAATTCATAACGATGGGACACCAATTAACAAAGTTAAGCACTAGTTTGCAATAAATATTATTTGAAGGAAAATTTTCAGTTTTTTCAAAAATGTCATGTTTTGACACATTTCGCAATTCCGGATCAAATGGCGAACAAAAAATTCGAATCCGGCAGTTGTATAGAGGTGGTCGAATTCGAACTAAGTGGGACTAAGCAGGAAAAGCGTATTTCGCGCGAGATGTACACTATACTTTTTCTACGAACCATGCAAACAGCAAAAAATAAAAGTCTTTTAAAATATTTTTACGATACCTACAGGAGACTGATAACTTCTAATAACGTTGGTAAATGTCGCCACCAAGAAGATGATAAAGGTAAGATTCTTATAAGTCACGGCAACGTTGTATCTGGGAGTAGAAGTAGGTACCGCGTCGCACGTTCTATCTTACCTTACCAACAACAAGGCGAGTAGTACTAGTACTTCCTTATGCATATAGTTGGAGTGAACCGCTATCGAGCATATTTTAATAATCCTTACTAGACATTTTGCAATTGTATTCATCGAACGACCGCTTCTTGTTTCTGATTACGCAACATAATCTTGTTGCGTTTCATTAACTGATTTAATATGTGAATGTTCCAAGTCGAATGTTGGTTAAGTTGGGTGAGTAAATTTGTTAAAAAACTTTTTTATACTCAGTGATTCTATGAAGTAAATAAGGATATGAGTTATTGAAAACGTAACTGTGTTTTAACCTGGGATTAATCACGGTTTTAGAAAAAGTGTCTTGAGGCGCCGATTTGCTAACACCAATTTGTTTATTTTTATTTATTAACGAACCCGTTATTATCAGTTAATTAATTAAATCACCACAAATGGCAGGTAAAAGTCATTCAAATAACGACACATTACTTGTCGTCAATGTGTCGGCCAATCAGAAGAGAGTTGTGGTCAGAGATTCAAAGTACTCATCAAATTTATATACAGGGTGGTTCATAACTATTGGGACATAGGCTAAGGGCAAGTTATTGGGACCAAAATATTGCGATAGGACCAAATATACCTTGATAAAATGTTGCTGTGGAATAAGATACAGAGCGTTAAAGTTGAATTTTTTTGTTATCAAAATCGGCACAGAGGCATAACTTTGGACAAGGAATATTATTTTGTGTATTATCTCACATTTTGTTATAGGGGGCGCCACATGAATGATTCCTGATGATGAAATTAAGTGGTATCTTTTTTTGACGAAACTTTTTAGTGATTTTGATTAGAAAATATGACGTACGCATAATTTCTACATAATATTAGTACTCTTGTTTATACACGCTAATTTCACCCGTTTTCGAGAAAAACGCAATTGAACAGGTAATTTTATAATGTTTTCTTTGATATCCTTTATTACAAGAATTAGAAAAGGCATAGAACATTTAATTTAAGTTTGCTCTTTTTATGTTAAATTATTTTTAATTCGGCTTTATAAACCGTTGAAATAGAAGCCTTATGTCACAAGTTTTTTATTGTCTGTTGTTTGAAATCCCCTTCTCAGAACTGTTCAATCGCGTTTTTCTCGAAGACTGGTGAAATTACCGTGTTTAAACAAGAGTATCAATATTACGTAGAAACTAGGTTTACGTCATATTTTCTAATCAAAATCACTAAAAAGTTTCGTCAAAAAAAGATACCACTTAATTTCATCATCAGAAATCATTCACGTGGCGCCCCTATAACAAAATGAGAAATAATACATAAAATAATAGTCTTTGTCCAAAGTTATGCCTCTGTGCCGATTTTGATCACAATTGATAAATATACAAGGACATTATCAGAAAAAAACGAAAAAAAAATTCAAACTTTAACGCCCTGTATCTTATTCCACAGCAATATTTTATTAAGGTATATTTGGTCCTATCACAATATTTTGGTCCCAATAACTTGCCCTTAGTCTATGTCCCGATAGTTATGAACCACCCTGTATGATACTATAATAATAATAGTTTATTTGCCTTTGATGACAATATACAAATTAGTAGTGGAGTTATGAATGGATTTGCAAATTTTTTTGTTGTATTTCTGAGTATTAAAAATAGGAGTAAAAAAAAATTGGTTCAAAAATGTAATAATTTCCACAATTCAAGTGTTTTGTGAGCAAAATAGGATTGACTTAGTTTTTATGGTTGCTAATTATAAATATAACTAATTATTTTTTTAATGTTGTTTTGTTTTCTAACACTGCTTTCAGGGATCAAACATTTTCTGTTTTCCACTTTGAAGTACGTATGTAGATTAAAAATTAATTCATCTCTATTAGTCCAATAAACAAAGGTCTGTCTGCCACCATTTTTTTTAATTTGCAGGTATTCATGTGTACATTCACCCTCGAAAATCTCAGCTGTCTGAAATTTGTGGAAGGGCGGGAAAATGGCCCATTGTTCTCAAAAATGTGTTTTTTTTTCGCTTATTTTCGCCGATATTTCCGAAAATATGACACTTAGAAAATTTTTGTTTGGACGAAAATGAAGATCAGTTCATTACCTACAAAAATCTTTGCCATCATTTTTGTCAAAAATAGATACTTTTCGACATAACCGGCTCCAAAACGCACCCCCATTTTAAGCTCCTGCCCTGCATTTAGAGAGCCACGCTCTAAAGGAATTTTTGTCAAAAATAGATACTTTTCGACATAACCGGCTCCAAAACGCACCCCCATTTTAAGCTCCTGCCCTGCATTTAGAGAGCCACGCTCTAAAGGAATGACACTCCCAAGCCGATTACAAATTTTTCAATAAATCCCGTAAAAATTAATATTTTTTCATGATTCAAAGTTCAGATGAAAGAAGGAACCTGTAGCTGTAATATGTTACTTTTTCCTTTTATCTATTTCTCTTGATTATTGAAAAACCGGGCCAAAGTTTGTTTTTGCTCGATATTTTGACCCTCCTATAAATTTATTCATATTTTTTCATCAAGACTAATTTCACCGAATCCTTTTGGATAATGGGGCTTTGCAAGGTGTTAAATATATTCAGAAAGATTCAATAAATTATTTTTGTGTATTTTCAAAAACAACATGTTTTTTAGGACGTTTTTTTTTGGATTTCCGAAGTTTTCGAAAATGCTCGGGTCTATCGGGAATTAATAGATAATCAAGGACCATATCGGTTCTCAACGCACATTAGAAAGCTTAGCTTGTCCCCTTGTCGATGGCATTTTTCTTTTTTTTTTCATATTTTTTGGTTTTCCGAAAAATTGGGAAAATTCTCACCTCTTTTTTTGAGGATTATTTTCTTTTCGTGCTAAAATTTTTTATGTAGTTAGGAATTGTACTAAATAAAAAATCACATTCTGACTTTTTCATCAATATATACAGGGTGTAACAAAAAGGTAGGTCATAAATTGAACCACATATTCTGGGGTCAAAAATAACTCGATTGAACGTAACTTACCTTAATGCAAATGTGCACACAAAAAAAGTTACAGCCCTTGGAAAGTACAAAATGAAAATCGATTTTTTCCAATATTTCATGAACTGTTTAACATTTTTTAATGAAAACGGATAGATGGCTTTCTTATCGTAAGAGCATCTTTTTCATATAAAGCCCATAAAAATTTTTAGGGGGGTTTTGAACCCCTAAAACCCCCATACTTTTCTATAAGTTACAATTAAATTAGTATTGTGACACCATTGGTTTAATACATCATTTTTGAATTTTTTTGCCACTTAGCACTTTTTCGAAAAGCCAGTTTTTATCGAGATGCGGCCTCTTTTTCATCATCCTTCAAAATTTTTGAATAACAAAAAGTAAGTTATGGCCTCCATTTTCATGAATACACATACGCCACCATTTTAAAAAGGAAAACCCAATTTTTTGGAAGATCATTTGGCTTCTGGCTAAATCGATTTGCACTTTCAATGATTCGATACCACAGTTGTTGTTCGTCGATTATTTCAACAGAATACACGTCCTCTTTAATAAACCCCAGAAGCAAAAGTCAATAGGGTTAAGATCTGGAGGGGGGGGGGCAAAAAATAGATGCATCAGGGTCCCTTCCAGTCCAACGTCCAGGGTACAGACCGAAAAGATATTCCCTAACTTCGTTATCGAAATGCGCTGGAGCTCCAACCAAATTTACCTCTGCCAACTATTCTGGTAAATCATTTTGTAAGAACTGCAAGTTATTTGCACCATTTAATTTATTTGGAAGAAATACTGGTCCTATTAAATTATAATTCACAATGCCTGCCCAAACATTCACTTTAAAAGTCCTTTGGTATTGAGAATTTTCTTTCTGCCCATGGTGATTCGTAATGCCATTTCTATTGAAGGTATAGCTTTATCGGTAAACAAAATATAACTAATGAAATTAATATTTCGATTGTTTTCCGTTAAGAACCAGTCGCAAAATCCCATTCTTTTAGGATAATCTTCATCTAGTAATTTTTGAACGGTTGTTGAACAGCCAACTAACGAATTTAAGAACAATGAAAAAAAAGGCCTCATCTCGATAAAAACTGACTTCTCGAAAAAGTGCCAAGAGGCAAAAAAATTTAAAAAATGATGTATTAAACCAATGGTGTCACAATACTAATTTAATTGTCACAATACTAATTTAATTGTGATGCATAGAAATGTTTGGGGGGTTTTAGGGGTTCAAAACCCCCCTAAAATTATGGGCTGTACAGATTTCTTGGTTATATATGAAAAATATGCTCTTACGATAAGAAAGCCATGTATCCATTTTCATTACAAAATGTTAAATAGTTCATGAAATACGAGATACGAGAAAAAACTCTGCCTTCAAACTTTCTCAAAATGGATTTTTTTACAATAAATTTATCAATCAATCAAAAAAAGTTGGTTATTATTGCCTTATCTTTTGTCTTCAGAGAAAAACGGGAGGATATTTAAGTTTTGGGAGGATATTCAAATTTTCATAAGGACAACTTTTGTGGGTAATGAATTGCTCTTCATTTTTTGCCTAAACAAAAATGCTCTAAGGGTCATATTTCGGCAGATATCATCGAATATCGGATTTTCGGGAACTCTAGTGCCATTTTCCCACCCTTCCACAAATTCCACGTAGCTGAGATTTTCGGAGGTAAATGTACCCATCAGCGGCGTAGCCAGGATTTTTTTTCGGAGGGGGCCCACCATTTCTCGTAGATATGTATCACAGACTCATATCATATCAGACCTTCTTTGTTTCTCTAGCTATATTTCTGTAATTTGGATCATTGAATATGCTCACTAGACGGCACTTTTTGACATATTTGGAAAAATTATCCACTTCCGGTTTTTCCGGAAATAGCATCAAGTTTTAATATTCAAATGGAACACCCTGTATATTATTACATTTTTGAAATCTTCGTAATTATATGAATCCAATGATACCTCATAGTTGAGATTTCATTCGTCAGAACACCCATTTTATTTTTCGATCTAGAGAGCCATGAATCCCCTAAAATTATGCCACTAATCAAAATAATCGTACACTATCGCATTTTCGATTAAAATAGTATTGTGGTCCGAAACGTAAAACAAAACTCGATTTTTTCAAATAGTACCATAATGGTGTACTCTGATGTCATTCAAAGTACCATCAATGGGGTATCCATCCATATTAACTCTTTTTGTGTATAACCATTACGAACAAAATAATGTAGTTGAAAAAAGTTTCAGTATCTTCTTGTTCCGGAAAAACCGGAAGTTGATATTTTTTCCAAATATGTCAAAAAGTGCCGTCTAGTGAGCATATTCAATGTTCCAAATTTCAGAAATGTAGATAGAGAAATAAAATTTTTGCCTCTTCAATTTAATTCGTATATCGCTTGGTTTTTGAGAAAAAAAATTAAAAACTGTGCATGTAACAGAAAAAAACTAATTGATATTGGAAAAAATGTATTTATTTTATTAGAAAACGTGTAACTTTCATTAAATTAATAATTTCACTCTTATTACATCAAAAGGAGGCTCTCATTGCCGCAAATGAGCAAGCCAAGTTAGGTATATCAAAATCAACCAAAAGGTTTTTGAGTAATTAATAAAAAACTGATTTTGTCTAAAAACTTTGACACTCAGTTTCTTGAAAAAGAAATACATTAAGACACATGTTTATTGGAAATAAAAATCTTATTTTTCCTGGAAAACCGATCCTGAACGTTTGACGGTTTAACCCTGGGTCTCCCTGCATACAATGTCGACTATTTAAATACATTATTTTATTTAACAACAATTTGTTAATTATTAATATAAGATTACACGACAATTAATTATTAATATAAGATTGAACTTTGAATGAGCATTATTCAAAGGCAATTCTGCGAGTTTGTTTGTTGTAAAATTCCTTTATGATTGCATTTTCTTCTAAACTTATAGAAATTTCGGCCCCCCCCTTGGCTACGCCACTGGTACCTATAAATACCTGCAAATTAAAAAAATGATGCCCAGGTTTGGGGTTTTTGTGGCGTTAATTTACTGGACTACATCTAAAACACGCCTTGATAAACAAGCACTTTGAAATCAAAAACTATACTGAAAAAATTTACCTAGTACGTTCATATGTTACCATTTCCTTTCATACCAGCCTTCCTTAACTTATCTCTTCCAAGTAAAATACAACTCACATAATTCGACCCTGTCATTTGCCCAGCTTATAAGTAAATACTGCGGTCAGTTGATTCGATGAAAAATGAATTAGATAACAAATTAGATGCAGTCATTTGCATGGCAAAAATCATTTATAAATAAATAATTGTACCACAGTTCTTTTATGTATTTTCATTTCCGCAATATAAATATAAATTCCACGGTCGACAGTATCTTAAAAACAGTAATCTTCATGCTTTGTTAATTACCGGTTCGGCAAGACACGTTCGAATCGTTTAAAAAACACGTCGAACTGAATTACAGGGCGAATTCGTTTTTTTTTGTTTCCATTTGTAATTGGTAAAAATAATTAATTTTATGCAATTCTATAGTTTCTACATCGAATAAGATATTTTTAAGAAAGTTTTTGTACTTTATTTCAACTTTTTATGTAACAGAGGCGGCTGTGTTAAGATGCTAAATTTCACCCTGTATACTGATAATTTTTTTTATAGTTATGGATGGATCACCCTATATATTTTTTCATTTTCCTTTTGTTTTTGAGGATCACATGCAACGCTGTCAAGTTATTTACATTTTAATAAAATTTTATGAAGAAACATGAAAGAAGAAAAATCTTCAGAAAAACTATATTTTCAAAAATTGATGGAAAAAACTGCAAGTACCAAAAGTGTGTGCAGAAACATACACATCATCTGGGTTCATTCAAAAAATACAGGGCGTTTCGAAACACGGACCAAATTTCGCCAACTTCAAATTGCCGAAATTCATTTTTTTCAAATGAACCGAAAGGTATCATTGGATCTGGTCCATATGGTACCATTGGAAAGGTCATTGAATGGACCTTCAAATTATGAAATCATATACATTTGAAAAAAATGAGTTTCGGTAATTTGAAGTTGGACAAATTTGGTCCTTGTTTCGAAACGCCCTGTATTTTTTGAATAAATCCATATGATGTGTACGTTTCTGTACATACTTTTGGTACGTGCATACCCATTTTTTTCCATCAATTATTGAAAATATAGTTTTTATGTAGATTTATCTTCGATCATGTTTTTTCATAAAATTTCATTAAAATATAAATAATTTGACAACGTTGCATGTGATACTCAAAAACAAAAGGGGTATGTAAGGTCCACATGACAGATATTGTAAAAATGAAAAAATATATAGGGTAATCTATTTAAAAAAAAGACCGAATGTTTTGCCCAGGATTCATGTTTCACCCTGTATACTCGTAAATAATTGTAAGAAGTAGCACATCGAGACTCCAATAACATACAATAAGATTTTTTCTTTTCTCGCCACCCTGTAGGTATATATAATAAGACTTTTATTATCGTTTTATTGTTTAAGTCAATTATTTAATGGGAAAGGTAATTTTAAATCAATTTGCGTGTTTTGCATTTTAATAAAAACTTTATCTATGGATTGTTGAATTGCACAGATAGTTTATCTAAATAAAGAACTATTTTTATTGATATTCTTTTTTGATAAGGAATGAAGACGAACATTATTTTTAATAATATATTCATAAACAAGGTGCCGAACACTCATTTTGTTTTAGTCTCCCAGAGTAGATTTTAAGTTTTAAACTTACCTTACGCCGACCCTGTTGAAATTTCATGAAAATATTACGTCGAGTATATACGCTATCATGCAACAGTGGACGAGTCCGCAGCGTGCCTACACGGTTAAGGCTTATTTTAAAGCCAACGATTCGTCCACAGTTGCTCGGCGGCGTTTTTGTGCGCAGTACAATATTCTGCAATTTTGATTCTGTTATTAAAGTGAAGATGGCGTTGTAGTTTCCTCGCGCTGAATACGTACTCCAACGTAAACACCTTATACAGCTTGGCAAGGAATACCGTCATATTCTAACACGGATTAGAGATTCCATGTTGAGCTGTCTACTTTCTACTGATGAGGTACAACGATGCCGAAACTGGTCTAGCAATGACAAGCTCCTTTAATAACACAATCAAAGGGTTGAACTGTCCCGACCAAGTCTGGGTTCCACCACACGTCTGGACCGATGTAATTCCATACCTGTGGGGGCAAGTGGTCCAAGGAGTAGTTGTTTTAGGTTCAGATACGGTGCAAACCTTTTGGGTATATTTAGAAATTGAAAGAAGCAGAAATCTACAATTGACCATGGTCTGAAAAAGTTAGAAACAAATGGAAAATTTTTTATTATTAATTTTACAATAAAAATATTTTTCATAAAAAATTTACCATCACAATCATTAATCAAGAATACAATTTTTTATATATTTAGTGGTATAAAGTTTAAAGTGGAAAATTAAAAATATTGATTTATTTTTAATATAATTTTTGATTTATCTTATGCAACAAATAATCTAACAAATGTTTAAATTATTTAGTAATTTTTTTTAACTTTAAATTTATTAATTAATTAGTAGAAGGCCATGTATGTAAACTTGGACATACTTTTTAAATCCTATTAACATTTTCAAATGAAATTTTTGCTATATTTACATTTAAAAGCATTTTACTCTTCAGCGTAAATCAATAGTTTTTATTTTCCTTATATACCACTAAATATTTTACAAACTTTATTATTAATTAATATGTAATGCAGAACTTTTTTTGAACAATAATTTTTTATTTGTAAAATTAATAATAATTTTTTGTTGCCATTTTTTTAGACATACTGTATACAGTGTTAGTCCCGGTAGACGCGACGGTCCATTGTGGCGAAACGGTTAATATTTTGAAAATTTTGTTTATTCATGGATATGTGGGTTGATAAAGGATACATTTTAAAATTATTTTGAAGTATACAGGTTGTCCCAAAAAAGTGTCGCGTATCAAAGTTCTATTATTTCTTATGGAATACCCTATATTTTGTTGCATTTATAGATTATACGTTAAAAATAAGATAAACTTTCTCAAGTGCTCTCTATACCTAAGCTTTTTACTTTTCGATATATTTTGATATTTCTACAAACCCCAACTTGGAGACCTATGGAATCAGCCAAATTCAATTTTAACTGAAAAAAATTAGAATTTGAAAGCAATAATGCATTTAGAGTTGTTTAAAATTATACAGGGCATCCAAAATGGGGCGATTCTCTAATGACATATTCAAACGACAATATCGTTCTTATTTTAAATAGGATGCCCTATATTTTATAATACAATTATGTAGCAACTTCCATTACCTTTTAAAAATTATAAAGGTCTACTATGCCTAAATCTATTAATTTTTGAGTTATTTTTATTTTTGTTAAATTTTGCATTATTTTTTCACCGTAATGCCTAAATATAACACCCTGTATTTGGTCAGCTTAGGCTATGGTCTGAAAAAATTACAGATGAATCCACTTCTCATAATAATGGATTAGTTAATAGTCATAACTTTCATTATCATGATACTCAAAACCAGCATTTGTTCCACACAATAGATCATCAGAAACGGGGGAACATTAATGTATACGGTGGAATTATAGGCGACCAAGTTATTGGCCCATATTTTTGATGGCCATTTATATGGGAGGAAATTTTTGCAATTTTTAAGAAAAAGTTTATGGGAACTGTTGGAAAATGATGTTACAATAATCTAAGCTGATCAAATACAGGGTGTTACATTTAGGTATTACGGTGGAAATTTAACAATAATAAAAATAGCTCCAAACCTAATAGATGTAGGCATAGTAGAGACCTTTATAATTTTTAATAGGTTATGGAATTTGCTACATAATAGAATTATAAAATACAGGGTGTCCTATTTAAAATAAGAACGATATTGCCGTTTGAATATGTCATTAGAGAATCGCCCCATTTTGTACGCCTAGTATAATTTTAAACAACCCTAAATACATTATTGCTTTCAACTATTAGTCTAATTTTTTTCAGTTAAAATTGGATTTGGCTGATGCCATAGGTCTCCAAGTTATTGGTTTTCTTGTAAGTGCTTCCATTTTTAGAAATAACAAAATATCTCGAAAAGTAAAAAGCTTAGGTATAGGGAATACTTAAGAAAGTTTGTCTTATTTTTAACGTATAATCTATAAATGCAATAAAATATAGGGTCTTTTAATAGTAGCAGTCTAAAAGTGTTTTTTTTGTTTTAACCATTTTTAAGTACTTTCCTAGTCTCTTTGTGATTATAATTTAGTATTACTAAAGTTTTTTTTAAACATGTTGTCTTAGTCCAAGAAATGAAGTAAAATCAAGCAGAAACAGATCGACTTGAAATTTTTTGCAAATTGTTAGGAAAGGTGTTTAGTTCAGAAGTAGAAAACTTTCGATAGTGGCGTTTTTTTCATCAAAAAGTGGGGGAAAAAAAGAAAGTAAACTTGCGCAATCGATAAATTATCCTTTGTTAATGAATTAATGTCAAATACAATTTTTCATGAAAATAAATAACTCGGGAGTTCTAGGGCGTAGAAAATTACGATTTTCACCATAAAAATCGTACATTTCTAAAAGTTTTTTAAATATAACCGAAAATCTGATATTATTACGTAAAAATTGATATGAACTAATTTTATGGCCTCGAGCTAACAATTAAAATGATTTTATTTTTCTACGATTAATACGAAGGAAGATCTGGCAATTGAAAAATGGGTGTTTAAAGAAACTGGATCATTCTAGCGCAGGGCTTCTCAAACTGTGGTACATGTACCACTGGTGGTACATTACAATGTTTTAGTGGCAAAATTTAACATTTAACATTTTGTTTTCAGAAACACATATATTTTTCTACAAGTTTTTGACTTTAACGGCTCTAGCTTTAATATTGAAATGACGAATTTTCCAAAAATTTCGAACAATTTCGCGACACATTGTTTTTTAACGGCGAAATGCTTTTATGGTGGTACATATATTTTTGTTTCATATTTATGTGGTACAAAATTTAAAAAATTTGAGAACCGCTGTTCTAGCGTAAATATCTCAAAAAATATGACTTCCACAAAGAAATGTATATAACATCTTAATGAGAGAACATTTTAAGACCAACCAGAACCGTTTAACAGAAAAAAAGCTATGGACAAAATAAATTTTTTTTACGCCATTTTTTTAGCGCCATCTAGACTGTGGTATTTGACAAAAAAATCCTTTTGCAGAAAGTCGTAACATATGTTTTTACAATTGTCTAGTAATTTTTAACCCTATGGATAATTATATTTTAAGTTTTGGTCTGTTAATTTTTTTTAAATTTTTGGTTTTTATAAGACATTTTCAATTTTTTTGGTCAATACCGTGAAAAGTATTGATTTTTGAAAAAAAAATAAAGAGACAGGACTTTGAGCAACTGTTCTTCCGAATAATTACCATTTTTTTTATCTTTGCATTTATAACCGTCAATGTCATTTCATTCCAATGAAAAAGTTTGTCTTAACATGATATTTCGGCGATATCCTAAGCTTTAAAATGGCAAAAAATACATTTTTTTTTTAGAAACCTACGAATATTGTTGTAAAATTCGTAATTTTCTGCACACTGTAACTCGGGAGGGAACATTAATTCATTAAAAAAGGTAATTTATCAATTGCGAAAAAATTTTGTCTTTTTTTTCACACTTCTACTCAAAACGCAACTAACGAAAGTTTTCTACTTCTGGACACCTTTCCTAGCAATTTGCAAAAAAATTTAAGTCGATCTGATCAGTCACTAGTTTCTGCTCGATATTACAAAAAAATTTACTAGCTTTCTTGGACTACTTGGTAAGTTTTACCCCTCCCATAAAAAAAAAGCTAAATCCGCCCTTGGGTGTTCCATAAGAAATAATATAGCTTTGATACGCCACACTTTTTTGGGACAACCTGTATAATTCAAAATAATTTTACAATGTAGCCTTTATCAACCGACATATCCATGAATAAACTAAATTTTCAAAATATTAACCGTTTAGCCACTTCCAATCAATTTTTCGTGATTGGGTTTATTGACCCTTTAATCCTGACCCAAAAACCTAAAACTTTCTGTTAGAAACACGCTGTATTCTTTAAGATCTCTAAATCAGGATTTTTTTCCTAAAAATCTAAATCCTTGTGTGTCTGTTCAACAGGTTTATTTTTGGGGGTATAATAGATCTTGGCACCTCATGTGTGATGAAAACTAATTTCTTACAAACTATTTTCGTGCGTTTCGACATATTATTGTATACGTTTTCTCACCGATTATTGCAATTACAAAATATTCTATTCGGTTAAATGCTTCAACATACCTTCTCACTGAATATTTTGTTTTGTAACTTATAACGGTTTTATCTACTCTGAATTCTCACGTAGCGTGACTTAGGTACATTGAAAACAAACCATTTTTAGTCGAACTGATTTATTTTTCTTTTCTATAAGATTGCCTCATCAGGTTTAAATAAGGTGGAAGTTACAGAGGCATAATTGCTATTAAATAATCGTGTACCATTTCTGAAATTTTCGGTTTCGAAAACGTAGAATATAGCGAGAAAATAAAAATAAATAAATCTTCGAATAAATATTACATACGCGCGTCATTTTTCTTCATAAATATTCAAGAAACGTGTCACAGGTAGCCTTAAACATGTGACTTCTAATTAATATTGTAGTCTTGGTTCTGACCTTCCGTTTGCATTAATTAACTAGGACATAGATGTGATATATGGAAAAATAAAAAGTTATTAAATATATTTACTATCAATTTCATTATTAAATGACTGTTTTGGATCATTAGAAGGATTTTATTTTATTTAATGTTAATTTATTTCACGTTAAATTTGTTGCTGTGTCATTTGAGGCCATGGGCGGATCCAGGGGAAGGGTTGTGGGGGCTGCAGCCCCTCCTTTAGGTCATGTTTTTTAATTTAAAGAAAGATTACAAGAAGCCGAGATAATGGACTGAAAATGCCACAAAATTGTTTAAGTTATAACTAAATGGGACCTTCACAGATCGATAGAATAGGTCCGTGGTCATCCGAAATGACCAATTACGACATTTTTTTGTAGGTCAGACAATTTTTGTACTGCAAAATGTCATTAATCTGCCAAAATTCAGTTTTCATACTTTTTCACACATACATCGCGATATCTCCGAATCTAATGGAAATAATTACGAACTTTTTTTTTAATCGATAGTGGAGAGATGGCTGCAGATAACTGAGTTATATACACTTTTGAGAAATTTTTTGTTTTGTTGTTGAAGGAGGCAAAACTTCAAATTATACTTTTTATGTCGTACTTTTTTAGGTAAGCGAGAAACTTTTTGGCTTTGAGGATTTTTGCCATACTATCAGCGAATAAAATGAAGGTATGATATTAAGGAAGTTTTTACAAAAAACCGCAGTACGTTACGACCTATAGTTTTTTAAATATTACAAATTAAATATCCGAGTTTTTCTATCCAAGAGTCGGTAGTATTTGATACATACTTAGCGGATTCTTTAAAAAGTATAGAAAGGCAAAAACGTGGTGATTCAGATAGTGAATTTAAAGTGGCTGGCGCTATAAAAGTTCCAATGTTTCGAGAATTTATTCGATGCTTTGCCAATAAACGATCATTATTAATCTTTATGACAAACTATGCGATGGAAGTGGTACCAAATCTGTTACATGATCTAGAAACGGTCATAATCGCAGGTGGCTTTGAATTTTCTAACTTCAAATTATACTTTTTATGTCGTACTTTTTTAGGTAAGCGAGAAACTTTTTTGCTTTGAGGATTTTTGCCATACTATCAGATAATAAAATTAATGTAAGATATTAAGGAAGTTTTTAAAAAAAACCGCAGTACTCTACAACGCGTTGTTTTCAAGTTATTGTTGCCTAAAGACGAGTATCAGGTCGGGCGCTACATCAAGTCACAACGGAATAATACTCTCTGTTCTCTGTGCCTACAATCTGTTTGTTATTAAGCCATATTTAAATAAAATGTCTCAATTCGATTTCTGAATCTGAAAACATTTCGGGTTCGGGAGTAGAAATACGTAAACTGTTACTACATTTTTCATACTTGCACTCACTACAACATTTTAATGCTTGAGCTACACAGGTACACCGACTGTTATTGCAGTTTTTATCGGAACATTTTATAGCTAAAATTTTTCTTATACAATCGGATGCAGGTTCTTGAGAGGAAAATGTTGCTTTCCAGATGTTTTCTTCAAATGTCCAACCATGGCCAGTTGGATCTTCTTGCAAAACATCTTGTACATGGCTGTTGTACCAAATTTTTAACTGATACCTACACCTGATAAACAAAATTACATTAAAGTATCTTGTTAAAGATTGTTAAAAAACCATTGCCTTTTTAAATGTTGCCTAAAGGCATGATCAGTAGGAGGCAGTTCAGAAGCTGGACAATTGGATTCTGTTGTAAGGTGCCATCGCAGTTGATTTAAGGATGTAATATTTCTGTTTTTATTTTTGTATATATAAAGGGTATATTTGACACCTACTTCCATGGCTTCATCTTCTGTCAGGAACGGGAGGTTATCCAGGTCCTTCAACTCATTTACATTTTTATACAACACATCAAAAGCAGTTTTCTTTCCCACTTTGTACATATAATTAGTAGTGTCACAGCCACTTAAGCAATGAATTAATAGTTTTCGGCAAATTTCTTTTCCCAAATTTGTTACTATATTATTGATTGAAAAAAAATATGAACTTTTGCCATGTCCCATCTTTATAAATAAATTGCTTTGTGTCATTTCTGGTACGGTGCAGTAGAAATGTAAAAGTAGAAGTAGGACATCGGTATCAACAGATTTTACCAAAATAGTGTTGCCTGATTTGAGTTCTGGCAACACGTGGAGTATTAGTCTGGTATCAGCTTCTTCTTGATTACTATTCAATTTTGACAAATTTCTGGATCCTTCGGATTTATTTATTTCGAAACAAAGATTAGAAAATTCAAAGCCACCTGCGATTATGACCGTTTCTAGATCATGTAACAGATTTGGTACCACTTCCATCGCATAGTTTGTCATAAAGATTAATAATGATCGTTTATTGGCAAAGCATCGAATAAATTCTCGAAACATTGGAACTTTTATAGCGCCAGCCACTTTAAATTCACTATCTGAATCACCACGTTTTTGCCTTTCTATACTTTTTAAAGAATCCGCTAAGTATGTATCAAATACTACCGACTCTTGGATAGAAAAACTCGGATATTTAATTTGTAATATTTAAAAAACTATAGGTCGTAACGTACTGCGGTTTTTTGTAAAAACTTCCTTAATATCATACCTTCATTTTATTCGCTGATAGTATGGCAAAAATCCTCAAAGCCAAAAAGTTTCTCGCTTACCTAAAAAAGTACTACATAAAAAGTATAATTTGAAGTTTTGCCTACTTCAACGACAAAACAAAAAATTTCTCAAAAGTGTAGTTAACTCAGGTATCAGCGGCCATCTCTCTCCTATCGATTACAAAAAAAAGTTCGTAATTATCTCCATTAGTTTCGGAGATATCGCGATGTATGCGTGAAAAAGTATGACAACTGCATTTTGACAGATTGATGACATTTTTCAGCACAAAAATTGTCTGACCTACAAAAAAATATCGTAATTACCCATTTCGGGTGACCACGGACCTATCCTATCGATCTGTGAAGGTCCCATTTAGTTATAACTTAAAAAAAAAATATTCAAGAAGGGAGCGACTTTTTTTCTGTTTTTCAGTCCACTGAGAAGACAAACTTGTAGCCCCTCCGCTGAGCAGTGCATATTCCATAACCTCCCGACCCCCCTTCCGGGTGGAAGACAGCCCCCTCTCCCTGGTTCCGACCACATTTGGACTTCATAAATAATTCAAAATCAACTTCGAAAAAAGATTACATATTGGAAGAGTCTCGGGGTCCGCAAATTACTAATTAATGCGGGTCCGCAAATGCAAACTGAAGGGGCAATTTGCAGATCCTGATTTGCTAACAATCGGGATCCGCACCTGTGGTTAGCTGGCGGCGGCAGATTGGCGAAACATAACCTATGTGAATATGTGATGTATACCATCCTTTTCTGCTTTAGTAAATGCAACATTTCCTGATGAATTTAGGGAAAACGGAAATATAATTTTTAATTCACAGATGAGTGATAAGGATATTCAAATCCAAAATGCTCAATCTCAAGTGATAGAAGATGTTAGATGGTCTATCTTTTCTATCAAAAAATGTAGATTTATCATTTATATGCCCAAAGGCATAGAAAACCCAGCTGTTGGTTTGAAGAAGAGAAAAAATAAAACTAACCAGAAATTAGTTTCAAGACAAAAATATTGCTTGACATTTTTAACAATCATGAATTGGTGGTTGAAATTTTATTTCATAACTACAAAGTTCAGTCTAGCGATTTACCTAAAAGTTGTCAACTCATAAATTGTACGATTTATGAAAAAGAAGTTGATATTAAAATAATGGAATTTTTTTGAGGAATCTGCAATTTGCGGACCCCGAAAAAACCTTCGTGACCCCCCTCCCCCTCGAATGGCATGGAGGTCTGGATCCGCCTCTACTATGACTATACCTAACTGTCGAAACTTGAGTTCGACAGGAGAGTTGAAATACTACTAAAAAGAAATTATATTTTTTCAGGGTACGCAGTTACAAACGCTTTTTGTCTCTCTCTTTGTCTCTTTGCCCACTGCTTGGGGGTAGAATATTCTGGAAATTAATTCGTTCTGATGAATCAGAGGTTAAGGAATGTGTTGTATCAAACTTCTATTGGTTACATTCTCCCGCGGAAATGGTGTACGTGTATTTTCGCATGTAACCGAGTTTAGGCTGTATGAGATTTATAGAAATATTCTGTTATTTTTGTCTCACTTTATTACAATATTTCTCTCTCTATAACACATTAGGAATTAATTGAATATAGGTACATTTTCTCACGTAGGCATTTATTTGGTTAAGTTTTGGAACGTTCCGATCTGCCTCAGTGGTGGCGTGAAGGTTTTTATTTTTTTTATATTGAATTATTTTATTTATTTTAAGTTACCCCGCTCGGCAGTGGCGGAATTTGAACAAAATACTTTCCGTAATTTTTTTTTTATTTTCACAATTTCCTGTGTATTTTGACCTACTTTTCAAACATTTTTGTGTTATGTAACAACTTATTATTTTTTTTAGAATGGTATTAACGTCTTCCCAAAATGGAAAGAATATTCAAGATAAAAACAAAAACCGATAAATTACCACGAAGTCCTTACCCTTCAGAAAGACGATACTCCGCTTCAATGGTAATCGGACTAAGCGTGGTATTCCTTCAGCTATTTTTCTATTCGATTCTTATGGGAACTTTGGTAGTACATAAAATGACCCTTCAACCATATCAGAATAGCACGAATCAAAATAACACCGAAGAAACTACTACTGCCTCTGAAATTGCGAATCTTACCGAAGCAGAACCGAATAATTCCACTGGTATTCAATTAGAAATATTGAAATTATACGAAAAGGTTGATAAGGATATTGATATTATATTACAGCAAAATAAAGAATTAAATAATATGTTCAAAAGAAATTATGCCAATGTATCAGTTCTTATATGTTCTGGCTGCTTTTCGATGGCTCTAGGATATATTCTGGCGTTTGCACTGGGTGTACTAGCTTGGAAGCAGTGGTACATTGATCATAACATCACATTCTTTTTCTTGGCGTCTGCTTTTTCATCTCTTACTGCAGCAGTAGGTTTACTATTCTCTGTATTAACCTGCATCAATCTGGACTACGATTATGATACATATACGTATGAAGTAAACAGAGTGACTCCTATAACGTTTAGTTTGGCCATGAACGTAACGATTTTATCTACGATTGGTCTTATTTGGTCGTTATTGGCCTCAAAAATTTCGTACGCAGGGATGAAATCCGGTTATCCTGATGACTTGGTTTTTAATAAAGGTGGGAGACATGTAGAGATTAGTACGGAACAAAAAGGTAGTAAAAAATGTATTTTTCCTCAAGATATTATCGAGCATTTTCCAACGGGTGATAAGCTGGCTAAATATTTACCGAAGAAGCATCGTGGTAATTTACCAAAACATGAAAGTAAGTTGGAGTTTCAGCAAAGAGTTGACAAATTTTTAGCGGAGGTTCCGGAAAACTCGGTGAAAAACTGTTGAGTTGGTTTTAAATGTACGTTTACTTCTTATATTTTATAACGATATAACGCAATTTTGTGATATAGAACAAGACTTTTAATTGTATATGCAACAAATAAATTTTTACTTTTTGATGGTTTTTTAATTCAAAACAAGAAACTGTTAAATTCGTTAATCGTTTGCTTACTTAAGATTTTACCCTTAAGGGGATACGAAGAAGAGAGTGACATCTTTACCAGATCGGTCAAAAAATTTGGTAATCTCCGATGCAAGTTGGAAATTTGTTGCTTTGTAAAATTTCATTTATCAGTTTTACTGATGGATGGTGGCACATTTATTTTTACGTTGAAATTTGAATGGCATTATCAAAATGTATTTTTTTTCAGATTATTCAATTATTTATTGGATTTAATAAACTACATAGCAAAAATATAATTTTCAGGTGAAGAATGAAGAAACGCTATTAAATAAATGTATAGGGTGGTGTAATAAGAGATATTTCAGAGCTCGATAGAATAATCGATTTTCCGCAATTGCATATGATTCTCCAAAAATATAAGTGACTTATTCCTAAAAAGGGATAACAAGTAAACCAAAACGCTAGGGCTCTAACGCATTGGCGTTCGATAAAAACAACTCAAATATACCTACCAATTTTTTTATATATTGGAACAATAAACCTTTTAATTGTTTGGCAGCTGTTTTAGATTTGTTGATTTTGTCATCTTACAAGCTCAAGTAAGATCACCCTGTAAGTATGAATTTTTAGCCTGTCACCAATTAATATAACGGTGCAATATAATCTAATACAGTGTGTAGAAATATTTAGTTTACAATATTTCGTTTATTTCTTATTACTAAAAGTTGCTATTGGTAAAAATTGATATTTTTACAGTTTAATCGTTTAATTTCTCGAAAACAAGCCATAGGATCCAATTTTACCTTTTACAGTTTTGAACGAGGACGTCAAGATCTACATTATATCCAATATTCAGAAACTTTGACGGTGACTTTTTTTATCGATATTTCAGGTTATTTCTGCATGTTAAAAATACATACTTTGAACAAAAAGGCCTGTGGAAACATGAATCGCCCTGTAAGGAAATATATTTTGATTTTATTTATTACGTATCTATTTTGATGACATATATCCGCCAGAAACTTTTAAAAATATTTTACATGGACTTTTTGGTACACATTTTAAAATTTCGGTATCTTGAACTTTAACGTCCTGTATATCGAAATCTAGCCATAGGATAGGATTGGGCCAATGGACACTATTGATCAGGACGTCAAGTACTATCACATATCAAAAAAATCTGTTGTGTCGCCAAAAGACTTTCCCGGCAGTTATTAAATAAAAATTAATTTGGTGTTAAAATTTTTTAAAGTCCAAATCAAATGATAGTTGAATATTTTTAAAGTAAAAATGACATTTGAAATATTATAAAAGGAAAAACATTTCACATGTCAAAAAAAGAAAATCAATTTTTTAGGGTCGGAATTTTATTTACTTTTTCTTTGACAAATGTCATTTGGAATTTAAATTTCTTTTCCATTGCTTAGTTTTAAAATTAAGGAATGAAAATTTCAGGATGTATTTACAAAAACTTTAGGTATTTTATTTTTTTGTAATGTACATAGGGCTACTGCGCCCCCTAGTGGGGCGATTTCAACCAAAAACAAACGGACTCATTCTGCGATGATCTGATACCCACATATCAAATTTTAGCTCAATCGGATCAAGCGTTCGGAAGCTACGGGTTGCGATTTTTTAGTTTAAAAAAAATTTTTTTTAGGGTAGGTTCAAAATTAAGGTATGAAAATTTCAGGATGTATTTACAATCCAGTGAGGCACCTAAATATCAAACAAAAACTTTGTGTTATATTTTTTTCGCGATGTACATAGTGCTCCTGTGCCCCCTTGTTGGGCGATTTCAACCAAAAACTAATGGGTTCAATACCCGATGACCCATATACCAAATTTCAGTTCAATCAGATTAAGCGTGCAGACGTTATCGTGGAAGAATACAGACACACAGACAGACTTCCATCTGGAAATCGTTTTCATCGTCTCAGGGGACCTCAAAATGGATATATTCGTCGTTATCTCATTTTTTTTTAGAGCGTCCACAATACTTTCCCTTTGGCGAGGGGCCGAGAAAGTAATTCACACAATTTGACGGTTCTCCCGTTTCCCTAAGAATGGTGCGGGGTCCTTTATTAATAAAAAATTCAAATTTCATAATAAAGATCGTAGCAACTTGAAAATGGATTGGCGGTAACAAAACGAATTTTTTTTACAGGAAAATTGAGAGTGAAAAAAGACGGAAAATGGTTCGAAAATGAAGTCAGATCATCAAATCGATGCAATAAATATTCTTTTCCCAATAAAATACGTCCGGTAGTAATAAATTTGAAGTATCAACACTTTTAAAATAGACATTCTTCATTTTTTGAGAAGCGTTTTTCATTTTACAAATTATGGAAAAAGAGGTAAGATCATAAAATCGATGAGAAAATGTTTTTTCTGTGGCAATACGTATAAAATGGAGAATTTTAAAAAATTGTAAATTTTTTCTACAATCTCTCTAAAAAGGTACTTTGATAAAAAGAATTGAATAAATGATTTTAAACTTAATTCTACAATAAAATTTGGATTTATAAAAATATTAACGACTTTAATTACAATTAGCAATACATCTTAACATAAGTAGGGGTATATAAAAATAATTTATATAAAAATAAATTTATATAAAAAAATACAGTAATTACGAATTTAATGGTTCTTCAGTAAAAAATGGGTGCTTCAAAGCTTCCAGTGCTGATATTCTCTTCTTCGGATTGAATGTTAACATGCTCTGAAAATATATCAATTAAAAAAATATTTACAAGATAAATAAACAAGTTTGTGGTTTGTTATTTTAAATGTTCTTCTTTTTGAAAACGACTTTAGAGTCAAAGTCGAAACGTTAAAATTAAATTAAAAAACATCTTTAATCTAAAAAACTGGTTTTAATACCCAAAAAGAAGAACATTTAAACAAGTTAGGAATTTAATTTGTTCCATTCGACATCCTAAGACCAGTTTCTGCCTTTCGGCTTCACCAGTTGGGCTTTCAAATCCAATAAATCAAATTCCAAACACGCGTAAGTCAGCTAAAAGATAAAATTCGCAAATGTGCTGCCATCTATAAATAAAGCTTAAAAGTCAGTTTTGACAACTTTACTTTGCAACCCCCAATGCAAGTTGGAATTTGGTTGCTTTGTGAAGATTTAAAAAATGTTTTTGATAGAAAGAAAAATAATTTCGCTAAAAAGGCGCGGATTATTTTTGCATTTTAAGATTCTTACCATTATCAAACTATAGGCAGTCTCGCAAATAAGCGGAGATATTTGATCAATTCTGACTTGATTGATGACATCAAAAGAATTCCATTTAATAGAGACATTTTCTTCCGGCCATTCCTCCTCCAGTGGCTTACCAATTATCCTATATTAGAAAAAAAAAATTTCAATAACCTTTTTGCTTCTGCAAATAATCAAGGAAAAGGTATTTTCCAAAAAAAAATATTAATAAATCATCCATAACTCTTCACGAAATTTTAACCACTGCTGAAGTTTATTTATTACTCAAATTAATTACAAAATCAAAATATTTGCAAGAAAACTGCTGCATCTATTTTTTTTACCTGAAAATTTTACTTAGCTGGTCACCTTCCGAAGTACCACAAAACAACGGTTTCAAACTGTAAAGTTCAACAATGATGCAACCTATCGACCAAATATCAACTGGTGTTGCATATTGTAATCCTAGTAAAACTTCTGGAGCTCTGTACCATAACGTCACTACCTAATAAGCCAAAAAAAAAATCAGAATAAGACAATTTTTAACTTTTACTATTTTTTAAAATATCTATTGACTTTCGTTTACTAAATAACTTACCACAGACGTTAATTTCATGTCAAAATCATAAGTTTTTGCCAAACCAAAATCTGCTAACTTGATGTGCCCATCATGGGTTACTAATAAATTTTGTGGTTTCAAATCTCTATGAACAACCCGATTGCTGTGAAGAAAATCAACACCGCTAAGTATCTCTCTGGATAGATTTCTAATATGTATGGAACTGAAACCCTTGTAATTTCTTTCGATATACATTGCAAGATCTTGCTCGACATGTTCAAAGACCTAGCAAAATTAAAAATAAATATTTTTATATATAAATCGTTATAACAATAGTTAAACCATCTAAACATTAAATTATTTATTAGTATATTACCAAATACATTATAAGTTCTTTTTCCATTTGTTGCCCATGACAAACATCTAACAGACGAACAATGTTTGGGTGGTCTAAAGCGTTTAGTTGTCGTAGCAAAGAAATTTCCCTTAAGGTATTCATGGGGATACCATCCTCTGTCAGAGGAACAAACACTTTTTTCAGAGCAACATCCTTGCCAGTCTTTTTATCCTTAGCTCTATACACAGTTCCATATGCTCCTAAATATAAATAAATCTGTTGCTTAATCATTACACCTTGTGTCAACAGTTTTATTGTTAATTTTTGGCCAACATTAAGTTCATATATTTTGATTATTTTTTAAAAGAACTAGAAGTGGACTCTGCACTTGTGTTTAATTAAAAACACAATATTCTTTATTTAGAAAAAAAAACAATTCTTTGTCACCACTTGAAGTAAAATTAAAAAAGACGTACCTCGTCCAATCCGATTTAGAGCTTCATAAGTATGACTTCTTTCAAAAGCCATGTTGTCAAAAACACAAACCACCTGAAAGAAAGATCATTTTGAAACTTTTACTCAAGAAAGCAATAAATACTTTAGATTATATCAATTTTCCAACAATTCAAGTAATACCTTTCACGTTTTCATTTAAAAAATTGTATAAGTGATTATTTTAACGAAAGAGGTTAATATTGGATAAAATCGATTAAATTTACCTTAAAAAAAATATAACACTAAACTACATTTACTTGTAAAATTTAAATGAATTTATAAAATGATAAAAATAAGAAAAAAACGCAAATAAAAACAAACACCCTACTTGCCGCAACAAACGCACAAGCAAGCGGTTGTTGCAGCTGTCAACCGACGTTGCCAACCTATAAATGCTAAAGCTAGTAGACCAATACAAAAAATAAGGTAGATTACAAAAATAGAGGCTGAAATTGTCAGGGAAATTTAATTAAGTAAAAAAAACCTAAAAAAATTATTTTATTATAAAACAGTTATTCGAAAAAACTAAAGTAGTACGTAGTACCTATTTATGGGTAGATTATTTTCTGAATCGATCGATAAGGTTGACAATAGTCTCAACAACAGTTCTTAGCAAACTTAATAAATTTATTTTCTGATTATTTTATTTATGAAATCTCTTGGAAAAAGTTTTTCTTTCTTTACAATTTTCATATATTTATTTGCTTTTTGATCCTATTTGGCAACGCTGATTGATAGCGAGAGCAGGAGTACGGAACCATTAAGTTATTTGCTGTCAACTGTCGTATTTCTCTTCTTTTTCTTATGTAATTCTTGAAGCGGCAATAGCAAAAATAGCTACTAACTTTTGTCGCCAAAATTTTATATACAAACCGATCAAATAGCTAAAAATAAATACTTTTCGTTGTAATAGTAAAATAATCCAACTTTTAGAAATTCGATAATAAAGAACTGCATATTTGAGAATAATAATTATATTAATAAAACGTATTCACAAATAAACTACATATACTTTGATAACTAACCCATTTTTTTAAATTTTAGAACTATTATGAAATTTTTGGCCTAATGAGGAATATATTGGTCTGAGCAACTTCTTGTTCAGGTTAAAAACCTTTTTTTTTGCTACCTTCTATTTTAAATACAAGTAGGTATTTATCAGGTACACAGAACTTATGATGACCTTTCAACGCTCCGAAACGTCGGTGAAGTTGAAGAAGCAACACGCATTCCATGTCTTAAAACAAATAATTAAAATTTTCCCACCGAGGTAGTACCTACCGGTGCATTTGCCTCTGACCGATTCTTTAGCGATGTTGTCAAATTGATTTTAGAGAATTCCTGTTTAAAAGAAAGTAGGGAAAGAATTTTTATTAAAAAATAATAAGTGTATATTTCCGGTAATCGTTTTACCCAGACATCTCTCAAGTTTCTGTCGAGTGTTCTACTTTAATATATAGGTCGGGAGCCAGAGAATGGAAGGGTATAAATTAAAAAATAAAAACATGTACAGTCCCTAAGTTGTAGGTAATCGACTAATGGGTCGGCTACACTGAAAAAATATTTACGTAAAATCAATAAAGTATCGTCGTCAATTTTTTGGACATTAATGCTATGATTCGGTGATTGGGAGAATAATTTCACGTCATAAAACAATTAAGTAGTGCATTAAAACAATAACCGAAAAATCGTTAAGCAATAAACGCAAAACATCAAAAACTAATTAACTGTATCCTTAATTTAATACAAATATTAATCAAATCAATGTTTTGCGATTATAAACCTATGTACTTTACCATAGATCCGAAACTCGAAAGCTCTTCAATAGGGCAAAGAGTAGCGGAGATTGGCAGAGCTACACCGAGAAACTAACCACCTACAACAAAGAAGCAAAACGAAATAATTTCAGAAAATTTTGTGAGGATATTGAGTCCACACCTGCTGCCGCTAGACTATATAGAGTCATGGCAAAAGGTAGAGTCGATAACACAATGGCTCTAAAGAAGCCAGATGGTAGCTAGACCGAAAGTGAAAATGAAAGAGCCCAGCTCTTACTGGACACTCACTTCCCTGAGAATGAACCTATCTCTATAGGGCACACTCCAGAACGGTATAATAGACCTACCAGACAAGATATGGCCAGACATATCTGCAGCAATAGACGCATAAGATGGGCCTTGAACACCTTCCAACCGTTTAAATTAGCAGGAGCTGATGGAATATTCCCCGCCTTACTCCAGCGCGGGCAAGAAGAAATTCTACCACACCTAGTGAGTATGTGTCGTAGCAGTCTAGAACTGGGATATATACCGGAAGTATGGAGAAGGGCCAGAGTCACCTGCATTCCTAAAATATGGAGGTAATCCTAAGCCTTACACCCCTCCATATAGTAGTGGAGAGTATAGCGATAAGGACAACCTACAGAATGACCAGAGAAGGATCAACCAAACGCAAGTTTCGACTCCTTACTGGAAATCATCAAACCTGGGACATGTCCTAAGATGAGATGACAAAGAAGTTTAGCTTTGTGAAAGAATTCAATACAAAGCTAAGTAACAAAAGCGAATGGGACAAAGATACCATCCCAAAACTAAAGAGAAGTGCCATTAAATGGTACACAGATGGTTCTAGAACAACAGAAGGAACAGGAATAGGAGTATATGGGCCTGGAACCAAATATTCCGAAAGTTTAGGCAAATCTCAGAGCATTTTCCAAGCTGAAATATACGCCATCGGAAAATGTGTCCAGTTCAACATAGAAATTTTCGCAGACAAGAGATCATCATGTCAGACAGCCAAGCAGCCATTAATGCCTTGAACTCCCACGTAATCAACTCCCAGATGATTTGGGAGTGCCTAGAGAATCTAATCGAACTAGGCAAGAATAACACTGTTACCCTCCTATGGGTTCCGGGACACACTGGAGTGGAGGGTAATGAAATAGCAGACGTTCTCGCAAAAAAAGGGGCTGAAACACCATTTCTGGGACCTGAACCCTTCTGCGGAATAAGCATCAGTACAATACTTGATGAACTTGGAAAAGAAGTAAATAACAAAAGATCCCAATACTGGATAGGACTACAAGGCAGGCCAAGATACTACTGGGAAACTATAACAAGAAGAGATCTGACGACTGCGTCAGTAAAAGTAAAAATAAGCTCAGAATACTAACGGGTATCCTAACATGGCACTGCCGGCTGAGAGGCCACCTAAAGAAACTCGGATTAGTAGACAAAGAAGAATGCAGATTCTGCGAGGAAGAGGAGGAAAACTCTATCCACATTCTCTCAGAATGCATTACCCTGCAAAATCCAAGGGTACGATACCTCGGAGAATATCAAATAGGAGAAGAAGATCTACCTAACCTGAAGCCTACCGACATCCTGAACTTTTTAAAAGCAATAGGACTGGAGGAACTGCTCTAATCGTTGAGACATCCTCAACGATTGGGCAGCAGTAGGGGGCACAATAGATCTTATAGGTCGCAGTTTACCATTAAAACCATAAAAACTTTTTATAAATCCAAGAACTACAAACTTTGAAAATTAATTAACGGTTTTCATTGTTTTGATGAACACCAAACGTTAAATCTATGAATGCCACCATTGACTGCTTAAAAACGCGCCAAAATAGTGCTACCTAATAGTAAATCAATCTCTGCGAACATTAATATTACGAACAACCAGCGTAGATGTTTAACTCTTCGCGCCGCGACCATAGCAGAGGTTAGGTGTTCCGATACAGTTTGTGTTTTGTGGACAGAAAAATAATAATTATTGTGCCAAATTAGTTAATTCTGGACTGGAGATCGACAAAGAAAGGAAGGTACATTGTGTTACAAAAAATACTGGGGATACCGCTTGGTAAATATTATTTTGGCACACATACCTATACTAAAATTCTATGTCTAAAAATTGCTGTTTTTTAAAACTTAAATATTTATTTTAGGTTGATATGGATTATAATGTCGCGTTCGAAAGTGGGGAATTCTTTTTAAAAAATTGGGAAAAATGTTTTCCGCAAAAACTGAAATTTTTGCAGAAAGGATAAAGCTGCTAGGGTCCCTATTAAATAACGCCTTCAAGGAAAGTAAGTTCAAATTATAATATGCCAAAAAGTAGCATATTAATTTTGTATTTTTTTAGATGGAAAATATGCTTCACTTTTATATTTGGTGCCATCGACCAAATTTTGTTCCAAAAATTCATTTGGAGAGACGACCCACATAAAATTTACAATAAAGGACTCCCAGGAATCATTTTTGTTTTGTGCTAAAACACAACAAGAGCTGGAAATTGAGAAAATCAGCATTTCAAACCTTTATTTTATGCCTTGGAGACTACATCTCTACTTTGACGAAATTCGTTTTAAATTTTTTCATATACTTAAGGCAGTTGATATGTTTTAAAATTATTTACTTGTTCAATTTAGATTTTCCACAAAAGAGCAAAATGTTTTGGGACTTTTTGGAAAAGTGTTTTTATAAACATGCTGTTCCCTTTGAAAGCCCTAGGGTACACATGATTTGTGAACCAGTAACATTAGAACAATAAAAAATAACTACCTAATACATTTTTTTGTATAATCCTCTTCCAGTTGGTTGAATCTTGATTGTTCATATGGGAAATTGGAAAATATAGGTTTTGGGAAAACGCGCCACATCAAATCAGTAGACATAGATGAGCCAATGATTAGTAGGTAGGTGTTTTAAATTTTTTGAGAAATATGGTTTTGTTTTAATATTTTTGATAAAGTAATTACCAGTATACCTAATTTAGCGAGGTCTGATAAATAAAACTTAATAATATTAATAACTGGTGATTATGAATCTATGCTCACTATTTATTGTTTTAATGTACTGGTGTTATAGATTTATGTCAATCATCCCTAACGTTAATAACCGACGATCGTAGACTCATGCTTTTTATTTATGGTTTTAATGTACAGAGATCATAGATGTATAACTTACTTTTCATTGTTTTTAAAAACATTAACCATAGATTAATATCCATCGTTCGTAACATTGATAACCGGCTATCATAGGCATATCATTGCGATCATAAATCTATGCTCATATTTTATTGATTTTACGTACAAAAATCGTAATAAAGAAGAAAATTTACTTACGAACGTTTATTGTATTAATTATAGCTGTCATCGGCTGAAAATTAATGTTGACGTCCATAATTGATTTGATGTACTTTTTTATTAATTACACGTACTTTTTTCGTTCAGTGTACCTGACCGAAAATAAGAAGAATTCGTTTTTGATTGTAATTAATGTACACGCAACTTGTAGACATCTCATTTTTGAGCCTTGTGGCACTTAACGTGTTAAAATGAAGGTTTACTGTTTCCCTCATGTTTGAAGAAATTCTACGTTAACTGGCAACACCGAGATCTGTAGTTATACCCGTTCAACTAAAAAGCCGCTCCGATATCCAATATTACAGGGGAGGGATAACATTCTTCTGTCAAGGTCTTTCTTACTCTACCATTTCGCAGTAGATACTAACAACCGGTAATTCGACCATCCAGTATTGACCTTTTAAGAAACTTCTCTTAAGACACAAAATGGCTTGACGCCGTCCAGTATCTGGTCACTTAACTGGAGCCTTTCTGTTCTTGTATACCAGTAAAAGAATAAGAGAACGGTGGTCCACTTTAAGCATCCCCCAATAATCTTAAAAGTTCTTTACAGTTTTTTGACAGTAACCCGCAATTTATTTTAAGTCAAACCACAACTACACGAGCACGGGTTGCGTTGAACCCGGTATTTTTTGGGTTCCCGGAAAGAACTGTAAACAAAATAGGTTCTGTGAACTCTTGCAGAAACGCATATAATGTTTTTCGAAACGCAGTGACAGTTGATGAAGCTGAAAAGTGGTTATTATGTAGTTTTTGTATGTATGTTTTGTGACTGAAGATGGATTGTACAATATGTGAAAAAGTGAATTTTAAATAAGTGTTTAGACTAAGGATATGTGTGATCGATTAGAACAGAAACCTTCAAGGTAAGTTCAGGTATATAACAGCTTGTTTTTGTGCATGGAATGCAGTTAAATAAGTTGATACATTTAATTAATTTAAAGGTTAAAGTATTACAATTATTAAAAAAATATATATAATACATTTTTTCGATAGATTATTTTCTTAAATAATTTATGAATGTCCATCTGGTGTACTGGGGGACAAGACTCAGTAAAACTTGTAGGCATAAAGGTGGCCCTAGCAAGAGGGGTATCACAGTGTTTGATAATAACGCTCTAATTTTTTTGAAGTATAATTAAACAAGTAGTTGAAGTATATCTCAATAGAAGATACTTAAGAAATTCTAAATGATAAAAATATTTTTTTGCAAGAAAAATGTAGGTACATCCCACAATAAAAATTAAAATAAATCCTCTCGGTAATCAAAAAAATAGTACCTACTAAAGGGAGGGGAAATAGTGTAAAAATAATCGATATCCATAATCGTTTTTTGTCAGACTAAAATGCATAAAAAATTGTAAATAAGAAAAATAAAATTTTCCAAAAACCTTAATTGAATATTTTTTTAATGATTTTTCTATCCATTTTTTGCAAGGGCGGATTTAACTTTTTTATGGGGGTAAAACTTACCAAGTAGTCCAAGAAAGGTAATTAAATTTTTTGTAATATCAAGCAGAAACTAGTAACTGATCAGATCGACTTGAAATATTTTGCAAATTGCTAGGAAAGGTGTCCAGATCAGAAGTAAGGGAAAAAAAGAAAATAACTTGCTCAATCGATAAATTATCATTTTTTAATGAATTAATGTTTAATTTTTCTTGAAAATAAACCTCTCCCTACAGGGCGTAGAAAATTACGATTTTTAACACAAAAATCGTACGTACATCTCTAAAAAAAATGTATTTTTTGCCCGTAACTTTTTCCTGGATGATAATATCGAGATGTACAACCATTTTAAAGCTTAGGATATCGCCGAAATTTCATGTTATGACAAACTTTTTCATTGGAATGACCGTTTTTTCAATTAATTATAAATATAATTACCGCCTGTAACCACCCCCCCCTAAATCCGCCCTTGTTACGAATAAAATATTATTATTTGGAAAAGGGAGAAAAATTGGGGGAAAACCCGAAAAAATTGTTAAAGTGTCTGAATAATTGAAAAAAATTTTAAAATCGAGCAAAAATAACTTTTTTTTAGAAATTTAAAAACACAAATTTTACCCGGTAGGTACCTAGGTACTTACATATTTTTTGGTTCTTCCCACGCTCGCCCTGCATTTACAGGTAAAGATTTCTGTTTCAAAGAGATTCCAGAAGCAAAAGTTTGAATGGTTAAACAGAGAAATGAAATCAACCATAAGAATTTATTTGTTATTGTTACTACCATCAAAAGATGGTTTGGTCTTATTATTACCGCAGCAGAGGGTGCACCCAACCTGCACAAAAATTACCTGAAACATTTTATTCTCTTTTTTACTTTAAATATTGTAAAATTTTAAAATTTACAGTGGATGTTTAGACACACAGTGGCAGAATTTTATAACGTGCCTTAGACTTTTGGGTTGCAGCATATAGGAGCAATAATTAAATTAAGTTAATTTGAAAATTTTAATTTGAACAATAATTTATAGTGACGGATATTGAATATCCAATGCAATTGTTATTGTTATTTTGTTTGTGTTTTGTTTTATCTAGTAATTTATTTTTATTTTTATTATGATTAATTTCGCTTTGTCTATAAAATTTTTGTAATTTTTCTATGACAATAAAGCATATTCTCTCTCTCTCTCTCTCTCTCAAGATGTAGAAATACTTTGGAAGATCTAATTTTGATAAATTTCAATTAATTTTTTCCATTGCAACCAAGTTAATTATTGAATTATTAAATAATTGACAAATTTCAACTCCAGCCCAGAGATTGGGGAGGGGGGGGGACGCAGTCGGCTGTTAGGGTTTATTATATAAAAGTTTAATATTTTGAGTGTGTTGAGAAATATCCTCTCACTGAAGGACTTTGGGGGTGGGGGGGCAAAACCGAGTACCACTTTTTTCACATTCATAAAAGTAAAACTAAAAGTCTTATTCACTTTTAGTTAATGGGATATGAAACACAAATAGTCCCCTTAAGCAGTGCACCTATAATTAAATCATTTTGCATAAAGGGTTAGTGCGTAGACGTACTCAAAGCTTAGCCACCCGGTTTTACCCCACTCTCCCCTACATGTATCAAAAATCCACAAATAACTTGGAAAGATGGAAACACTTTTTGAGTTTTATATTGAAAGAGGAATGATCTCGTTACAAACAAAGTTACCGTTTTACATTTTGCATTTTATTAAAACATCCGTAGAAAAGTAAAAAAATAAAAATTCATCACCCTATTTAGGTACTTACCTATTTTTAAATGTAAACACGTACAAAAAGTACAACAATCACATATTTTCGTAAAAAATGAACAAAATTTCGCTAATTTTCACTTCTGCAAATGTGAAATCCCCTGTAAGTAAAATTCTCAAAAAAAAAAGACAAAGAAAGAAATTACTTTGATTAAGATTTCACTGTAACTATTTAAACGTGATTCTGAATTTGAAACATAACTGCCTCTTTAGCTCAGTGGTAGAGCACTGGTCTCGTAAACCAGGGGTCGTGAGTTCAATCCTCACAGGAGGCAAATAACTTTTTGTTTTTTTTTTATAAATTTTGTTTTTTTCTTAATACTAATTAATTCAAAATATATATTTTTAATAAAATTATTAGTATTGAATATAGGAATATGAAAATAATATATGTGGCTTAGTTAAATAAATAAATGTGTTAGGAGAAAAGTAATTTTTTTAAATTATTTGCACCAAAAAATATCTTTATCTGAAATCTTGTTTATTTAAATCATTTAGGTACTACTCAGAATCTTAGATTCAAATAATTTGAAACTAAGTTGTGATATATGTGTTGCCTATGTCATGGCGCAACTATACATACACAGTGTTGAAATTAAGTCTTGTCAGTTACGTGAGAAAATATAGAAAAATGCTAACAGGTCGTTTTTCGTTTTATTCCGTTAATTTCACTACATGAAATTTTTATTCCCATTTTCCCCTTCTTGGTGCCTTTTTTAAATACAAAAATCAGGCTAGAGTCACCTCATATTAAATGGCTTTTAAATAGTATAAAATCATTGAAATTTTAGTCAGTAATGCTAAAAATGTGGGATTCGATTTTTAAGAAAAACGTTGATGGAACAAAAATCTGTCTTAAAAGGTATAAGGAACAGTTGAGGTCAGATAAAATTTATTAAATCAACATTTTGATAAAGCAGCCGTCGGTGGAGCAATATCGTTAACACTGACATTAATTTCTTCCGTTTTGAGGACTTCATTTTAATATAGTTTCCTGTTTTCGCTGATAAAGGGCGGAAAAATTATTATTAATTTTTATTCGTTCCAAAAATATTTAATTGTGTTTATGATCAGTGTTTTAAAATTATCATCATCTATAAAAATTTTTCTTATCTTCCAGACTTTTGCTTAAATAGAAATGTAAACACGAACGCAAAACGATGTCAACGCCATCGCCAGATACTCAAAAAGGAGACGTCACCTACCAGTCTAGTGAAACTAGCGACCATGGTCTTCTTACACACGTTCATTCGTGCACTTGCACAGAGAAAAGTAACCCACCAAAAAATGAACTAAACCACGCCCACATCGGCCCGAGACCAAGCAGCATACAACAGAGTGTGAACACAAGTCACGCCTCCATTCACGTACACAATGTAATACATAGCCAATCGCCAAAGACAGAACACATCCCAAAAATAAAAGGAACATCATGTACTTGCCATATACAAGAGGACTGTGAAAATACCGAGAGTTTTGAACAGCAAGGAAGGAAATCTGAAGCTGATGATAGAATTGAAGTTTCCCCTTTGCCGCCGGCTTTACCACCCAGACCTCCCCCAAGGCCTAGGTATGATGGAAGTCTTGGCTCTCGATACACACCTAGAATATGTAAGTAAAAATAAATTTTTCTTCTTTTCAATACAGCGTATGTCACAGATCTCAAAATTGATATGACATATTTACTATTCTTCAAGAATCACACTGTATATTCATTTTTCTAGGCTGGTCATAAAATGACGTCAATTAAATAGAGTTTCAACGATCACCGGAAACAGTAATTTCTTTATTATTAGTCACTAATTCAAGGTCGTGGTTTTCAATTTTCCGGATTGCTAGTGAGGTAACAAGTGGAAAATTATTTAAAGCCACTATCCTTGATTAAAATATAACGAAATAACCGTAACGGTTGATGGAATGAAATTATGCTTGATAAGGGGAAGGAGGAGGGAACGATACGGGGGATGAGGAAGTGAAAGGGACAGAGAGGAACGAGATATCGACTATTAGACAGAAAAGACGCGACGGCGTAACTATAGCGACGCTTTTTAGGACAGGGGTGGATCTAAAGCGTCTCAACGATTCTTTAAATAAACATTCAGATCTAGATAGGGTATTTTTTGATAATTCTTTCATTTTTATGCAAGAAAAATTTCAATCTTACAATAAAATTTGTACGAACTGAAAAACATAATATTATAAAAATTCGTATTTAAAAAACTTTTCAGCTTTTTATCAAAATCTGTAGATTTAATATTTCTCCAGATAAAACAATTTTTATACAGTATGTCTCAAGAAAACTTATTTTTAATATTTTTTGTGATAGAAAATTTTGATTTCGTTGAAAAATTTAAGAATGTTCACAAGGACCTTACACAAATCCCTACTTAGTCTTCTTTTGATAGGAACCCAGTAAACACAAGGATATCCAATGGATGTCCAATGTATATCCAAAACGTACAATATGTACATCCATTGGATGTCGTTTAATGGACAAGGGATGTCCAGTGGATATCTCATGAATATCAATTGGCCACCAACTTGGACGTCCAATGGATGTTCATTTTTTATTTAATATGAACATATTTTGGACGTTAATTGTACCAAAATGGACAATAATTGGATCTTCGATGGACATTTCATGGATGTCATCTGGACCTCTGATGGAGGTTTATTGGACTTATAAATGGACATATTTTGGACGTGAATTGTACCAAAATGGACAATAATTGAATCTTCCATGGACGTTATCTGGACCGCTGATGGTGGTTTATTGGACTTATAAATGGACATTACCTGAACCAGTGATGGACATCTTATATACTTCAGTTCCTAGTTTTTGAGAAATGCCTTTCCATTCAAAAAATAATGTAATGCATTAGATTTTCCCAGACGTCTAGCATTATTACTACAATCTACATATAGTTAGTTCAATCAGTACCATTTTCAATGTATGAACTCATTTACGGAATAAAAATCGATTCATATAAATAACAATATATATTAAAATATGAAGATGTTTTAAACAACACAGAACATGAAATAATAATATGCTAAAATAAATAATTAATTAATTATTTTGAAAAATCAATAATAAAGGAACATTATTAACAAAAATTCGTATGGAATTGTTGTGTTTTCGTTCCTTTTAAGCTTTTCAATGAATTGTCAGTTGGGGGGTGTATCAAAAACTATTAAAAATTAAAATTCCGGTCGGAATCTTGTTGAAAATCGGTATATTGACGTAATTTATAACACACAGTTTTTTTTCATATTTCAAAAATAAAGGTAATACTTTACTATTAAGAAAAATCATATTTTTTGACAAACCTCGTATACGACTGCAAAAATTTGACATCTGATAGTTGCATTTTAGGTTTTAGAATATGCAGAACTTTTTATAAAGAATAACTTTTTTCTAAAATTAATAATAAAAATGTTTTCCATACGGTGCCGACTTAGTAAGACATACTGTATATCCTTAAAAATACGTCTTTAATAAAAATCGTACGAAATTAAAAATGTATAAATAAAGATTATTTGTTATGAAAGCTTTTTTTTACAAAAATAAATGGGAAACTGTGAATAGTAAATAATCAATTTATCTAGGTTTAAATAAAAATTCCATTGCACTAAAAACAATCCACGAGAATCCATCAACCGCATCTATACAACTACAAGTGAATCTCAATATTATAGAATCATGGTTGACCAAATGGCGGATGCAAATAAACGAACACAAATCAGTTAAAACAAACCGAAGGGAAAACTGTCAACCAGTTACTCTAAATGGTCACCAACTATTGCACCAGGAGGACGTCAAATATTTAGGTATGCAACTTGGCAGTAAACAGTTAGGGTTAAAGTTAAACAAACTATATTGAATTGTGGACGTAAATCTAAACTGTCCCTAGAAAACAAGCTCTGAATCTCCAAAACCATTATAAAACACTTCTGGACCTATGGTATCCACAGCTATGGGGAACTGCGTCAGTATCTAACGTAGAAATATTAGAAAGGTTCCTGTCAAAAATATTCCGAATAATAATGAATGTCCCCTGGTATGTACCAAATCACATCTTAACATACGATCTACAATTGGCAACAGTCAAGGAAGAAGTTACCAAATTTGCTCAAAAATATGATTTAAGATTGCAAAAACACCCTAATGACATAGCAAGAAGCCTTAAGTTGCAGCCTGCACAATGAAGAGTAAAGAAACATATTCCAACTGACCTCCTATCTCCTAGACAGATTTTAGTGTAGATTCTTTATTGCACATGTCAAAAACTAATACCAAGTGAGGTTTGTGACTTAATAGGACAATGCTATTCAATGTTGATCCTACAGATTGTAAATAAATAAATAGAAACAAAAACTAAAAACAAAGAGTTTAGTACGAGTAGGCTCTAAATCCACTAAAATATTTTTCTTGGTCTTTGACTAAATGAAGAGATTTTTCATAGTATTGCATTGCACCATTTGGCTTAATGTTACCCTGCGTTCGGAATTGATATCCCTCCAAAATCAAAATTCATATAAGATTCGCAGCCTCCGTAAAAAGCTGAGTACTTAAATGATATTTTGGCGAAGGTGTGTACTGAAAATACAATATGTAAAAATTCAATTATAGTGAATTTGTTGATTTGTGATAAGATGAAATATTTGACAATAATATTGTGCATGTTTGGACTAGTGTGATATAAAGCTAAAGGGTAAATTTTTTGTTAAAAAATGCACGGGTATCCGGTGATGCAGGTGGTACAATACCACATACCACCCACTCTTCAACCTTACCCACATCATTTGCCACATTCTGGTAAGTACGTTGCTGTAGGTTTATAAAAAATATTTATACGCAAACAATGATATTGCGAAATTGATTATTTAAAGTAAATTTATTTTTATTAAAAAAAATCATACATTAAGAAAACTTTTTAAAATAGTTTTATTAATAAATAGTTAAATTAATAAATGGACACTAATGCTTTAAATTTAAATTTATTCCAAAAGATTTCATTGGGCTATTTATGTAATTGTGAGTTGCGAAAATTCAACAATTTCAAAAAAAAACGAAAAGAGGGAACGAATGTGGCAAATAGATAAATTAAACCTTAAAATAGATAATAGAAAATAAAAAGACTAAGACGTGACAAATAAAAAGAAATAAGAGGCATAAAAGACAAAGATAATCAGCTAAAAATAGACAGAGAATAAATAGAAGGATCTTTACATGTTAAGAAGACGAAATAGCTTCTGAAATGATTAAATGGCTATTACAGAAATGAAAAAAATAATATTGACAAATATGCATGGAATCTACAAAAATTGCCTAGAAAATGGGAAAATAATTTGAAAAACTTGCTATTTTTTAATAAAAGGGAAATATTACTTCATCTGTAAATCTTCCTGAAAAAAAATAGATTTGCAAAATGAATAATTCATAGTGGCTTGCTACAAGTTATGGATATAAAATAGAACCCCACTCATTATTTATAGATTTTAAGCAAGCCTACGATAACGAACATCAATGTATGGCCTTTGCAGACGACAACAATCATAGCAAGAACAAAAAAAAGAGCTAAAGAAAGAAATAAGAATATTACAAGAAGCAAAGGAATTTGGCATTTAACTAAATTAAAATAAGACAAAATATATGGCGATGGGACAAACAGAAAGGATTATAAAGTAAGATGTAAATCTAACTTTGAGAGAACCAAAAAATTCGTATATCTAAGCAAACAAGAATTGCAAAAGGAAATCGTAAATATGGATGTTTAAAAAGCCTCATGAAAAGAAAGTTCGTATCGAAAAAGACCAAAGAAAGAATTTACACTACAGTTATAAGACCAACTGCAACATCATGCTTAAAAAACTGAATATATATGGAATTTCTGGTCCAATGCTAAACTGGATTCAGAGTGACATAACGGGTCGTATCCAAATAGTCAAAGTTAACAATTTTATATCTTGCGAAATACCAGTGACCTCTGGCGTGCCACAGGGATCGCATCTAGCTCCACTGTTTTTTAATCTTTTTATAAATGATGCAGCCTCTTGTTTTATTTCTTGCGGTATCCTTGTATTTGCAGATGATCTGAAAGCATTTAAAATCATTTCGAATCCTGCTGACTGTGAACACCTACAGCTGGACCTTAATAGATTTGTGGAGTGGTGCGATTCTAATGGAATGGATCTAAATGCATCCAAATATAAACTCATGACTTTTTCCCGTAAACGAGATAAAACTAATTACAATTATCTCATTAAGGATGAAATTCTTACAACACTGAACTCTCCTATTTTGATCACATTACGTTCATTGTAAATAAAGCTTTTAGAATGCTTGTGTTTATAAAAAGGAACACTCATGATATTGCCTCCATCCATACACTTAAAAGTCTTTTTTGTAGTCTTGTTAGGTCTCACCTTGAGTACGCATCCTTTGTATGGAATCCACATTATCAAATACATTCTTCAAGAATCGAGAGAGTTCAGATGAAGTTTCTGCGCCATATTAACTACAAATTCTTTAACAATGAGAGCACTTGTCAAAATCTGAATCTCCTTCCATTGGAGACTCGCAGAGATCTTCATGATCTTCATAGTCTTTTTAAAATTCCCAATTCAATGATTGATTGTCCTCAGCTTACTAGTAAAATAACTCTAAATGTTCCTTAAGTCAATACTCGAGATCATTTGTCTTTTTATATACCATTTTGTCGCACTAACTACAGTAAAAACCCATTTTTCCCTGAAACCAATAAATTGCCGTATTTGGATTTCTTTTGCATAGAAAATAAATTGCCGCATTTGGATTTCTTTTGCATAGAAAAAAGTCCCTTAGGCAGCTGTCTCAAAGTATTCCAGTTATATATCCATAAAAAGTATGTTGTTTAAGCTTAAAGCTTAAAATGTGTTTGCTATGTGATTGTATTTAAATTGTAAGAATTGTATTAATATTATAAATTGTTTTTAAATTTAAAACGTCATGACCTATTTAAGTACTCTGTATATTTCTTTTTTCTTTTGTTTTGTAAAAATGGACAATTTGTCCGTTAATAAATAAATAAACATACGGCTGTGGGTGGGATTTAAATAAAGCAGAAAAAGAAAAGATGAAAGGGTGGGAAAGAAAGATGCTAAGAGCTATTTATGGTGAAACAAGGACTGGCGAGGGGGAAGAATAAAAACAAATCAGTAATTGGAAGAACTGTATAAAAATCAAAGCAGTTGTCAAGTCTCACCGAATAAGGTGGCTGGGACATGTAGAAAGTTTAAATAGAGAAACATTGCCAAAATTAGTGCTAAAAAGAAACCCAATAGGCAGAAAAAGAAAGGGTGGACCAAGAAAGAGATGGATCAACAATCTATCTATCTGTGATAAGGGTGTCAATACACTGCGACCTATAAGATCCATTGTGCCCCCTACTGCTGCCCAATCGTTAGGATGTCTCAACAATTAGAGCAGTTCCTCCAGTCCTATTGCTTTCAAAAAGTTCAGGATGTCGGTACGCTTCAGGTTAGGTAGATCTTCCTCTTCTATTTGATATTCTCCGAGGTATCGTACCCTTGGATTTTGCAGGGTAATGCATTCCGAGAGAATGTGGATAGAGGATTCCTCCTCTTCCTCGCAGAATCTGCATTCTTCTTTGTCTACTAATCCGAGTTTCTTTAGGTGGCCTCTCAGCCGGCAGTGCCCTGTTAGGATACCCGTTAGTATTCTGGGCTTATTTTTACTTTTACTGATGCAGTCGTCAGATCTATTCTGGTTATAGTTTCCCAGCAGGGTCTTGGCCTGCCTCATTCCTTGTAGTCCTATCCAGTATTGGGATCTTTTGTTATTAACTTCTTTTCCAAGTTCACCAAGTATTGTACTGGTGCTTATTCTGCAGAAGGGTTCAGGTCCCAGAAATGGCATTTCAGACCCTTTTTATGCGAGTATGTCTGCTATTTCATTACCCTCCACTCCAGTATGTCCCGGAACCCATAGGAGGGTAACAGTGTTGTTCTTGCCTAGTTCGTTTAGATTGTCTAGGCACTCCCAAACCATCTTGGAGTTGATTACGTGAGAGTTCAAGGCATTAATGGCTGCTTGGCTGTTGAACTGTTGTTGAACTGGACACATTTTCCGATGGCGTATATTTCAGCTTGGAAAAAGCTCGGAGATTTGCCTAAACTTTCGGAATATTTGGTTCCAGGCCCATATACTCCTATTCCTGTTCCTTCTGTTGTTCTAGAACCATCTGTGAACCATTTAATGGCACTTCTCTTGAGTTTTGGGATGGTATCTTTGTCCCATTCGCTTTTGTTACTTAGCTTTGTGTTGAATTCTTTCACAAAACTAAACTTCTTTGTCATCTCATCTCGGGGCATGTCCCAGGTTTGGTGGTTTCCAGGAAGGAGTCGAAACTTGCGTTTGGTTGATCCTTCGCTGGTCATTCTATAGGTTGTCCTTATCGCTATACTCTCCACTACTATATGGAGGGGTGTAAGACCTAGGATTACCTCCATGGCGGCCGTTGGGCACGTTCTCATTGCACCTGTTATGCATACGCAGGCTAGTCTTTGGATGGATCAACAATACAGAAGAAGATCTAAAGACAATAAAAGTTAGAAACGAAAGAAAAAACAGGAGACAGAAAGGAATAGCGCGGCGTTTAATAGTGCAAGTGAAGTAATTTAAGAAATTAACTTTATAAATTATATAGAGATATTAAATTAAATTGTATAAAATTTATTGTAAGTCCTATGCCTCCAAGGTCTGTAGAGCAAATAAACAATAAAACTTCTTTTTCATAAAAAAACTGTCATTCTTTTGAGTTTTTGTCAAGTCGTTTAAAAAAAAATTAATCTGTTTAACCTAATTCTTTAATTTTCAGCCAATCATGGTGGAAATGGTATTAGAAAATACGTATTTTGGTGCTGCGCCTGTGGAGGATTGTCAACAATTCTTGGAGCATTATTTTTGGCGGTATATTTTCTACTTCGATCGTATACTTCGACTCTTGGTTATTTTGAAACTATCCCGACGTTTGTGCCTGCAACCATGGTAAGTTTTTAATTATTTCTCATAATGCTTGTTGTTAAGAGGGGCCTTGCCACTGCCGACCTAGTTTTCAGTTGGCAATACTGAATATGCATAAAAATTTGACGATTTTTTGGAGAGTTAATCTCGAGAACGGATTTTTTGTTTGTGGAAATATTTATACCCGTTATAGCTTATACCTTGGAATAGGACATCTCCTTTTTTGAGTCAATTTTAAGGATTAATAAAAAAGATATCAGCCATTTAGTGGAGGTGTGTTTTTGACAGTTTTGACAATTTGTGATCACCAATTTTAACGTGAAAAGGAGATGTCCTAAATGAAGGATACAGAATTAATTTCCGAGAATACCAATTCGCAAAACTTTATAATTTTTGAGATTAACTCTCCAGAAAAAAAAAATTTATGTAAGTTGCCTATATCCCAGTAAGATTTTCTCTTTCCATAGTTCAGGCGTTTTCCGCCTGACACTTTGAGACAGTGGCGCTTTTTGGTTTTATTTTGAACGATGTATGCAACCAGTTTTACGAATACGAAGTTAGGAAGAAAGAAAGTTTAGATGTTTAGAACTGACATTTTAGGTTATGTTGGCTAATTTATTCGTGTGTTTTGCAATTTTTTTTAATGAGTAAATTAGTATTAACTAAAACCAGTTCTTCAATTACCTCATGTAGGACATGTTTCACTTTAAAATTGGTGATCACAAATTGTCAAAAGCACACCTTCCACTAAATGATTAATATGTTTATTATTCTTTAAAATTTGTTGAAAAATGGAGATGTCCTATTCCAAGGTGTAAGCTATAACGGGTAAAAATATTTCCACGAACAAAAATTCCATTCTCGAGAGGCTGTTCAAAAAATCTTCAATTTTTATGCATATTCGAAGGAAGTGTGAAAGTGTGCAAAATTAGTGATTAGTAATATGGAGAATGTGCAATTCAACTATAACAGTTTTTTGTGATTTTTATTCGTGCATTCAAAATAGTGTCTGCATAGTTGGGAATCACAGACATTTGCAGAAATTAATATTTACAGTATGTCTCACATATTAACCCGTCCATGGGACTCTTGATGTAGGTTTGTTACACATTTTATTTGCTATTATGTCTTTTGTCCATTGCTAAAAAGCAATGCAGTTTTTTCATAGTGTATTGTTTTGTTTTTGTTTTAGTGAATAACTGTAATTAGGTACTTTTAAATAAAGAAATAATTATTAATTGTTCAATTTATTTTCTTACAAAAATGATTTTATAATATTTAATGATTTACAATAAAGTTAACATTAAAGAAATGAGTTTACAATTAATACATGCAAGTATTAGAACTAAGAATCTGAAATAAATTTGTGATTAATAAATGCAAGTACTCGAACTGAAAATCTGAAATAAATATATGATTAATAAATGCAAGTACTAGAAATAAGAATCTGAAATAAATATATGATTAATAAATGCAAGTACTCGGTACTAGAAATAAGATTCTGAAATAAATTTATGATTAATAAATACAAGTACTCAAACTGAAAATATGAAATAAATGCAAGTACTCGAACTGAAAATCTGAAATAAATTTATGATTAATAAATGCAAGTACTAGAACATGTCGATAGCTAGCTGGCCAAGAATTTTCATTATGGTTTATAAGTCTAAAGATAGATATAATGTACCCATGCATTAAAAATATTAATTCACCTAATTAGAATGCCTTGGTCAATACTGTCAACAAAACGGACACAAGAATTTCCTTGTTGTTATCTAGTTAAATTCTTGGTATGTAAAAACTCTATTTATGCAAATATTCTAATATTTCTTATCTGTCATATTCATCTGAAGAAATTATTCGAGGTTTTGAATTATTATATGATTTTAAATTTATTTCTTCTTGGCTCAGGAAGTGCTCTTCTAAATTTTCTTGTGTGAAATCCTCTTCTGTATTTCCTTCTCGTGGAAAGTCATTGAGTTGGATGACCTCTTCTAAAATATCCTCTTGCAGAAAACTCTCATCTTGTCAGCTTCTTTCTTTCTCTCTGTAATTCTTTCTTTGTGGGAATCCCTCTTTTTGGATGTTCTCTTCTGGGACGTTCGCATCTGGGACACTTTCTTCATTAAACCTAAGAAAATGTATATAATCAAAAAATTGAAATAAAAAGCTAGGTATATGAAAATTACTTTGACAGACTTTTTATTATGGGTACTTCATAGGAATAACTTATAAAAAATAAAACTTTATGAAAACTTACAATTCTTGTAATATTTCGCTGCAATCATTTGGGAATCCCTCTTCTTCGATTTTCTGTTCTGGGACACTTTCTTCATTAAATCTAGGAAAATGTACATAATCAAAAAATTGAAATAAAAAGCTTAATAACTTATAAAAAATATGGTTAAAACATAACTTTAGAAAACTTACGATTCTTCTAATATTTCTGTGGAAATGTCCCTGTTTTCTCTATTTTCCCAATTCAATCGCGCTGCTGCAGTGCACTTGTTCTTCTTTCTAGTTTTACGCGAACTTCGAGGCATCTTTGGATAATATCCTACCCTATATAAAAAATAATAAAAAAAAATTGTGTCTTTTTTCACAAAAATGAAAAGGGTGTCCTTTTTCACCGAGGAGGGTAAACAATCAGAATCTAAAACCTAAAGATACTGTTGTGTTCGTTTCACACCACTTTTGTACCCTAATAATGTAGCTCTAATGGAGATAAAAGCAAAAATGCAATATGCGTTAGGTGACCTGCTCAATCAGAGACCAACCAAATCACGAATAATAACAATAACTAAATTGTAAAATCACGTCACAAAACGGATGGAAAAACCGCCAAAAACATCACAAAACATTAGTTGCAAACATTTTCAAAGAATCCCCGCTCGAAGACACAATAAGAACTGCTTCGGCTCTTTGTCTAATCATTAAAATTAGTAGTGTTATCTTATTTTATTTCAGAATTAGAGAGCGGACATGGCAAAAACAAAGACAAAACAGCAAAAAACTAAAAACTGAAATGAAAAAACACACCAATGTTGCCGTAATGCCCGCAACCTCTAAATTATCAATTACTAAAAAGCTGTTTTTCACTTTTTTAAAATAAATGTACATATTATATTTTCCATTTAAAATATTTTGGAATGTAATATAAAAACGCTTTTCATATAAATTCATATCGTATATTGATAATAAAGAAATATCTAGGTAGGTATTTTCGACACTGTTCTGATGCTGTGGTAAATAAATAAAGTATAAAGTTTAGTATGGATACTAAATACGTGTCACTGGTTTTTTGGGTAAAATTTTAAAGTAGGTTTATATTTGTATATTATTCTTATAGGAAAAATCACACTGAATACAATGGTGACATTCAAAAATTTGTAAATAGCCGTCTTCATTGTTAAAAGCGATGGTTTTTGGTGAGCATTTTAATTTTTCAACCCTTTTTTTTGGACTTTTTAACGAAAACAGTGACACGGACAAAAAAAATTTCAAGGGATGAAACATGAACAATTTATCATAACCCATGGTTTAAGACTTGCAGCGATTTTTTATCTGTAACCGTTCAATTGTTATATACAAATTAATGTTCCAACATTAACAATTTTTTTATAAAAGGACTTGCAGATAATTTATTGTGGTTACAATGTTGCATTTTGTTCATAGAACGCAGTTTTTTGTGTCGATAACTCATGTATTCTGCAATTGTTTAAACAAATAGATATTGATAAAAACATTTTGCGTTTGGGGCTGCCAATTATTTATTAATTCATTTTTTAAAAAAATTCTTGCTTCACCCTGAAGATTATACATTTATATAATTCTCAATTTTCGTATGAATCCATTCATGTTTAAATATTTTTTTTATGTTAGAAATATTATTTTCCGAGCTCCATTCCTATCTGATGTATTTAGTGAGATTAGTCGCGTGGCAGCGCTATTCATATTAAAATAAACGGATTTATACGAAAATAATTGAAAATTAATTAAATTAATAAAATATAAACTCTATTTTGATGCTAGAAAAAAAATAGTAAACAAAAAAAATGAAATTTCCTAAAAATAAAAAATAAAATTTCTGTCGTGGCTGAAGCCGGTATCGAACTCATGACAAATGGATTATTAGCGCTCTCTGCGACAAGACTAACCGTGAAAATAAAGAAAATTTACTCTCTCAGATTCCTTAGATATCCCAAATAATATATTATATTTTAATACTAGCAGCGCCACCTAGCATACAGGAGATTCACTGAAGTCTTAAGATATCTATCTCTCTTCATTATTGCAGAAAGACAGTGATAAAAGATAAAGATGGGGATTTTTGGTGTTTGTACTTTGGCATACCTGTCGCGACGCCCCTCTTAAGGACTCTAATTTAGAGAACTTCTTTTGCATTCATTTACCAAGTCGGCCGACGTTTAGCAACGCCGCTTTTTTAAACGAATGTCAGTAATTTTTCAGTGGACTGTAAATTTGTTGTTTTTTGCTATCTGCAGAACTTCAAGAAATCAAACACCTTGCGATTAACGTTTTATTAAAAATATTAACGAAAAACAACGCACAAAAATAACAGGAAAGCACATGTGTAATTTACTAATTAATAGTAATGGTTAAAGTAAATGAATCACATCATTCACAAAATATCTTTTTATCAGCGTAAAAGTGAACCGAACAATTTGTTAAAACAAAATGGACCGCTTGATTGCAGCTAAGTCCCACGATTTGACGAGGTGTTGCTACCCCGGAGCATTGATGAATACTAGTTAAAAATTCGCGTCCACGCTTGTGTATTTCGTTGTGGACGTGTGAGAGTGTGAAACGATGATGACTATCGGTATTTCCGGTATATCTACCTCTCTTTCCATCTTACTTCCTCTTATTCGAAACGCAAAATTGAAATGTTTTAAAAGTTTTTAACGTCCGGACACAGACGTGACTCGCAACGTCTGTGGTCGCAAATTCCGATATGGCCTACGTGACTCGCAGCGTGTCGTATATGATTTTAAATATTTGGTAATCGCGCCGTGTTGCCGGTTTGATACGATTTTAACATTTTGCATGTTATGTTTAATTTTATGGTTGAAAATTAACCACTTGTTATTCCAATACAGCAATTTTTTTATCAAGTACTACTCTTGAAACAGTTTCTAAAAAATGTCTTTTTGTTTTAGTTAATTTTGACCGGAATGTGTGTAATAAGTCTGGCTAGAAGGAAAAACAGATACAGTTATTTGGTGAGTATGACAAACTAAAATTTCAACACAAAACATTTAACTGTAAATAAGCAAACAAAATTTGGCAACCCCCAATGCAAGTTGAGAATTGTTTGCTTTGTAAAGTTGTCAAAGCTCATTTCTAAGCCACATTTATCAGTTTTGTAGATAGATGGTACTTAGCACTTTTGAGAATAATTAATTTTGTTTTCAGATAAAAGTATGTGGCCTTTGTTGTTTAGTGTGTGCCTTAACGTGTGTACTGGTCACCATCACTACCACCGTTATACATATGAACAGATTACAAACTCTTAGAGAATGTGTATATACTGCAAAAACTAGAACATGTACCTGCTATTCAGTTATATTAGAAGCTCATGCGACGGCTGATGATGGTACGTACGATTCTTATTTTACCTACGTCGTATATTATTAACGCAGACATATTTTTTCAGTTGATATTTCTTTTATTAAATTCTTTTTTTATAGGAATGCGATATGTATTTGATTCAACTCCTGATTGTGAAGTTATCCATGGCGCCCTCTATTCATGTCTCAGAGCAATGTTTGGACTTTCTGTTAGTGGAATACTAGTCTGTATATTTTCCTGCATGCTCGTCTACCAATTACTAAGGTAATAAAAAACAATTATTTATTTAAACTTGCACGATGAAGAGGTTTCATTTTTTTAATTCGCGTCCTATAGCAGTTTATTTTGCTAAAAAAGGCTGTGCAAAAGGCTTAGTATATAGAGGACCCTGTAAATGATATTTCTTTATTGTCGGCACATCTGTGTTTGTTTATATTTAATAAATAAGGTTTGCTTTGCTTCAGTCACGAAAAAAAGAAAATGTATTGGGAACAGCTGGAAATGCGATGCAGATCATTCTACCAGCAACATTCAGGACCATCTAGTAACCATGGGTCAGTAAGAGGACCTCCAATACCCCCATCTACATACTGTAGTTGTTGCGAAGAATGCAGATATCCATCTGTACCCACTGGCCCGCAAGTATATCCGTGGGATAATCACTTAGCCACTGACAGGTAAGAGTTAGATCTATTAAAATTGTAGTCTACGTTCTTTTTCTAAATTTTGTCCGAAAAATTCAAATGTCTTTTTTAAATAAACTCACTCGTTGTATATTTTTATATAAATCAGAGCTGTAGGTACTTCCCAGTAAACACAAGGATATCCAATGGATGTCCAATGTATATCCAAAACGTACAAAATGTACATCCATTGGTCGTTTGATGGACAAGGGATGTCCAATGGATATCCCATGGAATTTTACCAAAATGGACAATAATTGGATCTTCGATGGACATTTCATAGATGTTATCTGGACCTCTGATGGAGGTTTATTGGACTTATAAATGGACATTAGCTGGACCAGTGATGGACATCTTATAGACTTCAGTTCCTAGTTTTTGAGAAATGCCTTTCCATCAAAAAAATAATGTAATGCATTAGATTTTCTCAGACGTCTAGCATTATTACTACAATCTACATATAGATAGATCAATCAGCACCATTTTCAATGTATGAACTCATTTACGGAAGGAAAATCGATTCGTATAAATAACAATATATATTCAAATATATAAATGTTTTAAACAACACAGAACATGAAATAAAAATAATCTAAAATAAATAATTAATTTAAAAATAAAACTGAAATAAACGTACATTTCTGATGACGATGAATCAGCTTCTTCACTAATATTATGTTGCTACTCGTTTTCTGTGAATGGAGACTGAACACTACCACTTTTAGGATATTTGTTGACTGTTGAACACAATCTTTACTACTTGCCCCAGAATTACTATTATTGAAATCACATATATTGGGATCAGACAGAAAGCTCGAAGCAGGAGGTGAAACAAAAGCAGAACTTGATGGAAGGATTTGTGCGTCACTGGTGGAAGATAAGTTTATCTCTCTTCGAATTCTCTCATAGACTTTGTTTAAGTACTTCTTTCGTACGACGTTTTTCTCCATTCTTACCTTATCAAAACACAAATCTCTTTTCTTTTTTGAAGAACTTATTAACAATGGAAATGGAACTGAATATTGAATATATTCTAAATCCATTGGAACTTGGAACCTGTCAATTGTCAGTTGTGAAGTTGAAATTATTCCCAGGAATGCTAACAGTAACAATGCTCCCAATTGGTTAAATTTATTTCGAAGTTAATTGGGTCATCAGAGGTCCATAATTGATCCATAAGAACATGAACCGGAAAAGGATATCTATTGGATGTCCATTAATAGGTATCCATTGGATGTCCATTAATGGGTATCCGTTGGATGTCCATTAATGGGTATCCATTGTATGTCAATGAACGACGTCCACTAGGCATCCATTGGACGTCCCATATGGACAAATTATGGACTTTTGATGGATGTCCATTGGATATCCTGTGTTTACTGGGTTCTGACCAATGGTAAATATTTTTTTACAGATTTTGGGCACCAGGTCGTATCGGAAACTTTTATTCTCCCAATCCTGAAGATGGCACTACTAATATACCTCCCGATAATCACACCACAGTTAGAACTTCAAGTGGTTGGAATTGGAGAAGATTACCCTGGAGCAGAAGTAATGTTGGCCAAGTTGATTCACCAAGGTTAGTTTTTTTTTAATAGATAGATAATTTATTTATTTTATTATTATATCTCGAACAAACCTCAATAGAGGTTAAAATTCAAATCAAAATTTACAAAATTTTGGATATTTTTCTTTAGAGATAATTCCATGACATACCAAGGAGCTGTTAGTAGTGCCGACAGCCAATATGGTTTCAGTAATAGATCAGGAGGAGAAAATGTCATGCAAGATCAACTAACCGGTTCCACAGGATCCTACAGTATTTTAGACAATCGCCCTCCAGTTGGTGGAGTTTATGTTTGGGGTCCTCCACCTCCATACTCTAATCCAAATTCGCCTGCCAGACGACCTACTCATTCTCCTGGAAGGTAAGTCAAGATTTTTTGCGTCCATAAAGGTTAAATTTTGATTATGATAAATATTTTTTTAAAACAGGATTTTCTTTAATTTTGTGTTCCAAATAATTGTTCCCAGAGCCACACTTAGACCAAAATCTCTCATATAAATCAATTTCTGAATTATTACACATTATAAAGTGTATTTTAAACTTTATTAAAAAATATAATTAATTTCTGATTTATACAGGGTGTCCCGTTGGTAAACGGAAATATTTTAAAGGTTGGTAGACATCACAAATGCGATTCTAAATAACCCATATATAATGGGTCTCTTGGCTTCCATAACCGAGTTACAGGGTGTTTTATCAATTATGCATAATTATTCATTTGGCCAGAACTTTTGAATCGCTTAGTATATTTTTTCCATTTTTGGCATACAGATTACACTTCTCAGAACAATGTACTGAAATATTTGAGAGATATGAAAATCCAGGTTCGGCTTTAGGAAAAATTAAAATATATTAAAAATATCAAAACAACACCCTGTATGTCACAATTTTAATATTTCCATTTTAGATTTGAATAGAGGGGAAAAAACTGAATTGAAACAAGTTGTTGTTTTTATCCCGCCACCTATTCGAATTGGAAAATTTTGAAACTGAAAGTAAAATTTACATTTAATTTAGAAAAAACAGATTATGAAACTCATTTTTTCTTTAACAATTGTAAAAATTCACTTCGCGTCATTTACCTATTTCTTGTTTATTCGGCATAAAATAATTTTACACTGTACTGGTGTACCTGCAGGCCCGTACTTAGGGGAAAATATTCAATTGGGTATTTATTTTTTAAACATCCAGTATAAAATAAAGCGGGACAATAAACGCTCATAGTAACTAACAAACATTTATTAATAATTAATAAAATTGCTCAAAATGTCCACCATTTTGTTTTATGCACACTCTTGCACGTTTAATGATGTTCCTTACTGATTTTCTTATAATAAATGAATTATTTCTCAGTTCCTCGCAGGCTTCAAAGAATTAATTGAAGCAGTTCTTCTCTATTGTTTATTTCTTTAGAATACACCTTGGATTTTAGGTATCCCTATACAGCTTAATAAAATAAAATTATACGAAGCGATCGAAAAGTTATCAATTAATTAATTGTTTAAAGTACGGATCTGCAATATTACTTACAATATTGTTAAAACGGACAAATAATAAAAATATCAATAATATAGGACTATTTAAATGTCGAAAATAAATCCATTTTGAATATTAAGTAATGATAAAAAAATAATTTTTTTTCTAAAATTTTACTTTCAGTTTCAAAAAAAAAGAGACGTGCAAGTACGTACATAAAACAAAAAGTGGACATTTCGTTAATTATTAATAAGTATTTGTTAGTTAAATAGTTGCTATGAGCGTTTATTATCCCGCTTTACTTTATACTGGGCGTTTAAAAAATAAATACCTAATTGAATATTTTCCCCTAAGTATGGGCCTGCAGGTACACCAGTACAGTGTAAAATTATTTTGAGCCGAATGAACAAGAAATAGGTAAATGACGCGAAGTCAATTTTTGAAATTGTTAAAGGAAAAATGAGTTTCATAATATATTTTTTCTAAATTTAAAGGAAATTTTACTTTCAATATCAAAATTTTCCCATTCGATTCGGTGGTTTCAATTCATTTTTTTCCCCTCTATTCAAATCTAAAATGGAAATATTAAAATTGTGATATACAGGGTGTTGTTTTGATATTTCTAATATGTTTCAATTTTTCCTAAAGCCGAACCTAGATTTTCATATCTCTCAATATTCCAGTACATTATTCGTGAGAAGTGTAAGCTGTATGCCAAAAATGGAAAGATGGAAAAAAATGAGTTTCATAATATGTTTTTCTAAATTAAATGAACATTTTACTTTCACTTTCAAAATTTTCCAATTCGAATCGGTGGCGGGATAAAAACAACAACTTGTTTCAATTCAGTTTTTTCCCCTCTATTCAAATCTAAAATGGAAATATTAAAATTGTGTTATACAGGGTGTTGTTTTGATATTTTTAATATGTTTCAATTTTTCCTAAAGCCGAATCTGGATTTTCATATCTCTCAATATTTCAGTACATTATTTGTGAGAAGTGTAATCTGTACTCCAAAAATGGAAAAGATATACTAAGTGATTCAAAAGTTCTGTTCAAATGAATAATTATGCATAATTGATAAAACACCCTGTAACTCGGTTATGGATCCAAGCCAAGAGATCCATTATATATGGGTCATTTAGAATCGCCTTTGTGACTTCTACCTCCCTTTAAAATATTTCCGTTTACCAACGGGACACCCTGTATAAACACTATTTTGAAAATAAAAATGGCGTCGAATAAATACTGTAAAAAAATTGCACAAAGGATGTGAAATAAAATCACACAGGCTCCCAAGAACAAGGACATTAAAAATGTCCTACACTGCACCAGCGTCTGGACTTCAACAACTACTCCTTGGGCTATATGCCCCACCAGGTATTGAATTACGAAAGTCCAGACGTGGTTTGGTGCCCGACCAAGTCGGGGCTTTAACCCAAAAACTTCGATTTTGTCATTAAAGGAGCTTGCCATTCTTAGACCGGTTTCGGCATTATTGTGCATCATCAGTAAGAACCAGGCTAGCTCGACATCCTGTCACTAAATGATGTCTAAAAATGAATTCGGCTCTCCTTGCTCTTGATAATCGTAATTGCGTTATAGCAAGTATATCACGAATGAGGAGAGCCTAACGCCATCTTTACTTTAATAACAAAATCAAAGCTTGCAAAACTACACGAAGGTGGAATTCTTTGAACCATACAAATGTATCCAAAAATTAGTGACAGGATGTCGACCTTACTGCTTCTTACTGTTTTTTTATTATTATTATTATTATTAAACACCCATAAAGGCATTTAGTGTATTACAATCTGGTCAACAGTGACCAATGAGCAATTTAATTCTAACTTAATCTAATAGAGTTTGAAACTTAAAACTAAGGTATACTCATCAGCGTTCCTTAGGTTCTGTAGAATGGATTGCACTAAACTTTAACGTGCACACACAAACTCTGCCTTTGCACTAAAAACACTAAACTAACTCAAAGGGCTTGATCCTCTTAAGCCTTCTTTCTAACCCAGTATTGTCAAGGAGTTGGATAGCCTCGACATTGACATGATGATGAAGTCTTTCTTCATGACTCTTGGCTAATTTCTTGATGGTCTGGTCAAAGTGTCCATTTCCAGATCCCTATGGAGATCACTATTGCGAATGTACCAATGGGCATTTACTATGTTCCTGAGTTCTTTGTTTTGAAATCTTTGGATGATTGCTAAGTCGCTTGCTTTGGTGCATAGTTGGATATCATAGGTCCATACAGGCTTAAGTATCTGCTTATAAAGCATAAGTTTATTATAGTGTGGAGTTTCTTCCAATTAGCCAGTACATTTTTCTATATTTCAATCCAAGTTATTCTCTTTTCTTTTTAACATACACTTTCCATCGGAGTTTGGCATCTAAGGTAATACCTAAGTAGTTTGCTGTGTTTGAATATGGAATCAGGTTATTGTTTATTCTGACTGGAATATGATCTATCCTTTTGTTTGTAAAGTTAATGTGGAGTGATTTAGTTTCATTAAGTTTAATTTTCCATCTCTTCGTCCAGTCATAGATAAGGTGGACAGCTGTTTGCAGCTTGTGGGTTGCTTCTTCTCTGGAATATCACATGTGTACAGTAAGTATAGGACAGGTCCTAGGACACTTCCTTGTGGTACTCCAGCCTTAATTTCTTTAAGATCGGAATATGCTTCTTCTTGCCTAATTCTGAAGTATCTTTCCGATATATATGAATGGAGGATATCTGTATATTGTTTTGGAAGGAAAAGCTTGAGCTTATGTATTAAGCCTTCATGCCAAACCTTATCAAACGCTTGTGCTACATCAATAAAGATAGTAGCACAAATGTTTTTCTCTTATAATGATTTCTCTGTAATGTTATTCTATGAACTTGGTCGATCATAGAGTGCTTATTTCTAAATCCAAATTGGTGATCAGGGATAATTTCTCTTTCTTCGATAAGTGGTTTTAGTCTTTTGAGTAGGAGTTTCTCAAATAGTTTCGACATAACAGGCAGTAATGAGATCGGTCTGTATGACGATGCCTCATGTGGTGATTTCCCTGGCTTGGGTATCATTATGACTTCCGCAAGGCTGGGTACATACTTCAGTCTGAAGGCAGCATTTATTAGGTTAGTTAGTTTAATTATTGCTTTTTTGGGTAATTGTTTTAAAATTTCTCCAGTAATTAAGTCAAAAGCTGGAGCTTTCTTCGGATTGATATTTTCTTTCATTTCGGTAATTACTTCTTTGGGAGAGGTAAATTCTATTGATCAATCTGTGGATGTTCTTCCAGAATGGATTCTTCATCTTGATCTTCATGAGGTTGAAAGATTTTTTCTAGATGATTTGCAAATCTTGTTGCTTTTTGATCATTATTTCTAGCCTATTTACCATCTTCCAATCTGACAGGTGGTATTGGCGTTATGGGACTTTTCAATCTCTTAGTAGCTTTCCAGAGTGAATAATCAGTACTACTGTCGCCTGTCAATTCTCTTAGGTAAATACTAATCGATTCTTCTTTAATTTGTTGTATTTCTCTTTTGAATCTTTGGGTAGCATTGTTGAGTATAGTTTTATCTTGTGAGGTTCTAGTTTGCTGCCATTTTCTTCTAAGCTTTCTTTTTCAGAGATTAGTTCCCTTATTTCTCTAGGATAGTTGTTTCCTACCGTCCTTCTATTAATAGCAGGTGTAGTTTCCCAAGCTGCTTGTTGGATATATCATTAAGCAATTTCACTATTTCTTACTGATGAGGCACAATAATGCCGAAACCGATCTAAGAATGGCAAGCTCCTTTAATGACAAAATCGAAGTTTTTGGGTTAAAGCCCCGACTTGGTCGGACACCAAACCACGTCTGGACTTTAGTAATTCAATACCGGGTGGGGCGTGGGGCATATAGCCCAAGGAGTAGTTGTTGAAGTCCAGACGCTGGTGCAGTGTAGGACATTTTTAATGTCCTTGTTCTTGGGAGCTTGTGTGATTTTATTTCACATCCTTTGTGCAGTTTTGTCACTTCCATGGTCCTTTTTTGGAATTTTTATGGTTCAAAAAATTTCCACCTTCGTGTGTAAAAAAATGATTATTTTAAGTTTTAAACAGAGATAATGTTCATCATTTTAATTATATTTAAATCAAAAGTAAAAGTATAATGATGATAAATCTACAAGGATTTTTTTTGTTAAGCCTACATTAATGTATCTTCAGTTTTCTACAAATCAGTGAGAATTTTAGAAATTATAACTTCCTGTAAAATTTTTTAAATAACTTATAATATAATTTTATTAAAATTTTCCGCTCTTTCAGGTGGTGCTATTAGTTTTTCGAAATTTTTATATTTTTTTTTTCGCGATATAATGGAAAAACCAAATTTTCGATTTTATTTACGAAATTGTGAAGTTAGCAAATACTTTAGAGCAGCAAAGATTTTTTTATCGTTTTCTACACCTTTTCAAGTACTTTTGTGCGAGCTCAAACTCTGACAACTGGGCTAGAATAATAATCTTTTGACAGATTTGGTAGGAAAAAAAATAATTTTGGAAAAAGATATGATAAAAGGAATTGGCTAAAAAAATATTTATCAATTATTGTGTTTTTTTGATTCAAAATAAATTTATAAAATTCTAAAAATTTAAAAATTCATCAAACCCGAAAAGACTATTATTAATCTGGAACAACCAATAGGACGTGATGAAAAATGTGTTTATTTATACATATAATATGTAAAAAACCAAATTCAATTATTTGCAACAAAAATTTCGTCATATACAGAATTTGGCCCGTAAAGACCGAGCTGATAGTTATGAGTTGATGTATGCATGATAATAAAAATATATTTTAGGTACCATCACATCCATCATCACTCCCACGGCCACGAGTCTCATTGCCAAATGAATGAAAACAATCAATTCAGAGTTTCTCGAAGAACGAGAGCCCATTTCAACGCCAAAGATAATTATGAAAATACAACAGAACCTGAAATCCACCATCCGAACGACAACAATGAAAGCACAGACACTTCAAGTTGCGCAGACCGAATTTCGCATACTCTTCCAGCTAGAAAAATGAAGAAAAGAATAGATATGGCCTCTGTCAAATCGAGTGTTCAATCTAATACCAGAACAAACATCCAAAGCGTATTTAATCAAGTTAACCAAGAAGAAAATAAGCAAGAATCTGAACATGCTTATCATGAGCCTACTGTACCTGATCCTAAAACCAGCGATAATCAGAAATGCCATTTTCTACCTAGACTTCAAGGCGTAGAAAACGCAGGATTCCAAAAACAAGAAAACAGTCCCCAGAAACCGGAACCCAGCGAATCGGAAGTTTATTTCGCTGACGTGAGCAGCTGTTGCAATATTTCTGTTCGAAATGATGGTCAAGATTCCTCGCTGTATGATGAAGCTTTGGAGTCGTCTCAAAAACCTAGACTGATTTCCCTACAAAAGCCTGATCCAAAAGATGTGAATACCAGTCAGTTGTTGCAGACGTTTCAAGAAAATATATCATCTTCTACTGTGACCGAGGACGAAGATTATTTAGCTCACAGAATGGGAAATAGACAAATGTCTACGAGAAGCAGAATGCCTTTTCCTTTACCGGATTCCAGTGAAATGGAGTTCAACGCAGATTCTTGCCTACAACTTCTTCCTAAAGATATATCACAAAATAGTCTTTGTAGCAGTGTCCAGACACCTTTGACAGAAACTACAGATGATACGATTTCTCCGGATGAGTGTTGCAATTATTTCCAAGAAAAATCTTGCGAACAGACTCCCAAACATAGAGTATTCTCAAGTTCCACAGTAGATCACTATTTAGCTCCAGATGCACAATATGAAGTCATTCCGAATCAGGAAAATTATCGGCAAAGTGCTAGTAATCTAACAAATACAATTTCCGGCCTAAATTACGACCAGAATTATTATAATCAGAACAAAACAAATTTCGGTTACAATAATTCAGGTACAAAAAACGTGCCGCCAAAAACTTTGAATCTGAACCAGTCTACTAGAAGAAACTTAGGTTCTAATATTTCCGCTTTGATACAGAACTTAGGGGGGAATCCGGCCGGATTGCTTTACGAAGAAGCTCATGTTGACGACGAAGTACAGGGCCAAGGTTGCCACAGCGACGGAACCATGGATTCTGGTTGGCAAAGCGGATCTGAAAAAACTGAAAATCGAAATCAAGATGGCGATGAGACCGCTCAAAAATCTGTTAATGTTTAGAAATTACCGACAAACTATTAAATAATTACGTTGTTATGCAGTGTATCCAATGGGGATGATTACGGGAAACTCATCTGACAGAAAGCGCTGAGTGTTTGTCACATTGGTCATTGGCTGTCAAAGTTTCCACCGTTATTTACCAATGTGGAAAAATTCTAGTATCGGGGTAATGCCCCAATATTGATGGCATATTTTTTTAGACTGATTTTGGGGCGCTGATCACGAATCTGCAATCAGTTTCGTGCGATCTAATCAAACAAAAAAGTTATGAATTTTTTCTTTCTTCTGATAACAGGACCTTTAGCAAACTTATAAACTCCCATTTCTTTGCACCCAAAAGAAGCACAACGACCCTTTTCTCTGAATAAAAACGAAAAATCACAAATTATCCTATATAAGTAATGTACCGTTTGATGACAAACACTTGGCGCCCTCTACATATCACGAATTGACAGTATGCTTCCCCATTATTTAACTTTTAATGTTTTTAATTTCACTTTTTTATTGCCACTTATAATGTTCTTTAAAATTATTTTTTCATTACCACTTTAAATGTTTTTTAATTTGCCGTTATGCAAAGTAATCAACAAAAGTACAAGTTCGTTACAAAAGAATGAAGAAAACTTTTATAAAAAAAGCCGTTTTCAGTACTATATCCCTGCTAAACGTAAACGATACAATACCAAAAAACGGCTCTTTTTATTGTGCGTTTTAACGCCAAGACTGAAAATACAAAAGAAATTATAAAAAAGCCGTTTGCCCCATAACTATAATAAAACTTGAGCTAAAGTAAAAAAGGCCGTTTGCACCATAACTCTATATCTTCAATTAACAAAGGTTTAAGTTCGTTAGAAAAGGACGAGGAAAATTTACTAGTTATAAAAAAGGCCGTTTTCAGTACTATATATCGTTGCTAAACGATATAAGACCGAAAACGGCTCTTTTTATCGTGCGTTTTAACGACAGTTTTGTTAAATAAGGACTTCTCCTCTACCTCTACCTCTACGGATTTTAAAATTTATTTTTAAATTAGCGACGAATGACACTATATGCTTTAAATGGAACTTGATCCATCTTTAGCATTTTTTAATAATTTAAAGCATATTAGAAAGGTGTTAAGCTATAAAATCTGTCTGGGGACACTTTTTAACTGGGTAAAAATCGCAACAACGCGAATGGTATGTCATGACACTGGCACATTCTAAGAGCTCTATATTATAGCGCTCTTCGAATGTGATAGTACAACTCATTTTGGTATTGAATACACTGTAGAACTAGACTTTGATAGGTATCCGCTGTTCGATATTAGTAAAAAAGAGTTCTGTGAGATCTTTAGAGATTCCCAGAGACCAATAGAGATTTTTCAGTCGCTCAAATATGTACAAAAAAATTTCGTAAGCGGTTATCTCCCTCTATCTATATTTTAAAGCGAAGTTTTTACATAAGTTAGAAAATAATAAATTGTGATTGTTGTATAGATTTTAATTTGTTAGAATAATATTGATTATGTATTTAAAAATCTATTTACATATGCCTCTCATTTGACGTTGAATGCTAAAATTTTGTATAATTGTTAGAATGTTTTGTAATAAAATATAAATTTAAAAAATCGTTTATCTTTATTTAACTTACATTTTTTTTACATTTATTGTCCTAGTACAGGAATTTTCTTAAAAAAATGTGTGCGTTAAGGGGTTAAAGGCTAATGGGGCATGTCCTAGAAAATTTTGAATTTCTAGGTAGGTTCTCTGTATCTTGTAGAATCCTCCCCGGTAAACCAAAATACGTGTCTGAAACATTCCTGGAACCACTCATTTTTATTTGAAACGTTTCTTCTTTTGACTCAGATACATTTGTGAAACATACCAGACACCATAAAAGCTATCTCTTATTAAGATGAGTACTTCCATTTGATCTTTGGAAGCCTCCATATTTTTTTTGAGCAAACATGAAAACCCGCGATCCCGCTCGTTTTTGAGGACATTTTATCATGTCAGTTTTTCTCGTAAAATTACTGATTGGCAAAATGTTTCGATTCAAAGAGAAATTTATCCGATAAAAAAAAGCTCTTGTGTTTTTACCCTCAAACAACACTTCACAAACATTGCTTGATGTTATATATACAAATAAAAATGAACTTGTTAGGCACTTGTCGGTTTTAGACCATGAATTATCTGATCATAGAGCAGTTTGCTGGGAGTTGGATTTAGACATTAAATACAAAACAAAAGTTTTTAAGTTTTACGGAAGTTTCTCGCTTACTAACTTTAATACAGATCTCAACAAAATCTCATGGGATAACATACTGTATGAAAATTTTATGGACAAAAAAATTCGGCTTTTTAATAATATGTTAGTTTCCTTGTTTGATAAACATGCTCCGTACGTATAGAATCACATATTACAAAGCCACATGCAACTTGGCTCACGCCTACAATTCGGGATATGATGAAAACACGAGATGCTGCTTTAGCCAAATATAAAAAATCTAAAAATGTTCTAGATTATAGACATTATAAAGATCTCCGTAACTCCGTTACTAATGCAGCCTGTATGGATAAGCGTGGGTATTTACGTTATCGATCTAATTTATTAAACAAAAAAGACCTATGGAGCGCCATCACTTAAAGTTGTCCATAAACCAGTCATAGAAATCCCTCAGGTGTTAAACAATCCCATCTCTATAAATAATTATTTTACATCAGTTTTCAGTCCTATTAATTGTTGTCCTGAGGCAACTCAATGGTATCAGTTAAATTTTTTCAACAACGATATTACTTTCTCCTTTAAACTTGCAACCATCGATCAAATTAAATCACTAGTATTAGGTTTGAAATCGGATGCTATTGTAAGTGACAACATTTCTGCAAAGATGCTACAACTTTCTCTCCCTGTTACTGCTCCTTTTATAACCCATATTATTAATTGCTGTCTGGAGGTCGGTTATTTTCCAGATATTTGGAAATATGGGAAATATGCGTTAATAAAACCTTTGCCTAAATCAAATAAACCTGAGTCACTTAGTGATCTTCCCCCCATTAAGCATTGGCAGCACTGTCTAAAATCTTAAAAAAAGTTATTTATCAACAAATATACGACTATGTATTTAATAATAACATAGTAACATATATACAGTCAGGCTTTCGAAAGGAGTTTAGTACAACGACACTACTTCTAGATTTAACCGATAATATACTTCGGTCAATAGATAGGGGAAAAACTACATCAGTCATTCCGCTAGATTTTTCTAAAGATTTTGTCACTATCGATTATGCGCTTCTGTGTGCTAAACTTAAACACTTTGGATTTGGCGAAATTTCCCTACGATTTTTTAAATTTTATTTATCAAACACCGTTATCAAAAAGTAATTATCGACAACAACTCGTCCGATTTTACACCAGTCACTTCAGGGATACCTCAAGGTTCTGTCTTTGGACCCCTTCTTTTCTTAATATATATCTATGACCTTTATAAATCTTTGGATAGTTAAAATTACACTCATTTGCAGATGATACACAACTGTATTTGAACCCGAAACTGTAAATTTAGCATCTCAAATAATAAATCGGGATGTAGAAGCTATTTGTACCTACTCAAATAATCATAGCCTTAAACTAAATGCAAAAAAATGTAATTCTCTGCTATATTGCCCTCATACCAAAGCCATTGTTGAACAAAACTTGTTAATAGTTGTAGAAATTTAGGAATAATTTATGACTGTAGCCTTCGATTTCAAGAGCATGTCACACTTTTGGTAAAAAAAATTGTATCTAGTTTTACGTCAATTGTGTAGAGGTCGGGGTATTTTAAACTTTACATTACGAAAATTAGTTTGTGAAGCCATGGTGATGTCAATTCTTAATTATGGGCTTTTGGTTTTTTATCCTTGCTTAGTTCAAGTTTTGTGTTTGACATAAGAAAATATGACCATACATATATCAAGTAAGCTAAAACAACTTGGATGGTTGAACATAAGTAACTTGTATAACTACCAACTTGCCTCTTTGATATACCGAATTATTTTGACGTCGAATCCTATTTATTTGAGGAACAAATTAGTTTTTCGTGGAGAATCTCATAGTCTGTCTTTGAGATATCCGAGATACCATGATATGGGTTATCAATTTTTAAACGGTCATTTACTTATAATTCAATTTTAGTTTTGAACAGTATTTCTCATAGTCTAAGAGTTAATTCTCTCAGTTTTTTAAAACAAAATTATAAACAAAGTCTACTACAGTGTTAGTAATTTTGATCATTTTTTGATATTTGTGATGTAAAATTTTAGTGAATATTTTAAATGTGTAATGTCTCAGTTTTACTAATTTTGTATTTTATTATCATCTGTAAACTTGAGGTTAAGTAGAATAGCTCTAGTTAGACTTCGCCTCTTGTTTGTATTTTTACAGGCAAATAAAGGCAATTTATTATTATTATTATTAAATATAAACATTTAACAATTTTTATTTAGTATTATCAATTATTGCTATACTAAAATGTATTGAAAATCTATGTATTAACATATTAACAAATTTCAAAATGTATTTGTAAACTAACCTGTTTATTCGTTTATTTCAAATCGCTTTAACATACACATAACTCACTTCAACATTCAACATCAGTTTTTGAATACCTAAACACTTCAAATTACACAGAAATCTCCACAAATCCTTTTACAACTGACAAATGTCAAAGTTTAACCTGACCAAACGCAATCACGCATGCTTTGGTGGCCCTATATTTAAATCTATAACAGCTCAATAATTGATATTTCAATTTAAATTGATAAAGAAAATATTGAACATTTGTGTGTAAAGTGTATTTTGCATGTAAATGACTATATTCCCTGTTTTTAATACAACATGATTCAAAAAATAATCTTTCCAAATACCATTCGTCCACTCGAACAAACTGATTTGAGATAAAATTTGGAGGACTCGTGGTATTACCTTTGATAAAAACCTCTGCATATCCATAATCAAGTATCAAACTTTTAAAACGTTTTAGGATACAGGGAAAATAAAAATTAAGATTTGGAGTGAACTGTAAAATATATTCAATTTTTTTTTATGGAATAAAACAGCTGAAAGTCGGTACCACATATATTAATTAACGTTGAAATTGAAATGCAAGAAAAGGCTACTAGTTTCGGCTTTATACAGCCATCATCAGGCCCATGGGTATTGAACAAATATCAAAATATTATATTAAGTAATTAAGAATTAAATTAAATTTAGAAACAAAATTCCCGGCACATGGACATCACATCATGGCTGACACAGGTTTTATTTTAACAAAAGTGACAAACTGGCGTAAAATGTGTAACATTTTAGAGGCCGATCCAAAATCAGAACAAAAAGAACAGTGGAAAGAAAAGCACTAACAACCAAACTCATATTCAAATTGTAATTAGGTATTTTCATGAATTTTAGGCCCTATTATTTAAAAAAATGACTGTACTTCATGTTAAGTAATTCCAAATGATCAAAACGGTAATAAGCAAAAAAACTGTTTTCCATGAACTTTCAATCCAGGTAAAAAAATTTGCTCATGGGTTATCGATAAGGGCTTTAGAGAGGTTTAAAATAACAATATGCAAACATTCAAAGAAGTGAGAATTTTTCAGCAGAAATCAAGTTTTGATATTTTAATATTCCATTCCACTTACAAATTAAAACGCAAGACACTTCAGATTACTATCACATTATCTTCGGTAATCATGTTTTTCTTTCTATGCGACTATTAGATACAAGAGGTGCTTCAAAAACTAATTGTATATATACAATCATTTAGTTTACCCACATATCTGACTAAGATTATAAATTAACTCTCCCAGTAATCATTTAAAAGAACATTCTTCTCATATCAGGAGTAATTCATAAAATGTGTTTTGGACTGTTTATAACAATTTGATATAGGCAAAAACAAAAATGGAAGATAACGTTAAAGAATTAGCCAAAGATTGTAAGTGATCTTTCCAATTTTTTTGTAACCAATTTTAATTTGTGTTAAGAATAATTATTAGGAGGGGGATTTGTAGCCTACATACTTTTTTTCCAATTTTTTTCACACCTTTTCAAACAAACTTCATACCTAAAAAAATTTTCATCTGCATCTTACAAATTCACAATTTCCTATGTATTTTCATCCGAAAAAACACGATTTCGGAATTGATTAGGATTTGACTTAATTTTTCACTGTTTTCCTCATATTTTCTATACTTTTTCAGCCCTTTGTCCTCTAAATTTTTGACTAAGGACTAAAATCTGTTCTTCATCAATTGGTCTTGCTGCAAGATAATGTTTCATTCAGTTTTATAATTTTCTCAAGGTGCTCGACAAAGGGGTCAGTTTTCTGTCTGTTAGCCCTTTATCTTTTCGTGTTTTTCAATAAAAAATGGAGTTGATAGATTCCAAATCAGCCCATCAAAATATGTCAGCTCTTTCGCGTTTTCTAAATCGTATGTATTAAAGTATTCGTTTTTTATTTAATTGTTAAAGGGATATAAAATTCTGTTTTTTTTTTCATTCTGGAAAAAATTCAGAGGGAATAAAACACTGTGGTTACGTTCTTTCCCCTAGAACTTAAAGTAAAAAAAAATAAAATTGAAAACTGTAAAATTTGATGGAATATTTCTTAAAAATCTATTTATTTATAATTTATCTTTCTTATGTTTAGCATATTTTTAAAAAATTTTATTCAAAATTTTATCGATAATAGAACTTTTCAACGATAGCTTTTTAATTAATTACCAAACAAATTGGATCTAAATATTTGTTATTTCTTAGTACCGAAATTCGGCATCAGACATCGCCAAGTCCTGATTTTATTTTGGCTGGTAACTGTTGCAGTAGCGATGAGAGTACACCTTTCAGTTGCAATTGTTGCTATGACTGATCCCACTGCGTCATCAAATCCTGATGTTCCTGTAAGTTTTATCAATAATTATTATTTGTAACAAAGTAAAACTTAGTATTTAAAACATATTTTGCTCGTATCTTTAATGATCATAAAGCAAAATAACCAGTTTGGAATTTAATATATTCGATTCGACTTCCCAGACTTTCATACAATGAAGGTAAAATACAGTGTTTCGCGGGAGCAGTAAACTGATCAATTGTAGATTTTTGCTTTCTTCCAATTTTACCGCATCTGAACCCAAAACAACCACTCCATGGCCTACTTGCCCCCACAGGTATTGAATTACATCGATCGAGACGCGTGTTGGAACCCAAAAAGGATGATCTTCCTAATTCTACATTAAATTGCGTAATTCAAAATAACCTTGTAAATTCTAAAGGAAACAAATGGATATTCAAATATCATTTGTTTGTTATATGAGATAAAATATTTTTAAATCTCAGCAAGTCAAATTATTATAATTTTTAATGATTGATAATTATTACTAATTGATAAATTTAGGTAAACACACGTTTCTTAAATTTTATTAAACAATATAAAAATCTAAAATTTTTCTACATATATACATATAAAATTCGACATCCTGCGCCATCGATTTAGCAACCAATTTGAAAGACACCAAAACTAAAAAACGAGTATTTCCATATTTAAAAAAAATACTTCCACTACATTGGTCTTTCATTATATGATTTGACCCAATTAATTATTTACTATTCAACTGGTTCAAGTGGTTGAAAATATTTACAAAATAACTGACGTATTGATGGATTAACCTTATTAATTACGTCACTACATGAGATAAACAAATTGTTTGGTCGTTCTGAGAAAATCATTCTTCGGCTATAGTGTCAATCCATATCAAGTGGTCCATCACTAGTTGCTTGACCATCTCAGAAAAAATTAATATTTGGTATGTAGATTCCAATATCTTTTGGGGGTTCAAAATTATTTTTTCAAAATTTTTATTGTGTAGCATTTGGAAATGGCGGCCATATTTGTTTTAGGCCGCACGCTATTTTTCGCGTTTGCAGGCATCTACGATTCTACAGCAATGGATTATCCTAGCCTTCTCAAATAAACTGCATTGAGTTCGGTACACTGTGGACTACAAAATAAAACCATATATGCCTAATTATATGTATTTATTCATATATTTTTTACAGCTCAAAATTGAAATTTATACTGAAGTTTGATATCATAAAGACCTATTATGTGTGTATTTTTCAGATTTTTATCTGGTCCCCCAACAAATATATTGCAAGTTCAAAAAGTTGTTTTTTAAAAATGCATATCTTTCTATGGGTAAGAGTATCACCATTAATACTTTATAAAAAGTAACTATACTGTGTAGTGTAACAGCAAAAAAAATATTAAGGCTGAGAAGTTATTCCTTCTTTGAAAAATTATCCTTCAAAAATTGAATTTTGCCAATTTTCGACCAATAAGTTTGAGCTGTAAAAAATATATGAATAAATACATATAATTAGGTAATTATGGTTTTATTTTGTAGATCACAGTGTACTGAACTCAATGCAGTTTATTTGAGAAGGCTAGGACGATTCATTGCTGTACAATTTAAAAAATCGTAGATGCCTGCAAACGCGAAAAATAGCGTCCGGCCTAAAACAAATATGGCTGTCATTTCCAAATGGTACAAATTAAAAATTTTGAAAAAATATTTTTCAACCCCCAAATCATAAGGGAATCTACCTACCAACTATTAATTTTTTCTGAGATGGTCAATCAACCAATTATTTTTTTTTGACCACTTGCTATGGATCCTATAACCAACTCAATCAGCCCTATTAGTATTGGGGGCACCACTTTTCCGGCAAAATTAACATTTACAGTAAGTTTGTAATTGGGTCAGTACAGATTTCGCTATACATTAAATATTTGTATACGAGGGTTGCTCAAAAATTAGTAGGTAGGTAATTATGGATTAGAACGCAAGAATATTTGTGAAAGCAGACAATATACTTGCAAATACATAAAATCAAAAAGAGGAAAAATACTAGAAGTAGAAAAAGACATAATGGTACGTTGGAAGGAACACTTCGAGGATATGAGCATGGATAAGCTAGGAGAAATAAAAATAGAAGGGATAAACATGCAAAGCGCAACAGCAGAAGTGGTATATAATTGGAAGAAATGAAATCGAAGTAAAAACAAAACTTTTTAATAAAATTTGCTTGGGGGAAAAATTTCCAAAAAAATGTGCACATAGGTACACAAAAAAACAGGGACGACAGAAAAATTACAGAGAGATGACATTACTTCCACAAAGGTTGTCCTCAAGGAGGAGTTTTATCACCTCTACTGTGGTCACTAGTAGTTGATGACCTCTTAGCAAAGCTCAAAAGAGAAGAATTTCGTGGGCTATGCTGATTTAGTTATAGTGGTTAGAGGCAAACGCGACAGTATTATTGCCGATCGTATGCAATATGCCTTAAACCTTCTAACTACTTGGTGTTCGGAGGAAGGACAGTCAGCCAATCCTAATAAAACGACACCTGTTCCATTTACTAACAGCCGGAAATTAAACATTCAGCCCCCAAACATGAATGGAATAACCCTCTCTTTCTCAGAAGAGGTAAAGTATCTAGAAGTCATCCTTGATAGGAGACTTACGTGGAACGCACACCTCGGGCATACTATCTCAAAATCAAAAAGGGCTCTCTGGACGTGCCGTAGGCTTTTTGGGAAAACGTGGGATCTGAAACCGAAAATGATCTACTGGTCATAACTAACGGTGGTCAGACCAATCATCATCTATGCTGCGCTTGTTTGGTGGAACAAAACAACGCAGCAAAGGGCAATGACAGAGTTGCAAAAAGTGCAACGCCTCGCTTCCATAGGGATCACGGGTGCAATGAGATTCTGCCATAGTGCAGTCTTAGAGGTAACGCTGGACCTTCCTCCACTACATCTACTTGTGAGGAGAATCGCTCTGGAAAGTGCATATAGGCTAACATAGGCCAAATCTTTAAAACCCGGCTACTTAACGGGGCATTTGAGATACTAAGGGTTGGAGCAACCCAATCCATGAAGATGCCCACGGATTGTATGTCTACTAAACAAGATTTCGAACTAACGTTAAACGTTGTTATCGACGAACGTGAGATAACACAAACCGAAGTCGCTCTAATTACAAGAGGTGCCCTCACTTACTATGCTGATGGGTCAAAAACAAACGAAGGAGTAGGAATAGGGGTTACAGGGCCTAGAACTAGGATGTCAATAACCCTGGGAAACACTCCAACAATATTCCAAGCGGAACTATTAGCAATAGATTTCTGTGCTCTAGAGTGCCTTAAAAAAGCCTCAACTCTTAGTCAGGCTGCTTTAAGGGCTCTGAAGTCTACAACTTATGAGTCTAAAACAGTCTGGAACTGCAAACAATCCCTTAAGTCACAACAAAGTAACATTGTCATGGGTGCCAGGGCATAAAGGAATTGTCGGAAATGAGATTGCTGATGATCCCGCAAAAGAAGGAGCTTGTACTCCTTTTATCGGACCAGAACCATTCTGTGGTATCCCAAAAAGCCGCATTGTGGAAGAAGTCCGAAAATGGGAAAAGGAACTTAGTGCAGCCTACTGGAAAAACATTCCAGGCCAAATACAAGCAAAAAGGTTCATACGACCTTTTGCTCGATACGCTTAATTGCTCTTGGAGCTTCAGAAATCTGATCTCATCAGAGTAATCACAGGAATTCTCATTGGACACTGCAAAATGGACAAAGGTGACAGTGGAACATGCAGTTTCTGCAATGATGCAGATAAGACGACAAGAAATGATTTCTCTGTTCTATGTTGTTATCATATCTTGTGAAATTGACCAGTGATCTGATTCTATAGTAAATTATTATTATATTTTTTATTACGTCAATTTTTGAAAACGACTTTAGAGTCAAAGTCGAAACGTTAAATTAAAAAACATTTGTTTTTTTATTATTTTGAACATTAAACAAATTGTTGAGAAACTCACTTATATGCGAGTTTTATATGCTGATTAATTTATCAAGCAATTAGATACGGTGAAACTTAAAACAAAAAATTCATACAATCGCTCAAGTGCGTATTTTTGTACGTAAAAGATGAAAGGTGATTTTAATCGAAATATCAATTACCAAAAAAATACATGATAAGGTTTCCCTGAAATGACGTAGATTCAAGATTATTATTTCCTTAAATATTCGATAATAACTGACCATTCTCTCCTTTCATAATAAAACTTTTCTAAACTAATTTTCATACGACGAGCAAAACTTATTCATAAAGAAGTAATAATTAAAATTAATATTTTTCTGGACAATTTCTAAACTTCTCATCTAGTTATAAGCATGTGTGGATCCTTTATCTATAAAAAAAATCAAACAAAAAAGTACAACGCTGTCCAAAAAACACTGTATTTCTAAACCCTTAAAATTCCATATAGAGCCTTAATCTAAAAAAGTGCTATCCATAAAGAAGAGCATTTACTAATAATTTAATATTCCACAGAAATTATAATTCTTCACCCATCTGTCTACCCCTCGTAAACATTTAAATAAGTGAAAGTATTTTATCTTTACCGAACTTTCAATAATAATCCGTATGGGCGCCACATCCTGGCAGGTAAAGATGGACTTGTAAGGGTTTTGAAATACAGGCTTTTCTCAGCAACGTTATAGTTTTTTTTGAAATTTTCTTTACGAGCTTATATCTATATTTAAATACCTAAGTTATAAGGCCTACTAAAATTTTTTATACCCACTCGAATATTGTCAATGTTTGACCAAAAAATTCATATTTTTCTGGACAATTTCTGAACTTCTCATATAGTTATAAGCATGTGTGGATCCTTTATCTATAAAATAAAATAAAAAAATCAAGCAAAAAAGTACAACGCTGTCCAAAAAAAAACACTGTATTTCTAAACCCTTACAATGCCATTTTCACGTACCCGCTGAGCAAAGCCTTAATGGTGTTAAAACATAACGTAAATGATGGCAAAAAATATTCTAAATGTAAATTTTAAAATTTAGAGGATCACCTTTTATGAAATTGGTAATTTTGGTAATATCAATATTTTGTGGTAGAGTAAAATGTTTAAAGTTATAGTAATTTCAGAAATTTTGGTAATATTGTAGCTATAGGGAATTCTGGTAATTTTTTTATGTAAACTTTAATTTGAAAAACTTTATTTTAGGTCAAACTTCAAAATTGTTTATAAAACCATTAATAATTTATTTCACAGGGAGTTTACTTAAATTTTTATTTAGTTGTATGACTTATTCATAATCGAAGACAAAAGAGTTTAGTTTCTCCTTTGTTTTTGTGGGCTGTCAATATAAAAAAAAATTAGAAAATCTTTGTTTTCATCAGGCCAACATTTCGGCTTTTTATTAAGCCATCATCGGGGCTTCTGCAAAAAAATACAAACATGTGTTGTCTTTTAACATTGAAAATGAAGCGTATAAAATGTAACAATATGAAAGATTGTTTTTCTTATACAAATAAAATAGAACAATTTGACATTATTAATAACAAAAATGAAATTAAAAAATTAATTAATTTTACAGATATGTAGAAAGTCACAACAATAAAATATTTTAAAAGCATATCTAGATTAACAAGCTATAATATACAGGGTGTTTCATAGTTAGACCGACATACGTTAACTGTAAATAGAGGGTACTTAGGTGATTCCAAATAACCTTAGTTAATGGGTATTACGCCTTTAATAACCGAGATACGGGGTGTTTCATCCATTTCGGCCAATATTTTAATAACTTTAGAACCACCCTGTAGATTTATCTCATACTTGGTACAGGTATAGTGCGTTAATAGCCCAATCGTATAGTGTAATAACTATAATTAAAATCCAAATCCGGATTAAGAAGAATTTGCAAAATTTGAAAATCCCTAAAACGACACCCTGTATATCACATTTTTTAAAATTGGGATGGGTATTTGAAAACAACGGAAAAAAATGAGTTAAAGTAAAAATTTTTCTTAAATGCACATCCCATTCTACTACTGGAGTTTTAACATCAAATTACATCAAATGCATTTTTTTCATTTTCACAAGCAGTAACTTTCGAAATACCTGGTAGATTTCTTTCATATTTGGTACAGGTATCATTTTTTAGTAGCCCAATCGTATAATGTAAGGACTATACTACAGTTAAAATCCAGATACGGATTAAGAAAAATTTGTAAAATTTGAAAATCCCCAACACAACACGCTGTACATCAGATAATTTTTCAATTGGATCAAACATTCTAAACAAATGGAAAAAACTGAGATATTCTGACATATTTTTATAAATGCACATCTCGTTCTACATATTACTAAACTTTTAAAGTAAATTCAATTAATGCAATCCATATTGTCATTTTTATAAGCCATAACTTTGAAAACACCCTGTAGATTTCTTTCATATTTGGTACAGGTAAACTGTTTAAATTTGTAAAAGTTGATAATCTCTAAAATAGCACCCTGTATATCAGATTCTTTAAAATGTAATCGGATACCTATTTGAAAAAAGAAAAAAAAAAGAAAAAAGATGTGGTATTGCCGAAGCTTACTTAATAGTTTAATGAGTTTTGTATTCAGAATTAATCCGAAAAATGAAATCTGTATTTTTTGTTTGTAGAACGAACGCTCTTGTGCACTTATAAAAATATTTTAGTATAACATATCTTTTGTCTTTTTTTTTCTTTTTTTAAATAGGTATCCGATTACATTTAAAAAATCTGATATACAGGATGCTATTTTAGAGATTACCAACTTTTACAAATTTTTCTTAATCCAGATCTGGATTTTAACTTTAGTTCTTGTATTGTATGATTGGGTTATTTAAACAATCTACCTATACCAAATATGAAAGAAATCTACAGGGTGTTTCCAAAGTTATGGCTTATGAAAATGACAATATGTATTGCATTAATTAAATTTATTTTAAAAGTTTAGTAATATGTAGAACGAGATGTGCATTTATAAAAATATGTCAGAATATCTCAGTTTTTTCCATTCGTTTCGAATGTCTGATCTAATTTAAAAAATATTTGATGTACAGCGTGTTGCGTTGGGGATTTTCAAATTTTACAAATTTTTCTTATTCCGTATCTTGATTTTAACTGTAGTATAGTCCTTACATTATACGATAGGGCTACTAAAAAATGATGCCTGTACCAAATATGAAAGAAATCTATTTGATGTAATTTGATGATAAAACTCCAGTAGTAGAATGGGATGTGCACTTAAAAAAAATTTTCACTTTAACTCATTTTTTTCCGTTCTTTTCAAATATCCACCCCAATTTTAAAAAATCTGATATACAGGATGTTGTTTTGGGGATTTTCAAATTTTGCAAATTCTTCTTAATCCGGATCTGGATTTTAATTGTAGTTCTTACACTATAGGATTGGGCTACTAACACACTATACCTGTACCAAGTATGAGAGAAATCTACAGGGTGTTTCTAAAGTTACGGCTTATCAAAATATTGGCCGAAATGGATTAAACACCCCGTATCTCGGTTATTAAAGGCGTTATACCCATTAACTAAGGTTATTTGGAATCACCTAAGTACCCTCTATTTACAGTTAACGTAAGTCGGTTTAACTATGAAACACCCTGTATATTTGAGAATCACAGAATTTAGTTTCAGGGGCATTTAAGTAAAGTTTGAAAACAAAAATCCAAAAGAAAAAACCCAAAATAATCATTTAAAGTATGGGAAAGTAATAATTTGAATTCTAATTCTAAAAACCTATTAAATATAAATCATCAAACAACTTACCGACAAATGATTTCCTTATTTACATCTAACTGCATGTTCAGCTTTGTCTATTTACATCGCTTATCTTTTAAGTTGGATGTAGTATAGATACTTCTACATTTATTTTTTTCAGGTGTACGACTGGAAAAACAAAAGCGTTGTTCTATCTTCCTTCTTCTGGGGTTATATTACTTTGCAATTATTCGCAGCTGAATTCGGCAGAAGGTATGGCTCTAAACCCTTCCTTTTAGTAGCATTGACCGTCAATTCAACGGCAGTTTGTTTGGTCCCCTTTTTAGCTGGAAAATTAGGATCATATGGTGTGATGGGTTCCAGGGCCGTGCAGGGGATGTGCCAGGGATTCGTATATCCTTCTGTTAGTAATTTACTCGGTAGATGGACTCACATTAGCGAGAGGTCAATGCTAGGAAGTCTTGCGTTAGCAGGTAAATTGTTTTTTATCGAAGGATCAGCCAGGGGTTGATCCACCGATTTTTTTGAGGAAATATGTAAATACAAATAAGAAAAAGCTGAAGTGGTAATTAGGTTGTCGAAATTAATAAAAAAAATAATGGAAATAGGGAAGAAACTGAGAAAATTAAAAAATAAAATTGAAATTAAAAACGAATTATGTTTTGATTTTAATTTCTAAAGAATCACTCTGTATAGTTTCTAACTGAATGAAAAAAAAACATTAGAGATTATAGTGTGGCTTAGTTGATTTTTTTTACTAAATCGAATTAATTTAATCATATTGTTTTTGTTACTAAGTGTGATAAGAAAAAATAAAACATATACTTTATCATGATAACAGTTATTGGAGATAAAATAAATATGCAGGTAAAAAAACTCTATTGTAGTGTAAAGACAAAACTCTTTGAACTTTGCAACCGCTTCTATAGTATTTTAAATTTATTTTATTTTATTTTATTTATTTTTTTACGGGATTACCCCCATTACAAAATTTAAAATATACATTAATTTAAATATTTCTTATTGACTACCTAATTTAACATTTAAAAAAGATAAACTAACAAACAATAAACAAAAATGTAAAAATTTCTACAAATTTATATAAAATATCAATTACAAAATATTTACAAAATGTTCAAGCCCTTCTCAATTGTTTTTTAAATTTAGAGAGAGATATACCAAATATTTCAATTTCATTGTTACTGATGATATTTCTTAAAGTACGAGATCTATCAATTTGATTGAGTTTTACCAGTTAATATTTTAATCCATCCACACTAAAAAGTACCTACTTTTACATTTCCCCCACTTGATAGCTTAGTCGTTGGGTGTTTATACCCTCACTACGTAAAAATGTACCTACCACTTTAGTTTTCATACATTGCCTCAAATTGGTTCATATTTTTCTAGGTGCTCCATTTGGAACTATTGTGGCTTTACCAATTGTTGGTTACATATCCGCTTCTTCTCTTGGATGGCCTTTTAGTTTTTACTTATTTGCTGGGCTTGGATATTTATGGGTCGTAGTTTTTGCTATTTTTGGAGCAAGCAGCCCAGCTCAGTGCAGCTCCATATCAAAAGAAGAAAAAGCTTTTATTGAAAGTTCAACCAATATTAAAGGCAAAAAGGTAATTTTTTTTGGGGTAATCTTTTGAGAGGCATTAACATTGTGATAGTGAATCTTAAAAAATTGAAATTATACGAAGAGTTGGAGAGGAAGACAGTCGCGCCTGATAAAACACAGATCTATGAGATAATGAAATTTTGACGTAATTCAGAAAATCTACAACTTTATTAACCCCTTATCGCACACATTTTTTTAAAAAATCAATTTTGTTTTGTTTAAGAAAATTACATCAGCATAAAATACGACGCCGCTCGAATTAACTCGAGCGTACACGTTAAGGGGTTAAATTATTATACGACTTTGGGACAGTGGCGGATTTAGGGTAGGAGCGAAGGAGGTTTCACCCCCCCTCTCCCTGGCGAAACGCGTTTTATTATTCAGTAGTATTCAGACTACTAGTAATATGTTTTGCATTTTTTGCAATATATGTAGAGTATGTTTCACTATTTACTTTCTATATTAAAATATTTTTTCGAAAATTATTACTGTGCTCCCCCCTCCCCTCAGTTCGGAATCGCCACCCCCTCAGAAAAATCCTAGATCCGCCCCTGCTTTGGGACTCTATAATCATTTGATGTCTCATGACATTTTGCAAAAGAAGTCTTGCGAAGGTTAGTTTCTATAATTTTGGATATTTACTATGAAACTGTTTCAGTTGGAAGTACCAGTTAAATCAATTTTGACATGTAAACCATTTTGGGCACTTTTTCTTGCACAAGTCGGACAGATATGGGGCTATAATACGCTTTTGACTGAAATACCCAATTATATGAATAAAGTAATGGAATTCGATATGAAGTCTGTAAGTATTTTTCTAAAATGTAAACAACATAACCACTTTTTTTTGTTTTTTCTTAAATATTTTTTATTTTTTAGAATGGTCTTTTATCGGCAGCTCCATATGCAGCATGTTTTATATTAGCGTTCGTTTTTGGATTCACTTGTGACCACCTAATAAACAAACAATATTTATCTAGAACTACAGCTAGGAAGACTTTCAACACTATATGTAAGTCTTTTAATTATTAAAATTTGTATTTCAATTTTAATTTCACTTATACTCCATTTGAAAATGCATGATAGCACAGTTTTTATGGTAAAGGTCTATATACCGGATTGTTCAATGCAGAAAAAAAGTAAATGTTGATACCTTCTTATCTGAATTTTCACTAGATTTTAGTAAATAAGCAAACCCTAAGGGATTAACCAATAATTCTATACCTCAGTGATGGGGAACACGAAATTACTTTAATATAAAAAATAGTAAACTGTCAATATTAAGTACCCACATTTATTTTTATAAAAATAGTATACCTACTAGATATTAGGCTAGGACATTTCCTTAAAATTTTATAATAAATATACACACAACCAAATTTATATGATATAGATACTAAAAAAATCTTTGCAATAAAATATTTTCTCATAAAACACTCATATTTCGTTTTTAGAAATACGGGGTGATTCCATATAAATTTGTTTGTTTGTATTTCGGTTACTAGCGTCATATAAACTTATTACAATTAATATAAATATAGAGTTACATACCTAAATAAGTAAGTCGTTTTCTCCCGATAAAGGGTCATCATCATCAGTTTCCTCACTTCCCACAGAAATGATAATTGGTTCTATTGTTTCCTCTATTCACATATCAAGTTTCCAGAATTTCTCTTCCTCTGCTATGACATGTCTTATAGCGTTTTGCCAATTGTCCGGTGAAATTTTTGATATGGAGTCACATAATAGTTGACGAACATCTTGAAGTTTAAATGTTGTTTTGTTTCTCGCGACATATCCCTTCATTTAAGCCCAGATTAGTTCAATGGGGTTAAGTTCACAGTGATAAGGTAACCTCAACACTTTAACTCCATGTTCTTTTGCTATTTCATCTGCTCTATTCTTCTTAAATTTTGGTGAATGTTGTTTACATAACTGCAATAGTGTTAGGTAACGGTTCCTTTAATCTTGAATGGTAAGTAAATATTACAGAATTGGTCGGTAATAAATCTATCATTTGACTGAAATATTCCTCAAAAACATCAGCAGTCATTTCCTCATGGTAGTCTTTCGTAGAATTTGAAACAAATTCTAACTAGCCTCTATCAACAAATCCTTTATCTCCTCCAATATGAGTGATAATTAAACGGGAACCTTTTACCATTTGAAAATTTTAAGCCAGTAGGCAAACCTTCTATAAATGTCTGACGAGCATTTGTAACCTGTTTATCTTGCCAAACTTTTTTTACAAAATGTCCTTCATTTATCCATGTTTCATCTAAATAAAAAATATTTTTGTCTTCTCTTCTTAATTTTCTAATTTCCCTTAAGTATTGCCTCCTATAACAAATAATTTTATCTCTCTCTATGAGCGCAGATTTTCTATCGTTCTTCTCCCAAACGAAGTCTAATTCATGTAGTGTTTTCCACAATTTGTCTCTTTTAACGTTTGGCAAAGTTTCGTCTCCATTAATGTCTACTAAAAGTTTATCCAAAGTAGGTATCTTTTTTTGTAAATAAAACGAATGCACTTTTCTTCGGATCAGTTTCATAGTACCGTCTATTTGAGTGGGTTTTCTCCCAGTTGACGTTTTAGGTACTACTGTAATACTTCCATCCTTTCGTTGCTTCAAAAGTCTATAAATGGTTGCTTCTCCAACTCCGGTCATATGTGAACACTTAGAAACTATACTCCGAACAGTAATATTGAAATGTTCGTGAACAAGAGCGTCATGTACATTTAACACTAAAGTTTTCATATGCACGGTTAAATTGCACTTTAATTTCACAGGAGTATAATTAGACGATTGTGCCATTTTTATTGCACAAATTCACTTGATCAATATTGCTTTTTATCACCTATTATTACAGAACTAACAATTCTGCGTGTTACAATCACAGGACTACATAAACAGAAATGTAAATTTTAACTAAAATAATTTACAATCTGCACAACACTTTATGCCGATTAGAAATTTTCTACCTGTAGAGATTACGTACTTACCAAGAATTGAAATAAATTGGTATTTTTAAAAATTTTAGGAAGAAAACCCAAGATTTCATTTTGGAACAAATAATGCTAAACATTTTATTTTAGAAATTATCCGCCACTGATTATGTTATATTGGGGTTTATCTTCTGGGTCATAAAAATTTTGCTATCAATCATTTTCAAACAGAGTACATCTGGATGCATTTCCATCTGAAAAAAAAAACAAATTTGATCTCAAAATTTAGATTATGATTATTTACAATATATCATTCATTTTTTTTAGTCTAAAGTTTTCAAAAAATTGACATAACAAAAAATATAATAATAATTTACTATAGAAACAGATCAGCAGACAATTTCACAAGATATGATAACAACATGGAACAAAGAAATAGATTTTGAAATTTAAGATGTCAAAATCTGTTGTCTACATATTTTTTGTGACGTTTCTGGGCTGCGTTTCAGCGTGAAAAACGCAACAAAAATAGGCATAATGTAGGAACACGTGGCTGGCCAGACACAGGGTTTTTTTCCGCTCATGTGGCGCATTCTCAAGGTCGCCAATGAAAAAATTATCAAACTATACCTACACAAGCAAAGCTAGAGAAAAACTGCAGTTTTTCACACTGAAACGCTGCGTGAAAAAAACGCTAATGTGATCGGAGCCTTAAAGCGTTATTATCTACATATCATCTACAAAAAAAATTGTATATATCACTCTCCCTTACTATTTTTTGTTCAATTTTGTAGCAGGAGTAGGTGCAGGAACTTCCTTACTTGTCCTAAGTTTTCTACCAGTTGAAGCTAAAACTTTATCGGTACTGATGTTAATAAGTGCAGTGGGAATCCAATCTGCGGCAGCTGGAGGATATCAATTGAATCACATTGATCTTTCACCGAATTTTGCTGGATTACTCCAGTCAATTTGCAACAGTTTTGGTAGCGGTTTATCCATTTTAGCACCTGTGACGGTGCAGTTCATAGTAACAGATGAAGTAAGTCATTTTATAGGCATAAAAACTTACGCCACTTTTTCCTATCCATTGTAGAAACTTTCTAGATTTTTTCAACGCCGACTTAATGTTCTTCTTATTCTTTCTGTGTTGGTGAATTTAACAATTTATAGTTTCACTCAAAATTTAAATCAGGTGTCAAATTTTGGAGCAAACTTTGATTTTAAACGAGAAAACTTTAGAAAATCGTCCATTAGTTTCTCCTACAAAATTACAGAACCTTAGAACTATTCCCATTCGATTTCTTATTTAATAAGCCCCAGTTAATGCACATATTCTTAAACATTGAAAGTTACATTTTATTTCAATAAAAATACATAATTTTATTAGCAAATTTTCAAGTCCAACTCTGTCAGAATTTAAAGTTGCTCTCAGAGATTTTTCGCAAAATATCAATTTTTCAAAGGAATTAAAATTTCTTCATCGTTAAAATTATCCCAAAATTTTATTTAGTGCTCTACCGTTGAGCCACCCACTCCCCCTACTGTTTTATTATTTGTTTTTTTTTTTGTAGACGAACAAATCCCAATGGCGAATAGTTTTCATCTTAGCTGGTCTGATGTACATCGTACCAAGTATCTTGTTCGCTCTTTTTGCATCGGGTGTACGTCAAAAGTGGGATGGAACTGAAGATCCAGCTGAAGTAGAAAGAAAGACTTCACAAGCTAGAGCTAAGAAAGTGTCTGTGTGGTCTATTATGTCTACGTAAATATTTATAGAAATACATTTTTATATTTTTTGATAATTTTTTAGTCTTAATTTAAACCGTATTGACATAGTTTTGGGTATTGCGATTTCGCTGTCGTTCCTTCGTTCTCATAAATGGAACGGACTGCTCCAGTTCTATAAAAGACGACAGTGATTTTTTGAAAGGTTTTTGCTTCTTTGTCTGAGCGAAGGTTAATTTTCATCTTAACAGATTTAAAATTACAAAACGCTGACAAATTTGGAGGCCAGAAAACAAAAGAGGGAGAGAGAAACTGTGACAAAAGTAGAAGGCAATTCAGTCGTCGTAGTAAAAAATCATATCTAGTTGTTAGTTACATCGTTGTTTGTCTTCATGTGCTCCAAAATCGTAGGAGAGCTTTCATCTCTGTCGTTAGCAAAGAGAACACCATCTAACAAGAGGCGAAAGCTTGATCGGTTCCTTTGATGTTGGATAGACACAATATTGAGAGAAAATACGTCACAGTATTGACACATAAACAATTTGAAAACACTGAGAAAGTAATATGTATTGATTGAAATTCGTACAAACCGAACTACACTAAGAAAAATAACAGTGTTGATGAATATATCCCCCCGTTTAGTAGAGTCGATCTGGCGAAAAAAAAACCGATAAACGAAGGAATATGATATTTTACCATAAATCAATCAAAAGTAGGTCCATAGAAATCATTTTTTATTTAAATCACTTTTACAATTAGTACAAAATTGAAATAAAATGTATCAGCAGAAAACTGTTTCTTTGGCATATGATTTAGCTCCCTTCCAATATCATTCTATATTAGTAGAGGTGTAGATGATAATACCTAAAGGCTATATTCATCCTGAAACATAAAAAAAAGTACACAGAAACAGAAGTAAACAATAAATTTCTGAAAAACGTAAGATATGCTAAATAAATAACCTCAATTTTAGAATAACGACACAAAAAAACAGGTTCAATTGAGTCTAAATACTTACATGTATAGGTATATTATGGTAATTTCCAAATCAAAAACCTTAAACAATCACAAAAAGTCTTAAAATACTACAAATAAACCATTCACTCAGTATAACTTAATGCACTATTTATCAAAAGTTACGCGTTTCGTGAACAGCTGATCGACGAATGTGGCGCCACCATCGGTAATTATTTGTCTCAATAGATTAACAAAAATAATTTATCTTTTAAATAAGAAACAATGCTTTAGTTCAGTTTTTCAAGCAAGTACATGAAAGAAAGAAAGAAATTTATTGCATACAACGTACATAGTCAATACAATTAAAAAAAACAAGAACCAAGAATGCATGACACATCGTATCAGTATAAAAAACATATTAGTCTACTCAAAATGTACGTCCCAAATCGTTGTGTGTGTCCGCAGCGTAACTGCACCAGAGTTCCGCTATTTTTGTGTTAAATTTCCTCGACTATTTGGTTTACCTTTTTTGAATGAAAAGACAGTGTTGACATTACTGGAGAAACTTGAACTTGATTGCATTCACGGCATACATAATTTTAGTATATTATTCCTTACAATTTCTGAGAAAATGAAGAGTTTATTATTTTGGTCTATACCTATTGAATATACACTTTTTTTTCAAGGATCTTAGTTCAGATATTTTCTGGCAGCATTTCTCATTTTCGGCAAATGCCTGTAATTACCCACAAAACGGCAATACCGCGACAATCGAATGAGCCCTCTTCCGTTAAGATCCCTCAACATTGGCCTGTAAGTTCAGTGCGGATCCAGAGACAAGATCGGGGCTCGTCTAACATCCACCATTTTTTTTGTTTGCTTGCTCTAATTTTAATTTTTTGCTCCCGCTCTCGCGTTTACCTTCGCTTCAGTTAGCTGTAGGGCTATTGAAAAAAAATAATAATTTAAGACTCTTGGGGGTGGGGGCAGCAGAGCCCCCCGAGGCCCCCTCTGGATCCGCCACTGCGTAAGTTCAGTGAAGTCAATTTACACCAAAAGTCAAAATCAGTCGCAGTATAATCAATGTTAGTGGTACAGGGTTGCCATAACAACAAAAATCTATTTTCTGTGAATGACATCAGTGGTACAAAAAAAAGGGTATTAATTAATTAATTAATTTGTAACTATTGACGTCCACCAAATAGCTATTTTAAGCAACAATCAAGAATTGAAAATAAGGGGAAAATGTAAATAAAACAAATATTGTCAATGACATTTTACTACAAAATAATAATTGTCAAAATCATTATGGCATTCAATGGATAAGATTCAACCAGTCTTTGGAGTATATTTTTACAAGTAGGCATAGAGAATCAGTAGAAGTATTTGAAAAATAAAAAAAAAACCTCACAAATCTGAATATTTTATACTGTGCATTATTTTGTTAAATAAATACCTATTATTAATGCTGAATCAAAAATATCTATAAAATAAATTACAAAAATAAAGACCTATTTCTAAATAGCTTACTCTTTCTTGGTAAAAATTTATTGAAAACATTTTATTTTATTTATTCAAATGTGCTAATTTATTTTATTCTAAGTTAGGGTAAGAACAATGAGAAGACATAGAACTATTGAAAAAAAAATGTAGATTATAATCAAGATTGAATAAGTTATTTTAAACTAAAATTACATGAGAACTTATCTACTAAAGGTCATCATTTATTTTAGCGAGGCAGTGACGTCACTTAAAGATAAAATTGTGCCAGTTCCTTTTTTTCCTATCTTGAATATAAGTATTATAAGTGCATCTAATGTGCTATCAACTTGATTGAAGATTGGAATGGATATAAAAAAGAACTGCTAGTCTATGGAACAATGAAATCTTGGCTATAAAGAATTTTCAATAGTAAGAAGTGTTTTAAGATTCAAATCAAAATTAATAGTTATTTAGTTTTGGAATTTTTATTGTAATATACCACTATGTTACAGTACATTGACACTTTGGAGGTCAATTTGTAACTACTCTACTACCACATTCATTGCATAAATCAAGAATTTTTGCTATATCACATCGACAACGTCGTGAAGTGTTGCCAACCTTTAATTTCCCCTGTATGTTAAGTTTAAATCGTATTTGTTCTTAGTGCTTTAGTGTTTATTCAGTTGACAATAGAAATAACTAGAAATTGCGTCACCGCCTAGCTAAAATAAATGACACATATATATACAGGAAGCACTTACTTATATTCTTGGACCATTTTAGTTAGGTACGGATGTCCTACACAGCGGGACATCCTTTCCCGTATTTTTTTCAATATCAATATCAAAAGTCAATCCCAAAAAATAAGGCGCAAAAATCAGATTGATAGATGCTTTACAAATTTGAAGCGGTATAAAACTCTGAATAGAACATTCTATGTCAAAAACTTACTTAACAGAACATTTATATGTTGTGATTTTGAACACACCTGCAATACGTTCCAAAACACATACAAAACGTCAGTTAGTAAAATACAGTTTTGTGTATCTCCTGAATTTTTTGACATGGAACTTATTGTAATAACGAGGAAATATTTTATTTAATAATTTAATTTTTTTTCGCTTTTATTAATATTTTTCAAATGTAGACCCAAACCGTCCAAAATAAGGTTTCGTGTATTTAATTATAATTATTTTAAAAGCAAATTCTACACTGAAAAAAAAGTGTTTTCAGATATACCGTCAACGTCTCAATTGGCAGAGTAGGTACGTTATTTTAATACTTGTCCGCTTATGTAAAATAATCTATAAAATCTGAAAAAGTGTCTCAAATTCAAATAAATTACTTTATTAAATTGTGTCGTCATTAAAACTTATAAAAACTCAACGAAATAAAAAATATTTAAGTTTTTCGCCAGGACCACATAAATCTAAAATGGCCAATTACATGAATCGCTGTCGACTACTACTGAATCAGTTCATTTTTAGTATAAATAACACACTATTAAGGCTTTATAGTATCTAAGATCCAGTCCATATAGTAAGCTACTCTAGTATAAACACCGGGAAAGCCTTCCAAGCCGCATTCCCTAGGTCCGAACGATACGATTCCATGTTGAATGTATCGAGCAGCTTCGTTATAAAATGAAGCTGTATGAAGCGGACCACCACTGTCACCAGGACATGAATCTTTGTTGTTCCTACCTCCTGCACATACCTGTCTGTAGGATAAACGCACTCGACTTTGGTTGCGATATGCATTTCTGCAGGTAGTCATGTCTACAACTGTGAGACCGACTTGTTGCAATATCTGGCTGGTTGCTCCTAAAAAATGGAAGAAAGTCGTTTTAATTAGTAAACAAAACGAATATTTCAGTCGAACCGAAGACTGCAAGATTTATTACAAGTACAAGGTTTCAGGATGATATATTTCTAAACTAAGTAAGTTATCCATAATCCTCAAATGTGGCCAATGATTTATTAAATAAAACTCATCAATGTCAGTACCACAAGTTTATTATTAAATTTTTTAAGGGGCTACTAGTTTCGGCATACTGCCATTATCAGGCCCATAAGGTACTGAAGTCAAAAAACATCAAATTGAAATGATTGAAGAAATTGAAAAAATCATTGAAAACATTTTTAAAAAGTGTCACTAATACTAATATTACAATAGTATATTGTGCAACGAGTGGGCAATCAACAATGCCGCACGAGTTCCAGATACTATTTTTTTTTACGAATGCGGGGATACAATGAGAATTGAAGTAGGTGCCAAAGAAAAAAAATAAAAAATTAATCAAAAAAAAATAAAAAGTAAAATATTTAGAATCAAAATAACTTTTTATTTTTAACGATAACTAGGAAACTAAAAGAGGCAATTAATTTTTTTTTCACCTATGATTATCGAAACATTTGAACAATTGGTGAAATTGAAATTTATATTTTTGGAGATTCTAGAGGAAACCGTAATCAAGTCAATATTTTCTTTGTCTTCGACACTGACTCTGATGGGTACTTGTCGTCTGGATATTTGGGTTGATTTGGTGTACATTTTCACGTGAAGTACTCGTAGATGGTCTGTTTAAAATAGCGATCGCAATTTGCTGGCCGATTCGTTTTTTATTGCCGATCGATTCTTCAACGTAACCTTCAGCGACAGTGTTAAATTTCAGGTAGTACGGATTCATCGTCAGAACTCTCATCAGTCTCCGGTATCATCATAGAGTTGAAACTCATTATTGTAAATTTTAATTTTTTAATCAATCAATTTATCTGTCACTTAAACGTCACATGTCTCTGTATTGTCAATTTCCGTGCGAAATAGTATATTACATAACGAGTGCGGAAAGTGACACTTTTCACACGAGTGTGAAAAATCACTTTCGCACAAGTTATGTACACTATTTTTCCTACGACCACGCTATAATTTTACCAAATATTGAGAAATGTGATGGTTTTATTTGTGATAGGTTCTATTACTGTTTGTATTTAGTTTATATTATTAATAATGCTGTTTTATTTACAATCACTTTTGTAGTAGAATAAATACAAATATTGGTAATTAACATTTATTTGAAAACAAAACAATAACTATGAACTTGTAGAACAGATATTAGAGAGTTGAAGTAAACACAGTACGTAACCCTTTACGTAGAAAATACCGTACGAAATATAACGTAATAAAGTTGTATGAAATTTGAGTTGAAGTGTTCATGTACGTACGTAAAGTAGATGTCAACTGTCAACCGTTAATTATTTATTTTTTATTATTTTGCTTTTATGTTGTTTTCTGTGAGCAGACAGTCGAAACGTTAAAATTAAAAAACTTTTTAATAAAATAAGTGGTTTTACTCTCCATTAAGAAGAGTATTTAAAGTGCAAAGCCACTATATGAGTTATAGAAATGAAAAACAAAATAATTATTGGAATTGGATTCGTTGAAATTCTACTAAAATAGAAGATACATTTTTATGGTCTTTATACATGTTCAATTAGGCTCTATTTATTTCATTTAAGATGGAAGGTATTCTTGATGCAGCACAACTTGGGGATTCAGATTTCGAAGAAGATGAAATGGATGAGGTAATCTTGCTACATATATTCAACAATGATCCTGTTGGGAATCGAGCAGAGCTTTATGGGCGTTTGAGCCTCCACACAACTGGAACAATATTTGGTAAATTTAATGTTCTGTTCAGCACACACAGATTTTCAAAATCCATCGTGCTGATTAAATTTTAGAAAATGTACCTAGATTGATTTTTGTAAAGTTAGTATCGCAATATTAAAGTAGCAGACCTTTTATCAAGCAAAAACAACTTAAATGTTTGTTTTATTACCAATATTTTGTTTGCATTGTTTGCTAGTTTTAAGATGTAAAAAGCGCCATCAACTAAACTTAGTTGAACATTTCTACACTTTGTAAATGTAATTTTATTGAGTATATTTTCTAAAAATGTAAAGATTCGTTGTTTTGTAGTTTTAGAGATAAATATTCTGTAATATTGTTTTGTTATTGTTATTGTGATTAATAAATAAATATTTATATAATAAAAAATGTTTTAACTTGAAAGTTTTTTATTATCTTACTGAAATATGAGAAATAACCTTTAGAAACATAATAAGCGAATATTTAGTAACTTCTATAGGAATTTCTCAACCGAATGTAATCTAATAACAGAAAAATAAAGAAATTCTTTTGAGAACTTCTAAATCACACTTAAATTCCTAAATTATATAAATCAAATGAAACAAAAACGAATCTTTAGTAACTTCTTGAGTGACCCTTAATACCATGTTATTTATATATAAAATGATTAATCAACTATAGTGCCTCAACTTGTAAATAATTGTAGGTTTGTTAAAGACATAAATATTCCACAAGATCAAGAAACAATTTTTATTTAGACAGAGTAAGCACTATAGTTATATAGTCAGAATATAGTCTGTTTTATAAGGGATTAAAGCAATACAATGAATTGCCTGATTTTATTAAAAACTGCAATAATTTAATGAGCTTTAAAAGAACATGTAGGTTGTGAATATAAGTATATAACTATTTATTTTTTTTTGTAAACCTAAATGTAAAAATAATACTAGCCAAGAGCTAAATTAAAGGATTATTCATTTCGGAAGCTCATAGTGGTTTGTATTTTAATTTCTCTCTCTCTCTCTCTCTTTCCACTGGATTAAAACCACTTAGTTGTTAAAAGTTTTTTTATTGTTTTGTTTTGTTATTTATTTATTTATGATTAAATAGCCAAACAGCCATTTTACTCCCGAAAAGGCGGGCGCAAAGATAGTACTTTTCCCGCATGAGTAAAAAAAACTAGTTTGACAATAAATCTCGATTTTTTCTAACACGTTTATTTTATTCTCCCATTTTCTAATCCATTATTTTTGGGTTACAATTTATTGTTTACTCTTTTAAATCAAGGGTACCTATCAATGAATAAAATTGCTTAAAAAAATTAAAAACGAGCTTTTATACAAGTGCAATAAAAATAAAAAAATTGAAAATATTTTGACAAAAACAAGATTTTATAAAATGCATTGAAGAAAAAATAATTTCTTTAATTGCTAGACCTAGGTTTTTCTGTGAGTAACAGATTCAAAATCTTGCATTTTAGTAGGTTGAATCAAAGAAAACATACCTCAATTCATTACCTATTTAAAACATTGGATGGTTTTGGTCACCTAATTTTTATGTTATGCACGCCACTGGCCATTGGCTACTAAGAATGCTTAAATGATTTATTTATTCGGTGGCAATATCTTTTGGTAAATGTATTTTGCTGTGTTGCCAAAGTTTGGAAAAGATTTATATTTAGGCACGCCTACTTTTGCTCCGCGGGTCAAGGAGAAATATAGTATGAAATTAGATTGGTTGGATTGGTGTATTTATTTTAATATTTTCTTCTTGGGTTTCTCTATATGTCGTATATTCATTTTGATATGAATCTGAGTCTTTTAAATTACTAACAAGATTTTCGTGATGTATACAAAAGTAAAGTTGACGTCCGCTTACTACATATTGAGGAAGAGAAGATTTTATCGCGACATACTTTTTTATCGATGTCAAAGTGACAAAAGCATTATTTCGAAGTATGTGACGTTTTAACATTGGAGTTAATTTATCATCATGTATAAATCTATACTGTAAAATGATTAATAAAAATATTTTGAATTTAGTTGAACTGACAATTTATCTCCAACGTCGGTAGTAAAAGTGAAATAAAGGCGAAAAACAATTTTTTTTAATGACAGACATGTCATTCAGCCAACTACGAAAAAAAATTAAATCAGTAAAATAATACTGACCAGTTATTACATCTGTTATTCCCCATCCAGTAACAATAACGTTTACCAATTCCTCATCTTTCAGTTCTCCGAATGGTAGACAAACTGGTCTGGCATTTTCTGAAAAATAATTTTTTGAATCAATATGTATTGATTAGTAGATCAATATAGTTCTTACCAACATTTAAATTCATACGTGACACTCTTATAAGTCCTATGTCATTGGAAATAATAGTTGCGTTAAACTGGGGATGAGGAATAATTTCTTCGATGGCCAAATCTTGAACTCCATCTGTACATTTAGTACTGCCATCCAATTGCTTTTGGCAATCAGTTCTTGTTGCGATATTGTACTCACCAATTCTAACTCCAAGCCTAAAAAGTAACAAATTTAGTAGCAACGAAACCTGCAATTTTAATTGTTAAATTTGAATTTGAATTCTAACTAACTAACTTACAGTTAATTAAAGTATTGTTAGTTGCCTACACTCTGTTTTCATTTATCAGTTAATACAGATTACCGATAGATGGAAACATCGTAAATTGGCGGCTTTTTTTATGAAAACGACTGAACACTGGACAATCAGTACACTGAAATGAACTTTTATATATGTTGTTTATAAACAACATATAAAATATCATTTCAGTGAATCAGTAACTTAAAATGACTTACAGTGGATTTTCTAAGTTTTTAATGCAGTGGGCTGCTGTCAAAATGTATCTATCGTTAATAATTGTTGCACCACATTTAAATTGGGGTCCTCGTCCTGAAATGAAATAAATAGTAAATTACATAACGTAACTTTCATCATATACAGGGCGAAATTTAGCAATTTGCTCTACACGGTTAAAATGAGCTAAATTCTGAGCATACGCCAACCCAGCAACGCTCAAAGCGACATTATGCGGCGCTGACCGTAAGTTAATAGTTATGTTTGTTTACCTACAATTCCGCTAGAGTGGCGCTCGTGTCAAGCGAAATCGAAATGGGCAGGTGTATAGAAAAAATATCGCAAAACTGACTGGAGATCATTGAAAAATTTCCTGATGAAAAAAAAATTAATTTGAAATTGCAAAAATAGAATTTATATGGAGCAAATGATCACTTAATGGGGTTAACGCCATTGGACAGAGTAAAACTTTTAATTATACAGACTTGCCTCCTTAACTGAGACCTGTGAAACGGTAAAAACTGTTCTGATCGAATATGCTTATCTTTAATCTCGATTTGATGATTTAGCGTTATTTATTTATCATCTGATAAAGTAGGATTTTATAGAACTACTTTCTTCAAGAATATGTGGGTCTTGTTAAGGAATCCTGTTTGCTGTTATTAGTGGAGTGAAATTAGAATTTTATATGGATGTAGGAGCTAATTCAATTTTTTTTTAATTTTTTCGAGTAGATTGCTTTTCTATATTTTTTAAATATCTCCGGCTCTAAGAGCCGTGGAATAATAAAAAAAAAATAAAATGACCGTGATGAAGTAGAGTATCGATCCGTATAGTAGGGTTTTTTAAAAATCTATCCTAACCTCCAAAAACGAATTCGCGCACATTCTTTTTTTTTACTGAATTGGCAATAAATGACCAAAGAATCCTCGAATTTTCTTAAAAATTGGAGAAAATATGTATTTTTATGTAGGGAAGAAAAAAATGTAGTTGTCCTGCCAAAATCGGCATTTTTCGAAAAAAAATTGAATTGGCAACCATTTTTGGAAAAACAATAGTAGAGAAAAAATCTTAAAAAGAAGGATTTTGTTGGTTCTTTTGTCTAAGAAAATCCAACATTTTATTTCTTTATTTAAAGTGCCCAATTTAGGGAATAATAAAAAGAAAAAAATTCGATTTTCATTTTTTTATATTGATTGATATTGATTCGTTCCCTCACAAAAATCTTACTTAAGAAACTGAAATACTTTTTTTAAACATTTTTTGGACTGAAATACAGTTTTTCTAAGAGAATCAAAATTGGAAAGAAAAATCGGATTTTTATTTTTTTATTATTCCCTAAATTGGGCACTTTTAATAAAGAAATAAAATGTTGGATTTTCTTAGACAAAAGTACACATAAAATCCTTATTTTTAAGATAAAAAATTTTTCTCTACTATTGTTTTTCCAAAAATGTCGATTTTGGCTGGATAAATACATTTTTTCTTTAATTTTTACCATGTTTTCCCGACATAAAAATACATATTTTCTCCAATTTTTAAGAAAATTCGAGGATTCCTTGGTTATTTATTGCCAATTATGTAAAAAAAAATAATGCGCACGAATTCGTTTTTTGAGGTTAGGATGCATTTTAAAAAAAACCCTACTATACGAATCGATATTCTACTTCATCACGGTCATTTTAATTTTTTTTTATTTTTTCACGACTCTTAGAGCCGGAGATATTTAAAAAATAGTGAAGCAATCCACTCGAAAAATACCAAAAATGCCGTTTTTGGCACATATCTCGCGAAGCTCCAGCCCAAATTTATTGAAAAATTTTTGTCTTAGCTCTTACATCCGTTTTCAGAATATTTTCGTCTAATTTCACTCCACTATACAGGGTGTCCCATTAAGAATGGGACATAGAACAACGGCAGATTCTCCAATTCAAAATAAAACGATTAAGCGAAATATGCTTAGATAAAATGTTACTCGTTTCCGAAATACGGGGTGTTGAAGTTGAAAACTGAAAAATTATTAATGGCCATAATTTTTTTAATACACCGTATAATTTTATTTAAATCGGCACACTTGTTAAATATCATATAATGCATCTAACAGTAAAAAAAACAGTTCAGTACGCTCTACCAGTGGCGTACGGCAGGAGTAAGTAATGCTTGTACCCCTTCTAAATGTTACGCCGCTGTCTAAATTTTAATTTGGACTATAATTTTAATTTTTTTGATATTTTCTAAGTCAATAATGTACACTTGTTAGTTTATTGTAAAGTCATTGTTTTTCGAGATATTCGCAGTTAAAGATAGATAGACATGTACTTTTTATTTGTATTATTAATTAATAATATAATTTTTTACAATTTTGTCTTAAAACCAAACAAAGTAAAAACCATGTCTCTCATTTCTAAATTGGAAAATTCGTTATGACGTGGCATTTTACAATAATATTACAGTTATTAATAACAATAATCACTTATCGGCAACAGATAGTTACTACGAAAATGTTTAACTGACAGTGACAGAACTTCATTATAAATCAAAATCAAAATTTTCAATTATAAATTAATAAATATTCTCACAATCGCAACGTGCCTATTAGGAACTTAACATTACAAATCAGAACAAAAAAATAAAAAAAATAGAATAAAGCTGTTTTATTATTAAAAAAATAGTCAAAATTAAAATTTAGACAGCGGCGTAACATTTAGAAGGGGTACAAGCATTACTTACTCCTGCCGTACGCCACTGGAGAACGTACTGAACTATTTTTTTACTGTTAGATGCATTTTATGATATTTAACAAGTGTGCCGATTTGAGTAAAATTATACGGTGTATTAAAAAAATTATGGCCATTAATAATTTTTCAGTTTTCAACTTCAACACCCCGTATTTCGGAAACGAGTTACATTTTATCTAAGCATATTTCGCTTAATCGTTTTATTTTGAATTGGAGAATCTGCGGTTGTTCTATGTCCCATTCTTAATGGGACACCCTGTATAGTTAATACGGTAAACAATTTGACAAGTGACTTTTAATACCAACATTTAATATTTTTTATTTAGGAATATCTTCAAACTTATTTAACCATATTAAAAGAAAAATGGTTTTTTTGGTCTAAATCTAGTGAACTATATAAAAAATAATTATTAACCTTAGGCTTCGGACACGCACCAGCGTTTTTTCGCACTGTGTTTCAACATGAAAAAACGCAACAAAAATAGGCATCAATGGAGTAGACGTGGCTGGTCAGACACAGCGTGTTTTCCCGCCGATGTGGCGTTGTCACAAGGTCTCCCGCCGCATGTTTCAAACCGAACGCGCTCTGGCCTATTTTTGTAGCTCGTTTTCCCGCTCATTTCTGGCCACACTAGCGGGAACACACGCATTTAAACACGTGGTTGTATTGCTTATTCGTTATTGTTATTTAAATTATTGTGTTGTGCTGATTGGTGATATGGAGTATATTGATAGCGAACGATTAATTTTGGGAGTGGAGCAAAGATTTCAAGAACAGAGAACTGAAGAGGAATGTCTGGAAAACAATAACAATGCTAGTGGTCGGAGAACGGCGGGGAGAGATGGATGAAAAAATAAAAATGAGCGAGAATCATAGCGGCGACGGGAAAACAAGCTGAAACGCTGCGTGAAAAAACGCCAGTGTGTCCGAAGCCTTACTCGTTCTATAACTAAGAAGCGCCATCCATGGAAATTCATTCAGTTCAGCATTTTGTCCGTTTCTGATCCTGTCATTCGTAGGGTCCAAATATCCACATTCAGAAGGAATCAATCGTACATTCCTGTGATTCGAAACATCTGGTGGTGGACGAGGTGTCTCAATTGAATCTTCTGGTTCTTGAAGGACAATTGGACCGTTTGGACAGCAAATATGTGCCATTCCATTGTCGTAACTGCAGACGTAACGGTTTACCTGCTGAGTAACGCTTGGCGGTACCGGACGTCTGACAGCGCTGAGGGCCTGTAACATTGGACGACATTGTCGTACCGGAACGCAATTCCCGACTGCTCCTTGAGGAGTTCGACAACCCTCGTCATCGTTTACCCAGTCTGAAATAAAAAAAAATAATGTACTAAACGTGTATTTACACTAAAAAAATAGATGACTTGGAGGTTTGGAAAATATAATACGATTTTTGAGGTTATGTCATACATTACTGTAGTTCATAGTGGTTTCTTGCAATTCAATTACTCTTTTATTGGAAATAAAACCACTTATTTAAATCAAAAAAGGCTTTAATTTGACGTTTCGACTTTACCTCGAAAGTCGTTTTCAAAAATTGATAACAAAATATAATTTACTATAGAAACAGAACACTTGATAATCTTACAAAAATATGACAGCAACGTAGGACACGGAGAAAGATTTTGAAATTGAAGATGTCATAGTTTACTAACAACTTTTTAAGACACAAAATTAGCCAGCTGCATGACTGTAAAATTAATTCTGTTAATTATAATAAATGCATTAATAAGAAACTAATCATAATTATATTTATTTGCATACATATTATAAAACCAGTTTCCAGTATAAAATACAGAATAGTTAGACGTATTATTAATAATAATAAAAACGAAGTATTCAAAAGTTTAGGTTTGTAGATATTTGACACAAATTATGTTTGAAAATGGAATCTTTCAAAACGGAAAATTGAACACACTATAATCCCAAATGATACTAATACTTCTACTGACCTCTTTATCAACAAATTTTATAATTATAGTGAAATGTGAAATGTCTAAAATTTCTAAAACTAATTTAAAAATCATTAAAGCCTAAGATTGGTAATGAGTTGGGAATTTCTCTATTTTTTATTTTAAAAGGTAAAAGTAGTATATTAAAGTATGAGCGGATATTAATTTCTTTAAAACTTTACGCTATTTTTTTTATTGGTACAATTTGAAATCATAAATACTGGTAATAATGTAATATGGTTGAAATTAATTATTGTTGTCACCACAGTTGTTAGTGGTTGCATATTGCTTAAAAATGAGTTCTAACATCGGTTACTTAAATAGTAAATATTTGAATAAAGCTTTTGAAACATTTGTTAGTAATATTTTATTTGACGTTACAAGGTACTCCTGCTACGGCGGGTGTAAATCGGGCGCCAAACTGACCCATGTGCCTGCTCCTCTAGAAGGGTTCGATAATCTTATATACATTTCGGGCACCATCGTTAAAGGTATAGGGATTAAGATTAATACCCTAGATCATAGATTTAGAACAGTAAGATCGACTTTGTTTACATTTCGGCTGGGGACAAGAACACGTAACAGTCTAAACGCTGTGTTATTGAATTTATATTATAAGTTTCAATGTTGTCAAAGTTATCATAATTTTTTCCGTTATTACCAAAATCCTAAATCTATGTAAAAATTGTCTTGAAAAATTCGCTAAAATAATTGTACATCTACGAACACTAATTTTCGTAACTATTAACACAACAAATCATATTGATAGATAAATATTGACAAAGATACTTTACCACGATTTAAGTTTAGACCATTTCTACGAAAAATTGTTAGAAGCGGCAACTGTGTACTGGTTCTACTCTGCTGTGATGAATGAAATCAGGGGATAGATTGTGTGCTTTTTAGGTTATATTATTATAATTTTCTTTTTCACATTGAATTTATTGGTTTAAGTTGATTTATTAGATAAATATAGTTTATTAGTGTTTGAATGCAGCAAAATAGTTTATTTAAATCATTTCATGGGTAAGTTACATTGTATTATTATGAAGAAAGCTCAGGGGCGTAGAATTAGTATTTTATCGACTGTATAAACTCTTTGATAATGCCTAAAGGATTGTTTTAACTTATTGCAACGACTTATAATTATGTAGGTTTCATATATTTTGTTAAAAATTAAATCACATTTTGTTTTTCTGTCAAACTACCTAAGTATTTAGGTAATTTTTTTCATTTAAACAGTTATACGAAGACATGACTTTTAGGATTCCTGCAAATGTTGAAAGAAGAAATATTTGGTACTCTTTGTTAGGATTTGAGGCAGTGAAGTTCATACATACAAATGATTATATTTGTTCTTCATTTCCGTGATAATGACTTTGAATATAAACCAAGTGGAAGGAAATATTTGAAAACAGATGCAAAACCAATATCGAGGTAATATACCTATGTTTATTTGTTTTTTAATAAATTTAAGCTATAAGATTTAAAAATACTTTTGCGAAGCTTTACTAGAATACAAACATTTTTCACTTAAAATATAAGGTACTTCCAGTAATATTGTTTAAACATTATGGCTTAAATTTATGTAATGTAAAAGGTCAAACCAATCTTTTGAGAATATGTTGAATATTTTAAGCAATCAAAAACATTTCCATAATACCGACTGCTTAAACTCTAATGATTTCCCATTAATCTTAACTTTTATTGAAAATTTTTGTGTTCTGTAATTGTAGTTTTAACTAATTACTTATTTGATTCGATTTGTATGTCGTTTCACTGTGAATGCCTTCTCGCCTGCTTCGTGGATTATGAATGTATATAATTTTAATGTAGAGTAGTGGAGAAAAAATAAAATAAAACGAGGCTTGCCTCACAAAAAAATAGATGTAGAAATTTGTTACTTCTGCCAACGTTTTCGTTAGTTGATATTTACTAACTATTTTTTTCTGTTATAGGTCCGATAAGATTATAACGGTTTATATATTTTTCAGGATTTATCTAAACGTAGAAGGTTCCTTGGTTGGTTGGTTGGTTCAAGTGGCGGGCTCCGGCCAACTGTCCCGAACCCCAATTAGCGCTTTAGCACCGTTTTGCTACCACGATCGCGCGAACCTGAGCTTTATTTGGTTGTTTAGATCCATCCCGTGGTGTTCAGGAAATGTACTGTTTCCGTAGGCCACTTACTAGATAGATCGGTGAGTTCATTAAGGAGGTAATTCCCGAGAGAGCAATTCCTGGCCCTGGCCAGCGCTGGGCACTTGCAAATGTAGTGCGTAATTGTCTCTCCTACGCTGGGATCTCCACAGCTACGACACGACCGATTAAACGGAATACCAAGCCGAGAAGCATGCTCTCCAATTGGCCAGTGTCCCGTGTAAACAGCCGCAGCCCTAGCTATGTCCTTCCTCGAAAGCTTCAGAAAGTTATCCGTTTTGCTTTTGACGTACGAGGGCCATGTTTGCCTGGCCGTCTTGCACGTTGTTAAGGCTTTCCACCTAGCGTCGGCTAAGGCTAGGAAGTGTAGATAAATATCTCGTTTAACCGTATTAATTGGGGGTTCAACCTGTTCAGACATTGTCACGTCCATGGCTGCGCCTCTCCTTGCTAATTCATCGGCGCATTCGTTCCCAGGTATATTCCTATGGCCAGGAACCCAGAGTAACGTCACGATGTATAGGTTGCTAATTAACGCAAGCTCCTCTGAGCATTTGCTAGCTAATTTCGATGATATGGTAGTAGCATTAAGGGCCAAAATGGCGGCTTGGCTGTCCGTAGCTATCACCACGTTGTGTTTCGGAGACGGATCGTGTCTCACCGCTTGGCATGCACGCCAGATCGCTAGCATCTCTGCTTGAAATACGCTAGATTTATCTGGTAGTCTAAATGATTGAAGAAGGTTCCTACTATACCAACATTTTTTTTTATTTCAGGATGATACAACTAATAATTCATCAGTGTTTAATTTGTAGTTAGTTCCCTATTCCTACCTCAATCCCGAATAGCCTGATAGTCGAACAGCCTGATAAAAACAACATCGACACATTTGCAAGGAAATGATGAATTTTCCCTTGATCCTGCATTGACGAACACTAGGTGTTCAGAGCGGACTAGCGAAATAACTGATCCTAAATTTTTTTACGATTAATTTGATTAAATAAATATATTTTCAATAGTATTTTAAATTTCCTATGTAACCGGTAAAATTAAAACCGTTAAAAAAAATAAATATGTTGTGTCACATCCCATTTCCCTCTGTAACGGTACGCCCATGCATCGCAGCATAAATTCGTTGCCATGTTCTGTACTTTTATATATCTATCTCACTTCATCCTTGGACACGGAATATTTGAAACTTATGAATGACTTGTTGGGGATGTGCCCTAGATAGATAGATAGATAATTTAATCGTCTGTTAAGTTTTTTAAAAATTACAATGCATAAAAATGTATTTGTTACAAATCTAAAATACAGAATTAAACCACATACATAAAAATAGGGAATTAATAAAAAAAGTAAAGTACCTTTATTTTTGATAATATCGAAAATTGTTATAAAGAAAATGTGTTTAGATTAAAAAATAACGTTTGTATTTATTAAACGCCAGGAAACATATGAAAAATTTTAACCGAAAAAATTATGGAAAAATACTTTCTTCGTTTTCAACCATCTGAATTGTATTTGGATTTTGAAAAGGGCATTCACACTGCAGTAAATAATACATGGCCGTCAACCAAAATTAATGGATGACGTTTCCATCTACATCAAGCCTGGCCGAAAAATTCTGAATTTAGGACGAATTCAAAAACAAAGATTCGGAAGTTGGTAATTCGTTGAAACATTTTTTTGGATTGACATATTTGACGATTGACAATTGTTTTTAATTAGACTTATTTGCAGAATAACCAACTTATCACGGCGATGCTATTGACGCGTTCGCATATTATCTTCTGGATACTTATGTAGACGATAATGCAGATTTTCCACCACAAATTTGATCTAAGGCAAGTGCATTAAATATTAGAAGATAAGAGATAAGAAGAATCTTTATTTAAATAGTATAACCTAATATACAGATAAGATAAAAATACAATATAAAATTTGAAAATCCATATTCAATAAAAAAAATTTAAAACAATTTGTACACATGCGATAAAACTTACATACAAACAAACTAAAATCTAAAAAGAAAAGGAGTCAATTTGGTAAAAAAAGGTGACATCAATTTATCAAGATACATCAATTTTTATTTTTTTATAAGCTTGCGTCCGAAATGGTTATGGATTAAACGGTCAAACCTTGGCGCCCGAATTACATCCATCTCTCCTGCCAGATCAATAGTTATATAGTTGACATTTAGACTTCAAGTTTCTCTGGTTGTTCATGTTGCCATGGTATAGTTTACGTAATCGCTATAGTCCGGCCATCTGAAAATTTCTTTAAAGTCGATGTCGAGTGTTCTACTTTAATATATAGCTCGGGAGCAAGAGAATATTTCTTGAGTTGATAAAATAGAAACATGCATTCACTAAGATGTAATCGAAGCGACTAATCGCTCGGCCACTCGACCAAATCATAGTTTAACTTGTCTTTGCGGCAGTCTCAAAGGATGCCGCTACATTAGAATTTTTTTTTGGTAGCAACAAAGGCGCCGCTTTAAAGCTGTTAAATTGGGGCTACTATATGTATTACACGAACTATACTTTAAAACACGCACGTTTCTAAAAGTTGGATTTAAGTACGCTGCACGCTGAGGCGTACTTTAAATATAGACCAGTTGTCCGAGACTTTGACCTCTCATAAAATGTGATATCGCTGAAACTACGCTCTTATGTACTTTTTTCGGTGTACAAAACCATAAATAAATCTTTGCTGCTCTAAAGTGTATGCTAAGTTCACAATGTCGAAAACAAAATCGAAAATTTGATTTTTGCGTTATACAGTGTCATCCCCAAAGTACGCACCATATGACAAACTTTTTTATTAAGGGTTTTTCGACAAAAAGTTATTCTTGATAAAAGTTTTGCATCCCCTAAAACTAAACATGCAGCAATAAAATATAGTAAAACACTAGTACTATATGAGAATCGTTTTAGCATTTTTTTCGTATTCCCCCTTTTAAAAAAATGAGTAAAAAAATAAAACTTTACTTAGATGGCCATGATTTTAAATATAGATGGTATTTTTTAATGCTGAACAACTTTTCTCCACGGCCACTACTGAATGTAGTTATTCTGAAACCACTTATAATAACAGAAAAGAAACATTCTCGCTCTTGAGATTGAAAGAAAATTCTGAAACTTTTGTCTCTTATGTATATTATATGTATTACATTCTATCTCTAGAGGTAGAATCTGTATTCCGTGATTGTTTACAAAAATAAGGTTTGCCATGAATGTCAAATTAACTGTCAGTATTAGTTAACGTGGTCTTAATATTGGTTTGTAAAAACTTTTAATTTATTAAAAAGGAGAAGAAAATCAAACGATTTAGATGTTGAATTTGAAAATACTCCTCCAGAAATAAAAAAATTGCCGATAATATAACTCAAAATTTGCTACCGCAATAACCCAAACTTGAATATAAAAATACTACACAATGTTGAGAGATTGAGGTTTCATTTTACTATATTTAATTTCTAATTTCTGTGGCCGTGGAGAAAGTACAGTCTGTTACTCTGTTGGAATGAATATACTATTCTAAATAACATTTCCCGAGATTTTTCTTGTCTCAAAATCAAATGTGTTTTACTATATCTTGTTGCTGCATGTTTAGTTTTAGGGAATGCACAAACTTTTATCAAAGGTAATACCACGAGTCCTCCAAATTTTATCGATTAAATTTTTGGTTTTCACGAAAACGGCTTTATTTGGAAAAACCACGAAAACAAACTGATTGATAAAATCTCGAGTCCGCAGGACGAGTGATTTTATCTGAAATCAGTTTGTTTGCGTGGTTTTGCCTGAAATAAAAACGTTTGTGTATGAAGACCAAAAATGTAATCTATAAAATTTGAGAGGACGTGTGGTATTTGGAAGGTTATTTTTTGAATCATTTTGTATTAAAAACAGAGGATATAGTCATTTATGCAAAAGACACTTTACACACAAATGTTGAAAATTTTCTTTATCAATTTAAATTGAAACATCAAAAAATATTGATCTGTTATAGTTTTAAATACAGGACCACCAAGGCATACGTGATTGCGTTTGGCTTAATTCGGATATAGAGTTTGACATTTGTCAGTTTTAAAGAGATTTATGGATTTTTAAGTATTTGGGTATTCAAAAACTGATGTTGTGTGTGTGAATAAACGAATAAACAAGTTAGTTTACAAATAAATTTTGAAATTTGTGTATTAACATAGATATGCAATACATTTTAGTATAATAATATTTGATAATGCTAAATAAAAGTTGTTAAATGCTTATATTTGACATTTCAAAAAAGGTAAATACAGTTTAATGAAAAAAACAATTACGAAGAAGCGGTTTTATCAAAGGTAATACCACGAGTTCTCCAAATTTTATCGAGTAACTTTTTGGTTTTTACGAAAACGGCTTTATTTGGAAAAACCACGAAAACAAACTGATTGATAAAATCTCGAGTCCGCAGGACGAGTGATTTTATCTCAAATCAGTTTGTTTGCGTGGTTTTGCATGAAATAAAGTCGTTTGAGTATGGAGACCAAAAATTTAATCTATAAAATTTGAGAGGGTGTGTGAAATTTGGATGGATTATTTTTTGAATCATTTTGTATTAAAAACAGAGAATATAGTCATTTATGCAAAAGACACTTTACACACAAATCTTCATTATTTTCTTTATCAAATTAAATTGAAACATCAAAAAATATTGAGCTGTTATAGTTTTAAAATGCATAGGTGATTGCGTTTGGCTTAATTCGGATTTAGAGTTTGACATTTGTCAGTTTTAAAGAGATTTATGGATTTTTAAGTATTTGGGTATTCAAAACCTGATGTTGTGTGTGTGTGTGTGTGTGTTTGAAATTTGTGCATTAACATAGATTTGCAATACATTTTAGTATAATAATAATTGATAATGCTAAATAAAAGTTGTTGAATGTTTATATTTGACATTTCAAAAAAGGTAAACACAGTTTAAACAAAAAACAATTACGAAGAAGCGGTTGTATCAAAGGTAATACCACGAGTCCTCCAAATTTTATCGATTAAATTTTTGGTTTTCACGAAAACGGCTTTGCCTAAAATAAAGGCGTTTGAGTAGGGAGATCAAAAATTTAATCTATAAAATTTAAGAGGACATGTGGTATTTGGAAGGTTATTTTTTGACTCATTTTGTATTAAAAACAGAGAACATAGTCATTTATGCAAAAGACACTTTACACACAAATGTTGAAAATTTTCTTTATCAATTTAAATTGAAACCTTATGATGAGCTGTTATAGTTTTAGATACAGGGCCACCAAGGCATACGTGATTTTTTGATTGGCTACCCTGCTGAACGGCGCCGTAAATAAAAGCGAAGAAGAAGAATGTTTATAAGTTTATAGTCTGAAATGAAGTCTTTCTTAATTTAATTAATTTTAAGTGTTTAGGTATTCAAAAACTGATATTTAATGAACAAAAAGTTTAGTGTTGAAGTGAGGTATGTAAAAATGTTAAGGCGAGTTGAAATAAACTAAGAAAAACAGGTTAGTTTACAAATACATTTTGAAATTTGGTTATTAACATAGATTTGCAATACATTTTAGTATAATAAAAGTTGTTAAATGTTTATATTTTACAAATACATTTTGAAATTTGGGTATTAACATAGATTTGCAATACATTTTAGTATAATAATAATTGATAATGCTAAATAAAAATTGTTTTTTCAAAAAAGGTAAACACAATTTAATCAAAAACAAAAACGACGAAGCGGTTTTATCAGTATAAAACACAATGATTGGTTAGGGTCCTGAGCTCTTATTGGCTGAAATCACAAAATCTGACTGTTTTGGCAGATGAAAAAAATAATCAAAGGTAATACCACGAGTCCTCCAAATTTTATCGATTAAATTTTTGGTTTTCACGAAAACGGCTTTATTTGGAAAAACCACGAAAACAAACTGATTGATAAAATCACGAGTCCGCAGGACGAGTGATTTTATCTTAAATCAGTTTGTTTGAGTGGTTTTGCCTAAAATAAAGGCGTTTGAGTATGAAGATCAAAAATTTAATCTATAAAATTTCAGAGGACGAGTCGTATTTGAAAGGATTATTTTTTGAATCATTTTGTATTAAAAACAGAGAACATAGTCATTTATGCAAAAGACACTTTACACACAAATATTGAAAATTTTCTTTACCAATTTAAATTGAAACCTGAGCTGTTATAGTTTTACATACAGGGCCACCAAGGCGATTTTTTGACTGGCTACCCCGCGAAACGGCGCCGTTAATAAAAGCGAAGAAGAATGAAATGAAGTCTTTCTTAATTTAATTAATTTTAAGTTTAGTGTTATGTTATGTAAAAATGTTAAAGGCATTTTGAAATCAACTAATAAAAACAGGTTAGTTTACAAATACATTTTGAAATTTGGTTATTAACATAGATTTGCAATACATTTTAGTATAATAAAAATTGTTAAATGTTTACATTTGACATTTCAAAAAAGGTAAACACAGTTTAATCAAGAAACAAATACGAAGAAGCGGTTTTATCAGTATAAAACACAATGATTGGTTAGGATCCTGAGCTGTTATTGGCTGAAACCACAAAATCTGACTGTATTGACAGATGAAAAAAATAATCAGTATAAAACACAATGATTGGTTAGGATCCTGAGTTGTTATTGGCTGAAACCACAAAATCTGTTTTGACAGATGAAAAAAATAATCAAGAATAATTTTTTGTCGAATAACCATTAATAAAAGAGTTTCCCATATTGTGCGAACTTTGGGGATGACACTGTATCTCGAGCCTCGAGCCTAGTTTCAGCGATATCACATTTTATGAGAGATTTCGGTCTAGATGTGGCTCTGGCAACTGGGCTATTATATGTATGTATGGCTTACTTTTAAAAAAGTTCTTGTTATATTTTGCTTATCTTTTTCTATTTTGGAATAAATAAATAAATAAATAATTTTTTAGCTATTTCATATAGAATAACAGGATTGAAGTAAAATAAACTTGTTTTATATTTTTTTTCTGTGCAATTCTAGGTTTTTTGTCGACAAAATCATGTGATTCACAGTGTTAAATCAAAAAACCTTATTATACATTATAAGTGAGACTCAAAGTGACTTTACAAAAATTATAAATATCATAAAACACTCTAAAGTAAGTGTTACTTTCCTGTTTCAAGCAATTCACCTTTGTATCGATATAAATCTATTTAAATTGCTGATATCTCAAAGTGATTTTACTGTTAATAAAAACTAATTTTTTGAAAAACACTTCAGGTTTCCGGTGTTGTTTTTAATTTCTGTACCAATAACTTTAAACAAACGAGTTATGAATTTAATTTAATGCAGCTTTGAAGTGAGATTTGACAACTTTACAAAGTGTGTCACGAAGATGGCCCATTAGCCATATATAGAGAACTATATATATTTGAAATTACAAAATTGGATTACGGGGCTTTCTCAGTACGATCTATTCAATGAAAATATTTTCAACTTCCGGTTACTTCCGGTTATACAGGAAGTAGATATCATCTTTGTTATTTCAAATGACATATACAATTCTTCTTTTTATTTTTGGTTTCAGCATCAAATTTTGAACAAAAAATTATTAACATACCACAAGTTTAACAGTTTCCGAGATATTTAAGATTTTTATAATAATTTTTGAAAAACACTCATTTACTTTAATTTCCGTATCTAGCTTAGTTGTTAAGATATTAATTTCAAATTTTATACAGAGATTGTGAGAATATCCTTCTAGCATACGGTGAAACGTCAAATGCGATATTTTATACAGGATGGAGCGTCCAATGTCCATATTTTCAATTCTCAATAAGTCGATAATTTCAAATGAAACACCCTATATTTTATTATCACATGTGAATCAGTTTTTTATTCTCTTTCGATCTGTATTAGCATTCCCTATACCTAAAAATACGTATTTCTAAGTTATTGCTAGATTCATTATAATTTGGAGATATTTTACATAAATTGGTGGGTAGGTAATATAACCTAGCATGCCATGAAAATTGAAAATGACAGTTGTAATAAACAAATTACTGGACAATTAGATTATTTTATTTTCTAACTTCGTTCAATTTGTAAGTGAAAATGGCTCTTCTGGGTTGAATGAAGATTTATTAAAAAATCTGGTAATGATTTATGGCGGATGCAAGGCAATCGCATAATTAGTCGTACGTGCGAATTATTCGCAGATACCCAGAAAAACGCAGACCGAATAGGAAAATGGTCAGGAATATTATAGACAATCTTTTATTGCACGGATCGTTTAAACTATATAAGTATTACTCATCAATGTTTTTTTTTCCTAAATAATATTGTTTAATCATATACTTTTATTGTGTATTATCCATAATTAGCCACAACCTTCAACTTTACCGTTTATGTTTTGATTATGTTAAAAATTGGTAAAATAAGAATGATATATGACAATGCTATTTTGCTTGTTCTATGGTCTTGTAAATTCTAAATTACTCTCGAACATTATTTGTTATAGCATAAAAGTTAAAAAGACCAAACCAAAAGTTGATGATGAAGAATCGGAAATAATAATTTTAGCTTATTTTCATGCTTTTCCAAATGCGTCAATGCGAAATGCATAAGTTAGTTTAAGAGAATCTTTTAAACGCTCCATTCTAAATACCCTGTATAAAATATCTCATATGACGTTTCACCGTATGCTAGAAGGATATTCTCACAATCTGTATAAAATTTGAAATTAATAGCTTAACAACTAAGCGAGATGCGGAAATTGAAGTAAATGAGTGTTTTTCAAAAATTTTTATTAAAATCTCAAATATCTCGGAATCTGTTAGACTTAGACCTGTGGTATGTTGATAATTTTTTGTTCAAGATTTGATGCTGAATTCAAAAATAAAAAGAAAAAAATGGCCATATCATTTGAAATAACAAAGTTGATGCCTACTTCCGGTATAATCGGAAGTAACCGGAAGTTGAAAATATTTTCATTGAATAGATCGTACTAACAAAGCCCCGTAACCCAATTTTCAAATTTCAAATATATATAGTTCTCTATATATGGCTAATGGGCCATCTTTGTGACACACCCTGTAGAAGGCCTTTAAATCAGCGAGATTTGATACTGAGCCAATTGTTAATAGTAGGAATGTCTGAGGAAATGAAGGGAAGTGTATTTTCGGAATTATAACGCGATGGAAATTCGGTGATTTAAAGGCTTTTTAGTAGAAATTTGAATAATGATTTTTGTTTGCTGTCCTATAAAAAAAACACATTAAAAACTAATGATAAATTTAGTTTTTCTTGGAAATTAAAACATACATCTTTTTAAAGACCTTTTTTTATTACAACACGCTAAAAATAGCTCAAATATAATTATTTTAATCTTCTAATCTTTTTTTTTGAAAAATATTTTTGTTATTACAAAGGTCAAGTTTAATGTAGATATAAATAATACAACACTGTTACTAATAGTATTTAAAAAAGTTGAAGATATTTGCTTGGGCCCCATCTTTCATTTATTGTCGGATTTCCCGTCTTTTTGTGTGATAGAGACAATTGGTAATTAATGGTAATTCCAGTATAACCGTTTCAAGTATTGGCGACAAAATATTTTGTATCGGCGGTTACAACAAATATTTAAATTAATCTAAAGCAGCGGTTCTCAACCTTTTTTGGCTTGCGTACCACTCGGCATTTCATTATCCCCTACATTAGAAAAATGTTTATAATTTAAATACTATACTCTGTTTGAAAATGATTGATAGCAAAATTTTTATGACCCAGAAGATAAACCCCAATATACTCATCATAAGTCATAAGTGGCGGATAATTTCTAAAATAAAATATTTAGCATTATTTGTTCCAAAATGAAATCTTGGTTTTTCTTCCTAAAATTTTTTAAAAACCAATTTATTTCAATTCTTGGTAAGTATGTATATTTACAATTCAAGATCAATTTAAGTAGCCCTCAACTTTCTTAGAAAGGATTAAAATTTCTAATCGGCAGAAAGTGTTTTGCAGATTGTAAATTATTTTAGTTAAAATTTACATTTAATAAAAATGGCACAAACGTCTAATTATACTCCTGTGAAATTAAAGTGCATCAATTTAACCGTGCGTATAAAAACTTTAGTGTTAAATGTACATGACGCTCTTGTACATGAACATTTCAATGTTCGGAGTATAGTTTCTAAGTGTTTATATATGACCGGAGTTGGAGAAGCAACCATTTATAGACTTTGGAGCAACGAGAGGATGGAAGTATTACAGTAGCTCCTAAAACGTCAACTGGGAGAAAAACTCACTTAAATAGACGGTAATATGAAACAACTGATCTGAAGAAAAGTGCATTCGTTTTATTTAGAAAAAAGGATACCTACTTTGGATAAACTTTTAGTAGACATTTATAGAAGGTTTGCCTACTGGCTTAAAATTTTCAAATGGTAAAGGTTCCCGTTTAATTATCACTCATATTGGAGGAGATAAAGGATTTGTTAATAGAGGCTAGTTAGAATTTGTTTCAAATTCTATGAAAGACTACCATGAGGAAATGACTGCTGATGTTTTTGAGGAATATTTCAGTCAAATGATAGATTTATTACTGACCAATTCTGTAATAGTTATGGACAATGCCAGTTACCAATTAAGATTAAAGGAACCGTTACCTAACAATAAATGGAAAAAGCAAGAACTCTCCGATTGGCTAATAACCAAAGAAATAGTGACAGAACGGGGATTACTCAAAAAGAGCTATTGCAGTTATGTAAACAACATTCACCAAAATTTAAGAAGGATAGAGTAGATGAAAAAGCAAAAGAACATGGAGTTAAAGTGTTGAGGTTACCACCTTATCACTGTGAACTTAACCCCATTGAACTAATCTGGGCTTAAATGAAGGGATATGTCGCGAGAAACAATACAACGTTTAAACTTCAAGATAGATGTTCGTCAACTATTATGTGACTCCATATCAAAAATTTCACCGGACAATTGGCAAAACGCTATAAGATATGTCATAGCAGAAGAAGAGAAAGAATAAAGGAAACCATAGAACCGATTATTATTTCTGTGGGAAGTGAGGAAACTGATTATGATGACTCCTTATCGGGAGAAAACGACTTACTTATTTAGGTATGTAACTCTATATTTATATTAATTATAGATAAGTTTATATGACGCTAATACCCGAAATACAAACAAACAAATTTATGTGGAATCACCCCGTATTTCTAAAAACGAAATATGAGTGTTTTATGAGAAAATATTTTTTTGCAAAGATTTTTTTTAGTATCTATATCATATAAATTTGGTGGTGTGTATACTTATTATTAAATTTTAAGGAAATGTCCTAACCTAATATCTAGTATGTATACTGATAAATGTGGGTACTTAATATTGACAGTTTACTATTTTTTATATTAAAGTAATTTCATGTTCCCCGTCACTGATGTATAGAATTATTGGTTAATCCCTTAGGGATTGCTTATTTACATTTTATGATGTATTGTATTCGAGATCTTTCGGGGTGGTCATACTAAAATTTAGTGAAAATTCAGATAAGAAGGTATCAACATTTACTTTTTTTCTGCATTGAACAATCCGATATAAAGACCTTTGCCATAAAAACTGTGCAATCATGCATTTTCAAACGGAGCATAGTAGTTGGTTTTATTATTTTAAACTTGTTCTAAGACTAAATAAATAGTAATAACGTGTCAATGAGTATGCCTATAATTTGTATTGATGAAAACTAAAAGATTTTTATATTTGGAAAGTATATTTTTAACATCCGCTGTTACTAATTTTTTTTCGCGTATTCCTAAGCCATCAAACGCGTACCGCGGGTTGAGAATCGCTTATCTAAAGAATTGTATTTACATTTATCAGTTTATATACAATTGTTAAAGTGGAAGGATTCAGTCCACGAGAGGTCAAGGCTCGGGATTCCCCAATTCTACATCAGAAGTATAATTATGATAATTATTTTTATAATGAGTTTCCATTACTCTCTTCTCGTAAACTTTTTTATATTCATTGTTAGTATCTGAATTTTGCGTTTTTAAAATTTTAAATACGTTTTATTTGTTTTAATTTGAATTTCACCACAAAATTGCTTAAATCCGATTTATGTGATAATGATTTTGTACTTCATTTATAATATTAGAGACAAAAATTTAGGAGTGTGTAGTCAAAACAAAATACTTAAATAACTGTAGGTATTTTTTTTATTTAATTTACTTAATTGAATTTTTCTCTAAAACGGTGCTAGTTATCGATACCAAACAAAAGTACTTTGTTTTTAGTAAAATGATTGGTCCATCTACTAGTTTTATTTAAATTGTCGAGAATGAAACATCAAGAAAGTTAGCCGTCCCTAAGTATCAGAGCTACACTAAAAATTAGTTGAAATTTAATAAAATAGAATTAAGATTTTGGGAAAAATTATATATATTTTATTCAAATCAAATCAAATAACATCTTTAGTTGAGGAGTGGCCTAGACACTAATGCCTGTTTGCCTAACTCCTCATTAAAGAAGCCAACTTAAAGGATTATTAGTTTAGATAAATGTTAAAATATAAGTCTAAATATATGATTAGGTTACTATAAAATGAAAATATTATCGGTGAAAGGTAGGCACATATGAACTACTAATATTTTTTTGATCCGTTTTATTAACTCCTAAATTTTTTCCATCTAATTCAGGGAACATTTGAATATGAATAATTTATTTTTAAAATTTTACGTTAAATATTGACAAATTGGATTAGATACAATATTTTCGATAAAATCTAAAAAAAACTGAATTTCCAGTTCAGAAAATTTCGATTTTAAGGAAAATTTTAATTCAAATCGTTTTCGATGTACATACATATTCTCGGATGTCATATGACCCTCAAAATCATCCGTCCTAGAAACCTCGTATCCTGTTTTACCAAGATAATGACTAACTACAATACTAACATTTTGGAAACTACGTATTACGACAATGCGATAAGTCACAACTTCCGCTGAAGATTGATCCAAATCTGTAAAAACCTTATAAATCGGTATTTAATGTCGTCTATAAAATAAAAGGAATTTCGTAAGTTTACAACATTTTGCTTAAGATCGACCAACTTTTTCTATGAATATATAAATGGATGGATGTGTGGAATGGTGTCAGGAAATTCTATTTCCAGTTCTTTTTGACGATTTTGAGCCTTCCTTTCGCGATCGTTGGATATAATCTGGCGAATCAATTTTTCTTGTCTCCATAATTATTTAAAAAATTGTATATAATACACAAACGAAGTTGTTCAAAAACAGCCCAGTTGTCAGAGAAGGATATTGACTAAAAGCTCGCACAAAATGTGATCTCGATGAAACTTGACATTTAAGTACTTGAAAGGGTGTAGAAAACAATTAAAAAAAATCTTTGCTGCTCTAAAGTGAATGCTTATGTTTTAAAATTATCATTTTTTTTACAACATTCATTCAAAGCAATTTTTATTTTATTTATTTAAATAAATCAATTTCTAAATTATTTTTAACTTTATTAAAAAAAAAATTAATTTCTGATTTATATAAATACTATTTTGAAAATAAAAATTGCGTCGAATGAAAAAAATGATAATTTTAAAACATAATTTTTTTGAACAGAGATAATGTTCATCATTTTAATTATATTTAAATCAAAAGTAAAAGTATAATGATGATAAATGTACAAGGATTTTTTTTTGTTATGCCTCTATTAATAGATATCTTCAGTTTTCTAAAAATCAGTGAGAATTTTAGAAATTATAACTTCCGGTCAAATTTTCTATGAGAAAACAAAAAAAATTAAAAACTAATGACTTCCTGAGAGTCTCCTCTTTAAAACGCTTTCCGTTTTTTCTTTGCTTATATTTTAGGCAAAGATACATTAGCTCGGCGCGCTGGTTTCTTATTTTTAATAATTTTTTATAGTAATACCAATTCTTTTTAAAAATAACTTATATTATTTTTTAGTAAAATTTTCCGCTCTTTCACGTGGTGCTATTAGTTTTTCGAAAAAAAATTTTTTCAAGATATAATGGAAAAACCATATTTTCGATTTTATTTTCGCAATTGTGAAGTTAGCATACACTTTACAGCAGCAAAGATTTTTTTATTGTTTTCTACACCCTTTCAACTACTTAAGTGCCAAGTTTTATCGAGATCACTTTTTATGCGAGGTCAAACTCTCTGACAACTGGGCTACAACTAATTTGCCAAATATTGAATGATTTGTAAAATTATATCTACATAAGCGAGGTGAGCTGGTAAAAAGGGTCTTGTGCCCTTTCATCTAGGATTACAGGACCATTTCTAGTGGCAGGTAGTCCACCCGTTTTGGTCCGCATAAGCGAGGTGAGCTGGTAAAAAGGGTCTTGTGCCCTTTCATCTAGGATTACAGGACCATTTCTAGTGGCAGGTAGTCCACCCGTTTTGGTCCGCATTTTGGACCCGCCATACTTTTCAAGGATTAACTGTAGTACAATTTATTTAGGATGTGACAGATTAAAATATTTGGAATATAGTGTTTGAAAAAAATCAGTTTTTCGTGAATTAAAAAAAAATCTTTACGAATAAATACCTACACGACAAAATTATTGAAAAATAGTTTTTTTGCAAAATGACTCCTCTTTTCAATTGTTAATAACTAATGACACTATGAGTTTATAAACTTGAAATTCTCGGAAATTGTGGGTCTCAAAATACTTGAAAAACGTACCAAATTTCAAGTAGATATACTATCAAAAAATAATTTATTTATTTATACATTTTATACGTCTCGAATCAAAAAGGGGAGCCAAGAACAAATTTTATAGATAATAAAGAAAATTGATGTTCGGAATTTGGATTTGGATAAACAATTGACCTGAATTTTTTATCATTTCTAAACAGAGCTTCTTTATTCATCATTTTTGAAATCCAGATAAGAGCATAAAATAGTATATTGTGCAACTAGTGGGGAAAGTTCAAATTTTCTCACGCGAGTGTGGAAGTTTGTGCCACGAGCCTGAAAGGCACACATACACCTCTTAACAGTTAAATAATTTTTTTAATTTTATTTTTGTGTTTCATGGTTCCTTATGCTAGCGTTCGGAATCCTCCACTCGTATCGAATTCTCATTCCAACCAATATACTATTTTCTAACACCTCCATTGAAAATGGAATTTTCCTCCCTATTTTTAGGGTTGAAAGTGGCACTTTTACGAAGTAAGAAAAGTACTATAAATTGTTTAACAAGCGGATCTCTTTATTGGTTTGTAAATATCGATCTATATTTATAAAAACAAATCTTAAATTTAAATATACTCTACACCGTTAAATCCCCAAAACATCTAATTGTGACTTACCATCAGTTAACAATAAGGGATTTATCTCAGCATCATCGTTGTAGCGCAAATCATAATTTCTGAGCAAACCTTTAAAATATTTGAAAAATTTTTAAATTACTCTTTAAAAAAAAAACAAATGTATAACTAATTGTTCTGAATAAATCAGGAATAAAAAATAAACACTGTGGAGTTAAAAATATTCTTGTTTCTATTAACTATTAACGAAAATTTTCCAAACTCTTAACATTTTTTACTGAAACAGTGAATTTGAGATGTTTGGTAAAAACCGGTTTGTCTCCTCTGCATCCAAGTGTTATGCCATTGTATTCATTGGAATAGTTAGGGAGCTCGTGACATTTGTATATACGATTTGCTCAATCTTTTTAATTCTAATTTAGACTTATACGGTTCAAATTTAAAAGAGATCATCAGCATCTTCATTATCATCAGAAAACCGTCCATAACTTTCTACAGAAAAATTACGCGGCTTTGTGACCAATATCTTTCGATTTCTCATACAGTTTCTGTCCCATTCACACTTTTTTCGGCATCCTTGTCTAGGAGTATCAATTCTGAAAAATTACGAATAAAAAAGTTTCGGATGACTTTCTTCTTCAGCAAATGTGGCGCCAACTACAAACGTATCTTTACCAACTTGTAAGCTCATTCATAAATTAACAACCAAAATATCGTCAACAACAAAAACAAAACATTTCAACTTAAACACCCTATACATTATTGGCAGATAATGTAAGACTCTATGTTATTTTAAGAAATATTAATATTTTAAGTCTCTAATGATTGTTTATTAATCATCCAGTGTATTGTGGGACCCTCAATATTTGTGGAACTTGCAAATGTGCAAACCCAATTTTCATTGCAGAGTTTTTTAGTGATTCTGGTCAAGATGTCAGTCTCTTCTTTGTATCCATTTAAATTTGCTTAAATTGACATGACTCTAATTTACTTCTCACTTCAAAGCTTCATTAATCAATCATTTTAAAAAAATTGTCAGGAGCTCCCAAACTAAAACTTTAAAGTTATTTTTAAATATCTAATTAGCTGGATTCCTTTTCAGAAGTATATACCCTTAGACCAGGGACAATGATTTTTTAAACAAAAAAACTTCTTAGAAGTCGGCTGGTCGGAAAATTTAGGGTAAATTACAAGTAAATTCAGAATCGTTTTTTACGATTTGTGGCTCAAATATAGATCCTATTGAAAAAAGTGTAATATAAAAGTTGCAGATAGTTACAAAATCTAAAACTTTTGTATTCATCATTTTGCAATATAACCTCAAAATTATCGAGAAAATGCTAAAAACCTTTTCTTCATATTTAATTTTTATCTCCCGCAAAAATAATTATTTTTTTATAAAACTTTGAGAAAACGTTCTTTTTTATGTTTTAAATAAGCCAAGAGAAAATAGTTATTTTTCGATTTTATACGAATTTAAATAAGAAAAAGCCTAATTTTTCCATACGAACAATATATTTTTTATACCATCTGGAAATCGAGGTTTCAACGAAGAAAATGAGCGCTAATAAAGTTAAAAAATTAAAAATTGGTAAACCAACTTTTTCGATTAAAAATTAGGCGTTTTTCTTTTTAATTTAAATTCGTATAGAATCGAAAAATAAATATTTTACTTTGAAAAAATTACAGCTTATTTAAAACACAAAAAAGGAAGTTTTCATCAAGTTTTATAAAAAAAAATATTTTTGCAGGAGATAAAAAATAAAAACGAAAAAAAGAAGGTTTTTAGCGATTTTCTCGATATTTTGAGGTCATATTAAAAAAATATCAATACAAAAGTTTTAGATTTTTTAATTATGTACTACTTTTGCATGAAACTTTTTTAGATAGGATGCATATTTCAGTCACAAATCGTAAAAAAACAATATCCAACCTTCAAAACCTAACCCCATCCCCTTCGGAAGGTTTTTTATAATTTACCCTAAATTTTTCGGCCACCCACGTATTTAAAATCGGTTTGGCTCTGGTCTACCTGTGGAGAGGGGGATTATAATTGAATGAGTTTGACGTAGATTTGAAAAACGACGGACGGTGTTTTAATTACAAATAGAAGAGGTCTTGATAACGCGGAAATAGTTGTGTTTTTAAACAAAATAATAGGTAATCGACACGCAATATATAAAAAAATTTAAAGATTATAATTTGATATATACTCTAAAAATGAACTAACTCACCTTGGCATTTAATTACCACCAAAAAACTAATACACAAAATTAATCTCCAAAACAAACACATCAGAACTAGAATTTTTATTCTACGTAAACGGAAAACCAAGCACTACTTACTAACTACTAGTAGCCACGACGGGGACACTGGCTAATGATGGCACGACACCCAAGTCCAAAGCGAACTGGTGCTCGCGGTGACGTAGAAATCTTCAATAAGACGTCTAGTCTGTGTTATGATGATGATGATGACATGAGATATTATGGGAATTTTCAGATTGTTCAATAATATAGCAGTGCGAGAACCGGCAAACGTCATTTGTTGTTATTCCTACTTCATCAGACCGTGAAGTTTTAATTTTAGAAGCTGTTGAGGAAGTCACCGAATGGTTATTAATGATAAAAGTGGAACAACCCTTTGAGTAAAATAATAACATCTTTATATCGTTCGTAAAAAAATATAAATTGACATTCTGCATAATTTATTCATTAATATTTATAATTTGAAGTTATTTTTTGTCAATTTTTAAAAGGTACTGCTTGCTTATTATTTTAACGTCTCTTTTCTGCTCAAGATGGCTAATTTGGACGGGACCTATAGCTTATCGTGGGCTCCGAACCACTGTCCTCAATCACGTTAAACCCAGGACTATGCATTGGTCTCAAATGATCTACCGACTCACAAGTGTGTAAATCTGCCACCAACCCCTATCAGTTCCAAGAGATATCAGATCTCATCCGGCCTGATTACCGGCGTGAATGAAACTGCGTATGACACAAATACCTTTTTGCACTTGCCCAAAGTCTTATTTGACTTTTAATTCCACTTGAGTTTCGCAGGGATCGAACCCACGACCCGAACACTGGCCTATGCCCATACCAACTAGGCCACGGTGTCCGGTTTTTTAAAAGGTAGTTCACAAAAAAAATGTTAAACAGATTCACATGAACTGTTCTAAGCGTTTTTATTATTTTATTCCTGATCGGGATATTATAAGCTTATATCGTCACAGTTACGCTATTAATTCCCCCTAATTTTTCATTAATTCCCTCTAACCTTTTACAAGTAAAAATGAAATAGTGAATGAAAACCAAACCATATTTTATTTATTCACGTTATTACTTATTACAAATAAATGTACAATTTTGAAATGTTCTCTGAAAATTACTTCCGCTACTGGAAATTATTTCTTCTTTTGTATGGCTGGAGCTTCTGTTCACGACAGTCGAGGTACCTGCCTCTTCTAATGGCAAAGTAGACAACATACGCCGTTTTATTTCTTAATTCGATGCTATCCTCCAAATACACCTCCGCCACCGTGGAACTTTTCCAACCTCCGTGTCTTTTTAAGTTACTTATAGTTGCTCCTGCATTGGCTAGAGCAGTAACAGAAATGCGACGAAAGAATGTCCGGTATAGGAAGATGGGTTTGGCAATCCTACATACCTTGTGATAATGCTGGGGATTTTCCCAAACATGTTTTTCCAATTGGCTGAGATATACATATATTTTTTCGGAAGTTCAAAAAAAATCGTCCAATACCTTCAGTAAAATAAAGAACTTTAAAGCTAACTAAACAAATCGCAATCAGTCTCGTGCAGTTGTTTTTCTAACTACGTTGACACTTATATGTGGCGGTGACATATACTACGATGAAAATTTCACACCAACATTTTTTAACCAATAAGAAGCTTTCGTTTCACCTCGTTTCTGTAACAACCAAAAGATAGGATTTCTGTCAAGTGTCAAATTATAAGTATTACGAAAATGTCATGTTATAATTTTTTATATTACTTTGGTGTGACATTTTCTTACCGAATCTCCCACGATCTTGAATTACTATCTGGAAATATCTCCTCACATGAATTTTTTTAAAAAAATTTTAAAAAATTCATGCTTTCGGAAATATTTCCGATAGTAATTCAAGCTCTAGGGAGATTATAAGTGATAATATATCAGCCGCACCATATACAGAACAAACAACCACCCAGCAGATACACAGGATACCATGGGGCCCTCTCACCATAAATTCTATATAAATATCCTCGAAAACGCCATCTACCTCACAGATGTCCTTCAAAACCTCCTTATCGTCCGAGAAGCCCCAAGAACCAAGAATCTTACGTAAGACATTGTCTAGAGCCATGATTGGTTTTATGTTATTTTAAACGAACAGTATTTGCGATTCTTAAACAGCAAGAAAGTGGCTATAGTTTACTCCTAACCCTCTTTTAGCTGGCTTAATAATTTTTGTAAAATCACATATCCTGAAAAGCGGCGGATGAAAAATGCGGACCAAGCTACCTGAAAGCAAAATATATGCAAAATGGGCACCATACAAGAAAATGCCACTGGACGGTACAAAATGGACCAAAATAGTGGACTACCTGCCACCAGAAAAGGTCCTGCTTATGCATAAGGTGCATAATATTATTGTTACCAATTGTAAAAACTTTCGATGTACATTATTTAAAATTATTTAAAAAATTCTATGTGATGTATATGTAGGTACACTTTACACAAACAAAGGTGTTCAATAACTAATTTAAAAGGTTCTGGTGCGCAAATTTCATCTAAGATTATAGATTATAGGACCATTTCTAATGTAGTCCACCCTTTTTGGTCCGCATTTTGGACCTGATGTCTGAAAAGGAAGGCGAGTCCTAGAGCAGGGACATAGAAAATTAATGTAAATAGAAAACAATAAACAATTTTAAATTTGAATTTTTTTATTTATAAAACAGCAGCATTGAGTACCACTAGACTTCGTCTAGAAGCAAATGGAACTATTTATGCCGAGTCACAAAGAAGTTTGAAAAATAAAATTAAACATTGGCATGGTGTCCTGAAGAAATTATAGAATTAATAAAAAAATTTGTGTGTAAGATTATTTGTTGTTTTTCTGATATATATACTTTTTAGTAATTGAATCTGTTTCTCTCGGTTGAAGTTTCCCCCACTCATACCTTTTTTACTTTCTTACATTTTTGCTTTCCTACATATTCACACTTTTTCATATACAACATTTTATATTTTCACATTCTTGTACTTTTATATTTACCGCAATTTTTATATTTTTTAGGCTATGTTCTTTTTAGAATTCTCTACTTGTGCAGAAATTACTGATGTTAATAATTACATGTTTAGGTATTGTTTCATCAAACACCAAAAATTTATTATTGAAGTATGTTTATACCCATAAACAACCGTCCATGGTTTTTTTTAGTTATCAATAAGACTTTCTCATTACATGCAAAATTTATTTTTCTACAATTCGTAGTGGCTTGTAGTGGAGTGAAATTAGAATTTTATATGGATGTAAGACCTAAGTCAAATTTTTTTAAATTTTTTCGATTTTATACATAAAGATAAAAGAAGCTTGTAAAAAATTTGTCAATAAATTTGGGCTGGAGCTTCGCGAGATATGTGCCAAAAACGGCATTTTTGGTATTTTTCGAGTGGATTGATTCACTATTTTTTAAATATCTCCGGCTCTAAGAGTCGTGAAAAAATAATTAAAATGACCGTGATGAAGTAGAGTATCGATCCGTATAGTAAGTAGGGTTTTTTAAAAATGGATCCTAACCTCAAAAAACGAATTCGCGCACATTATTTTTTTTACTGAATTGGCAATAAATAACCAAAGAATCCTCGAATTTTCTTAAAAATTGGAGAAAAATGTAAAAATTAAAAAAAAATGTAATCGTCCAGCCAAAATCGGATTTTTCGAAAAAAATTGAATTGGTCGCCATTTTTTGAAAAACAATAGTGGAGAAAAAAATTTTATCTTAAAAAGAAGGATTCTGTGTGTCCTTTTGTCTAAGAAAATCCAACATTTTATTTCTTTATTTAAAGTGCCCAATTTAGGGAATAATAAAAAAAAATCGATTTTCATTTTTTTCCAATTTTTTTATCGCGATATTTATGCTTGATTCTCTTAGAAAAACTATATTTTAGTCCAGAGAATGTTTAAAAAAATAAAAAATATATTTCAGGCACTTTAAAATAAATTAAAATTTAAAAGAAATAAAATGTTGGATTTTCTTAGACAAAAGTTCACACAAAATCCTTCTTTTTAAGATAAAAATTTTTTCTCTACTATTGGTTTTCGAAAAATGCCAATTTTGGCTGGACAAATACATTTTTTTTTAATTTTTACTATGTTTTCAGAATATTTTCGTCTAATTTCACTCCACTATTGGTACTTCAAATACTCTTCTCTCTGGATGTTAAAATCACTTATTTATATCAAAAAAGTATTTAATTTAAAGTTTTAATTCTAAAGTCGTAATAATATAATAAAAATAATAAGAAACGTCATTTCAAAATCTTTTTCTTTGTCCTATGTTGTCATATTTTGTGAGATTATCCGGTGATCTATTTCTGTATTAAAGTATTAGTATATCTTTTGTTATATCAATTTTTTGACAAGGACTTTAGAATTAAAACTCGAAACCTTAAATTAAAAACTTTTTTTGATATAAACAAGTGGTTTTAATATCTAGAGAAAAGAGTAATTAATTTTACTGTTCATCATTCTTGTTTATCAGTTTTCAAGTTTTCAAGATAAATATTGATTACTATCTCAAGAATATTTCATTTTTATATAAAACAGTATCGTAATTGTCTCTAGAGTCAGTTCATTCTATCTAAAAAAACAAGATGAAATTGATATTTGTTTTTGCGGTTACGATATTAACCGTTAACAGTTTAACGGTACACGAACAATGGATATCTTTCAAGGTACGTTTACAATGATATATTTCTATATTATAAATGTAATAAAATCAAGTTTAACTCCAAAATTAAAATTTAAAAGACATACAATAAGTTGTTTTACAAAATTGCATGTTCTTATATTTTGTTATACAGTATGTCTCAGTAAGTTGGAACCATATGGGAAACTTTTTTATTGTTAATTTTAGGAAAAAAAGTTATTCTTTATAAAAGGTTCTGCATGTTCCAAAATGAAAAATACAATCATCAGATATCAAATTTTTTCAGTCGTATACGAGATTTGTCAAAAAATATGAATTTTGCCCAAGAGTAAAGTACCTTTATTTTTGAAATATGAAAAAAAAGTTATTTAAAAAATTTGTTTCTAATGATATTTTACGTCAACACACCGATTTTGAAGAAGATATTCCAAATTTAAGAAAATTTTCATTTTTAACATTTTGATACACCCCCGTAACTGATAATTTTGAATTCATCATCATTTTGTTGTGATGGTATGAAAAAGTTGACAACAAATGAAAAATTCCTTTATTATTGATTTAAACAAAATATTCTTTATAAAAATTTCTGCATCACATTATAATCAATATGCAGGAATTAAAGCAAAATATTTAGTGGGATAGAAGGAAAATTTTAATTTTAATCCGGGCTAACTTTTTGCTTATAAACGGAAGTCTAGTATGGGCTTGTAAGGTCCCTATGAACATTCTTAAATTTTTCAACGAATTAAAAATTGTCAGTTACGGGGGTGTATCAAAAAATGTTAAAATAGAAAATTTTCTTAAAGTTGGAATATCTTGTTCAAATTCGGTATGATGACGTAAAATGTCATTATAAACAAGTTTTTTTAATAACTTCTTTTTCATACTTCAAAAATAAAGATACTTTTCTCTGGAGCAAAATTCATATTTTTTGACAAACCTCGTATACGACTAGAAAAATTTGATATCTGATGATCGTATTTTACATTCTGGAACATGCAGAACTTTTTATAAAGAAGAACTTTTTTCCTAAAATTAATAATAAAAAATTTCCCCATATGGTTCTACTTATTGAGACATACTGTATTTCGTTATCTATAGCAAAGTTTTAAATTTCTTAGGAAACACATGGCAAATCTTACCTCAACATCGCTGAAGAAAAACGTCGATTCGAAATTTTCCAAAACACCCTAAATGTAATAAAGGAACACAACGAAAAATATGAAAAGGGAGAATCTTCTTACTACATGGGTATTAACAAATTTGCAGACATAACCGACGAGGAATTTAGTTCGATGTTTCATAGCGAACCCGTTAGTGAATCAAAATACGAGAAAACAAATCTAGAAATTCCAAATGACTTCAAAGCTCCTGAATCTCTTGATTGGAGAGAGCAAGGAGCTGTTTTGGCCGTAAGGGATCAAGGAGAATGCACTTCTGGATATGCATTTGCTACAGTGAGTACCATATGCTTCAAAAAACTGATCTAGTGCGCGACGAGCTATTTATTTGAAAATAAAAATAACTTTTTGGCAACGAAAACGTTTTGACTGACAAAATGCTCCAACTTTCGAGAATTTCACGAAATCACTATATATAATTGTCTAATATTTGAAGATTTTTTTTATCAACAAAATTTTCGTTTCGCAGATTTTTTTTTACCTTAATTTATTTGGTAATTTGGTAGTTGCGTTTTCTATTTTTTAGGATTTTTTTTGGATAAATTTTCTTTACATATTTTATTTTCGTAAGTTATATCGTAAGGGCACCTAATTTTTCCGAAAATAATCGAAAAAAAGTAATATTTTAACAAGAAGCATGAGTGCTGGTGGCAACAAAAATCCGAATGCATTTTGTTAAAAAAATATTACTTTGCATTGTGTTTTTTCGATTTTTTTCACAGAAAAAAATAGATGCCCGAATGGACAAGACTATTTAATGAGTAACAGATTATTCTGCATACACATAGCTTACAAAATATACTACCTATTATATATGCATACATAATAAATATGTAGGTATTAGTTTGAAAACTGAAAAACAGGTAATTTATTTAATCACAAAATACTACAAACATAATTATTTATAGTACAATTAAAATATAAATTGCAATTTTGGTACACAGTAGGAGTATTGTTTGAAATCTTTGTTAACTCATTGATAACGTTGGGTGTAGGTAAATCATTAATGTTGTTGATGTGTCCAGCTGTAGAGTGAAAAGCTCGAGGAGTGGCTGCAGGATCTTCTGTTTTCTGTTTTTTAGCTGGAGGTTCTGAGGCGTCACTTCTAGGGGTGTTTATGATGTTGGAATAATGCTCATTATCCATTTGCAGATAAGGCTTAATTGAGTTGGCTGAACTCCTTTAGCCAGGTTACTGACTGCTGTCGACAGCATAGAGTGGTTTGTTATTTTTATTTCTTTGGTATTTAATCCTGCCTTCTCTGCTGCTTCTTTAGTCCATTTCGAAAGTTCGTTTTTTCCCACTGGAGTGTTTTTGTACCATCCACTTGATTGTTCTTTGTTGAATTTTAAAAAGACGGACTGTACAAAAGGTAGGGTTCTTCGTATTGGGGACCAGCCATTTACTATCGGCCATTTTTTTTCTCCATCCTGGACCGTTTTATTGAAGAGAGGATTATATTCTACTCTTCCTAAAAAGTAGGATTTTTGAAAATCAGTTATTTAAAAAATATGTAACTATGTTATCTACCTATTTTAATCCCAGAATTATCTACTTCCTCTTTAAAATAATGAACTCTGCAATTGACTGCTTCTCCACCTCTCCAGGCAAGTTCTACTGTAGCGATATGGTAAAATTTTCCCGACTTCGTCCCATAATAAAACCATTGCGTAGTATTCTTCCAATTTTAATGAAGCAGATCTCGATTTCCTTTCATTGACGCACATCTGCAAATTCCTTCGTTTCGCATTAAAAGCTTCCCTACTAGACTTGAAGATAGTATCTTTAAATGGATCAAAAATTATTTTCCACTTTATAAAATACATATCTTGCATTTTTTTTTGCAACGGTGTTCCACATTGTCTTCACAACTAGTTCTTTGTCATTTTCACCGTTTCCTTTCTTCATATTCCACGCCCAATCTTTCAGGATTAGGTTTAGTTGCTCTAAACTTGTAGTTTCCAACAGCCCGTATTTATTTGCCTTGCAGAATTCCGTAAACTGTTTCCATATTGACGTATAGGTTTTAACTGTATTGTACGGTACACTTTTCTCAATCGCTAGATCAATATTAGTCATTGAATCACTTCCAAAGCGACTCATTTTCACTACATAAGCTGACTAGCACTGTTTAAAAACAATATTACAAAATTTATAATATTATGACAGGATCTATCATACAGTTTTTTCATCTAGAAACCATTATTTTTAATTCAAAATTGGGCGTTTGTGATTGGTGGAAATTAAGACGTGAGAAATAGTCGCAAGAACTTTTTTCCCTCATATTTTTTTTTCGGCAAAAGTTTTCATTGGCAATTTCCTTTTTCCAAAGCATTTTTTGACGTTTTAATTTTTTTCATAATTTTTGTTTGGAAGCTTATTTTTCAACTTAAATTTAACAATTTTTGTTTAGGCAAAAAAAAATTTATTTTTGTATAATTTCTTTTTTCGACGATATTTATTTTAACAATTTTATTTGGACAATTTTCTATCTCACCCAATATTTTTTAATTAAAAGCTTAATGTATTTAAACTAAAAAGCAATTAATTTTCACTTGTAATCTCACTAGTGCTTGGATTATTACCGGAAATTTTTTCGAGTGCACGAATGTTTTAACAAGTCGAAAACGAGAAAAAAAATTTCCGGTTATTAATTCAAACAAGTGGGTGATTCAGTAAGAAAATTCCACACCTAACATTTTCGACTAATTAAAAGACTTTATTTTGTATCGTTACCATAGCAACTAAAAGAATTTCCGGAAATTTTTGTCTCCTCCTTGGGGGAAGGACCATGAAATTACACTGGAAATTTTTTGACGTTTATAGGTAAAGTGATATTTACATTTAACTTCAACATACAAAAGCCTACTATTTAAATTTCAAAACCATTAAAAACCGTTATTATATTAATAATATTTCGGAGTGAAATTTTCTTACCGAATACCACTATCGCTTCAATTAAAAACAGAAATTTTTTTCTCAAACACGATTTTTTTTTTTAGAAAATTCGTGTTCTCGAAAAAATTTCCAGTTATAATCGAAGGTCTAGTGGTATTATAAGTGAAAATTTCACACCTAAAAAATTTTCATTTAACCAAAATATCGTGTGTCATTATTTTAACATAAAAATTTTCACTTATTAATTTCGTCCAGGGTACCCTGGAGGATAAAAATTTCCGGAAGGATTTTGGGTTTCCATGGTAACCAAATAAGAAAATAGTGTGGGAGTGGCTTAAAAATGGCGGCGTGGAATTTTCCCAACCTTTTGAACAAGTTGATTTCAAACTCTTGAGTTTTAAATTTGCTCAATCCCTTCAGTGATTGAAGGTTAAATTTAATATCCATCGCAATATCGCTGTTTATTGAAAACCTATATATTGAGATGGTTAAAAATAATTCAATGTTTTTATTTTTTTTTTAACATTTTTTTTTCATAACATTCCTAAAATTTCTTCACAAATTCACCTAAAATTTATTCACGTATTATAAATACTTTTGTAAGACTGAATATAATTTTATTTTATCTATTACTAGTTCCCCTTTTTTGAATGTAATTGTTTATTTTTTTTACTCTTCCATCTCCATATTTTTTTTCTTTTCCTATGGTTACTTCCACTCATCATTGATGGTACTCTTTGTAATTCTCCTGCATTTATTTCCGAATTTCTAAATCTCTTCAATACTGGTTTTCAATCCTATTAACTTCTTTAGTATTAAATTTTATCTTATCCAGCATCTCACTTTGGTCAATTTGCATATCCCTCTTCATATTTTGATATTCACTTCGGTATTCCTTTCTCACGTCTTCTATATTAGATTCTATTTTTCCCTCTAATATCTTACATTTTTCTTTGATTTCTTTTCTTGTTTTTAAATTTTCTTCCTCTGCAATAGTAATATTTGTTATTAACCTTTCTTTGATATTTTCTTCTAATTTCATTACTTCATTATTTATCAAATTATAGTTTGTGTTAGTTTTCATTATCTCCTTCTCCATTTGTCACATTCTCTTATCCTGTTCCATTATTTACTGTTCTGTCAATTTCTGTTTGTTTTCAAATTCTTCAAATTTCTTCTCTATTCGATCTAACATATTTGTATTTTGTTTTTGATTTTGGTCCATTTTGTCTATCATTTTGTTCAATTTTTCTTGGTTTTGGTCCATCTTCTTTACCAATAATTCAAACATTTTCCATATATCATTTTCTTTTTTATTTATTTCTATTTCTTTTTGTTTTTTTTTGCTTCTGTTTATCAACGTTCCTTTCTTCTTTTGATTCTACAACCTTTAAATTATACAATCTCTTTCCTGGTTCTTTTTCCATTATTCTTTATATTTCTATTACTGTTGGTTCCTACTTTTGAAGCCCCACGTCTAAATAATTCAATGTTTTAATTTTTAGTTTCTTTATTTTCAAATTATCATTTTGACATTTCAAATACCAAAAATCAACAACTATCAATTTTTTTTTTAAGTTATCTTTCCTTATTTTTTTTAAATAAACAAATTCTCTAAATGTCATTACACAAACTACAAATTTTTTTTCATAACAACATTCCTAAAATTTCTTCACAATATATGAGTAAATTCTTTTTCAATAATCAATAAAAAATTTACAGGCTGGTGCTTTGGAAGCTCAACTCGTTATTAATTTCAACCAAAGTACCTTACTCAGTGCACAACAGATTGTAGATTGTTCAACTGGTGAATACTTTAATGATGGTTGTAGGGGAGGTGCCAATACTTTTGCTCTGGCATATGTAGCCCAGAATGGAATTAGTCCGGATAGTTCTTATCCTTATACAAGTGTACAAGGATCTTGTAAAAACATCACCGATAAAGTTCCTTTAAGAATTTTTGGAGGACAGTGGGTCGCCATGGATGAAAATGCTTTGATATGGATTATTTGTAAGTACCTATATGGATTTGATATAAAACGATAAGACATCAGATAGAAAAATTTGAAATATCTAGATATTGCCTTTTACGCTACGTGCAAACTTAAAATATAAAATAGTGTGTGCTATAAAAGACTAAACAAGTGGTTTAAAAAAGTCTGTTGTGTCGCCACAAGACTTTCCCGGCAGCTGTAAAATAAAAATTAAAAAAATTAATTTGGTGTTAAAAAAGTCCAAATCAAATATTTGGTAACCCAAAAAAAAATTCGTTTCGAATTTTTTTAAAGTAAAAATGACATTTGAAATATAAAAAAAAACAACAAAAACGTAAAACAATTTTTTATTTACTTTTTCTTTGACATGTCAAATGTCATTTGGATTTTAAATTTTAACATTTTTTTCCATTGCTTAGTTTTAAAATTACTGCGCCCCCTGGTGGTGCGATTTCAACCAAAAACAAACGAATTCATTCTGCGATGATCCGATACACACATACCAAATTTCAGCTCAATCGAATCAAGCGGTTGGACGCTACGTTGCGATTTTTTAGATTAAAAAAAAATTTTTAGATTAGGTTCAAAATTAAGGAATGAAAATTTCAGGATGTATTTACAAGTCAGTTAGACACCTAAATATCAAATAAATAGAGTAAACCAGTAAGGAATTTTAATTTATTAGATTCGACATCCTAAGACCGGTTTCTGTCTTTCGACTTCATCAGTTAGGCTTTTCGAATCCAATAAATAAAATTCCAAACTCGTACAAGTCAATAGCTATATCCGCTATAAGATAACATTTTTAGATGTGCTACCATCTATGGTAAGAAGAGAGTATTGACATTAAATTTTGACTGAAGCTAGTCAAGATGTCACTCTCTTCTTTTTTATCCCTTTCAGAGATTAATACAAAGTGAGTAAACCAGTAAGGAATTTTAATTTATTAGATTCGACATCCTAAGACCGGTTTCTGTCTTTCGACTTCATCAGTTAGGCTTTTCGCGATGTACATAGGGTTCCTGCGCCCCCTGGTGGGGAGATTTCATCCAAAAACTAATGGGTTCAATCCCCGATCACTCGAAACCCTTATACCAAATTTCAGCTCAATCGGATTAAGCGTGCGGACGGTATCGTGGAAGAATACAGACAAACACACAAACAGACACACAGACAGGCGGACAGACTTCCATCTGGAAATCGTTTCAATCACCTCAAAGTGGATATCGTATCTCAATTTTTTTTTAGCGCGTACACAGTACTTTGCCTTGGCGAGGGGCCGGGAAAGTAAAAGGACAGATTTGACACATTTGATAGTTCTTCTATCGAGAAACGGTTTGTGACTATAAAAAAATGTGTTTAGTAATGTGCAAAAAATGGATCAAAAGATTTAAAAAAGTAATTAATTCATACAGGGTGAGTCATGAGGAACTGTAGGTACATACTCCTCGTATAGCCCCTATGAGAAATATCAAACTACCATTAAAAAGTGTTTAATAATATACAATGTACAAAAAATTAAATTTTTGCAAGAAAAGGTATATTTTTTTAAATCTATGGTTCATTTTGCTAAACTTTTAATTTATAGTCGCATTTGATTTTTTATTAGAAATTGAGTACTCGTGTGGGGAAAAAAATAAATATGTTGTCTATTTGTGTACTTTGTAAGATCCGTATTAGAATTTTCAAATACCATATACATGGTGAAATTTTTTATATGAACAAAACGAACTATTTTTTTAAGCACGGTCCTGATTTTTTCTATCTTAAATAAATCAGTTAATTAGGTGGTAGTAGTGTAACGGTTTACCAAAATATGAGACAAATCGCAGTTACCGTTCAGAAGTAATGAACAAATGAAATTTTAGTCAAAATTCACAACTCCTGTATATTATTAAACTCACCCTGTATATAGACCAGGGCCAAACCGATTTTAAATACCCGAACCATTGTATAAAGATAATATTAATATTATCTTTATACAATGCCCGAACCCTTGATAAATTCTTAGCAGTGTTGGATATTGGGTTTTTACGATTTGTGGCTGAAATGTGCATTCTATCGAAAAAAGTTTAATGTAAAAGTTTACCAATTACTGATATTTATTATTTTATTGCAGCCGCTGTTGGTCCAGGAACTGTCACAATTTATTCCAATCCCTTAATGAAAAATTACGAAGGAGGAATATACGATGATGCTGAACGTTGTGTCAACGATTTAAATAGGATAAATCATGGAGTTCTTGCTATCGGTTATGGTAGCGAAAATGGAACCGACTACTGGCTCCTCAAGAACTCATGGGGTGACAAATGGGGTGAAAATGGTTTTTTTAAAGTGAGAAGGAATCCCAGCATTTGCTGCATTCTTTGTAATATGGTTTATGTACAAGTAAATAAAAATCCGATTAACTAAATTGTAATTAACACTTTAAAATAAATGTGAAATTAAAATTGTTTTTTTATCAAAACAAAATTTATACCTGGAACTTATTTTTTCAAATTACTATATAAATAAATGTAGCGTATTGTGCTGGTTATGATTATTTAATTAAGCGGACTGTATAATTTTTTCTTACCAATTTGGAATAGTCTGGGACCGCATACACTATTACTGGATGTTACAATTATTTTTCACTTATCACTATACAGGGTGTCCCGTTGGTAAACGGAAATATTTTAAAGGTAGGTAGAGGTCACAAAGGCGGCTCTAAATAACCCAATATAATGGGTCTCTTGGCTTCCATAACCGAGTTACAGGGTGTTTCATCAATTATGCATAATTATTCATTTGACCAGAACTTTTGAATCACTTAGTATATCTTTTCCATTTTTGGAGTACAGATTACACTTCTCACAAATAATGTACTGAAATATTGAGAGATATGAAAATCCAGATTCGGCTTTAGGAAAAATTGAAACATATTAAAAATATCAAAACAACACCCTGTATAACACAATTTTATTATTTCCATTTTAGATTTGAATAGAGGGGAAAAAACTGAATTGAAACAAGTTGTTGTTTTTATCTCGCCACCGATTCGAATTGGAAAATTTTGAAAGTGAAAGTAAAATGTTCATTTAATTTAGAAAAACATATTATGAAACTCATTTTTTCTTTAACAATTTTAAAAATTCACTTCGCACCATTTATCTATTTCTTGTTTATATGGCTTAAAATAATTTTACACTATACTGGTGTATCTGCAGGCCCGTACTTAGGAGAAAATATTCAATTAAGTATTTATTTTTTAAACGCCCAGTATAAAGTAAAGCGGGACAATAATCGCTTATAGTAACTAATAATAATAATAATTTATTAATAATTAACGAAATTGCTCAAAATCTCCACTATTTTGGGCAAAATTCTGCAATAGTATTTTTGCCCAACTTCTGGGGGTGCCAACTTCACCCGGGTGCAAATTTCATCTAAGATTATAGGACCATTTCTAATGGCAAGTAGTCCACCCTTTTTGGTCCGTATTTTGGACCGGGCGCCTGAAAAGGAAGGGCGATTCCTAGAGCAGGGACATAGAAAATTAATGTAAATACAAAACAATAAACAATTTTAGTAATGTTCTAAGTAACATCTTAATTAACAAATTAATTTAAATGAATTAGTAAAAAATATTTATCGGTTTTGTTCTCCCTACAAATATTAATGATCATAATTAATGCGATATTTTGAATTGAATAGGTAGGTACTAACACCTTTAATTTTATACAGATAAATAACCAGAGTGTAGGTACATACGAGGACAAGGATGTACAAAATTTTAAAAATATCAAACGTTAAGATAGAATAACTATTTTTAAAATACCAAATATTTTAATTTATGATTTTTAGGTTGATACGTATCGGAATTTCCGCGTCGGAACGTTTGCCGTTATTAAATAGTCCAAAAATCCAAAAACTAATTAAATTTGTCAGGCTTCTTTAGTATTAGAGTAAGTGTTATTGATATTGTCAACAAATTTAACAAGTTTATGACTTATTGTCAGTAAGTAGTAATTTTAAAAGTACATTTTTAGAAGAAAAATTGGTCAATTAAATATCTTCGTTAAACAAATATTAAAAAAATCACGATAAGAAAAGTACAAGTATTTAATGTGTCTACCACTTAAAAGGATGAGGACATGTTGATATCGTAAACGATAAAGGGAGGGGGAACAATCATATGGAGAGAAAAGATCCCACATATAGAGAACAGATTTCGAATGATTTATTAAACTAAAATCGTGGATTTTATTTATGGACAAGCCAAAAATGTCTTCTATTGTTTCGTTAGTACTTTAAAACTAGCAATTCAAATACGAAACATAACATTTCGTTTTTTGGAACCACCTTCAGGTTAATTATTTTAAAAAAGGACCTGGAATTTTTATTCTAATTTTTTTTATTGTTATTATTAATAAATAGCTCAAAATTGTACATGATGATTTAATGAGTTTTTTTACGTTTCTTTGCATTTTTTGAGAACATTTACCATATATTTTTTTTACACCATCAAAAAGTAGAGATTGCAACGAACAAAAAGCCCACCGAGTTTTTTAAAAAAGCAGATATTTTGACGTGAGAATTTTCGATTGAAAATTAGGATGCTTTTTCGATATTAAGTTAAAATAAGGCGAAAAAATAAATATTTTAAATCAAAAAAAATACAGTGTGTTTGGGACATAAAAAGGTAATTTTTCACCATGTTTTGTGAAAAAAAAATTTTTTTTATATAATATAAAAATAAAAAACCAAAAACTTGGTTATTTGAATTTTTCACATACATTTTGAGTGTAAATACCAAAAAAAAGTGTAAATACAAAAGTTGTAGATCTTTTTATTACCTACAACTTTCCCATTTAACTTTTTTCCAAAGGACTTGTAGTTTTGCCGGAAATCGAGATAAATAGTTTTCTACCCTTAAAAGCTCAGCCGCTTCCACTTCCCGACCTCAGATCACCCGTAAATTATTTTTCCTTTCATTTTGTTATATTCTCTTCCTTTTCCAATGGGTTTCATCCTACTATTATTTTTTTGGTTTCAAAAATTATCGACCCTGGTCTAGGTAATATTAGAATTTGTTGTATTCTAAATCTGAAAAAATATATTGGTGTTCTGGTTTAAAAAAACATATGGATTACACACCTCCAAAATATATATATTTTCAGAGAACACGCCTCTAAACTCGTAGGCCAATTCGAATGTATGTATGTATATAATAGGTTAATGTTAGTCGGAGGCCATTTCTTCATATACACATATTAAACAAAGATTCTCTCTCATGAAAATCATGGGTCCGAATATTAAGTCAACATGTTAAAAACGCAGTTAAAGAAAAATATAATATACGATATTAAAAAGGTCATGTAGGTTAAGAAACTATTTTTTCTACACTATTAATTGGCTAGAGTGTTGAAATACTTACGATTTTCATACAAAAATGCCAATTTCTTATACAATACCCGGTATAACTTAGATAAGCCGCATTAGAAGAATGGAAAAATGGTAGCATTGAAATAATAAGCCGGTGTTAAGGTTTAAAAAAAAACATAGGCATGTTTGGTTCATATCCGAGTTGTGTGACACATTAGAAAATACCCATAATAGTGCAGCAAGATAGCAGATTTAGTAGCCAAAAAACAAGTATAATACCACCCGAAATCTACCAATGGGAAATGGTTAAGGGGGTAACAAGGAACTTCTAAAAAAAACGACGCCATGGGGTTGGTACAATTAACGGAAGGGGTGATTAAAGGGGTTGAAAAATGGATTTGAGTGATTTTTCACGATTTCCGGCGAAACTTGAAGTATTTTAGAATTATTAACCAATACTTCTTTCCAGCCCCACTTGGTTGCAGTCATGTTGTTTCCGAGCCAGGTCTGAAGTTGAAAATATGTTCGATAAGAATGTTGTACAGCTGCTCCAGTTGTTGGTAATTTTTACTGATGAAATCTAAAATCATCCAAAGATAATTTAGCAATCAATTGACAGCCGTTTCTAGCAATCACTTTTGGATCAGAATTCGTTTCATAAACCGGCCTAACTAACTCAGTCAACTCTGGAGTTTTTATCAGCGAGTTTGTTGTTTTTTACCTTTACCTGCAAAAGCAATATAAAAAAGCAACAATAGATCGATATTCTTCATGTATATAACTATTTGAAGAATAAATTGTGTCGCTGATATTGCCTGCACCTGGCTTCAAAAAGTAAATTGGTGCTCGGAAACAACATGACTGCAACCAAGTGGGGCTGGAAAGAAGTATTGGTTAATAATTCTAAAATACTTCTGCATAGCTTCACAGATGCTGCAGTCATTCCTGAGGATTTGCTAAAAAGTATTTCCTGTAACTGCGGAACCAATTCTGAAAGCAGCAAATGCGGATGTCGGAAGCATGGACTACATTATACGGATTTATGCAGTAAGTGTGAAGAAAATTGTTCAAATAAAAAAAAATTGTGGAAGATATTAGTGACTTGAAGGACACTTCCACTGAGCAGCCAAGTCTTTGCTTAAATCCGGACACCGAAGTTCCAGCTGAGGAGCGTGATCTTAATGAATCGTTCCAAGAATGGCTGCTTTCACATTTGGCGACACGACAACGACACGACGACGACACGACAGCGACACGACACCGACACGACATGAGCGTTTTCACACTTGACGACACGACATCCGACACGACGACGACACGACACCAACAATGATTTTTATTTCACTTTGTTGATCGTAGTATAGCATGGCGGATTATAATAAAATATATTTACTGCATATTCGACGACGTAGAAGGCAAAAACTTAGGCAGTTTTGATGTAGTTATTATACTCTATTTGAAAAATTGTGTAGCAACAAAATTAAATTTTTTAATTACTTTCGGATGACCAAAAATACATTTGATTATATATTGAGCAGCTTACACGATGGTATAAAGAAAAATGATACTACAAGTCGAATGTCGATTAATTTAAATTTAACAAACTAACATTAAACAAACTAAAATTAAAAAAGAATTTTAAACAAAAACATTCTAAAATTTAGACAACATAAATTATAAGTTTTTGATATGTTCTTTAAGTAACATTTTAAAATTATTAAGAATGGTACATTTTTTTATAGATTCAGGTAATTGGTTAAACTTTTGGTCTAAAGGACCCCGAGGTCCTTTGGCTCTGGCAACTGGGCAAATTACAAATAATAACCTCTTTTTTTTTTCTGCAACTGACAGTTGATCAAATTCATTAATCAAATAATCATGCATTTCTTGCCAACACTTTTCTCTTAATATTTTATTTTTATTGTTTTCATTACTTTTATCCCAAATACATGTATTTTTTTCAACTAGCTCAATTAATGTAACAATATCGAACTCAAAAGCCATCTTAGAACACGAAGGAACTGAATTAAACTAATCAGATTTCGCTGTATGAGATTTGCGCCTACCTGTACTAATCATCCAGACTGAAGGGGGTAATGATTAAAACGAGGGTGAGATGTATTACCTAAATATAAACATTTTTCTAAATATTCGATTATCACGTAATTCAAAATAGCAGAATAAACCCCAATAAAAGTTATTAAAAATCTATTATAAGGTTTATTGGTCCGAAATTGCTTTACGACGTTGTTAAGTACCTACTAAGTACCTACCAATAAAAACTGTCGTCCCGGCAGACGGCACCCCGGCAAGGAGCATTCTGGCCACTGGTGTCGTCCCGATTTTTGAAAATAATTAGTAAAAACAATAACTAAATAAAACTGATTAGTTCAATTCAGTTCCTTCATGTGTTTTAAAATGGCGTTTAAGTTTGATGTTGTTACCTTAATTGAACTGGTTTGAAAAATCCCTCTGTTGAAAAATTATATGAAAATAATAAAAAAAAAATATTAAGAGAAAAATGTTGTCAAGAAATCTATCAATACGTATATACATCTGCACTAAAAATTTAGAACTCTCTTCCTGATATACTGGGTGAGTTATGAGGAACTGTATTGAAGCCCCTATGGGGAATATCAAATGACCATTAAAAAGTGTCTGCTCCCATTGTTTAATAATATCTGAGGGTTGTGACTTTTGACTGAAATATTTTTTGGTCATTACCTTTGAACGATTAGTTTGATTTGTCTCATATTTTGGCAAAACTACTACCATCTAATTAACCGAGGCTAGAAAAAATCAGGTCCGGTATTAAAAAATTAGTTCGTTTTGTTCATATAAAACATTTCACCCTGTATATAGTTTTTGAAAACTCTAATAAGGATTTTACAAAGTACAGAAATAGACAATTTTTTGCCCCCACGATTACCCAATTTCTTATTTTTTTGTACAAAAATTTAATTTTTAATTACTAGTTCCACCACAGCTCGTGCTATATTTTTAATAATACAACCGTTTTAGTCAATTTCGAGAATCGGCTTCCAAAAGGAACAAGCTGTTTTGAATAATACTAAAACATCGCCCTGTATAATATTTCTTTAATGATTCATCGCTATTGTGATTTTTTAGAATTCTCAGAAGTTCATTTCTAAAGAAAAAAAATATAGTTTGATTTTTTTAAATTTAAAGAAAAGAAAATAGAACATTAAAAATGAACGAATTTATTTATATTTTTAAGAAAATTTAGGAAAACACAAGAATAGACAACTACATAAAAGAACTTAAGGCAAAAAAACTAAAACAAAATTAGATTAAGGAAATGGGGGCGGGCCTATTAGTTGATGTTCTATTATTATTATTTTCATATTATTTTTCAATACAGCAATTTTTTTCAAGCAGTTCAATTAAGGTAACTATCAAACTTAAAAGCCATGTTAAAACACTGAATTGAACTAATCAGCTTTATTTATTTATTGTTTTACTAAACATCTTGTTTCAAAAATCGGGACGACACGAGTGGGAAGACGGCTGCCGGGGACGATACCAGCACGGCATGTCGTCTAATATGAAAGCACTCCATTTATTTCAATGTAAATTCAACCCCACCGGCATCGTTGCCGTTGTCGTGTCGTTGTCGTGCTGCCTAATGTGAAAGCGCCCAATATGACGAAGATACCGACTGCAACGAAGGATCTGATGATAACGATGAAGGACACTCGCAAAAAAAAAATAAAATTAGTGTACCTAAATAAATTAATTTTTTCGTTTTGATGAATTATGTAAATATTTGTAGTAAGAAAGTTAAATAAAGAATAATTTTTAAGAAAAACTCTTCTTTATTTAATAATTCCATTAAAAAGAATCATTTCCATCAATGAATCCGCTATAAACCAATTAAATAAAGGTGTTTTCATTATTGTTAATGTATAATGTCAACTTAAGTAGATAGGTACTATTTTCAAATTTCATTAATTGCAATTCAATTTCATTAAATTACAATATTTTTTGAAAAATTATCATTTAAAAATGGAAAAAAAGAAAAAAATATGATTTTTCGCATTTTTTCAGAAATTTTGGAGGTTATGGTCAAAGTGACTACAAAAGTCAAAGATTTTTCATAACCTACAACTTTTGTATAAAAAACTTTTTCGATTCTGTTACAAAAAAAATTAGATAATTTTTGATTTTTATATTAAAACATATTGTCTTCAGCAGTTTTTCCCGTACAATTCAATGGTGTAATAAGTTTTTTAATTTTCTCAAAAGTTTAAACAAATTATTGTTAAAAATTTATTTTTTTAGTTTTTTCCAATTTTGAGGATGTTTTTAAATAGGAACGATAGTGGTTTATCATTGTATCAAAAAGTTCACGTGAAAACGAAAAAAATGCGCACCCGGAGAACTCTGTACGAGAAAATTTCACCATGCAACTTTTCATCTGAAAAAAAAGTGTTTTTGACCGAAAAAAATGAATATCTCAAAAAAAATTTATTTTTATTAACTCAAAATTTTTCTGGTTATTTATAACATAAAAACAAATATACTTTCACAAAGTTTCATCAAAATCGAATGATTCTTGCGGAAAAGAAAAATGGAAAACAAAAAAAAAATTTATTTCGAATTTTCTCATTTTTCTCCATGATTTTGAGGTTATGGTTACAAAAATCACACAAATCCATTTTTCAACCCCTTTAATCGCCACTCCCGTTAATTGTACCAACCCCCATGGCGTCGGTTTTTTTTAGAAGTTCCTTGTAACCTCCTGAACTATTTACCATTTGTAGATTTCGGGTGGTATTATTCTTCTGCACTATAATTAAAAAATTCATAAAATAGCATAATATCGACAAAAACAAATAAATTATTTAAACATGAAAATAATTAAGACATAATAAAAAAGACGAAAAAGTCAAAGTTTATAACAAAATTAGCGAGCGCCCGTTTCTTTCCAAAACCAAATACTCCTTTGGCTAATACCGCAACAGGTATTGAATTAAATCGAAAAAAGACAGCTGAGATACAATCTTACTAATTACCTAATTCGGAAGCGAATCGACGTCCCACTACCTACTGCACATGACACGAAATATGGCAACACTGGTGGAGTCATAAAGGCAATGTTTCGTGTAAAAATTTATACAAAAGAGGCTGATCATATATCTAATATATGGAGGTATATTGCATTTAAAAATATGCTAAAAATTTGTATATTTTTAAGTATTTTGTTTTTTACCCCTCATGGGGTGCATCTATAAAAATGTAATTTTTATTTCTATTGGAATAGAATACACACATTCTTTTAAGCTATTTAACATGGAGGCTTGGGTGCCTGTTTTGGGTATGGAGGCGACTAAGATAGGTATGCATGTACATATATATAGTTTAAGTAGAAAAAAATTCGTGGGAATCAGTCAATATAAAATAAATTAGTTTGATTTCTTCGTTTTGGTCAAGCTTTCGAAAACGTTTATTTTCTTTTTAAAGACTAATAACATGAAATACGGAAAAAATTAAATACAAAAAGAAACATCGGTGTTAAAATATTTTAAAATGACAAAATGACAGTTTCCAAAAACTTCAGTATACAATTGTAACAATTGAATCTGTTTTTCCCCCAATGATACCTTTTTTACTTTCTTACATTTTTGCAATATTCACACTTTTTCATATTCAAAATTTTATATTTTCACATTCTTGTACTTTTATTTATATACTTTTATATTTACCGCAATTTTTATATTTTTTTAGAATTACATGTTTAGGTATTGTTTCATCAAACACCAAAAATTTATTATTGAAGTATGTTTATACCCATTAAATTAAAAAAAAATCTATTTGTCCAGCCAAAACCGGCATTTTTGGAAAAACAATAGTAGAGAAAAAATTTTATCTTAAAAAGAAGAATATTGTGTGTACTTTTATCTAAAAAAATCCAACATTTTATTTTTTTATTTAAAGTACCCAATTTAGGGAATAATAAAAAAAATTCGATTTTCATTATTTTCCCAATTTTTTTATCGCGATATTTATGCTTGATTCTCTTAGAAAAACTATATTTCAGTCCAGAAAACGTTAAAAAAAATATATTTCAGAAATAAAATGTTGGATTTTTTAAGACAAAAGTACACACAAAATCCTTCTTTTTAAGATAAAAAATGTTTCTCTACTATTGTTTTTCCAATTCAATTTTTTTCGAAAAATGCCGATTTTGGCTGGACAAATACATTTTTTTTGTTTAAATAGTTACCATGTCTTCCCGATATAAAAGTAAATATTTTCGCCAATTTTTAAGAAAATTCGAGGATTCTTTGGTTATTTATTGTCAATTCAGTAAAAAAACAAAATAATGCGCGCGAATTCCTTTTTTGAGGTTAGGATGCATTTTTAAAAAAACCCTATTATACGGATAGATACTCTACCTCATCACGGTCACGGAAAAATACCAAAAATGCCGTTTTTGGCACATATCTCGCGAAGCTCTAGCCCAAATTTATTGACAAATTTTTTACAAGCTTCTCTTTATGTATAAATTGGAAAAAATTAAAAAAATTGACTTCGCTCTTACATCCATTTTCAGAATATTTTCGTCTAATTTCACTCCACTATTGGTACTTCAAATACTCTTCTCTCTGGATGTTAAAACCACTTATTTTTATCAAAAAAGTATTTAATTTAAAGTTTCGACTTTTAATTCTAAAGTCGTTGTCAAAAAATTGATATAACAAAGATATAATAATAAAAAACAATAATAAAATAATAAAAATAATAAGAAACGTCATATCCGGTGATCTATATCTGTATTAAAGTATTAGTATATCTTTTGTTATATCAATTTTTTGACAAGGACTTTAGAATTAAAACTCGAAAACTTAAATTAAAAACTTTTTTTGATATAAACAAGTGGTTTTAATATCTGTTCATCATTCTTGTTTATCAGTTTTCAAGTTTTCCAGGTAAATCTTGATTACTATCTCAAGAATATTTCATTTTTATATAAAACAGTATCGTAATTGTCTCTAGAGTCAGTTCATTCTATCTAAAAAAACAAGATGAAATTGATATTTGTTTTTGCGGTTACGATATTAACCGTTAACGGTTTAACGGTACACGAACAATGGATATCTTTCAAGGTACGTTTACAATGATATATTTCTCTATTATAAATGTAATAAAATCAAGTTTAACTCCAAAATTAAAATTTAAAAGACATATAAATAAATATAAAACATAGTTGTTTTACAAAATTGCATGTTCTTATATTAGGTATGTTATATTTTGTTATATTTCGTTATCTATAGTAGAATTTTAAATTTCTTAGGAAACACATGGTAAATCTTACCTCAACATCGCTGAAGAAAAACGTCGATTCGAAATTTTCCAAAACACCCTAAATGTAATAAAGGAACACAACGAAAAATATGAAAAGGGAGAATCTTCTTACTACATGGGTATTAACAAATTTGCAGACATAACCGACGAGGAATTTAGTTCGATGTTTCATAGCCAATCCGTTAGTGAATCAAAATACGAGAAAACAAATCTAGAAATTCCAAATGACTTCAAAGCTCCTGAATCTGTTGATTGGAGAGAGCAAGGAGCTGTTTTGGCCGTAAGGGATCAAGGAGAATGCACTTCTGGATATGCATTTGCTACAGTGAGTACCATATGTTTCAAAAAACTGATCTAGGGCGCGACGAGCTATTTATTTGAAAATAAAAATAACTTTTTGGCAACGAAACCGTTTTGACTGACAAAATGCTCCATCCTTCGAGAATTTCACGAAATCACTATATATAATTATCTAATATTTGAAGATTTTTTTTATCAACAAAATTTTCGTTTCGCCGATTTTTTTTTACCTTAATTTATTTGGTAATTTGGTAGTTGCGTTTTCTATTTTTTTTTAGGATTTTTTTTTATAAATTTTAAAGATAAAATTTTTATCTTAAAGCGGATATAGCTATTGACTTGTACGAGTTTGGAATTTTATTTATTAGATTCGAAAAGCCTAACTGACGAAGCCGAAAGGCAGAAACCGGTCTTAAGATGTCGAATCTGATAAATTAAATTCCTTACTCGTTTTCTATGTATACTACCTATTATATATGCATACATAATAAATATGTAGGTATTAATTTGAAAACTGAAAAAGAGGTAATTTATTTAATCACAAAATACTACAAACTTAATTATTTATGGTACAATTAAAATATAAATTGCAATTTTGGTACACAGTAGGAGTATTGTTTGAAATATTTGTTAACTCATTGATAACGTTGGGTGTAGGTAAATCATTAATGTTGTTGATGGGTCCAGCTGTAGAGTGAGAAGCTCGAGGAGTGGCTGCAGGATCTTCTGTTTTCTGTTTTTTAGCTGGAGGTTCTGAGGCGTCACTTCTAAGGGTGTTTATGATGTTGGAATAATGCTCATTATCCATTTGCAGATAAGGCTTAATTGAGTTGGCTGAACTCCTTTAGCCAGGTTACTGACTGCTGTCGACAGCATAGAGTGGTTTGTTATTTTTATTTCTTTGCCTTCTCTACTACTTCTTTAGTCCATTTTGAAAGTTCGTTTTTTCCCACTGGAGTGTTTTTGTACCATCCACTTGATTGTTCTTTGTTCCATTAGAATTTTAAAAAGACGGTCTGTACAAAAGGTAGGGTTCTTCGTATTGGGGACCAGCCATTTACTATCGGCCATTTTTTTTCTCCATCCTGGGTCATTTTATTGAAGAGAGGATTATATTCTACTCTTCCTAAAAAGTAGGATTTTTGAAAATCAGTTATTTTAAAAAATATGTAACTATGTTATCTACCTGTTTTAATCCCAAAATTATCCACTTCCTCTTTAAAATAATGAACTCTGCAATTGACTGCTTCTCCACCTCTCCAGGCAAGTTCTAATGAAGCGATATGGTAAAATTTTCCCGCATTCGTCCCATAATAAAACCATTGCGTAGCATTCTTCCAATTTTAATGAAGCAGAGCTCGATTTCCTTTTATTGGCGCACATCTGCAAATTCCTTCGTTTCGCATTACGAGCTTCCCTACTAGACTTGAAGATAATATCTTTAAATGGATCAAAAATTATTTTCCACTTCATAAAATGCATCTCTTGCATTTTTTTGCAACGGTGTTCCACATTGTCTTCACGACTAGTTCTTTGTAATTTTCACCGTTTTCTTTCTTCATATTCCACGCCCAATCTTTCAGGATTAGGTTTAGTTGCTCTAAACTTGTAGTTTTCAAAAGCTCGTATTTCTTTACCTTGCAGAATTCATTAAACTGTTTCCATATTGACGTATGGGTTTTAACGGTATTGTACGGTATACTTTTCTCAATCGCCAGATCAATATTAGTTCCAAAGCGACTCATTTTCACTACATGAGCTGACTAGCACTGTTTAAAAACAATATTACAAAATTTATTGACAATAAAATCAGAAAAATTGTTTGGCGTCGTTTTCTGGTGTCCTAGGAGACCATAATTACTATTGTAATTTCTGTTGAGAACAGATGTCAAGATTTGCCGCGGGTAAACTCGAAAAAACTGCTGACAGGAGCTGTGATACAGTGGGGGATTCAGTAACAAAATTCCACACCTAACATGGACGAAACGACATGGAGTGAGGATGAATTTACATTGAAATCGACGGAGCCACTACATAGTGGCGTCTGTGAGTCGGAAAAAACCATGAAAAATGGACCAAAATTTACTTCCCCCCCGGTTTTCGAGGATGCTGAACACGATGGCGGTATCAGAATTTCTATTTTCGACTGCTGAACTCCCTAAAACGGCCAAAAACTACCCCCTAAAGGGGTTAAACAGACAGCGCAGGATGCCGAGCACGGTGGTGGTGTTAAAGATTACTTCCGAACCCCTCCACCGGCCAAAATTCACCCTCGACAGAGGTGTTTTTTTTTCTTCTTTTTAACAGCGACAAAACGTTTGTGCCCCCAGTTTCGAGGTAGCTCGAAAAAGGAGGGAAAGAGGTTATTTTAAAGGGAATGATGTCCTGTCCGTTTAACACCATTAGAGGGTAGTTTTTGGCCGTTTTAGGGATTCGGCTGCCGAAAAGAGAAATTCTGATACCGCCATCGTGTTCAGCATCCTCGAAAACGGGGGCATAGGCGTTTTATCGCTGTTACAAAGAAGGGAAAAAATACCTCTGTCGGGGTGAATTTTGGCCGGTGGAGGGGTTGGTGAGATTCGGACGTAATCTTTAACACCTCCACCATGCTCGGCATCCTCGAAAACGGGGGTAAAGGCCTTTTTTTTACATGGAAATGATGTGCTGCCCGTTTAATCCCTTTAGGGGGTAGTTTCTGTCCGTTTTAGGGGGTTCGGCAGTCGAAAATAGAAAGTCTGATACCGCCATCGTGTTCAGCATCCTCGAAAACTGGGGGGGAGGTACTCTTGATCTGCGTAAATTTTAGTCCATGTCCTTCCGACTCACAGATGCCACTATACCTCGTTTTCAATGTAAATTCATCCTTACTCCATGTCGTGTCGGTGTCGTGTCGTCAAGTGTGAAAGCGCCCATTGAAAGTTACATTTAATATCCACCCAAAAGCGCTCAGCGTTTCGTTAGAGATGCGTGCAGAAATCAAATTGCTTATCGCTGTTTATTCCAAACCTATATATATGAGTAAATTCTTTTTCAATAATTTACAGGCTGGTGCTTTGGAAGCTCAACTCGTTATTAATTACAACCAAAGTACCTTACTCAGTGCACAACAGATTGTAGATTGTTCAACTGGTGAATACTTTAATGGTGGTTGTAGGGGTGGTGCCAATACTTTTGCTCTCACATATGTAGCCTACAATGGAATTAGTCCGGAAAGTTCTTATCCTTACACAGGTGTACAAGGATCTTGTAAAAACATCACCGATAAAGTTCCTTTAAAAATTTTTGGAGGACAGTGGGTCGCCATGGATGAAAATGCTTTGATATGGATTCTTTGTAAGTATATGGATTTGTACATTATTAAACAGTAGGAGCAGACTCTTTTTAATAGTCATTTGATATTCCCCAATACGAGGTAGGAGTATGTACAGTTCCTCATGACTCACCATGTATACAGGGTGTTCCATGACGTTTTTAACAGTCTGTAACTCAGGAACTAGTGAATATTTTTTTTTGAAAATTGGGACATATCAATTGGACCTACAATACTATCATTTGAGGTATATTTCAGATCTGTGATGTCATCTGAGGCGCTGTGACGTCATCGACATGAAAAAAATTAAATTGGTCAAGGGGGTAAAAATTAGCTCAAATAATATGAGTAAACGCTTGTCTAATTTTGGTTTTTAAATCGTCTACATCTGTAGGTTGTTCATTATAAACGAGTCCCTTTAAATAGCCGCATACAAAAAAATATAAGGGTGACAACACTGGCGATCTTGCAGGCCATCGAATTGACCCATTACTTCCAATCCATCTGTCTGGAAATATGGTATTAAGGTACTCTCTTACAATACCGCTATTATGAGGGTGTGCGCCATCTTGTTGCCATACCATAACTTTTCGTTCACGTAAAGAAATATTCTCCAGTAATAAAGGTAGTTCATTTTCCAAAAAATCCAAGTATCTCTGGCTATTTAAATATCCTTCAAAAAAATACGGACCTATTAAACGCCCATTAAATAACCCACACCATACGTTAATTCCCATGTTAAAGTGTCAATAGGCCAGTTTGATGTTACTACATGATAAATGCGTAATTTAATTGACAATATAGATCAATACCCACATTAGGGTACACCGTTGAATTTGGGATAAAAATCTCTTTCATTTGAGCTAATTTTTACCCTCTTAACCAATTTAATTTTTTTCATATCGATGACGTCACAGCGCCTCAGATGACGTCACAGATCTGAAATATACCTCAAATGATAGTATTGTAGGTCCAATTGATATGTCCCAATTTTCAAAAAAAAATATTCACGAGTTCCTGAGTTACAGGCTGTTAAAAACATGTTCCTCTATAGACCAGGGCCAAACCGATTTCAAATATACGGTTTGAGGGTTGGATATCGGTTTTTTACGATTTGTGGCTAAAATATGGATTCTATCGAAAAAAGTTTAATGTAAAAGTTGTAGATAATCAAAAAATTACCGATATTTTGTTATTTTATTTCAGCTACTCTTGGGCCAGCAACTGTCACAATTTATTCCAATCCCTTAATGAAAAATTACGAAGGAGGAATATACGATGATGCTGAACGTTGTGTCAACGATTTACATAGGATAAATCATGGAGTTCTTGCTATCGGTTATGGTAGCGAAAATGGAACCGACTACTGGCTCCTCAAGAACTCATGGGGTGACAAATGGGGTGAAAATGGTTTATTTAAAGTGAGAAGGAACCCCAGCATTTGCTGCATTCTTTGTAATATGGTTTATGTAGAAGTAAATAAAAATCCGATTAACTAAATTGTAATTAACACTTTAAAATAAATGTGAAATTAAAATTGTTTTTTTTTATCAAAACAAAATTTATCCCTGGAACTTATTTTTTCAAATTACTATATATAAATAAATGTAGCGTATTGTGCTGGTTATGCTTATTTAATTAAATGGACTGTATATTTTTTTCTTATCTATCAATTTGGAATAGTCTGGGACCGCATACACTATTACTGGATGTTACAATTATTTTTCACTTATCATTATTTATTATTCGTAAGGGATAATTACGATTTAATTTAGTCTTACTTTGTATAGCATCCTTTCGTTCTTATACTAATTTAAATTAAATTCTAAGTTCTTAGATCAATCTAAATTTTATTTATATCGGGGCCCAAATCGTTGTTGAAACGTTCTTGAAATCTTTCATATCAAGGCAGTTACGGATTTTCTGTTGCACAATATCTTAATCTAGATTCGTCAGAAAATTGTATATTGTGTCACAAGGGCAGAAAATGATCTTTAGCAACCCGCGGCTATTAGCAGCAAGAGCGCGCGAAGCGAAGCGAGGGCAGCTAATAACTAAGGTCTGCTAAAGCGTTTTCTATATGTGTGACACACATCTTTAATTTTAATAATAAATATATATTAATTAATTTAGAGAAACATTGCTAGCTTCTTCTTGCAAGTCTGGTGGGGTATTCGTAAATTCTTCATCACTGTATGTATTACTATTCATTTTCACTAATTCACACAATCACAACTTTGATTTACACTGACGTTTAATGAAAATTTATGTAAAACGCCAAAGTCAAAGGTGCCTAGATGGTGAAAAACTACAAAATCGTACTGTAATGATTTTTTTTCTGCAGCCGTCTCGAACACAAAGTTTTCGATATGATTTATTAAATCGAAAGTACCAATTTACACAAATCTAGTAGGCGGTTTTGACAATAACATGAACTTGTATTTTATTCTGACACCGCCTGTCATGTAACATTGGTGTGTGTTTTTTCGCTTTTCAAATAAAAAAAATGGAAATAAGTAGAGTGAAATGATTCCACATGAGATTAGTGAATCTGCTAAAGCGGATACTTATGAATTATTGCGTAAGTAATGTATTCATAAGAGTGATTGTTATATGTAATTGTCTAGATATATAAAGTTCATACGTTATTATCCATCGATATCCTTTTTACCATACAAAACGGCTGCAGACAAAATATTGTACGTAACACGATCCAAAAGTGATTTCACGGGACTCGCAGGATTCCAGGACTCGCATACGGCTCGTCCTGAAAATTTCCTACTCTTCCCGTAAAATATCACTTTCGGAACTTGTTACGTAAATTACTATAGCAGACGACGATAAACATTCCTTTCGGTCTGATTTTTAGGGTTGATATGATTCATTTTCACATATGGTAGGCGAAAAAATAATTCTCTAGGGCACAGAAATTGTAGGACCAATATGTTTCGATTGGATTTTGAAACTGGAGAACTTCAAGGAATTTTGAGGATTTTTAATAGAATCTGAGGAACTGTGGGTAACTCCAAGAAATTTTCAGTCTTTTTAATGAAATTTGGAGATTCTCAAGATTATCAATGAAATCTAAAGAACTTCTAGGAACTGTGGAAAACTTCGATTTCTGTGAAATAGGAAGAATAGACTCCAATGAAATATGTGAGTAGGAATTCTGGAGAAGTTGAAGGATTTCCACTGAAACTGAGACTTCAAGGAGCTTTGAATAACTCTAAAGGATTCTAAGAATTTTCGATGAAATATGGGACATTTCGAAAAACAGTGGGAAACTTCTAGAAATTCAGAGAACGTGTTAATAAAATTTGGAAAACCGAGGAACTCTGAGAGATTCTGAGGAACTAACAAAACTTCTAGACCAGTTGTTGAAACTTCTGCATGCACTTTATCGCTAAACAGCGTAGACGAACTTTAGCTATTTAAGTTAAGTAGTCAAGGAGGGCAGGGCCGGCCCTACAATGAGGCGTACGGAGCGGTCGCTCCAGCCGCCGAGCCCCAGGGAGCGCCAAAGTCGTGCCATCTGAATAAAATTCCATTCCATGTACGTCAGAAGTTTTAATCAGCTGACTTAGCACTGCAATGCTAACGAGCATAACGATTTTAGATCGATAAATTAAACACAAAGTTAAGATGTCGAGATCTTCCAAATTCCATGCTTGCACGCATAGATGATATTAGGGGTAATCAAAGGGGCGCCATAATTGGATCTCGCTCCATTCTAAAATAGGGGTAATCAAAGGGCGCCATAATTGGTTTTCGCTCCAATCTAAAACTGGCCTCGGGCCGGCTCTGAAGGAGGACAAAAGATATGAAAAAGTAAAACAATTTTCAAAAAAATATATTTCATGGAATATATAATTTCTATGTTACAAACTTCACCGTATTTTATCTGGCTAACTATACGTTCACGTGTACATATTAGTCATAATTATTTTTTTCTAAAAAAAAATAATCGATTCGCTTGATGGCGATAGTTTTGATCGCAATGTCTTTAAGCGAAATCATTTTTGTCGATAAAATAAAAACACTTGCAAAATGTCTGCTTATCAGTTGATATAATCAAAGGTGCAGTCGCTTTCGCAAATTCATGGTTTCATATTATCCAAAATCCAATCCATGAAATATTTTACTTTAGTGAATGTACTTGCAAAATCACAAGTTTTAGGACCTAAACTCACTACTCCATATTGAACGTATCTAAAAAAATTATATTAATTAATATCCAGGATTCTTCTTTATGTTCGCTAGTCCTTGTCAGTCTGTATGGTTTTATGTATGACAAAATAAATTTGTTTACCTTAAAAAATTATTATTAAATTTTTCTTGTACTTGTATGGGTCCTCCACTGTCACCGATACATGCAAAAGATTTATTCGCCCCGCCTCCTGCACACATTAATCGGTGGTCAATTGATACTTGCTCGAAATTTTTGTACAGGTTCTGGCATTCAGTGAGACTTACAATTGGAAGATAAGCTTTTTGCATAACGTTACTTGTCCCTGAAAATCAGTAAAAAAAGTATAATTTAGAATTTTCTTTAAATTTTTGACGTAACTGTAGAAAATCGTTCTTCAAAACATTCATACGTCTTTGAAACCATTTTCATTAGTTCAACTAACTTTGAAAAGGCGTTCTTCGAGGAAATGTGATGAGTCTAAGGAATTTTCAATGAAATCTGGAAAACTTCATGGAATTCGGGAACTGCAAGGAACTGCCTAGGAGAAAATATAAAGAACCTTAGAAAACGAGTAAGGAATTTAATTTATCAGATTCGACATCCTAAGACCGGTTTCTGCCTTTCGCCTTCGTCAGTTAGGCTTTTCGAATCCAATAAATAAAATTCCAAACTCGTACAAGTCAGTAGCTATATCCGCTATAAGATAAAATGTTTAGATGTGCTGCCATATATGATTAGAAGAGAGTATTGACAATTATTAAAAGCAAAAAATTCCCGGTGTATTGGGGTTGCATACACAATTTGCATTGTGTGTTGCAAAGCTTTTATTTGACTGATTCTAGTCAAAATGTCACTCTCTTCTTTCGTATCCCTTTCAGAGATTAATACAAAGTTAGAAAACGAGTAAGGAATTTAATTTATCAGATTCGACATCCCAAGACCGGTTTCTGCCTTTCGGCTTCGTCAGTTAGGCTTTTCGAATCCAATAAATAAAATTCCAAACTCGTACAAGTCAGTAGCTATATCCGCTATAAGATAAAATGTTTAGATGTGCTGCCATCTATGATTAGAAGAGAGTATTGACAATTATTAAAAGCAAAAAATTCCCGGTGTATTGGGGTTGCGGATATAGCTACTGACTTGTACGAGTTTGGAATTTTATTTATTGGATTCGAAAAGCCTAACTGACGAAGCCGAAAGGCAGAAACCGGTCTTAGGATGTCGAATCTGATAAATTAAATTCCTTACTCGTTTTCTAACTTTGTATTAATCTCTGAAAGGGATACGAAAGAAGAGAGTGACATTTTGACTAGAATCAGTCAAATAAAAGCTTTGCAACACACAATGCAAATTGTGTATGCAACCCCAATACACCGGGAATTTTTTGCTTTTAATAATTGTCAATACTCTCTTCTAATCATAGATGGCAGCACATCTAAACATTTTATCTTATAGCGGATATAGCTACTGACTTGTACGAGTTTGGAATTTTATTTATTGGATTCGAAAAGCCTAACTGACGAAGCCGAAAGGCAGAAACCGGTCTTAGGATGTCGAATCTGATAAATTAAATTCCTTACTCGTTTTCTAACTTTGTATTAATCTCTGAAAGGGATACGAAAGAAGAGAGTGACATTTTGACTAGAATCAGTCAAATAAAAGCTTTGCAACACACAATGCAAATTGTGTATGCAACCCCAATACACCGGGAATTTTTTGCTTTTAATAATTGTCAATACTCTCTTCTAATCATAGATGGCAGCACATCTAAACATTTTATCTTATAGCGGATATAGCTACTGACTTGTACGAGTTTGGAATTTTATTTATTGGATTCGAAAAGCCTAACTGACGAAGCCGAAAGGCAGAAACCGGTCTTAGGATGTCGAATCTGATAAATTAAATTCCTTACTCGTTTTCTAACTTTGTATTAATCTCTGAAAGGGATACGAAAGAAGAGAGTGACATTTTGACTAGAATCAGTCAAATAAAAGCTTTGCAACACACAATGCAAATTGTGTATGCAACCCCAATACACCGGGAATTTTTTGCTTTTAATAATTGTCAATACTCTCTTCTAATCATAGATGGCAGCACATCTAAACATTTTATCTTATAGCGGATATAGCTACTGACTTGTACGAGTTTGGAATTTTATTTATTGGATTCGAAAAGCCTAACTGACGAAGCCGAAAGGCAGAAACCGGTCTTAGGATGTCGAATCTGATAAATTAAATTCCTTACTCGTTTTCTAACTTTGTATTAATCTCTGAAAGGGATACGAAAGAAGAGAGTGACATTTTGACTAGAATCAGTCAAATAAAAGCTTTGCAACACACAATGCAAATTGTGTATGCAACCCCAATACACCGGGAATTTTTTGCTTTTAATAATTGTCAATACTCTCTTCTAATCATAGGTGGCAGCACATCTAAACATAAAGAACCTATATCAACGAGAACTTCAGGGAATTCTGAGGATTCTCGGTCAAATCTGGGGAATTTAGAGAAACTCTAGGAAACTCCAAGGAACAGGATTTTCGATTATATATTGGGACCTTAAAGCAGTTCTGAGAAACTTCGAATAAATTAAATAAACAGGATTTTCGACAAAATCTTAGAGGAACTCTAATAAATAAACTAAAGAATTCTCAGGATTTTGGAACTTCAAAAAATTTTGATTGTCGATGAAATCTGGGGAAGTTAGAGAAACTCTAGGAAACTCCAAGGAACAGGATTTTAGATTATATATTGGGACCTTAAAGCATGTCTGGATAACTTCAAATAAACCTGAGGATTTTTGATGAAATATGGGGAAGTTAAACAGGAACTTCAAAGAATTCTCAGGATTTTGGAAATCCAAGGAATTCTGATTGTCGACGAAATCTAGAGAATTTAAAGAAACCCTAGAAAACCCGAAGAAACTCTAGAAAATAAATTGGAAGAACAAACTGCATTCATAGATGACCCTGCATATTTTTAAATATGGTTATTATCAGTAGCCATATTTTGTATAATAATAACCAGTTTTTGTAATAAAACAAACCTTTATAACTTACTTGCAAATTGTCTTGTTAAACCCCATCCTGTAATTTCAACATGTTTATCATCTACTGGTACTGAATCATCAACTACAGGTAGACAAATGGGCCTTATATTTTCTAAAAAAAATACTGGAGTAGATGATCAACATTTTTAAATTATTTAATACAGCGAGTTTAAGTTTAAGTTTAAGTACCTAATGTAAAAAAACGTGAAAATCAGTAAGCAATAAAAATTGGGAATTCCCTGTATACTCACTCTGGTTAAATTTAATAGGGGTCACCCGTAACAACCCAATGTCATTTTCATAAGTACTTGTTCGAAAATCTGGATGTGGAATTCTTTCTTCGATAGCCACGTCTTGGACTGGATCGTTACAAAAATTCTGGTAACAATCTCTGTCAGAAGATTTGTCGTATTCACCTACTCTTACACTTATCCTAAAATAGAAGATTTTTTAGGTATTTATACTCTGGCGTTGGTCGTCAATGTGTCGGCCAATAAGAAGAGAGTATAAATATAGTATAGATTAGTCGTAGATAAAGTATACTCTTCTACTCGCATATAGTGACTATTATTCTCTCGGTCTATTCCGAGACTCGCCTTGGAATAATTCTTGTGAATCATTGAATTTTTTTAAAAAAATACTTACAATCTAGATTTTTCTTCCAAACAATGCGCTGCAGTAAGAATATATCTTTCATTTATAATGGTGCCCCCGCATTTAAAATCTCTAGAATTATCTAAAAAGAAGTGTGTAGAAAATCAGTTTAACTTGATTTTTTTGTCCTTTAAAAATTGTGTGGTATCTTACCAGATTCTCTGAAGCTCAAAAGTGCCATCCACGGAAATTCCGTAAGATCGGCATCCTGTCCGTGTATAACTCTTGTTCCTGCTATGTCCACATAGCCGCATTCTGTAGGTAGTAAGTGAAAATGTTTGTGATTTGGCAAATCTTCTTTAATAATGACAGGACTAGATGGACAACAGACTTTAAAAATATCCATATTGCAAATATACGCCTGAAGCTGCTGTTCGGCTGATTTCGTTAAAGGTCTTTTGATTGTGTTAAGGACATCAACAATGTTCGTACAATCCGGTGTTGGTATACAGATTCCTATACCGCCATCAGGAGTGGTGCAAGCTTAAAAATACAAACACATTACCATTCTTGGGGACAGAAAAAGTTTTTTCAACTGGGGAATTGATATCGTTGGTTTAATCAGGGTTGCCAATTTGTAAGTAATTACTCACATTTGTGAGTATTTTACTTGTTTGTGAGTAAACAAGAGGAAGGTCAGCAGTATACTACAGGGTGACCCAGGGGTGTGTGCATGCTCCATAACTCTTCTTCTACGCAAGCTATCGATTTGATGTTTTTTTTAAACGATAGGACCGACAATGAGGCACATTCTAAAAATATTTCTTTTTATATACAGGATGTCCCAAATAAGATACACAACTAAGTTCTGTTTTTTAAATGGCAACCCCTCATTTTTGTTACATATATATATTCGCCATTAAATTGTCGATATAAAGGCACCTAGGTTTCTTCGACTTATTTGCAATAGTTTTTGACTTATGTCAATTTATGTGTTAAAATATCGTGCAGAGATCCACAAAAAAATTCAGAACTTCAGAACTGTTCAAGATAACTTTTTTTCAGTCGATTCCTTAAGTTTTAGCGCATCTTTCGAGATGTAGACGAACTCGGAGTCGATGTTCTATTGCCTACTATGATTTTTTGAAAATGACAAATTACAAATAGCAATAACTCGACTTTTTCAAATGCATCACCCTATATTTTATTAAATAATTACATGGCATTTTTTAAGAGCTTTTTGCTGATATAGGGTTTGTGGGGTTTATTTTGTAAAACTTGCGAGATTTATACAAAATAAGAAATGTTTGACGGTTTATTCTAGAAAAAAAGGAATCGAGTAGGCCGCTGCCGTAAAATTTGACAGATTCATACAATTTTGAAAAGAAAATGTTTCAACAAATTGAAATTGTAATAGAAACAGAAATACATTGCAAAGTAAACAATTTTAGTAATTCAATTTGCAAGAACATGCATGAAAGAATGATTAATAGGAAACATTATAAATATTTTTGATTTATAACAAATGCTCGTACGTCACCGTCACCATCATGTTCCACACAAAAATCATTACTTCATGTTCTTGTAAATAGTATTACTAAAATTGTTTACTTACAAAATGAAATTGCAATATAAACAGAAATACATAACCAAGTAAACGATTTTAGTAATACTATTTACAAGAACATGAAATAATACCGGACACGGTACGGTGGCCTAGTTGATAAGGCGTCTGCCGATTCAGCTTGGTCAGTATTCGGGGAGTACAAAAAGGTATTTGTGTCATGCACAGTTTCATTAACGCCGGTAAACACGCCGGATGAGTTCGGATATCTCGTGGAACTGATAGGGGTTGGTGACACAATTACAAACTTGTTAGTCGGTAGATCACCTGCATGACAAAGGCATAGTCCTGGGTTTAATGTGATTGAGGACCGTGGTTCGCAGCCCACGATAGGCTGTAGGTCCCGTCCATTTTAGGCCATTAGGTCAGAAAAGAGACGTTAAAATTAACAAACAACAACAACAAACAACATGAAATAATGATTTTTGTGTGGAACATGATGGTGACGGTGACCTAAGTACGAGCATTTGTTATAAATCAAAAATGTTTACGTTGTTTCCTATTAATCATTCTTTTATGCATGTTCTTGCAAATTGTATTACTAAAATTATTTAGTTTGTAATGTATTTCTGTTTCTATTACAATTTCATTTTGTTGAAACATTTTCTTTTCAATATTGTATGAATCTGTCAAATTTTGTGACAGCGGCCTACTCGATTCCTTTTTTTTCTTTTTGATTAAGTTATCTTCAACAGTTCTGAAGTTCTGAATTTTTTGTGGATCTCTGCACATAAATTCATAAATTGACATAAGTCAAAAACTATTGCAAATAAGTCGAAGAAACCTAGGTGCCTTATATCGACAATTTAATGGCGAATCTAAATATGTAACAAAAATAGGGGGTTGCCATTTAAAAAAACAGAACTTAGTTGTGTATCTTATTTGGGACATCTTGTATATAAATAGAAATATTTTTAGAATGTGCCTCATTGTCGGTCCTATCGTTTAAAAAAACATCAAATCGGTAGCTTAGGTAGAAAAAAGTTATGGGGTATGCACACACCCCTGGGTCACCCTGTATGATGTGATATTGTGCACCCTTTATGCCTAAGGTTGGCACAAGCATTAATAAAGGATTGATAAAGTTATAACAGCAAAATTTTAAAGTTGAAATGCAGGAATGCAGTTTACTTGGAGTGAAATTAACTTGCTTAAATACCACAATTTGACCATTTAATTAACTAGTAATTTGAATTGAAAGTATACTTACTGGAATTTGAAAGACAAACGTCCCAAAGGTTATTTAACAATATATAAAATAACAAAAACTTTACAACTTTATCTATTCCAAAATTCATATTTTAATTTAGCTCTGTGACATTCTACGTCTCGTTAAAACTAAACTTAAACTGAGATTTTACAAATATTGTTGTTTTAAAATGATTTATAAATTACTTTTATCGACTTCCAAATCAACAAAATTCCACCACAGAAAATCTTAGACATACAAATCTTACGAATAAGCAAGATTTGTTGTTGATAGCCTTATAATTACTTCTGTCAAAAAAATCAACATAAATACTTTCATTAACAGATAAATTATTCTTTATGAATCACCCTATATATTTATTTACAAATATTCCGTATTCTTTAAACACAAGCTGTATTTTCCACAGCACTTTTTACCCAAACATTTTATTTATGAATTAATACTTGGGCCAACCCTTTTCATACTATAGGTGAATGACCTGCCATACTATTTAAAAAATACCCCCTCCGTACAGTATGCAGATGATTTTTCTTATTCCCATTGTGACAAAGAAAAAGGTAAGTTAGAAACTCTTGATGCTAGAGCCCTCACCTTATGAAACTCGTGGATCTCCAGTAATAATCTATTACTGAATACTGATAAAACAGTGAAAGTTTTATTTACACTTACCTAAAGATGTCTTTCAGCCAACGACACACACAAACTTTTTAAGTCTAACAATAGATAACAGGCTCAACTGGAAAAAACACATAGAAAATCTATCAAAAAAACTATCAAGCACCCTCTTTTTACTAAGAAAATTATCGTGGTATACCACAATTGAAGTCTGTAGAATGGCTTATATGGGTTTTTTTCAAGGACAATTGTCATATGGGATATTACTATGGGGAAATTCAGTGGACTGGCAAAAAAAATGTATAATTCAAAAAGCTGCCATTCGAGCTATAACAAAAAGTCCTCCTCTGGAGTCATGTAGTCGTTTATTTAAACAACAAAAAAATCTGACGCTTCCATCAATCTACATAATGTACTGTTTATTGTATCTAAAAACAAATAAATTTAATCATTTTCTGCTAGGTGACACGCATGACTATAACACTAGATCAAGAGACCAACTAGTAATGCTACAACATCGCCTAACACTGACTGATAAAAGCTTTATATGTGGGCAATTAGATTTTACAATAAGCTTCCCTCACAATATAAAGTACTCAATGAAAATAAATTCAAAAAAAAAGTAAAGAATATATTACTTGAACTAGCAGTTTATTCATTAAAAGAATTTGAAGAGTCTCATTTGAGTACTTTCACAGCATAAAAAAATTAAATCACTTTCACAGCATAAAGGAAATCCTTTAGTGTGGATTGTTTTCAACTGTATCAACTCCATCTCACGATTTCTTTTTTCTCTTTTTAAATTGTTTTTTTTTATAAATTTTGCAATAAAAAAAGTAAGATGTAATACCTATACAGGGTGTTTCATAGTTAAACCGACATACGTTATCGGTAAATAGAGGGTACTAGGAGATTCCAAATAACCTTGGTTAATGGATCTAACGCCTTTAATGACCGAGATACGGGGTGTTTCATCCATTTCGGCCAATATTTTGATAAGCCGTAACTTTAGAACCATCCTGTAGATTTCTCTCATATTTGGTACAGGTATAGTGTGTTAATAGCCCAATAATATAGTGTAAGAACTACAATTAAAATCCAGATCCGGATTAAGAATAATTTGCAAAATTTGAAAATCCCCAAAACAACACCCTGTATATCAGATTTATTAAAATTGGGATGGATATTCGAAAAGAACGGAAAAAAATGAGTTAAAGTGAAAATTTTTTTTAAGTGCACATCCCATTCTACTACTGGAGTTTTAACGTCCAATTACATCAAATGCATTTTTTTCATTTTCACAAGCAGTAAATACCTGGTAGATTTCTTTCATATTTGGTACAGGTATCATTTTTTAGTAGCCCAATCGTATAATGTAAGGACTATACTACAGTTAAAATCCAGATACGGATTAAGAAAAATTTGTAAAATTTGAAAATCCCCAACGCAACACGCTGTACATCAGATATTCGAAACGAATGGAAAAAACTGAGATATTCTGACATATTTTTATAAATGTACATCCCGTTCTAAATATTACTAAACTTTTAAAATAAATTCAATTAATGCAATACGTATTGTCATTTTCATAAGCCATAACTTTGGAAACACCCTGTAGATTTCTTTTATATTTGGTACAGGTAGATTGTTTAAATAGCCCAATCGTACAATACCAGAACTAAAGTTAAAATCCAGATCCGGAATGAGGAAAATTGGGAAAAGTTTATAATTTCTAAAATAGCACCCTGTATATCAGATTCTTTAAAATGTAATCGGATACCTATTTAAAAAAGAAAAAAAGACAAAAGATGTGTTATAATAAAATATTTTTATAAGTGCACAAGGGCGTTCTACAAAAAAAAATACAGATTTAATTTTTCGGATTAATTCCGGACACAAAACTCATTAAAGTATCAAGTGAGCTTCGGCAATAACACATCTTTTTTCTTTTTTCAAATAGGTATCCGATTACATTTTAAAGAATCTGATATACAGGGTGCTATTTTAGAGATTATCAACTTTTACAAATTTTTCTTAATCCGGATCTGAATTTTAACTTTAGTTCTTGTATTGTACAATTGGGCTATTTAAACCAACTACCTGTACCAAATATGAAAGAAATCTACGGGGTGTTTCCAAAGTTATGGCTTATGAAAATGACAATACGTATTGCATTAATTGAATTTACTTTAAAAGTTTAGTAATATCTAGAACGAGATGTGCATTTATAAAAATATGTCAGAATATCTCAGTTTTTTCCAGTCGTTTCGAATGTCTTATCCAATTTAAAAAAGAACCTGATGTACAGCGTGTTGCGTTGTGATTTTCAAATTTTACAAATTTTTCTTAATCCGTATCTGGATTTTAACTGTAGTATAGTCCTTACATTATACGATTGGGCTACTAAAAAATGATACCTGTACCAAATATGAAAGAAATCTACCAGGTATTTACTGCTTTACTTTAAAAGTTTAGTAATATGTATAATGAGATGTGCATTTATAAAAATATGTCAGAATATCTCAGTTTTTTCCATTCGTTTCGAATGGCTGATCCAATTTAAAAAATATCTGATATACAGCGGGTTGCGATGGGGATTTTCAAATTTTACAATTTTTCTTAATCCGTATCTGGATTTTAACTGTAGTATAGTCTTTACATTATACGATTGGGCTACTAAAAAATGATACCTGTACCAAATATGAAAAAAATCTACCAGGTATTTCGGAAGTTACTGCTTGTGAAAATGAAAAAAATGCAGTTAATGTAATTGGACGTTAAAACTCCAGTAGTAGAATGGGATGTGCACTTCAAAAAATTTTTCACTTTAACTCATTTTTTTCCGTTCTTTTCAAATATCCATCCCAATTTTAAAAAATCTGATATACAGGATGTTGTTTTGCGGATTTTCAAATTTTGCAAATTCTTCTTAATCCGGATCTGGATTTTAATTGTAGTTATCACACTATATGATTGGGCTATTAACACACTATACCTGTACCAAGTATGAGAGAAATCTACAGGGTGGTTCTAAAGTTACGGCTTATCAAAATATTGGCCGAAATGGATGAAACACCCCGTATCTCGATTATTAAAGGCGTTAGACCCATTAACCAAGGTTATTTGGAATCACCTAAGTTGACTCTATTTACAGTTAACGTATGTCGGTTTAACTATGAAACACCTTGTATAAATATCTATTTATTATCTTTCAGTCTTACTGTCTGACGATGCTATTTTTTGTGAGCAAATAAAGTATTGTATTGTATTGTACTATTGTTAATATTAATGTTTGGTCCCATTTCTGTAAAAAAGAGAACGGCGGCTCTAAGGGGGGGCAGTAGGTGCAATTGCCCCACCCCCTAAGTCCGGCAATGAGAGGATATTTCTCATATCTGCGTAAACCAAATTTTAATTTTTTTGAATTTTTTTTGTAGATTCTAGGTCCATTTATATCCTAAAAAATCACTTTTTCCCTCAAATATGGCCTAAACATTTTTTTCGGTAATTTTGGCATTGTCAGTCGTTTCTTATACAAAATTCATTCTGTTAAACCAAATTTTAATTTTTTTGAATTTTTTTTGTAGATTCTAGGTCCATTTATATCCTAAAAAAATCACTTTTTCCCTCAAAAATGGCCCAAACATGTTTTTCGGTAATTTTGATATTGCCAATCGTTTTTTATACAGAATTCATTCTGCGTAAACCAAATTTTAATTTTTTTGATTTTTTTTTGTAGATTCTAGTTCCATTTATATCCTAAAAAACACACTTTTTACCTCTTAAATGGCCCTAACATTTTTTTTTTCGGTAATTTTGATATTCTTAAACCAAATTTTAATTTTTTTGAATTTTTGTAGATTCTAGGTCCATTTATATCCTAAAAAAATCACTTTTTCCCTCAAAAATGGCCCAAACATGTTTTTCGGTAATTTTGATATTGCCAATCGTTTTTTATACAGAATTCATTCTGCGTAAACCAAATTTTAATTTTTTTGAATTTTTTTTGTAGATTCTAGTTCCATTTATATCCTAAAAAACACACTTTTTACCTCTTAAATGGCCCTAACATTTTTTTTTTCGGTAATTTTGATATTCTTAAACCAAATTTTAATTTTTTTGAATTTTTGTAGATTCTAGGTCCATTTATATCAACAAATCCAAAATATTAAACTTTTATATATATAACCCTAACATCCGACGACGTTGAAAGAGAAAAGCAATATTAAAAACTATTCTTGACACAACTACAATATGGTTTATTTAAAATATAACTGTGGTGGAATTGCTACCAGACAGATATTTTAGTCATAGTAATGTTACCTAAATTTCCAAGATGCATTAAAGCGTGAAATCAGCGTCCCTAGAAACTATTGGTAAAAACCAAGTAGGCGCTGCTGTTTATGTGGCGGATGCAGAATGTGGACCAAGCTGCCTGCAAGCATAATTTTATATGCAAAATGCCCACCAGACAAGAAAATGCCCACCAGACAAGAAAATGCCCCCGGACGGCGGGTCCAAAATGCGAACCAAAAAGGCCGGACTACCTGCTTCTTTGGCCGCATTTTGGACCCGCCGTGTTTATGGCTTTTGTCAGCAAACCTAGATTAAAATCTGCATTTCCATACAAAGAAGACTGGATTCTTACACACTTTGATGTTGTCTTTGATCGTCATTCGGGTATGCGGCGATCCAATTGGCAGATATTTTTGTTTCGTGTCAAAATTATCTACGTTGTGAAAGACTTCAAAAAGAGTCTGCATACTTACAAGGGTTTTACTGCTATTGCAGAACCTCTTGTGGTACGTATATTGCCATTGTACTGAACAGCCAGATTTGAACCGAAAGTTGTATAGATTCGGGAAATCAGACACGGGACAGCCCAGCACTTTTTATATACATTTGTGGTGGCTAATCAAGACCTATTGTAAAGTATTTTCAGAAATATAGTTGGCAGCGTAATCAGCGGCTCATAAAACCAAATTAATATCTGTTGTTATAGATTTATTCGTAAACTGTAAAGTCAGGACTGTGTTTAATACCAAATAATACATCATTAACTAATTAAGCTGTTACTAACCTTTTGCTAAATAATTATTGCCTCGATGGAAATCCCATATCCACTTAGAAAGTTTATATTTGAACCCAAAAATTAAATCATATGTCAATATTAGTTTTAACATAAAAATTATGAAACGTAGTGGAAACAAATTTATAAGGTAACCTCTACGACTATAAACATAAATTATGCAGATTTAAAAATAAGAAAGTTGATGTTTTTGAAATAGATTTAAATTAATCACGCATTGCTTTGATGAAGTTCAATAACAGATGTTTATAAGCAATTAATTATTAATAAAAGAGAATAATAAGGAGGTTTTTTTAGAATGCTTCACATATAGAACTATAATTTTTTGAAAACCAGTTTGTTGATCGCAACATTCAATAAAAATAGGGCCAAATATTTTATTTAATCATTTTATTAACCGATTTTGTATTTAAGTACCGGTAAGTATTTTACAATTAGGCGAGAAAATATAGCGCGACTTTTGTATAGGCGGGTCTATATATAATTTATTATTTAGTCTTTAAAATAGCGTTTACACACATACAAATCGAATCAAATAAGTAATTAGTTAAAACTACAATTACAGAACACAAAAATACAAATGAAAATTTCAATAAAAGTTACAAGATTAATGGGAAATCAATAGAGTTTAACAGTGGCGGATCTAGGGAGTTTTCCAGGGGGGGGGGGGGGGGGGGGCATCAGTTAATGGAAATTTGTAACCAAAGTGATTAAGTTATAAAAATTTGGGATGTCTTTGAGAAAATATTCAATACAACAAATAATTTTGGTTTGTGTGTTTTCTTCTTGTTGAAAACCAATCAAAAGGTTTACTTGCATATCCAGACTCTATAGTCCAGTAAATTAACGCCAGAAAAATCCCAAACCTGAGCAACAAGTCTGTCCGTCAATTTTTTTTTAATTTGCATAGGTACATTCATAGGTACATTTACTTCCGAAAATCTCAGCTACGTGGAATTTGTGGAAGGGTCGGAAAATGGCTCTAGAATTCTCGAAAATCCGTTTTCGACGATATCTGCCGAAATATGACCCTTAGAGCAAAAGTTGTCTCTATGATTTTTTTCCCTATACTAATATTTTTTGCAAAAACGGCATTTCAAAATTATTGTGGTGAAAACGGAAAATTTGAATATCGTCCCAAAACTTGAATATCCTCCCGTTTTTGCCTAAAGACAAAAGATAAAGCAATAATAACCAACTTTTTTTCACTTTTTGCACTTGATTAATAAATTTCAAGTTTCAAGGCAGAGTTTTTTCTCGTGCACTTAATAAAATACGCGATATCTTATATTTATTTAGTACAATTCCTAACCCCAAAAAATTTTAGCACGAAAAGAAAATAATCCTCAAAAAAAATGTGGTGAGAATTTTCTCAATTTTCCGGAAAACCAAAAAATATGAAAAAAAAAGAAAAATGCCATCGACAAAGGGACAAGCTGAGCTTTCTAATGATGTACGTTGAAAACCGATATGGTCCATGATTATCTATTAATTCCCGATAGACCCGAGCATTTTCGAAAAAACTCCGGAAATCCAAAAAAAGCCATAAAAAAACATGTTGTTTATGAAAATACACAAAAATAATTTATTGAATCTTTCTGAATACATTTAAGACCTTGCAAAGCCCCATTATCCAAAAGGATTCGGTGAAACTAGTCTTGATAAAAAAATTATGAATAAATTTATAGGAGGGTCAAAATATCGAGCAAAAACAAACTTTGGCCCGGTTTTATTCAATAATTCAGAGAAATAGATAAAACTTTGAATCATGAAAAAATATTAATTTTTACGTGATTTATTGAAAAATTTGTATTCCGCTTGGGAGTGTCATTCCTTTTGAGCGTGCTTTGGAGCTGATGATCATTTTTGTAGGTAATGAACTCATCTTCATTTTCGTCCAAAAAAAAATTCTCTAAGTGTCATATTTTCGGAAATATCGGCGAAAATAGGCGAAAAAAAACACATTTTTGAGACCAATAGGCCATTTTCCCTTCCACAAATTTCAGACAGCTGAGATTTTCGGGGGTGAATGTACCCATGAATACCTGCAAATTAAAAAAAAATGGTGCCAGACAGACCTGATGCCCGGGTTGGCACCTTCGTTTATTGGACTACTAGTTGTTGAACCAATATCAACTATTCAGAACACTAGGGGGGGGGGGGGGGGGGCATGGCCCCCTTGTCCCCCCCCCCTCAGATCCGCCACTGGAGTTTAAGCCGTCTGTATTATGGAAATGTTTTTGATTGCTGAAAATATTCAACATATTCTCAAAAGATTGGTTTGACCTTTTACATTACATAAATTTAGGCCTTAATGTTTAAACAATATTACTGGAAGTACCTTATTTCAAGTGAAAAATGTTTGCATTGTAGTAAAGCTTCGCGAAAGTATTTTTAAATCTTATAGCCTAAATTTATTAAAAATACAAATAAATATAGGTATATTACCTCGATATTGGTTTTGCATCTTTTTTCAAATATTTCCTTCCACTTGGTGTATATTCAAAGTCATTGTCACGGAAATAACTTGAACAAATAAAAGCATTTTTAGGTAGGACCTTCACTTCCTCAAATCCTAACAACGAGTACCAATTATTTCTCCTTTCAACATTTGCAGGAAACCTAAAAATTATATGTCTTCCGTATAACTGTTTAAATGAAAAATTAATATTACCTAAATACTTAGGTAGTTTGACAGAAAAACAAAATGTGATTTAATTTTTAACAAAATATATGAAACCTTCATAATTATAAGTCGTTGCAATAAGTTAAAACAATCCTTGAGGCATTATTAAAGAGTTTATGCAGTCGAAAAAATACTAATTCTACGCGCCTGAGCTTTGTTGATAATGTTACATGAAATTTACCGATGAAATGATAAATCGGGATTTAAATAATCCATTTTGCTGTACACAACACACTGATGAACCATATTTATCTAATAAATCAACTTAAACCAATAAATTCAATGTGAAAAAGAAAAGTGGGTGGGTTATCTGTCTAAGTCGGATTGAGATTGGGTTTTTTGTATTCGCTTCGTTCGCTCGTCTAGAAATTTTGTGCCCTATTTTGATCTTGTACTTTTCTGAAATTGCATCGCTGCATCAAAAAGTGCATTCTTCTTTCCAAGTGTTGAAGAAAAAATTCATATCTTGCACAGGAAACATCCTAACCATACGAATTTACCTGGGGGTGTTTTGGGTCGCTTAACCTGAATATGATGGCCAAATGAGCCCCCTGTGTACCTGGAGGTCAGGAACGTCATCACTCTTTACCCGGGGGTTTATGGGGCCGCTCGTCCCAGTTCTAACCTCGAAATCATCCTCCAGGAGACCTGGTGCTCGCGACTTGGCTAAACACATGGAGTTTTACTGAAATTACTTACTAAATCGATCAAAACACCTCACACGGGGGTTTTTCGGATCGACATCGACATTGACCTCCAGAGGACTTGGTGCACGCGACCTGGCTAAAAACGTCATCTCCTGTGAAAACATATAGAACCTTGTTTTGGCAAAAATTAAAAAAATAAAATTTTTATTTTAATATTGGATTTTGCAATCTTGCACGTAAGTACATCGACATTTCTTATCTTTCTTTTCGAATTGAAGTTTATAAAAATATTTATTTATAACTTTTCAACAGAAATAATAATAGTAGTGGCTTTTATTTAAAAAGAATTATTCAAAATTTTCTTTTTCGAAGCAAAGTGAATCGTAAAAAAATCGTAAAATATAAGTTTGACCTGTTCATTGATGTTCTTTTCATTTTAACATTCCAAATAGAACCAGTTTTTGGAATGATATACTAATTATTGTTAATGATAATTATTTTACCACGTGACCCGAGCAACATTAACGAATTTCGAAAATAAAAGATATGGTTTATCATTTTGTACCACTTTTCTTATTGTCAATCATTAAATTCACAATTACTTATATATTTTATTTGACAACAAAGTTTTGGTATCGATTTAACACAATTTTCGTCGTTTTCTCGACTTTTTTCACATATTTTCATCAATTGGCTACTTAAAATGTCATATAAATAAATAAATTGCCAATCAATTTTTTATCCAGTTGTGGAATTTTAATTTCGAGTCACTTCTATTTTCTATTGTACTCAGTTTTTATTTTGTAAAAAAATTAAAAAATCGTTAAAATGTTTTTACGATTTTCACTCTAGGAAATTCATTTTTCTTAAACAGAAATTGAAAAATTTTTAATTCTGCTATTTACATTAATGAACATTTTTATTTTTTGGTTTCATAATTTTGTGTGTAAAAACTTTCGAATTATATCGAAAAGGTTTGCACCGCATATAAACCTACAGCAACTACTCCATGGGCTACTTGCCCCCACAGGTATTGAGTTACATCTGTCCAGACGCGTGTTGGAACCCAAACTTTGTCGGGACAGTAGTCTAACACTTTGATTCTATTATTATAGTCCAGTCATTATATACATATACAAAATAATTTATAGAAAATATAGTCCGATTGAAAAATTGAAACATCCTCTTTTCTCTACTGGATGAAGAAAAGTATCAATTTTTTTTTATTCCTGGCCTTTTTTGAATTTTTTTTCAGGTCTTTAAGATACACCCTGTGAATTTAAACAAAAACCTTATACTTGTTTTAATATTTCGAGATATTTGCATTTAAAATATTCTACCCACAGTATCTATTTAATTTACTTTATTTTATTCACTAATTTACTTTAACATATTTCAACATAGTAGGCTTTGAAACTAAAATGAAAATGTACAGCTGTCAAATAATTAATTGTTAGATGGCAGTAGCAAGTCCAGAAAAATTTATTGGTGCATAAACACAAATCGTATCTCTCATTTCTGAATTAGAGAAATGCTTGTTTCGTAGCATTTTCACTACATACTTAGATGGAATTTAGTGAACAAAATTAACATTTCAGTCATTAAATTACATCTAATAATTAATTATTTGACAGCTATACATTTTCATTTTAGTTTCATATTTCATTTCAGTTAACTGATAAATCTGTAAGAAGGAAAAATTGATTGTTTTTTGTTTACTCCAGGTGTTTATGACTCCTTCGAAAAATTTCAAATAATTGACTCTTTTCCGCAAATACTTCAATATCTCGAAAACGATCGAAGATACGTGAAAAATTCATAGGACCTTTTTTGTAGCTCTTGAAAAAATCAACAAAAGACAATAACAAACCTCTTGCGTAAAATGACGGAGAGTCGAGTTATTTCGGAAAAACAAAATTCTGCCCTTTTTCAAGACGTCGGCGAAAGCATATAGGGAATTTGATCGACAATTTCAAGGTAAGCTATTACCTATAAGCCCCTACTGCAACCTATAAAAAATCCAGCCAGTTCGCTTCATTTCCGTTTATCGGGCTTATTTTTATATAGAATAACTGGATTATTAAGTGAGCATGTCATTTCGCCCGGTTTTCACGTCGTTGTTCCGTATCAGTAGAAACTAAGACAGCTCATTATGGACTCTTGAGTATGTAACTCTCACTAATTAACAAAAAAAAACAAAAAACATTCAGCCTACTAGATTTGTACACAAAAACGTTTAAATTCGACTTTAAATGAATTTATTACCATAATAGCAGCATAATAGGAACATGCAAAAATATCATTTTATTTTTTTTACTCGAAAACAATGCGTCAGACGAAAAAAAGACAAGGGTCATTTTCGAACAAAACCAGTGGCGGACCACGTTTTCTTTTCAAAATTTGTCATCACTTGGTTACACGAACGCCACTGGTGTAAGTGGAAAAATTTGGCTTAGCCAAAAAATGCACAGTTATGCGATTCTAACGTTCAGCAAAATTCGGTCAAATAATTGAACGCGTTTTTGAGATAATTAAAAAAACGTTATAAAAAATGTTTTTTTAAAATTTTCTTTTATAATATAGCTATTATAACACTAAAAGTAGTGCTATAATAGGCCATAACGGGCATATTACAGCACGCCTTTTCACAGTTTCTACATGTCAAATCAGCTATCTAAATTTGCCTCTGAATGACTGTCAAGTATAAATGTCAAAAGTATAAAGGTAAAAAATACATAATCTAACTACAAAGAAATTAAGAATCATTTTTTAATAAACATACCTTTATTGCGAGATACATCTTATCTTCAGCTACGTTTATAAATTTGTTAATGTCTTCTGGTTCTAAAATTTTTGATATTTTTGGAATGTAACCTGTAGATACTCGTTTTAATTTATTAAATTTTGATATATCAACATTTTTGTATAAATTTAGACATCTTAACATTGAGTAACTCGTGCATAAGGTAGATGATTTAAATTTTTGGCGTTGGATTTCAAAATATGCAAGTAACAACACATTTTCTGAGATGTTTTCAATATTACTTTCACGACACCAATCTTGAAACTTATTATATGCTTTCTCATAAAGATGCCGAGATTTGTCGGGAATTAAATTACCTATAGGTACTATTTTCCGCAATTTTTCGAGTTTTTGGTGGCGTACACGACATTCCATCACTCATTTTCACATAGGTTTTACAAACTTTAAAATACAAGAAATGAAAAAATGAAAATTCAAACTTGAAATGACTGTCGAGTATAAATGTCAAATCATTGTTACCAACTGCTACAAAATTAAGGAACTACGTTACTATTAAAAGTAAGAAATATTTTTAATTATACAGGGTGTTTCATAGTTAAACCGACATACGTTAACTGTAAATAGAGGGTACTTAGGTGATTCCAAATAACCTTGGTTAATGGGTCTAACGCCTTTAATAACCGAGATACGGGGTGTTTCATCCATTTCGACCAATATTTTGATAAGCCGTAACTTTAGAACCACCCTGTAGATTTCTCTCATACTTGGTACAGGTATAGTGTGTTAATAGCCCAATCCTATAGTGTAAGAACTACAATTAAAATCCAGATCCGGATTAAGAAGAATTTGCAAAATTTGAAAATCCCCAAAACAACACCCTGTATATCAGATTTTTTAAAATTGGGATGGATATTTGAAAAGATCGGAAAAAAATGAGTTAAAGTGAAAAAAATTTTTAAGTGCACATCCCATTCTACTACTGGAGTTTTAACGTCAAATTACATCAAATGAATTTTTTTCATTTTCACAAGCAGTAACTTTCGAAATACCTGGTAGATTTCTTTCATATTTGGTACAGGTATCATTTTTTAGTAACCCAATCGTATAATGTAAGGACTATACTACAGTTAAAATCCAGATACGAGTTAAGAGAAATTTGTAAAATTTGAAAATCCCCAACGCAACACGCTGTATATCAGATATTTTTTAAATTGGATCAGACATTCGAAACGAATGGAAAAAACTGAGATATTCTGACATATTTTTATAAATGCACATCTCGTTCTACATATTACTAAACTTTTAAAATAAATTTAATTAATGCAATACATTTTCATAAGCCATAACTTTGGAAACACCCCGTAGATTTCTTTCATATTTGGTACGGGTAGATTGTTTAAATAGCCCAACCGTACAATACAAGAACTAAAGTTAAAATCCAGATCCGGATTAAGAAAAATTTGTAAAAGTTGGTAATCTCAAAAATAGCATCCTGTATATCAAATTTACTAATAAAAAAAAAGACAAAAGATATGTTTTACTGAAATATTTTTATAAGTGCACAAGAGCGTTCTACAAAAAAAAATAGAGATTTAATTTTTCGGATTAATTCCGGATACAAAACTCATTAAACAGTAAGATTCGGCAATAACACATCTTTTTTCTTTTTTCTTTTTTTTTTCTTTTTCAAATAGGTATCCGATTACATTTTAAAGAATCTGATATACAGGGTGCTATTTTAGAGATTATCAACTTTTACAAATTTTTCTTAATCCGGATCTGAATTTTAACTTTAGTTCCTGTATTGTACGATTGGGCTATTTAAACAATCTACCTGTATCAAATATAAAAGAAATCTACAGGGTGTTTCCAAAGTTATGGCTTATGAAAATGACAATATGTATTGCATTAATTGAATTTACTTTAAAAGTTTAGTAATATGTATAATGAGATGTGCATTTATAAAAATATGTCAGAATATCTCAGTTTTTTCCATTCGTTTCGAATGGCTGATCCAATTTAAAAAATATCTGATATACAGCGGGTTGCGATGGGGATTTTCAAATTTTACAATTTTTCTTAATCCGTATCTGGATTTTAACTGTAGTATAGTCCTTACATTATACGATTGGGCTACTAAAAAATGATACCTGTACCAAATATGAAAGAAATCTACCACGTATTTCGAAAGTTACTGCTTTTGAAAATGAAAAAAATGCATTTGATGTAATTTGACGTTAAAGCTCCAGTAGTAGAATGGGATCTGCACTTAAAAGAATTTTTCACTTTAATTCATTTTTTTCCGTTCTTTTCAAATATCCATCCCAATTTTAAAAAATCTGATCTACAGGGTGTTGTTTTGGGGATTTTCAAATTTTGTAAATTCTTCTTAATCCGGATCTGGATTTTAATTGTAGTTCTTACACTATAGGATTGGGCTATTAACACACTATACCTGTACCAAGTATGAGAGAAATCTACAGGGTGGTTCTAAAGTTACGGCTTATCAAAATATTGGCCGAAATGGATGAAACACCCCGTATCTCGGTTATTAAAGGCGTTAGACCCATTAACCAAGGTTATTTGGAATCACCTAATTACCCTCTATTTACGGTTTAACTATGAAACACCCTGTATAATAAAAATAGGCGAAAATTTTAAAAAAATAGCGTAAAGAACTCGTTTCATAATCCGTTTATTGTATTCGTTCGTTATAACGCTCGCCGCCAAGCGGCTCGCGTTATAATTTCGAACTCATACAATAAACATCGTCTTATGAAATTCGTTCTTTAATATACTATTTCAACATCATCTATCTTCAAGAGAAAGAATTTGAGAATGTTTCGAGTAATTTTTATGATCCTTTAATTTAAAGCCTCGTACTTATTATTTTTGGTTGTGAATACCAAATGCCGCAAAAAAAACCAACATTCTACTTTAAATAAAAAACTGTTTGATAAAACTGTTAGTAGATAAAATACGATAAAATTAATAGTTGTACCTAGTAGTAGAATTCGTCAAACTAATAATATATATTGTTGGTTGATATAAATGAATAACTCAAACGGCGCATACAATTTTTTATGCATGCGGATTAATTTATAGTGATACTTTTATTTCTTTTTACTTCATTAATAGCCTAGTCGGTACAAAGGTAATAACTATGACCGGGATAAGAATTGGTGCTGTTTTTTCCCTTATTTTTTTATTCGGTTTTATAAAAAGTGAAAGTAGTATATTGTTGTCAGTTGCAACGGTAAGTATTTTTTTCCATTAAAATTATATTTTTCTCATTATATTCGTTATCTTAGTGGAGTAAAATTAGAATTTTATATGGATGTAGGAGTTCAGTCAAATTATTTTTTTAATTTTTTCGATTTTATACATAAAGAGAAGCTTGTAAAAAAATGTTCAATAAATTTGGGCTGGAGCTTCGCGAGATATGTGCCAAAAACGGCATTTTTGGTATTTTTCGAGTGGATTGCTTCACTATTTTTTAAATATCTCCGGCTCTAAGAGTCGTGGAAAAATTAAAAAAAAATTAAAATGCCCGTGATGAAGTAGAGTATCGATCCGTAGAGTTTTTTTAAAAATGCATCCTAACCTCAAAAAAAGAATTCGCACACATTATTTTTGTTTACTGAATTGGCAATAAATAACCAGAGAAACCTCGAATTTTTTTAAAAATTGGAGAAAATATGTATTTCTATGTCGGGAAGACATCGTAAAAATTTAAAAAAAAATGTATTTGTCCAGCCAAAATCGGCATGTTTCGAAAAAAAATTGAATTGGCCGCCATTTTTCGAAAAACAATAGTAGAGAAAAATTTTTTATCTTCAATTATATTCAATTTTTTTCGAAAAATGTCGATTTTGGCTGGATAAATAATTTTTTTTTTAATTTTTAGCATGTCTTCCCGACATAAAAATACGAAGATTCTTTGGTTATTTATTGCCAATTCAGTAAAAAAAATGATGTGCGCGATTTCGTTTTTTGAGGTTAGGTTAGGATCCTCTACTTCATCACGGTCATTTTATTTTTTTTTATTTTTCAACGACTCTTAGAGCCGGAGATATTTAAAAAAATAGTGAAGCTATCCACTCAAAAAATACCAAAAATGACGTTTTTGGCACATATCTCGCGAAACTCCAGCCCAAATTTATTGAAAAATTTTTTACAAGCTTCTCTTTATGTATAAAATAGAAAAAATTAAAAAAAATTGACTTAGCTCTTACATCCATTTTCAGAATATTTTCGTCTAATTTCACTCCATCTGTAACCTTAAATGAAACAATATAAATTTTTAATTTATTTTTACAAGTATATTTGGTTTATGGCCCCGCTCTCACATTTGCTGGCGAATTTTGTATAGATTCTTCCAAACTAACTAAAATTTTTTCAATGAATTTAGCTTTTTTTAAGCCATTAAAGAAAATAATTCGCTAAATAGTACTTACTCCAAGACATAATTTATAGCTGGTTAACCTTGCAGGAACAATTCTCTCCAGTTTTTTAAACAAATAATAATTTAGATATACTTTCCAATTAGAAATCATAGCATAACAACAACCTTGTCTTACGCCACAATTTACTCATATTTCATATTTATTTAAAATTCGACCACCAATTTTTTTATGGCATTTTTCAAACTAACCTTCCCCGTTAAAATTTGGATCTATAACTGAGCTCCCCACAGCATCCGACGTCTATTATAACCTAATGGGGTTTTTGAATTTCATTTTGTATTTCTATTTTTTTGTTAAATTCACCTTCTGATCTTTTCCGCAAATAAATACCTTTACTTAAATTCCTACTTAAATCACACAGATTTGCTCGCGCGTTATATTTTCGAAAATACTCTTTCCTTCGTTTCCCTCCGGGCACAAGTACAATAATTTTAACTTGATCGAAGAATATAAAATGCTATATACTATGTCCATCTTAAGAAAAGGAGTGTAAACACAGCGAAAACATCTGCACAGCGCGTGATTACGCTCAAAAGCTTCAAGCGCACTGAATTTGTAACAGAATGTTAAGGATTCACAATTAAATAGGATTTTATTTTATATGAACTGGTTAGTTGTATAGAAGATTTATTTTTTAAGCGCGTACGTATTATTGGAACAACGTGGTAAAAGTTATTTTAAAATACAACATAATTTTAATTTTAAAAATTAAATTATTTTTGCTTGAAAAGGTTATAATATGCTCAATAATACATATTGAGGCTTTATGTCCAACTACAAAAAGGTCAATGGAGAGATTATGACATTGAAATTAAAGATGAAAAGTGATTTTATAGAATGTTTTTATTCTCTATTATCCTTTTTAATTGTATATGAAAACAAATTAAATTGCTTAAAGCAGTCTTGAAGTTTTTAGTTATATTAAAATAAAATAATGTCTAAGACAGAATCTGCTGAAGAAATTACTTATAGCCCTCCTAAAAATCGATAAAAAAGCATCTAACTGTAGAAATTAAGGAAATAATTTTAAATGTTTATAAAAACGAAACACAAGCAAATCCCGAATTGCAAAACAAATTTCTATTTTGTTCTATACCCAGTATATGAGGAATAAATGTTGATGTCTGATTATTTATTATTACTTACACTTACCTCAAAGTAACTACCAGCCGTTGGATAGATTGCTGCTAGACGGCATCCGGCGACGACACAAGCAAGACATTGTTTTAATTGGTACAAAGTACGTAGGTACCTGAGTAGTAAGGGATATTACAATGAAAATAGAATTTAAAGTATTATTAAAAAATCAAAAATTATTTTTTTTTATGAAATCGATTTTTTATTTTTATAAAACCTTTAATACAACTCTGTGTTCTAGACCAGTCACGTTGTCTCCACGTGCAAGTTTTTATGCACTCCTGTTCTCCTGTTCTTTACGATGGACAAACTATAGTTTTTCTACTGAACGTCATCTTCCGTGAAAGAAATATCGAATTTTAAATGAAGCTACAGCAGCTTTGCCAGTCGTAATGGTTAATATACAGGGTGTCCCACGACTATTCCCTCGTTCTATTGGGCCTAAGCGGTACAAGATATCAGCTTAATTTTTTGGTGACAGATGTAAATTGATAAGATCTACTTGTTTAAATTATTTGTAACTATACAGGGTGATCCAGAAAATTGTAATTTATCAAAGATATGTTTTTTTAAGTGGAACACCCTGTATTTTAAGACATTTTTAGATTATACTTTTTTTTTGCGGAGGTGAAGGAAAATCCTTTATGGGGAAGTTATGAGCCTAAAATCTCAAGGTCTACTGTAAGACTCTCCTTTCAAAGCATACTCACAAAAAAACTTCACCCCCTGGTTGGGTCCGTCTGACCGAAGCCTCCGGTGACACTATAAATGGAACACCCTGTATTTTAAGACATTTTTAGATTATACGTTAAAAACTAAGTCAACTTTATTTAATGTTCCCTATATTTTGAGAAAATCGTGATTTTAAGAAAAATATTCTATTTAAACAAGAACTAAAAACACCGAAACCTCTTACTTTCAGAAACAAATTTATATCGATTTATTCTGACTTTTAGGGCTTTCATTTGCACTATGTAGGATTTCGATATTTTGCACAGGGTGTTTAGGAAAAGGATTCTAATTTTATATTTTTCAAACATCAAAAACTCACTTAACTTAAATATTTTTTTATCCTATGTGAAATAACTTCTCATTTTCTATCAAAAACTATGAGTAATGCATATGTATAAAATTAACGATTAAAAAGTTATTAGGATTTTCTCTAAAATTTCTGTGAACGTAATGTTTCCTATTGTAGTAGGCCATGGTTTTAAACTCATCTAGTTAGGGGATGTCCATAATGATCTGTCAAATACCTACTGTCTAAATTATTAATTTATTTTCAGTAGTGGTATAGTTTTCAATAGTAGTATTTTCAATATACATTATTAAAGATTAACAAAATGAAACACTATTCTCAAGAAGAAAGAGTGGACATGGCCTTTATCCTAGGTGAATGTTTTAGAAATTGTTTGTTAGCGTCAAGGGTGTACGCAGAAAAGTATCCCGATCGACCACATCCAGACAAAAGAGCGTTTGAGGAACTGCTACAAATTAGTCAAATTGGTAGTGTATCCTACAAAAAACCTACCAAAGCAAAGTAAGTATATTGTTAATAATGAGGAGAATGAGTTCTTAGTTTTAGGATCAGTAGTTGAAAATACAAATGTCAGTTTAAGAGAAAGTTGTAGACAAACTGGAATTAGTAAAACAAGTGTTTGTAGAATTTTGAAAAAACATAAGTACCATCCTTATCATTACAACTTCACCAGAATTTATATGGACGAGACTTTCAACGGAGGTTAATTTTATACATATGCATTACTCATAGTTTTTGATAGAAAATGAAAAAGTTATTTCACATAGAATAAAAAAATACAGGGTGGTCCATTTAAGTTAAGTGAGTTTTTGATGTTTGAAAAATATAAAATTAGAATCATTTTCCTAAACGCCATGTGGAAAAGATCGAAATCCTACACAGTGCAAATAAAAGCTCTAAAAGTCAGAATAAATCGATATAAATGTGTTACAGAAAGTAAGAGGTTTCCGTGTTTTTAGTTCTTGTTTAAATAGAATATTCTTCTTAAAATCACGATTTTCTCAAAATTAGTAAGGGATAGATATAGGGAACGTTGAATAAAGTTGACTTAGTTTTTAACGTATAATCTAAAAATGTCATAAAATACAGGATGCTCCATTTAAAAAAACATAACTTAGATAAATTACAATTTTCTGGATCACCCTGTATAATTACAAATAATTTAAACAAGTAGATCTCATCAATTTACATATGTCACCAAAAAATTAAGTTGATATCTTGTACCGTTTAGGCACAAGAGAACGAGGGAATAGTCGTAGGACACCCTGTATGTTATTCAAGAAATTACCTGTCCATGTTTACTTATTATTTACGCAATACATGAATTGTAAAATAAGTGAAAAGTAACAGGAATAAAAGTTAACAGTCTGGCAACAACGGTCATATTCTTTGTCTTTGGTCTTCTAAGTTTAAATGATTATACAACTCATCATAAATTTAGCCAATAGCAGTTGCAATTTTTACTTAGTTACCATGTATTGATAAGCGAATATACCCTTGACGACGTTGTATAACCGTTTTTGATTTTCGCATCCTTCCATTTTGAAAAGTTTGTCATAGTAACAATACGTTTGACGTTTATAATGAGGAAACGTCACCAAAAATAATTATATAATTCGTTATATAATCGTATCGAATATCACGCGAGCATACGAAAATAATCGATTATACTTCCTCCTCGCTCGACGTATTTCTTTTAAAACACCACTCGAGCTCCGCTCTCGTGGTGTTTCCCCAAATACGTCTCGTGACTCGGAACTATAATCGATTATTTTCGAAGCTCTTGTGATATTACTACTGATTATTTTTTTCATCTGTCAAAACAGTCAGATTTTGTGGTTTCAGCCAATAACAGCTCAGGATCCTAACCAATCATTGTGTTTTATACTGATAAAACCGCTTCGTCGTTTTTGTTTTTTGATTAAACTATGTTTACCTTTTTTGAGATGTCAAATGTAAACATTTATCAATTATTATTATACTAAAATGTATTGCAAATCTATGTTAATACCCAAATTTCAAAATATATTTGTAAACTAACCTGTTTTTATTAGTTTATTTCAACATTCATTTAACATTTTTAGATACCTCATTTTAACACTAAACTTAAAATTAATTAAATTAAGGAAGACTTCATTTCATTCTTCTTCTTCGCTTTTATTTAAGGCGCCGTTTCGCGGGGTAGCCAGTCAAAAAATCGCCTTGGTGGCCCTGTATGTAAAACTATAACAGCTCAGGTTTCAATTTAAATTGGTAAAGAAAATTTTCAATATTTGTGTGTAAAGTGTCTTTTGCATAAATGACTATGTTCTCTGTTTTTAATACAAAATGATTCAAAAAATAATCCTTTCAAATACGACTCGTCCTCTGAAATTTTATAGATTAAATTTTTGATCTTCATACTCAAACGCCTTTATTTTAGGCAAAACCACTCAAACAAACTGATTTAAGATAAAATCACTCGTCCTGCGGACTCGTGATTTTATCAATCAGTTTGTTTTCGTGGTTTTTCCAAATAAAGCCGTTTTCGTGAAAACCAAAAATTTAATCGATAAAATTTGGAGGACTCGTGGTATTACCTTTGATTATACTAGGGCTCTCGGAGGAACGAAGGGATGTTTATTTTCAGTAGTAATATCACAAGAGCTTCGAAAATAATCGATTATACTTCCGAGTCATGAGACGTATTTCGCGAAACACCACGAGAGCGTAGCTCGAGTGGTGTTTTGAAGAAATACGTCGAGCGAGGAGGAAGTATAAAATATTATTTTCGTATGCTCGCGTGGTATTCGATACGATTATATAACGAATTATATAATTATTTTTGTTGACCTTTGCTTATTATAAACGTCAAACGTATTGTTACTATGACAAACTTTTCAAGAAGGAAGGATGCGAAAATCAAAAACGGTTATACCACGTCGTCAAGGGTATATTCGCTTATCAATACATAGTAACTAAGTAAAAATTGTAACTGCTATTGGCTAAATTTATGATGAGTTGTATAATCGATAATATAAAGCGAGGTGTTTGCCGAAAAAATCTGAAAAAAGTGAAAAAAAGTGAATACACCCTTCCCAGACATTTATTAATATTATTTTTTTTAGATATTCCGTCATGGATCCAGAGCACCTATCAGATTATACAAAAACGATCCATATCGAAAAATAGCTAACGAAATTTGGCCAGATGGTTTTCAAGAACTAACAAATGTAAGTTGTAACCAAATACCGGAATTTTAGTGCCGTAACAGTAACGCACTTAGGGGTTCAAAATATATGAGTAAAATATTGAAGTATTTTTTTCCAGATTGGCAAAAACCAGCATCATGAACTAGGCAAATGGTTTCGAGAATATTACAACGGCTTTATTCCAAAAAAATACCAAAGAAGTTTTATAAAAGTCTTGTCATCTAACTCAGACAGATGTGTAATGTCCGCAGCAACTAATCTTGCCGGACTTTTTCCACCAACAGACGAACAAATATGGAATAAAAATATTAATTGGCAGCCTATCCCCATTCACACAATTCCGGAAAATGAAGACGCTCTTCTAGCTGGTTCTAAGCCTTGTCCGAGACACGACAAACTTATGCAGAGCTTACAAAATCAAAATGACTTTAAACAATATATGAAAGACATCCAACCCGCGCTAGAGTTTATCAGTAAGAATTCAGGACAGCAGATTAACAATCTGGATGAATTGATGTTATTTCACGATACTCTTTTTATCGAATCTTATTTCGGCTTGATTCCGCCGAAATGGACAGACAAAGTTTATCCCAATATTACATTCCCAGCTTTAATTTACACTTTTAAATTGCCAACGTATACACCTCATTTGGCTAGGTTAAAATCTGGTAAGCTTTAATAATTATACTCTTTTGATTCATTGAGAAAGTCTGCAGGACCTTCCAGAAAAATGTTCTATAGTCTATAATTTTTGTAAATAGATGTCGCAACCAAATGTCTAAATTAGCGTTAATGTATTAATTAGTAAGACAAATAGTGGAGTCGATCTGGCGGAAAAAAAACCGATAAACGAAGTCGCTCTTTTCGAATTTTTTTTTGTGATTTCATAGATTCGAGGTTCCTCTTTTACGTGATCACTATATGAAAGCTAAGGGAGGTGTGGAGGAGGAGTAAATTAACATGTAAAGATATGGAAAATCATTTTTTCGCACGTAACTCGCTGAGGTTTATTGGGATCGAAACGACTTCTATATATAAAATAAAGTGCTCGCGAAAACGCATAAACTGAATTTTAACCCGTCCAAATAGGTCTAGCGGTTCTCGAGATATTGCGATTTGAAAGTATATGGATTTTGGCCGCGGCGAGAACACCCCTTGAACCGTGTTCGCGTTTTTCGCATGGAAGGAAATGACTTAGAGACTCAATTTTTTTTTTGCCTCCGATATAGATAGTCGTGACCCAAGCATTGTGTCCAAATTTCAACCCGCTAGTTTAATTTGGGGGGGGGGGGCAGAGAGGGCAAACACTGATTACTTTTTGACTCGAGATAACTTTTTTAATTCTTGACCAATCCGGGTCAGCAAAATGGTAAACTTTTTCATGAGGACACTGCTACAGGATATGTTAAAGAGATGATGGTTTTCGCGAAAACGGGCAAATGGCGACCGAATTTCGGATTTTACAAATTTTAATTTTTAATTTTCGCAACGAAAGAGTAAAATGAGGAAAATTTTTTATTCGCCATCGGTTGCGGAATTTTTTTCTCTTTGATTTGAGCCTTACAAGAAATCAATCCGATAATCAGGAAGGAGGGAGGTGGACGCGTTTTGCCCTGTAGAAGAGCAAGTGATAGGGTTAGTGACTTCGTGCTAGGCTCATTTTCAAGGGCAATCAGTTCTCTTTCAAGATTTTTGCATGATATATTTATAAGAGATCCATCTCTCTGCTCCCTCACAAATACTATCCCGGCATCTAATTTCACGGCGGCTTTTATAAATATATCTCGCACTCCCGCAGGCCTTAATATAGATAGAGCTTTAGGGTAAAAAATTTTTGAAAGAGAACTGATTGCCCTTGAAAATGAGCCTCGCACGAAGTCACTAACCCTATCCGTTGCCCTTCTGCAGGGCAAAACCCGTTTACCCCCTCCCTCCCTTCTCGATTATCGGATCGAGTCCCTGTAGGGCTCAAATCAAAGAGAAAAAAATTCCGCAACCGATGGCGCATAAAAAATTTTCCAGACTTTACTCTTTCGTTGCGAAAATCGAAAAATAAAATTTTGCAAAATCCGAAATTCGGTCGCCATTTGTCCGTTTTCGCGAAAACCATCAACTCTTTAACACCCTGTAGCAGTGTCCTCATGAAAAAGTTTACCATTTTGCTGACCCGGATTGGTCAAGAATTAAAAAAGTTACCTCGAGTCAAAAAGTAATCAGTGTTTTGCCCTCTCTGCCCCCCCCCCCCCCCCAAATTAAACTAGCGGGTTGAAATTTGGACATAATGCTTGGGTCATGACTATCTATAGGAGGAAAAAAAATCAAGTCTGGAAGTCACTTTGTTCCTTGCGAAAAACGCGAACACGGCTCTAGGTGTGTTCTCGCCGCAGCGAAAATCCATATACTTTCAAATCGCAATATCTGGAGAACCGCTAGACCGATTTGGACGGGTTAAAATTCAGTTTAAGCGTTTTCGCGAGCACCTTATTTTATATATAGAAGTCGTTTCGATCCCAATAAACCTCAGCGAGTTACGCGCGAAAAAACGATTTTCGATATATTTACATGTTAATTTACCCTCCCTCCACACCTCCATTAGCTTTCCTATAGTGATCACGTGAAAGAGGGACCTCGAATCTATAAAATCACAAAAAAAAATTCGAAAAGAGCGACTTTGTTTTCAAAACCAGATCTAGGTACTCCACTAAAAGAAATATAAAAATATCATTTCGAACTAACAATAACGAAAATTTTATATTGAAATTTAGATCAGGTCCTATTACATTTCCTAAAAAAATCAAGGAAAATTGAATTTCCAAAGATACATTTTGGCATGACGTCCATAATTGTCTTCAAACAAATCATACGATTTTGGGAATATTTTCATTCAATTTCTCATTAAATATTAGGCCTCGTAAAAGTAAAAAAAATATCTTTAAAATGTTTAAAACATATTTTTTTGGCAGCTTTATTGTAAAACTAATAAATAGTAGATAGATACAATGTTAAATATTTGATTTAATTTCTATAAAACACAAAATAGTATTAAAACCATCCTAAACTAAATTTAATTAATTTTTAGGTCCACTCATCGATTACTTAACAAAGTTTTTTGAAAATGTAATAACGAATCCAAAAGACTCACAAAAATTTTTGATGTTATCAGGACACGACATCACCATGGTCCACCTCCTGAACTCATTAGGTTTATACGATAATACTTGGCCAGACTACGCTTCAGCTATAATTTTTGAATTAAGATCGAAGGAGAATCGTCCTTTTATAAATATGTATTTTAAAAATAGCACAATAACTAAGTTAATTTTAAATAATTGTGCGATTGACTGCAGTTTCAATCGATTTAAGACAATAACTGAATATTTGAGGTTAAGTCCCGAAAATTGGCAAAAGGAATGCTTTAATTGATGTAATGTACCTACCTACCTACCTACTTGATTTTAATAAAATGTATTTCGTGTCTAGTTAATTTTTCTATGAACATAATGAAAAGGGGTTAGCAAAACAACATTTTGGAGCAGGTCACATGCGCATTGATGATATGTCAAGCGTCTAAGGTTTAAGGGACAGTTTTTCAAACGTAAGTACTGCATTTAGAGTCCCAAAATATACTTGTTTTGAATCATTTATATGCCAATTTTGATGAATTTCATGGAAATATACTTGGAAACTGAAAACATTTAACAAAGTAAAAAGACGCCACCACTGGTAAAAATGGCTCCCCGACGTAATGACATTGACATTATGGAGCAATACACATGCGAACTTTTAATTTGAGACGTTCAATTTGCCTCACTTTTAGCAGATAACGAGACGGCTAGTGCTCATCCAGTTAGATTAGAGGTCAGTGTTTCATTCAAATACATCACACGTCAACAATGTCAAATTTTAAATTTAAAAAAGTTATATTTTCGTGTTCACATTTTATAACTTTTAAATATTTTTTTACTACAGAACAAGAAGTAAGCTGGAATTTGCCGCAGTTAATAAATATTAAAAGTCAAAACAAATTAATTCTGATATTTGTTGACTAACGAAACATTATGTTTTATCTCATTTTCAATACAAATACATGTTATCCAACAAGGATAGCACTAGTCATAAAATCATTTTATGCTGCAAATCTCATTGGGTTAACCTAATCTTGATTTCAACCAACGGGAAGAGCGGAATGTCACGTAGGTTTCCCAATAGCTAATAATTTTTCGTGAACCATAAATGCCCAAATACACTGTGATGTTAACTTACAATTTTAATCGCGCTAGTAAAATCGTACACATAAGATCGTCGTGTATGGCCAAAAAATGACAATTTTACTCGGCAATTTTAACTACGGTCTTGACCATAATTTTAATCGTGCGATTCAACAAGCTCGTGCAAGTCGGCATGTGTATGAACGTTACGACGTTTTTTTAGTGCAGTTCGTGAAAACGGGTGAGAAATGGATAGGAGAACGTGGACCAAGGACTTCGTAATGGAATTAATTAATTATACAGAAGTTATCCATGCTTATGGAAAACTAATTCGAATGAATATTCTAACAAAATATTGAAAAATAAAGCATATACCCCGTTTTAATCGAAAAATTGCTGCCGCCACTGCCAATAGATGTTTTTGCTCCATTGTTGCACAATTAAAACTAACCAAATAAAGTAGAGCTTATGGGTAACTCGTTCATACGATCTTACGTGCACGATTTTACTAGCGCGATTAAAATTGTAAGTTAACCTCGCAGTGTATTGGGGCCTTAACATGTTTATAATTAATATGTGTTTTGTGCAATGAGGGTATGAAAGGCAGCGTCTAAAAATAAGGTTATGTTTGCATCTCATGTTTAAATAATTATTTAGTAGACACTAATAGGCCTCGTGCAGACTACTAAGTGGGGGTAACACTGTGGAACACCAGCGAAACAGGTGGCGTATTTTGAAAACTTTTTGAGGCCGCTCTCGATTAACTTAACAAGGATTTATGTGAAATTTGTAATTAAACGGATTTAGAATAACAATTGACTGTAAATGTAATACTGTTCTATTCACATATTTTTTTTAAATAATATTACGAGAATATTATATTATTTCCCTAAAAATACAACTGAAATGAGGTTATGTTATTAAAAACTAAAAATTACGAAAATATTATGATGTAAACTTACTACTTTTATGCATGAATATTATGGCAAATCACTTCATTCAACTTTCAACAAAGTTATCGTAACGTTTTATTTATTATTTTTTGAAAAAATTTCGTTTCGCAGTTCGCAGCTCCCCTAAAATATAAAAAAGCGGCCTCAAAAAATGCGATGCGCGCGCATCTGCACGAGGCCTATAATAGTTAAGCTGTGTAGGTACCTGAAAAATAAAAAGCGAACGAGAATGTAAGAACATGTAATTTTATGATTTTATAAATTTAGTGTTACACAGTAATTATATATTGTTATTTATCACAGACAGAAATAAGTACAAGCTTATCCTAGCTAAATGGATTTGGTAGTTATTCAAGAATATTAGTTAATGTTATTTTAATCGGCTTGCAGCGTTTTTCCATTAACTCTGTTAGTGTGGTCAATTTCCTCGCAAGATAAAGTTTCGTATATGTGATCGTTATTTTGCATTGCTTTTTTTAACATTTTCTTCTTTCTTAAATACCTAAAAAATAATTCATAAGTAAAGGATTTGAGGTTGATCTTTTATTAAACCATCAAAATTATTGGTATATTGTTAGATACATTGTACAATATATCATATAGGTCGACCTAAACTAATAACTATCAATAAAACTGTGTACATGGTAAAAATTAAAATCTCAACCACAAAACAGATTTTGCAATAGAAAGGTGACATTACGTCTATTATTATGTCCATAGCTTATCACATATGATATTTTTTAATAACCCCAAATTGACATTATTTAATTTCCGTTTTTTGTTATTTACTTGTTTTTTTTTCTGGTTCGCCTATTATAAAGAATGGCATTCCATCTGAGGTATAAATTTTACTGTGGTTCAAGTACCTAACTGCCAATACTATCTTAACCGTGTTTCTTTTTGGCTAAATTGTGAATTTGGAAAATAGGGATTTATCAACAGGAAATGTTTACTGGAAATCCTACAAAATTGAAAACCTACTCACAGGTGTAATTTTGCATGTAAATTCGATAAGTATTTACGAAATGAATTTTTTTAGTGGAAAAAGGTGAGGAAAATAGAGAAACGGTGTGAAAAATTGCGTCAAATACCAAAACTGACGCCAACATTTTCTTACAAGAAAAATTAAAATTCCAGTGCACTAAAACAGTTTTTATATGAATCAACAAATGACATGATTGACATTTGTCTATTGAAATTAAATCTCAAATCTGTCAAATTTAAAAATTCTACAACAGTGCTACCAACTCATTTTTTTTAAGCAAACTTCTCTATAATATGCAAAGTATAAATTCATTAAAAAATTAATAAAATGGCAAAATATAAAAAGTATTATAAGCAACTTATTTCATATGGCATAACAGAATGCCATATGAAATGCGTTGCTTAATGTACTATTTTCCATTATATCTCGAAAAAAAATTCGAAAAACTAATAGCACCACGTGAAAGAGCGGAAAACTTTACTAAAAATTATATTATAAGTTATTTTTAAAAAAAATTTGTATTACTATAAAAAATTATTAAAAATAAGAAAGCAAATTCGAAAACTCAACGCGCGCCGAGCCGTTGAATACAAATATTCAAGCGAGGCGTTCGGAAAAACTAAAGTATCTTTGCCTAAAATATACGCAAAGAAAAAAAAGAAAGCATTTTAAAGAGGAGACTAAGCTTTCTCAGGAAGTCATTAGTTTTTAATTTTTTTTGTTTTCTCATAGAAAATTTGACCGGAAGTTATAATTTCTAAAATTCTCACTGATTTTTATAAAAGTGAAGATATCTATTAATAGAGGCATAACAAAAAAAATCCTTGTAGATTTATCATTGATTTAAATATAATTAAAATGATGACCATTATCTGTTTAGAAAAACTTATATTTAAAAAAAAGTTATTCTTTATAAAAAGTGGTGCATGGTCTAAAACCTAATATGCAACCATCAGATATAAAAAAATTTTCAATCGTATACGAGATTTGTCAAAAAATACGAATTTTGCTCAAGAGTAAAGTACCTTTATTTTTGAAATATGAAAAAAGTTATTAAAAAAATTTGTTGCTAATGGCATTTTACGTCAACATTCCGATTTTGAAGAAGATATTCCAACTTTAAGAAAATTTTCATTTTTAACATTTTTTGATACACCCCCGTAACTGATAATTTTGAATTCATCATCCTTTGTTAATATTGTTCGATGGTGTGGTTAGTATGTCTGAAAAAGTTGACAACAAATGAAAAATTCCTTTATTATTGATTTAAAAAAAATATTCTTCATAAGAAGTTCTGCATCACATTATAATCAATATGCAGGAATTAAATTTGCAAAATATTTAGTGGGATAAAAGGAAAATCAAAAAAAAAATAATCTTTTTGCTTATAAACGGAAGTCTAGTATGGGTTTGTAAGGTTCCTGTGAACATTCTTAAATTTTTCAATGAATTCAAAATTATCAGTTACGGGGGTGTATCAAAAAATGTTAAAAATGAAAATTTTCTTAAAGTTGGAATATCTTGGTCAAAATCGGTATGTTGACGTAAAATGCCATTAGAAATAATTTTTTCAAAAATAAAGGTACTTTACTCTCGAGCAAAATTCATATTTTTTGACAAACCTCGTATACGACTAAAAAAAATTGATATCTGATGGTTGCATATTAGGTTTTAGACCATGCACCACTTTTTATAAAGAATAACTTTTTTCATAAAACTAAGAATAAAAAAGTTTCCCATATGATGTCGACCTAATTGGACACACTGTATATATAAAAGTTTAATATTTTGGGTTTGTTGATATAAATGGACTTAGAATCTACAAAAAAAAATTCAAAAAAATTAAAATTTGGTTCGCAGAATGAATTTTGTATAAGAAACAATTGGCAATGTCAAAATTACCGAAAAAAATGTTTGGGCCATTTTTGAGAGAAAAAGTAAATTTTTTAAGGTATAGATGGACCTAGAATCTACAAAAAAAAATTAAAATTTGGTTTACGCAGAACGAATTTTGTATAAGAAACCAACGGCGGCTCCAAGGGGGGAGAGTAATATATTTTCAATGTTGTATCGCAAAATGTTTTTTATTATATAGCGCCTCTTACCTCCTCGGTAAAAACATTCAGCAGTCGTTACTGTTAAAAACATGGAGTTTTTTTGTCTTAAGTCATCAATTTCCATTTGTGAAAATTGTCCATTGGTAAAAATGAAGCCGGAGAGGTTAGGCACATTATAAAATGTAGTGATTTTTTTTTAATGTTTAATAATAAAATTATGAATGCGTTTTTTATTTAGGGGACAGGTTAAATTAATTTGAATTTTTTTAATCGTATTATTTTTATTCATACAAAACATGATTAATTTGCATGCAATAAAATAAATAGAAATGCATTTTGCAACATGCCTAACTGGTTTTTCTTTTTGTAATTTGAAATTATTAATAATTTATTTAAAATATACAGTTATTTACACAAAATAATCCCCTTAAAAATGGGTTCTTTTAGTAGTACATCACAAACTTTTTGTACAATAAAAAGTATGTAAAATGTATGTAAAAAGCATGTAAAATACAATAGCAATTTTTATAATAAAATATTAGAAGTAAAATCTTTAAAAGCACAACTTTCTGGTCGGTCCCCCACATCCTGTACTGTCAATTTTTTTTAATTATTTTAAATTACCTATAAAGCAAAAAGCCAACTGGAATCACAAGAAGTATGAACAACAACATATACAAATGATTAGATGAACTTCCTGAAGATGCCTCTTTTGTTTGTGGTTTGGTTTCCATCATCTTCAATTTCTCGTAGTAAACTACATCGTGTTCTGAATTTTTATATCGATTCGTGATTATAAAAGTAACGCAGTATTTTTTATTGGGCTCAAGTCGCTCTTTTTCTGCGTTACCTATCATTATATTTTCAGTCTTGTTGCTGTCAATCTAGAAAAAAATATACATACTTTTTGGCACTAATAATAATAATAAATAAATGGTCTTTATTTCCGAAACGGTGCGAAAATATTTATATCTATAGTTCTCCCAAACTCACTTAAATGAGCTGAAAAACCGATAAAAACATTAATGGATTCGCCGCTTTGAACTTACACGCTGACCATAGGCGGAGATATTTTCTTTTACTTGAAATATAACTTTGTGTATGTTTGTTTAAATATTATACACGGTACGATACTGTTCCGCATGTCACAAATAACTCCAGATGACAGGATATCAATAAAGATATGCAAATAAAATTATGCAACAGGCGATCAGCGCAATTACTGATTGGTTTCCCCGCAGCGAACGGTTCCACTCAATCTGGTCTACTGTTTACTTTATTATACAGGGTGGCCCACCTATCCTCGCTCGGACCACAGCTGCTATGCTGATGAAAATCGAGAAAAAAACCTTATTGTATGTTATTGGAGGTTCGATGTGCTACTTCTTAAAATTATTTTCGAGTATACAGTGTGAAACTATATATTTTTTCATTTTGTCATGTGGACTTGACATACCCCTTTTGTTTTTGAGGATCACATGCAACGTTGTCAAATTATTTACATTTTAATAAAATTTTATGAAAAACCATGAACATCATAAAAACTATATTTTTAAAATTGATGGAAAAATCTGGGTATGCAAGTAACAAAAGTATGTGCAGAAACATATACATCATTTAGGTGCGTTCAAAAAATACAGGGCGTTTCGAAGCAAGGACCAAATTTCGCCAACTTCAAATTGCCGAAACTCATTTCAAGTGGATCGAAAAATATCATTCGATATGGTCCATACGGTACCATTGGAAAGGTCATTGAATGGACCTTCAAATTATGAAATCCATTTAAAAAAAATGAGTTTCGGCAATTTGAAGTTGGTTAAATCTGGTCCTTGTTTCGAAACGCCCTATATTTTTTTAATGAATCCAAATGATGTTATACATACTTTTGTTACTTGCATACCCAGTTTTTTCCATCAATTTTTGAAAATATAGTTTTTATGAAGATTTTTCTACGTTCATGTTTTTTCATAAAATTTTATTAAAATGTAAATAACTTGACAACGTTACATGTGATCCTAAAAAACAAAAGGGGTATGTAAAGTTCACATGACAGATATTCTAAAAATGAAAAACTATATAGGGTGATCCATTAAAAAAAAGACCGAATGTTTTGTCCCGGATTCATATTTCACCCTGTATACACGAAAATAATTTTAAGAAGTAGCACATCGAGCCTCCAATAACATACAATAAGATTTGTTTTCTCGATCTTCATCAGCCGAGCAGTTATGGTCCGAGCGAAGATAGGTGGGCCACCCTGTATAGAGAATAATGTTTATTTAACTTTCCGTTTTGATATTTTGACCACTTCTACCTACTCGCAAATTTTTACTATCTACTTCAACGACACACTGTATATGTTAAGAATATAACAATGTGTAAATCAAAAAATAATTTTAAAATTAATATTTTTTTTAAGAAAGTTACCGATGATTTTTCAAAAATTTTCTTTAGAAATTGTGTTTTGCTTGTTTTTTACAAAAGTTTATCAGAATTTTGAGATCGACTTCGTTATTTTCAGACCGAAATAAATTGAAAATACAAATTTTCGCAGTTAATTTGTTATTGAAATGCTCATTAAATCTAACCTTTATTGTCCATTTAATTTGTCCTATATACAGTAATTTTTTTAAGGCGATTTATACTTATATTTAGACACAAAAAAATCTGATATAATTATCTTTTATAATATAATAGAGTACGATTTACTTACTTTGACAACTTGAGATATCCAAGCATCTCCATAAAGATGACACAAATTATCAGCAATTTTTTTGTCTTTCAATAACTCATTATCAATTTTTCTACCCTTGTCATAGTCTTGCACCACAACAGTCAAAGTATAAAACTTCAATCTTCTATCCAAATGAGGAATTTTAAACAGCAATGTTGAGTCACTTTTAGCTAACAATTTAGGACTCTGATCAATGTGATCGCCTATATTATCAGTTTTAACCTCTATTTCAGCAAATTCACTCTTGAATGCAGAATTTGCTGACTGTATGTAGAGGTTGTAGTACTGGCTGTATGGCAAATACTTGATCTGGCACAAAATGGAACAAAATTAATTTGATTATGATAAAGCTATCTTATAAAAGCATAATTTCCTTCAGTAGCTTAAAAAACTACACAATCTGTTAGAGGCAGAACAACATGATAGAGACAAACAACCTCTAATTTAGAAATCGTTAAAAGTGTACATGAAACAACATTTTTGAAACTTGGAGCCCATTTTTGACAGTTAACGTGGTTTTTTGAAGCAAAATGCACGTTTGTATATTTTGCATCTATAATGTTTTATATTATGATACGCATTTGAGAACTATAATGTTTCATTAGAATACGCAAATTTTTGTGTTATACTGTTGGTAATATGAATCAACAAATGATATGAATTGACATTTGTCTTGTCATTTGTATCTAATAAATCTGTCAAATTCTAAAAAGTCTACAACGGTGCTACCAACTCATTTTTTTAAAGCAAACTTCTCTATAATATGCAAAGTATAAATTTATTAAAAAAATTAATAAAATGGCAAAATATAAAAAGTATTATAAGCAACTTATTTCATATGGCTGTTATGACACTCGTCCTTTAAACTTGGACTCGTGTCATAACAGAATGCCATATGAAATGTGTTGCTTAATGTACTATTATCAAATACTATTAAACGAGCAAGGTTTGTATGTGTGTGTGTGTGTATGTGTGTCCAGAGGATCTCGAAATCCACTCGTCAAATACTATTAAACGAGCAAGGTTTGGATGTGTGTGTGTGTGTGTGTGTATGTGTGTCCAGAGGATCTCGAAATCCACTCGTCAGAATTCAATGAAACTTTCAGGGTAGACTAATTCCTATCTAAATCGACAGAAAATATAGGTCTCATGTCTGTGAAAATTCGATCTTCCGAGATATTTACAAGAAAAGTTAAGCTTTTAGTTTTATTTCCTAGCAACGGCAACTTGTTTCTATAGTAATATACTATAAAGGAGAGAGGATATAACGTCACATTCCATAGGCGTACTTTGCAAAATAAGTTTCTATAATATAAATAAGGTCACAGCATATACAATATATATACCCACTTCGTAGATTAAATTTTGAAGTTATATTATTTACAAAAAATAAAAATAAACCTTATGCATCTGACACTTTAACATTGAACGAATTAAATTTAACCAATAAATAACAAGGAGGATTATATGTTGGGATTAAACTGTTTTTAATCTCTTGGCATTAAAAGTAACGCTTCAGTACTTACCTAAACTCAAAGATTAAAAAAAAAGTTAGTTCAAGAACTATCTATAAAAGTCACTGTCTTCACTAAAACTACTGGTATTACTATAATTGTCTTTTCTGAGGTTTATTATTATAGGTTCTATTAAATTATCCATTGATAGTGGATATACTTTCCTAAATGAATTTTCCACCTTTTTAACATGATCAATGCATTTTCCCCAATGTTCTCTATTTACATCTGAAAATGCCTTCAAAAACAAATTTCGCACATCAGGAAATATAAATGTTTTATTGGTTTGAGAAACATAATCTTTTAATAATTGTGACCAGATCAGTTCAATGGGATTTAACTCTGCGTGGTACGGAGGCAATCTGAGAATTTTAATTAGTTTTTCTCTGGCCATCTCATCTATAATATATTTTTTGAATTTTGAATTTGAATTACTAATAATTCTGCCTTCAAGGATTTAGGAGGACTGATAATATTTTTAGAATGAAGCCATTTTGAAATATATATTTTATTACAAAATTCCGAATCAATTAAAATACATACGATACGGCTATGAATAAATAAAGTCTGACTTATCTGTCAAAATAACAGGTTTATTACAGTAAAAACCATGGAAACAAGATTAAATCTAGACAAAAACTATATTAGGCCGATCAGATGTATTAAAATTTAAATTTTAACTACAAATAAGCATTGAAGGATGAGGTAAAAATAAAATTTCTACCTCTTGAACCTGTACTACGTTCTGCAAATTAAATACTGCACTCCTTTCTTCTGTATAGTATAGTACTAAAAAGGTTTGACTTTATTTAATTTCTGGCGTTTAAATCTGAAAGAATTCAATTTTAAATTTGCCGCTTTTTATCCATAATGACCTACAAATTTTGACAACTACTGACACGCACATCTCTGGTTAAACGTTAAGAAAATGGGACCGGCTGGGATTTTCATGAAATTTTCGCAGATGCTATAAAACATGATAAAATCAATATACCTACTTAGCAATAGAAATTTTTGCGCGGAAAAATATTTTTCACATTTTTTTATTCTGCAAATGCCCAAGTAGCAATTTATAACCAGAATAAACCTGAAAAGTATAAAAAAGAAAAGGTTCATTTGACGGACATAAATAATTTGCTTGTCAAATGACAGCCATCTCATAAATTCTAAGTTGAAAATACAACGTTGCCAATTCAATTTCAGAAATCATGGGTTTAGGTAAATATTTATAGGAACGTTGAGTAACACTGTTAAAATGGACACTTGTCAAAACATGACAACTGTTAAAATGTGATACGTGTCAGAATGTTAAAACTGTCAAAATATGACACCTGTCAGAATGTAACAAATGTCAAAATGTCACACGTATCGTACTTTTCTTTATTTATTACACAGATCTAACCTAACCTAAAGCTAATCTTTTTTTTTTGGCGGGTGGAAATTCTTTATGCACATCGGGTAAAGGTTCTTCCCTTCCCCGATAGTGTGAGACTACCCCTTACGGTTACTCACTAAAACCACCCCACTGAAACCACTATGCCCTACACGCTGCTGTTGCCCGTCCCGGAAACGGGGCCTGTCCGCCGTGACTATTCGCGAAGATCAAGCGTCAGTAGATGTTGCCCCAAAAGGGTGAAATCTCCAGAAACTAGGCAGCTTTTAATGCATTTAACTAACCTCTGGGACAAGCAGTTGATAAACGTCAACAACACCTGCAGCAAATTGAAAATTAACACTGACAGCTTTTTTAATTTTCCCGCCTACTTTCTATTTATCTACCTTTCTGTAGTTCAAGTAGATGTCGCCCACTCCGTGATTTTCACGAATTAATTAATAATTTGTCAGGTTATAAATATACTTAAATTATATACTCATTGGACTGCTTAAAAATGTAGATTTGAATATTAAGAGCGAAGCTCGGTGACCAGATATTATCATTTGAGAGACGTTAATAAAGGTTTTCTAGTTCATCAATTATTTATGAGAGGCTCTTTAGCACGTTAAATTCTATGTCGATCTTCATCTGATTGCATTAATAGTAGATTATGATACAAGAACGAGAAGTGTTCGAATATAAAAAATATTAATAAAATAAAAAAAATACTAGTTCTACATATAATTCTAACTAAACTACACCAGTGTTATTAGAACTTTTGCATTGAATTTGAGGGTTGCGAATAGCTAATCGGCTCTGTCAGTGCAATATACGCTACACTAAAAAGGAACCAAACAAACAAACAAGTGTAAGAAATGTAACATAACATAACATACAAATGTCACTAAAATCATAGCAAGTTAATATGTTATTCCAATACGAAAAGCATAAATACCCCAAATATTATTGACTACAACTATCAATTTAAAGCTAAAAGAAAAATATAAGCCAAATATATTGTTATGGTATTAAAATTTTGAAATGTTGGGGGGAATTATGTAAAAGAGACTTTAACATTGTAAGATGGTTGTTATGACATGTTTTGTTTATGTTGATTTTTAGATTGTTTAGTTTATGAAAAATGTCATATTTTTTTTAAAAAAATAAAGATTATAAAAGATAGAAAAATCGTATAATTACATTTTTTTAACAATTTGGCGCCCAACGTGGGGCGAAATCGAAATTGAGTGAACCCAAAATGGATCTTAGAGATGGAAAGACAATAGGATTAGAAAGACAACAAAGGGAAACGCAAGAAATAATCATGGAAGAAAAAGATGAAGCCACAGTTAGTGCAGAAGAAGAATCAGAGGACGAACATGGTAAAGAAGAGAAAAAAAATGAAGAGTCACAAAAAGAGGAAAAGGGAATGTATGACATTCTACAGAATATAATGAATGAAATGGGAAAGGAAATCAAACAATGTATCCGCCAATTAGAAATTAAAATAGCTATTATGAGAGAAGATATGACCAAACAACAAGAAATATTTAAACAAGAATTTAATCAGAAAATAGAAATAGTAACGAAGGAAACGGAACAAATACAAGCAAGAATGTATGACATAACGAATCAGATCAAGGAAGATAGAAAAGAAGACAGGAAGTAATGAAAATAAATGAAAACTTAGAGAATCAGCGTCGTTACATAGAAAGAATCAGTGAATCAATCCAGAAAATAGAAGAAATGGAAGAAGGATTCAAGATAAGTGAAGAAATCAAAGAAGAGGAATATAAGAAATCAGCAGAAATGATTAATAAATTGGAAGAGCAAATTAAACAATTAATACAAGAATAGGTAGAAGAAAGAAATAATTTAATGAGAGAAATTGATGAAGCAAGAAGAAACACAATAGAAAATAGAGCCATTACAACATGTCATAATGACAATGTTTGACAATTTACGTTGATTTTGGATATTTGTACGTTTATAAACAAAGAGTTTTCTAGTTTGGCAGCAATATTTCTGCCGACATCTTTCCTTCTCTAATATTGTCACAAATCCCAAATATATATAAAATAATTTCCGAAAAATCAAAGTCAAAAACTTTTAGGAGTTTTATTTATCAAAATTATTTTAGTTTAAATATTTATTTACTCAATAGAAAACAAAAAATATAAACATTTAATTAAACCAGGTCGTTGCAAAATTTCGCTGATGTGCAGAAACCCGAAAATCGATGTTAGATTGCCTAATTGAGAGACTATAGTAGAAGTAAATGTAGGGAAATATATCGAAATTACGAACTCTGCGCTGTCAGCGATTTTTTCCTAAAAACCATCCGGGACGGAAAAAATTAGGCAGTCAGTCGTCGGCTGCAAAGTTGATTGTCGGCTGAAGAGTCAAGGGTTGGTTAAAAGTTAAGTTCCTCCGGGAGATTATTAGTCCTTTAAAGGAGAAGAGCCAATAAGGGAATAGTGACAAGCCCCTAGTCCCGGTAAGCTTAGGTAAGCGTTTATTGTTAATTTATATTTAATATATATATATATATATATATATATATATATATATATATATATATATATATATATATATATATATATATATATATATATGTTTGAAGGGTCACCCAATAAAAGTGTTATTTGTTTTGTACTTCTCTTGTTTTATTTCTTAGAGTGAGTGGTGGCATTAAATTATAATAACTGCTAAGTATTCGGGGAGAGACCTCTGTAACTTCATAAAGGTCGAAAGGGCGTTTCGACCTGGATACGTCGCAGCGACACGTAAGTCAATACCGGACGACGTGACAATATGCTGAATTTTTTTATGAACAATATACTACATATTATTATGGTATAAATGGAGGAAATCACAGATTGTCAAAATTACAAAGCATTGGTGGGGGCGTTTTTATTTTTGAAAGTGCATTGTGGAAAATAGAAATTTTTGTTTCCTTATTTTTTCTACAGTTTTTAAATATAAATAAAATTAAACCTACAACCTACTTAATTCAATTTTTTACTTATTTCAGCAACGCCCTTCACCAGTGGTTTGAATTTTTAACAAGTTGTTAATAACCCATAACATGTAGAAAAGCCTCGCCTCTCACTAATAGTTTTTTGTTGAATACAAATTAATAATAAAAATTAGTGCGTTAAATTTTAATAAATTTAAAACCTCACCTGATAGGTATAATCGTAATAATATGTGTTATTTTCAATCTTATAGATCTCGTGTACATATTTATCGTCTTCAGTATCTTTTCGTTTATCAGTACTATTTAAAATTATTTCGAAAGCTGTGATTGTGCCATTCTGTTGATAGGGATGTAACCAAGTAACATTCAGGTGGCAATAATCTGTATTAGCTTGACATTCTACAATTTTGTAGGTAATGTTTGTAGGTTTGCCAGGAACTAAAAATAAACCTCAGTTTTAGTAATAATTTTTTTTCCTTCTTTGTTAACGGCTTCTGTCATTAGCCTCGTGTTCAGTATAGGCTTTGTTACTGTTTCCCAGCGCCACTTTAGGAACAGCACTGTTTAGACCAGGATCGATAATTTTTGAAACCAAAAAAAATAATAGTAGGATGAAACCCATTGGAAAAGGAAGAGAATATAACAAAAATTAAAGGAAAAATAATTTACGGGCGATCTGAGGTCGGGAAATGGAAGGGGGTGAGCTTTTAAGTCCTATGGAAAAAAGTTAAATGGCACAGTTGTAGGTAATAAAAAGATCTACAACTTTTGTATTTTCACTTTTTTCACATAAGCTTACAATTTATGTGAAAAATTCAAATAACCAAGTTTTTACAAAAAAAATATATTTTCACGAAATTTGGTGTCCCAAACACACTGTAATTTTTTTGATTTAAAATATTTATTTTTTCGCCTTATTTTGACTTAATATCGAAAAAGCATCCTAATTTTGTAACATTTTAAAAATCAAATTTTTAAATTTGGGCCACTTAGTATATCATAAAATTTCAGTTTAATTTTTATCGTATGTGTTGACTAGTGGGGATCTCAACTAGCGACCGTGGCTTTCATTATCATTTTGGTAGAATATTTTATTCATTTTCGATCGAGCTGTTAGACTGAAAAGTCCATTTGCAATTAGTGATACTGTGTTATAGCCGGTAAGCACCTTTATTTTTTCTATTCTTTTATTAATAAAAAAAGAAATCTAAAATCTTTACACAAATTTAGTAATTAGAAGAATCATTTTGAAAATTATTTAAATAGTATTTTTTTGATAAATTTTAGTATTTTATATTTGATCATTAGTGTATTTTCGAAAAATAATTTTAAATTATTGTATAAATGTTTATGAACTTTTCTTATATTTATTGTAGATGTATGGAACGCCGTTTTACTTTTTATTCATAAATGTTTTTTTTTTCAATTTTAAACATAAATCCATTTTATTCAACTCAGTTTTATGTTTATCCATTTATTTCAGCACTATTAAACTGTTTCTTCAAAAAACTTTGACTATTTAAAATGTTTGATGAATAAAATTGTATCTTGATAAAATTGCGTAAGTCAAATATATTTTTGATAGATATATTTAAACACTTTAATTTTTAAGATGCAATTAAAATTATCAACAGTCATTTTAATTCAACCAACATAAAAATAACAAACATTTTAAATAAGTTATTTAAATGTTTGTTGATATTTTTTTGGAAACATATACCAAAACATTGAGGAATAAAAATGACCAACAATCGTTTTAATTCTTTATTTAAAATGTTATTTTTATGTTGGTTGAATTAAAATGTTACATGAATTTTAATTACATCATAAAAATTAACAGCTATAAAATATATTCGACTTACGTAATTTTATCAAGATGCAATTTTATTCATCAAACATTTTAAATAGTCAAAGTTTTTTGAAGAAACAGTTTAATAGTGCTGAAATAAATGGATAAACATAAAACTGAGTTGAATAAAATGGTTTTATGTTTAAGATGGAAAACAAAAACATTTATGAATAAAAAGTAAAACGGCGTTCCATATAGATGATTAATATTAATTCTTATTTTGTTTAAAATTAATAAAACTAATATTATTTGTATCGAAATGGCCATAGAACAAAATTATTTTTTTGTTTAGACAAGGCGAATTTCCCACAGTTTTTTGTTTATCACAAATTGTGCTTCCTAAATTTAGTAAATGAACGATTACTAAATCTGGCAGATTCATAGTCTGGAACTTGAATTGTTCTTTTGCAAACCTGGAGTTTCCTGGGTTGCTGCCGATTTGGGGAAAACGCCAAGTTGAAAAAGCCGATGAAGACTTCTCTTCAGCGCTGGCCACCAAAGTCGATAAATCTTAAATTGTTTTGTATTTGGTGGATCCAATTGATTCAGTTTTAAGAATTGTTAAGGTCACTAGTATATTGTTATTTTTTTATAACGGTGTAGCTACACGCTACAAAAATTTTCTGGTAAGATTGTAAAACTTTTTGTAATATCAATTTCAACATTTATTTTTTAATAAATTGTAATATATTTTCAATCTCTAATTTTTTCTTTAACATTTCCTTGGTTTCGAGAATATTCTTTTAAATAATTAATTAATTTGATTTCATTTTAACCATTCTTTAATAGTAAATTTTGTATTAATATATTATTTTTTTGATCATAGCTAGAATATTTATAATTCTAAACTAGCTTGTTAAATATAAAAAATAGAATTACTTGCGCCCTCTAACCCTAAAAATACTCCACTAAATTGTCTATTAGAAAAGCTAGAATTCACACCTGAAAATAAAAGTTTCAAATGCTCATTTTTTTCTTTTAATTATTATTATATCATTTTTAAAAAGTAAGTATCCGGAGCTAGTTAAATTAAATATTATTAAGCTGGGTTTTTTTAAAAACTCGGTGGGCTTTTTGTCCGTTGAAATCTCTACTTTTTGATGGTGTAAAAAAATATTCATTACTACGTTAAATGTTCTCAAAAAATGCAAAGAAACGAAAAAAACTCAAATCCGAATTTTTTTTTTTAAATCATCATGTACAGTTTTGAGCTATTTATTAAAATTTATACTTTAATTACTCTTTTGTTTATCAATGTAACACGGAATCTTATGTTTGTTGAGTAATTAAAGTATAAATTTTAATAAATAGCTCAAAATTGTACATGATGATTTAAAAAAAAATTCGGATTCGAGTTTTTTCGTTTCTTTGCAGTTTTTGAGAACATTTACCATAGTAATGTGTATTTTTTTACACCATCAAAAAGTAGAGATTTCAACGAACAAAAAGCCCACCGAGTTTTTTAAAAAAGCAGATATTTTGACGTGAGAATTTTCGATTGAAAATAGAATGCTTTTTCGATATTAAGTCAAAATAAGGTGAAAAATAAATATATTAAATCAAAAAAATTACAATGTGTTTGGGACATAAAAAGGTAAGTTTTCACCAAATTTCGTGAAATAAATTTTTTTTGTAAAAGATAAAAATAAAAAACCAAAAACTTGGTTGAATTTTTCACATAAATTTTGAGGTTGTGTGAAAAAAGTGTAAATACAAAAGTTGTAGATCTTTTTATTACCTACAACTTCGACATTTAACTTTTTTCCATAGAACTTGTAGTTTTTTTGTTATATTTTTGTTATATTCTCTTTCTTTTCCAATGGGTTTCATCCTACTATTATTTTTTTCACTTTTTACCATTTTTAAAGGCTTCAGGCTTGGTCTAGTTAATTAAAACCAAACCGTGAATGGTCGAGTAGAGTTAAATATTTTATATGAAAATCAATTTCTACATTTTTAATTAAATAAAAATCAAAAAAATTGACTCTAGAAATTATATTGGTCATTGAAAAAAAAATCGAATATTTTTGAAATTTATTTATTTATTGACGGCCAAATGTTTCTAATGTTTCACGTTTTCTAACGTATCTTGATATTCTGAATATGGACAATTTCCCGTGTTTGCGAAAAATTATCGATAAAAAAAATTATGAATGTGACTCTTTCGGTTTTCAGCCAAATTGAATTTTTTCTTAACCCCTTAACGCACACATTTTTTGAAAAAAAAGGCAAAAGAAGTCTTGTTTGACGAAAATACGACGACGCATCGCTGTCAGTCATCACGAGTGCAGACGACGCGCTGCCGCACTGTCCATATAAGAAATATATGGAAAAGTGTAGAAGGATATGTAATGTAAATATTTTTATAAAACCTTCACCAACATATAGAAGTCTACCCTAAATTTTACTCACTTCTGTCGTTTGCAATCCCTTGTACACTGACTTCCTTACCAAAAGATGGAGTATTAAGATTCTTTAAGCTAACTCTAAAAGTATAAGATTGGAACGGTATCAAATAATTAACGTCCACGCAGTACTTTTTAGGCCACAGACTACAGCGTTTGACAATAGAAATTGATGATTTACATTTACTGAATGATAAACTGTTGCATCTCATGACTTGAATTTCTCTGGTTACACCTTGAGAATTTGACGGGATATTGTATCTTAATGTAGCAGAATTTTTGTCCATTGAGTATATTTCCAAATTTTCCGGTGGAGATGCAACTGAAAATTAAATATTAAAAATATAAAAATGCATTAAGGGGGTTCTATACCCTCCGCCATATTGGAAATACTAATGTTAAAATTGCGGGCTTAATACTCAAGAAAAAATATATTCTTTTGTATCCGAGCTTATTAATGCATCGCAGATTGGAGGATGATAACTTTTTTTTATATACATAAAAGAAATAACATGAAAAAAATATAAAAAAGTCATATACGTATATAAGTTATCATCCGCCGTTCTTCATTTGCCACTGAACAACTTTTGTATTTACCATTTTTGAAAAAAGTAGTTTTTTCTAAAATTGAACATTGCTTCAAAATCTCAGAGGGTACCGGGAGGTGCTGCCCCCCGACGGTCCTCTTTTAAAGCAATTAATTAAAATTTTACCAGAAGATTTATATTTCAAAAGGTTTGTCTTGTGTGTAGCGGCTCCCGGGACCTCTCGCATTGCGCTCGTGCTATGTCGGAGTTTTACAGAATCCTGGCCAATCAGAAAAGGTCATTGTATGGCGAAACCCGAATTAGAGTTTCGTTAACGCAAACGAGGAAGTTAATTGAAGACAACAGTTATTCTGATTGCATTTATTTACATTGGACTGTTGTGTTGACTTGAATATAGACCATTCCAGGATGACGTAGGTGACAGGTCGGCCATATTTGCTGGGAGGCACACAACTTTATGACATATGTAAACATCAGAAAGATTTTTTTTAAAGTTATTTATTCAGAAGAAATAAATAGAAAATGCCACATTTTTGTAGTGTTATTAAATGCTCAATGTGTTCTGAAAGAGATAATGCACCATTTTTCTGGTTTCCTGCTATTTTGACAAACGGAGGGGATCATTTAAATGGGTTCTCTAGTGAACGAAGAAATGCTTGGATTAAAGGTTTGAAACGAGGTACATTTTCTGAAAGCCAAGTGAATAATAGACGTATTTGTTCTAATCATTTTATAACAGGTATTTTTGGCGATATTTTATATATTTTTTTATTACTTGTGTAAATTTTAGGTAAACCTTCTCTGTTAAAGAACTAGTGACAAATTTTGGACAGAAAACTGGTTTTTTAAATTTAATTGGTAGACTATGCAACCGAAAATACACATATGTATTTCATGCTGCCTAACAATTTCTTCAGAGGGGGTTATGACGAAGACGTAATGGACGAAAATTTCGAGGTTATGTATGAAATTGATAGAGCTGATGGGTATAGAACACTCTTAAGTCATTATTAAATTGATATTTGGCTTCGCAAGAAAAAGAAGAAGTAAGGTTAAACGTGACAATAGCGCGCCGTTTTGTAGTAAGTCAGAAGAATCTTGTGATTCACACAAAGGAAGAGTTCATGTGTTCATTACTGTATCAAAAATAATGGTTTTTTACAATACAGTACGTTCATTTTAAGTACACATACATGCCCGAAATTATACAGTGTAAAGTAAAGTTTTATACAAATGGAGAAAAAGTATTCTTGATAAAAAGCTCTGCATGACTTGTTGATCCATAATCAGGTACAAAATTTTTAAAACATTGTATGGAATATAGGGAAGATAAAAAGTAATGATTTGGACGGAGAGAAAAATACGTACAAACTGTAGTAGAGGGCAAAATGTTCATTGAAATTGTTAGTAAAGCTTTAGAAAGCAACAAATTCTCAACTTGCATTGGGGGTTGCAAAGTCAAGATGCCACTTTCTTCTTCGTTTATAATTTTTGAGTCACTTTTCATTAATGACGTCAGTTGTATTTTACTAATAAAATAAATTATATTTAAAGATCATATCACTTACCTCCTGGCATGGTCACAAAATTTAAAGTAGAATTACTAACGTGAATTCTGTTATACAAATTTCTAGCATTTCTAGCCGTCAAAAGAGTCAAAGTATAGTGGGTGTAAGGTTGCAAATCGGTAATTTCATACTTATTGTCAGTTTGCATGGCAATTTCTTTAGAAAATTTCAGCGTATTGTTAAAAACAATAATTGTATACGCCAAACGACCGTATTTCTTGGAACAATTTACTTGATCCCATGATACATGAATCGAAGTATCCAAAGCTTTCAGATGGATATTTGACGGCAATTCTTCCAGATTTGGTTCCGCTTGAAATTAAAAAAATTAAGTAAAATAAGTATAAATTAATTTACGAAAATACCACTTACTTGTTTCCAGGGTATGAACCAAGATTTTTTTATCAGTTTCATGAAGAATACTTGAAACTGTTATATTATATACCGTATATGGAATTAAATCGTTTAAAGTTATTTGGCTAAATTTCGTGCTAACAAAACCGTTGGATTTAAGTCTTTTAAAATTATGTGGTTCTGTCAAACAACGATCGTTACCCTGAAAATTATGTAATTTGAATAACTGACATTATTACTGGAAAATAATAGAAATATTTACCTCGTAGAGAATGAAATAAGTTAATGAATTCGTTGGGTCTACTTGCGGCCATCTTAGACGAATAGAATTGGTGGTACTTGTATCGGAAATTTTAGAAATATCTGAAAAGTAGAATAGTATCGGTAATTTCGCAAATGTGCTACCATCTATCAGTAAAATTGATAAATGAAGCTTAGAAATGAATTTTGACAACTTTACAAAGCGACCATCTGTATCTGTAGAGTAGGGAGGGTGAGTTAGTCACCTTTGACAGCAAGTTAACATGCAACTCCCCTCTAGAACACAGAGTCAAAAGAGCATACATATCTTATGAACAGTACCGAAGAACCATTGGCCGCACCTGGGGAATGTCACCCAAGGTTACGGCCTGGATCTACACTGCAATCAAAAGACCTATGCTAACCGTACGGTGCGATTGCCTGGGGAGTCAAAACTAGCCAGCGGACAGTCGTACGAAAATTGGATCAAACATAACAGGGGGCATGAGAACCACACCAACTAGAGCAATGAAGGTGATCCTTGGTCTCACCCCCCTTGATATATTTATTAAGGAGGACCATGACATCGCCGCAAAAGAGACTACCAGAAGAAACATTACTGGTAATAATATTTACATCCTCACAGACCGCAGACAGGGACGATAGATAGACCACGCATTACATCAGGTCTAGTACTAGAATGTCACCAGGCCCTGATCGAAGCTTGCAACAATAACGTGGTCACTCTAGCTTGGATCAAAGGTCATGGAAAATCAAAAGGCAACCGTGCAGCTGACTCATTAGCTAAGAAAACAGCCTCCCATAAACTTTTAGGACCTGGCACTTTCGTAAGCTTATCGGCATCAGCTGTGGCTGACCTACTAAAGAATTACTCGCTTGACAAGTTTAAGGGTAGATGGGACGACGAAACAGGCTGCAAGCTAGCCAAGAAACTATTACAGTATCCGAACAGCGAAACAGCCAAAAAATACATGACTATGAACAGACAGAACCTGCGGACAGCTACAGGTATCCTGACTGGCCACTGTCATCTACGAAACCACCTCTACAGGATGGGGTTATCTGACACTCCACTGTATAGAGGATGTGAACAGGAAGACGAGATTGTCGAACACATTCTTTGCGAATGCCCGACACTCTCACAAATAAGACATTTTCTTTTCGGCGAGCAGTGGCTAACACATGCCAACATGAGGGAGCTACCTTCAGGCGACGTCATCACCTACTTTAAACAAGTAGGCTGGCTGACGAGCTAGAAGGAAGGCTCAACCTCAGAAGGATGCGCAATGGGCCAAATGTGCGCTACGTGCTGTGGGGTGACCCACCCTTCTAGATTTACAGATAAAGAGATAGTCCCACAGCACTTAGGCCACATTTGACCCATAGTACATCGTCCCGAGGAGTTACTCTCCTAGGTCATCGTCCATCCTTTACCTTTCCAGGAAAGTGGACAAGTCACTAGAAGACTTCACCTTTATATCGGCAGATGTAGGCCAAGACTCACCGACTTAATTTCATCCCATCTCTTTAGAGATTGAGCATGGGTGTACCATTTGGCTAGTTCCGCAATTGCCGAAGTCGTCAAGCCGTAGGAGTCGCTGGATCCTAAAAGTCTTAGTCCATCCGCTTCCCTGGCTAAGGAATCGGCAATGCGGTTACGTTTACTCCTGTCGTGCCCTTTAACCCACCTCAGGATAATATTGTTATCTACCGAGGCGTTAGCTAAAGCTTGATGGCACTCTAATACTAGCCCTGATGTAACACGCTGTCTATTCAAGGCTAGTAGAGCTTATCTGCTGTCAGTGCAGATTATTGTTTTTACCAGAAATTCCTTTTCTGGTTAGTTCTTTTGTGGCAATTAAGATACCAGCCAGTTCTGTTTGAACGACGCTGGTATTATTTCCCATTCCCCACTTAATTCTTAGGCTTAGTGATCTGGAGTAGTCACCACATACTGAGCCTTCTTTGGTTTGTGGAGCCGTCTGTGTATATGCGTATTGCATTTGCAGCATGTGACTCCGTGTTCTGTTTTATCTGTATTTTGTGGGGTTTGTTAAACACAAACTTGGGTTCAATTGCATCGCTGACCGCCTGCAGCAGAGGTAGTGCAGTAAGCGCTTCTCGCCATAGGCTTAGTCTCAATTGACCCACTCTTAATTACTTCGGTGTTTACGCCAGCCGTGCGTAATCGTAACATGGGCATCAACGCAACCTCTTTAACGTGCAGGTCCAGAGGGGTCATACCAGTAATTAATTCCATTGCCGCGGTTTTAAGCCCGATATTCTTCTTTTCCTGGTGAAAAGGAGCATCTCAGTTCCTTACACCATGTTTCTATTAATTTGAGCCCGTCCTGCGCTCTATCGCATAGTACGTTCTCAAATTTGCCGGTCTGCAAGACAACTATGTCATCTGTGTATGCAATTGTGTAGAAGCCATTATTGTTGAGGTGATTAATCAGGATATCCAGGACTATGTTCCAAAGTAGGGGTGATAAGACCTCTCATGACCAGCCCTTTCACTATGATGTCTTCTACACTGATACTTATTGCTCTATTAGAAAGCATCTTGAGTATCCATTCGCTCACTACCAAGGGTACATTCCTGGAGTTGAGTTGCTGGGTAATTGTTGGAAAGGTTGTTTTATCAAACGCTCCCTCAATATCTATGAATATACCCGGGGTGGATTCTTTATTGTCCAATGATCTTTCAATTCTGCCAACCACTAGGTGAAGGACCGAATCTGTGGATCTTCCCGGAGTATATGCATGCTGGTTTGGATGAAGTGGGTTGTGAACTAGCATCTCATCTCTTATATGTTGGATACCTATACAATATTAAGTTTATAGATGTTTATAGATATGCTGATTATTATATTATATGTTATGTCAGTTTTTTAATTTAAAAATAAATAAACGTCAGTTACTAAATTCGTTCTATTCGAAGTTATTTCTGGGTGATATCTGATTGTAAATTCCACTAAACTCTACAGGTTATGGGCCCAGTTACTGATAATCAAGTATCGCATATAAGAAATGCGAAAACAGCCAAAGAGGCTTGGGAATCTCTTAAACAGTATTATGAAAAATCGACCTTAACAAATCAAGTATGTTTACTAAAAAGAATCTGCAAACTGACATTAAATGAAGATGGTAATCTTGAAGAACATGTTTCAACGTTGCTAGAGTTAATTTATCAGTTAAAAACTCTAGGCGAGGAAATTGGAGATCGCTTAGCAATTGCACTATTACTTAGCAGTTTACCTGATAGTTACACCTCACTGGTAATGTCTTTGGAAGGTCGAAAAGAAGAAGATTTAACACTTGAAATTGTTAAAGATAAACTTTTGCAAGAATATAGACGCAGAAAAGAATTTAATGCGGAAGGAACCAACACTACTGAAGAAACAGTAATGAAAGCAAAGAGTTTTCGTAAAACTAAGCTTAAATGTTATTTCTGTAATAAGGAAGGTCACATGAAGAAAGATTGTTATTTTTTAAAAAATCATCGAAGAACTTTAAAAGTAAAAACAAGGTGAACAATGTTCAAGATGAAATGAAAAACATTACAGAAGATTCTGATGAAGAATGTTGCTTCAATAACAAGGAAGAAGTAAAAGGAAAAACCGTTTTCTGGTACATAGATTCAGGATGTACATGTCACATGGTAAATAATAAAGAGTTTTTTGATGAGTTTGAGGAAGAGACTAATAAGGAGATATTTCTTGCTGATGGAAAGAAGTTAAAAGCCAAAGGCACAGGCAAAGGTACAATTGAAAGCTTTGTAAATAAAGAAATTTTAAAATTAACTGTGAAAAATGTTCTGTATGTTCCACAACTGGAAAACTGTCTGTTATCTTTGAGTGTCCTTGAAAGACAAGGTTTTGAAATTATATTTTCAAATAAAACATGCAAAATAATGAAATCTAACAAAGTATACGCCGTCGCTAAACTGGACAATAAATTATACAGACTGCAGTGTGCAGAAAAGGTCTACTCAATATGGGATAAGCAGGATAAGGCTTGTATTCATGTTTGGCATCGGAGATTTGGTCACCGAAATCAAGAAACAGTAAAAGGTATGTTTAATAAGCATCAAGCTCAAGGTATATCATTGAAACCATGTACTGAAAAGTTGAACTGTGACTGCTGTATTCGAGGAAAAATGTCAAAGTTACCATTTCCAAAATATTCTGAGAAAAGAACAGGAGAAACATTAGAAATTGTACATATGGATGTTTATGGGCCAATGGCAAATCTGACAAAAGATATTTTTTAACTATGATTGATGATTTTAGTCGTTTTACCAATGTTGTTTTAATGAAACAGAAAAATGAAGTTTTTAAAAGTTTAAAAGAATATGTCCAAAGCTCTAAAACTCAGTTCGGTAAGAAACCAAAGATTCTACAGTGTGACAGAGGAGGAGAATTTTTAAGTAATGAAATGAAAGACTATTTAAAGAGTGAAGGCATAAAATTACAACTCACAGCACCTTTTTGTCCACAACAAAACGGAGTAGCTGAAAGGAAAAACCGTTCTCTTCAAGAAATGGCACGTTGCATGTTACTGGATGCAAATCTTGAAAAATGTTATTGGGGAGAAGCAATAGTTACAGCTACCTATCTACAAAATAGACTTCCTACTAAAGGTAATGGTGATAGGATTCCCTATAAGCTGTGGTTTGGAACAGATCCCTCCTTAAGTCATTTAAGAACATTTGGTTGTTACGCATATGCTTTAGTTCCTAAGCAAAAGAGAACTAAATTGGAAGACAAAGCCAGAAAATACATTTTTGTAGGATATGATGAAAATTCCAAAGCATATAGGCTATTAAATAAACAGACAAATAAAATTATTATTAGCAGAGACGTAAAGCTTATCGAATCTGAACACGAGGAGAAGGTATTTATTAATAATCAGAAATATAAAGAGGAACACGAAGCACACGAAGTTGAATTTGAAGTAGAAGGAAAGAGTCAAAATAACATTCTACGACCAGAGACAAAATCTCAACTAGAGTTAATTGAAATGGAAGAATCTGAGGAAAAGGACAAAAAAATGAAGAAATTCGACGATCAACTAGAAAGAATAAAGGTAAACCACCAGAAAGATATGGAGAATGTAGTTATTCAGCTTATAACTCGAATAATTCTGAGACTGAAGAAGAGGAAGAACCCAAAACATATGACGAAATAAAATTAAGAAAGGATAGACTCCATTGGGAGAAAGCTATGAAAGAAGAGATGGATTCTATGGAAACTAACAACACATGGACACTGTGTACTTTACCTAAGGATAAAAATCTAGTAGGCTGTAAATGGATATATAAAATCAAAAGAAATAACTTAGGTCAGATAGATCGCTACAAAGCCAGGATAGTAGCGAAAGGGTATTCCCAGAAATATGGACACGACTATGACGAAGTTTTCGCTCCTGTGATCAAGCAAACGACAATAAGAACATTGCTTGTTATTGCCGGATACAAAAATTTATTGGTACATCACTTTGATGTGAAAACTGCCTTTTTGAATGGTGAACTTGATGAGGAAATTTATATGTCACAACCGGAGGGATTTATCAAAGGAGATGAGAACAAAGTTTGTAAACTCAACAAAAGTATTTATGGTTTAAAGCAAGCAGCAAGGGTTTGGAACGTTCTGTTAGATAAAGTTATACAAAATTATGGTTTCAGAAGGGGCTTAGCTGATCCTTGCTTGTACATTAAAGAAGTAGAAAATGGAGAAATTATTTATATTTTGACGTATGTCGATGATCTTTTGCTGGCTTGTTACCATAGCGACACCATTGAAGAATTGAGACGATATTTCAATTGTTATTTCGAAACAAAATCTTTAGGAGAATTGAAATATTTCTTAGGACTACAAGTGGAGAGGCAACCTGATGGAATTTTTAAAATCTATCAGACAATCTATATTCAAAAATTACTAAAAGATCACAACCTTGTAGATGCCAAGACTTCAAAAATTCCATTAGATACAGGATATTACAAAATTAATGATAAGGATATTTTACAAAATCAAGACATTTACAGAAAAATTATAGGAGAACTTTTATATCTGTCGGTGCATTCGAGACCAGATATTGCTGTAAGTATTTCGATTTTAAGCAGGAAAATTAATAAAGCTACAGAGAAGGATTGGACTGAAGTAAAAAGAGTTTTAAAGTATTTGAATGGAACTAAACATTTAAAGATAATCGTTGGAGGTGAAAAATCGAATGAGAAAATACTGTATGGATATTCCGATGCTGATTGGGCTGGAGACACATTTGATAGAAAGTCTAACAGCGGATATGTTTTTAAATTTAAAGGAGGTACAGTTTCCTGGAGAAGTAGGAAACAAGACACCGTGGCTCTATCATCTACAGAGTCAGAAATAATAGCTCTTTGTGAAGCCTGTAAGGAAACACTTTGGCTGATTAAATTATTTGAAGATTTTAAGATAAAATTAGAACAAATACAAGTATTTGAAGACAATCAGGGATGTTTAAAATTACTGGACTCTGAAAAATTTAATGAGAGAACCAAACACCTGGATACGAAATATAATTTTATAAAGGATTTACGGAAGAACAACACAATCATTTTTGAATATTGTCCTACTGAGGAAATGTTAGCTGATCTTCTGACGAAGCCTTTACAAGCGCAGAAGTTAGGAAGATTTAGGGAAATGATTGGACTGATTATCTAATATTGAGAAGGGGTGTTGGATACCTATACAATATTAAGTAATCACCCTGTTTATAGATATGTTGATTATTATATTATATGTTATGTCAGTTTTTTAATTTAAAAATAAATAAACGTCAGTTACTAAATTCGTTCTATTCGAAGTTATTTCTGGGTGATATCTGATTGTAAATTCCACTAAACTCTACATTATATACCTCTCACATAGCCTCTCCATTGTTTTTAAAAAGAACGATGTGAGACTAATTGGTCGGAATGCTTCCTGGTTTGGGTATAAATACCACTCGTACTTCTCTCCACTTTCTAGGAATTTGCTAGAGAGGCTCTGAATACTCCAACCAGGTGCGGCATAAGGATATCCATTCCCCACTGAAGCAGGGCTGGTCTTATACCGTCAGGTCCTGGTGACTTGAAAGGGGAAAAGCCCGATACGGCCCACCTTATTGTCGTATTGGGAGGGTGTTGCTGGTTCTTCCGTCCAGTTCGTCGTTCCAGGAAAGACAGAACCTGGGAAGTGAGTTTCCATAAGGATCTCGGCGATCTCTTGGAGGTTGGCGGCTTTGTCGCCATTTTCCATCGTCAGGATGCCGATTCACTCATGGTGGTCGTTTGAGAGCGCCTTCTGTAGCCTAGAAACTTGTGGGAAGTCTTCGACTACCTCACAATAGGCTCTCCAGGCTGCTCTTTGGTTTTGTTTATAGACTTTTGAATTCTTTGAGTTCTTTGAGTTTGGCTTGGTATATTCCCAACTTGAATTGGGGGTTGCAAACTCAATTTGCACTGTGGGTTGCAAAGTTTTTTGATCGATTCTGGTCAATGACATTCGCTTCTTCGTATCCCTTTAAGCTCAGGCCAAATTCAAAAGATTATAAGTCTTACTATAAATTATAAATCATTACCTGTTATGTTTTCATAAACAATTTTCTTTGGTTTCCAACTAGGATTTTTAATCAGCTGGCACGTGATATTATGATCACTGATATTTTCTCCATTATTGAATTTTAGGAACGACACTTTCACCTCTGCAAAAATTTTATTAATACTACAACAGTTTTGTACCTGTTAGTTCTATTACCATTTTCATTGCAAACTCTAACATTATCAATTGCCCAGAAACCTGAAGCACCAGAATCTGAATTCAAATATTTGGTTTCAACAAAGAGATTTAATTTTTCGTGTTGGGTGTTTTCTTCTTTTAATTTGATTTCCACCCATTCCTCGTTCTGGAAGAGTTAAAAGGTTTAAATAAGTGCAATTCTGACATATTCGTAAATTTTTAATATAATAAATACTATAGAGAAAATAATGAAGAAACTAAAAGAAGCTTCTATAGTATGAAATAAATTTTTTTTTTTAATTTTGGAGTTTCTGTTAAACGTAAAACAACAATAAACATAAGATAAATACCAAAAAAATATACATATTTCTTACCCTTGTTGGGCCAATTGTCTTAAGAATTTTTTTTGTCGTATTCAAATAAAAGAAGTTCATTTGACAGTTGCTGCAAGTCTTAACAAACATTGAAACACAGAGATCCTTATTGGGCATCGACAGCTGAGGACCAAGTCTTGAAATTTGGGTGGTGTTTGTGAATAAAAAACTGTCTAAAAGTAATTCAAAGACAAAATAATGGATGAATAAAAGAAAGAAAAAATATAAAAGCTGATTTAGACGTATCCAGTAGCTGGCGACAGTCTCACTGGCCGCCAGTGCTGGCTAGTCCAGCACAAGCTACTGGATACGTCTACATCCGCCTTAAAGATATTTGAAGACAACATGCAGAAAAAAGCATAGGTGTTATCTTTTTAAAAAAATACGGAAAATCCTCAATTTTATAGGCCAGGCAATTAATTTTTTTGTACTTGTTTTCCCAGGTATATATACAAATTTTTTTTTGGGAACAAAAAAATATTTTTCTGGATAAAATTTTTGGATGGATTCAAAAAATAAAAATTTTTTACATTTACTAAAGTAGAACATAAAGTTTATAAAAATAGCAGTTTGGTTTATCTCACATAGCGGAAAGTGAATCTGGCTGAAAATTTTCTGATTAAAAAATTGACAGATTTTGCGGATCCGTAACCCTTATTTTTACAGCCTTGAAATCTAGCATATAAATTCATACAATCATAAACTATAATAAGCCAGGTAGTTGAACGAGGAGAGAAATAGCCGAATTTAGCGCGCCCTGACATCATTAGACGAGTCTGGCAAGGCTTTCGGTGTGTTCCACATTAGCCAGATGGTATTTTAAGATGTTATCATAATATACGCCATCATCTGATAAATTTTCATGACTGACATATATTCATAATTTGCTCGTATTTTTAAAGCTGTTATAAAAAAATGATTTCTTCAAAAAATCATATTACTTATTTTCGAACCACCCTGTAACTAACCAAATTCTACGGTGATTGTTTATAAAATATTAATGCTAAATAATTTATAATTTATGTTTTCTACAATAAACGCCAATAAAACAGGTCTGCTACTAGAAATCTGGTTACAAAAAAGTGGTATTTCCGATGTTTAACACCCTGTACTTCGAAAACTAGAGATAAGATCGCTTTGGGCCAATGGACACTTTTTGTCAGAGCATCGAGTTCTATAACATACCAACGATTCAGAAAATTTGACCGGGACGTTTTTACATTTAAATGGTGCGGGGTCCTTTATCCATACTCACAGATTAGCCAGACTATTTTTTTTACTTAACTTCAGTATACATCTTACTACTAGAACTATTTTTATCATTGGAAAAAAAGGGCTGTGTTTTTTTATGTTCTGACGCATTTTCGGCCTCAAACCCTAAATATATATGAATTTTGCTTAGAATTACTAACCCTACAATTCTATCCATCTTTGCTGACTGGGAAAATAAGTACCGAAATCGTCGTAATTTTTTTCGAATTTTTCCTACACTTTTCTCCCTTTTTTCGTAAATTGGGTGTTTAACTAATTTTCAGATTCTATTTAAAACCTTATAAATAACAAGTACTATATGGATAATTAACAACACAATATGTTTTTTTAATTTTAGTTGCATACATAATTTTTACCAGCAATTTGTTAATTTTTATAATGTGCCTTTTGAATATTGCGCAATTGTTGAAATTACGTCACTGGTTGCGTAACTGAAGTTAGATATAAGCCGAATCGAAAATTCAACGAATTCACTCGACATCAAAGTTAAAATTGTTAAATGTCACTGTCAATAATGTCATTTCTTTGATTTTTGTTGAAGCGTGGGTTTTTGATTTTGCATTTATTTTTGATTTATTAATATTTTTTAGTTAGTATATAGTATTTTCTTTGTTTCTAAGTTAGTGTATTTGTGTTTTCCCGACTTTAAAATCATTATTCTATATTCTTCTTCTTCTTCGTTTTTCGAAACTAGTGATGGTCTTGGTCTGTTATGTTTCTTCTTTTTTAATCGTTTACCGTAAAGCAAATCAGTACCGTACCAGTGACGTATCTGTATTAAAAGTTGCATAAAATCTCAAATCTTTTCTTATTAGTTTTTATCTATTTTAAGCAAAAAAACATAAAAAAACATGGAATTATGTAGAAAGTAATTAAGTATGAGTAATTAGAAATACAAAACAAATGAGGTTAGATTTGGAGTTAAACACCTAATTTCCATAATGCCAATTGTTTTCTTATCCAAAATCACACCTTTATAAAAATTTTTAATGTTGAACAATTATTGGATTTTCATTTTTCTTTTTAAAAAATTGGAAAACCCCACAAATTAGAATTTTGAGCATAAATATTTTTAAATTCATAATTTCTTATATATTTTCATCCGAAATCTCCCTATTTTAGTACCTGACTTAATTATCCAGATATTTTCACATTTTTTCGCATTTCCCTACACTTTTTACACCTTTTAGACATCTAAACCCTAAAGTTCCAAAACCGATAGAGACCAACGGACAACGGATATGAACTCAGGATACCTTGAATGTGTGCACGCCTAAATTTCAGTTTTCTACGATTTTTTTTTTAAATTTAATAAATAATTTTTTGTTTCGTTTAGAAGTCTATTGTTCCTGCTCTCTAGCGTTACTACTTGTTTTACCTTAATATTTCTCATCCAAAATTACCCTTTCATGTGAATTTTTAATTTTGTATGGTTATTTATTATTATGGGATTTTCCTTTACTTTAAAAAAAAATTGGAATATTGGATATATATTTTTTAAATGAGCTTTTAATAGAATTTTTTTAGGGGAGATCAAATCCTCCCTCTGGCCATGACCCTGTATCACAATATAATATTGTTTTACCTCAAAATGAAAAATAATTATTATTTTAAAATTTTGGATTCACTGCGCAACTGCATACACACCTGCAAAGAAACATTTCATTGCGTTGAAAAATCTATTTTTTTTATATCAAGGATTCTATCACAATAACTTTGAAATTGAAATTGTTTTGTATACAGGGTGTATCATAATGAATGGTCAATATTTTAATCATAGGACATCCAAATATTAATATTCTACTAAATAACTCTGGATCAAATGTTATCTACTACTAAGATACAGGGTGTTGAAGATAAAATTTATTTTTCGTTTTTTTGCAATAATTTCTTTATCATTTAATATATTGACTTGAAATTTGGTATGGTTATATTTTTAAGTTAGTAAATCATAAGCGTGTTATCAATTTTGAGAGGGCGCCACCTACACCTAATTTACAGCTGTCAAATAATTAATTGTTAGATGGCAGCAGCAAGTCCAGAAAAATTTATTTGTGCATAAACACAAATCATATCTCTCATTTCTGAATTAGAGAAATGGTATGTCGTGGCATTTTCATTACCTACTTAGATGGAATTTAGTGAACAAAATTACATCTAACAATTAATTATTTGCCTACTATGTTGAAATATCTTAAAGTAAATTAAATAGATACTGTGGCTGGAATATTTTAAATGCAAATATCTCGAAATGAGCTGAATTTATGCTATTAAAACAAGTATACCTTTTTTGTTCAAATTTACAGGGTGTATCATAAAGACTTGAAAAAAATTCAAAAAAGGACAGGAATAAAACAAAATTGATACTTATCTTCATCCAGTAGAGTGTAGGTGGCGCCCTCTTTATCTAATCTCAAAATTGATAACACGCTTATGATTTACTAACTTAAAAATATAACCATACCAAATTTCAAATCAATACATTAAATAATAAAGAAATTATTGCAAAAAAACGAAAAATAATTTTATCTTCAACACCCTGTATCTTAGTCGTAGATACCATTTGACACAGAGTTATTTAGTAAAATATTAATATTTCGAGGTCCTGAACCTATGATTAAAATATTGACCATTCCTTATGATAAACCCTGTATACTTCCCTGATGACTTCATCGTGGGTGCGACAATATTAGTGATGACTCTATTAAACAAACAGCATATTAAAAAAATAATTAGTTAATTACTTTGGTGAATTTTCCATATACTAGAATTTGCGCTGCGCATGAACATATACATAAAGTTTAATGGTTCCTTAACCTTATGTTCGATAAGAATTCGATTAAGATTAACATCAATCAGCTGCACTACTCCAGATGCGTCCGAACTCAGAACGAAATTATTCCATTCATCTTTCGATAAAATATTGGAGTACGTCTAAAAATAAAACAAAGCAGATACATGTTTGTTAGGAAGTATTTATTATTAATTGCACAGGAACATGAGAGGCACAATAGTATATTTTTTCGCTGTGTCTGGGTGCACGCTAACGTGAACAAAATAAAAAACTTAGGAACACGCTAAAAAGTTTTAGCGTCAAAGGAACTAAACACCTGATTACAACGAATAATTTGAAGTATTGTATTGTATTTAAAATGTTTTGTATTTATTAATTGTTACTCCCTAGATATACTGTATTTGAAAATCAAGAGAGAGTAAATTCCCAGAATAAAAAGTAATTCGGTATGCAAAACTATAGTACAGTACGTGCGGTAAAACTTCAATATTTGTAATGCATTCTAAATTGTTTTTGTTAATTTCAATACAAAATTTATTAAAATCTTGGACTATCACATTATTTTATGATCTTTCATTGTTACTACAGTAGGCCTAAGAGGATTAACGTGCGTCATAGGCGTAACCAGAATAGAAAGGGATAATTGTTATTTAACGACCTCCGAATGGCAACAGCTTCTAATGACAGATATTTTGACTTAAATAGTTTCTAGAAATGCAGTTATTTGATTTTCGATAAACGTGACAAATAGTAGTGACTAAAAATGGAAGCAGTTTGTGAGTATACGCCAGTGAAAAAATTAAAACTAGACCATTTATCGCTCAATGAAAAGAGTGCTGTAGTGAATGTGTACCACTATTTTAAACATCAAAATCCCTCAAACACTATTGACAGTGTAGTTGAAACAACATCTAAGGCAATGGGATATGGAAAATCTACAATATATAGAGTTCTAAAGGAGGAAAAATCAGGTGGAGTAACCTCACCAAAGCCGAAACCAGGTAGACCAAAACTATTAAAAGTCAACGTGGACGAGTTTTTTAAAAATGCTATTCGTAAGCTTGTTCACTCATTTTTTATAAACAAGCAAATACCAACTTTAGATAAAGTTTTGCAAGCCATTACGAATGATGTTGATTTACCCACAATAAGCCGGGATAAACTATGGAAAGTGTTACATGAGTTAAACTTTAAATTTGAAAAAATGGGCAGACACTCAATGCTAATTGATTCTGAAGAAATTGTATGTTGGAGAAGACAGTACCTCAGAAGAATACAACAAGTTAAAGCTCAAAATAAAAACATTTATTATTTAGATGAAACATGGGTTAATGAAGGACATTGTGTAGGAAGAGTTTGGAAAGACAAAAATATAAAATCATCCCATCAAGCTTTTCTAGAAGGATATACTACTGGTTTTAAGGAACCTATAGGAAAAGGTAAAAGATTAATTATTTGTCATATAGGCAGTACAAACGGTTTTTTTGAGAATGGTTTACTCTTATTTGAATCAAAAAAAACCGTTGATTATCACGAAGAAATGAATGGAGACGTGTTTGAGGAATATTTTGAACAGATGATTCAATTCATACCAAAAGGATCGGTTATTGTAATGGACAATGCAAGTTACCACTCCAGATTACTTGAACCTTTACCAACCACTAAATGGAAAAAGGGTGAAATTGCAAAATGGTTATCTTCTAAAAATTTAGCCTTTGACAATACAATGCTGAGGGCAGAATTGTTAACTATTGCTAAAAAACATAAGCAAAATTATAAAAAATATAATATTGAGGAGATAGCCAAAAAACGAGAAATTGAAATCCTTCGTTTACCACCCTACCATTGTGAGCTGAATCCGATAGAATTAATATGGGCTCAAGTTAAAGGTTATGTTGCCAGAAATAACACTACTTTTAAATTATCAGATGTTAAAAATCTCTTCAATAAGGCAATATCTGAAGTAACAAGTGAAAATTGGCAAAAATGTATTAGACACGTTACAGAAATAGAAAAAAAAATGTGGGAGCTAGATAACATAATTGATATTACTATAGAGCCCATTGTAATTTCTCTAGAATCAGATGGTGAATCTTCTGACACAGAGTGCGAGGAACCATAACTTTAAAATTATTAATTTATGTACTTTAATTTTATTTTTAGATTTTTATTTTTTAAGATTTAATATTGTCGTATTTTTTGCTTGTTGTCAAATTTTATCCTTGCGGTTGGTTTTTTTTTTCTCATATACCTACTTAATTGTTTTTTTAGCTCCTCATATTAATTTATAAATAATTGTAATTATCTGTACATATTATATACATATTTTGTAAATAAACATATGCCTAAAACAAAATGCCTAAAACAAAATGCCTAAAATAATATTGACTTTTTCTTCATTTTACCCAAATTAAATTACTACTTACGAATTATGTTTATCTATCTAAAATTGGTAATCTAGGTATAAATAACTAAAACAAATTAAATATTTCTATTTCCATATTAATTTAATTTTGAAAACGCACGTCTATGGTTTACTGCCTTTAACACTGATAACTGCAAAACATTTCTGGGAATTTACTCTCTCTTGATTTTCAAATACAGTATAGAAAAGGATGAATAAAAAAGTTTTGACATGAGATGATGTGTTGTCAAACAGTTTCCAAAAATTCGTAGAATTTTGTTAGAAAACCTCAATAAAACCCTGAGATTAGAATTATTGGAGCCCTATTATCAAAACATATGGCGCCCAACGTGGGGCTGGCAACAGGAAAGTGAAAGACACATATAGTATAATTTTTTTTGGAGAAAAAGGTAATTGTCACTTGCTGTCAAAAAAAAATTCCTTTTGAATTCAATATAATTTGGGAAGATAGCAAACATGAAGATACTAGAGATATTAAAAAACTTAATGCAAGAAGATATTAAGTAAAATACAGAATAGTATGGAGAAAATGGAGAATAATATAAAACAAGGCTTAAATCAAATAAATATAGACCTGAAGAAATCTTTACAAGATATGCAGGGAAAACAGCTAATTTTGAAAAACAGAGTATTACAAAATGAGAAACAAATAGAAGAAGATAAGAATAATAGAGCTAAAGACAATGAATAATACTAATAATAATAATAATAATAAGGATATAAGGATAAAAGAGATGAAATGAAACAAGGCAATCAAGTGAATATCAATATTATGGAACAAGGAAATTATAAAATAAAAAGAGAGGTTGCAGAGTTGATGAATGAAGCAAGAGAAAAGGGAATAGAGGAACGAAAAGCATCAGAAAGAGAAATACAAGTGATTTTTCAGTTATCAGAGAACCATTCTTGGGAGAGAATGATATTTTTTATTATGATAATTTAAAATACAATTCAATGAAATATTTGAAACGTACTGAGAGGTCAAGAAGTTTTTACAGAGATGGGGGGCGGAATGATTTTTCAGGGAATTTTCAGTGGGATGGATTTCATGCAAGTCAAAACAACAGACTTAAGAAAGTTGATCTGCTCATAAATGAAGAGAAACTAAAAAAAATGAAAGTAATAAATTATAAAATGGTAAACAAGGGATGGAACAAGGTAATAATAGATTTTAAATTTAAAAAGAATAAACAGGTTAAACGATTGAAGAAAAGAAATCGATACAAGGAAAATGACAGAGCAAGACAAAAAGAAGGTATGAAATATGCAAATGGTGTAAGAGGTTGTGAGGGAATAAATAGTCTACCGTATACAGAAATTAAAATTGGAAAATATCACATCGAATCAATATATCAATATGATGAAACAAAAATAAATATGTAATAAGACTACAGTGAAGTCCCTAGTATAGTTAAAATAGATAGTTTAAAGTTATTAGAATAGATAGTTGGTAGACGACAGAGAAGTCAAGAAAACCATTAGAAAGATAGAATAAAAATTCAATTTGTATTTAGAATAATGTATTTGATTCATGTCGTACAGAATAATAATATAATTATTATTATTTAAAAATTGTTACACCCTAGATAGAAAAGGATGAATAAAAAAGTTTTGACATGAGATGATGTAATCACTTTCCAAAAATTCGTAGAATTTTGTCAGAAAACCTACCCTGAGATTAGAATTATTGGAGCCCTATTATCAAAACAGTATATTCACATAAACGTTTTAACATTTATACTGAACATAACCTCATTTATTTAACGTGCACGGTTGAATGTCTCAGGCGCGGTAAATCGGTGCACGCTAAAAGACTTCGTCATTGACAATGATGATGTTTTAGCGTGTACCTAAGTTTTTTATTTTGTACACGTTAGCGTGCACCTAGACACAGCGATATTTTTTACTCATGCGGGATCTTAGCACCCGCCTTTACAGGTGGAAAATGGCTGTTCGGCTATTTAATCAGTTCCGTGCGACAAGTAAATTTTGCGCGCGGCAAGTTAACTTGTTCATTCATTGTAAACCAATAAAAATAAGTATAATGGAGTCAGGAACTCATTATTCAGGTGGTCAGCACGGTCACCTGATTTAACTCCGTTTGACCGATTTTTATGGCGAAAAATAATTAATCCACTACAGTGTTAAATTAAACATACATACAACTTACTTTGTAGTTATCAATATACCCATTTTTAAAATCTTCTTTAATATCTTTCGGTAACGTTGGATATTGTTTAAAATAAATTTCCCTGTGACCAATATTGAAATAATAGCATGGGTAACTATAAGGATTCGAACCAGAGCAAACAATAATTTCCACAATTCCATCTGCTCTGACCGAAAAAGACGTTTTGAAATGATATTCTAGCTCCACTTTTTCTTCGAACTCTTTCGAAGTATTTGAGATGAAAATTGTCGGTAAATCTGAAGAAGAAAAAATACAAATTACGGTATAATTTAATAATATTAAGTCTGCTTTTCATTAAAAATGTAACGACTCGACTTCGCAAGCTGAGTTAGGGGGTGGAAGGAATGTTACTGACCCAGCATTTGCCCATTGCACAAGAAAAAAAGACATTGCAACTTCGGGGATCGAGCCCACAAACTCCCAGGATGCGTTGTCACAGAGCCACCTCGCTCGGTACACAAATTGACTCTATCCAAATTGGAGAGGCCAGCGTTTGTTTATTTACCAGTGCGTGATCAAATTGGAAATATTCTTCCTATTGGTCAATGTGGGAGGCAGGCCGGGTTTGTATCATAGAGTAGGGTCTGCCGTCTGCAGAACCGCATTAAGTAGATTGGCGCCAATAACTGACTTACAATTGCACTTTGTGTTAGCAGTTTGGGAATAACGATTTAATTTATTTTTAAGTACCTCTTGTGAATATAATTACGCCCTAATGTTTTATTTCTTAGTTAGTTGTTTGCGAATTGTTGTAGTCTCTGCGGCTTGACGTGATCACTGCATGTCCGCAATGTTTACGTTGTCCTCTCCGATTTGGATAGAGTATAGTTTCCGAGTCTCTACTTTTTATGACAAAAAAAACTATTTAGAAAAAAACAGGCTACGAACACAGCTTAAAAAATTCTAAAAAGTATATTTACCTTCCCATCTTGTATCGGATATAAATTCTTTGGTTTTTGGTGACGTATGATCAATTGACCAATCTCTCAATGACCAAATTGTATTGCAGTGGTCATTCGCAGAAAATTTGCAATTAAAATCGTTCTCTATCGTTGGAATGTATTTGTTGACTGAAAATTAAAAAGTGTTACAATTTAGTTGATCTTTAATAAATTATTTGCCTTTAAAATATGATAATTACAATATAAGATCAATTTCGTAAATTTTATTTTTGGAATTATCTAAAGTTCATAAAAAAAATTTTTTCAGTAAAAAAATGTTACAAGCAAGTTTTGCTCGTTCTCCTCGTAAATATTACAAATCAAAATTTTGAAATCTCGAATACAATCCAGAATCCACTGCAAGTTGGGAATTCGATGATAGATGGAAGCACATTTGCGAGAAAAATAAAAATAATTTTTTTTTGCTTTCATTTTTCTAGTACTATATCGTTCTGCGAACTATTTTGTCCAGACTATTCTGATGGATTAGAACATGGTGTAAGTAACGCTTAGTGCATATTGCTTCACTGTTTAAATATGTTTAAATTTTTAAGTAATGATTAATTTACATGCATACCAAAAATAGGTTATTCAAATAATAATTTTTAATGTACATATAAAGCACCATGCTTCCACTTGAATTAAAAATATTTTTAGTGTCTTTATTTGAATAGAATAATGGGCTAATTAATTAGTGAAAATGGTAATTAGTTAAATTAAAGTCCTATCAATTTCAATGGCGTCGCTACGGGGGGTAATGGGGGTAATTACCTCCCCTCCCCAGGAAAATGCTGGCCTACAAGAATTGAAATATATATACAGGGTGAGTCACGGTAGACCCGACGGAGCATTGTGGCTAAACGGTTAATATTTTGAAAATTTTGTTTATTTATGGATATGTGGGTTGATAAAGGACACATTTTAAAATTATTTTGAAATATACAGGTTGTCCCAAAAAAGTGTGGCGTGTCAAAGTTATATTTTTTCTTAGGGAACACCCTATATTTTATTGCATTTATAGGTTATACGTTAAAAATAAGATAAACTTTCTTAAATATTCCCAATAACTAAGCTTTTTAGTTTTCGAGATATTTTGATATTTCGAAACCTATGGAATCAGCCAAATTCAATTTTAACTGAACAAAATTAGACTAATAATTGAAAGCAATAATATATTTAAAGTTGTTTAAAATTATACAGGGCGTCCAAAATGGGAGAAGAAAAAATATAACTTTGATACGCTACACTTTTTTGGGACAACCTGTATATTTCAAAATAATTTTAAAATGTAGCCTTTATCAACCCACATATCCATGAATAAACAAAATTTTCAAAATATTAACCGTTTAGCCACAATGCCCCGTGGCGTCTACCACCCTGTATATACATATATTTCTTTCACCTTTCACAAAACCTTTTGTATTCGATGCTTTATTCAGTTCTACGTCAAAAAATAATTTCCAACCACTTTTGTTAAGTGTCAATTACACTGCCCCATTTGCTTTCAGTCATTATGTAATGTTTGTATATTAGGGTTGGTTACCTACTTCAATAAAGATATTATTATATTATATAATAATATACTATACCGGGTAATTCAGATAAGTGTTCGCGGCCCTGTACCTTTTTTATTTCAACGAAAAACTGTTATAAACACATTTGTTGATTGGTTTACCGTGATGAACTGAATAACAAACAAAATTTTTTGTAATGTGACATATGTCAAAGCGACATATAGCAACTTTTTTTTTAAATGAAATGTTACACTTTTTTTGTAAATTCTGAACACAACCATTATGTAAAGAAATAGAAATCTGTGTTAAAAAAATAACTTAAAATTCCATATAAAATAAATACTCTAAGACATAATAATATAGAAAGAACCATTTCTTGAATATTATCAAAACAAACCCGTGCCCTACATATCCTCAAAATAGTATCTCTGTTTAATCTATGACTCTCGATTCAAATTCTGTTTTTAAGATCATCTATATTTTCTAATGATCTGCTATACACGCGCACTTTAAGATAAGGCCAAAGAAAAAAGTCGACTGGGGTCAGATCTGGCGACCTGGCCAATTAACATACGGGCTATTGTTTCCAACACAGCGATGTGGAAATACTCTGTTCAGGAATTCTGTCACTATTTGGGAAAATAATAATTAAATTTGGAATAATTTCTATCAACTAGGTAGTCTTTACAAACTAGCAAATAATTTTTTTATTAGTTTTATATTTTCATATTATCGGAGATTAAATTTAGACTAAATTTGATGACAGATAAAAATTGTAACAAATGTCAAATGCCCCGACTACTATAGTATTAAAATATTTTGTACATTATTAAATTTTTAGATTATGTAATTCTGATTGTGAATAAAATAGTATAATATTACAGGGTTGTATTAACATGACATAATTTAAAAAAAATATACCACACCATTTGAAAAAAAAGTTGCTATATGTCACTTTGACATATGTCACATTACAAAAAATTTTATTATTTAGTTTCTTAGAGTAAACAGTTTTTCGTTGAAATAAAAAAGTTACAGGACCGCGAATACTTATCTAAATCACCCGGTACATAATATCGTCTATAATTTTCAATTACCCCTGCCAGAAAAAAACCTAGAGACGCCCTTGATCAATTTAAGCAAAGGATGAGGCACACTTTTAATGGGATTTCCAACAATGTACGAATTTGATAAAATTTTAGTATATTGTAGATATCGACCATCTGATCAAAATGTCTCATGGGCCCAAAAAGATCCTATGACAGTGGCGGGTAAGGGGTATCTTGAAAAACACGAATTAAATATTAAATAAAGGTTGCTATTTTCTTTAAAAAAGCGATACAAGCAAGTTAATTTGATCTTGGGCGGCTGTGTCTCGGATGTTATGTGCTGATTTTTTATGTACAGGCGTACTCATAAAAATTATTAATTTGAAAAACAGGAATTAAATCAAAAATATTATAAAGGATGGTATTTTATTTAAAAAAAAAAATAATACAAACAATTCAATATTATCTTGGTGTAGGATGTCACGTGCCGATTTTTTATGTACAGGGGGTACTCATAAATATATTATTAATACTATTTATTTCGATACTCTCAACAAAACAGTGACAAAGTCCAACCTCAACTTGCAAATATATTCAAATTGTTCTAAAATAAAACGTAAATAATTTTATATACCTACTTACAAGGGTAAATTGAAAAATAACAATAATAGAGTATGTAAAACTTAATTTAAATGTTAAATATTTTAAATAATTTCTGGTAAGACATTTTCTTCCGCGGGGATAGTAGGTATGTGCTGCCACATTTGCAGTTTTGTTTGGTATTTAAGTTATGCCCGACATCAAGCAGTGGTCAAATATCCAAACAACAGTGTTTTAGAGTGTGTTGAAGATGTTGGTAATCCCCACGAAAACGAAGAAAATGTTTTACCAGAAATTATTTAAAAACATTTAAATTAAGTAGTATCTTATTAAATATTTAAATTAAGTTACACATACGATATTTACCTATAAGGAGGTATATAAAATTATTTACGTTTTATTCTAAAATTATTAAAAAATATTTACAAGGTGAGGTTGAACTTTGTCAGTTTTTTTTTGAGAGTATGGAAATAAATAGTATTAATTTTACTTATGAGTGCATAGATAAAAAATTGACACGTGACATCCGACACAGCCGCCCAAGATCAAATTAACTTGTTTGTATCACTTTTTTAAAGAAAATACCAACCTATATAGTATTTTTCATTTAATTCATGTTTTTCAAGATACCCCTTACCCGTCACTGTATCTCGGAAACTAGTCATAGTATCTCTTTGGGCCCATGAGACATTTTGATCAGAAGGTCAATATCTACAATATACTAAAATTTTATCAAATTCGTACATTGATGGAAATCCCATTAAAAGTGTGCCTCCTCTTTTAAATGGATATAAAGAAGACAGTGACATCTTGACCAGAATCGGTCAAACTTTGCAACCCCCAAGCAAGCTATAAGCTTCATTTATCAGTGTTACTGATAGATGGTAGGACATTTTCGAATTTTATCTTATAGCTATTAAATTACGCGTGTTTGGAATTTGATTTATTGGATTCGAAAAGCTAACTGACGAAGCCGAATGGCAGAAACCGGTCTTAGAATGATGAACCGATTGTTTATTTTCGAGAGAATTCGTATCTGCTTTTGATGAAAGTATTATTTGTATTAGATATTTAATTGAAAAACTGATACTAATCAATAAATGAAATGTTTACGAGTAAATTTCAGTATACTAGCTTTGTTTCTGCATATAATTAAAACCGCAATAAAATTAACAATTATGTAAAGATTGAATGGATCATAAATAAAATTATAAATGTGTGGGTTATGTAAATTTATATTTGAATCATTTCTGGGTGTGTTAAATAAACGTGTGATGAATTATGAATTTTGTTAAATATTCCATGCCAGTTTGCCAGTTACAGGCAATGAACCTTACAGACAGAGGTTAAATAATGCGATACTACATATTCTAGGAAAATCGAAAGACATTTTACAACTAAATCTGAGGTAAAAATGCAAGTATAAAAACAACACTAAAGGCTCGTTCAGAGGGGAGAGCGACATTCACAGCATTCACTAGCTAAACAGCGGATGCCATGACACTTCTATCCTATGACATCTACTGTCATGCATCAAAACGGAACCGCCATTTTTTCACCTATATTTTTAGTAACATATATTATTGTTGTTTTGTCTTGTAGCTATTTTTTTTGCTTTTAGTTTTTTTATAATTTAAATTAAAAATCATAAAATGGCTGACAAGTTCGATATTTTAGATTTATCAAATTTTATATAATTGTTTAATATACCTTTGTTATTTTAGCGAGACAGTGACGTCACACGTCAAAAATCTGCGGCGTTGCCAGGTAGAATTTTTTTTCGTTCACTTAAAGATAAAATTGTGCCGGTTACTTTTTTCCTAGCTTGAATATAAGTGCATCTAATGTGCTATCAACTTGATTGAAGATTGGAATGGACGTAAAAAAGAACTGCTAGTTATGGAATTTTTATTGTAATAAGCCACTATATATGTGACACGTTGGAGGTCAATTTGTAACTACTCTAAATAAATCAAGAATTTTCGCTATGTCACAGCGGCAACGTCGAGAAGTGTTGCCAACCTTTAACAGTTATTTTCCCCTGCACGTTAAGTTTAAATCGTATTTGCTTTTAGTGTTTTCGTGTTTATTCCATTGACAACAGAAATACCTAGAAATTACGTCACTGCCTCGCTAAAATAAATAAGGTATATTATGATTTTTTATAACAACTGTCATAAAAATATGTGGCCTATAGGTAACTCGGATTAAGATTGCAGCGCTCATGCGGTGAAATTTGAACTGTGCTAAGGAGTAGTAGTTTGTTTACTTCGTGCTTTCTTATGGGATATTTCATGTGTATTTAAGTTGTTTATTTGGTATCAGTTTTGTTTTTTTGAATTATTTCTAGTTTCAAAAAAAACTTTGTGGACGTTCCTGCTTTTGGAAACGAATGAAAACTTAGTTCAGGGTTTCTTTTTCCCCATGATGAACACTTAGGTACACAACAATAATGATTACTCATTATAAAAAAGATCAACAAATCAAAATTATTTGTAAAAACAAGACAAAAACACTATGAAAATTACTTAACAACGCTAAAGAAATAACCCAAAATGTCAAAACTACTCCTTAGCTCAGTTTTCGCAGTTTTCACGAGAGGGCGTATCAGTTAGGACGAGAAGCGAATAGCTCATGACATTCAGTATTCAGTGTCATGCAATGTGCAATATGTCATCGCATCACTCAAAGCGCGACATTGATGTCGCCATCTGAACGAGCCATATTAGAAGCAAAACCTCCCTCTTTTCACTTTTTTGGCAGTCAAATAATATATTTTGCACTGAAAATTAGGGTCAACAACCTCTAAAAGCGAATCAGTCAATTGACCCCCTAAGTGTGATTACCCAAAAAAAAACCGTTTTAGAGAGTGATGAGTGATGATTAATTTATATATTTTTTTCTCAATTTTGTTTTTGGTACCTTCTCACACGTCTATAAATTGTTAAAAATGCTTTAATTAATAGACGTAGAATTTTATGAAAAATCGAAAAAGGAAGATTTCTGATTATAAAATCAGTTTCTTTTTTGGTTTTATCATTTTTTTGTGGCAATGCGAGTACGTCTCTAGAAATGACGAACATGGCCTCAATTTTTTTGAAGAAAGTTATTAACGAAGTATCGTGAAAAATTGAAATTGTCACTAAAAAATTCTACTTAAATAGTAAATTTCACGATTTTAGCCAAATGTAAACTTTAAAAAATATGTTTTAATCAACCATTATTAGTGCTTTTATTTAAAAAAATACATTATGATACAAAAACACCATGTTTTATTCTCCCATAGTTCTAGTTTAAAAATGATAAGTATAGTTTCATCTATAAATAAACATTTGTATAGGTATGTTTATCTATTGGCCAACGACCCCATTGTAAACTTATGTAAGACAATCATGTATAAAAATAATTTAAGTATACATACCCACCGTTGGCAGCCCTTGCAGTTCATTTGGTATAGGGTAGATCCAACCAATCCCTGCATATCTCTCCAGTTCCTCAGCAATATAACTTGCTGAAAAACTTTCATTGTCTTTTCGCACAATATAAGTCAAATTGGTACCGGTTACGTTATAAAAGCGTAAAAGAAGAAATAACAGAATTAAGTACATTTTGGTCCTTCGACAAAAATGTTTAACAATGGTTGCACATATCACACAGTTTATGTTCTATGATGAATAATTAGAAATCAGTGCCTTCACTCCTTGGAATAAAAATTACTTCAAGACCTTTCTTATCTAAGAAATGTGTTTACACAAACAGCTGTAACAGGAGAGAGTGGGGTCTGCTAATTGAGAGAGGTTCAACAAAACAATACTCACATGCCCTGAATTAGATTGTCATATTTCATTGGTGTTTGTAATACATTTTATTAGCGTTACGGTTTTAATTCAAACGTGTATAAATAGAGAAGTCCTTGAGTTTTATTAGATGTAGTCATCGTTCACTATTTCCAGTTTGACTGAAGACAAAAATATTTACGTTTTATTGTACAACGTTTAGACAACCGGTAAAACGTTGGTGAATAAAGGATTGTTTGAAACAGGTGGTCAATGAACGTTCCACCTGTTAGTTGATTTTAGACAGATCCGTCTGAAAAACGGTTTTGTTTGTTTTTTGAATTAGAATTAAAAATAAAGTTTGTAATTAATAAAAATAGAATTTATATCCAATTGATATTTACATAACTATAAATCACATATGTGTATGTCCATTTTTTCACTATCAAAAACTATTTATTTCGTTTGCGGATATTTCAGATTTAGTTTAATATATCGATGTATTTTGACCATTTTGTAAAGAATTTGATTTTAAAATTTAGATCAATAGGCATATTTTCGAAAAAATCGAGAAATTTCTACGAGAAGTTTCAACGTGGCTTCAGAAAAACATTAGTAACTATCTTTAAAAGTCATAAGATTATGGCTAGCAGGTGGTTAGAAGACCGAATTAAAAGAGCACCACAATTCCACATAACAAAAGACTATAGGTCATTTATTTTAGCGAGGCAGTGACGCAATTTCTAGTTATTTCTGTTGTCAATGGAATAAACACTAAAGCACTAAGACCAAATACGATTTAAACTTAACGTGCAAGGGAAATTAACTGTTAAATGTTGGCAACACTTCACGACGTTGCCGATGTGATATAGCGAGAATTCTTGATTTATGCAATCAATGTGGCTACTCATCACTTAGGGTAGTTACAAATTGACCTCCAAAGTGTCAATGTACTGTAACATAGTGGCATATTACAATAAAAATTCCAAAGTACATAAAACTATTAATTTTTTTTTGAATCTTAAAACACTTATTACTATTGAAAATTCTTTAAAGTCAAGATAGCTCATTGTTCCATAGACTAGCAGTCCTTTTTACAATCTTCAATCAAGTTGATAGCATATTAGATGCACAATTTTATCTTTAAGTGAACGAAAAAAAATTCTACCTGGCAACGCCGCAGTATTTTGACGTATGACGTCACTGACTTGCTAAAATAAATGACCTTTATAAAAAAATTCGCGGGGCATCGAAGCGTCCAGTTACCTATCGATGGCTGCTCTAAATACTACTACATCGCTAAATCATGTCGCTTTCTCTAACACATTGAATAAAATCAATTTTTCAATTTTATTTATTCTACTGCACGATCGGTTATCATCGTAAGGGATCTCTCTGTTATCCTCCGTCTTTTTCGCACCTGCAGATCATTCACCCAATCTCTTTCTAACGCATATAAAATTTCATATTCCTGGAGTGATGAAGTCATCAGATAAGATAAGATAATTTTATTAATCTCTAAAATTTTTTACACAGGTACACAATTACAAAATTAAATACATGAAAAAACTTATTGGACTAGTCAAAAAAAAGAAAAATACAAAATTTCAAAATGATTCTAAACATTGAGAGCAAGAAATTCATACATACAGTAGAAGCAAACCATGTACTTCATTTCTTAATGGTATATAAACATTTTTACAAAAAAAACAAATCTTCTAAATGATTAACAAAATAATACAAGATTTTTAAGAAAATTGAAATTTTTACACTACACAATTACAAAATGTAATACATAAAAAAATTATTGAGAAAAAAAAAAGAAAAACACCAAATTTCAAAATGATTCTAAATATTGAAAGCAAGAAATCCATCCATACTGTGGAAGCTATCTAGCAAGAACACATATACTTCCATTTCTTAATGATATACAGTGTGTCAATCATATGGAAAACTTTTTTATTCTTAGTGTTATGAAAAAAACTCTTTATAAAAAGTGGTGCATGGTCTAAAACCTAATATGCAACCATCAGATATAAAAAAATTTTCAGTCGTATACGAGATTTGTCAAAAAATATGAATTATGCACAAGAGTAAAGTACCTTTATTTTTGAAATATGAAAAAAAAGTTATTAAAAAAATTTGTTTCTAATGGCATTTTACGTCAACATTCCGATTTTGAAGAAGATATTCCAACTTTAAGAAAATTTTCATTTTTAACATTTTTTGATACACCCCCGTAACTGATAATTTTGAATTCATCATCATTTTGTTAATATTGTTCGATGGTGTGGTTAGTATGCCTGAAAAAGTTGACAACAAATGAAAAATTCCTTTATTATTATTTTAAAAAATATATTCTCCACAAAAGTTCTGCATCATATTATAATCAATTAAATTTGCAAAATATTTAGTGGGATAGAAGAAAAATCAAAAAATTTTAATCCGGGCTAGTCTGGGTTTGTAAGGTCCCTGTGAACATTCTTAAATTTTTCAATGAATTCAAAATTATCAGTTACGGGGGTGTATCAAAAAATGTTAAAAATGAAAATTTTCTTAAAGTTGGAATATCTTGTTCAATGTTGACGTAAAATGCCATTAGAAACAAATTTTTTTAATAACTTTTTTTTCATATTTCACAAATAAAGGTACTTTACTCTTGAGCAAAATTCATATTTTTTGACAAACCTCGTATACGACTAAAAAAAATTGATATCTGATGGTTACATATTAGGTTTTAGACCATGCACCACTTTATAAAGAATAACTTTTTTTCATAAAACTAAGAATAAAAAAGTTTCTTAATTGGACACACTATAAACATTTTTACAAAAAAAAACAAATATTCTAAATGATTATTAACAAAAACAGGCCCGTGCGCAGGATTTGTTCGAGGTGGGGGATTTCATAAAAAAAAACTATACACGGTGCCGCAAATTTAATTGAACACTGTTGGAATTTCGTAAACCGTTATTGATACAAAGTTGATTAAATGGGGAAAAAGATGTGTATTTTCAAGACGAATTTATTGCTATCCGAGATATTTGGGCAAAACCAAAATTTACGATATTCGTTTTAGTTCATTAAAACCTTATTTTTTGAAGATAGAAAAAGTTTATAAAACTTTTTTATTGAAGACTAAATGTCGCTTAACACAGCGCATCCAATTTTATAAAACAACGTTTCGTCTCTTAAGGGCTACCCTCAACTATTTTTTTTTTAAATGCGGCCGGTACTTTTTATTTGATTTCATTTATTGAGCATATTTTGGATGTAAATTTTCAAGAAATGTGTAGGAAAGAACACAATTTAATCACAAAAATACATATCAAGATGGCTTTGAAACAAAAATTATCCTTTATCTTGACGTTTCTTAATTTTGTTGATTTTTTGACGCAGTGCAATTTATTATAATTATTGTTATTTTAGTAATATTTATCTAAAAGAGAATTAGTTGCAAATTGATTAAAATTTCTGGAAAATGGTAAAGTATACTCAATTTTTAATTAGTTTATTTAAAAAGATTTGCAAATATTTTCAGTAAAAATGGATCAAAATTCCTAAAGTACAGTTCATTGTCAAAACCTAATAAAAATATTACGTGTTCTACATGGTTGGATAGAGGAAAAAATGGAGATTTCAAAAATGAAATAAAACGCACAGGTCCGTATTTAAAAAAAATAGTTGAGGGCGGCACTTCAAAGACGAAACGTTGTTTTAAAAAACTGGATACGCTATGCTAAGTTGTATTTGTCCTTCAATAACAAAGTTAATATATTTTTTTTATTCTTGAAAATTAAGGTGTTAATCAAATAAAACGAAAATCGTCAATTTCGGTTTTCTCCAAATATTTCTAAAACCGGACCTGATATTTTAATTTTGGAAAAACCAATCAATTTGTCTTGAAAATGGGCATCTTTTTTCCCATTTAACCAACTTTTGTATCCATAATGGTTTCCGAAATCCCAATAGTGTTCAATTAAATTTGCGCCACCCTGTATATAAAGAAAACTATCTAAAACGGACGTACACAAAGTAAAGTATGATGTATCATACTCGAATTTATAGAATATTAGTTTTATAATATTTCAAGTAAAGATACAGAAGTTTTCCTCTTGAGGGGGGTTCCAACCACCAAAACCCCTCTTGCGCACGGGCCTAAACAAAACAATACAAGATTTTTAAGAAAATTGAAATTGTTACTTATAAGATAAGATTTATTCATCACTAAAATTTTTATACATTCACTACTCCGACTTTAACTAAACATGCTTATTAGGATTCTTGCAAAAAATATAGACCTCAAACCAAAGACAAGCTGCAACAAAATCGAATCACTCATTGAAAAACTATGGAGCCGCTGACACGCATAAACACAAGCGTCAAGGGTATTTTAAAGGTTAAGGTAAATAAACACAAATCAAAATAAAATTCTTTATTAAAAAAAGTGCCAATTAACAATAAATATCATTTAAAGGTTAAAGCTAACTCTGAGAGGCGATCTCGGAATACTTCTTCACAAGGAACCCACAAAGGAAATCACAGGTTATTTCTAATCCGTGGTACATGGAAACTAATAATACAATTTAAATCGATACCACAGTAGGAAACACACTTTCAAAAAGTAACTTGGACAAAGCCAGTAGCAGCCAAAACGTCGCTTAGGTAACTATTACAGCAAATTTTATTGCAGTGTATTCTCGACTTCAGTTGGAATCTCTTCGGCTTCCGTCGCAGTTTCTGTCGCTTGAACTTGCCCTTCTTGTTCTGTATTTTCTTTTAGCTTTTTTTGTTTTGGGCTACCAGGAGATCCGACATCCTCCATAGAGGGACATTCAAAATGAACACAATGAAAAACCTAAAAGAAAAATAGACCACATTAAACTATTTTAAACAATTTAAATTTCTTTTATATTTTACCTCATTGGCAGTATTATGTGTACCAACGATTCGTATGAAAACCACAGGCCTAGGAGGAAAGCGAATTACTTGCCAAGATTTACAATTTTCTCTGGTATTATCGACGACCATCTCCCATTCCCAAACGTTTATAGACGATTCGATGTAATAACTGTAACTTCTGTCGTCGCAGTCCCAGAGCAGAAGTCTCAGACTTGATATTATGTATGGTTGACCTAAATGATTACAAAATAGTATATTACGTAACAAGTGTGGAAAGTTACAAATAAGGCACGAGTGCGGAAACGTAACGAGTGCAAGAAATCTACTTTCCAACGAGTTATGTACACTATTTTTCCTACGACCCCAACATTGTTAATATTCTAATTTAATTTTTTTTATAAAGTATTAATCATTGGGTATATTAATTTTAGGATTTAAAATAAAATTTTAAAAATAATCTTTTATTGCCTTTTATATTTCTTCACTCCATGAATTAGTTGTATGAATAGGTGTACCTTTCTTTTGATTTTTGTGGCAGCAGCTTTAAGCAGGTAATTTTAGCCGCCACCGATATTTCAGGTGGAGTAAATTCCATCAAAAATTCATCACTTTGCATTTTCACTACTAATTATTCATAACGATTGACAGTACTTTGACAGACGCTGCGCGTGAAAGTAAAATATATCACACGACCGTGTGATATTGCTTCTTCTTTTTAACTTTAAAGGGACTCGTATATTTGTCACTTTCTAAGTGTCAAAACAATTCGGAAATTGCCATTTTCATAGGTGGTCGTAGGAAAAAATATTTACACGAATTAATTTTGAGATATTACGAGTTGGGTTCTCGAAAAATATTTCAATGGCACACAAAAATGATGACAAACTTACCTAGTTGAATTAGAATTGCTCCGGAACCTAATTGATGACAAGTATATCCAGAATCCCAATCATATCTTTTTGTGTCTCCATTTAACAGAGTATTGCGTGATCGACTAAAATGAATAAAAATGAGTGATTAGTAATTAATCAGAATTACAAAAACATTGATGCGCATCGAAGGTGGGGGGGAATCACCCACTACACCGTTTGATTTCTCCTGGAACTTTTTTTAGATTAGAAAACTAAATTTCGACTAAATTGTTTTATTTTGATAAAAAATTGTGAATTTTAAATTATAGAATTACAATCGTGCATTTTTTATGTGAAAAATTAATAATCCACTATAATAACATAAAAAAAATGTATATTTTCCAATAGACCAGTGCTGAAAAGCCTTTGAAAGTGGTAAAAAGTGAAAAAAAATAATAGTAGGATGAAACCCGTTGGAAAAGGAAGAGAATATAACAAAAATGAAAGGAAAAATAATTTACGGGCGATCTGAGGTCGGGAAGTGGAAGGGGGGCTTTTAAGGTTAGAAAAATGTTTATCTCGATTTCCGGCAAAACTACAAGTCCTATGGAAAAAAGTTAAATGGCAAAGTTGTAGGTAATAAAAAGATCTACAACTTTTGTATTTACACTTTTTTCACATAACCCCAAGATTTATGTGAAAAATTCAAATAAGCAAGAAAAATTTTATTTTCACGAAATTTGGTGAAAACTTACCTTTTTCATCATGTACAATTTTGAACTATTTATTAAAATTTATACTTTAATTACTCTTTTGTTTATCAATGTAACACGAAATCTTACGTTTTTCGAGTAAAAAGTATAAAATTTAATAAATAGTTCAAAATTCGTTTCTTTGCATTTTTTGAGAACATTTACCAAAGTAATGTATATTTTTTTAAACCATCAAAAAGTAGAGATTTCAACTAACAAAAAGTCCACCGAATTTTTTAAAAAAGCAGATATTTTGACCCGAGAATTTTCGATTGAAAATTAGGGTGCTTTTTCGATATTAAGTCAAAATAAGGTTAAAAAAAATAAATATTTTAAATCAAAAAAATTAATGTATTTGGGACATCAAAATGTTTTCACCAAATTTCGTGAAAAAAAATCTTTTTTGTAAAAGCTAAAAATAAAAAACCAAAAACTTAAATTTTTCACATAAATTTTGAGGTTATGTGAAAAAAGTGTAATTACAAAAGTTGTAGATCTTTTTATTACCTACAACTTTGCCATTTAACTTTTTTCCGTAGGACTTGTAGTTTTGCCGGAAATCGAGATAAACAGTTTTCTAGCCTTAAAAGCTCACCCCCTTCCACTTCCCGACCTCAGATCGCCCGTAAAGTATTTTTCCTTTCATTTTTGTTATATTCTCTTCCTTTTCCAATGGGTTTCATCCTACTATTATTTTTTTTGGTTTCAAAAATTATCGACCCTGGTCTACAAGGGGAATAAAGATTGTTTTAAAAACTTTGTACATAGAAATATTACCTCACTCCTTCAATTACAACTGCGCTCTTATCTAACGTTGCGACATTATAATTAGGACAAATAACATCATTTACCATCTTTGGAATTTTTAATTTACACATTGCCTCAAAAGACACCAAATGAAACACCTGAAAAACGATGATATTAAATTCGTTACTGAAACAATTTAAAAATTAATTTTACCTTATTTACAGTATTATGTGTTCCTACTATCCTAATATACTGTACAACTCTATTTTCAAAATACAAATATTGCCATGATCGACAACTGTATTGGCTGTAATCAATAACCCTTATCCAGTCTTTTTGCTCCATGGAGACTTCAATATAATAAGAATAAGATCTAGAAAATTTCGAATTATTTGCAATTGTTGTGTAGGTGTATAATAATGTATTTAAATATTTTACCTCAAATCTCTGTCCCATAATAACATTCTGATATGATTGATTATGGAAGGTTGTCCTAATTTAACAATTATTCCATGATCACCGGGTCCATTGATGGCATGTCTAGTGTAACCCTTTTCCATATCGTAAGAATAATAATCGCCATCAAGCAAATATTCCATTAATTCACCCGATACGACCTTCGACCCCAATCTGGGACATGCCAGATTTTCGTCTATAACTAAAACAGACGAATTTTAAGTTTTTGTATTTCAGTAGCACAACAAGGTCCTCACCCCGCTCTCATTTAATATCTACTAATTAATTAACAAATTATTGGAACTACCAACATACTAATTTTGAACATCACTGTTATTTTTAACTTACCCAATTGCCCCCTATGAGGTAAACTACTTAGTCTAATATTTGTTCTTTCAGCGATAGCATCTAACAAAGCATCTGGTTTTACCAGACCAGCTGGTCTAACAACAGAAAGTAAGTCAGCAACACTCATTAATGGCAGTCTAACGCATTTCATTACTAAATCATTTATGTCATCATTAATTTTGCACCAACTGCAAACCCCTCTGAAAATTTCTACTTCTGGTGCAAAGAATGAATCCCTCTGGAGCAGTTCAACAAGTGAAGCCTGCAAAAATGGCCATTTAGGTATAGAATAGCGCACATATTTCTATTATCATCTTGAAAAGTTGATATGCACAATTAAAAGTTTATAGAATTTTAAAACAACATTTAAATATTGTGTTACTTTTATAAAAGTTTTATAAAAGTTTTATCTAAATTTTATTTATAAATATTAATTATTTTTGTCTTACCTGTGATAATTGAACAAAAGACTCCTGAGCTAAAATTTCTGAGGCATGTCTGTCCAGAAATGCATGACACACTTTAACTAACTTTTCAAGGCCGTACAAGCGTGCAGTATCCAGAACAGCACAAACATTTCTCAATGCCAGTAACTGTCTTAATATTTCTGAAACAGCAGTTTCAAGATCTTGAAAACCATATTGATGAGCTAGACCTAATGTGTCTAATATAACATCTTCTTTTAATGCAGAAAGGAACATATTACCTACAAAAATGTATTTTATTAAATTATCTAAGTAGCTTAATTTAATAAAATAATACCTGTATAAATGTATTTTAGAAGAACTTTAAAAGCTTTTAGAGGAGCATCAGGAAGAACAATTTCATTTTGGGTTGATTCTTTTAAGCCACCATACAGCAATGCTCTAAAATAATCACTTCTAGCTGCCAAAATTACCTAAAATAAGATTGATAACTACAAAACAAAATGATGAGGATACATTTATTTTTATTCAAAATAAATTCTATGTAAATTATAGATCATGACATTGCTTTAATATGGTGCATTAAATCGTGTTAGATATGTAACAATTCTAAAATATAAGAAAAGGAATTTTTTTCTATGTGTAAAATCTGTAATTTGTATACCTTGTGAGCACTTAGTTTGTGACCTTCCACTATAAGGGTAACATCAGAATGTTCTTCGTTTAAACAAAGTGCAGAAAGATGCTCTGAGAGTTGTGCTAAATGTTCTATATCACCAGGCCGTACCGGAGACGGGCTCTTTTGATTGGAATTTTGTAAATATTGATGGCTTCCACTGCTCATCTAATAAAACAATATTTGATTTTAAAAATTACTAGTAGGACAAAACGCTTACCTTCTACCTTGTATCTAATACGTAACAGTGAAAATTTTAAATCAAAAACATAAAACTCTTAATTTTTTATATAAGTCAATTAAATTGGAAACGCATTTTCACCATTACGGCAACCATTGAAAATTTTGACAACAGTGACGATTACAAACAATATTCTTCTTCTGCAACTGTCCCTTTACTAGGTTAGAGTGTGGTTATTTCTTGTAGTAATTCATTTAACATGGTTCACCATGTGAAATGTTATTAAATATAAAAAAGGAGAAGATTCAATCTCACATGCTAAATCTGTATGCATACATTCTCTTATTTTACCAAAAAATACAATCCTGGAATCCTGCCGAGCCCTCTCCCACTTTCTTAAAAATTCAATTGGAAAAGAAGACTATTTAATCTTGACATTTGACAGTTAAGAGTTCTCGTGTTTGATTCATCTAGATTTTTCTGAAAGCTCAGAAAAAAATACGAAAATGTTTGGAGGAGGACGTGCCCCCATTTTAGTTTTGAGTAAGAAATGTTATTTTTTATATTCCTTAACAACTGACACTTTTTATACTTCGTTTTAGGTCAAAACACTAAGCGAGAATCAGGCCGAAAAGTTCAGGTGGAGAACATCAATGCCGGAAAGGTATAAAGAGCACGTGTATTGTAATTAAAGTTGAAATAACCTTATTAATTGAGAACAAATAATAATTTATTAATCGCTTTCAGCAAATTGCCGATGTCATTCGGACATGTCTTGGACCTCAAGCCATGTTAAAAATGCTTATGGACCCAATGGGAGGAATTGTTATGACCAATGATGGAAATGCAATTCTCCGAGAAATTACAGTGCAACATCCAGCTGCAAAAAGCATGATAGAAATTGCTAGAACACAAGATGAAGAGGTAAAAATATTTTAGTGTATTTTTCATATATTTTTACTAAATTATGCCGATAGCTGTTTTTTTTGTCGTTATAACGACCGCCCATCATATATTAGATATTTTCTCACGTTTATATTATTATATTTATTTATTTACGGGTTGACGCCCATTAAAATTACAAACATAGTTTCAATAAAATAAATGCAATTGAAAATAAAGGTCTTAAATAGTTAAAAAAATAAAAGAATGATTTAAAAATTACAATGTTGGAGCTGCCTGTGAAACTTAGAAGAAGAGGGCAGTTTGTGAGCGAGATTATCAATTTTGTCATTCTCTTTTTAGGTGGTGGTTTATGCCAACATATGAGGTCATACAACTATTTATTTTTTGACATGGAATTGTGGGAAATGATTCTTTTTTATTATATAATTTTACAGCTTTAAAACCTTTATTTTATTTTTAGTGTTCAACAAATTGTACTTTTAATAAAATAGGGGAGTTAATTTAAAAAGCCAAAAAAATTCTGAGCACAGGCAGTGAGTGATAACATCACTTCCTAGCGATATTTCTACTGAAAACATGGTGAAAATATTTCTGTCATCAAAGTCTCAATTTGTGAGAATTCGAAAAAAAAATATTCTACTAAAAAAATTATTCAAATTGACCCATAATTTTTTTCTTATACGAGTCTCTTCTAAATGTGCATTTGAATTCCTACTCTGACAGTAAAATTTTATTAATAAAATATAGGTAGGGGATGGTACAACATCTGTAATAGTCCTGGCAGGAGAAATGTTAGCTGCAGCTGAACAATTCCTTGAACAACAAATCCATCCTACAATTATAATTAGACAATATAGACAAGCTCTTGAAGACATGGTTCAATTTTTGGAAGGTCCTTTAAGTGTACCTGTTGATAGAAATGATAAAAAAGCACTTTCCCAAGTAGTAAGTTAAACCTACGATTTTTCTCTTAATAGTTGTTGATTTTAATGTTAATTTACTGTTGTTTATATAGGTTAAAGGATGTGTTGGAACAAAATTCTTAAGTAAATGGTCAGATCTGGCAGTTGGTATTGCTTTAGATGCAGTAAATACAGTATTACTAGAAGAAAATGGCAGAACGGAGGTGGATATTAAAAGATATGCCAAAGTAGAAAAGATTCCTGGTGGTTCCATAGAAGAATCTAAAATTTTGAAGGGAGTTATGCTCAACAAAGACGTAACTCATCCAAAAATGAAGCGTGTAATAAAGGTACATCTTCAAAAATTTTAATACAAAATGTGTTTATTAATATATTTTTTTAGAATCCAAGAATCATTCTTCTGGATTGTGCATTAGAATACAAAAAAGGGGAATCTCAAACCAATGTGGAAATCTCTGCTGAAACTGTGAGTTATACTTCTTGAGTTTATTGTTGTTATTATCATTGTTACAATTTATTATAATCAATAAAATATGATTGATACAAATGAACATTAACTAAAATATTGAAGTAAAATAAGTTTTTTTTTACTTCCAGGACTTTACAAAACTCCTTGAACTCGAAGAAGAGCACGTCAAGCGCCAATGTGACGAGATCATAGTCCATAAACCAGATGTAGTATTCACAGAAAAGGGAGTTTCTGATCTCGCTCAGCACTTTTTGCTGAAAGCTGGAATCAGCGCTGTAAGACGTGTTAGGAAGTCTGACAATAATAGAATTGCCAGAGCCTGCGGTGCCACAATTGTAAATAGAACAGAAGAACTGCAAGAATCCGATGTTGGTACGGGAGCGGGTCTTTTCGAAATCAAAAAATTCGGTGATGAATACTTCTGTTTCGTTGACGAATGCAAAAACCCAAAGGCTTGTACCATATTACTCCGAGGTGCCAGCAAAGACATCCTTAACGAAACCGAAAGAAATCTCCAAGATGCTTTACAAGTGGCTAGAAATATCATGTTATCTCCTCGTCTAGTACCAGGAGGAGGAGCTATCGAAATGGCCGTAGCTCAACGTCTGATGCAAAAAGCGACACATGGTCCCTACAGAGCGCTTGCTCACGCTCTAGAAATTATTCCAAGAACTCTAGCTCAAAACTGTGGTGCTAACACTATCAGAACTTTGACAGCTTTAAGAGCCAAACATGCCAATCATAAGGATGCTGACAAGCCTTGTACTTGGGGTATAGATGGAGAAACTGGTGAGCTTGTTGATATGGAAACCAAAGGATTGTGGGAACCACTCGCAGTTAAACTTCAAACTTACAAGACAGCTGTCGAAACTGCCATTCTTCTGCTGCGTATCGATGACATTGTGTCGGGATCCAAAAAGAAGGGAAATAGTAATGAACCCCCGACGCCTAGTCAAGTACAACAGCAGGAAGCAAGAGATGGAGGAGATTAAACAACGTTACTTAACGTTTTTTCGTTTCCTTTGTATTTAATGCTTATTAATTCACTATTCACGTTCATTGTTTCTCTTTGTACTCAGCAGGTTTATAATAAAGAATATTTATAACAATATTTTTTTTTTCGAATTATTTATTCCAATAAAATTTCTGATAATTCTTGAGTTATATGGGGAAACAAAAATATCCATTTTAATTTTTCGAGTCTAGGGTGTTTATTTTTTAAATTATTAAGAAAAGATTGAGGATCTTTTTATTTTTTCTTCAGAACCACCATAAACTTTTGAATACTGACCTGCGACATCCACACCCCCACACGAAATAAATCTTTTAAAGGTCATTTATTTTAGCCAGGCAGTGACGCAATTTCTAGTTATTTCTGCTGTCAACGGAATAAACAGTAAAGCACTAAGAACAAATACGATTTAAACTTAATGTGCAGGGGAAATTAACTGTTAAAGGTTGGCAACACTTCACGACGTTGCCGATGTGATATAGCGAAAATTCTTGATTTATGCAATCAATATGTCTACTCACTTAGAGTAGTTACAAATTGACCTCCAAAGTGTCAATGTACTGTAACATAGTGGCATATTACAATAAAAATTCCAAAACTACATAACTATTAATTTTTATTTGAATCTTGAAACACTTCTTACTATTGAAAATTCTTTATAGTCAAGATTTCATTGTTCCATAGACTAGCAGTTCCTTTTTACATCCATTCCAATCTTCAATCAAGTTGATAGCACATTAGATGCACTTATAATAGTTATATTCAAGCTAGGAAAAAAGTAACTGGCACAATTTTATCTTAAAGTGAACGAAAAAAAATCTACCTGGCAACGCCGCAGATTTTTGACGTGTGACGTCACTAGCTCGCTAATATAAATAATTATTTTTCGTCCGATTACATAAGCTGATTTTAGTGCAAAAAAATAATTTATTTCCGGAAACTGAGAAAATATTTCCAAGCAAACGGCAAATCAGCCGCCAATTATGAGCATCCGGTACCCCGAATCGTAAATACTTTATCTGTTTGCCAGAGAAAAAACAAAAGAACTAAAAAACGCTATTTACAAGCAATTCAATTTTCCTAAGAAATTATCTTTTTTGAAGAAGCAGTTTCCGCAATGGTTTCGTACGTTACTATCCCTAGATAAAAAAGTCGATAGTGTTTAGATCGGGTAATCTCGGAGGCCAAATTTGGGGTCCGCCTCAACTAATTCATTTTTTCCTAAATCGTCTGTTTAAGAAATGTCTAGCCCCTGCTGCTAAATGAGCAGATGCGTCTTTTAATATATTTAACGGTACTTTTTCTAACAATTCGTCCAGAAACCATTTATAAATAAAAAAAATGTTTGAAAAGGAAAAAGATTTAGTCGGAAAAATGGTCAAAAAGGTATGAAAAATTACGTCAAATATTAAAATCGTTGTACCGTATGAAAAAATGAAAATCTTCATGTTCGAAAACTCATGTACTACAAATTCCACCCAAAATATGGTTTTGGCAGGACATGTTACTAAAAAATTAAGAGGATTCTATACCCTCAACAAAAAAAATATTTTTTTGTATCCGAGCTTATTATGCATCGTAGATTGGCGGATGATAACTTTTTTATATAAAAAGTTTTATCATCCGCATACTTTTTAAATTTAGTATATAAAAAATTCGTTCTATTTATTATTTGTATTTATTTGATACTTCCATATTCTAATTTTAAAACATACATTTTTAATAATATTTCATTAAGTAATAAACAATGTGTGAACTCCTGCATAATTATACGCTATTAGTTATATAAAGATTTATCCTTAAAGAAAGCGTGGCAACGCAGCTTAACATTCAATCACTTTTGAGAACCAAATCTAATTATTAATAACCGTACAAAAAACTATTTTTGCTTTGTTTATGAAGTCTCGCATTTCCAGAAATAAAAAATTCTATACAAAATATTTTTAGTAAAAAATCGTAATTAGTAAACGACCCATTCATAAAATCTGCCACGCCAGCGTTGATCGCATTAAGAACCAAATTGCACAACAAATCAAGCAGGCAGGCGAAGCAAAGGTCTTTCTCTCTTTGTGTACCTCGCCCATACACAAACGCCTAAACAAGGACAAGCTAGGGTGATTCCAAAACAGAAAACCTGTTACATAAAACAAGGACAATGAGGAGAATCCGCCTCTGTCAGAGAGAGAGGAAATTCCGCTAGATTAGAAAAAGATGACGTCTGCATCGGTGATCCCTCGGCTTTTCCAAGAATTCACAACGAATGCTTACGTATTTTAGACAATTAGGCCTGCTAACTAAATTTAGAACATGATCCCATCCACAACCCAGATAATTGGTAAATCGAATAATAATGCAATCTCAAGAACCTCCATTTAAAATTAAACAATATTTGATTACAGTACATAGTTAATTATAAATTATTTTCTGTGCTTTTAATTCCATTTTGATTTTTAATGGGTGACTGCTCGGATATCATTGAAATGTTTTTTTTTTGAGTCAATATAGACTTTGAACTGTATCGTATGTTTGGCAAAAAAATAAAATGAGAAGGCGATACGTAGACAGAGCAAACTATATATATTAGTGGTAAGGTGAATCCAAGCACAGACAAAGACAGCTGCTTTTGAGTGCTTAAACAGGTTTGAAAGTTTTCGAAGAAAGAGGTAGAATAACAAATGTCTTGACGTTTGGGAGCGGCAGGGAGGGGGAGGGCTGTAGTATTCCAGAATGAAACTGACGATTTAAGGCCGGCCATACACTACCAGTACCGCTATAATACAATGTTCAAACTGGATCAATCAACTTTCCACTGAAAACGCGATTCACTTTTATATTTTCGTTGTAAAATATTTCATTACTATTCTCGCAAATTTTAATTTTTTTTTAAGTTTTAATGTTCCTAACAATTTTTTGTTTTGTTATAATTTTGACAAATAGAAAATAAAATCATGATGCGCCCAAAGAAGAAAGTTTTTGACGATTTTCTTAAGTCGAGTACAAAATTTTACATTGGAAAATTCAGTTTTCGTCGATTTTCTCGAGAATGTGAAACATGATCTTTTTGAAATAATCCTAAACAAAAAACTGATCGCTAAATACGGTTTACACCAGCGGTTCTCAAACTTTTCAAATTTTGTAGCACATAAATATGAAACAAAAATATATGTACCAGCATAAAAGCATTTCTCCATTAAAAATCAATGCATCCTAAATGGAATGTTTATAATCAAAGAATAAAACTCGTTAAATTTATATTACTCGAAAAATATATGTGTTTCTGGGCGCAATTTTACATTCATTTATTTTTTTCTGTAAAAATTGTATCACTAAGAATATTGTATTTTGCCACCAGTGGTACATGTACCACAATTTGGGAACCGCTGGTTCGCTTTAGAGCACTACAAACTACAACCCACCTGCATCGCAGGTCCTGTATTACATCACATTATATTCAAACTACCTACCTGATTGTACATAAAGTAATCGAGTCAAGTGTATGGTTAACTTTAGAGAACGATTGCTAGAAGCGCGAGGGCGATAGAGAGAGACGGAAGAGTCAAACAAGTAAACATGGCGCCGTGTGACCCATCATATCATATTTAGTGTATTTTGTACACGCAGTATCTGTAGATTTATCTCAAATTAGCAGGAAATCTTTTAGATAAGTGCGTAACAGTCATGAACTATTAGAATAAGTGATAAATCAACTTTTACAACTAAGTGCCAAGTCTATATTTTCGTAATCTAGAAGTTTTTATAGGTATTGCATCGAAAAATTGAAAATTTTTTGTGATTGTGCTGGAAATCGATTCAATCAGTGAAGAGATAGTGTATAAATACATAATGTAAACATTGTGGTTTTGTAATAGTAGGCAAGCGATTTTCGCTTATTTTAAGTAAGGTGAGTACATATTTCAAATATTATTTTATCAAAGTGTTGTTATTAACTGAACGAAAACACATAGATCTGATAATACTGACAACTTATCGTTCTTGGAAATGAGATTTGTGAAAATTTTGTGATTAATCTGATTATTTTGGAACAAATTTTTGCACGGTATTGTACTATACTGGCGCCGCTTTGACTATCACTTTGGCGTCATACGCTGTCTGTCTCGATCCGACGATCGTTGCCCCCTTTTCCCGCACAGATTCCTTCATTCCACCACATGTTGCAAAGCATGCGATGTTGCCAACATGTCCAATATTTCTACGTATATAACAAAAAATTATGTTTCATGTGAATGACAAATAGATTATAATTGGAATTTGGAGTTTCCTTCTTGAAGATAATCAAATATTCTTAAAGTTTTATCACTACGTGCAGTGATTACATATTTTTATTGCACTCAATGTAGTAATATTAATTGTTTTTGCTTATTTTATTATTTTTTTATGTATATAAACTCTCATGCAAATATTCACATGTGCAATTGCGCATTGAACCAACGCCTTGCCCAACAGGTCTGCTAAGGGCATCAAAACTTCCTTAATTGAAAACCTGATTTACAGGTCATAAATCAATACCAATAAATTTTAATGACTTTATTTAAAACAATGAAATTTTGAAAAAAAAACATTTTTTGTTGTGTGACACCCTTTATATGTTAGGGTCTGTTTTTTATTGAGGGTTTCTAGTGAAAAAGTAACTGCTTGAAAGATTATTAAAAATGATGAATTTAATGGTAGATTAAATTTATAAAGATTAGATAAGTTGTTTTATATGAAATAAAATGATTAATTTCCTTATCTAGGTATTTGTGCACCTTATTTCCATTAGGATTTTTGATATGACGTCTCATTTTTAGTTATTTTTTACAATTACTTATATTGCTCAAATAGTAAAAACTTTCAAAAAAATATGGTATACGATGCTGATTATTAAGGAGTTATGACATTTTTACCATAACTTTTTGTTTTTCGATCAAAATCAGTTTATGTGATTGTCTTTTTACCAAAAAATATATTGCACTAGAAGTAAAATTTGAGGATGTACCCAGAGGCTTTTTTGAATAAAGTTAAGTACGTTCTTCTTAAGTAATGTCAAAAAAAATTTATTAAATATTCAGTTTCCCACTATTGAGATTGAATTTGTTGTTTGCAAATCAAAATTAGGTTTTATAAGTTTTTACCCTTCCCCTAGGACCGCACTTGATCATTTTGACTCCCCAACAGGTATTTGTTTTAATATATCAAATCATTTAATAAAACAGAGTGAAATTCCGAAGTTGCCTACGATATTTCCAGGGTCACTAAAAGTTCGCATGATATTTCAATAAATAATTAGCACCTTGCGTAAGTAGATTCTAATTGATTATTAATGTATACGCGAACATGACACAATGGTTAACGATTTGCTTATCCATAATAGAGATAACAAATATTTTTTTTAATTTTACTATCGCCCTATATATCAAAGTCATACACTAGAAGTAACGAATACTTGCGAAGCGTTACAAAGAATGACGGGAAAAGAGAAAATAAAGAGTAATTATCAACGTATATTAAACAAGACAAAATTCAGAAAAAAAGGGAACAAAGATTAACATATGAAGAGTTTGAAAGCGAAATGCGAAATGAGAAATGATATTTACAAACCAATTGCCTTCTAAATTCCTTATTTTTTTGACAATTTTGAGTGTTTTTTAAAACTTCATATAATTCATATTTTTGAAATTTCTACCTCCACATTTATTCTTATTGTAAGGACATTTTCTGCACTTTCTATTGGCGTTAAAAGGATTTTGTTTTTTGTTTTTATTTTCTGTTATAATTCACGATGGTTTTAAGGAAACTCCTTGGAAATTACTTGATTTCAGTGCAAAATTAATATGGTTTGTTGTTCTTGAGATTTAATTAATGATAGCATAATTTTTGTTAATATGACATCTATTTTGAAAACGAGTTATCGCTAACAAAAAATCGTGTCGCGAATAGAGTTTTGTTATTTCTGAGTGTAAGTTTTTTAAATATTTTCGCTTTTGAATATTAAAAACGGATTTAAAACGTGAGCGGACTCTAAATTATTCATTTATCAACTCTAGTTCCTGTACAGTGCAGTTTTTTTATAATAACAGTTTTTTTAACTCGATGATGGAATCGATCAAACTTCGATTTAAAACGTCATTTGTTTGGCTGACGCACTGCTATTGCTGTTGCGGATTCTAGGAACTACTTTGTTGTTATGTCAACATCTATTTTGATTCTAGCGATCGCTCGGGTCTCCCCAGAAAAATCTTGATAATCTTCCAGATAGTTCTGTTAAATGAAACTATTTGCCATTGGCGTTCTTTAATGATTTCTATTGATAATTTTTTTAAAACCTTAAATATCAGGAAATATTTGAGTTTAGAAGAAAGAGAACGTCACTAAAAAGAGTAGAAAATTTCCTACAATAAGAAAAATATTGGGCTCGAGCTAGAAATTATTACCACAGTGAATGAAGGTAAAAATCAACTATTACCTCCGAGTTCGGTGAACCTCCATCGATTTGCATGAAAATTTGGGATTGAGTATATTTTACCCTCAACTTCAAAAATGACATATGCTCGACTTGTGCTTTTTGCATTTTAGGGGTGAAATCCACCCCATTTGTTAAAAATGGTAAAAAATGCAGATTTAAGCATTCTGGCGTAAGTAATCTCGTTTAATTACATAAAATAAATATTTTTAAACATTTATATGCGTGATTTATGATTTTAATTAATTTTGCAACCCTTTTAAATCGAAAATCATGAAAAAATCATTTTTTATACTTCTGAAATATGAAATCGCATATTAACATTAAACAAACTGTTTGTTTAATGTTTATGATTTAATTTTTGGTTGACTGAAATTTCAACCCTTAAAAACCACCCCCTTAAAGCAGAATCATTGATAAAATTGGTTTCAAGAAACTTTAATCATTTGAATAATACATTACTGAATTGAAATCTCATTTACTGAGTAGTAAAATCTTTATTTATTTATTGCGAAAACTTCCACCCTTAAAAATTACCCCTTGTCATAAAAATGGAAAGTTTGTGATGTACAGAATTCCTTTCACTTTTTCAAAATATACATACACACACCCACACATGTATATTTTGTGTGTACATGTTATTGGTTTTTTACAATAGCTCCGTTAATTTTTATGATATCAGGTTCATCCAAAAACCATTTGAAAGAGTAATTTCAAGGGCTATAACATCGTATTAAATTATTATTAAATCCCTTATTTTTTAAAAGATAAAAGGTTAAAGGGCACCGGTTACATGGTTCTCGCAGTAAAAATTAGACTTTAAACGTTTCTATCTCGGTTATTTTTTATCCTACAAAAATAAAATCTTTGTTAAAAAAAAAACTCAAATTTCGTTCTGTATCATATTTTTTTTTCAAAAATATGCATTCTAAACCGGTCAAAATTTTTGAGGTCATTACTTATGCTAAAATAAAGAAAGTCTTATAGGGATTATTATAAATTTTAATTTTTGTGGAAATGGCGTGTTTTATTTTTCACTTTTTCCTAAAAAATTCGAAAGGGTCCTCTTATTTTCATCATAACTTGCTTAATTTTGATGCTATAAACTTCTTCTAGACCTCATTTGGTAGGTATTTCTGAGTACTTTGAAAAGTGTTCAGTAAGTATATTTTATAAAATGCATCGTTTTCCCGTCATTTAAGCTTGAATACTTAGATTTGAGTACTCGCCGAAAAAAAAAATATACATATATAACTCACTTTGAATTAATATTAAAAGGTTTTTCAAATAAGGAATTTATTCGATTTTTTATTAGTTCCATTTTTTGTAAAAACTTATAGTTTTTGAGTTATTTATGAAAAACCGCTTTAAAACATGCATTTTTTTCACGAAAAATAAAAATCTTTGATCTTTAATAACTCAAAAAGTATTTATTTTAATAACTTTATAAAACAAATTTTGCTTAGAATTGGTAACTCTAACGATTCCTGGGGTTATTTTTAATAAAATAATTTCACCCCCGAGAAGGGGTGGCATCCACCCCCAGGGTAAAAGCGCAAGTTGGCACCATGTCACTTTTGTTTCTTGAGGTATCATCTAACTACTCACCAATTTTCATGAAAATCGATGGAGGTTCAACGAAATCGGAGGTGACAACCTCAGTGACTGTACTATTAACGCAACTGAAAAAAAAACAGGAAATGTCATGCGAAAGTCAAAAATTGTGTTCAAAATTGCAAATTGAATTATTAAAAAATTATTTCAAAATAGGCAAACGTTAAGTTTTGACAAAAATAAAAAAAAATACTTTTTAGAGAAAAAAATCTTTTGTGTATTAATACCGTTAACAACATCAAAAATGAATATTTTAACCGAACAAATTTGTTTGGTATCTGAATTTGTTCTCTGTGTGTGTGTTGATTATTTGCGTTTATGAATTTTAAAATTCTGACTTCAGATTTTGATAGAGCATCAAAAAGTAAGAGGGTTTTGATGTGCCCCGCCGTACCTCTTCAGGAACACCTTCAAAATGGCGGCCAAAATATGAAAATTTTGAATTTTAAAATGTCATTAGTGAGTAGACCGTGGCTATGTTGATTAGAAAACTGTAAAATTTTATTAGAACATTCATTACAATTTGTTCGGTCTGTGGCGATACTAGAAGAGCATTCTCAACTGGTTTGTATTTAAATAGAACGTGGAAATATTTAGTTGCCAATTTTCCCCGTTTAACAATTATTGAATAAGTAATATATTTTTGTGCCAACATTTCATTGTGTTCCGATATATCCGAAGGCGACCAAGTCGTGTCGTAAATTTTTCATTTTCAATGTCGAAATCTACCTACTTGTTAAAATCTGCCTACTAATTCATACGCTGGCGTTTTTCCTCGCAACAATTTACTCAATTCCAAGAAAAAATATATATTTATTTTTATAAATTAATGTACTGAGCAGTCGGTTAGTATTCCAGGAAAAACGGAAATCCCAATGTCAAATAAACACACAATCAGTCTAATCAATAATAATCATGTGCGCAGATATAATATTTTTTGGAGGAGCTTTCGCGAATAGTGTAAAACCTCTTTAAAAATATAAATTAAAAAAAATAAACAAACAATGGGTGATTAGCAACCTGATACATATTTATTCACTAAGTTTAAAATATCTTGCAATATTAAAATTTCTTGAATTTTTTATTTACACATTTTTATCGATGGTCATAAAACGTAGAAGCGTACAGAGACGGATTTAAATAATAGGGGAGGTTGCTTAGTACAAACGTTGTTTTTGGAATTTTCTAGCACCCACAAGAAATTTTTTGGGTCAAAAAATACATCTCTCTACACGTAAAATTTCATGAGAATATTCCCAAAATCGTAGGACCTTTTTAAAGAAAGTTTTTTTAAGTCATATCAAATTTTCATCTTCAATATTACATTGTTTTTATAATTTTCTAAAGTTCAAAATTTTTTGTATAGGTATAAATATACAGGGTGATTCATTTGGAAATGCGCATACAGTAAGGGTAGATGGAGGACACCGAGGTGCTTCTAAATAACCTATATTTTATGGGTCTATCGTTCTTTATAACCAAGATACAGGGTGATTTATTAATTTTCCCCATTTTTTTCAATTAATCATAACTGATGAACCATCCTATACATTTTTATAATATTTGGTTCGTATGTTCTTTGTCCACAGTGTCGTCGATTAACATAATAAAAAAAAGTCTTATTCCAGGTCCGGCCTTAAAAAAATTAATTACTAGGTTTCGAGTCGAAACAACACCCTGTATATCAAAATTTTATTTACAAATTTGGAAAGAGCCCAAAAAAATAAGTAAGACTAAATGTATTTGGTGTTTCCCCGTACAACTTTTTTACTTATTAACTTGAGTCAAATCTAGATGTTTCGATAATGAGGTGGCATAAAATTAAAAACATAGTAATTTATGTATCAAGAGGGCCTTAATTCCCGAAAGCAAAGTTTGCATCCCGAGGGACTGCAATTGCCTGAGGGAATTAAGGCTCATTAATTCTCGAGGTACATAGATTATTTTATTTCTGATCGATTTTAATAAAATAAGCAGCAATGACATTCACTAAATATAAAGTAAATATAATGAAACACTTACAGCAATATTCAACAAACGTGAAAATATCCTAACAACGGGAATTAAGCCTGACAATGGGAAATTAAGGCACCTCTAATATCCCAAGGGAGTTATGACCCTGTTTATTGATAGCGTAACTATGATGTTATGAGCTTACAATACCCGGTCAGGAATAAATAAATTTTCTGCCCCAAATGGTACTTTTCCAGCTTTAACCCATAAAAATCATCAACTATTTCTTCTTCTCCTAATTTCCAGATCCCAACCTAATTGAAAAACGAGAGGGCAGGGCCGTATTTGGGACAAATTATAATTATCAATGACTAACTTTCAAACACCCTGTATGCGTAAAAAAATTATAAAAATTAGGAAAAATGCCCAACAACAAAAATAATGTTGCAACAAATTGTATTAAGTTAAACGAAAAGAATTAGACACAAAAAAATGTAAACAACGTAACTTATAACAGTTGTTCAAAGTGGCCTCCATATTGCTCAATACATTTCCGTGCTCTTAAAGTAAGATTTGTAGTTGACTTTCTAATCACTGGATAGGCAGAGGAGGACCTCACAACTGGCCTGCAAGCGGGCTCAATTTTAATCCAATCGATTACCATGTTTGAAGGGAACACTAGAGAGGACCTTCTACGGAGAATTGAGGACGCATGCGAGGAACTGAGACATGACCAAGCTATGATTAGAAAGTCAATTACAAATCTTACTTCACGATTGAAGATTTGGTCCTCAGCGTCTACCGAAATCCTCTAGTGATTAATCACTGTTCTAGTCAATTATTTACCGAACCACTAAAAAAATAGTCTCCCACAGGAAAAATTATACAATTTCACTTTATTGACTGTGGACTCGATCTAAGTCTATTAGTCCGAAATTCGAAATATTTCTTTCTTCGCCATCTCCCATGTCTTGTTTTTGACGCCACGATAGAAAATTAAACTTTAAAATTGAAAAAATAAAACGCGAATCTCTTAATCTACTCCATCCATTGTTGAAGAAAATATCCTTCCTGGAACATGTGTTAAAAAATGTATCCTATTATTCGAAATTATTCTGGGAATAAATTAGGTGGGCAAGTATTTTCTATGGGTCGATTTTGTAATAATACAAAACTCAGGAGTTCCCCGGCAAAGTTCACAACATGAAAGACGACAGGTGTAAAGTTAAAATCTCATCGAGGGTTCAGAGGCAGGTATAAAAAGTAATTTCCATATTTATGGCTCTCAAAGTAATACAAAATACATTTGAAAGTCAAAGCTTGGGGGATGGGTGAAGGTGTAAATATATATACTTGAAATATCGATATTAGAAAAATTTTAAATGATCTATTTCGCTTTATCACCCACAAAAAAAGTTTAAAATAAAAATAGGATAATTTGACCGGTTATTTTTAATAGATGGTAGCACATTTGCGAATTTTATCTTATAGCGGATATTGACTTAAGCGTGTTAGATTCGAAAGCCTATCTGACGAAGCCGAAAGGCAGAAACCGGTCTTAGGATGTCTAATCGAATAATTTAAATCCCTCATTCGTTTGCTTACTTTATGAAACATTTTAATGAGTTTTTGTAAAAATATCAACATTTTTTTAAATTATTTATTGAGTAATAGAATTTTATCTACTAATGTCAAATAATAAACCAAAAAACAAACCGAAATTTGAGCTTCATTATTCAATAGGGTGTTTGTAAAATTGATTTGATTGGTTAAAAAGTGTTGAGTAATGAAAATTCAACACTTTTAATAACCAATAATCAATCATATGGGAACTAATTTTAACCAATCAAGATCAAGTACACAGTTAATCCGCGCTGCGGCATGAGCTTTAATTTAAACGTCGCTCGTTCCATAAACTTCATCCGCGTGTAATGAAATAACCCAACCAAATTCATTGAATAATATACTATTTAAAATTTATAGTAATTAATTATTTTTTCACTTTCACCACCTGTTTCAAATCACTATCTTTCAATTCATCATTGATTTATGTAGATATTTTTACTGGTTTTTTTTTGGTTAAAGGAACGCGATAAAATATCGATAATTAAAAAAAATATATTGATAAAAAATTGTAAAAACTGCACTTACAAAACGTCCTTCAGCAACAAAACACGTTTTTTTTTAAATTTGCAGAGGCTAAAAGAGGGAAAAAAAGGGATTAGTTTTTAAAGTGTGAGCAAAAATTACAAATTGACATTTAAAAAAAATTTTCCAACGATAAATTACACTTTTTTAGTTAAGGGGGTAGTCCTCTAAATATGGCTGAAAAATAGGTGTTTTTCGGAATTTTTTTTTATACTAAAACAAAAGGAAATGACAACTTTGAGTATATCCATTTATTAATAATACAAATAGCTTTCAGGCACCATTTTTTTAACTCCATCAGCCGCTTCCCGTGACCGCTGCACCAGGTGAAACCACCCCTTGTCCAAAAAAACGCCCATTTTCGGTGGCTGGCCTAGGGGTCCTCCGATTGGTCCTTCAACAAAATAAATGTTTTTAAGTTATTGTTAATTGGTAAATCTAGTCCCCTACGTAGCCTTTTTTCGGTCCGTTGAAAAGTCTGTGCTCGTTGCACGTTCTTATACCGATTTTTAGGGTGAAAAATCAAAATTTTTTTAACACGTCGCCATTTTGTTTCATTTTGGTTTTTTCAATTCTCCTACGTAGGGGACTAGATTTACCAATTGACAATAACTTAAAAAAATTTATTTTGTTGAATGACCAATCGGAGAACACCCAGGCCGGCCACCGAAAGTGGGCGTTTTTGGACAAGGGGTGCTTTCACCTGGTACAGCGATCACGGGAAGCGGCGGATGGAGTAAAAAAAAATTGTTCCCGAAAGCTATTTATATTATTAATAAATGGATAAACTCAAAGTTGTCATTTCCTTTTGTTTTAGTATAAAAAAAAAATCCGAAAAACCCTATTTTTCAGCCATATTTAGAGGACGTCCCCATTAAGGAATAATTAAATACGGAAATTTTGTACGTCAAAATGGTTTTACATTCATTCTTAGAATGCTTCACATCCCCAATTTTTTTTACATTTGATCCATTTTTTTTTCTGTTATTAACAGAGTTTGATAAACATAGGAATAGGGTAATTTTAAAAATATTGACTACTATGACAGCACCATTTTTTTTAATTTGCAGGTATTCATGGGTACATTCACCCCCGAAAATCTCAGGTTTCTGAAATTTGTAGAAGGGCGGAAAAATGGCCCATTGGTCTCAAAAATGTGTTTTTTTTTCGCCTATTTTCGCCGATATTTCCGAAAATATGACACTTAGAGAATTTTAGACGAAAATAAAGATCAGTTCATTACCTACAAAAATGATCCTCATCATTTTTGTCAAAAATATGATACTTTTCGAGATAACCGGCTCCAAAACGCACCACCATTTTTAGCTCCTGCCCTGCATTTAGAGAGCACGCTCTAAAGGAATGACACTCCCAAGCGGATTACAAATTTTTCAATAAATCACGTAAAAATTAATATTTCTTCATGATTCAAAGTTCAGATGAAAGAAGAAGCTATAATATCATGTTACTTTTTCCGTTTATCTATTTCTCTGAATTATTGAAAAACCGGGCCAAAGTTTGTTTTTGCTCGATATTTTGACCCTCCTATAAATGTATTCATATTTTTTTTATAAAGACTAATTTCACCGAATCCTTTTGGATAATGGGGCTTTGCAATGTGTTAAATATATTCAGAAAGATTCAATGAATTATTTTTGTGTATTTTCGTAAACAACATGTTTTATTAGGGCGCTTATTTTGGATTTCCGGAGTTTTCGAAAATGCTCGGGTCTATCAGGAATTAATAGATAATCAAGGACCATATCGGTTTTCAACGCACAACATTAGAAAGCTTGTCGATGGCATTTTTCTTTTTTTTTCATATTTTTTGGTTTTCCGGAAAATTGAGAAAATTCTCACCCCTATGAAAAATCGACATATTTTTTTTTTGAGGATTATTTTCTTTTCGTGCTAACATTTTTTGGGGTTAGGAATTGTGCTAAATAAAAGATCACATTCTGACCTTTTCATCAATATACAGTGTGTCCCAAAAAGTGTTATACAAATGGACAAAAAGTTAAAAAGTTTTCATTTCACAAAAAAAAATATTCTTGATAAAAATCTGCATGACTTGTTGATCCCTAATCAAGTACAAAATTTGACCTTATCAGGTCAGGTCAAGGTCATTTGAAGGTCAAATTGAGGAAAAATTTCTAGAAAAATCTGAAAAAATTCATACAAAGGTTTTTAGGGACGCTGAATCCGAATCCGATGTTCGCTTGACCTCATCAGGTTAGGTCAAGGTCATTTGAAGGTCAAATTGAGGAAACATTTCTAGAAAAATCGGAAAAAACATACAAAGCTTTTCAGGGTCGCTGAATACGAATCCGAGGTCTGCTTGACCTCCAGGTCCAGGACCTCATCAGGTCATTTGGAGGTCAAATTGAGGAAACCTAGAAAAATCTGAAAAAATTCATACATATGTTTTCAGGGTCGCTGAATCCGAATCCGAGGACCGCTTGACCTCATCAGGTCAGGTAAAGGTCATTTGAAGGAAAAATTTCTAGAAAAATCGGAAAAAAATCATACAAAGGTTTTCAGGGTCGCTGAATACGAATCCGAGGTCTGCTTGACCTCCAGGTCAGGGTCACGGTCAGATCCGGCTGACCTAATGAGGTCAAGCGGACTTCGGATTCGAATTCGGCGACACTGAAAACCTTTGTAAGAATTTTTCTAGGTTTCTTCAATTTGACCTTCAAATGACCTTGACCCTGATCTGATGAGGTCAAGCAAACATCGGATGCGGATTCAGCAACCCTAAAAATCTTTGTATGAATTTTTTCAGATTTTTCTAGAAATTTTTCCTCAATTTGACCTTCAAATGACCTTGACCTGACCTGATGAGGTCAAATTTTGTACCTGATTATAGATCAACAAGTAATGCAGAGATTTTTATCAAGAATATTTATTTTTGTGAAATGTAAGATAAACTTTTTGTTCATTTGTATAAAACTTTTTGGGACACACTGTATATCAAGTATTTTATTAAGTGCACGAGAAAAAACTCTGCTTCAAACTTTCTCAAATTGGTTTTTTTTAAAATAAATTTATTAATCAAGTGCAAAAAGTGAAAAAAAGTTGATTATTATTGCCTTATCTTTTGTCTTCAGACAATAACGGGAGGATATTCAAGTTTTCTCAAAATTGCGAATTTTTGAAACGCCGTTTTTGCAAAAAATATAAGTCTAGCGAAAAAAATCATAGGAACAACTTTTGTAGGTAATGAACTGCTCTTGTCTAAACAAAAATGCTTTAAGGGTCATATTTCGGCAGATATCGTCGAAAAACGAATTTTCGGGAACTCTAGAGTCATTTTCCCACCCTTCCACAAATTCCTCGTAAATGCACCTATGAATACCTGCAAATTAAAAAAAATTGCCGGACAGACTTGATTCCCAGGTTTGGGGTTTTTCTGGCGTTAATTTACTGGACTATAAATATCGAAATAGTAATGAGTTCAGAAATCCGCTCTGTCTTAAAATTCAAGCAGCCATTTTTGATTGTGGGATTCCCTCAAGCAAAATTGCGTTTTACCATTCTATAAGCTTCACGTTTTAACTTAATAACATATTATAAGTAATTGGATTAAATATTTAATAATAACCAGGCCTGACGAGAGGGGAGGGGTAACGGGGGGATTCCCCCGGGCCCGCAGGTCTCGATAGGGCCCGGGCCCGTACGAAAAATCCCTGTTCGCACTACGCTTCACTTTGCCGAAAAAACTATTAGGTAATAAAACCAGTAGTGATGTAGTAGTGCTCAGAAGTGCGACTTGTAGTGTTTAAAAGTGCAACTTGTAGTGATGCATCTGCACTACTGATCACTACGAGTCGCACTTTGAGCACTACTGCTAGATTACTGGTACTAATTTTAAAAATTCTGTAGGGGCCCGTAATTTTTACCCCCGGGCCCGATTTTTCTCTCTACGGCCCTGATAATAACCCGGACATGCTTGAGTTGAAGGTACATAAAAAACAAATTAATTTTACCACTTTGTCAAAATTGCATAAATGAGTTTATGTAGATCCAAACAAAAAATACAGCAACCTGTTTTTAAACGAGCATCGAAAAACGATGACATAATTGACAGAATTTTAATAGATATACGCATCGCCATTAATTAGGAATTTAAAAATCTTGACTATAAAACCGGTGTTTACCTGTTATCGTGACTCGAGGCGTTTTAAAAGCGCCTTCGGTTGATTGTAGTTGGGCTTTTGAGACAACGGGAATCTTTTACAAGACAATTGTATTCTCATGTGGAATTCCGAGAAAAGACAACGAGCTGTACCTGGTATAATACCGAGAAATCTCGGTTCCAGTTGGCTTTGGCCGGTTTATCAGCGAATCATCAAGCCGGGGAGCAGCAGATGCAGTCAGGTTGTTTATTTTTGCGACGTTGCCGAACTCTCATTTCAAAATACGTAAAAATATACGCAGATTACCGGTTTAACGAACAAACGTCTCGGGCAAGGCAAGGTGCTTCCTACTTTCGATAAATTTTTTGTTTTATTTTAATAGCTACAAAGATGTCAGAATGATTTAAACGAGGACAAACGAAAATAAAAAACTTGCGTTTTTTTTTAATTTCTGTTAGATTCAAGAATTTATTTTTATTAATAAAAATAAATTTTTTGAAGTCGTACGATTTTCTTGAAGATATTATGTCTCAATTTATAATTGACTATTTCCCTCGTCTTAATTTCCACCAATCACAAAGGGGCAATTTTGAATTACAAATGGTTTCTAGATGAAAAAAACTGTATGACAGCTGCTCCTGTCAGCAGTTTTTTCGAGTTTACCCGCGGAAAAACTTGACAGCTGTTGTCACCAAAAATTACAATACCAAGTAATTATGGTCTCCTAGGACACCAGAAAACGACGCTAAACAATTTTTCTGATTTTATTGTCAATAAATTTTGTAATATTGTTTTTAAACAGTGCTAGTCGCTTTGGAAGTGACTCTATGACTAATATTGATCTGGCGATTGAGAAAAGTGTACCGTACAATACCGTTAAACCCCATACGTCAATATGGAAACAGTTTACGGAATTCTGCAAGGCAAAGAAATACGAGCTTTTGGAAACTACAAGTTTAGAGTAACTAAACCTAATCCTGAAAGATTGGGCGTGGAATATGAAGAAAGAAAACGGTGAAAATTACAAAGAATTAGTTGTGAAAACAATGTGGAACACCGTTGCAAAAAAAATGCAAGAGATATATTTTATGAAGTGGAAAATAATTTTTGATCCATTTAAAGATATTATCTTCAAGTCTAGCAGGGAAGCTCGTAATGCGAAACGAAGGAATTTGCAGATGTGTGCCAATAAAAGGAAATCGAGCTATGCTTCATTAAAATTGGAAGAATACGACGCAATGGTTTTATTATGGGACGAAGACACTCCGGCGGGACTCCAGTGAAAATTTTACCATATCGCTTCAATAGAACTTGCCTGGAGAGGTGAAGAAGCGGTCAATTGCAGAGTTCATTATTTTAAAGAGGAAGTGGATAATTCTGGGATTAAAGCATAAACATAAAAAAAATCCTACTTTTTAGTAAGAGTAGAATATAATCCTCTCTTCAATAAAACGGCCCAGGGTGGAGAAAAAAAATGGCCGACATTAAATGGCTGGTCCCCAACACAAAGAACCCTACCTTTTGTCCAGTCCGTCTTTTTAAAATTCTAATGGTTAAACGTTCATCTAGAACAACAACTGATAGATTATTCTTAACAGTAAACCCATCAAGGAACAAAGAACAATCAAGTGGATGGTACAAAAACACTCCAGTGGGAAAAAACGAACTTTCGAAATGGACTAAAGAAGCAGCAGAGAAGGCAGGATTAAATACAAAAGAAATAAAAATAACAAACCACTCATAGCGGTCGACAGCAGTCAGTAACCTGGGTAAAGGAGGGGTCGGTGAGCAGCAATTAATTAAAATTACTGGCCACAGTTCAGCCAACTCAAGCCTTATCTCCAAATGGATAATGAGCATTATTTCAACATTATAAACACCCTTAGAAGTGACGCCTCAGAACCTCCAGCTAAAAAACAGAAAACAGAAGACCCTGCAGCCACTCCTCGAGCTTCTCACTCTACAGCTGGACCCATCAACAACATTAATGATTTACCTACACTCAACGTTATCAATGAGTTAACAAAGATTTCAAACAATACTCCTACTGTGTACCAAAATTGCAATTTATATTTTGGTTGTACCATAAATAATTAAGTTTGTAGTATTTTGTGATTAAATAAATTACCTGTTTTTCAGTTTTCAAATTAATACCTACATATTTATTATGTATGCATATATAACGGGTAGTATGTTTTGTAAGCTATGTGTATGCAGAATAATCCGTTACTCAGGAAATAGTCTTGTCAAATACCATTCGGGCATCTATTTTTTTCCTGTGAAAAAAAAATCGAGAAAACATGCAAAGTCATATTTTTTTAACAAAAAACATTCGTGCAGGTGCAAAAATCCTCGTCTTCGACGCGGATTTTTGTTGTCACCAGCACTCATGCTTCTTGTTAAAATATTACTTAGCAACGTGTTTTTTTCGATTTTTTTCGGAAAAATTAGATGCCTTTATGATATGACTTACGAAAATTCATTCATTTTTTTTTTAATCGTATAACTGATATAAGGAACCTGATTTTAAAATAGGACCAATAGCAAACAAAAATACGTAATAAATTGTGACTTTGACAAATACAAATGTCCAATAGCCTAAATAGCGCATTTTCCCAAAATATTTTTTTCTTGCGTGGTAAATGAATATCCGATAATAGAAACGTACGAACTAACGGGTAATTTTTGGATATTTGTGAAAAAAAATTAGAGGAAAAAGAGATGAAAAAGTGTGAGAAAATGCGAAAAAGTGAGATATCTATCTAATAAATATCTACAGGGTGATTCATAACTATTGGGACATAGGCTAAGGGCAGGTTATTGGGACCAAAATATGGCGATAGGACCAAATATACCTTAATAAAATATTGCTGTGGAATAAGATACAGGGCGTTACAGTAGAAAATTTTTTTTCGTTTTTTTCTGATAATTTCACTGTATATTTATCAATTGTTATCAAAATCGGTACAGAGGCATAACTTTGTACAAGGAATCTTATTTTATGTATTTTGATGAAATTAACTGGTAGCTTTTTTGACGAAACTTTTTGGTCATTTTGATTAGAAAATATGACGTAAACATCATTTCTACGTAATATTGGTACTCTTGTTTAAACACGATAATTTCACCCGTTTTCGAGAAAAACGCAATTGAATAGTTCTAAGAAGGGGATTTCAAATAACCGACAATAAAAAACTTGTGACATAAGTCTTCTATTTTAACGGTTTATAAAGCAGAATTAAAAGTAATTTAACATAAAAAGAGCAAACTTAAATTAAATATTCTATGTGGCCTCCTCCGAGTTCTATGCCTTTTCTAATTCTTGTAATAAAGGATATCAAAGAAAACTTTATAAAATTACCTGTTCAATTGCGTTTTTCTCGAAGAGTACTAATATTATGTAGAAATGATGTTTACGTCATATTCTCTAATCAAAATCACTAAAAAGTTTCGTCAAAAAAAGCTACCAGTTAATTTCATCATCAGGAAACATTCATGTGTACCAAAATGTAAAATAATACATAAAATAATATTCCTTGTACAAAGTTATGCCTCTGTACCGATTTTGATAAGAATTGACAAATATACAGTGACATTATCATAAAAAAAAAATTTCAACTTTAACGCCCTGTATCTTATTCCACAGCCACATTTTATTAAGGTATATTTGGTCATATCCCCATATTTTGGTCCCAATAATCTGCCCTTAGCCTATGTCCCAATAGTTATGAATCACCCTGTATAAAATACATCAAATCCTAATATACATGCAAAAATGCATAGGAAATTATGAATAAGCGAGAAAAATCGTTTATTTGAAAAAAAAAATTCAGTCAAAATCGGAACCGTTGCCTGAAAAAAAATAATTTCGAAAAAAACGCATTTTATTTTGTATTTATTTCGTTCGAATTTAAAAAATATGACTTACAAATGATTACTCAGCTATACCAAGGCCATATAATAAAACGAGAAAGTATGTATTAGAACCTTGAATATTATTATTAAGTATATCGAAAATACATTAAATTTTATAAAAGGACTTGTATACAAAAGACGACCTAGTAAAAAAATAATCGATTTTTTGAAAATTGTAATGTGGACTAGTACCTTAATAGACCAGGGCCAATCATTTTTAAAACAAAAAAATTCTTAGCAGTATGTAGATGGTCGGAAAATTAAGGGTAAATTATAAGTAAATTAAGAAAAATCAAGACGACTGAGTAAAAGGTTATAGGTCCAGATCCGGTCGTTGCAAATCCGGTCAGTCCAAAATATTTTACATGATACGAAGCAGGTGGTTGCTTTTGAGTGTAAGGTATTTGAATAATAATTTTAATTTCCTTTCATGGTATTTAACAAGAAACGAAAGAAAATGCATATTCAACTGGATAATAGGTTAAAGAGTGCAACAGAAATATTACAGCGTTTTTGTGATATAAAATCATTTTTGGCGAACATTAAAAAATTTCAATAATAAAAAACCCAAGATAAAATAAAAAAAGTGACAAAAAAGATAAAAAGACAAAAAATAAATTAAAAATTAAACGTGCCTATGATTGATCATAGCCAGTCCTGACTTGTTTATTACGCACTGACCCCATATGCAACGTTAAATCATATTTTTATATGACCGTATATGCAACGATAATACCACAGACCGCAAGTTCCGAACAATATATTTTTTTCCTCGTTTTTTTTATACCATCTCAAAATCGAGGTTTCAAAGAAGAAAATGAGCACTGATCAAGTTAAAAAAATTAAAAACTTTGTCGATTCAAAATTGGGTTTTTTATAATTTACAATGGTGTAAAATAGAAAAATAAATATTTTGCTTTGAAAAAATTACAGCTTATTTAAAACACAAAAAAGAACGTTTTCACCAAGTTTCATAAAAAATTATTTTTGCGGGAGATAAAAATTAAAAACAGTTTTTAGCGTTTTTCTCGATTATTTTGAGGTTATGTTGAAAAATGTTCAATACAACTTTGTTAGGATTTGATGCATATTTCAACCACAAATCGTAAACAACCAATATCCAACCCTCAAAACATATATTTAGCTACCCCCACCCCACTTCCGGAACTTTTACTTAGTCCAGTGGCGGCGCCACGGGGGGCAAAGGGGCAGTATGACCCCCCCGCCCCTTACAAAATGTCGTTTTTAGCGCCCCCTTCGATTTTATAACTAGTGATGTAATTGCTGAATACCAGTCTTTTAGTTTATTATTTAGAGAACTTAAAGATAATAGTAATAATAATAAAATACCTTTATTTAGTATTGTGATATACAATACAGTAAACAATTTAAAAAGGCGAAGTCTAGCTTAGCTACTCCACTTAACTCATTCATACAATATACAATAAGAAAAACAAGGGCGGCTCCAACCCAGAGAATTGGGGGGGGGGGGACGTCGTCGGGTGTTAGTGCTATATATAAAAGTTTAAAATATTAAACGTTTGTTGATATAAATGGACCTAGAATCTACACATTGTATAAGAAACGATTGGCAATATCAAAATTACCGAAAAAAAAATGTTTGGGCCATTTTTGAGGTAAAAAGTGAGTTTTTTAGGATATAAATGGACCTAGAATCTACAAAAAAATTTAAAAAAATTAAAATTTGGTTTATCCAGAATAAATTTTGTATAAGAAACGATTGTCAATGTCAAAATTACCTAAAGAAAATGTTTGGGCCATTTTTGAGGGAAAAAGTGAGTTTTACAGGATATAAATGGACCTAGAATCTACAAAAAAAAAATCAAAAAAAATAAAATTTGGTTTACGCAGAATAAATTTTGTATAAGAAAATGTTTGGGCCATTTTTTGAGGGAAAAACTGAGTTTTACGGAATATAAATGGACCTAGAATCGACAAAAAAAAATTCAAAAAAAATAAAATTTGGTTTACGCAGAATAAATTTTGTATAAGAAACGATTGGCAATGTCAAAATTACCGAAAAAAAATGTTTGGGTTTTTACAGGATATAAATGGACCTAGAATCTACAAAAAAAATTCAAAAAAATTAAAATTTGTTTTATGCAGAATGAATTTTGTATAAGAAACGATTAGCAATGTCAAAATTACCCCAAACAAATGTTTGTGCCATTTTTCGAGGAAACAAATAAGTTTTTTGGGATATAAATGGACCTAGAATCTACAAGAAAAAAAAATAAAATTTGGTTTACGCAGAATGAATTTTGTAGAAGAAACGATTGACAATTCCAAAATTACCGAAAAAAAAAGTTTGGGCCATTTTTGGGGGGAAAAGGAGATTTTTAGGATATAAATGGACCTAGAATCTACAAAAAAAATTAAAAAAAATTAGATTTGGTTTACGCAGAATGAATTTTGTATAAGAAACGATGGGGCAATGTCAAAATTACAAAAAAAAAGTGTTTGGGCCATTTTTGAAGGAAAAAGTGAGTTTTTAGGATATAAATGGACCTAGAATCTACAAAAAAAATTTAAAAAAATTAAAATTCGGTTTACGCAGATATGAGAAATATCCTCTCATTGCTTAGATTTTTCTGTGGTACTGGACGAGTTTAAAAATATCAAAACAAGGCGTTTACTACTCTACTACTCTAATATTTTTATTACTTTAAATACATATGCCCCTTTTACCGAATACCGCCACTGACTTAGTCGTCTTGATTTTTTTTAATTTTCCGACCACCCACACATACTGCTAAGAATTTTTCAAGAAGTCGGGTATTTAAAATCGGTTTGGCTGTGGTCTACAACGATTTTCTATGTTTGCGTATAACAATCGTGTCCATTTTGTTTTGGGATTAGAGTATGTAATTTTTTGCTCGCGTTTTTAGGCATGAAGGATGAGGGGTAGGGATAAAAAATTTTCACCACTCGACGGCTTTTTTTTATTTTTTATTTGAGCCCCGCAGAAACTCGATTGGATAATTAGGAAGGGAGCTACGGATCCATAGCTCCATTTTTTGACAAACTATCTGTATTTTCTTCTTGCTCTGTTGATGCATTTTCTGACGTTTGGTTAATTCTCATTGATATATATTTTTATTTAAAACAGTTAAAAAACTACTTTATATCTCACTATTTTAATGAATACATTCAGTCACACTAATATAAATATCATAACTCTTTCTTAACCTTATCAGATACGCTTCTTATCGCACGATAAACAGATAAGCATCTAAACCCCATTCCAGGAAAACAACGTTGCGGTTATTCTATACGCAAAAGTTACTATTTGTAATATTTTAATACACTGTTTGTTTGCGGTCGAGTTCCAAGAAAAGTGATGAATTTATTGGTAAAACATCGTGAGAAGTGGTCTCTGACGATGAGTGTGTGGCTAAATTAAGATAGTTATGTTTCCAGAAATACTTTTTTAAAAGCTACGTATCGGATAAAAATACGACCTTTTCAAAATAAAAATAATTTTACCGGAGTAAATATCAATAGAGGTTAGTTAGCTGTGCCGGTTGTTGTTTTTTATATCCGTAGGTAAAAGCAGTTAAAAATTAATAGGCATTTAAATTTAATTATTCGTTTTAATCGAGGGGACATCAGCGATAAAACAGAAGCATTACCTACAGATTATACAGGGTGATTCATAAAGAATAATAAATGTTTTTGGGTGCTTAAAATATTAATATTTCGCTGAATAACACAGGATTTAATATATCTACCCAACTATACTTGGTTCGGCATCATTTGAGAGTAATAAAGTGTGAATTTTGTGATCTTTAAATTCTCTCATGTGGTTTTCTTTACCGCCAAATATTTTCTACGCCTTCTTATCCAAATAGAATTTTTTTCTGCGTTCAGGACCAAACTTAAAAATAGTTCTTAAGTATCTTCTTCGCCAACTAATGATTTCGTCCGCGTCTATAATATTTTTGATTATTATAATTAATTCGTCCTAAGATTTCTCAAAGTTTTATACGACCTATATTTGGAATATCTAAGTCTTAAATAAACTTACTTGCCCTCCTTATCCAATACAACTGAATAATTTGTAATTTTTCGAGTATCTAAGCTACAAACTAGTATTTTTTCTAATAGTGGAGTGAAATTAGAATTTTATATGGATCTAAGAGCTAAGTCAAATTTTTTTAATTTTTTCGATTTTATACATAAAGAAAAGCTTGTAAAAAAATTTCAATAAATTTGGGCTGGAGCTTCGTGAGATATGTGCCAAAAACGGCATTTTAGGTATTTTTCGAGTGGATTGCTTCACTATTTTTTAAATATCTCCGGCTCTAAGAGTCGTGGAAAAATAAAAAAAAAATTAAAATGGCCGTGATGTAGTAGAGTATCGATCCGTATAGTAGGGATTTTTTAAAATGCATCCTAACCTCAAAAAACGAATTCGCGCACATTTTTTTTTTACTGAATTGGCATTAAATAACCAATGAATCCTCGAATTTTCTTAAAAATTGGAGAAAATATGTATTTTGATGTCGAGAAGACATGGTAAAAATTAAAAAAAAAATGTAATTGTCCAGCCAAAATCGGCATTTTTCGTAAAAAAAAAATGAACTGAAAAGAAGGATTTTGTGTGTATTTTTGTCTAAGAAAATCCAACATTTTATTTCTTTATTTAAAGTGCCCAATTTAGGGAATAATAAAAAAAAATCGATTTTCATTTTTTATATTGATTTATATTGATTCGTTCCCTCACAAAAATCTTACCTGAAATATTTTTTTAAACATTTTTTGGACTGAAATATAGTTTTTCTAAGAGAATCAAGCGAAGTATCGCGATAAAAAATTGGAAAAAATGAAAATCGAATTTTTATTTTTTTATTATTCCCTAAATTGGGCACAATAAGGGAATAAAATATTGGACTTTCTTAGACAAAAGTACACACATAATCCTTCTTTTTAAGATAAAAAATTTTTCTCTACTATTGTTTTTACAAAAATGGCGGCCAATTCAATTTTTTTTCGAAAAATGCCGATTTTGACTGGATATTTTTTTTAAATTTTGACCATGTCTTCCCGACATAAAAATACATATTTTCTCCAATTTTTAAGAAAATTTTTAAAGAATAATAAAAAAAGTAAAATTCTTATAATTTCATAATCACCACAATTGGCGCCCAACGTGGGGTTCTAAAATAAAGAGGCAATTAAAACTTAAATAATTTTTTTAAATTAAACCAAAATGGATCTAAGAAACGTTAAAACATGGTCAGAAGAGAAAGGACAAGGAAATAGAAACGAATATCATTGAAGAGAAACCAATAGAAGCACAGGAAGAAATAGAAAGTATAGACGAGATAATAACAAAAGATCAAGAAGAAGACACAATGATACAAATGTTAGCTTTTCTGAAGCATATGAAGAGAGGACAAGAAGATCTGAAAGAGGATATGAAGAGAGGATAAGAAAAGGTGGAAAAGAAGCTAGAGCATGTAAGTGTTGAAATTAAAAGAGAAATGGAGGCAATAACTAGAGAGGTGAACCAGAAAATATTAAGAAAATACAAGAAGAACAAGGACAGATAAAAAACGAATTGAAAAGGAGAAGCATAAACGTAGTAGGAAAAGAAGAGTTAGAAAGGAAAATAATTAAAAAGAGTAAGGAAATACAATTATTGGAAAAAGATGTAAGAGAAGAAATCAGGCAAAACCTAAGCATAGGAGAAGTAGAAAATCAAAAACTAAGATATTTAATTAAAAATGAAAAAATTGAAAATAACTTAAAAATAACAAAAGAAACTTTTTACAGCAGGAAATTAGTAATATTGAAAGAATAGGATGCAATAGTGAAAGAAGATAAATAATGTCCACCACTATCAAGATAACATGATTAAAGATGGTGACAAATGAGAAATAATATTAAAAAAAGTAAAAATCTTCTCGCCCAATCGATATTTTTTCTTATTCTATCTGGATCTTGACACCATATACTTTTTTTTGTGCTTTCTGACAGAGAATTTAATTCTCTATGTAGCAGTGCATTGCTATAATAGGGTTACAGAAGAAAAATTTTGAAAAAAATGACGTTTTGACATTTGAAAAAGTCTACATTATTTTTCTCAACATTTTTCTCGTGTGCTATTACAACAATGCATTGCTGAATAGAGAATTGAATACTCTATTAGTATCAGTTTTTACTTCGGCACCCAATTCGCCTATTAGATTTACCTAGGATTACGGGACCATTTCTAGTGGCACCCTTTTTAGTCCGCATTTTGGACCTGAAGATAGAATTTTACCATTCGAGTGCCTTTAAATCACCGGGATTTTCTCTCGTGATTCAGCGCGTTATATTTTCGAAAATACTCTTTCCTTCGTTTCCTCCGAGAGCTCTAATACAATCATTTAAACTTGACGATCGAAGAATATGATTAGGACTGAGATGGGGTCGCCCCAACAAAATTCTTGCCAAAAGCGGTCGCGCTTTGGGGAACACTGCTTGAATGAAATAACGATTATTGGTCATTACAAACAATGAGTACGACCCTGTCTCAACGACATAATGGAAATTATTAATTTTATTCTCATCTTCCGATAGTAATAAATAAACAATTAATCTTCGCCAATGTACTTGTTTTTCTCCTAAAACTTAATTCAAACAAGTGCTTCTTATCTGCAAACATTCTGTATAATCTACATTCAATATGTGTTCACAGAGTAAAATTATATTATCAGTAATACTCGTTATCGCATCCAGAGTTCTAACTAGCAAGTTATGAATCACACTGTGTGAACTGTATTCATATTTGATTTCACTCGCGCCAGTCATTGTTAGTAAATAGTATCCAAAAAATTTTTTTAGACATTATTCCTTAGTATTGTTTTCGCTCGGTATCTTGACACTTGATAAGGTTTTCAGATAATAGCTTTACGTTCGTCGCGAAGTTCGTTTTACTTTCTGTGCTGTGTTAAAAACTGTGTGTGTTAATGATTATTTTATTTTTTATGACATTTACCTACTTAGGTATTATTTCTGATATTCAACTAAGAAAATACAATAGTAAATTATTTATGCAGTATAAAGTATATATTTGTGCGCATTTATATGTTAAATATTCAAATCGTATTCGTTCAGTAACATGACCATGCTTTTTATTCTTCAAACTTTTTTTACATAAAATATATTTAAATGATCAAAATAAGATTGGTTGGAACGTCCCCTAAACATCTTCTTTAGTTATTCGGCCTCCACCTACTTGGGTGCTTAGCCATTACATAGTCTGGATTATAAGGGTTTGTAGCCAGAAAATTATTTGGTGGGGGAATTTGTACTCTACATATTTTGAACTTTCATTATTTATTTTAAGTACTGGGATTATTTTTTTTATATAATTATATTAAAATGGCAATTGAAATTATACGTAATTAGTTTTAAATCCTAACTGTCTTATTTTAATCAAAAGATGTAGGAAATTTCGGTTCAGTGTGTTTATTATCAATATACTTTTATTATTGGATCAAAACATCTACGTAAATTATATTTGAGTACAATATTTATTTATTTACAAAAAAAAGTATAGTGACTAATACATATTGTGTTCAGTTAATCAAAAGTTCCACTATTTAAAGTTCATAGATCAACCGTATGATATTTTTAACAGGACAGTATTTGGAACTTTTTATTACTTATTGTACGTGTCCGGATTACATGATATCTTTCCAGAAATTGTTCACGCATGCGAAGTGTATAAAATCTATATTTATACTTTGTTTTTTCGCATTTAAACGTCCTCTATGTTTTCCAAAATAGCAATGTTAAACCACGATAAATAACACCCTATATTATATATTAATATCATTCAATAATTTAATTATCACATCATTATTGCTTGATACTGTAAATCAGATTAGGGATTTAGGAATTCTTCTCGACAACTCGCTCAGCTTCAATGGACCTTTACATTTACGAAAAATAAATTCCAAAACTTATATAAGTCGATGGTTTGTCATATGAAACGTCCAATTCACTTAGAGTGCCACCATATATTTTTCATTTAAAAAAAATATCGCTTTTGAAAGTGTACTCTTGACGTCACGTTCATTGGAAACACCCCCCTCCATAATCTACGTTCAGAAACACGCATCACTGTTTTTCCCAAAAATAAAGCTCACTGCTTGATATACACCATTTATATATAATTGAACTCTGTCAATTGATCGACTCATCTATAAAATTCCACATTTTAGCTACTGTTTTCTTTACCTAAAACATTCGAAGCTTCCCGCCATATGCTTAGTCTCAATTGACCCATTCCTATTTTGGGGTTTACACCAGCCGTGCGCAATCGTAACATGGCCATCACCGCAACCTCTTTGACGTGCAGGTCCAGAGGGATCAGACCAGTAATTAATTACATTGCCGCGGTTGGTGTTGTTCTCATAGCTCCTGTTGTGTTTAAACGAACCATTCTCGCTGCATTTGATATAATTTGTGGAAGATCTGCCTATCCGTTCCACCTCGCTCAACTAGGTGAGAAAATTTAATGTGCCTTTCCATCGATATAACTATTCTTTCCACTCGTTCCTGCCTAGAGTCTTGAGGCTAGACAACTTACTGATGTTCAGCAACTCCACTAATGGTTTTAAGAACCACCTAACTCAACTAAGCATTTGAGGGTAAAGCGGCGTTTTCATTGGTCTAGTAAATAGGTTAGTTACTTGCGCCAGTAACTTGCTAGACAGCTACTAATCCAATGATAACTGCATATTAACTTACTTGTACCAGCTTAAAGCGGCGTTTTCATTGGTATAGTAAATAGGTTAGTTACTTGCGCCGGTAACTTGCTACACAGCTACTAATCCAATGTTAACTGCATACTAACTTACTTGTACCAGCAGACTGGCTAGGTAAGTAAATAGCTGCGTAAGCTATTTACTAGCCTACTAACCTTCCCCCACTACAGTAAAATTTACTGTCCTTGCTACCCATCTCGCTACTAACCTCTATGCACGCCGAATATAAACAGTTTTGCGCCAGCCAGTGCCAGTAACATTTGTATTTTGTACGTGAAACAATATTTTCTCAAATCTGCTACTAGTAACTAGTATTGAGAAAATAGTGTTATGTGTAAACGCCTACTAATCTTGGACTTAGGGATAGCTAGCTACTTGCACCAGTTGCTAGTACAAGTAGCTATACCAATGAAAACGCCGCTTTAGTAAAGCTGCGTTTTCATTGGTATAGTAAACAGGTTAGTTACTTGCGCCAGTACCAGCAGACTGGCTAGGTAAGTAAATAGCTGCGTAAGCTATTTACTAGCCTACTAACCTTCCCCCACTACAGTAAAATTTACTGTACGTGGAACAATATTTTCTAAAATTTGCTACTAGTAACTAGTATTGAGAAAATAGTACCTATTATGTGTAAACGCCTACTAATCTTGACTTGAGGCTACTTGCACCAGTTGCTATACCAATGAAAACGCCGCTTAAGTAAATAGCTGCGTAAGCTATTTACTAGCCTACTAACCTTCCCCCACTACAGTAAAATTTACTGTCCTTGCTACTCATCTCGTTACTAACCTCTATGCACGCCGAATATAAACAGTTTTGCGCCAGGCCTGTGACATTTGTATATAAGTACCTACGTGGAACAATATTTTCTAAAATCTGCTACTAGTAACTATAGTATTGAGAAAATAGTATTGTGTAAACGCCTACTGACTTGGGACTAGTTAGCTACTTGCACCAGTTGCTAGTACAAGTAGTACAAGTCTTTTTATTTTTGTTCTACTGTATTGGGTTTGCCCGTAAAATAAAGAAATAAATAAATATGTTTAAATGAAATTTACCTATTGTTTGTTTTTGTTGCAGGTAGATATTAGCTATGGAAAATACTGACAGTTACCTGCACAAAAAGTTTAAGAAACAAGTAAATGTCGATGCGAAGATCCAGAATGACAAAGAAAATAAAAATGTTTCTTACACGGAACAGAACGAGGAAAAAAACGATAAGAAAGAAAACCACAACCAAGTCGACCATCACCTTTACGAAAACGAGAGGTCGGACAATAATAGTGTGCCAAACCAAAGTACAAATAGCTCCTCACTTACAGTAAACGCTAACTTTGTTAAGTCTTCCATATCACTAGGAAACCAACAACCTTCGAACTCTTACATATCATATGTAGTTTCGAAACAATTTGACCATCAACCAGCTAGTTTTGATACGAAATTTAAACCACAGACCAACTATGTAGATAGTATGTCTTCCATTTTAGATACTGTTTATCCTACAGAGAATTACAAGTATACGGAGGAAGCGTATGTTCCGTACCCTCAACACGAAGAATATCCTTCGAGAACTGAAGAGATTCCCGGGTCTAAACCCGACGAAATTCAACCCACTCCTGATAAAAACACTAACGGAAAGTACGTATGCCCTTATTGCAATCTAGTCTGTTCAAAACCCAGCGTTTTGCAAAAACACATTAGAGCTCACACAAACGAAAGGCCGTATCCGTGCGAGAGTTGCGGCTTTTCTTTCAAAACCAGATCCAATCTATATAAACATTGCAGATCAAGAACGCACGCTAATAGATTAATGGGTACCAAATCACAAGATTCTTCTAACGAAACAGACACTCCGAAAACATCTATCTATTCCCCGAATCATTTAAATTCTAAAGAAGACCAACAGAAACCCTACAAACCAAGATTTCATACTACCAAACTATTTGACAATGCATCCGCAGAAAACGCAGAAGAAGAACAACCGGTTATTAACTTCAATCCCACTTCTGAATTCGTGTCTCATCAAATAAACGAGATTATTAATAGGAATAATTTAGTGGTAAGCTCTAGTAATCAATTTATACAAAAAGAAGTTCCTCAGCTCGAATTTAGATATAGCAAAGAACCAGCGTATGAGAGACCAACAGATGAGCCTTTAAACCTGACCAATAAAAATCGAAAACGGTCGTTGAGTGAAGTTTCTGAACCAGTAATACAGAAAAGTTTGATTAAGGAGCTTCTACTCAAAAACCTTTCATCTTCCGATATGCAATGCCCCTACTGTAAGATGATATTTCAGACCGTTACCGAATTGGATGTCCATAAATATAGAAGTTGTAAAGGAAAACCTTCAGGAGCGAAATATACTAGAAGCAGTTCAGTAAATGTTGCTTCCATTTTGACTCATAATAAAAACGCTTTCGATAATATCCCGCAGTTACAAAATACATTCTTCCCTTTGAACTCTCCCGGACCATTTTTAGGAAAAACGCGACTGATAGAAAGCGACAAATCAAAATCGTTCTCTTTCGACAGCGGCCACGCGCCACTTATAAGTCCAGGAGAACCATCACCTTCCCCGAACTATCTTCTCTCACCGATACCTTTCGAAAAAGATAAAAAAAACAAGATTAAATTATTTGGTGGCGAAGTTAAAATTCATTTACCTGGGGAGACAAAAAGTTTCAAAATCGATGGTAAAGAAGATAATAAATACGAGCAAGAAAGTAACTATATAGATTATGGTAGCAAACTCAGTGAGAATCGAGTTGTAAAGACTAGCTTGCATTCAGGCGGTACTGTGTTAACTAATAAAACTAATTATAAACAAGAAATTAAAACACCACAAGAAGTTATTATGATATCTCCGAATATAGATATAGTTAATTATAATAAAACTAGGTTTACTTTCGAGAAACCTAACGAAATAGAAAAAGTTCCAGATGTATTATTAATCCAGCCTACAGAAATACCAAAATCGCCAAAACCTTATCCGGACGAATCTAGCCCTCTATATAAAAATATAATGGATTTTAGTCAAAAGGCGATAAGAATGCTAACTCCTAATTTAAGGCCGCCTACTTTTACAGTTTCCAGTAAACAAATTTTTAATAATTTAAACCATGAAAACAAGCCTGAACTAAAAATATCGAGTCCCAAACCTAAAATTACAGATACAAACTTCCCCGAGCCTAAACAACCTAATTTATTTAATCCTCTTAACTTATATGTAAATGGAAAAGTTGTAAGACACGTTCCTGGGATGCCTGGACCGGTAGTTGCAGCTGAAACGCCCGAATACAGTAGCAACATAGTAGCAGTTGCAAAAACTCCAACTCCGCCATTAATACTTGATCGACCTCCATTATCATCGAAAATTAACGACCATCATGAACAACCTGATAAATCGGCTGATAGAGTTTTATTTTTGCAACCTGAAAAAGTTCCTGAACGGCCCATTAAATCGCCCAATAACGTACTACAAGAAAAAATTAATAAGACTTCTAATAACTTTTTGCAGCCGGAAAGATTAAGTAAATCGCCGAAATTGGATAATCCTGATTTAGGAACGAAAGCAGCAGTCAGTAAAGTTAGTGATCAGAAATACAGCGAACCGAAATCTTCTGAAGAAATTAAAAAATTTGCCAGACCCAGTAGTTTAGCTCTAAAACCAACTGTAGCATCTTTAAAACAACATCATGGATTAACCCCTACTATGTTCAATCAAATCCTTATAAGTCCTGATACTCCGAGAGTGGCTAAAAAATACGCGGAACATTTTCTTCATGGAAATTACTTCAGTTATTTGGGCTTAAAGAGTTCAACGAGACCTGTATATTGTACTTTAAATAAAACTCAACCATTTTACGTACCTTTTTTTAAAAAATTGAGTATGTATTCGGAATGGAGGCAGCAGGATACCAAGCAGGATAAATTGTATGCCAGTCAGTATGATTCTAGACAGAAGAACCAGAGGTACAGTGTAGCTGGAAAGACTTCTGCTAACCTTACCATTCATTCTAGTTACAAGGTAAGTTTATAAACCAATTAAAATACAACCAATAGCATAGCATAGCGACTGGAATTATCAAATACTTTCGAATGCAAACAGAGCATAGTGTGAGAAAGCATGGAATCGATAATTTAATAATAATTAAATGTTATAATTAGGAATGTATTGCTCTTTTTTCTTTTAATAGTATCTTCTGCTAGCTTAACTAAAAGTTTGCAAAGTAGTAGCATTAAAATTGAGTTAAAAATATAAAATAAATAGGTTTTTGTTGGGGCAATTAAATGTTTTAATTCTTTTTATTGTACTTTCTGCTAGCTTAAGAAAACTGTGGCAAAGCAATATTATTATATTAAAAACATGAAATAAATAGCTTTTCGTAAGAGCAATTACATGCTATAACTAGTAATTTATTGTTTTCTTTTAATTTCATATTTACCTAGCTTGCTTGTGAATATACGGCTCGCTTTTTGTTAGGGCAATTAAATACTCTAAAAATTTAATTATCTTTGTTTTCTTTTAATCATATATTCTGCTATCTTTTTGTTAGGGCAATTAAATGCTCTAAAAATTTAATTATCTCTTTGTTTTCTTTTCTGCTAGGTTTTTGTTAAGACAATTAAATGCTCTAAAAATTTAATTATCTCTTTTTTTCTTTTAATCATATATTCTCTGCTAGCTTTTAGTTATGGCAATTAAATGCTCTTAAAATTTAATTATCTCTTTGTTTTTTTTTAATCATATATTCTGCTAACTTTTCGTTAGGGCAATTAAATGCTCTAAAAATTTAATTATCTCTTTGTTTCCTTTTAATCATATATTCTGCTAGCTTTTTGTTAGGGCAATTAAATGCTCTTAAAATTGAATTATCTCTTTGTTTTCTTTTAATCATATATCCTGCTAGCTTTTTGTTAGGGCAATTTAAATGCTCTAAAAATTTAATGATCTCTTTGTTTTCTTTTAATCGTATATTTTGCTAGCTTTCTTGTGAATACACGGCTCGCTTTTTGTTAGGGCAATTAAATGCTCTTAAAATTGAATTATCTCTTTGTTTTCTTTTAATCATATAGCCTGCTAGCTTTTTGTTAGGGCAATTAAATGCTCTAAAAATTTAATGATCTGTTTGTTTTCTTTTAATAGTATATTTTGCTTGTGAATAAACGGCTCGCTTTTTGTTAGGGAATTAAATGCTCTAAAAATTTAATTATCTCTTTGTTTTCTTTTAATCTTATATTCTGCTAGCTTTTTGTTAGGGCAATTAAATGCTCTAAAAATTTAATTATCTCTTGTTTTCTTTTAATCATACATTCTGCTAACTTTTTGTTAGGGCAATTAAATGCTCTAAAAATTTAATGATCTGTTTGTTTTCTTTTAATAGTATATTTTGCTACTTTGCTTGTGAATAAACGGCTCGCTTGTTGTTAGGGAATTAAATGCTCTAAAAATTTAATTATGTCTTTGTTTTCTTTTAATCATATATTCTGCTAGCTTTTTGTTAGGGCAATTAAATGCTCTAAAAATTTTATGATATCTTTGTTTTCTTTTAATCGTATATTTTGCTAGCTTTCTTGTGAATACACGGCTCGCGTTTTGTTAGGGCAATTAAATGCTCTTCAAATTTAATTATCTCTTTGTTTTCTTTCAATCATATATTCTGCTAGCTTTTTGTTAGGGCAATTAAATGCTCTTAAAATTGAATTATATCTTTGTTTTCTTTTAATCATATATCCTGGTAGCTTTTTGTTAGGGCAATTAAATGCTCTAAAAATTTAATGGTCTGTTTGTTTTCTTTTAATAGTATATTTTGCTTGTGAATAAACGGCTCGCTTTTTGTTAGGGAATTAAATGCTCTAAAAATTTAATTATCTCTTTGTTTTCTTTTAATCATACAGGGATACCCAGGGGTACGTGCATGCTCCATAACTTTTTTTCTACTCAATCTATCGGTTTGATTTTTTTTAAACGATAAGACCGACAATGGGGCACATTATAAAAATATTTATATTTATATACAGGATGTCCCAAATAAGATACACAACTAAGTTCTGGTTTTTTAAATGGCAACCCCGCATTTTTGTTACATTTTTAGATTCGCCATTAAATTGTCGATATAACGCACCTGGGTTTCTTAGACTTATCTGCAATAGTTTTTGACTTCTGTCAATTTATGTGTCAAAATAGCGTCGTGCAGAGATCCACAAAAAAGTTCAGAACTTCAGAACTGTTCAAGATAACTTAATCAACTTTTTGCTGATATAGGGTTTGTTGTGTCTATTTTGTAAAATTTGCGAGATTATTGCAAAATAAGAAATGTTGACGGTTTATTCGAGAAAAAAAAGGAATCGAGTAGGCCGCTGTCTTAAAATTTGACATATCCATATACTTTCAATAATTGTATGCGTCTAATTAAAGAAAAAAAGGAATCGAGTAGGCCGCTGTCTTAAAATTTGACACATCCATATACTTTCAATAATTGTACGCACCTAATTATTAATCATGAGTTTTACTCGCGAGGAATTAGTGAATATGGTCTACTGTATTGGCGAAGCTGACAGAAATCCTTTATTAGCAAGCAGAATCTACCTGCAAAAATATCCAGAAGCAAGAACTCCACGGGTGTCTTCATTCCTAAAGTTGAGAGATCGGTTTGAACTCACTGGTAGTGTATCTTACACCAAAAAGGAAATTATTTTTTGACAATGTGCTGCATGGTGAAAGGTATTTACAGTTTCTTCGCGAACATCTTCCCAATATTTAAGAAGAAGTGGATTTGAATACCAGAGGGACAATGTGGTTTCAACACGATGGTGCTTCAGTGCATAACCCTAGGATGGTGCGAAAATTTTTAGATAATTCCTACCCTAATCGTTGGATAGGGAGAGGTACTATTCCTTGGCCCGCGCGATCTCCAGACCTTACTCCTATAGATTTTTTTCTTTGGGGGTACGTGAAGGAAACTGTTTTCAGAGATCGTCCAACAACTGCAGATGATATGAAAAACAGGATCACGGAAGCCTTCCGTTCAGTTGATGGAGCAATGCTTGCTAGAGTTCGGGACTCATTTACTAGAAGACTAGCAGTTTGCGTGGAACATGATGGTGACCTATTCGAGCATTTGTTATAAATCAAAAATATTTATATTGTATCATTCTTTCATGTTTTCAATATTATAAAAATTGTTTACTTTGTAATGTATTTCTGTTTCTATTAAGTACAATTTCCTTTTGTTGAAGCATATTCTTTTCAAAATTATATGAATGTGTCAAACAGTGGCCTACTCGATTCTTTTTTTCTTTTAATTAGACGCGTACAATTATTGAAAGTATATGGATTTTCAAATTTTAAGACAGTGGCCTACTCGATTCCTTTTTTTTTTTTCTCGAATAAACCGTCAACATTTCTTATTTTGCAATAAATCTCGCAAATTTTACAAAATAGACCCAACAAACCCTATATCAGCAAAAAGCTCTTAAAAAATGCCATGCAATGATGTAATAAAATATAGGGTGATGCATTTGAAAAAGTCGAGTTATTGCTATTTGTAATTTGTAATTATCAAAAAATCGTAGTAGGCGGCAGAACGTCGACTCCGAATTCGCCTACAACTCAGAAGAAGCGCTGAAGCTTAAGGAATCGACTGGAAAGTTGATTAAGTTATCTTGAACAGTTCTGAAGTTCTGAATTTTTTTGTGGATCTCAGCACGACGCTATTTTGACACATAAATTGACATAAGTCAAAAACTGTTGCAGGTAAGTCTAAGAAACCCGGGTGCGTTATATCGACAATTTAATGGCGAATCTAAAAATGTAACAAAAATGCGGGGTTGCCATTTAAAAAACCAGAACTTAGTTGTGTATCTTATTTGGGACATCCTGTATATAAATATAAATATTTTTATAATGTTCCCCATTGTCGGTCTTATCGTTAAAAAAAATCAAACCGATAGCTTGAGTAGAAAAAAAGTTATGGAGCATGTACGTACCCCTGGGACACCCTGTATGATTAAAAGAAAACAAAGAGATAATTAAATTTTTAGAGCATTTAATTGCCCTAACAAAAAGCTAGCAGAATATATGATTAAAAGAAAACAAAGAGATAATTAAATTTTTAGATCATTTAATTCCCTAACAAAAAGCGAGCCGTTTATTCACAAGCAAAATATACTATTAAAAGAAAACAAACAGATAATTAAATTTTTAGAGCATTTAATTGCCCTAACAAAAAGCTAGCAGGATATATGATTAAAAGAAAACAAGAGATAATTGCAGGTAAGTCTAAGAAACCCGGGTGCGTTATATCGATAATTTAATGGCGAATCTAAAAATGTAATAAAAATGCGGGGTTGCCATTTAAAAAACCAGAACTTAGTTGTGTATCTTATTTGGGACATCCTGTATATAAATAGAAATATTTTTAGAATGTGCCCCATTGTCGGTCTTATCGTTTAAAAAAAATCAAACCGATAGCTTGGATAGAAAAAAGTTATGGAGTATGCACGTACCCCTGGGTCACCCTGTATATTCTGCTAGCTTTTTGTTAGGACAATTAAATGCTCTAAAAATTTAATTATCTCTTTGTTTTCTTTTAATTATATATTCTGCTAGGTTTTTGTTAAAGCAATTAAATGCTCTAAAAATTTAATTATCTCTTTGTTTTCTTTTAATAATATATTCGGCTCGCTGTTTGTTAGGGCAATGAAATACTCTAAAAATGTAATGATCTCTTTGTTTTCTTTTAATCGTATATTCTGCTAGGTCGCTTGTATTAGACTCGCTTTTTGTTAGTGCAATTAATTGCTCTAATTAGAAATTTGTTGCCCTAGTGTTGCGTTAATCCCATGTTCTGCTAGCCAAAGCAATATCATTAAAATTGGTATAAAAATAATATTTATTATCGGCATTTATTTATACGGTAAATTGAATCGTTCAAGAATATTTTACTTTTACTTTTTGTGCATAAAATAATAATTACTTCTAAGAGGCTGCCACATCTTGTTAAATTATATAATAATATACCAGTAGAAATGGCGAAACAATATACAATCCCCTATCCCTCTGACTATATTTACCCCTGTGTCGTTTAACGATACCACGATAAAAACTAAACTGAAGGTGTTAAATATTATAATTTTGATTTGCTAAAAACAAAAGTAGCGTAATTTATGAGAAAAAAACCATTGATTATAGTTATCGCTAGTTAATTATGTATTTTGTTCCCTCACACATACATTAACCTGAACACATAAATATACCTGCAAACGAAAACAAAAATGTAACCTCATTTTAATTTTAACTCAACGATCAGAATGTTTTATTACGCCGACTTTGTTGTTATTTTAATCGAGTTAAATTAATGGGTTCCATGGTATTTTGAAATAGAATTATGAATAAAATTAAATTGATAAGAATAATTACATTTTTTTTTGTTTTCTCGATTAATCAAATATATTTGTGTAATATTTTTTTATTATCACTGATCTCTCCAATTTCGTTTGGGTTTTTAAGTTTAAAGTACATGTTCACTTTTTGAGGTTGTTTTTTTATTTCCAAATGCGCATATTTTTATATAATCGTATTTTTCTCTTAAAAGAGAGTGACATCTTGACCAGAATCAGGTCAAAAAACTTTTCAACCCCAATGCAAATTGGGTTTGCACCCCCAATGCAAGTTGGCCAATTCGTTGCTTTGTAAAGTTGTCAAAAAACTCACTTCTAAGCTTCATTTATCAGTTTCACTAATAGATGGTAGCACATTTGATTATTGTCAAATTTCTGAAATCATACATGGTGACCCAGGTGTGTGTAGACGCTCCATAACTTTTTTCTACCCAAGCTATAGATTTGATGTTTTTTTTAAACGATAGGACCGACAATGAGGCACATTCTAAAAATATTTATATACCGGATGTCCCAAGTAAGATATACAACTAAGTTCTGTTTTTTTTTAAATGGCAACCCCGCATTTTTGTTACATATTTAGATTCGCTATTAAATTGTCGATATAACGCACCTAGGTTTCTTCGACCTATTTGCAATAGTTTTTGACTTATGTCAATTTATGTGTCAAAATAGCGTTGTGCAGAGATCCACAAAAAAATTCAGAACTTCAGAACTGTTCAAGATAACTTAATCAACTTTTTTCCACTCGATTCCTTAAGCTTTAGCGCATCTTTCGAGATGCAGACGAACTCTGAGTCGATGTTCTATCGCCTACTACGATTTTTTGAAAATAACAAATTACAAATAGCAATAACTCGACTTTTTCAAATGCATCACCCTATATTTTATTAGATCATTGCATGGCATTTTTTAAGAGCTTTTTGCTGCTATAGGGTTTGTGGGGTTTATTTTGTAAAACTTGCGAGATTTATGCAAAATAAGAAATGTTTGACGGTGAAAAAAAGGAATCGAGTAGGCCGCTGTCGTAAAATTTGACAGATTCATACAATTTTGAAAAGACAATGTTTCAACAAAATGGAATTGTAATAGAAACAGAAATACATTACAAAGTAAACAATTTTAGTAATACAATTTGCAAGAACATGAAAGAATGATTAATTGGAAACAATGTAAACATTTTTGATTTATAACAAATGCTCGTAGGTCACCGTCACCATCATGTTCCACACAAAAAATCATTTCATGTTCTTGTAAATAGTATTACTAAAATTGTTTACTTACAAAATGAAATTGCAATATAAATTTAAATAATTAATACATTTTAAATAAAAATGCCTTTAACAGGGACACAAAGAATGAAAATTCTTATTATGCTTGGATGTGGAGATTTGAGTCTACAAAATAGAATAAGATAGCATATCGTTATATAACTATTGTGAAATATATTTCAATGGTGCATTTCATTTTATTTTCAGTTCAGCATTTCCGAAACTTCAAGTCACTCTGAAAAAGAGGATGAACCACAAAAACCGAACGCCATTTTAGGAGGTTATGAAAGCAACGATGATTACATCTATGTAAGAGGCAGAGGTGTGTATTATTTTTTTATAGGTACTTGTACAGAAATCATTTTGTGTATCATATATATATATCATTATTTTTTTTTTCTATTTAGACTGTACTTTTGCAGGGAGGGGTCGTTATGTATGTGATCAGTGTGGAATTCGATGTAAGAAGCCTTCGATGCTCAAAAAACACATTCGAACACATTCAAATGACAGACCTTATACTTGCAGCCATTGTAATTTCAGGTAAAATTTTACTGCAATATTGAAAACGATCATAAAATTTTTATTGTTTATTTTGTATGTTAACCAAAACCAAATATACACCCTGTATACTACTGAAAATTTAGGATTGAGTATATTTTACCCTCAACTTCAAAAATGACATATGCTCGACTTGCGCTTTTTGCATTTTAGGGGTGAAATCCACCCCTTTTGTTAAAAATGGTAAAAAATGCAGATTTAAGCATTCTGGCGTAAGTAATCTCGTTTAATTAAATAAAATAAATATTTTTTAACATTTATATGCATGATTTATGATTTTAATTAATTTTTCAACCCTTTTAGCAACCACCCCTTAAATCGAAAATCATGAAAAAATCATTCTCTATATTTCTGAAATATGAAATCACATATTAACATTACACAAACAGTTTGTTTAATGTTTATATAATTTTTGGTTGACTGTGAAATTTCAACCCTTAAAAACCAACCGCTTAAAGCAGAATCATTGAAAAAATTGGTTTCAAGAAACTTTAATCATTTGAATAATAGATTACTGAATTGAAATCTCATTTACCGAGTATTAAAATCTTTATTTATTTATTGCGAAATTTTCCACCCTTAAAAACTACCCCTTGTCATAAAAATAATGTATATTTTGTGAGCATGTACCTATCGACACGTCTACTTCTTACTATCTTATCTTTTTTCCTACATATACATACAAAATTTCTGCTCCAAAAATTTTTCCAAAAAAATATTGGTTTTTTTACAATAACTCCGTTAATTTTTATGATATCAGGTTCATCCAAAAACCATTTGAAAGGTAATTTCAAGGGCTATAACATCGTATTAAATAATCTTTTAAATCCCTTATTTTTCAAAGATAAAAGGTTAAAGGGTCCAGGTTACATGGTTCTCGCAGTAAAATTTAGGCTTTAAACGTTTCTATCTCGGTTATTTTTTATCCTACAAAAATAAAAAAAAGTAAAATCTTTGTTAAAAAAACTCAAATTTCGTTCTCTATCATTTTTTACGTATATCGAGTATTTTTGAAGTTATTATCAAAAGAAAATGAAATTTACGAAAATTTGAAAAATTCTGATTTTTTTTTTAAATCATATTTTTTTTTTCAAAAATATGCATTCTAAACCGGTCAAATTTTTTAAGGCCATTACTTATGCTAAAATAAAGAAAGTCTTATAGGGATTACTATAAATTTTAATTTTTGTGAAAATGGGGTGTTTTATTTTTCACTTTTTCCTAAAAAATTCGAAAGGGTCCTCTTATTTTCATCATAACGTGCTTAATTTTGATGCTATCAACTTCTTCTAGAGCTCATTTGATAGGTATTTCTGAGTACTTTGAAAAGTGTTCAGTAAGTATATTTTATAAAATGCATAGTTTTCCCGTTATTTAAGCTTGAATACTTAGATTTGAGTACTCGCCGAAAAACAATATACATTCAATTACCTATAACTCACTTTGAATTAATATTAAAAGGCTTTTCAAGTAAGGAATTTATTCGATTTTTTATTAGCTTCAATTTTGGTAATGACAACTTTTTTATAAAAACTTAGTTTTTGAGTTATATATGAAAAATCGCTTTAAAACATGCATTTTTTTCACGAAAAATCAAATTCTTTGATCTTTAATAACTCAAAAAGTATTGATTTATTTTAATAACTTTATATTACAAATTTTGCTTAGAATTGGTACCTCTATCCATTCCTGGGGTTATTTTTAATAAAATAATTTCCACCCCCGAGAAGGGGTGGCATCCACCCCCAGGGTAAAAGCGCAAGTTGGCACCATATCACTTTTGTTTCTTGAGGTATCCTCTAACTACTCACCAATTTTCATGAAAATCGATGGAGGTTCAACGAAATCGGAGGTGAAAACCTTCAGTGACTGTACTAGTAGTTAAAGTTAAATATCGAAAAATCTCTTCATAGTGTGTGCCTACCTTACAAAAGTAAACTAGTCTTCATATTTGGTTTGCGCTCGGTGTTGTTGATGAGTCAATGAATGAATTAATGATTCATTCATTCAGTCAGGCATTTTATTATTTATTTTTATACCTATATATAGATCAGGGAATTCTATTACATAATTTTTTATTTCTTGTCGACAAAAAAGTTTTACTGAATAAATTTAAATACAAAATCCAACAAAATTGTACATAAACAATTTTGTGAAGCCACAAAAATTTTTTTGAAGATAAGATAATTTACATTAAAAAAATTCTCGAATTAGAAATTTTATAGAAAAAAAATTAAAGTGAATGTAATTCCGTTCAAAAAAATAAAAATAAAAAATTTGAATTATGAAAAAATCTCAATGGTTCCAGCACTAGTTGTTGCTTGACCATCTCAGAAAAAATTAATATTTGGTATGTAGATTCCAATATGTTTTGGGGGTTCAAAAATATTTTTTCAAATTTTTTATTGTGGGCCATTTGGAAGTGGCGGCCATATTTGTTTTAGGCCTCACGCTATTTACGCGTTTGCAGGCATCTACGATTTTTTAAATTGTACAGCAATGGATCGTCCTAACCTTTTCAAATGAACTGCATTGAGTTCAGTACATTGTGGCCTATAAAATATAAACCATAATTACGTAGTTATATGTATTTATTCATATATTTTTTACTGCTCAAAATTATTGGTCGGAAATTGGCAAAATTCAATTTTTGAAGGGTAATATTTCAAAGAAGGAATAACTTCTCAGCCTTAATATTTTTTTTGCTGTTAGACTACACAGTATAGTTACTTTTTATAAAGTATTAATGGTGAGACTCTTACCCATAAAAAGATATGCATTTTTAAAAAAACCACTTTTTGAACTTTTTTCAAAGTTTAACCTGCAATATTTTTGTTGGGGGACCAGATAAAAATCTGAAAAATGCACACATAATAGGTCTTTATGATATCAAACCCCAAAACATAAGGGAATCTTTCTACCAAATATTAATTTTTTCTGAGATGGTCAAGCAACCAATTATTTTTTTTTTGACCACTTGGTATGGATTGACCCAAATAAAAAATTGACGAAAAAAATAGAAGTATCGGAAAACGTTTAAAAAATGCTAAATAAATAAACTTTGCCAAAAAAAATTATCGGAATAGAAATTTTGTTGATACAAAAAGGAGTTAAAAATAGTCTGTAGGCCAACATTTCTAATCATATTGTCCTTTTAATTTTCAAAGTATTGCCTTTGCTTTACAAAATCCGGTTAGGTTTATAATATTTCTAATTTCCTTCATTATTTAAATTGTACAAAAATAATTATGAATGTAGTTTCAAAACAAAGGGCAACCTAACAAAACACATGAAGAGTAAAGCACATTCCAAAAACTCAACAAACAGTAACGGATCATCTTCTTCCTCAACTCAACAAAGTGCTCAGAGTTCAGAATCAGATACCGATGATAGCGGAATGGACAGTAGTGGTAAGTGTACCACTCATCTATATTTTTCTTTCCCTTCATTTGATTTTTATTTTTTCCTGCAATTCTGTTATTAGAGTATAGATGGCGGTGTTAGACTTGCCTTGTTTTATCGAATCCTTTCACAGCGGTTTGATACAACTTTGAAGCCTTCCTTCCATCTATAGTGTGTGATTTAAAGATGCCCGATCAGTCTACTATCTACTAACGATGCTCTTGTAATAACAATCAAAATGGTGATTCTTTCGGCTTTTGTTCTAGGAGTAGTTATATTTTCAAAACGGCTTCAAAAAAACTGGTTTCCTTTGTTGATTTTTCAAAGGTTTGTGTGGTACTTATGTGGTGAGTGAGAGCAACTCACCATATTTTTTTTATTATTATTCATCCATAAAGGCGCATTTAGTATATTACAATCTGGTCAACAGTTACCAATGAGCAATTTAATTCTAACTTAATCTAATAGAGTTTAAAACTTAAAACTAAGGTATAATCATCAGCGTTCCTTAGGTTCTGTAGAATGGATTGCACTAAACTTTAACGTGCACCACACACAAGCTCTGCTTTTGCACTAAAAACTCTAAACTAACTCAAAGGGCTTGATCCTTTAAGCATTATTTCTAACCCAGTATTGTCAAGTAGCTGGATAGCCTCGACATTGACATGATGATGAAGTCTTTCTTCATGACTCTTGGCTAATTTCTTGATGGCCTGGTCAACAATGTCCATTTCCAGATCCCTATGGAGGTCACTATTGCGAATGTACCAAGGGGCACCTACTATGCTCCCCAGTGCTTTGTTTTGAAATCTTTGGATGATTGCATCTTTGGTTCATCCCCGTAGTTGGATACCATAGGTCCATACAGGCTTAAGTATCTGCTTATAAAGCATAAGCTTATTATGTAGAGACAGAGTATAGTTTCTTCCAATTAGCCAGTACATTTTTCTATATTTCAGTCAAAGTTCTTCTCTTTTCTTTTTAACATGCACTTTCCATTGGAGTTTGGCATCTAAGGTAATACCTAAGTATTTTGCTGTGTTTGAATATGGAATCAGGTTATTATTTATACTGACTGGAATATGATCTATCCTTTTGTTTGTAAAGGTAATGTGGAGTGATTTAGTTTCATTAAGTTTAATTTTCCATCTCTTCGTGCAGTCATAGATAAGGTGGACAGCTGTTTGCAGCTTGTGGGTTGCTTCTTCATTGCTCTTTCCTACTGCTAGAATGGAATATCACATGTGTACACTAAGTATAGGACAGGTCCTAGAACACTCCCTTGTGGTACACCAGCCTTAATTTCTTTAAGATCTGAATAGGCTTCTTCTTGTCTAATTCTAAAGTATCTTCCCGATATATATGAATGGAGGATATCTGTATATTGTTTTGGAAGGAAAAGCTTGAGCTTATGTATTAAGCCTTCATGCCAAACCTTATCAAACGCTTGTGCTACATCAAGAAAGATAGTAGCACAAATGTTTTTATCTTCTAATGCTTTCTCTATAATGTTGGTTATTCAATGAACTTGGTCGATCGTCGAGTGCTTATTTCTAAATCCAAATTGGTGATCAGGGATAATTTCTCTTTCTTCGATAAGTGGTTTTAGTCTTTTGAGTAGGACTTTCTCAAATAGTTTCGACATAACAGGCAGTAATGAGATCGGTCTGTATGACGATGGCTCATGTGGTGATTTCCCTGGCTTGGGTATCATTATGACTTCCGCAATTTTCCAAAGGCTGGGTACATACTTCAGTCTGACGGCACCATTTATTAGGTTAGTTAGTTTAATTATTGCTTTTTTGGGTAATTGTTTTAAAATTTCTCCAGCAATTACGTCAAAACCTGGAGCTTTTTTCGGATTAATATTTTCTTTTATTTCGGACATAACTTCTTTGGTAGAGGTAAATTCTATGTCTTGATCAATCTGTGGATGTTCTTCCAGAGTGGGTTCTTCATCTTGATCTTCATGAGGTTGAAAGATTTTTTCTAGATGATTTGCAAATCTTGTTGCTTTTTGCTCATTATGAGTTGAACTTCGCTCTTTATTTTCACTTATGTTTGGTATGATAATTGTGTTAAAAATAATAATGTTTGGTTTTTTTAGATGAATCCACAAGACAACAAGAGCATGAAGCAGCTTACGGTTTATTGTCCCTTTCTCAAAAACCAGCTCAAACGACAGATATAGATATATCGCAATTGCGTATAAGCCCTTCCGAAACCTTTATGACAACTGAAGAGATAGCGCACGTTTCGAAAACGAACTACGCCAAAAACAAAATATTAGACGAACGAAATTCCACTCGTAATTCCTCGTTCAACTCTACAAATTTAGACAAGGTTAATTACGTATTTGCGGCTACAGAAACATCGGAAAGTCAGAATATAAAAACATATTTAGGAATGGGGAGCATAAGTAGACCGTTAACGTATCCGTATACAACGATTTCGCCGATAGAAAAAGAGACGATGCCGTCCCCGAAGGTAATTGAAACTGTTGAGTCTGGAGGTTGTTCGGAAAGAGTATCATCCGCTAGCCCTGAGATAAAGTCCATTAAACAATTCCACGTTATCCAAAAATATATGCCGCAACCAAAACTATCGCCCAAAATAACAGAAAATAGCGTTAGAGATAGAAGTTATTCCACAGCTGATAACGTAACGTTAAACAACATTAAAAACACTCCCACTACCACCCCCACTAGACCCCTGCCGACTTTAAAGATAAACGATGTCGTGGTGACAAGTGACAACGTTAGCGATGTAAGGAAAAGAAAATTCTCAGTTTCTGAACCACCCTACAAAAATAAGCTTCGGAGAAACGATGAAGTTATGGATTTATCCATGGCTAATAACCAGGAAAAAGTAGTGAATGGTGGGTTGGCAGAGGAGATAATTTTAAACAACTTTAGGCCTTTGATGGAACCCCAGAAGAATGAAACTTTAAGGATAGAACAAAAGAATATCGATAACTTGAGGCCTGTAGAGCATCAGAAGAATGTGGAGGAAGAATTTAGGCCTCTAGAAACGCAGAAAGAAATGTTTAATACGCTTCACAAAGCTCCTCCTCAACGATTCGAAATAAATGAAGATAAAGAAGATAATTTAGTACATAAACCTTCTGAATCTACTAATAATGGTACTGTAATAATCCTGCGGCCTTTACCACAAACCGAAGAACAGGTAAACGTCAACTATCACGACTCTAATGAAGAGTCGATCAAAAGTGGACAATACGACAACAGCGCGATGGAAACTCTTGCGGATATAGCGACGAAGCAAGTGAAGTTGGAAAAAAATACGCTGGCGAAAAGCGTTGCGAGCGAGTTCCTTAAATTGGCTACTAAAAACGAAAATATGGACGGAGGCTGCAGGGATTCTGTTAATTTTGGACCCGTCAATAAGGATGTCAATGAGATTATTGTGAAATCGGAGGGAAACAAAAGTTGTACTATTTGTTCCAAAAGCTTTAACAAACCCTCTCAACTTAGGTAAGTCTAATCGTAAAATGGCTTTAAAAAATAATTCGAAAAATCTGTTAAGCTCTATTGTTTGCAAATTAACAATTTCATGTGTATTTTGTCAAAAAATAAAAATTTCGGTATCGATTTTAGGATTTGTTGCATTTTTTCAGATATTTTTACCATTTTCCAGATCTATTCCATACTTTTTCCACCGAAATTTGTTTTTCATAAATTTCGATACTGCCAATCGAATTTTCATAAAAATGAGCATTTTATATAGGGTTTTAATATTGTACTATTTTTATTGAAAACTTAATTTTTTTTGTACAATTTGTGGAAAACTCGTCGAATAACTCGCTATTTTTACACTAACATTATTTTTAGATGTGCTACCATCTATGATTAGAAAAGAGTATTGACAATTTTTAAAGCAAAAAATTCCCGATGTATTGGGGTTGCATACACAATTTGCATTGTGTGTTGCAAAGCTTTTATTTGACTGATTCTAGTCAAAATGTCACTCTCTTCTTTCGTATTCCTTTCAGAGATTAATACAAAGTTGGCGAACGAGTAAGGAATTTAATTTATCAGATTCGACATCCTAAGACCGGTTTCTGCCTTTCGGCTTCGTTTGCTATCTAACATTATTATATTAATAATTTACTAAGTATGTATTTTCATCCAAAAAACTATTTTAACATCGGTTTTAAAATTTGACGCATTTTTCCATATATTTTTACCATTTTCCAGATCTATTCCACACTTTTTCCATAAAAAATTTTTTTTTCTCGTAAATTTTGATAATAATCGATTTTTCATCAAAAATTTGGTTCTTTTTGTACAATTTGTGAACCTCCGAACAACTTATTTTTACACTAACATTATTACATTAATAATTTCCCTAAAAAATTATTTTGACATCGGTTTTAGGAATTGACACAATTTTCCATATTCCTATTTCTTTATTTTGTTGATTTAAAAACTTCCATTAAGTACGTGGTTTTTTAGAGTGCATCTGAATGTATAGTCCAGGGAAGTTCAGAAATAAATCGGAAATTTTTAGGGACAGCAGATATCGAGATGCAGGTTTCTGCATTGTGTTCAGAAATCTCCCAGTGACAAAGTCTATATGGTGTGGTTATGCCATTTTTCGAAAAATGCATTCTGGTGCAATAAATGCATTTTGCAATTGCATAATTACTTCCAACATTATAAGAACGATTAGAAACTCGGAAAAATCGCTCGAAAATCTTTACTCGGGGGTTTTCGGGGATGCCGAATTCAATTCTGGCATTAGAATTACCAGGGGGCGCTTGGAGGTGGCTCTGCGGTGGTGCCCGGGAGGTGATTGGGGGGGGGGGGGGGGATTTAATTTCAATCGATTTTTCATCAATTTGGTTCTTTTCATACAATTTGTGAAAAACATCTCGGAACAACTGGCTATTTTTACATTAATAATTTCCTATGTGTTTTCAATGAAAAAAACTATTTTGGCATCGGTTTTAGGATTTGACATAAGTTTCCAAATAATATTCCCATTTCTTTACATTTGTTGATTTAAAAACTTCCATTAAGTACTTGGTTTGTTAGAGTGCAACTGAATGTAGTAAACTAGATAAAATAATTTCTAATATGGAAATTAACCCAATTTAATTTTTTTTGCAGGCTACATATGAATATACACTATTTAGAAAGGCCTTTTCGCTGTGATTCATGTAATGTAAGTTTTCGGACAAAAGGACACTTACAGAAACACGAAAGAAGTGCTAGTCATCACAATAAGGTAAATTATATATATATTTTTAATTTGTAGAATGATTTAATGTCACTTAATTTTAAATACCTTTAGGGGACATTAGACTGTTACATCTAGATACAGTTTATTTCCTTTTTTTTTTTTAGAAATGAAGGAATGCTGCGACGCCAATTAACTTTTAGCACTTTACTGAAATATTATAAATTACAAAAAAAACAAAATAATGCAAATTTAAGCCTAAAATCGCACACGAAGATAATTCTCGTTCTGGTGATCTAAAATCAAGAATAATTTTGTTAGTAAAAAAGCGACCATTTTTTTTTCAAACTTGCTTCTACCTCAATTTGTTTTTTTTTTTTAACAAAAATAGTAATTCAATTCCAAAAGATTTCTTAAAGAGAAGAAACTGATACTTTGACCAAAAAACTTTTAATGTAAATTGGGAATGTATATGCTTTATTAAGATGGCAAAACTCTTTTATCAGTTTCATTTAATGGTTTTCCTGATAGGTGGTAGCACATTTGCTTGAAGTATACCCTGTTTATTGTAATTTAACAGTAAAATGTCCCCTTTCAGTTTAGTTTTGTGATCAAGATCATAACTCAATTTTTTTAAACTCATCAGCATAATTTTTAAACTTCTAAAACTTAATTTTATATGTAAAAAAAACTTTCTTTTTAGTTATCGTCCTCCCCGGCTCTTTCTTCTTCAGAACCTAGACCGTTTAAGTGTTCGGATTGTAGCATAGCTTTCCGAATCCACGGGCATCTCGCTAAGCATTTACGCTCTAAAATGCACATACAGAAGCTCGAGTGCCTAGCCAAAATTCCTTTTGGTCTCTATGCCGAATTGGAGAGATCCAATAGCCTATTGACTGAGATAAATACTTGCGATGGGGACCAGTGCCTTGAAAGTTTAAAGGTAGGCCTTCATATAATCATCGTTTTAAGAATTTTTTTTAATAATGGTGATACTTTTATTGCTTTTAAAAACATCGTTTTACAGCAAAATGGTTTAGTTTAGCAGGTAATTTTACATTTAGCTTGTTTACAAAAAAATACAAAACAAAACCAAAATGGAGAAAAATAATAATAATAATAAAAAAATAACTACAGATTTACAATTATCAGGATTAATTTGGGATCGAACCGATTTTAGAAAAAAAAAATTGACGCTAAATTCGATTTTTGAGAGACAAAACAAAATTTCAAATGGCTGCTTTTGGTCTATGATCTGGTGCAACTCTGAAATTTTTGGAGTGTATTATAAAAATCCCTAAGGGAATAATCATGTTAAAAGTGGAGATCTGGTAATGTATTTTGTAATAAAATTGTATGTCTAAATTTTTTTGTATAATTTGTCAAAGTCAAAATTGCTTTATTGTTGAAGAATAATTACATTCTTATAAACAAAGCTGTAAAATGGGTATCTAACAGGGGTTTAGACGGGAATGATTTTGTTATTCGATGAAAAGAATAAAAAATGGTTGGTATTTCTCTTAATGAGTGTTTAGGAACGACTGTAATGGCGTGAAAAAACCATGCTTCGTTTCAACGTTTTACTCGCTTTTGAGATGACGGAAGCCACGTGCAGAAATTAAATTTTTATGTTTCCGACTTCGCGGTCTATTCAAAATTACCGGCCTTTATTGGTACAGACTTCGCGCTTTTAACGGACCGACCCGAGCCTTGAGCTTACGGATTCTGTGAATTGTTTGTTTGCAAATGACGGTGAGCGCGCGTAATTAAATTTTTTTTTAGGGTTCAGGGTTGGCTTTTATTATTTAGAATAGTTAAATTTGTTGAATATTTTCCAACAATTAGATAGTGCAAAAAAAACGCGAAAAAGCGGATTTTTCGAGTTTTAGGAAGTTTATCGCAGCTTAAAAAGTATGATAAATTCACGGAGGAAGATTTTCATAATATATTGATACAGTGAGATTTCAGAGCTGCACGAGTTCACAAACCAAAATCACAGGCATTTGAAATTTTATGTTGGCTCTCAAAAATTTTGAAAAAAATATCACCATAAGCCACTGTACCAACGAATTTCAAGTGAGTTGGTTAAAAATTCGCCGAGAAAAAATATTTACTAAATGAATTTCATTCGCGATACTGGGACTTTTTTTTAATGCTAGAAAAGTGTCCCAAATTTGGGGGATTTCTGCTCTGTTGTCCGGCTGGAGCCTTTGGTTATTATCACGTTGTTGTTTGTTAATTTTAACGTCTCTTTTCTGACCTAATGGCCTAAACTGAACGGGACCTACAGCTTATCGTGGGCTCCAAACCACGGTCCTCAATCACCTTAAACCCAGGACTGTGCCTTTGCCATGCAGGTGATCTACCGACTAACAAGTGTGTAATTGTGTCACCAACCCCTACCTTTTTGTATTTGCCCAAAGTCTTATCTGACTTTAATTCCACTTGAATACGGCAGGATTCGAACCTACTTTCCGAACACTGACCAAGCTGAATCGGCAGACGCCTTACCAACTAGGCCACCGTGTCCGGTGGTTATTATCACAATCACTGCTTAATAAAATGTTTTTGTTTCAGACTTTGGCGAAAAAGGTGTTTATTAACGATCCCAACAAGCTGAACCAGTTAGAGCCGCCAAGGGAAAATATTAGCGCAGATTAGTTAAAATTTTTGTATATATATTGCTATTTACTGCTGAAGACTGAATATAATACAAAATCTATTAAAAAAAAGTATACATTTTATAAACTATTTTATTGTTAAACAAACATTCTACTTACTGAATTAATTAGTTTTTATTTAGATAAAGTTATATTCTGATGTGTCAAATATGATAATTGTGATATATTTTTAAGGGTTGTAAATAAATATGTTTAAGACACGCGGTCTTTTTGCCATGAAATCAGAAGGTGCATCTTTTGTTTTTTAAATTTCTAATAACACGGAAATTTGTTTTTATTTAATAATGATCTTATTAAAGATTCTGTTTGTACAAGTTGACATTATTTTTACCTGTTTTTTAGGTAAAACTCGCATAGAATTTTATGTATATCTCGGTTAGGTTTAAATGTTTTTGTCTTTTAAAACTGTCTAGTTATGTTGATTTTTAATGTATATATTGTTTGTATTAATTTTTTTTTGCCAGGATGCATATTTTGTTAATATTTGTTTCCCCTGTTGAAAAAGTACAAGAAACTGTTGAAAGAATGGGTGTCTTTTATTTCCTTAACCTTTTTCCTTTTTTACTTTCATGAAGGGTCAAATAAAAATTCCCCAAATCTGAAAGAAATTATACGTCATATGACCGAAGTACAGCCTCTGATGAGTCAAAAACTTGCTCAAATATAAAAAAAATTGAAACTGAAAACAATTAATAGTATATTATACAGGGTAAGTCATAACTTTTGGGACAGAGGCTAAGGGCAGGTTATTTGGACCAAAATATGGCGATAGGACCAAATATGCCTTATTAAAATATGGCTGTGGAATAAGATAAAGGGCGTTAAAGTTGAATTTTTTTTTTCTGATAATGTCCCTGTATATTTATTATTTGTTATCAAAATTGGCACAGAGGCATAACTTTGGACAAGGAATATTATTTTATGTATTATTTCACATTTTGTTATAGGGGGCGCCACGTGAATGATTCCTGATGATGAAATTAAGTGGTATCTTTTTTTGACGAAACTTGTGATTTTGATTAGAAAATATGACGTAAACATCATTTCTACATAATATTAGTACTCTTGTTTATACACGCTAATTTCACCCGTTTTCGAGAAAAACGCAATTGAACTGGTAATTTCATAATGTTTTCTTTGATATCCTTTATTACAAGAATTAGAAAAGGCATAGAGGTCGGAGGAGGCCACACAGAATATTTAATTTAAGTTTGCTCTTTTTATGTTAAATTATTTTTAATTCGGCTTTATAAACCGTTGACATAGAAGCCTTATGTCACAAGTTTTTTATTGTCTGTTGTTTGAAATCCCCTTCTCAGAACTGTTCAATCGCGTTTTTCTCGAAAACGGGTGAAATTATCGTGTTTAAACAAGAGTATCATTATTACGTAGAAATGATGTTTACGTCATATTATCTAATCAAAATCACTAAAAAGTTTCATCATCAGGAATCATTCATGTGGCGCCCCCTATAACAAAATGTGAAATAATATTCCTTGTCCAAAGTTATGCCTCTGTGTCTATTTTGATAACAATTGATAAATATATATTCCACAAGAAAATAACCTACCCTTAGGCTCTGTCCCAATAGTTACGACTCACCTTGTATACCGCTTTTAATCCCAAAGGTAAAATTTATCTGAGGGATTAAGACTACTACTTCAGTCACAAGGTTTATGCCATATTTTTCGTACTTTTGGGACTAAATCGTTCATTTCTGATGTTAATCCCTCATGATTTTCTTAATTATTTCAATCATTTTCTTTCTCCAATTCATTTGATAAACTATCAATCGCGTACCATAGTAACATTGCGTTGTAACAATATTTTGCAAAGGTAGCAGTGGAAATAGGACCCAGGTCCACCCTTTTACATATCTATCTAACGTCAGTTATCATTCTAATTATTTTAAATTAAATACATTTGTTTGTAATTTAATCCCGGAGGTACAAAAAGTAACACTTCAGTCCCTGTCATAATGGAGTGAAGTTGTCACTTTAATCCCGAAAGTACCAAAAATCTGTAATACCTCCCCTTTTAACGCGTACAAAATATACCGTAGGATTACCTACTTAGGTATTTTAAAAGAAACAAAAAGAAAGTTAACTGGTAATATATTAAATTAAATTAAACTTAAAAAATATACATCTATAGTTAATATCAAAAATATATATTATAGTTTTTCAATCACTTTCATCATCACTATCTGCACAAAATATTCTTTTCCTTTTGGAAGGCTTTTTTATCCCATAAGGAAACTTTTTCTTCTTTCTTTGCAATTCCAGCTGCTTTTCTAGTACCTCTAACTGAGACAGTTCTTCCGTGGTCTCAACTGTTTCATCGTGAACCACAAATGAATCCTTAAAAACAAACAGAAATTAATTGTAAGATATAAATTGATACAAATGTATTTTTTCAAGTCTTACATCTAAATATGTATCATCTTCATCCTGCACTTGTTGTGAAAATACATTAATATTATTTATTGGTCTGTTGGGGATTTTAAACCGATTGGAAAGTACTGGACTCCTGGAAAATAAAATGCGTTTGTTTTTGTTATTTTATAAAACATTAAAATTATAAAATTTAGTACGGCATAACGTAACCAAAATGGCCTGTTATCGCTTCTTTCAACCATAAATCGAAAGATACAAATACAATAAAATTTTCCCATGGCAAAAAGTTCTACAGTTACACGATGGTCCTCTGACCGATTTTCCGTTTGTAAAAAAAAGTGGTATAATTTTGTTATAGCCACACGTCCGTTCTTGATTTATTATTATTAATTACGTAAAAACGTGCATGAATTCACGAAGAACGGACATTTTACACCGCCCGCAACTGCAACAATAGATATTAAAGTTGCAGAAACAAAGGGCCTAAAAAAGTTACAGCCACAAGGTTGATTTTTTTTTAATTATAAAGAATATCATAAATATTAATAAAAAATATCGAACGGACATTTTCTACCGCCCGCAACTACACGAAATTAAACATACCAGATGACCCAAGGGTGTCTTCATGCTCCATAACTTTTTTCTATCCAATCTATCGGTATGATCTTTTTTAACGATAGGACCGACAATGAGGCACATTCTAAAAATATTTCTATTTATATACAGTATGTCCCAAATAAGATACACAACTAAGTTCTGTTTTTTAATGGGCAACATCCCATTTTTGTTACATTTTCACATTCGCCATTAAATTGTCGATATAACGCACCCGGGTTTCTTAGACTTATCTTATATAGTTTTTGACTTGTCAATGTATGTGCCAAAAGAGCGTCGTGCGGAGATCCACAAAAAAAAAAACTTCAGAACTGTTCAAGATAACTTAATCAACTTTTTTTCAGTCGATTCCTTAAGCTTTAGCGCATCTTTCGAGATGTAGGCGAACTCGGAGTCGATCTTCTATACGATTTTTTTAAAATGACAAATTACAAATAGCAATAACTCGACTTTTTCAAATGCATCACCCTATATATTATTACATCATTGCATGGCATTTTTTAAGAGCTTTTTGCGATCACATTTGCGCCGAAAAACAGTTTTTTTTATAAAAATCAAATTTTGGAGTCGAATTTCAGAAAAATAAAGACCGAAATCAAAAATCCAAAAAAGAGGGATCGATAGGGAAATCCAAGACGAACATTTATAAAAGAATCCTCAAACAGTGGAGATGTAAAGTAATTTGAATGCGACAGTGGCATTTCGTCCCACTGTGCGACGGAAAACGCGTTTGCTCGTATCGGGGCGGTTATAAATGTCCGTTTCGATTTTTTCCAACTTTTTCACAATAAAAACTAATACCTCAAGTAGAGAATGGACGTGTGGCGATAACAAAATTAGACCACTTTGTTTTACATTTCCAAAGATCAATTTCGACTTTTCGGTTGACCAAAAAAATTCGTCACCCTGAACTTTTTTGTCTAGAATCATATAAACTAACCGATAATCAACAGAACGGACATGTGGCGATGACACGTTTTATAACCTGTTACAAATTTTCCAATTTTCATCCATTAGAACCAGGCGGGTGACTCAAAATGTCCGTTCTCAATTTTTTCTCAACACATTTACTTCCCTCTATTAAAAAAACAAAAGGACGGACGTGTGGCGATAACAAAATTAGTCCACTTTTTTTACATATTCAAAGATCAATTCCGACCTTCCGGGTGACTAAAAAAATCCGTCACCCCGAACATTTTTTCTCAATTTTCCGAAAACTGTTGAAAAATACTTGAAAATCCTGAGTGGCTATAAGTCGAAAATTCTGGTTACGGTATGCCGTACTATTTATAGGTTCTAACATATGTAAGTGTGTTTATGTGAACGCGTTTCTCAGCAAAACATCCTGTTTCCTGCCCAACTCCACCTGAAAGTCCCACAGCTTTTAGTCTTCCGTCCGTTTTATATAAGTTGATTTTTCTTGATTTTGTAAGCGTTTCTTAGTTATAGATTGTATGTATGTAGATTTCAGCTTTCGTGACTATTCTGCTGAAAATATAGATTGCTGTTTTACTTACCTAACGGATTTAAGGTACACTGCGTGCATTTGTGTATCCACATTGTGAGTTTCATCTGCAACAAAGCTCGCATCGAATTCTTGAGTTCCTGTTTCTATTTCATCATCAGAAACGTCAACTGAATCGATTAAAGACAATTCAGCCTCATCTTGTATAAACTGATTAACAAGCTGGAAAAAAAACTTATATAGGACATAGTACAAACAATACATTATTACTTACCTTTCTAGTTTTCGGCTTGGCCGCACAAGAGACGGTCTTCTTGTCCGAATTGGAATTCTTTGCAACAACTTTGCTTTTCTTGAACGCCTGAGGTTTGTGCCGAACGGAACTAGTAATACTAATTTCAAAATCATCATCGGAATTGTTCTCGGAAATTTTACGTTTTCTGGAAACTGGTTTAGGCCTTATCCAGACAGGACTTTTAGCCTTAGTTTCGAATTCATCATCACTAAGAGTTACTACTAAAAGATTGTTACTAGATTCATTTGATTTTAATCCTCCTAGTGTAGTGTTAGCTGAGGAATTGCGAGAATCATTTAAACTGGTACTGACAAATGTAGTTGATTTTTTAGTATTTTTAGGTTGTAGTTCTTTTGGAGATACAGATTTATTTGATATATTCAACGAACATTTACTAGAATCCAAACTTGTACTCGGTGTTGCGTTTTGAAGAGAATTATTCAATTTTTTTTTAATATTTTTTGGCGTTCTTTCAGTCGAAGGGGTTTTAGGATGGGGTTTTTGAACCACTTTCTCCATAATACTAATGTCAAAAAAGTCTAAGTCATCATCGAAAACACTATTATTTTTATTTTCTTTTTGAGACGATTTACTGGGTTGATTTGCAGTAGCTATTGATTGAGTTATTAATGACTGTGAAGTTTTTTCATTTGATTGATTTATCTCAATCGATCGTTTCTTATCTACATTATCACATATTTTACTATCACAGTTTGTTAATAGAGTTTCCAGAAGGTCCTTTTCAAAAAAATAATCTAAATCGGAAGTATCTACAGGATTATTATTGTTTTCTTTCTCAGGTTCATTTGAACTAATTTTGGAGATTTGGGTGGCAGTTTTAGTTGAAGGATCCTCGCAAAAATCGTCTGCACTACAACTATCGGTCAAAGAAATGATTTTTGAAAGTGTATCTGTGCTCAATCCAAGATGGGAAAAATCAAACAAATCTTCTAATTCAAGTATCCCTTTTTTTTTCTCTTCCTTGCATTTACTGGTCGTCGGTGTGGCAGGGAGCACATTTTTAGGTACTTTTTGGGTTAATGGAGTACTAGTAAACTCTCTTCTACTGGAAGACAATAAAGACGGAGAGCTCATTCCTTCTATTGACTTTTTAACTTTATCCAGGGCACCACTCTTGATTTCTAGCCTGCCTCTCTTAGCAACATATGAACATAAAATAGGAGAAGATGAATCTTCGCTCTCATCTTGGACAGGAGTTTTTGCTGCGACACTTTCATAAAAAATATCTGGAGAATATGTAATAGTCTGTTGAGAATCTGGTATATCGTTTTCCTCAAAAATACTGTTCAAATTTTCTAACTTGAAAAAGGTAAGGATATTATTAATGTCTGTTTCAGAAAGTGTTTTTTCTTTAAGTTCGATAATTTTCTTTGTAGGTTTTTGAGAAATTAATTCTTCATCTATTATAAAAGTACTGTATTTGTTTAGTAGTTCATTTAAAGATTTTGGGGCTTGAAAATTGGCAGTATTGTTACAAAAATCTGCTAAAATACTCTCATCTATCATATTTTCCATTTCTAAAATTTTATTCTCCATAGGTGTATTAGGAACTTCAAAATCTAAAGTTTCATCAAAGAGAAAGCTGATATGATTTGTTTGGTCTAAGGATTTTTCGAAAAGTTTTAAATCTTCTGCCGTTAAGGTGGTAAATACTGACGTTTCGGGTTCTACCCAAATGAGATTTGCTGGAGAATAGTTCTTATATTGAATTCTTCCACATTCTATTTGCGTTGGACACAGCTTGCATTTACTTGCACATGTTTCCGATCGAATGGACAAAAAATTTGTTATTTCTGTAAAAAGTGCTGGAGTACCAAAAGTTTTTTCTACTGCGATGTTGAGAAGATTTGGAACGGATGGTGTTTGCGTAGGAGGTAAAACAAAATCATTGACGCTTTGTGTTTTGAAAAACATATTTCTGATGTCTGCTTGTTTTAAATTCTTATTTAGCCCTGCATTGCCTAAAATGTTTAATAAAGTAGTAAATATTTTCTAAAAATTGAATCAATTCAATGTTTTTAAGTGAAAATTAATTCTTCTTCGAATAGAATCAGACAAAAGTATCGAAATTCTAGTCGTGTATTATTTATTCTTTAAACATTAATTAAAGTGATCAATTCCGAAAAAAATGTAAAAGCCGGTTCAAAATACTTTAAATTACCTAAATATATGTAAAACACTTGAAAATTCTTAAAATATTTATAAGTACAGTCAGGCAGTTTTTTAATTATATCAATTATCAATTTAAGATGTGCTACCATCTATGGTAAGAAGAGAGTATTGACATTAAATTTTGACTGAATCTAGTCAAGATGTCACTCTCTTCTTTTTTATCCCTTTCAGAGATTAATACAAAGTGAATAAACCAGTAAGGAATTTTAATTTATTAGATTCGACATCCTAAGACCGGTTTCTGTCTTTCGACTTCATCAGTTAGGCTTTTCGAATCCAATAAATAAAATTCCAAACTCGTACAAGTCAATAGCTATATCCGCTATAAGATAACATTTTAAGATGTGCTACCATCTATGGTAAGAAGAGAGTATTGACATTAAATTTTGACTGAATCTAGTCAAGATGTCACTCTCTTCTTTTTTATCCCTTTCAGAGATTAATACAAAGTGAATAAACCAGTAAGGAATTTTAATTTATTAGATTCGACATCCTAAGACCGGTTTCTGTCTTTCGACTTCATCAGTTAGGCTTTTCGAATCCAATAAATAAAATTCCAAACTCGTACAAGTCAATAGCTATATCCGCTATAAGATAACATTTTAAGATGTGCTACCATCTATGGTAAGAAGAGAGTATTGACATTAAATTTTGACTGAATCTAGTCAAGATGTCACTCTCTTCTTTTTTATCCCTTTCAGAGATTAATACAAAGTGAATAAACCAGTAAGGAATTTTAATTTATTAGATTCGACATCCTAAGACCGGTTTCTGTCTTTCGACTTCATCAGTTAGGCTTTTCGAATCCAATAAATAAAATTCCAAACTCGTACAAGTCAATAGCTATATCCGCTATAAGATAACATTTTAAGATGTGCTACCATCTATGGTAAGAAGAGAGTATTGACATTAAATTTTGACTGAATCTAGTCAAGATGTCACTCTCTTCTTTTTTATCCCTTTCAGAGATTAATACAAAGTGAATAAACCAGTAAGGAATTTTAATTTATTAGATTCGACATCCTAAGACCGGTTTCTGTCTTTCGACTTCATCAGTTAGGCTTTTCGAATCCAATAAATAAAATTCCAAACTCGTACAAGTCAATAGCTATATCCGCTATAAGATAACATTTTAAGATGTGCTACCATCTATGGTAAGAAGAGAGTATTGACATTAAATTTTGACTGAATCTAGTCAAGATGTCACTCTCTTCTTTTTTATCCCTTTCAGAGATTAATACAAAGTGAATAAACCAGTAAGGAATTTTAATTTATTAGATTCGACATCCTAAGACCGGTTTCTGTCTTTCGACTTCATCAGTTAGGCTTTTCGAATCCAATAAATAAAATTCCAAACTCGTACAAGTCAATAGCTATATCCGCTATAAGATAACATTTTAAGATGTGCTACCATCTATGGTAAGAAGAGAGTATTGACATTAAATTTTGACTGAATCTAGTCAAGATGTCACTCTCTTCTTTTTTATCCCTTTCAGAGATTAATACAAAGTGAATAAACCAGTAAGGAATTTTAATTTATTAGATTCGACATCCTAAGACCGGTTTCTGTCTTTCGACTTCATCAGTTAGGCTTTTCGAATCCAATAAATAAAATTCCAAACTCGTACAAGTCAATAGCTATATCCGCTATAAGATAACATTTTAAGATGTGCTACCATCTATGGTAAGAAGAGAGTATTGACATTAAATTTTGACTGAATCTAGTCAAGATGTCACTCTCTTCTTTTTTATCCCTTTCAGAGATTAATACAAAGTGAATAAACCAGTAAGGAATTTTAATTTATTAGATTCGACATCCTAAGACCGGTTTCTGTCTTTCGACTTCATCAGTTAGGCTTTTCGAATCCAATAAATAAAATTCCAAACTCGTACAAGTCAATAGCTATATCCGCTATAAGATAACATTTTAAGATGTGCTACCATCTATGGTAAGAAGAGAGTATTGACATTAAATTTTGACTGAATCTAGTCAAGATGTCACTCTCTTCTTTTTTATCCCTTTCAGAGATTAATACAAAGTGAATAAACCAGTAAGGAATTTTAATTTATTAGATTCGACATCCTAAGACCGGTTTCTGTCTTTCGACTTCATCAGTTAGGCTTTTCGAATCCAATAAATAAAATTCCAAACTCGTACAAGTCAATAGCTATATCCGCTATAAGATAACATTTTAAGATGTGCTACCATCTATGGTAAGAAGAGAGTATTGACATTAAATTTTGACTGAATCTAGTCAAGATGTCACTCTCTTCTTTTTTATCCCTTTCAGAGATTAATACAAAGTGAATAAACCAGTAAGGAATTTTAATTTATTAGATTCGACATCCTAAGACCGGTTTCTGTCTTTCGACTTCATCAGTTAGGCTTTTCGAATCCAATAAATAAAATTCCAAACTCGTACAAGTCAATAGCTATATCCGCTATAAGATAACATTTTAAGATGTGCTACCATCTATGGTAAGAAGAGAGTATTGACATTAAATTTTGACTGAATCTAGTCAAGATGTCACTCTCTTCTTTTTTATCCCTTTCAGAGATTAATACAAAGTGAATAAACCAGTAAGGAATTTTAATTTATTAGATTCGACATCCTAAGACCGGTTTCTGTCTTTCGACTTCATCAGTTAGGCTTTTCGAATCCAATAAATAAAATTCCAAACTCGTACAAGTCAATAGCTATATCCGCTATAAGATAACATTTTAAGATGTGCTACCATCTATGGTAAGAAGAGAGTATTGACATTAAATTTTGACTGAATCTAGTCAAGATGTCACTCTCTTCTTTTTTATCCCTTTCAGAGATTAATACAAAGTGAATAAACCAGTAAGGAATTTTAATTTATTAGATTCGACATCCTAAGACCGGTTTCTGTCTTTCGACTTCATCAGTTAGGCTTTTCGAATCCAATAAATAAAATTCCAAACTCGTACAAGTCAATAGCTATATCCGCTATAAGATAACATTTTAAGATGTGCTACCATCTATGGTAAGAAGAGAGTATTGACATTAAATTTTGACTGAATCTAGTCAAGATGTCACTCTCTTCTTTTTTATCCCTTTCAGAGATTAATACAAAGTGAATAAACCAGTAAGGAATTTTAATTTATTAGATTCGACATCCTAAGACCGGTTTCTGTCTTTCGACTTCATCAGTTAGGCTTTTCGAATCCAATAAATAAAATTCCAAACTCGTACAAGTCAATAGCTATATCCGCTATAAGATAACATTTTAAGATGTGCTACCATCTATGGTAAGAAGAGAGTATTGACATTAAATTTTGACTGAATCTAGTCAAGATGTCACTCTCTTCTTTTTTATCCCTTTCAGAGATTAATACAAAGTGAATAAACCAGTAAGGAATTTTAATTTATTAGATTCGACATCCTAAGACCGGTTTCTGTCTTTCGACTTCATCAGTTAGGCTTTTCGAATCCAATAAATAAAATTCCAAACTCGTACAAGTCAATAGCTATATCCGCTATAAGATAACATTTTAAGATGTGCTACCATCTATGGTAAGAAGAGAGTATTGACATTAAATTTTGACTGAATCTAGTCAAGATGTCACTCTCTTCTTTTTTATCCCTTTCAGAGATTAATACAAAGTGAATAAACCAGTAAGGAATTTTAATTTATTAGATTCGACATCCTAAGACCGGTTTCTGTCTTTCGACTTCATCAGTTAGGCTTTTCGAATCCAATAAATAAAATTCCAAACTCGTACAAGTCAATAGCTATATCCGCTATAAGATAACATTTTAAGATGTGCTACCATCTATGGTAAGAAGAGAGTATTGACATTAAATTTTGACTGAATCTAGTCAAGATGTCACTCTCTTCTTTTTTATCCCTTTCAGAGATTAATACAAAGTGAATAAACCAGTAAGGAATTTTAATTTATTAGATTCGACATCCTAAGACCGGTTTCTGTCTTTCGACTTCATCAGTTAGGCTTTTCGAATCCAATAAATAAAATTCCAAACTCGTACAAGTCAATAGCTATATCCGCTATAAGATAACATTTTAAGATGTGCTACCATCTATGGTAAGAAGAGAGTATTGACATTAAATTTTGACTGAATCTAGTCAAGATGTCACTCTCTTCTTTTTTATCCCTTTCAGAGATTAATACAAAGTGAATAAACCAGTAAGGAATTTTAATTTATTAGATTCGACATCCTAAGACCGGTTTCTGTCTTTCGACTTCATCAGTTAGGCTTTTCGAATCCAATAAATAAAATTCCAAACTCGTACAAGTCAATAGCTATATCCGCTATAAGATAACATTTTAAGATGTGCTACCATCTATGGTAAGAAGAGAGTATTGACATTAAATTTTGACTGAATCTAGTCAAGATGTCACTCTCTTCTTTTTTATCCCTTTCAGAGATTAATACAAAGTGAATAAACCAGTAAGGAATTTTAATTTATTAGATTCGACATCCTAAGACCGGTTTCTGTCTTTCGACTTCATCAGTTAGGCTTTTCGAATCCAATAAATAAAATTCCAAACTCGTACAAGTCAATAGCTATATCCGCTATAAGATAACATTTTAAGATGTGCTACCATCTATGGTAAGAAGAGAGTATTGACATTAAATTTTGACTGAATCTAGTCAAGATGTCACTCTCTTCTTTTTTATCCCTTTCAGAGATTAATACAAAGTGAATAAACCAGTAAGGAATTTTAATTTATTAGATTCGACATCCTAAGACCGGTTTCTGTCTTTCGACTTCATCAGTTAGGCTTTTCGAATCCAATAAATAAAATTCCAAACTCGTACAAGTCAATAGCTATATCCGCTATAAGATAACATTTTAAGATGTGCTACCATCTATGGTAAGAAGAGAGTATTGACATTAAATTTTGACTGAATCTAGTCAAGATGTCACTCTCTTCTTTTTTATCCCTTTCAGAGATTAATACAAAGTGAATAAACCAGTAAGGAATTTTAATTTATTAGATTCGACATCCTAAGACCGGTTTCTGTCTTTCGACTTCATCAGTTAGGCTTTTCGAATCCAATAAATAAAATTCCAAACTCGTACAAGTCAATAGCTATATCCGCTATAAGATAACATTTTAAGATGTGCTACCATCTATGGTAAGAAGAGAGTATTGACATTAAATTTTGACTGAATCTAGTCAAGATGTCACTCTCTTCTTTTTTATCCCTTTCAGAGATTAATACAAAGTGAATAAACCAGTAAGGAATTTTAATTTATTAGATTCGACATCCTAAGACCGGTTTCTGTCTTTCGACTTCATCAGTTAGGCTTTTCGAATCCAATAAATAAAATTCCAAACTCGTACAAGTCAATAGCTATATCCGCTATAAGATAACATTTTAAGATGTGCTACCATCTATGGTAAGAAGAGAGTATTGACATTAAATTTTGACTGAATCTAGTCAAGATGTCACTCTCTTCTTTTTTATCCCTTTCAGAGATTAATACAAAGTGAATAAACCAGTAAGGAATTTTAATTTATTAGATTCGACATCCTAAGACCGGTTTCTGTCTTTCGACTTCATCAGTTAGGCTTTTCGAATCCAATAAATAAAATTCCAAACTCGTACAAGTCAATAGCTATATCCGCTATAAGATAACATTTTAAGATGTGCTACCATCTATGGTAAGAAGAGAGTATTGACATTAAATTTTGACTGAATCTAGTCAAGATGTCACTCTCTTCTTTTTTATCCCTTTCAGAGATTAATACAGTCAAAATTTAATGTCAATACTCTCTTCTTACCATAGATGGTAGCACATCTTAAAATGTTATCTTATAGCGGATATAGCTATTGACTTGTACGAGTTTGGAATTTTATTTATTGGATTCGAAAAGCCTAACTGATGAAGTCGAAAGACAGAAACCGGTCTTAGGATGTCGAATCTAATAAATTAAAATTCCTTACTGGTTTATTCACTTTGTATTAATCTCTGAAAGGGATAAAAAAGAAGAGAGTGACATCTTGACTAGATTCAGTCAAAATTTAATGTCAATACTCTCTTCTTACCATAGATGGTAGCACATCTTAAAATGTTATCTTATAGCGGATATAGCTATTGACTTGTACGAGTTTGGAATTTTATTTATTGGATTCGAAAAGCCTAACTGATGAAGTCGAAAGACAGAAACCGGTCTTAGGATGTCGAATCTAATAAATTAAAATTCCTTACTGGTTTATTCACTTTGTATTAATCTCTGAAAGGGATAAAAAAGAAGAGAGTGACATCTTGACTAGATTCAGTCAAAATTTAATGTCAATACTCTCTTCTTACCATAGATGGTAGCACATCTTAAAATGTTATCTTATAGCGGATATAGCTATTGACTTGTACGAGTTTGGAATTTTATTTATTGGATTCGAAAAGCCTAACTGATGAAGTCGAAAGACAGAAACCGGTCTTAGGATGTCGAATCTAATAAATTAAAATTCCTTACTGGTTTATTCACTTTGTATTAATCTCTGAAAGGGATAAAAAAGAAGAGAGTGACATCTTGACTAGATTCAGTCAAAATTTAATGTCAATACTCTCTTCTTACCATAGATGGTAGCACATCTTAAAATGTTATCTTATAGCGGATATAGCTATTGACTTGTACGAGTTTGGAATTTTATTTATTGGATTCGAAAAGCCTAACTGATGAAGTCGAAAGACAGAAACCGGTCTTAGGATGTCGAATCTAATAAATTAAAATTCCTTACTGGTTTATTCACTTTGTATTAATCTCTGAAAGGGATAAAAAAGAAGAGAGTGACATCTTGACTAGATTCAGTCAAAATTTAATGTCAATACTCTCTTCTTACCATAGATGGTAGCACATCTTAAAATGTTATCTTATAGCGGATATAGCTATTGACTTGTACGAGTTTGGAATTTTATTTATTGGATTCGAAAAGCCTAACTGATGAAGTCGAAAGACAGAAACCGGTCTTAGGATGTCGAATCTAATAAATTAAAATTCCTTACTGGTTTATTCACTTTGTATTAATCTCTGAAAGGGATAAAAAAGAAGAGAGTGACATCTTGACTAGATTCAGTCAAAATTTAATGTCAATACTCTCTTCTTACCATAGATGGTAGCACATCTTAAAATGTTATCTTATAGCGGATATAGCTATTGACTTGTACGAGTTTGGAATTTTATTTATTGGATTCGAAAAGCCTAACTGATGAAGTCGAAAGACAGAAACCGGTCTTAGGATGTCGAATCTAATAAATTAAAATTCCTTACTGGTTTATTCACTTTGTATTAATCTCTGAAAGGGATAAAAAAGAAGAGAGTGACATCTTGACTAGATTCAGTCAAAATTTAATGTCAATACTCTCTTCTTACCATAGATGGTAGCACATCTTAAAATGTTATCTTATAGCGGATATAGCTATTGACTTGTACGAGTTTGGAATTTTATTTATTGGATTCGAAAAGCCTAACTGATGAAGTCGAAAGACAGAAACCGGTCTTAGGATGTCGAATCTAATAAATTAAAATTCCTTACTGGTTTATTCACTTTGTATTAATCTCTGAAAGGGATAAAAAAGAAGAGAGTGACATCTTGACTAGATTCAGTCAAAATTTAATGTCAATACTCTCTTCTTACCATAGATGGTAGCACATCTTAAAATGTTATCTTATAGCGGATATAGCTATTGACTTGTACGAGTTTGGAATTTTATTTATTGGATTCGAAAAGCCTAACTGATGAAGTCGAAAGACAGAAACCGGTCTTAGGATGTCGAATCTAATAAATTAAAATTCCTTACTGGTTTATTCACTTTGTATTAATCTCTGAAAGGGATAAAAAAGAAGAGAGTGACATCTTGACTAGATTCAGTCAAAATTTAATGTCAATACTCTCTTCTTACCATAGATGGTAGCACATCTTAAAATGTTATCTTATAGCGGATATAGCTATTGACTTGTACGAGTTTGGAATTTTATTTATTGGATTCGAAAAGCCTAACTGATGAAGTCGAAAGACAGAAACCGGTCTTAGGATGTCGAATCTAATAAATTAAAATTCCTTACTGGTTTATTCACTTTGTATTAATCTCTGAAAGGGATAAAAAAGAAGAGAGTGACATCTTGACTAGATTCAGTCAAAATTTAATGTCAATACTCTCTTCTTACCATAGATGGTAGCACATCTTAAAATGTTATCTTATAGCGGATATAGCTATTGACTTGTACGAGTTTGGAATTTTATTTATTGGATTCGAAAAACCTAACTGATGAAGTCGAAAGACAGAAACCGGTCTTAGGATGTCGAATCTAATAAATTAAAATTCCTTACTGGTTTATTCACTTTGTATTAATCTCTGAAAGGGATAAAAAAGAAGAGAGTGACATCTTGACTAGATTCAGTCAAAATTTAATGTCAATACTCTCTTCTTACCATAGATGGTAGCACATCTTAAAATGTTATCTTATAGCGGATATAGCTATTGACTTGTACGAGTTTGGAATTTTATTTATTGGATTCGAAAAGCCTAACTGATGAAGTCGAAAGACAGAAACCGGTCTTAGGATGTCGAATCTAATAAATTAAAATTCCTTACTGGTTTATTCACTTTGTATTAATCTCTGAAAGGGATAAAAAAGAAGAGAGTGACATCTTGACTAGATTCAGTCAAAATTTAATGTCAATACTCTCTTCTTACCATAGATGGTAGCACATCTTAAAATGTTATCTTATAGCGGATATAGCTATTGACTTGTACGAGTTTGGAATTTTATTTATTGGATTCGAAAAGCCTAACTGATGAAGTCGAAAGACAGAAACCGGTCTTAGGATGTCGAATCTAATAAATTAAAATTCCTTACTGGTTTATTCACTTTTATCAATTATCAACCCAAAACGTATAGAAATACGCATAAGAAGTAAATTTAGTTTCAATTATATCGATAAAAGTAAGGAATATGGTCTCAAAAGTACTTCACAGTTTTGACATGACCACATAAAATCGTCCATAACTTAAAAAAAATTAACTTACTTATTTGAGTCAGCGGAATATTGAACCTACGGGATTCCGCAAGTTGTAGCAGATTAACTAACAACTCACTATTTTTTGAATGTTGAACTTTGTGAATTTCTTGAAAACTCCTCTGCTTCTCTAATCTTTTGTTAAACATATTGGGAAAAGTATTGTTTTCATCAAATGCGTTCCCTAAAAAAATAAAATTAAAATAAGAGTATACTTCGTACGAACCCCAGAACCCCAGAGACCAACGTAAACATTGCAGTCACGCGGTGATCACGCCGACAAGCAGAGACGTACTCATAAATTTTATTTTAAAAGTGTTGATAAAAAATATCTATGGCCACAAGTCTCAGTAATGATTAATTTTTTCTACAGAGTTTTCAATTTAATATTATATATTTTTACCCGTTAACTATTTCATTATGTCGTTATTGTTGTTAATAATAATATTCTATTTCTGGCTGGAAAAAACGACGTGAAATTTAGGGTAAATTACATGAACCCAAATAAACACGATATAAACTTTTAATATAAAACTAAACTACCACCCTCACGTCCATAGGAACGCACAAATTAATTCCAGAAACTGCTTTACTTCTCTACTATAAAAAAGTTCAAATAATGAATAAGACACTAAAACGTAGATCATTATGATTATTGTGTTCGTGGCCCGTCAAATGCGCCCCGACAAATGCGCTTCCCGACATAAGCGCCACAAAAAAAAGCTTGGAAATCGACAAACTTTTTAGGTACTTAATAACCACAGCAATAGAAAAGAAACTACCAGCGCTAATCGTTATTACCCTAATTAGGAGAACTACTTAAGAGATGAACTGCTAATAATTTGGAAATGAGCGCATTAATAATTGTTTACTACTTGTTTACTTAATTGAATAAAATAAAATTTAGAAAAAGCCCTGCTTGACAGCGCGAAATACTTTTTATAAATAACCAAGTCATAGCTTACTAGATTGAAATTTGACAGTTTTTTAACGTAAATTTTTACAAATTCAAAAAAATATTAATTTTTATATAAGTTTTAATTAACAACAAATTATTCTAGAGACGAAAATAATAATTTTGATATAATTTTCACACTATTCCTACTTATATTAACATTATACAAAGACTTTTTATGTTCTTTATTATTGAGTTCTTAAATTCCATAAAACTTTATTGTTATTGCCTTTTTTCACTGTATTTCTTTAATTTTAGAAATCCGAAACTCTACTACTCTGATTTATACTATTTCCCTTGAATTTTAACTAATTACGTTGATATATCATGATATTGAAATTTGAGGTTAGCTTGTAATTTTCTTTTTCTCCTAACAATTAATATAATAGCGATTGTATTCGCAGCCTTATCTGAGACTACATTACTTTGAATTTATCTATTCAGTTCTTTGCTACATTTTAAGTAAATACCCTAGATCTATTAGTAAAAATCTCTTATGGGCTCTCAATGTTAATTTTTGCTATGTGAAATTTCATAGTTTCTTTTACAATTAATATGCTAGAACGTGTTTAAAACATTGTTTTAGAATCGCATTCTGTCCTGTGATTACTCAAAATATGATAAGTAGTGATTTTATTCATATTAATCAGATTATCTGTTTATTTTTAATTCTTCGTGTTAGATATTAAATTTTGCATTCTCTTTTTGAGCTTTTTGAATTAGTTAACCGTTACAATATATTAATGATGTTTGGAAATGAGCGCATTAATAATTGTTTACTTTAAGAGGTCAGCCTATAATCCAAATCAGTGACACAGCTTATGTCGGGAAGCATTTGTCGGGGCGCAATTGTCGGGTAACCTATTGTGTTATTTGGATAATAAATTTGTCTTTCTTTACCAGAGGCAGCAAAAATTTGTGGTTTTGGAATTCTTTCTTGAAAATCAGTGATTTGTAAGTTAGGAGAAAATGAAGGTTCCGAAGATTTGGAAGACATTGTTCTCAACATATTCTGAAAACAAAAAAAAATTGCATGCCGATAATTTTAAAGGTTGGGTAGAAAATAAGTGGCATACACACGTCCACCAGATATTTTTATATCGGGTTATTTAAAAATTGTTATAATTCACCTTTAAATTACCGCCTTTTTTCGGCGGGGCCTTCTGAACTGTAATAAATATTTTTTCACACTTCAGCACCAATCCTTCTGGCACTAATCTCACGGACTCTTTTCTCAAACCATTTGCTAATTGCTTGGAACCTAATACGTGATTCGTTACGTTGTTTTTGTGAACGAGACAGTCCTTCAAAGTTTGTTGTTCTTTTCCTTCTGTTACCAAAACGACAATTCGACCGTCTTTTTTTCTACCGGTACGGCCCATTCGTTGAACCATACGGATTGGAGATTTATTGGAAATGTCGAAACATACTATTAGGTCTACTTCTCCGACGTCTAGACCTTCTTCTCCTATACACGTGGAAAGGAGAACGTTACAGGTACCTTCTCTAAACGATTTTACTACCTATATAAAATATTTTAATATGTACAGTATATGTATAATCTTCAATACTGGTTAAAACAAATAGAAACTACAGATTAATTCCTTCAAAATAGAATTTATCATTTTTAATTATATTATTGAAAACTAAAAGTATATTTTATTTAAATATATTATTTAAATATATTATGTTGATTGTAAAAACCACTTGTGTAACCTACGACCTGCCTCTTTAGATTTAGGCAAACACGACACACATGTTTTTTTTTGTGAAAAACACGATCAATTGTGCCAAAAAGCGCCATAACCAGGTTTCCTTGAATGTCAATATAAATTCAAGGACACCTGGTAATGTTTTTAAATGTAATTAATTGGTTTATTCTGATAGTGTTTCCTTAAATTGAAATGCGTTGATCTTATTATGTTTGCATTGTTTTATGTATTTCATAAATAATTTTTGATATGCTATTAGATTTGATAACATATCTTCTAGATAAATAAATCATAATTTCACTAACATGCATTTGCATTTGTTGTGTAACTCCTTGTTTCTGACCAACGAAAATTCTAGGATTAATAATAGGTTTTGACTGAATAAGTAAGGCGTAGGCTTCCATGACAGATTCTCGGTACTCAAAAAACACTATGACTCTACTAGAACTGGGGGATTCTTTAAAGTGATCTACCAAAATATCCCTCAATGTGTAAAATTTCGGATGGCCAAATTTAACATTTTCTGTTATCTAAAAATAACCGTTTAATTTTTATACTTTTTATGTATAGAGAAATTACCACCTCAATATGGTCACCACCATCAGGTAAGTTCTGCACTCGTGGAGGTGGACCTAAATATTCTCTCACATCAGCCATTATTTCTCTTATCGCTGTGTTACCTTTTATTAATGGTTTTTCAATGTGTTCTAAAAATGATTGCACATTTAAATAGAAAATGAATACATCTACATTTTTTTATTAAACTTACCATCAAAAAATTTAAGAAAGCTCCTTAAACCATGTCTTATTAATAATTCAGAAGCATGGTACAATGTTATGCATATATTAAGACATCTCGATATTTCATTAAAGTTAGGGCTAAAATTAATTACATTTTAAAATATAATTTTTTTTACAAATCATTACCTATTTACCAAGTACTCCGATTTTGTTGTTCGAAATTTTTTGTAAGCATGAAAATTTTTCCTTTGGTCAAATTCCCACAGTTGCCTTGAATAATCTTGTGTTTCAGGAGAATTCTTGTGTAATTTTCTAAAATCTTAAACCAATCACCAGTTAATTACAGAAAGTTAAAAGAGTTAATAAAATTAATTTCATTTTTTCTCTTTGACAGATCCTGTTTAGAATCAACAAAAAATATTTAGCATAAAAAATAAAACATTTATAACTTTTTGTAAAATAATTTTATTGGTGAATAAATTATTATTGTTGTTATCCTCTTTTTTATTAACTTACTTTCATGTAATCATCCTTTACTTGTTGCAATTTATCTCCCAGAGGCACTACTACAGTAGTTAAATTTCTTTGAAACACATATGGACTTACATCTAAACTTTCTTCAGTTCGAAATTCTAAATGTGAAATCAACAAAGCTTGGACTATCTAAAACAGTCAAAAAATTGTGTTTCTTTAATTGAGAGTGAGAATCCCCAATGTGCATGCAAACCATAATTATATTTTTCTATACACAATTCACCACAGATTTAATATTTTTATTAATTAAGTCAACAAAAACTCACATCTAAAACATCTTCAACAGATCCACCTGGAGTAGCACTCAAAGCTAACACCCTGAAATACTTATTGGTAGCGGAAAGTTTCCTTATAACTTCACAGTAAGCGTGATTACCCTTTGCTCTGTGTGCTTCATCAAATACTAAACATTTTATTTTTGAACCCAAATCATGAAACTTGTCCAAATCATTTTGAAGTATTTGTGGAGTGATAAAAAATACTCTTTTCTGGGCCCATATTTCTTTTCTGGTAATAATCTTTGTACCTACTCCAGTTATTTCTATTGTTGCTTCTCTAGGAATTGCAGTAATATCATAACAGGCATCTATTTGTTGTTTTACAAGGGGCCTGGTTGGTGCCATGAATATGACTTTTCCTTGAGGATACCATCGGAAATAATTAAACATTACTACTGCTGCTATGAATGTTTTACCTAAACCAGTAGGCAAACTAACCTGAAAATAGAATTATAAAAAAAAATTAAAACGCTGCATAAATCCAATCTAAGATAATACAAAATAAAAAGGTTGCTTTATATATCAAAAAATTTCATAAACAGCTGATAAAATCGGCAGATACTCTCTGTTTAATGTTGTTTGTACTGAAAAGAAAAATGGATTGATTCATGTAATTTACTTACAAGAGTATTTTTAAGTAATGCCTTTTGAATAATGTTGAACTGGTAGTCTCGTACTGGGTAATTTGTGGGATAGATCCATGTTTTACCAGCTTCTAAATCAAAACCTTCAGTTTCTATATCTTTAGATAAATTAACACTTCTGCAACAGTAATTTCATTAACTGGGAAGAACAGAAAGGCATTATTTTACTTACATAGTTTCATTTACTTCATCACTCATGCTCAAACATTTTTATAGGAAAAAAATTATATTTCAAAATATTTCTATTGCCATCAAGTGGAAATATCACATCTTTTATCTTAAAAAGTTTGAATTTTGACATATTGGATTTTTGTTCTTCTTCTTTTTTCGTCCACGATTTTATGGACTTGAACTGTATAAGGATTAAAGAACTTGTGGATATCAATTCAAATTAGAATTTTTTTTTGAAAATATCTACCAGAAAAATTAGACCATGATTAATTAAATGCCAATACCAAACTGATTTGACTTATTGTTTAGCTGCCAAAACCGAAACCAAGTGTTATCATCATTGTGAACAGAATCCGATGTATCGACCCAGTGCCGGCCTAAGAGCAAAATGTTGTGTGTGCAAGAATGAGTTTTGGCGCGCCTTACAATGAAAACGGGTATAGAAAATCCTCCAATAAATGTTATTTGTGCTATAAAACGAATTTCTCAGAACTTAATAATTATTGAATTTGGCACAATCAATGTGCTCTGAAAAACAACGAAGCGGAGCGTTTAGAACCAGTTGAACAAAAGTTATGAACATATTCAAATGGCTAATTTACATTAAAAATAAAAAATTTTGCCGAATTTTTTTTTCGTTTTTTCTCATTTCGGCGCCCCTTTCCAAATCGCATGTGTGCGACCGCACATGCCTTAGGCCGGCTCTGTATCGATCGAGAAAATTTGAACATTATGCAAATTATTGCCTTGCTAAATTGCAATTGGTCTACAAGAAACATCAACTGTAAAATTTTGATAAAAAAATGGTCAAAAAAGCTCAAAAAAAATTTCGGAGACGTTTTTTTTAGTCTTTTGACTTTTTTCATGGCATAAAAGGAGGGTAACCAGTAAACAAATTCAAATACTAAATATATATTTAATTAGTACCATTACACTTAAGTTTTATTAATTACAAATACTCCATATATTCTTATTTACTTATGACAAAAACTAACCATTTTTGAAAGCAATATTATTTGTATAAAAAATAAAAATATATTTTAATGCACATATGTAAAAAAAAACCTCAGTTGCATCTCAATGCAGTTGAGTAATTTTTTATTTATTTTAAATCACTAACTAGTTTTGTTGTAGATATATTTATAGATAAATACAAAACAAAAATCATTTTTACTTGAAGAATAATTAAAATTAGCCTTTTGCTTAAACCAATCTTAAATACTATAATCTCTAGTAAATCCAATATTATTCCTATCACAACAATTGAACACAAACATTTTCAACCCCATAAATCTTCAGATCTTCCAAACTTGTAAATAATAGAAGCAATAAATATTAGGGCATTTTGGAGAAAAAGAGCCACACCTGACCATCTTTTTCCTAGAAATAAAATTATAATTTATACAAATGAGGAGATGAGGTCAAAATAATGCTACTTATAAAAAAATTTCATGAAGTACTGGTTCATGTAATTTTTTCATATGCGCCACTCTTACTGAGATATAAGCCAACAAAGTTAAACATCTATTTCTAAACAAAAACCTTACCAGGTTCCATAAAATCAGCAAATAATATCCAACAAGATGCAATAACTGCTGCAAAACCCATTACAAATCCTAGAAATAACCAAATACGGGTTCCACGGGAGCCCATGCATCCACCCTCGTATACATCACCCCTCATCTAATGACAAATTTTTAAATTAAAACCAGGAAATGTAACTATTACAAACATTATCAGTTTCTGTATTTTATTTGTTCCTGTAGTGTACTTTACATACATAAATAAATAAACTTTGGGAATAAAACTGGAGAGAATATCAACAATGCAAATTATTAATATCTACCTGAGCATTCGAGACAGAATTCACCATAAGTAAGGAGATCGTTCCTACAACTCCACACATATGATAACCAGCTAAAATATTTCCATGAACACTAGAAGCATCAATTACTGCCCACCATCCAGAAAAGAACTGAAAATACGTAAAACGTTTTTTTATATATTAAGCCTATGAATCATAACAGGAACATTTTACCAATAGTCCTGCTAACATAGATGCGTAAGCATTTCTTTTGTCGCCTCCTTCAAACCAGATACAAGGAGGGATATTAATATTTTCAAAGCAATCGCCAATACCCATTTTGATTTGATAAGTTTTTAAAAAACTGAATTATTTACAATTTTCTAAATTGTTCTATTCTCAAACATGACAAAAAACTGACACTGACAAAAGTGACAAGTGACACGTGACACCCAGTGTTGCCACCAAGATTTGCCACAGGCAATGACGTCATCTCTAGTTATTTCTATTGTAAACGGAATAAACACGAAAACACTAAGAGCAAATAACTTAACATGCAGAGGAAATTAACTGTTAAAGGTTCGCAACACTTCACGACGTTGCCGATATGACAGCGCAAATTCATGATTTATGGAAATCAATGTGGCTACCAAAGAGCTTTAAATATATTTCAAGCTCTTTGGTGGCTACTAACTTAGAGTAGTTACAAATTGACCTCCAACGTGTCAATGTCATAGACTAGCAGTTCTTTTTTACGTCCATTCCAATCTTCAATCAAGTTGATAGCACATTAGATGGATGCATTTATATTCAAGATAGAAAAAAATAACACTGGCACAATTTTATCTTTAAAGTGAACGAAAATAAATTCTACATGGCAACGCCGCAGATTTTTGACGTGTGACGTCACTGCCCAGTGATTATTTCTCAACATGTCATGTCGTTAGTGTCTTCTATGTTGTATACTTCTATTTCTTTTCTTTTTATTCGTGTAATGTTTTCACTTGTAGCTACACGCATGTTTTTCTTTTCCTACTCTATTTAAAAAAACTCAACATCGATAAGTAGTGCGAGTAAGATTACAAGATTGGTTGTATCACAAACAAACCAGATAAATTAAATACACTAGTTAGAAAGAAAGAAACGAATAAAGAAGAAGGCATCCATAAGGAGTATCGTTTAACAGCTAGGAACGGTAAAATCAAGTCTAATGCATGTATGTAATGCGGGTTTAAAATATGGATGAAAACCAAATGAATTATCAAGAAATCCAAACAAACTCGAATTTTGACTTTACTACAGCGATTCAAATAAAATGTAAAGAAGAAAATATTGATATGCATGAATTTAAAAAAGAGATTAAAATTGAGAAGGAAGAAAATGAAGATCTACCAATAATTAAAACAAGTTTCAGCTTTAACATCAAAAACGAAGAAATCGAAATTAAGGATGAAATTGTAGAAAGCAATGATGAACAAGAATCAGATTTAGATGATAATGAAATTAATTTTAACCAAGCGATTCAGGAGCAATATAGCTGTGAAAACTCTTTTTCTAATAATTTCAAATGTACCATTTGTGATAAATCATTTGCTCTTAACTGCATTTTAAGAGCACATTTAAAATTCCACGGCGAGAGGAATTTTAAATGCAACTTGTGTGAAAAATCGTTTTTTCAAAATAGTCATCTTAGACAACATTTATTAATTCATCGTGATGAAAAAAAATACAAATGTTCATTTTGTGAAAAATCATTTGCTCAAAACAGCAAGTTAAATATACATTTAACAATTCATACTGGTGAAAGGAAGTTTAAATGCACAATTTGTGAAAAATCATTTTCGTGTAAATCATATTTAAATGTCCATTTAAAATTTCATAGTGGTGACCAGAACTACAAGTGCACTATTTGTGAAAAAGCATTTGTTCGAAAAACGAATCTTAAACTGCATTTATTAATTCATGGAGAAAAAAACTACAAATGCAGTGTTTGTGCAAAATCCTTTTCTTTTAAAGGAACCTTAAAAAAACATTTAAAACATCATACCAGTGAGAAAAACTACAAATGTACAATTTGTGAAAAATCATTTGTTCACAACAACATTTTAAAAACACATTTAAAAATTCATGGTGAAAGAAACATTAATTGCAGCTTTTGTGATAAATCATTTTATTGTAATGGTAGTCTAAATGCACATTTAAAAGTTCATACTGGTGAGAAGAATTTCAAGTGTAACTATTGTGAAAAGTCGTTTTGTTACAACTGTGATTTAAAAAGACATTTAAATTTTCATACCGGTGAGAGAAATTTCAAGTGCAACTTTTGTGAAAAATCGTTTTCCCAAAGAAGCCATCTTAAACAACATTTATTGATTCATACTGGTGAAAAAAACTACAAATGTTCTATTTGTGAAAAATTATTTGCACAAAACAGCAAGTTACGGAAACATTTCAAAGTTCATACTGGTGAAAGGAACTTTAAGTGCACCATTTGTTCAAAATCGTTTTCTTTTAATGGGAACTTAAGAAAACATTTAAAAGTTCATGCTGGTGACAGAAAGTTCAGCTGTATGATTTGTAAAAAATCATTTGCCCGTGACACCAATTTAAAAACGCATTTAAATGTTCATAAAATAGAATAATTTCTAAATACATCTGTGAAAAGTCATTTTCTCAAAAAACAAAAAATTAATAATCTATGCAGAAATAGGTACTACATTTGTTTCATTTGTCAAAAATAATTTTAATGATATATGTATTTCGATGTCTAGCGTTTTTTCTTGACAATAAATAAGTTTGCAGCAAGGTGTTGTTTTATCTAATAAAATATGTACAAGGCGTACTCAAAATAGTTACTTTTTAATGAAGTTGGAAATCGGGTTTTAGTAATGGAACGTTAGAGGGCCATAAAATAGTAATTTATGTATCAAGGACCTTAATTCCCGAAGGCAAAGTTTGCATCCCGAGGCACTGCAATTGCCTGAGGTAATTAAGGCCCTTATAATTCCCTTGATACATAGATTATTTTATTTCTGATCGATTTTAATAAAATAACATTCACTATATATAATGAAACACTGACAGCAAAATTCAACAAACGTCAAAATATTCTAACGGGAATAAACAAATTTAATTTAAACTCTGTAAATATCGATTTAGATATAATTGCAATTCTGTAAAAAAAATTATAAATTGGCTTGTAAATACATAAATAAACTAAATTAATATTAGTTCATTTCTGTTATATCAATTTTTTAACGACTTTTGAAGTAAAGTCGAAACGTTAAATTAAAACCTTTGATTCAACTAGAAGAGTAATTTAATTTATATTAATTAATAGAATTTTCAATTTCTATTAAGCAGAACAGTTTCTGGGTATCCTATTGTTTGCAATCTCATACAAAACTAAAACAACATAACCTTAAATAAAATCTAAATTGTAAAAATCAACAATAAAGAAGAATTGGATTTAGATTTTTGTATAGAATCTGTTAAAAATAACTACGAAAAATTATTTTTCTATAAGATGAATTCCCAAGAAATTAAAATAGATTTTAGTGAACAGGATCAAATAAAATGCAAAGAAGAAAATGTTGATGTGTCTGAACTAAAAGAAATTCTTAAAACTGAGGCAATAGAAAGTGAAGATCAGTCAGATATTAAAACGAGCCTGCTTAATAATATCAAAAATGAAGAAATAGAAATTAAGGATGAAACTATAGAAAGCAACAATGGACAAGAATCGGATTTAAATTATAAAAGGGGTATTGAACTATATTATAGTGAAGATCATTTTGATGAAATTAAGCCTAAAAGAAATCAAGAAAAAAATAATTTTAAATGTACCATTTGTAAAAAATCATTTGTCCGTAACTGCACTTTAGAAGCGCATTTAAAATTATTCAGGCGAGAGGAATTTTAAGTGTAACTTGTGTGAAAAATCGTTTTCTTATAATTGCGATTTAAAGAAACATTTAAATGTTCATACTGGTGAGAGAAATTTTAAGTGCAACTTGTGTGAAAAATCGTTTTTTCAAAGAAGCCATCTTAAAGGACATTTATTAATTCATAGTGGTGCAAAAAACTACAAATGTAACTTTTGTGAAAAATTATTTGCCCATAAAAGCAATTTAAATGTACATTTAAAATTTCATACTGGGGACAAGAATTTTCAGTGCAATTTTTGTGAAAAATTGTTTTATCACAATTGTGATTTAAAAAAACATTTAAAAATCCATACTGATGAGAAGAAGTTCAAATGCAACTTTTGCGAAAAATCATTTTGTCATAGAGGCACCCTCAATCAACATTTACTAATTCATACTGGTGAGAAAATGTACAAATGTACCATTTGTGAAAAATCATTTGTTAGAAGCAGAAGATTAAAAACACATTTATTAGTTCACACTGCTGAAAAGAATTTTAAGTGCACAATCTATAAAAAATTATTTTCTCGAAAATCAAATTTAAAACTATATTTATTAATTCACATAGGAAAACTACAATAACTATGTTATAGAATAATAATAATATATATGAAGCGTTAGCTATATGTATCAAGTTAGGTTAGAAATTTCAATCAAACTCAAACTCGATATTGTTGGTTAGTTGTCCAAGTTTGTGAAGGACTTCAAATGAAGAACGCGGTGGTAGAGGCCATCAGTTAAGTTTACAAGAACTACACGCGTTGGTTTTACCTTTACTGCCTAAGATAACCTAGATAAAATTTTAATTTCTCTTTGATATGGAGTGTTGCCTATCTGCTAGAATGCTAGTGAAAATGAATTTTCAAGAAGTTGAAATAAAATCAAATTTTGCTTTTACCGCAGCGGGTTAAATAAAATGTGAAGAAGAAAGTATTAATGATATATTTGAACTTGAAGTAGTTAAAATTGAGAAAAATGAAAATCAAGATATTAAAGCCAGATACAGCATTAACATAAAAACGAAGAAGTAGAACTTAAAGATGTAAATATAGAAAGCAACAATGACCAAAAACAAATCATATACATTTGAACACTACAGAGAGTAATTTATTATTTTTCCCAGAATCTGTTAACAAAACTGACAACACAGTAAATCGAAAGAAAAATATCAATGAAAACTCATTTTCCCTTAAAATGAATCCCCAAGAAATTGAAATAGACTTTAGCAAAGGTCAAATAAAATGCAAAATAGAAAATATTGATATTTCAGAACTTGGAGAAAGTGTTAAAGTTGAGATTAAAGAAAGCGAATATCGGCCAGTTACTGAAACAAGTTGCAGCCTTAATATTATCAAAAGTGAAGAAATAGAAATTAAGGATGAAACTTTAGGGAGGAATAATGAACAAGAAATGGATTCTTATGAGGATGAAAACAGGAGTATCGACTTATTGTTTGTAGAAAAAGCAAATCAAGAAGAAAATAACTATGAAAACTCATTTTCTCATATTTCTGTTTGTCAAAATAGCTGCAGCTTAAATAATTTCAAATGCAACAAAAACTACAAATGTACCATTTGTACAAAATCTTTTTTCAGTAATGGGAACTTAAAAAAACATTTAAGACTTCATAGTGGTGAAAAGAATTTCAAGTGCACCTTTTGTGAAAAGTCATTTTCTCAAAGATGTACTCTCCAACAACATTTATTAATACATACAGGTGAAAAAAACTACAAATGTACCATTTGTGAAAAATCATTTGCTCATAAAACTACTTTAAAAACACATTTAAAATCTCATACCGGCGAAAGAAACATCAAGTGCACTTCGTGTGATAAATCATTTTTTTGCAACAGCAGTCTAAATGTACATTTAAAATATCATACTGGTGAGAAAAATTTCAAGTGCAACTTTTGTGACAAATCCTTTTTTCAAAAAGGCCATCTGAATGAACATTTATTAATTCATACTGGTGAAAAAAACTACAAATGCACTATATGTGGAAAATCGTTTGGTCAAAACAGCAAGTTAAAAACACATTTAAAAGTTCACACTGGTGAGAAGAATTTCAAATGTAACTTTTGTGAAAAATCATTTTCAATTAATGGGAACTTGAAAAAACATTTAAAACGTCATACCGGTGAGAAAAACTACAAATGTACAATTTGTGAAAAATCATTTACTCATAACAGTACTTTAAGAAAACATTTAAAAGTTCACGGGAAACATCAAATGCAGCTTTTGTGACAAATCTTGTTTTTCTAATTAAAAGTTAATACTGGTGAGAAGATTTTTAAGTGTGAAAAATCCTTTTCTTATAACTAAGATTTGAAAAATCAATAAAATAAAAGTTCACACAATAGAAAAATTCCAAGTGAAATTTTTGTGAAAAGTCATTTGCGCTTAACATCATTTTAAAATACACATAAATAATCATACTGGTGAACAAAATTGTAACTAAATAATTTTGGGATTTTAAAATATTGAAGCATTTATTTAATAAATAAATAAAAATCATTGCAAAATTATTTACCTGACACCTCGCCATCAATTAAAAATGTGATACACTTTAAAATCGGCATCTTGTCCTATTTTTTCTAGGGATCTAGGATATTCTAAGGTAGGAAACAAAACCTGTGCATTTTAGAGAAGTTTCTATATGTATATATTTTTTTTCGAAATATAAAATATTTGAAGTAATGTATATCTATTGTAACATGTATTCAAAACACTCCTTTAATGATCAAAACTGAGTTTATTTTGGGTTTTATAAACGTTTAAAGAGAGAAGGTGTTACTTACTTTTTAAACAATAGAAACATTTTTTAATTATTGTTCAACATTACTTACTGAAACACTTCTCTCCTTGCTATGAGCACAATATCATCAGTAAATCGTTTACATGTTTTTAATGAACACAAAGACATCTGTACTTTATGTTTACCTACTATTTTTAAATACTGAATATAATAATTTTGTATTCAAAATATGTTTATTTTTATTAAAATCAAATATACAATCTCTAAATTATAAGACAAGTTTATTAAATAAAGTTGATGAAAATAAAACAAGTTTGTAAAAGATTATTTGTTTAAAAAGGGTGTAGAAAACGATAAAAAAATCTTTGCTGCTCTAAAGTGTATGCTAACTTCACAATTTCGAAAATTTGGTTTTTCCATTATATCTCGAAAAAAAAAAACACTATTTTGAAAATAAAAATTGCATCGAATGAATGTTGTAAAAAACATGATAATTTTTTAAAACATAAGTTTTATTAAACAGATAATGTTCATCATTTTAATTATACTTAAATCAAAAGTAAAAGTTTAATGATGATAAGTGTACAAGGATTTTTTTGTTATGCCTCTATTAATAGATATCTTCAGTTTTATAACTTTCGGTCAAATTTTCTATGAGAAAACAAAAAAAATTAAAAACTAATGGCTTCCTGAGAAAACTTAGAGTCTCCTCTTTAACATGCTTTCTTTTTTTTCTTTGCGTACATTTTAGGCAAAGATACTTTAATTTTTTCCGAACGCCTCGCCTGAATATTTGTATTCAATGGCTCGGCGCGCGTAGATTCGAGTTTTCGAAATTGCTTTCTTATTTTTAATAATTTTTTATAGTAATACAAATTTTTTAGTAAAATTTTCCGCTCTTTCGCGTGGTGCTATTAGATTTTCGAATTTTATTTTTTTTGAGATATAATGGAAAAACCAAATTTTCGATATTGTGAAGTTAGCATACACTTTAGAGCAGCAAAGATTTTTTTTTGTTTTCTGCACCCATTCAAGTACTTAAGTCCCAAGTTTCATCGATATCACATTTTGTGCGAGGTCAAACTCTCTGACAACTGGGCTATTAGTCGTTTATGTGGTTGTAACATAGTTGAATGAAATAAGAAGACTTAGCCGTCATTTGTGAAGTTAGCTATGTTAGGTCTCAATTTTGAAGTGTCTGTAGTACGGTGGTAAACATGAACTTTTTTACGAATTTACTAATTTTATTTGTTTTCTTAGTGAATTATAGTGTTGCTACATTAATGCATAGGAGATTTGAATATAAATATTCATTCAAACCTCCTTATTTAGCTCAAAAAGATGGATCGGTACCGTTTTGGGAATATGGTGGCAGTAAGTACTTCAAAAAATTAGTTACACGTATTATATTTTTGACATAATTATAATCAGTCGACTCTTTTTAATGTATTTTAAATGAGTGAGATGAGAATTATAACGTTAGTCTTGAAGTGTCAAATTGTACACGTATATAACCAAAAAATCCAGATGTTTTAAAAATAAAATAACTGTTTAAACTAAATTGTATTAACATATTACTTTCTGCGACTAGATTTTTTAATTTAATTTGCTACACTTCAGTTAATTTATTTTAATATAGATGCTATTGCCAGCTCCGAAAATGTGAGGGTAGCTCCTTCATTAAGAAGTCAAAAAGGTGCAATATGGACAAAACAACCAATTAATTTTGACTGGTGGGATGTGGATATTTCTTTTAGAATAACTGGAAGAGGTAGAATTGGTGCTGATGGATTAGTAAGTGAACATTTTCATTAATAAATATGCATCTGAATATTCTACACTAGTCACATTGTAACTTGATATAATATATTTTAATCTTGTATAGGCATTTTGGTATACTAAAAATAAAGGAGCATTTAATGGAGAAGTATTTGGTTCCTCTGACCAATGGAATGGTATTGGTTTATTTTTTGATTCATTTGACAATGATAACAAGCACAACAATCCATATATTATGGCCATCATAAATGATGGCACCAAACTATTTGACCACCAAAAGTAAGTTTTATTAACCATAATTTCACTTAAACGTACAGGAAAATACTCCCATTTAGTTTTAAATAAATTTAACTTGATAATGTGAGTTGTATCATTAGCTAAGTACCTAAATATAATACACCTTGTAAGCTTGTTATATTTTGCACTATTTGAATTCATAATTTAAATGTATAAATTAAATATACTTTATAAACGTATTTCATAAAAATAGTAGTTAAAGATTAATATTATTATACCGTTATATATTTATTTTGTGTTTAAAAACTTTTAGTGATGGAACCACTCAACAATTAGCTGGATGCCTGAGAGATTTTCGTAATAAACCATTCCCCACTAGAGCAAGAATAGAATATTACCAAAACACTCTGACTGTATTATTCCACAATGGGATGACCAATAATGAGCAAGATTATGATATGTGTTTTAGAGCTGAAAATGTAGTGTTGCCTAAAGGTGGTTATTTTGGTGTATCTGCTGCTACTGGAGGCCTAGCTGATGACCATGATGTAATACATTTTCTTACCAACAGTTTACATGCTCCTGATCAAATGCAAGCTAATCAATGTAAGGATAAATAATTTTTTTTAATAAATTCATACATTTGAAAAAATGTAATTATATTTAAATACATACAATTATACATAGATACATCTCTTGCATAATGTATCAGGTAGAAATTTAGAAAATTCAAAATTCACCACGTCCCAATTAAAAAATTAAAAACTACAAGAAAAATAAAATTAGGCACAAAGGGATACTCAAGGCACAAAAAACGTCAAGTCGAGAAAAAAATTTTTAATGAATTTTGACAGGAAAAACCGAGTTTGTGGAATTAATAGGCTTAATGAAGAAAAATGACGTGGGTTCAGAAAATAATTATCAAAATTATGTTTTTTTGGCTCAAAATACATAGATTTGCAAAAATTGATTAACGTGTTATGATCCGGTAAAAATTTAGAATATTCAAAATTCGCCAACCTAACAAATCCAAATTAAAAAACTAAAATGTACAAAAAAAATTTTCTAGAAAAATGAAATTTTGCACAAATAAATAATAGATTTAAATAAATAAGTTCTTTATTTAGCAAATAGCTACTACATAAACTAATATAATGTTATTTACAATTGTTAAGTCCCTATGCTTACTCTAGTATAGTTATATATTAACTTCGTTTTTAAACTTATTAATGGTAGGACACTCTTTTAACCTCTTAAGTTCGCTTTTTTAATGCTCTCTTCAATTGTGAACCAGTTTAATGTTGTTAACATGGAATTACGAATGCTTATTACATCCTAACACTATTCACATTTTGTAATATTTGTAGTCTGTGTAAATTTTGTTTTGGGCATGAAAGCAACAAGTGGATACAGTAAGAGAAATGCGGTTTTATAATACAATTATAAATTAAGAGCCTTGAACTTTGTAATAAGTTCTGTGATATTCTGTGAAAAAATCCAACTTTTTTTCCTAATTTTTAACATAAATACTCTGAGAAATTTGTGAATTTCATCTGTGGGTCAATAATCGCAAGTGACGCATTCAATTTGTTCATTTATTTAAATTTATTTTTGATCCTAGGACCATATATTTGGTTTTGGATGCATTTAATTTTAGTTTGTTCATACATAACCATTTATACAAAATTTTTAATTCTCCATTTAACCTGCTCGTTACTTCTGCATAGTCATGTAAGTTTATAAATGAGTTGTTCAGACAAATTTGAAGATTATTCATATATACAATGAACAAAAGTGGACCCAGTACGCTACCCTGTGGTACCCCATATAAACTTTCAATCTTGCTAGACTTAACATTATCTATTTTGGTCATATGATATCTGTCACTGATATAGTCCTTTACTAATTTTAGTGCCCTATGCTGTACCCCATACATATTTAATTTACTTTTTAAACTATCGCGATTAATGGTTTCGAAATCCACAAATACTCCTAGCACAATATTACCACACTCTATGGCTTTCCTCCACTTAGAACATACAAACTGCACAGCAGTTTCGCAGGAATGTTTTTCTCGAAAACCAGACTGTCCCACGTAAAGTAGCTGGTTCTTTTCGAAACAGGCACTCTTCAGAACGAGTGTTACAAAGAGGTAATCGAGGCAGAAAAAACGATTGAAAAAGTCAAAATTGACAAGAAAAAATTTTTGATGAATTTTGGCGGGAAAATCCATTTTTTTTTTAAATTAAATAGGTTTAAGAAACAAAAATGACGTGAGATCATAAAAAATTCCTATGAAAATCAACAATTTGCGAGGATAGTTTACAAATTATTTTTTCCATCGAAAACAAAATAGTAATATTTTTCTCACAGGGCTCTCGTCCGAACTTACTTTTTATGCATGCATGATAAAAAAATGTAACTTTTAACTAAATAAATAACATTTATCGGTGTCTTTTTGTAGATTTAGGAGAAGATCAACAAAAGCTTCAACAAGAATATCAAGATTATCAACAAAAATTAGAACAACAAAAAGCAGAATACAGAAAAGATCATCCAGATGAGGTAACAAAGTTACAGATTGTATTATTTGGTATGAACAGAAAAAAAATCGCTTTATGTATCCACTTTCATTGCACTTTTACAACTTTTACCCATTATTTTTCAGAAAGATCCAGAACTTGAGGACTGGTACGAATCAGACTCGCAAAGGGAACTTCGTCAAATTTTCCAAGGACAAAATCAGATGTATGAAGTCCTCAGAGAACTTAATAAAAAACTTGACGAGGTTGTGGGAAGACAAGAGAGGACGATGAGTTTAATATCGCAGCAGGCAGCAACTGGAGTACAACAAGGGGCAGGTGCGCCTCCACCACCTCCAGGACAGACAGTACATGCCGGAGATTCGATTAGAAGACACGAAGTTGATGCGGTATTTAATAATCAGAACCTTATGATTGGTTACATAAAAGAAATCAAGTAAGTAAAATTATTTAGTTTCTCAAAAATAAAAAAGAACTTGCTTTTCATTTCTCTTAAATCCTTATATTTCATATCAATATTTAAACCAGATTTCGAGAAAATCAGGGAAAACTAAATTTTGAATCAGAAATATATACATCTTCCAGACCTGTTTACAGTCACGTCGACCATGCATCAGCAATGCAGATAATATGAATAATAGGAAGAATATTTCCAATTTGATCACGCGCTGGTAAATAAACAAACGCTGGCCTCTCCGATTTGGATAGAGTATAGAGATAGACAGTAAAAATGTTTTATTTAAAAATCTCATTGAAACCTAAACGCGTTTGTAAAGCCACAGCCGCTGGATAATTTTTTAAATTATTTTTATTATTACAGGCAATTTATTCTTGAGGTAAAACAACGAACTGACACTATTATTAATAACCAGGCAAAACAGCCAACGGCTCAGGTTCAGTCAGTCGGGTATGATACTCAGTCCCTCATCGCAGAAATGAGGGACGGTTTGAATCACGTCAAATCAAACATGGTACAAATGGCACAAAAAATAACGGCGCCACCAGGAGGCGGCTGTCCAACAGTGAGTTGCGTATCTGTCACATCTGTACTGGTCATAGCAGCTGTACAACTAGCCATTATATTAGCTTACAATTTGTGGAGGTAAGTGTACAAAAAATTCAAACTATTTATTTGTATAGGACAAAAAAAATCATTAAAAAATTTTGTTTCGTTTTAAAATTTTGCAAAAAAAACGCATTTGTAAGATTTTGCGAAAGAGAGTTCTTCAGATATTTGCAAAGTTTTCCTATCCAGACATAGTTGGCGCGATGCAATAACAGCGTTTGGTTATTCTCATGCCTCTCAAAAATGTTGTGCTTTTTGAGGTTATTCAAGGATTTAGAATATTTTAAACTGTAATGGCAATAACGCTTGTTATGACTCGTGTATACAGTCCACTATCTATTCCAATAAATAATTTTGCACTGGTCCTTCGAGCCGGATATGCATACTTCAAATTTTTGTTTTTCTTTTTTTTAGAGATAGCAAGGAAAGCAGTAACAAGAAATTTTATTAGACTGGATTTAAAAAAAATTGTGAGATTAACTGTTTGTGTAAGTCAGGGGGGGGGGGTTATTAAATTTTTGGGGTTTTGACAAATCTACATTAATATTCTATGTTCCACGAACAAAAGAAGTCTTCCTATTAATTATTTTATATATTTTTTACTGTCGGTAGAGCGGAAAATCACCTTTCAATTTTTTTTACTAAAAATATATTTTTTCAATTTTTTACGCATTATTTAGCTACAAATGGATTAAAATAGCTCAAAAACTACATGTTTTACAAACTCGTTACAAAACTAAAACAAAAGCGTTAAATGTTTAAAAAAAAAGGAACAAATAAGATTATTATTAACAATAATGACATTTCTGTAATTTCGTTGGTGGTTATAGAACAAAGGACAAAATAAAAATCACCAAAATATTGATATTATTTATAATAATCTGATTTTACACAAAGAGAACGATGATTAATAAGTTAAAAACTGTTTTAGAAAGAGAAACAACAAAAACCCATAAAAAGACATTTCGGATATCTTTATTTGATCCTGAGACATATTAATTCCGGCCGTTTAAAATTCAAACATAGAGTGGAGTGATCGTTGACAGCTTAGGCATATTTATTTTATTCTTTTATTTATTAATAAATAAAATCATTTATATTAAAAAAATAATATCAGACGTTTCGTGTGGTAGTTGACGAGCTGTTAGACATATTTATTCCAGCCGTCTAAAATTCAAAGTGAAGTGACAGTTGACAGCTCGGGTATATTTATTTTATTCTTTTATTTGTTAATAAATAAAATCACTTATAATAAAAAAATAATATCAAACGAAAAGGGGTTTAATTAGCCATAAAAAAAGAATATACAAAGAATCACTATGACTAATATAAATCTCAAACATAGAATGGATTGACAGTTGACAACTCGGAGATCTTTATTCGATTTAGGTAAAGCTCGGTGTTTCTCTTTTCGAACCAATTCTCAACTGGTAATTTCTTAATAGTTGGAAAAAATCTAAAACAAGATGAGTTTTTGGGTCGTTGGTTAGTTGAATATTTTGATATTAAAAAAAAATGACAATGCATAGTAAAAAAATTTCTCCTGTTTTGTAAATAAATTGAAAGGTAGATTTTCTGTTTTTTATTTTTGAGGTGCTCTCATGTTTTTCTTAAGTTCTTGTACATCTCTATATTTTTCTCTCTTTTTAGACAACTCTTTCAAAAACATTTCCATTTCTTTGTGATTTTTGTTGACATTTTTCTATTTGTATTTCTTAAAATTTTAGATGTTTATATGTAAAAAAATAATACTTAATAAACGATGAGGTTTTGTTAAATTTTTGTTTTATTTAAAATCTAAATATTGTATAAAAAAAAGTGAAAAAAAAGAAAGTTAAGAAAAATAAAAAGAAGCTACTTCCACTTCCACACACATTAATTTTCAAATTACTGCAAAATTAAAAGTAATAAATATTTTTTGGCATGAAAAATTGGGTGGATTGTACACTCAAACTGGTGAAATTCAAACAGTTCTATATTTCTTCAAAATTATGTCTCTACATATCTTAAAAACGATTTCCTAAATTCTGTCAAAATGTCTACACAAAATTAAGAAATTCATTTTTTATTTAGCGTGTTATAGTTAATTATTATCACGAATTTTAAATGTTTTAATTATGTTTTGCGAATTCTTAATTTTGTGTCACTTATGCCGCGTTGTTTTGTCTGTCTCAATTTGAACATTTCTGAAGCCTCAAAAGTAGTTAAAATCTTTTTTTTTGTTATAAAATTACTACAAACTAAGAAATTAAACAAAAAATATTTTACACTGTTGTATTATGTGCTTAAAAGTACAAATTAATTTGTTTTATTCAATAAAATTTATGTATATAAGTTTATAATATATAAATACACTATATAGACATAATACATGAAGGAATGTCATATAACTGGTTTAAATTTAAAACCTCGTCGATAATTTACAATTTTTCTTTTGCTAATTTTTTATAATAATCCCTTAAATTCGAGCGCGCTAATAAGCAAAATTGTGTACACTCGAGATAATTCCAGCGGTGTCTTATTTTATCCTGCCTTAATTTTGAACATAATCGAGAATTGAAAATAATATGAAAGCTAAGAAAAAATCGTTTTATTGATATTTATCATTTACATAGGATTGTAAGCTATAACATTTCTTTATTTAAGAATAAAATATAGCCTTGTATCAGAGAACAAAATTTATATAAAGGCCATTGTTTCTTATATTTTACGATTTAGTCATGAAATATCAAATAATTGCAATGTTGGGCTATGTGCTGCACCTTGCTTCGAAAATATTTTTTTACTGACAAAAATATGTTTTTTTCGAAACAGCTATTCAAAAAGAAAGATAAAAAAAGCAATATTCGGCACTTTTCTGCAAAATCAAAAATTAAAATAAAAATTCTGATTAATTTTTGTATTTTTTTAAGGTTCTAAAATGTGTTTTCTTAAATAAAACAAAATTGATTTTGTTATACCGGTTTGTTTTAAATGTGTGTATTAAGGGGTTAATATTATTACAAATTATACAATAAATGTAGGAGACAATAAGTTATAAAACAGTTTTTATTCTCTCCTATAAACTTACCCAAAATCAAATTTACGAGATTTTAAATTTAGGCCAACAATAAACTTTGCATACATTTATAATTATTTTTTATGATTGTAATATTGCTCAATCCAATGGTGCATTAGGACATACAGTTAGAACAAATTTTATAAAAATAGTGTTTTATTTACTAAGTAATAAAAGAAAACCCCAGTTTAGTTTTAAAAACCAAACATTCTCATTTACGCCTCGTTAATATTTTAGCAAGTACTGAAATATCTTAAAAAAACATTTCGATCTAAGATATGCAAAATTAACTTTTAATAATTCTGGACCTACTTAAATGAAATAAATGTTTATTTTGATATATTTGTAAATAAAAATATACCAAATTAAAAAAATGCAGGGAGAATTCAAAATCCTTCAAAAAAAATTATCTTTCAAAGTTACAGTGCTTTCTTTGAGAGCTGCACTATATACAGGGCGTATTAATTTTTTTGCAGAGGAGTTTGAGGTACATTTAAAAATATTTTACTACCATTTTTCTTTCCTAAAAATTGCAGATACCTTCAAAACATATGTCCTTTTTTGGATGGAAATCGTAATTATATCAACAGAACAGAAAATATATTTTTTTTTACTTAATACCGTTGTTTGTTTTCAGGGTGATTCAAAACTGCATTTATTTTTTAAATGAGACACCCTATTTTTATAGTACCTCTAACAAGGAAGAAATCAAACTTGTTCATAATATTAATAATAATAATAATATACACCCTTCAATTTACCTCCTCATGAGTGAACCCCAGAAGCAGAGGGACGGCTTTATTATTATTTTCTGTGGTTTATTAAAATTCACTTTAAAACTAAACGCACCATTTAGGTGTTTTTTTTATATTTAGAAAAAAATTATTTTGAGGATTAAAAACAAATAAAATATTTTAACCTTTTAGTACTTAAATTCTAACTTGTCTAATATACTGTTTTTACAATCTCGAATTAATACTGTATACCGTTGAGCAAGCCCATAGCCAAAGTTTGTTAATCCCACCCTGAAAGCTCAAGAATAAATAATTGAAGAATATCACATTAACAATTGAAAACCCACGTGTTGTAGAAACTTCAAAATTAAGAAATATAACCAAAATAATCACTAAAAATTTATGAAAATCAATCCAAGACAATTATTTAAAAATATCGACGACCAGTTTCAGTTTAAGGTAACCATATTCAAGTCTACAATTGAAAAGTATTTAGTAATTGTTACTTTTTAGATTTTACAAGAAAAATATAAATTCCACAAATAACATTTTTTTGGTTATGGCCTCACTCTTGAGGAAACGAATGTGGCTCTTAAAAAATATAGGTTGAGATATCACAGTACTTCTACAAAAAAAAAGACCATTGCTTTTAACATTGGGCTAAAGATGTTTTCTAATTTGATATATGTCCTATTTTCTTTGTTTTTCTGATCACAGCCCTTATGGAAAGTAAAAACACAGTTTTAAATTATTTTTTCATGGTTAGCTTATGTTTTAAAAATTGTATTTCATCACACTGTTTGGTAATTTTCTCATTCTGAGCTGCCAGATGTTCAGTCATGGCATCCAACTGTCCTTTGTAATTGTTATTAGTAGTCATTAATTCTTCATAACTACTTTCCAAATTGTTTTTAAGCTTACTATGTTCTAATGTGATATTTTCTAGTCTAGCTTGTAATGATATATTTTCCGCCCACACAGTTTTGGTTTCGGATTTCATCAGTGCATTTGATTCTAATATTTGACTTAATTGAGATTCATAATAGGTTGTTAGTTTGTCACTAGAAGTTGGTTTACACTTCAGAAGTTCACATTCTGTTTTCCATCTTTCTGCTTCTGTTTGCCATAATTTTGCCTGAAAATGCATTAATTTAGGAGTCTCAATGGTTCTTCTATTTAATGTTATTAACAATAAATTAAAATAATTATATCATAATCCATCTAACAAATTGTTATACTTCCAGAAAATGAAAATAAGCTGTTTCTAAAAAAAATTCACATTTATATCCTGGACTTTAAAGGCTAAATATTTCCAACGTGGTCGGATTTAGAGAAAAAAATTATATGAACTACTGATGTTAGTTTGACACACTCTAACCACTCCTAATTTTTTTGCCATCTAATTCAGGGACACCCAGTATGTATATATATTTTCTTTCAAAATGTATGTACATTAGTTTAATATTAAAAAAAAGATACATATTGGACAAAAAGACCTCAGTTAATGGCCATTTGATAACCAATGTTAATCAATCAATTTTGCTTTCCCTATTTGCTACTTACATTATCTGCAGAAGAATCTGAACAATTCTTATTAACTACATTGTTCATTGACAGTTCTTTAACATTTTGTTCTAATTCTTGAACAATGTTTTTATGTCTAAATTGTTCTTCACTTCTAAACTTTTCATTTTTAACCAACTCTTTTTGAAAATTAGAAATCATATCTTCTAGACTTTTAATTTTTTCCCTACATTCCAAGTTATCAGATTCTTTTTCTGCAATCTAAAAATAAGATATATTAAATTGAATATATTTATTAAAAGAATGATATAATTTACCGAATTAAACAATTGAGCATTTTCTAAAATTTTCTTTTGAAGCTCATCATTTAACACACTAATATCCACGTTGGGAGCGGACTCTGGCACTTTATTTTTACCCTTTTTGCTGCTATGATTTGTCTGTAATTCTTGCTGGAGAACTACAATTCTTTTTGTTAATTGGTCATTTCTAAATGTAAGGCTTTCTATTTCTTGATCGCGTTTTCTAACAGTTTGTTCATGGTTTCTAACCAATTCTTGAAGCCCAACAGTTTTAGCTTGTTCATCAAGCACCGCTTTCTTAAGGACAGTAGCTTGAGATCTAATCTAGAATTTTTAGGTTAAGTAAATACCTCAATATACATTTTTACAACTTACTTTAGAGTATTCGGTAGCAAGCCTTTGGTATTTTGATTCTATATCTGTTTCTTTTTCCATTGTGAGATAATAATTTTTATTTTAATGGTTCTTTTAGCAATCGATGTCATTTCATATCAAAGTTGTGTTGTGTCAAATGTCATAACAAGACTTTCATCAGTACCTCTATTCTTGGCTTTGATACCCAGATTACCAAACTTCTTTTTTGGCCTTCTTATGTAAACAAAAGGCACTGTGTTAATACAAAACAAACATCACAAAAGGCAATAATAAAATTATTAGGCTGAAACTGATCGAATAACCGATAAACATTTACTAGCGAGATTTCTTTTATAATTTTGAATGCCTGAAGTATTTGTAGTAAAAAAGAAACGCTCTATCTTCCAAATGGCTGAAAATTCAAATAGTTTCAAATAAGCCCATTGATGTCCTAAATATGAATATTAATTTTTAATTTGAAAATGATGGAGATGAAATTATTGACATTGCTCCAATCATAGAACTAACAGTTCTGCGATTTTAGCCACGTGTCACTTAAATGTCATGTTTGTTTTTGTTATTTGACTACTACTTGTCAGATTTTGTTTTTGTTTATTTTTTTTCATTTATTTATAAATAAGCAAAATGTTTGGTTTTAAAATGTTTATTTAATCTTGCATTTTCTATTAGAATTAATTACATAATTAATGAAAATTAAACTTTTAGAATAAAAAACTTGCAATATTTAATTTAATCTAAAGTAATGAAGATTGTGTGTGATTTATTCTGTGTTGATTCTAATTACCAAAATCAAAGTAAGTGTAATTTTTAATTATCCACAATTTAGAACTATTATAGTTTTCTTAAGTTAACAGAAAATGTGAAGATTTTTTTTAAATCAATCCCAATCCACTGTTGATTTAACTTCATACTTAAGACTGTACTGGTACTTCTTCAGAATTTACTCGGTGTCTTCCAAGATTTAACAAATCATCAGAAAGGTAATTTAAAACGCTTTTTAACATACAAGTTCTGATACTTTTTTCAAATCTTATATTTCAGTTTAGTTATGAAGAAAATCATCTAATTTATTGTTGTAATAACAAGTGCCTTAACAAACTATATAGGGATAATCAAACTTTATTATCATGTCAGAAAAAAGTCATGGAGCTTTTGTACAAAATTTCGTTATTAAACAAGAACCTCTAGATGCTACCGTAAAAGACGAACCTTCTGATGACGAATTTGTTGAAACGTCTACAAATATGGCAATAAAAAATGAACTAAACATATTTTCTTATGAAACAAATAACAACTATCTAGTAAAAACTCAAGTTGTAGAAGAAATTGACAATAAATCTGAAGACCAAAAAACTATATTGAAATTGGAAGTCGAAGAAGAAGGAATACAATATGATTGTACTGAAATAAAATCATTGGATTGCTCATTTTGTAATAAATCGTTTGTCACTACTAGAGGTTTTACGAATCATATGAAACAAAGTTTTTACTGTAATCAAAGACTAAATCCAAATACTTATTGGAAGACATTTTTAAATCAAATATCTAAACCATTTAAATGCCAAGTGTGTCTCAAATGTAAGTACAAACATAATAATTACCTACCATTATTAAAGGGGATAATAACTTAAAATAAGATTTAAGGATTAGGGAATATATACAGGATGATCTAACAAAATCATTTTCGTTTTTAAACTCTAACTTTGTTATTGTAATATTAAAAAAAATGATATTTTAAAAGTGTCATAAATAAAGGAACCAGCACCATTCTTATGGAAACGGGAGCACCGTCAAATTGTCTGAATTTTTGATATGTGGTAGTACTTGATGTCCTGATCAATAGTGTCCATGGGCCCAATCCTATCCTATGGCTAGATTTCGATATACAGTGCGTTAAAGTTCAAGATCCCAAAATTTTAAAATGTGCACCAAAAAGTCCCTGCAAAATACATACCTACATAATAAATAAAATCAAAATATATTTCCTTACAGGGCGATTTATGTTTCCACAGGCCTTTTTGTTCAAAGTATGTATTTTTAACATGCAGAAATAGCCTGAAATATCGATAAGAAAAAGTTTCTGAATATTGGATATAATGTAGATCTTGACGTCCTCGTTCAAAATTGTAATAGGTTAAATTGGATCCTATGGTTTGTTTTCGAGAAATTAAACAATTAAACTGTAAAAATATCAATTTTTGCCAATAGCGACTTTTCGTACTAAAAAATAGACGAAATATTGTAAACTAAATATTTTTACACACTGTATTAGATTATATTTCACCGTTATATTAATTGGAAGCAGGCTCACTTGAGCTTGTAAGATGACAAAATCAACAAATCTAAAACACCTGCCAAACAATTAAAAGGTTTATTATTGTTCCAATAAATAAAAAAATAGGTAAGGTATATTTGAGTTTTTTATCGAACCCATAATTCATATTTTAAGCTCGTTTCTATAACACCACTGCGTTAGAGCCCTAACGTTTTGGTTTACTTGTTATCCCTTTTTAGGAATATATTTTTGGAGAATCATATGCAATTCTGGAAAAACGATTATTCCATCGAGCTTTGAAATACCTCCTAACACCACCCTATATATTTATTTAATAGCGTTTCTTAATTTTTACGAGAAATTCTTCACATGAAAATTATATTTTTCCTATCTAGTTTATTAAATCCAATAAATACTTGAATAATCTTAAAAAAAATACAGTGTAAATAATTAAACAATCCACTATGTATGCGATATGAGTTTAAAGCTTTAGTATGATATATAAATGCTTTATTTAGTCAAAAAAACTAATACATAATCAGTACAGGCAATTAATCTAACTGTAGTCACATAAAATAAAATACAATGGAACATCACAAAATTATTAATAATAAATACCAAATACTCAAATACCTAAATTAGCTACTTACATCTAACAAATATTGTTTTAGCTTACATTTGAATTCCTTAATTGATACTACTCTCTTTAGATCTTCTGACAAGTCAGTAAATTGCTGTAAGCCTTTAAAGAAAATTGAATTTTGAGCATTAGTGTTGACGGTCCTAATATAAAAATCATTTCTAAGTCTTGTATTATGGGTGTGAACATGATGGTTGTAAGTAATTTTATGTTGGAGATAATCAGGCGCGTGACCTATTTTAATTTTAAAAATAAAAACTAATGTATGGTAAAGGAACATGTTTTTAATTGAGAGCCAGTTTAAAGCTGTCCGCATTTCTACAGTAGGGGTCAATCTAGGACATGATAATATTATCCGCATAGCTCTATTCTGCAACTTTTGGAATCTATCCCTTTCATTCTGGATTAAGAGATATAATACTGTTGAGCAGTAATTGAAGTGAGGTAGTATTAGAGAATTAAATAAAACCAGCCTTGACCACTTAGATATATGCTGTGAACATCTGAAAAGATAATTTATTTTAAATGAAATTGTTTTTATTAGGTGGTTTGCGTGCTGTTTAAATTTAAGTTGTCTATCTATAATAACTCCAAGATATTTGAATTCATCTACCATATCAATTTCCGAAGGCCCAACATTATTTTATGACCTTGTTCGACAAAGAGTTTATATTGCTGCTCATTACCAATTATGATATCCATATCAATTTCCGAAGGCCCAACATTATTTTATGACCTTGTTCGACAAAGAGTTTATATTGCTGCTCATTACCAATTATGATGAATTTGGTTTTTTTACAATTAATCTTTAATAAGTTAGCACAACACCATCTATAAACAACTTCCAAACACTCATTAATCACTTTAACAATATCTATTATATTGATAGAAGAATAGTATATGAAAGCGTCATCTGCAAATAAGTGAAATAAACATTTAGTGTGAGTGTCTGTAATATCATTGATATAAATCAAAAAAAAAAAAGATATTAAAGCTGTTTCTAAGACCATTATTTCATTTTTTTAATTATCAAAAAATATATACTGAACAACCATGTATAGATACAGGGTGATTGATTATTGTAACAAAGCTCAGTAGATCTGTTATAATAAAAGATACGGAAAAATGTTATTTACAAAAATTGTAGGCGGCTTTAAGCTTTACATTTTAAAATTAGTTACAATGTTACAGGTTGTTTCATAACGCCCTGCGCCCTCAAAGTATTTAATGGAACGCCCTATGTATTTTAACATCTCCCCAATGAGCTTATTTCAACGATATATCACACTTACTATCTAAGGTAAATAGTAAAGGATCTACAGCTACTCAAAAATCACATTTTTGTAAATTCTGGTGGCTGCTGTAGCTGTAAGATTAACTTATTAGAAAATAAGTAAAAGGTAACAATTAATTATTAATTGTTTGGCAGCTGTTTTAGATTTGTTGATTTTGTCATCTTACAAGCTCAAGTGAGATCACCCTGTAAGTATGAATTTTTAGCCTTCTTCCAATTAATATAATGGTGAAATATAATCTAATACAGTGTGTAAAAATATTTAGTTTACAATATTCCGTTTATTTTTTAGTACTAAAAGTTGCTATTGGCAAAAATTGATATTTTTACAGTTTAATCGTTTAATTTATCGAAAACAAGCCATAGGATCCAATTTAACCTATTACAGTTTTGAACGAGGACGTCAAGATTTACATTATATTCAGAAACTTTGACGTTGACTTTTTTTTTATCGAAATTTCAGGCTATTTCTGCATGTTAAAATTGCATACTGTGAACAAAAAGGCCTGTGGAAACATGAATCGCCCTGGAAATATATTTTGATTTTATTTATTACGTATGTATTTTGACTACATATATCCGGCAGAAACTTTTAAAAATATTTTGCAGGGACTTTTTGGTACACATTTTAAAATTTTGAAATCTGGAACTTTAACGCCCTGTATGTCGAAATCTAGCTATAGGATAGGATTGGGCCCATGGACACTATTGATCAGGACATCAAGTACTATCACATATCAAAAATTCAGACAATTTGACGGTGCTCCCGTTTCCATAAGAATGGTGCTGGGTCCTTTCTTTATGATCCGTCATAGGCAAATTTTCGTTCCGACGTTTCATTTCTTCGGGGCTATCATCAATTTTGTTTTTTAATATGGACCTGTTTTTTATTTATTTTTTTGGAAAGTTATTTAGGAGTTGATTTAAATAAATGGCTGCAGATTACTTTAGAGGGTGATTCCAATTAATCAATTAATATTAAATGATTAAAGTTCGAGTTTAATATTTGGAAATTGAAATTTTTATTTTCTCATAAAAAAACGATATTTTTGAAACCTTCACCGTGATGGCCCTCCTTAATTTGGAATTTTATTTCAGATTTTTCTACAGTACAAAACAAAGAGCAACATATAAAAAATCATTTTGGAAAAAGCTGCGTGATCTGTCAGATTTGTGGGAAATTCATCATAAAACAGTCAGAATATCTCAAACACTTTAAGCTCCACGTAACAAAACAGTTGCCAGTAAAATGCAAATCCTGTCCTAAAAAGTTTATAACAAAATTTATTTATTTTAAGCATCTACAAATGCATAAAAATGAATCAAGTAAACGTTATAGATGTAAAGTTTGTTTGAGATCGTTTAGTGAAAAAACGTTAAAATCTCATAATAAAAAAGAAAAATTTTTATGCACTTATTGTCCAAGGAAATATTGCGTAACAAGTCAACTGACTGTTCATTTACGATCACACACTGGAGAGAAACCTTATGGATGTGCAGAATGTTTATACAATTTTTCTACCAAAGGAAATTTGTTAAAACATTCCAGAACGCATTCTGGCTACAAACCCTATTCATGTAAAATCTGCTTAAAAAGTTTTTCCAGGACAGATTATTTGAACAAACATTATTTGGGGATACACAGTATCGACCATGGAGTTAAATACCAAACTAATAGAATTATGAAATCAACCATTAGAGAGGGATATAAAAAAAAGGAGAGAGATGAAGTTATATGTGGTATTTGTTCCAATAAATACCAGTCCAAACAGTCACTAATTAGTCATATGAGAGTACACACTAAAGATAAGAATTTTCAATGTGGAATTTGTTCCAAAACATTTTTATATAAAGGTAATTTATTCAAATTGAAATTAACCCAGTTGCCAGAGAAGGATATTGACCAAAAGCTCGCACAAAATGTGATATCGATGAAACTTGGCATTTAAGTACTTGAAGTAGAAACCGATAAAAAAATCTTTGCTGCTCTAAAGTGCATGCTAACAAACAATTTCTAAAATAAAATCGAAAATTTGGTTTTTCCATTATATCTCGAAAAAAAAAATTCGAAAAACTAATAGCACCACGAGAAAGAGCGGAAAATTTTACTAAAAAATATATTATGATTAAAAATAAGAAAGCAAATTCGAAAACTCGACGCGCGCCGAGCCGTTGAATACAAATATTCAGGTGAGGCTTTCGGAAAAACTAAAGTATCTTTGTCTAAAATGTACACAAAGAAAAAAAAAGCATTTTAAAGAGGATACTCTAAGCATTCTGAGGAAGCCATTATTTTTTTATTTTTTTTTTTGTTTTCTCATAGAAAATTTGATCGGAAGTTATTATATACATCATTATACTTGTACTTCTAGTCCAGGAACTGAATACCTGAAAATATGCAAAGCTGTAGATAAGTCGGTCCAGATTTCCTTTGTGGCTTAATTCTTAGGTCTTGACGGTTGCTTCCAAGGGCGAAAAATTTCACCACGATTCCGACTTGGGAGAGGGCTGAAAATGGCCGCTAAAATCTGAAAAAAAGGTTTCCCCCTAATATCTGCCAAAATATACAAATTAGACAATTTTTGTTTAGATAAAAATGAAGATCGTATCATTATATACAAAAATGGTCCCTACCATTTTTTTCGCAACACGAATATTTTTTGCAAAAACGGCCTTTGAAATATCCCAAATTTTTGCACTGAATAGATATGTTAGTTTCTCACTGAATTTCCGCTCGAGGGAGTTGGGAATACATTGATTTTCATTTTTTGGCTGTAGATAAGTCGGTCCAGATTTCCTTTGTGGCTTAATTCTTAGATCTTGACGGTTGCTTCCAAGGGCGAAAAATTTCACCACGATTCCGACTTGGGAGAGGGCTGAAAATGGCCGCTAAAATCTGAAAAAAAGGTTTCCCCCTAATATCTGCCAAAATATACAAATTAGACAATTTTTGTTTATACAAAAATGGTCCCTACCATTTTTTTCGCAACACGAATATTTTTTGCAAAAACGGCCTTTGAAAAATCCCAAATTTTTGCACTGAATAGATATGTTAGTTTCTCACTGAATTTCCGCTCGAGGGAGTTGGGAATACATTGATTTTCATTTTTTGGACTTTGGAGACCAATTGTAGATGGCGCCAGCGGCATACGTCTGCTCGCTAAGTTATGGGGCCTATGAATGAAAATCTGGGCACCAATCGATTTTTCGACAACTATTTGCGCATTTCACGTGATTTATTTCTATAAAATAGCGCTTAGGGTCTCTCAATTATATTAGCGAATGTTCTGTGTAATTTGAGTTGCAAATTTATCAGAAAATTGCAAAAATTTATTTTTTCATGTGGCAGTCTCAAATCCCGGCGCTTTGCCTAATAGTGGGTTACTAGTTTTAGAGTGTGATGAATATTCACTCGAAAAGGTCCTTTATATTTTCTGCGCTTTTTGCAAAATTTTCGCCAACTTCTATCTGAACAATGTAGGTACAGGATTTCAGCAAAAATAAGAAAGTTTTTGAAAAATTCCTTTTATGAAAAATATGTTGAAAATACAAAATGATTCAAAAAATATCTTCCAAATACCACACGTCCTCTCAAATTTTACAGATTAAATTTCAAACGCCTTTATTTCAGGCAAAACCAAATAAAGCCGTTTTCGTGAAAACCAAAAATTTAATCGATAAAATTTGGAGGACTCGTGGTTTATTATCGACAGTAATATAACAAGACCTCGTTTATGAGCGAATATTTTTTTTCGATTTTTCCAAAAATAAATTTGTTTGAAAACTTAACGAGTTTAATTTTCTAAAATAAAACTATTTAAGGATAAATCGAAAAAGAAATTATTCGCTCGTAAACGATGGTCGAGTTATATTTGATCAGATTATTTCTCAAATAGTTTAATAAGCCAAAAATAAATATTTCAACTCATGTATTTGTATTTATTAAATGTAAAATAAGCGGTGCTTGTATGATGTGTTGCCTATATTTTAGGAGCTGTTACGGAGGACGATGTAGTTTATTCGAAAAGGTAGGAAGGTGAGTTTATCATCGAATAAATTTTGACAGATGCGGGAAATAATCGAAATAAAAAAATACATTCGAAAAGTAGACTCTAAGTTTTAAAATCGTGTGCATTGAATAACAATATAATGGAATATGAGTTTTTAATTCGTGCTTGTTTCGAAGATTTCTAGAACTCCGAAAACGTCTGAAAATGCAAATAAACGAATCAATTTTTTATTAAAACGCCAGAAAGATACTGAAAAAAATTTACGAGATCATTCATCGAGACATTTCAAGATCCCATTTAAAAAAAATGGGATAAAAAACTATTAAAAAAAATATATGAATGAATTACTAAAATGGTCCAAAATATTGGGAAAACATAAGCTTTGACCACTTTTTTCAATGTTCTCGTTAAGAAAGAACGGGCTTCAAGGCACATGGATCGATACCTATGGGTTTTCCCATTGCAATGAACTTTGAATCATCGAAAAATATCAATTTTTGCCCGAGTTCTGAAATAATTCGTCCGCCCGTTTACAAGTTAATGCATAGACAGCATTCCTATAGAGGTAGAGCAGCCGCTGAAATGAGGGGACTTTTGGGTCCGGTTATCTCGAAAACTATCGAATTCCCGAAAAAAATGATAGGGACCATTTTTGTAGATAATGATACGATCTTCATGTTTTACCTAAACAAAAATTGTCTAATTTGTATGTTTTGGCAGATATTAGCTGGAAACCATTTTTTTAGACTTTAAGGGCCATTTTCAGCCCTCTCCCAAGTCGGAATCGTGGTGAAATTTTTCGCCCTTGGAAGCAACCGTCAAGACCTAGCAATTAAGCCACAAAGAAAATCTGGACAGACTTATCTTCAGCTTTGTCCCTTCAGTTGCTGAACTAAAGGATTTTTTTTTGTTATGCCTCTATTAATAGATATCTTCAGTTTTTTAAAAATCGGTGACAATTTTAGAAATTATAACTTCCGGTCAAATTTTCTATGAGAAAACAAAAAAAAATAAAAACTAATGGCTTCCTGAGAAACCTTAAGGTCTCCTCTTTAAAATGCTTTCTTTTTTTTTCATACATTTTAGACAAAGATACTTTAGTTTTTCCGAACGCCTCGCCTGAATATTTGTATTCAACGGCTCGGCGCGCGTCGAGTTTTCGAATTTGCTTTCTTATTTTTAATCATAATATAATTTTTATTAAAATTTTCCGCTCTTTAACGTGGTGCTATTAGTTTTTCAAAATTTTTATTTTCTTTTTCGAGATATAATGGAAAAACCAAATTTTCGATTTTATTTTCGAAATTGTGAAGTTAGCATACACTTAGAGCAGTAAAGATTTTTTTATCGTTTTCTACACCCATTCAAGTACTTAAATGCCAAGTTTCATCGATATCACATTTTGTGCTGACAACAGGTCAGGTCAGGGCCAGCGCTAAATGACTGGAATAAAATTTAGTTTTTTTTATTTAGGTATTTTAAATGGTCACATGAAAACTCACCAAGACAACAAACCTTTCGCCTGCACTTTGTGCCCGAAGAGCTTCATCAAACGTAACGACCTTACTCGACACACATATACGCACACCAAAGAAAAAAATTACAGATGCGAAATATGCTTTGATAGATTTTCTCGTAGGGATGTTCTTCGTCTTCACCTTAGAAGCCATACTGGTCAAAGACCCTACGAATGTGATAATTGTCTCAAAAGTTTTACACAAAAGAGCAATTTGACACACCATCGAAAAAAGTGTAACGAATATTTTGAAGTTGTTGTCGATTGAGGTTGTTTATTTTTTATTTTGATTATGTGTTATTTAATTAAGTATGGCAGTAAACTTCACTATTTTTGAGTTAACAGTTGGATAACTAACAATTTGATAAAAAGTTTTTGAACTTCACGTATACAGGGTGACCCATGGCTATTCCCTCGTTTTTTTGTGCCTAAACGGTACGAGATATCAGCTTAATTTTTTGGTGACATGTAAATTGATAGATAGATAGATAATTTATTGATCTCTACAGATTATATACATAATATGAGACAAGTCAACATGTGTATATCACAAAAGTACAAAATATTACATCACAAGTTTTTAAAAGACAAAATATTAAAATACATATACTAGTACATCACAAATTTAAAAATTGTTAAGATAGGTAAAAAATGACCTTCTATGTCACTGCTGAGGTGTGCTCATCTAGCGAATAAAATGCATTTTTCAGAATGTTTTTAGCTTGAACTTGAATAGTTTTTCAACATTTATTGTTTTGATATTGGCCTATGGTGGTAACATGTTAAAGAAATAGGCCCCATCACAGAGAGGTGACTTTTTATGTTGGGTTTTATGCACCCGGTTCAAACGAAAGTCATTGTTTTTTCTCGTTTTTACTGACCGTGAAACAAATTTTGTTAATTAGGCTTGTTAAAAAACATTTTAAAATCCAGAAACTGAACTCTTTTTTTACTGCCATCTGTCTGGCAAATTGAAATTTGAGTCCATTTAGGATTTAGATTATTGTTCATACGTTATATTGTGGAATGTTTGGGTGACTTTAACATACTAAAAAAATTGTGATCCTTCTAAATCAAAAATATAGAAAGTAAAAAGGATATAATCTTAAAAAGAAATATTATGTGCCTTCAAATTATTTTATTTAGATAAATATTTTTACATCACATTAATATGAGATTTTGTTTTTTATTATGGTTAAATAATTAGCTTTAAGCTTTAAGTGTCTTTATAATCAAATATTATTATCCTTACTTAATATTTTAAATCCGAATCGGATGGTTTAATTTTTTCCGGGTTAATGCTTATAAATCTCTAAGTATGTTCAACTCAAAGAAAAGTATTGTAAACAATATATTCGCATTTATATAAACGCTATTTTGAAAATAAAAATGGCGTCGAATGAATGCTGTAAAAAATGATTATTTTAAAACATAAGTTTTATTAAACAGAGACAACGTTCATCATTTTAATTATTTTTACATCAAAAGTAAAAGTATGATGACGATAAATGTACAGGGTTATTCACTATAAATTACCCATCCCTTATTATCGTTATTATTGCATTTAGAAAAAAAGTTTCAAATAAACTGTTTTTTGTTAAAATTCTATCAAATGTGTACCGTGCAGATTTCAGGGAATACAAAAAAATAATATATTTTTTAAATGGGGTACCTTGTATATTTTAACAGATTTATAATCTTCTTGATGAGCCGATTTCAATGATGTATAATACTTAATGTCTAATCTGGATAATAAAGGATCTACAGCCACCTGAAAGTCACATTTTTTAATCACCCTGTATACAATATTTTTTAGTGCCACAGTATAGAATATACTATATAAAGTTAGGATAGAGACATGTAAGTCGTTTTTCTCGATTTTCAACCGTTTGGCTACTACAGCTACTGTAACTCAAAAAAATTTGTTAGGATTTTAACAAAAAACAGTTATAACCACACAACTTTTATTTGAAACTTTTTTTTCTAAATGCAATAATAACGATAATAAGGGGTGGGTAACTTATAGTGAGTAAACCTTTACAACGATTTTTTTGTTATGCCTCTATATCAATATACAGTGTGTCCCATTAAGTCGGCATCATATGGGAAACTTTTTTATTCTTAGTTTTATGAAAAAAGTTATTCTTTATAAAAAGTGGTGCATGGTCTAAAACCTAATATGCAACCATCAGATATCCATTTTTTTTTAGTCGTATACGAGGTTTGTCAAAAAATATGAATTTTATGCAAGAGTAAAGTACCTTTATTTATGAAAATAGCGACAATTGTTATTAATAAAAGTTGATCACAATTGAAAACTATTGTCAGATATCCAATATTATCCATCTGCCAGGAAAAAACAGATTTTGTTATAACTGGTTTTTCTTTCCATTTGAAAATTTATTTAGGTATACCGAAAATTATTAGATATCGTTTTTCATGGGAAATGGACAATATTGGATATCTGACTATAGATTTCAATTGTGATCAACTTTTGTTAATAATAATTGTCGCTGTTTTCATAAATAAAGGTACTTTACTCTTTCATAAAATTCATATTTTTTGACAAACCTCGTATACGACTAAAAAAAATTGATATCTGATGGTTCCATATTAGGTTTTAGACCATGCACCACTTTTTATAAAGAATAACTTTTTTTCATAAAATTAAGAATAAAAAACTTTCCCATATGATGCTGACTTAAATTGGACACACTGTATATTTTCAGTTTTATAAAAATCAGTCAAATTCCAGTCAAATTTTATATGAGAAAAAAAATTAAAAACTGAGAAAGCTTAAAGTCTTCTCTTTAAAATGCCTTCTTTTGGTTTCGAATTCGCTTTCTTATTTTTAATAATTTTTTATAGTAATACAAATTTTTTTACATAACTTATAATATAAATTTCAGTAAAATTTTCCGCTCTTTCACGTGGTGCTATTAGTTTTTCGAATTTTTTTTCGAGATACTCGTACAATGAAAAAAAACCAAATTTTCGATTTTGTTTTCGAAATTGTGAACTTCGCATACACTTTAGAGCAGCAAAGATTTTTTGTCTTACTATTTTGGCCCGAACACTTCGTTTACACCATTTATTTTTAAGTTGAACATAATATAAATTTTTTTATCAGCAAAAAATTATGATGTTATATAGTTTTATAAATAAAATTATAATTATTTTTTACCTGTTTAATTATTTCTTTTATTTTATAAACTTTGTCTACTACGGCTTGATCCAGTTGTACAAAAAAAACAATGTATACAGGGTGGACCAAACCTCTGTCGTCGGAGGATTACGTCGTTGTGGTAAGAGATAAAATTTTCAAATTTTGTGTGAGCTAGTACAGTTACTGGGTGCACATTTTGAAAATAGTTTCGATTATACAGGGCGTTCCAAAAACTCGTGGCAACACAAACTTACATTTTTTTAAATGGACTATATTTTATTCAAGAATCGAAAAGATCTCACCGAGAGCGTTAAAAAAATATAGCATGTTAATATATTATATGGGTATATTGGTGTACGTAAAATGCATGATTTTTCCTTTATCATAAAATATTTACAGTTTTCCATTAACTTATACCCTAACTATACTATATCGTTTGAAAGATTATTAATTGTACTAACAAATTGTAAAAAGACTTATAGGGTGATCCATTTGAAAATTTTGAGATATTGCTTGATTTGAGTTCTGTTTCACCCTGTATTAAAGAAGCCACAGATGAAGAAAGTAATTAATAGTGAGCACAGCCAATGATATGAGAATGACATTTGAATACAAAGACCTGTTGATTTATTTTGATTTCCTGTTTTACAGAGTATTAAAGATGGGGTCATTTTTGCTAATAATTGGCCATATCTTTTTAAAACACCTGTTTAATTTTCAGATAATTAAACATGTAAACTCATATTCGTTACTCGTAAAACCGGCAACGGCGCACCAAAATACGTTGACGAGCGGTATCACAAAGATGCGGTGTCGACAAAGATAATTTTTTGCTCTATTTCATAATTGCGGTATCAAACCCGGAAGCGCGGCTCATCAAAGTTATTTTTTGCTCGATGTTAATAATGGTATTGGGTCGTAAATTTAACCGTCGAATCTAGACAATAGAAAAAAAGCTTACACGTGTTACGCGGCTCAAGTTAAAAGGATTTTTCGGGAAGGTGTTGCGCAATCCGAAAAGAAAGATTTTTTTGAAGCGACGGAGGTTGTCGAATAAAGAGAGAAGTGGGGCTAGCCATGATCAGGCTAGGACCCCTCAGTGTCTAACTATTACTCATGCAGAACACACGCAAATTAATATTTTCTGAATGATGCGGTCATTTCTTTAAATTAACTTTAATACTTTGTTCACGATTACTAGTTTAATGTAATCTTTGTTACGTTGTTGTTTTTGTTCATTTTATTTATTTAACGAGTCTAATAAATGGTTAAATAAAAGTGTCCATTGTTTTTATTGGATGAAGTTGAGAAAGTAAACCGACTACAGCATATTTCTTCACCTAAAAAATACAGTCCACGAAATTCGAACTCAGATGCGGTTTAAAAAGGCGGTAACACATTGTTGGCCGTCCTGGGAAACTGGCACAACATAGGGCTTAATCCAGAGCCCTCAACATGGTCCAAACGAGCCGGATCAGAACCTCAACATGGTCCCATCGAACCGGGTTCAATCTTCATTACTTCTCCAGGACCTCATCATGGTCCACTTCTTCAACTCTCCAGGAATAGTTCCAGAGATTTTCCTCCAGGTTCCTGAGCGATTCCAGAGATTCTTCCATGATCCTGAGCGATCCAGTTCAACTCTTCAACTTCATCAGTAGGCCTATGGTGGCTTAAAAAACTTCAAGCAACTTCAAACCTTCAAGCAACTCTTCACAGCAAGAAATTGTAAGGTATTTTTTGTAAAACTCATTTAAACTCGTTGTAACCACTTAAAAGCGGTCCGATAACAATCGTAGGCTTGTGGTAAATTAATGCACACATTTTTTCGTTACATTTACGTATAAAAAACTTTCATTGTATTTTAAACTTACCAAATTCTCGGCGCATGCGCTAACTAGCCGGCCGTAGATATTTATTTACTTACTTACTGTAAACTATCAAACATTTACAAAAAAAAGAAAACATTTCGTACTTGTGTGTTCTACGTATTTTTAGCTATAAAGTCGAGATACATGTATTTTTTCATTTTTTCTTAACATATAAAACATTGTCGCATTCTATACATTTTTTCTGTAGGAATTTGTACTTATATAATTGTCGCATATTTTTAACCTATAATACATTGCATCTACTTGTATTTACGTATTTTTATCCTACATATTTTGTGTTCTAACAGAAAGAACAAATTTTCACACAATCAAAATCTACAATTCAAAAATGAACTCAATTTTCATATATACAAACATTTCTCTGTCAAAAATTGAAAAATTGTTCTCGCTACCAAATCTTGTCACAATCATTCAGAAAATATGCATTCGAATTTTTACATTTCGTGTACACAGCACGAAAGTTTATTAAAAAATAACTAGGCTTTTAAAACGCCACCTTTCCAAGTTAAAAATCAAAAATTCAACTCGTTCACTATACAAACACAATTTTAAAAAATTCGTATCGTTCGTAATTAAAACAAATTTTCGTACAAGAAAATCGCACTAATAATCACATCGCATTTATTCTTAACTTACTGTTTCCATTTGCCGACGGCAAAAAATAATTCTCGCATTTTCAATACTTTCGCAACAAATCATTTCGCAACAAATTCGTAAAAAACCCGTAGATATGGTTCTACGATTCTACAAATAAATCGCTAAACAATATTTAAAACTCAAATCATAAACATTCGCTATTTTTACAATCAAACTTTATTCTTAAAATTCACTTTTGTTACAAATACAAGACAACAGCTGATCGTTGTTTCGAGATCTAATATCTCACTTAATAAATAAAAATCATTTTTTAACTTACAACTCAATACTATAAAACCATTTTACTATTTTTCCATTTTTTACACAAGGTGTTCTTAAAAAATAAGACACCTCCCTTTTATTCTAGAAACTAGCGCCGCATCAGAGGTACAAAAGGGCTGCATACCCTTATATTTTTATTCTCGTTCATAGGGAAAATTATCCCTTAGCAACAGGCTCTCCATAGCCAAACAATTTTCAATCTATCGTTCATTGCACATACTTTCTATTTTTTCGTTTTGCACTCAAGAAGAAGTTCTTTATTTAAAGACTTCTTGTATTTCGTTCATTTTCGCATTTTCAATCTAAAGGGAAGTCCTTCATTTTATAGCAAGGCTCCTGTACTATTTTTATTCGCATTCGTTCGCATTATTTTTCTATAGGGTGATCTACTAAACGATTATACCCTCTTCTAGCAAACATTTCAATTTTCGTTAACAATTTATACTTTTTTCTATAGGGTGATCTACTAAACGATTATACCCTCTTCTAGCAAACATATTTCAATTTTCGTTGACAATTTTATACTTTTTTCTATAGGGTGATCTACTAAACGATTATACCCTCTTCTAGCAAACATATTTCAATTTTCGTTGACAATTTTATACTTTTTTCTATAGGGTGATCTACTAAAAGATTATACCTTCTCTTGCAAATATATTTTGATTTTTCTCTAACAACAAACATTTAAATTTCTAGCAATTCTACTTTTCATTTTCGCACAAGATGTTCTATATGGTTAGACATCTCCCTTTGGCACCTTACTAGGTCCAAGGGGTTGTATGGGGGAAACTACCCCCAGGGATATTGGATGCCCAGACTCTATGACAAAAATAAGATGATCTCTATGGTGAGACATCTCCCTTTGGTATCTTTCAGATCTAAGGGGTTGTATGGGGAAACTACCCCCAGGGATATTGGATGCCCAGACTGTCAATCAACAATGCTAGGTGATCTCTATGGTGAGACACCTCCCTTTGGTGCCAAACTAGGTCCAAGGGGTTGTAGACGGGATACTAAAATGCCCAGTTATGTATCGTCTTAAAATTCATTTGCGAGGAAAGTTTTTTTGTTCTGAGGTAGTCGTTATAGAGAGAGGGCTAAGGGGTTGATCTGGGATACCTCTGCCAGCAGATCTGAGAAAAAGCCAACGCCTGGAGTTGCAATTTTCGCAAATTATGTTAACAAAAAACTCTTGTCAACTGTTTAGGGAAACTACCCTCTTTAACAAATAAAAACTTTAAAAATGTCCTTCTAATAAGGCTCTATTTTCAGGATTACTTATCCATTTATCGCACTTTTTCATGTATTCAACTTTCAGGGAAAACTACCCTCAAACAATTATTTTTATCATAAACATTCTTTGACATTTCTACTTTACTTTGTACCAAAAATCCTCTGATGTGGCCAAAAAAGGTGTTCGTACATTCATTTCAATTGTTGTACTGGAAAAAACATTCCACAACAAAAAACTATTCGTTAAATCAAACCTTTCTACTTTTATACATACAAGGGATCAATAACCCATCATTTTAAAAACCAAACAAAAATCAATCAAATAAACTAACATAAATAAATCTTAAAAACAAAATAAAACGCTCAAACGCATTCATTTTAATTTTCACAAGGCATTTCATTTTATAGCAAATACCTTAAACAAGCTGTGATGCAATTTCTATTTTTCTTTTTTTCTCATTTTTATACAGGGTGAGCACATACCCTTAGGATTTATATCCAACATTTAAACATTTTCACACAGGGTGATCTCATCCAAAGATTATACCCTAGGGACATTTCGTGCCCACATTCTCTGACAATTCTTTTTATACAGGGTGATTCCCACAAGCGGAAAATATTCCCAAATATTTTAAACTTTTTCATTTTTTCTACTTTCATACAGGGTGATCGTATACCCTTGGGATTTCTTTTGCCCATTTTGATATTGTAGGCTGAGGCAGTCGTTATAGAGAGAGGGCTAAGGAATTGATCTGGGATATTCCTGCTAGCAGATCTGGGAAAGCCAACGCCTATAGTCGCAATTTTTGTATTTTTCGTTCACATTTTCATTTCAATTCATAACAATGATCTTCATTAAGTCTCTTGTTACGCATTTACTTGTTCATTCATACAGGGTGATTATACCCTAGGGACATTTCGTGCCCATATTCTATGGCAAATTCTAAACCTTTACAGGGTGATTCCCTCAAGCGGAAAATATTCCCAAAAAACTTTTAAACTTTTTTCATTCATACAGGGGAGCAAATACCCTTATAATTTCATATCCATCATTCTAACATTCTAAACCTATACAGGGTGATTCCCTCAAGCGGAAAATATTCCCAAAAAACTTTTAAACTTTTTTCTTTCATACAGGGTGAGCAAATACCCTCAGGATTTTATATCCATCATTCAGAAAACTTTTAAACTTTTTTCATTCATACAGGGTGAGCAAATACCCTCAGGATTTTATATCCATCCAAATATTTAAACAATTCTATTTTCATACAGGGTGAGCAAATACCCTTAGGATTTTATATCCATCCAAATATTTAAACAATTCTATTTTCATACAGGGTGGTCGTATACCCTTGGGATCTTTTTGCCCATTTTCGTTCAAACATTCATGTACTGCTATTGTAGGCTGAGGTAGTCGTTATAGAGAGAGGGCTAAGGAATTGATCTGGGATATTCCTGCTAGCAGATCTGGGAAAGCCAACGCCTATAGTTGCAATTTTTGCAAATGTTGCTAAGATTCTGGCATGTTTTGTTTTTAATTCCAAATAAGGAACATGGCTCGGTGATGCCTAATCACAAATCGTTTGTACAAATCATATTTTGTAAACTATGCGCCCACAAGTGGCCAGGATTCAAATATCCAATTTTTACTAAACTATGCGCCCACAAGCGGCCAGGATCCAAATATCCAAATATTTTAAAACCTTTTACATTTTTCAAACTTATTTCAATTAAATTCATTCCCAAACTACAGGGTGATGACCCAAATTACTAAAATTTAAAAAAAAAAAAAAAAAACTTTCAATACCAATGCGTCGCTATACTCCGCCTCTTTTCGCGGGGGGAGAATGTTTAATTTTCAGATAATTAAACATGTAAACTCATATTCGTTACTCGTAAAACCGGCAACGGCGCACCAAAATACGTTGACGAGCGGTATCACAAAGATGCGGTGTCGACAAAGATAATTTTTTGCTCTATTTCATAATTGCGGTATCAAACCCGGAAGCGCGGCTCATCAAAGTTATTTTTTGCTCGATGTTAATAATGGTATTGGGTCGTAAATTTAACCGTCGAATCTAGACAATAGAAAAAAAGCTTACACGTGTTACGCGGCTCAAGTTAAAAGGTTTTTCGGGAAGGTGTTGCGCAATCCGAAAAGAAAGATTTTTTTGAAGCGACGGAGGTTGTCGAATAAAGAGAGAAGTGGGGCTAGCCATGATCAGGCTAGGACCCCTCAGTGTCTAACTATTACTCATGCAGAACACACGCAAATTAATATTTTCTGAATGATGCGGTCATTTCTTTAAATTAACTTTAATACTTTGTTCACGATTACTAGTTTAATGTAATCTTTGTTACGTTGTTGTTTTTGTTCATTTTATTTATTTAACGAGTCTAATAAATGGTTAAATAAAAGTGTCCATTGTTTTTATTGGATGAAGTTGAGAAAGTAAACCGACTACAGCATATTTCTTCACCTAAAAAATACAGTCCACGAAATTCGAACTCAGATGCGGTTTAAAAAGGCGGTAACACATTGTTGGCCGTCCTGGGAAACTGGCACAACATAGGGCTTAATCCAGAGCCCTCAACAACACCCATATAATATATTAACATGCTATATTTTTTTAACGCTCTCGGTGAGATCTTTTTGAATCTTGAATAAAATATAGTATGTTCCATTTAAAAAAATGTAAGTTTGTGTTGCCACGAGTTTTTGGAACGCCCTGTATAATCGAAACTATTTTCAAAATGTGCACCCAGTAACTGTACTAGCTCACACAAAATTTGAAAATTTTATCTCTTACCACAACGACGTAATCCTCCGACAATAGAGGTTTGGACCACCCTGTATATACAGGGTGGAGTCACGGTAGACCCTCGGTCCATTGTGGCTAAACGGTTAATATTTTGAAAATTTTGTTTATTCATGGATATGTGGGTTGATGAAGGCTACGTTTTAAAATTGTTTTGAAATGTACAGGTTGTCCCAAAAAAGTGTGGCGTATCAAAGTTATATTATTTCTTATGGAAGACCCTATATTTTATTGCATTTATAGATTACACGTTAAAAATAAGAAAAACTTTCTTATGTATTCCGTATACCGATGTTTTTTAGTTTTCGAGATATTTTGATATTTCTAAAAATGGAAGCACTTACAAGAAAACCAATAACTTGGAAACCTATGGAATCAGCCAAATCCAATTTTAACTGAAAAAAATTAGACTAATAATTGAAAGCAATAATGTATTTAGAGTTGTTTAAAATTATACAGGGCATCCAAAAGGGGGCAATTCTCTAATGACATATTCAAACGACATTATCGTTCTTATTTTAAATAGGACACCCTATATTTTATAATCCTATTATGTAGCAAATTCCATTACCTTTTAAAAATTATAAAGGTATACCATGCCTAAATCTATTAATTGTGGAGTTATTTTTATTTTTGTTAAATTTTACATTATTTTTTCACCGTAATGCCTAAATATAACACCCTGTATTTGATCATCCTCCAAAATTAATAGATTTAGGCATAGCAGACCTTTATAATTTTTAAAAGGTAATGGAATTTGCTACATAATAGTATAAAATACAGGCTGTCCTATTGTCGTTTGAATATGTCATTAGAGGATCGCCCCATTTTGGACGCCCTGTATAATTTTAAACAACTCTAAATACTTAGGTATATGCAATATTTAAGAAAGTTTATCTTATTTTTAATATGTAATCTATAAATGCAATAAAATATAGGGTCTTCCATAAGAAATAATATAACTTTGATACGCCACACTTTTTTGGGACAACCTGTACATTTCAAAACAATTTTAAAACGTAGCCTTCATCAACCCACATATCCATGAATAAACAAAATTTTCAAAATATTAACCGTTTAGCCACAATGGACCGTCGCGTCTACCGTGGTAAATTAGGAGTTTCAAAAAAACAGCAATCGCGCTAAAGATGGTAGAAAATAAGTTGATTGTTGAATAACCGTAAGCATTAAGAACCTTTATTTTTAAGATACAAGGTGTTGATGTTGAAACTGAGAGGAGGAAAATGCAAATTACTAATAACTTTCTCTCCCAATACATTTTTAGAAAATTAGGGAATGTTCTAAAAAACCTTTTGAAAAATTGAATATATCCAAAGTGTTAATTGTCATTTGGGGAATATTTTTTTTTATATTATGAAAACTTTATTTTATTCCTTTTAAAACAGTTGTTAATCATAATTTTGTCCCTAGGAACAAATTTATTGTAACATTTGAACTACTAGTAGTCCTTGTTTCTTGCGAAATGTATAGGACTTTTATTAACAAGAAACCAGCTACTTTCAGTAGTTCGGATGTTGCGCAGTGGCATAAAAACCTAAAAAGGGGTTGAACTTACCGCAACGCGCGCAGATATAAATCAACAAGAAAAATCAATACATTCAGATGGAATAAATAAGAAAATAAAAGAACGAAATTTTCCATGTGTAGTTCACGAAATAATCAATATTTTATATCCATTGGGAACAGTTACAAAAATGATTTCAATATAATTCATAATGCCTAAAGAAATAAAATTTTCAGCTATTTTTGCGACAAGTAAGTTAAATGCATATTAGATAAAATTTATTTACAATAAAATTGTAGGTGAAGATCCCAAATTTAAAAACTTAGAATTAAATTTTCATGGACCAACAGTAAAAGGATGGCAGTCGGAAAAAAATTGCGAATATCCCCAAGAAATTATCCTGAAAACAGAAATAAGATGTGAATTGAGCAAAATTCAAATTTTAGTCCACCAATTTATGATACGTATGTATATATATATATATATATATATATATATATATATATATATATATATATATATCAATATAATTGTTGAAATTACTTATTTTTTTGTTTATTTTAGCATCAAAAGTTGAACTGTTTTTAAGTAACGAAGATAGTGTAGAAAATGTGGCAAATATTAAATGGGAATATCTAGGTTATATTACTTTATCTACGAATGAGACTACGGAATTTAAGAGCAGAGAATTAAAATCCGCTAATGTGCCCAAAAAAGAAGTGACTTTTATAAAAATCAATTTAATTAATAATCATTTTAATTCGCTGAATGAAAATAACCAGGTAATTTAAATAAGAAACAATTTCTGGTTGATTGATATTTTTTTATTTATTTTGACATGTTTCTAATTCGGTAATGTGTAGAATTACCGTCAGTTTCTGATAATTGCTTAATTGGCATGAAAGCTAAATTTGATATTGAATCATCTTTTGTAAATTGGTTTGTGGAAAAAATTGTCCAAAAATATTTTGCCGATAAACAATTTCAAATAAATAATTTTTTTAAAACTTGTGTTTTAGGTTAGCCTTATAGCTGTAAATATTCTTGGTACAGATGTAAAATCAAAACGTCCGGACAATGAAGATGCCGAAGCTAAATTATATGATGTTTTAAACGATCCAGATTATTTTTCCCCTTATGATGATTTAGCTTTTTTAATGTATGTTGATGTAGACGTTGCTAATATTATTAAAGAGATGGAAGTGAAGAAACATTTGGCTGTGATAAGTAAGAATTTTTGGAAAACAAATAAATGTAGTTTTAGATGTTATCGACGCAAAATTATTCTATGAGAAAGAACTTGTCGCGACATTCAACGAGGAAAATCTGTAATCAATTTTTTTATTGCCTTATGCATGAGAAAACTTTTATTCACTATTTCGTACCAGGTTGGTGCCAACGATGTTTTGTTTATAATAATAATAGAACTTTATTGACAAAACAGTCAAATGGCCATCGACTGAGGTCCTTTAGCCAGTAAAATTTTACATTTGATTTGGTATTAAAATTAACAATTAGAGCAAAAAAAAACTAATGTTTGTAGAAATTTAATTTTCAATCTTCACTGTCACTGCCTTCATCTCTGTGGTTGGATAGTTTTGTTTCTATTGAAAGGATTTTTAACATTATACATAGAGAAAATTGTTATAACTTCTTGGTGCTACACAATTTCAGAGAGTTGTAAATTGAATTGTATATAATAATTATTAAACATTATTCATATTTTAGATGAAAGATTTGAATATGCTAGAAAATTAAAAAACGCCATGGTAAAGTTAAGGGTAGCAGGAGAAAAATTAGCAAAATATGAACTAGAAAAACGGTATGCTATAGAAATTGAAGATTACGAAAAAGCAAGGTACAAGAAAAACCAAATGGACACATTTAGATCTGAAATATTTGAGGAGTTATGTATAGAACAATTAATGGAGTATAATGGGGTAAGATTTATTATATTTAATCATTTTTTAAGGCGCCGAAAAATAGGCGTTTGTTTTGTATAAAAAAATTCAAAGGAAAAGTATTTACAAATTTGACTGAGACTAACTTTGTCGAAAAAAAATGTATTACATTAATTTCATCGGAAAAAAAATTTTGTCACAAAAAAATTGCCCCAGAAAAATTTTGATAGATTATTTTTTTAATCTGTCAAAATAGTCAGATTTTGTGGTTTCAGCCAATAAGAGCCCAGGACCCTACCCAATCATTGTGTTTTATACTGATTATTTCCCTTGCCTGTCAAATATCAATTTTTAACCAATCACGTGCTTGGAAACTGATTTGGCGCAGCCAATCAAAACAAAATAAAGCGACTATTCACCTTGGTGGTAAATAATCGGCTATTTGATCATCGTCCTCAATATTCAACTGAAGGACGGTATCCAACAATAAAGAAACAGCATGTAAATTTCAAATTTTTCAGATAAAGCCTAAACTCGAAATTTAGATGCAATAAAAATAGTCGGCTATTTGTCAAGGTCTTGGGATATTACTGTCGATAAAACCGCTTCTTCGTAATTGTTTTTTTGATTAAACTGTGTTTACCTTTTTTGAAATGTCAAATATAAACATAAAATAGCCAAATTTCAAAATTTATTTGTAAACTAACCTGTTTATTCGTTTATTCACACACAACATCAGTTTTTGAATACCCAAATACTTAAAAATCCATAAATTTCTTTAAAACTGACAAATGTCTTTATCCGAATTAAGCCAAACGCAATCACGTATGCCTTGGTGGCCCTGAATTTAAAACTATAACAGCTCAATATTTTTTGATGTTTCAATTTAAATTGATAAAGAAAATATTGAACATTTCTGTGTAAAGTGTCTTTTGCATAAATGACTATACTCTCTGTTTTTAATACAAAATGATTAAAAAAATAAGCCTTCCAAATACCACACGTCCTCTCAAATTTTATAGATTAAATTTTTGGTCTCCATACTCAAACGCCTTTATTTCAGGCAAAACCACTCAAACAAACTGATTTGAGATAAAATCACTCGTCGCGGACTCGTGGTTTTATCACTCAGTTTGTTTTCGTGGTTTTTCCAAATAAAGCCGTTTTCGTGAAAACCCAAAATTTTATCGATAAAATTTGAAGGACTCGTGGTATTACCTTTGATTATTTTTTTCATCTGTCAATACAGTCAGATTTTGTGGTTTCAGCCAATAACAGCTCAGGATCCTAACCAATCATTGTGTTTTATACTGATAAAACCGCTTCTTCGTATTTGTTTCTTGATTAAACTGTGTTTACCTTTTTTGAAATGTCAAATGTAAACATTTAACAATTTTTATTATACTAAAATGTATTGCAAATCTATGTTAATAACCAAATTTCAAAATGTATTTGTAAACTAACCTGTTTTTATTAGTTGATTTCCAAATGCCTTTAACATTTTTACATAACATAACACTAAACTTAAAATTAATTAAATTAAGAAAGACTTCATTTCATTCTTCTTCGCTTTTATTAACGGCGCCGTTTCGCGGGGTAGCCAGTCAAAAAATCGCCTTGGTGGCCCTGTATGTAAAACTATAACAGCTCAGGTTTCAATTTAAATTGGTAAAGAAAATTTTCAATATTTGTGTGTAAAGTGTCTTTTGCATAAATGACTATGTTCTCTGTTTTTAATACAAAATGATTCAAAAAATAATCCTTTCAAATACGACTCGTCCTCTGAAATTTTATAGATTAAATTTTTGATCTTCATACTCAAACGCCTTTATTTTAGGCAAAACCACTCAAACAAACTGATTTAAGATAAAATCACTCGTCCTGCGGACTCGTGATTTTATCAATCAGTTTGTTTTCGTGGTTTTTCCAAATAAAGCCGTTTTCGTGAAAACCAAAAATTTAATCGATAAAATTTGGAGGACTCGTGGTATTACCTTTGATTAAATTAATAATTTTATTTAATTTTCTTATGAATAGTGTAAATATACAGAGTGAGTCACGGTAGACGCGACGGTCCATTGTGGCTAAACGGTTAATATTTTAAAATTATTTTGAATTATACAGGTTGTCCCAAAAAAGTGTGGCGTATGGAAGCTGTTAGAAGAAAACCAATGGAATCAGCCAAATCCAATTTTAACTGAAAAAATTAGACTAATAATTGAAAGCAATAATGTATTTAGAGTTGTTTAAAATTATACAGGGCGTCCAAAATGGAGCGATTCCCTAATGACATATTCAAACGACAATATCGTTCTTATTTTAAATAGGACACCCTGTATTGTATAATCCTATTATGAAGCAAATTCCATTACCCTTTAAAAATTATAAAGGTCTGCTATGGCTAAATCTATTAATTTTGGAGTTATTTTTATTTTTGTTAAATTTTACATTATTTTCCACCATAATGCCTTAATATAACACCCTCTATTTGATCAGCTTAGACTATGATCCGAAAAAATTACAGATGAATCCACTTTTCATAATAATGGATAGTTAACCGTCATAACTTTCATTATTATGATACTCAAAACCAGCATTTGTTCCACACAATATATGATCAGAACCGGTGGAACATTAATGTATACGGTGGAATTATAGGCAACCAAGTTATTGGCCCATATTTCTTTGATGGCCATTTAAATGGGAGGAAATTTTTGCAATTTCTAAGAAAAAGTTTGTTGGAAAATGTATCATTAGATATTAGACAAAAAATTCTGTTGCAATAGTGTAAGCTGATCAAATACAGGGTGTTATATTTAGGCATTACGGTGGAAAAATAATGTAAAATTTAACAAAAATAATAATAACTCCAAAATTAATAGATTTAGGCATAGTAGACCTTTATAATTTTTAAAAGGTAATGGAATTTGCTACATAATAGGATTATAAAATACAGGGTGTCCTATTTAAAATAAGAACGATATTGACGTGTGAATATGTCATTAGAGAATCGCCCCATTTTGGACGCCCTGTATAATTTTAAACAACTATAAATACATTGTTGCTTTCAACTATTAGTCTATTTTTTTTTCAGTTAAAATTGGATTTGGCTGATTCCATAGGTTTCCAAGTTACTGGCTTTCTTCTAAGTGCTTCCATTTTTAGAAATATCAAAATATCTCGAAAAGTAAAAAGCTTAGGTATAGGGTATACTTAAGAAAGTTTATCTTATTTTTAACGTATAATCTATAAATGCAACAAAATATAGGGTCTTCCATAAGAAATAATATAACTTTGATACGCCACACTTTTTTGGGACAACCTGTATAATTCAAAATAATTTTAAAATGTAGCCTTTATCAACCCACATATCCATTAATAAACAAAATTTTCAAAATATTAACCGTTTAGCCACAATGGACCGTCGCGTCTACCGTGACTCACCCTGTATATTTTTATTATGATTTATTTATTGTTTTTTTCATGTATTCGTCAGATATAAAATCTTTGATATAAAAAAAATATTTGTCGAAAAAATAATTGCCTAAAAGTTTTAAATTTGTCGAAATAAAAATTCACAATCTCGTATAGATTTTTGCCCAAAAAAATGTTTTCCTGTAGTCCGAATTTGAATTTTACTTGTTCTTCTTTCTTTAGATTTGCTCAAAGAACGATGAATGCCAAGATGTTGCTGATAACGCACACAAAATCCTTCTCTCTCCAGTTTTATGCAAATCTTTAATAGATAGAAGAACCACATCCCCAATTCACCAACCAAATAGTCAAATTTCCCCGATGCACATGCCAAAACACCTCAGTCCCAAAACAGGATCACCAAGTACCGGTAGTCCGACTAATCTACAAAGTAGAGCGGGTTCCTTTAGACGCAGAAACAAATCTGCAGGAGCAGTAGTCAAAACAACGTACGAGATGTACGAAGAAAAACCATTGCCTGCTTTACGACAGTGAGTTCCCGGGTTTTAGCATCGGCTATTCTAAATAAAAAAATCATGTCTTTTATTTTTAGTTCTCAAACAAACGAGTTTTTAAGAGAATGTCAAATCGAGCCGGAGCACAAGACTACATCAAAACTTACCGAAAGAGAGAAGAAACAGGCTGCTCTTCCAATTCTTGTATTCGGAAATGAACTGGTCGAAAAATTTTATTCGAAACATTACTGTGATAAAGAAGATGGCCTAAATAGTTTAAAAGATGAATTGTTGTCGTATGATAACAACAGAATACATGTACCAAATAAGGTAGCTCGGGCAGCTATATTTTTGCTACACAGGTCTTTGAGAGATAAAGTATTTTCCGTATACAGTCTAGCCAACGAAGTTATTAGATTGTTTTTTGTTCAGTTTGTACCTGGAAGGTAAGTAAATATTTCAAGATTGTTTAGATCTAGTTGTTCCAACGATCACTAGGTGGTAACCATTTTTTCAATGTTTTTTAGAAAATTGTAAATGGAATTTTATCATTTTTATGCATTATTTAAAAAGATGATTAAATTCTGACCAAAATAGTAAAAACCGGGACCCGAGATATAAGTGAATAGACCAACCACCACCTTATATCAATAAAAAATTTAAATGTTCTTCTTTTTGGATATTAAAACCACTATTTTATATTAAAAAGGTTTTTATTTGGTTTATATAAACTCTAATTAAAAAATATTAGTCGAAGCAATGAAGCACAAAAGTTCGGAATCTTTCGGACTAAGACGGATCGGAATGCGGTTTTTTGCATTACCTTTCAGGCCGAGATTCCGATGCACCAGGTGTTGGGAGGGTCGTTTTCGGCGTGAAATTCGGATTCAGCGCCCCCAAAAACCCCCCATAACGATTTTCGGTTCGTCTTTTTCGATTGTGTGAGGAAAACCCACGGAGATTAGGTCCGCGTCCAGGTTCCGGTGCACCAGGTGTTCAGGGGGTCGTTTTCGACGTGAAATTTGGATTCAGCGTCCCAAAAAATGCACCCACAATGATTTTCGGGTTGTTTTTGGCAATCTTGTCAGGAACACTCTGAGACATGACGTCCACGTCCAGGTTCCGGCGCACCAGGTATCCGGGGGGTGTTTGCCGATGCTATATTTGAATTCAGCGCCCCAAAAAACGCCCCCACAATGATTTTCTTGTTGTTTTTGGCAATCTTGTCAGGAAAACTCTCGGAGATGACGTCCACGTCCAGGTTCCGGCGCACCAGGTGTCTGGGGGGTGTTTGCCGATACCATATTTGAATTCAGCGACCAAAAAAAAAACCCCGGGCGCCGAGTTTATCTCCTTCCCCGCGTGAATTCCACGGAGATGACGTTCATCGGCGTTCCTGAGCTCCAGGTCGACTGTGGGTCAATTTCAATCGTGATCAGCGACCTCGAAAACCCCCGTGAACCCGATTTGGGCCAGTTCTGACTCTTTTTTACAAAGTTATTAAATCTTCCAAAAGCCGTCTCAAAAAATGCATTTTTTACAAATAATTTTTGGAAACGAATGCAAAAAACCGCATTGCGATCCGTCTTAGTCTCAAAGATTCTGAACTTTTGTCCTTTTTAGTGATTCATTGCTTCGACTATATGTTTAATCTAAAAAAGTGGTTGTAATATCCGAAAAGAACATTTAAAATAACTAACCACTATGAACTACAAATATAAAATAAAATAAAATTTAATCTAGTTGTCTTTTAAATGTCACTAAACTTAATGTCAAAGTATTGTATCAAGAGAATTTGCGTTGATATATGGCGAATCCAACAGCCACAACTTTGACGAATCGAAAAGAGTTGTTCAATGACTTCGAAGAAACAGAACTGAATTATTGAAATATTTTAGCCGAGTTCCCACATATAAGTATATACGAAAAATTGTCTGGTGCTATGACCTTGAATGCATGAGATAAAGAAGTAGGCAACTGTAAATTAAAAAATAAGGAACTTACATTCAAAAATCACTTATTGGCACCGTCACAAATAAGTTTCTTTCACTATACCGTTTAAAACTACTTTTTATTAAAATGTTTTGACTTTTAGTCTAATAATGTTAATCCACCATTTCGTCGCTGCAGAGTGAAAACCACTTATGTTCGAAAAGGTAAATTTTACAGGAGGCAATAAAATCCGATTTACTTATGATACGTTAGCAATGTAAACGTGTTTATCAAGTAGACTATTAGATGGTGTTATAGGTCTTTTTAAATTAAAAGGTTTTGTGAGGAAGTGCGCTAGGAGGTTTTCAAGCTTATTAAGCAATAAAACCATTTTCATAAAAAAAATGACATACGTGGTTTTCACTCTGCGATTTACATCTTTTTACATGTATAATATCGAATGTGTGCGAGTGTCACACTGAAAACTTTGCAAACTAATAGAGTAAAATGTAATGAAATTAAACTGTTTATTGTTTTTCAAAACATTTACCGATAATTTTGTCTCGTTAAATGCATTCCTTACCGTTCAACAAGTTTAAAATTTCACCAAGACAACGTATGTATAAACCAATTAAAACTTTGAAACTAAACTGTCAAGATATTAAAAGTTTGACGTTTATTTTCGAGCGGCATTTGTTTCCAAAGCCGTGTCCGTTAGGGTGCGGTGACACAATAATTATTTATACACTTTTTGACAACTTCTGCCGGTCATTTATGATTTTCTATTTATTTATTTATTTATTTATATATATACTTTAAAAATTTTTCGATTTTTGAAATCCACATAAAAAGCTACCATACGTGTAGTTCAAATTGAAACAGTTCGTTACAGACATTTGAAAATAAAAGCTGATTTAGACGTATCCAGCAGCTGTCGACAGTCTCACTGTCACGCTTGCTAGGACACGCCCACTGCTGGAACTGGTCGTTTACACGAGTCCAGTTTGTCGTGAATGTGTGCTTATGATCAGGTGCGTACGAAAATGAATGTGGGGTTCTTTAAAAGGAAATCTGTTAAGATAATGCCCTCGCTCTTATTACAGGAGCTTACAGATATGTTGGAGGAAGAATTATTAAATAAAAAAAGAATATGGGTCAGAAAATGGATCAACGATAGAAATATAACGGGAGGTTTTGCAACAACGAAAACTAGAAGTTCCCTCTGAGTACAGGTTGGCGTTACGACGTACGTCAGAAAATTTGCTGTTTGTTTTTATACGCATTACAACGCAAATTCCATAAACATTCGTGTTCTCTATAAAGTTGAACCAAGTTCAACGTTTCTAATTCGCTTCATTTTCGGGTCAATTTTTAAACGCCGCCACTGTTCACTCTATAAAGATGCGCCATCGACTGATTCGGGTGTTTGGGGAGACGCGGGTGAGGACTACTGTCGTCAAAAATAGACGGACTTTCTATTCGAGACAGCGCTGACGGATAGCGCTGTACTGTCACAAAAAAGTGTTTACATGGAGCCAACTACTCGACAGCGCTGACGGACAGTGAGACTGTCGACAGCTACTGGATACGTCTAAATCAGCTATAACGTTTTCGAATCAAAAAATCGAATTTATGCGTTATTTTTGTGAATATTTAAAAAAATTCTTTTACATAAGTATACGACGTACAGTAATTGTACTTAAATTCTAAGAACGTTTGAAATGTAATTTATACTTATAAGTACATGTGTACTTTGTAATAATCTTTACTCGAAAAAGACATTGCAACTACTTCCAGTTTGGCAAGACAAATTATTTCAAACGTCTGCCATTTGTAGTATGTTTTGGCCACTTTGCTCAGTTTCTAAGATTTTTAGATACGTTTTAGGGTAAGTCAAACAGAGGTAGCGAGAAGTGTAGATAAACTGTTGCCGGAACTATTAACTAAATCTGGTGACACTAGTCAACGAATTAATCAGATGGCAGTTCATACTATTTTGACCATGGCAGACTGCAAAAATGTAAGGTATGTGTTTGTAGGTAGAGTCTGAAATTAGCTATGAAACGATCTATATACACTATTTGTTTTGAAATAAGTTGAATATTTCATTTTTAAATTCATTAAGTACAGATGGCTCAGGGGTAACTGGTTTAATTATTTTAGGTTGCTCACATTTTAGCTGACTATGTATGTATGCAAAAATGTATTTTGTATCTCTGGCACCTGTTAAATACATATTCTCTATCTCTCTGACGTTGAATTCACTATATACAGGGTGGCCCACCTATCCCCACCCGGGGCAAAACATTGGGTCTTTTTTAAATGTAGTATATTTTTAGATTGTCTGTCGTGTGGACTTTACATACCCCTTTTGTTTTTTCATATGCAACGTTGTCAAGTTATTTATATTTTAATAAAATTTTATGAAAAAACATGAACGAAGAAAAATCTTCACAAAAACGATATTTTTAAAAATTGATGGGAAAAACTGGATATGCAAGTACCAAAAGTATGTGCAGACACATACACATCATTTGGGTTCATTCAAAAAATACAGGGCGTTTCGAAATAAGGACCAAATTTCGCCAACTTCAAATTGCCGAAACTCATTTTTTTCAATATATATATGATTTCATAATTTGAAGGTCCATTGAATGACCTTTCCAATGATACTTTTCGATAGGTAAATAATCCATTTGAAAAAAAGAGTTTCAGCAATTTGAAGTTGGCTAACTTGGTCCTTGTTTCGAAACGCCCTGTATTTTTTGAATGAACCCAAATTATATGTATGTTTCTGCACATACTTTTGGTACTTGCATACCCAGTTTTTTCCATCAATTTTTGAAAAATAGTTTTTATGAAGATTTTTCTTATTTCATGTTTTTTCATAAAATTTTATTAAAATGTAAATAACTTGACAACGTTGCATGTGACCCTCAAAAACAAAAAAGATATGTAAAGTCCACATGACAGATATTCTAAAAATGAAAAAATATATAGGGTGATCCATTAAAAAAAAGACCGAATTTTTTGCCCCGGATTCATGTTTCACCCTGTATACTCGAAAATAATTTTAAGAAGTAGCACATCGAGCCTCTGATAAAATACAATAAGATTTCTTTCTCGATCTTCATCAGCTTAGCAGCTATGGTCCGAGCGAGGATAGGTGGGCCACCCTGCATACTTTCTGTAGCCGGAATTTAGTTTTTTAGAACTATTTCTTCAATTACGTGTTTTCTATTATCGCTCAAGTACTCCCAGACTACAGCATACAGTATACTTAATGAGTTTAAAAAGAAACGTCAAATGTCAATGTTTTTATATCATCCAATTTTTATTTATAGAGAACTTCACATTATTCCGGTCCATTTAAGTAGACCAGTAAATAGTAGTACGCATCCTAGACTAGCATTAAGTAGAGCCGAGATGGTAGAACAACTCATAATTAATCATGGAATTTCTACTGAAAAACAGAGGTAATCATAGCAAAACAAAGTTTTGTTTAGCAATTTGACACAATATTATTTGAGAATTTACCACGCTCTCACATGAGTGCATGGCAACGTCGCAAGCGCGGTCAGTTGAAGCATGCCGAAATTCTTCGTTTATATTGTCAATATAGTCACTATTTTGTATCTCAAAATAATTCGCTCAGGTTCTGTTTGATTTTCCATTTCGACAGTTACTTATGAAACGTGAAATAGTGATCTAACCTCACAAAACAGAAACAGTGTCCACGCGCTAGTAAGAGAGTTTTACGCCGTTGCCGGATTTCCATAGCAGTCGACTACTCGGTGAAGTTTGCACATGATTGGCTGACGCGATACAGTTACATAAAAAGTTTGGCAAAATCATGTTTTAATTTAATAATCGATCGAAATTTGTTACCTCACATGTCAATATTCAATTGTATTCAAAGAAACATTTATAAAAATATTTACATCCATTGCAACTTTTTAATGAAAATTAGTTTTAGTTCCCATTTCGTAGTGATCTTTATAACCGTTTCATTTTTATTTTAATTGAAAAATATATCGTAGATTCTGAGTGTGAAAGTTTTATTTGAGTTCGCGAAACAAGAATTTTTAAATCCTTAACATTTCAGTGGTTTAACATGCAGGACCCTGGCAGAATTCGGCTTGAGCGGGTTGCATCATCCCGCTGAAGCGGTAAGAAAAGTCGCTGAAAAAATTTTAGTGCTCGTATACCGGGTAAATCCCAGGTTGGTTAGGAAACAACTGCCACCTGACGATGACATCACTAGAAGGAATCTGCTATACCGGCAATTATTTCAAGAGTTCGATAAAATTGATTTAGAGGTGAGAATTGTGAATAAGTTTTTTAAATGTGGTACTGGAAGGTTCATTTATATTATTACAGATTGTGGAAAACTACTATTTGGCAAATTGCGATGAATTTCATTCTTCTAAGAGAATATTGGTAATTTCAGATTTGAATAGTTTTTTTCTCTAGCAAAATTTATTATTTTTGATTTATATTCTGGCCTTAAAATATTTAACACTAGAGGAGTTATGGTAACGGACAAAATGATGTCAAATTAATTGGAAATATCAATTAAAAAAATACTTAATAGTATATGCAAAAATTTTCAAATTTCCAGTATTAAACGAGTTTAGTATAAAAAAGAATCGCTAGTTTCAATATAATTGCTTTATTTTAAAATTGGACTAACCCGTGAAATTTGTCAACATTTTAAAATTGTTTTAAAACTAGATATTAGCAAGAGTAATTAAAAATATATTATCATTAATATTTGACGCTGAAAGTAGCCGCAGCTGAAATTAATACAGTAAATTGTAAGGCTTTTTCTTGCCACAAAGAAATTTATGCCTTACGAGTGACGCCTTAATACGGAGATTACTCGGGCGCCAGTTTATTAATGTGGTATGCCCCACAACCCTTAGAAACGGCGTCTTAGGGGCACAGGTAGCTTCAGATGGAAATACGGTATTCTCCAGGGGTCTTTTGTTGATTTCGGACTCAATACTTCTTATATATATATTATTTTGTTTAACGCTCTGAAAAGAGGTAAAGTCTGTGATTATAAACCAGAAAATAACGTTGACACGTCTATTGCTTAATAATATTTACAATTCAAAAAGAAATCAATATTTCAAAGCCCAACCCTCAAACCCTGAACTAAAATTAAATTAACTTAAATGAAATGTTCGACTCGGAATTTACTAACGGATTTTACTTAGTAAACGGAATTATTACATCAATAGAAAAATGTTTTTTTTTATAGTGCAGCCACAGCTACTTTCAACGTCATCACTAAAGTTTGTATGATCTTATTATGGAAATAGAAACTATTTTGACATTAATTTTGTCTCACGTAATCTGCACATATTGCAAATTTAACAGCTTTATTTTTTACAATCACTATATAATGAGAATAATTTTGGAGACCATTTATAAATTATTTTCATTCTTCTTTTTCCACTTGTACCATTAGATTTGTGACAAGGTAACTAAGTGGCTTATGCAAAATTTTCTGCTAGAGGTGAGTCATCATTTACGTTTCTCCATCGTTGTGAGTGTGTGAAACAACGGCGGCTCCAGGGGGGAGGGGTTGTTAGGGCAACCCGCCTTAAGTCCGGCAATTAGAGGATATTTTTCATACCTGCGTAAACCAAATTTTAATTTTTTTGAATTTTTTTTGTAGATTCTAGGTCCATTTATATTCTAAATAACTCACTTTTTCCCCCAAAAATGGCCCAAACATTTTTTTTTCGGTAATTTTGACATTGTCAATCGTTTCTTAGACAAAATTCATTCTGCGTAAACCAAATTTTAATTTTTTTGTAGATTCTAGGTCCATTTATATCAACAAACCCAAAATATTATACTTTTTTATATATAAACCCTAACAGCCGACGCCGACGTTGCCCCCCCCCCCAAATCTCTGGGCTGGAGCCACCCTTGGTGTGAAAGCGAGTTTCCTTGGCCAGCTGGTAGTCCTGATTTGAATCCCACACATTAATTTTAAATTCCTATTTCTTGTACTTGTTTCGGGATTTTCAGAAATCGGAACTTGTTCAACAGATATTTTTGGACGTCCCCCAGTATATGTTTTGTATTGCGAAATTTAAAATCTAGTTCTTTGGACTTTTTTCTCATTTTATTTATTTAGTTTTCTGTATTACAATATTTTCTTTAAAAACGTATCCACACAATTGCACAAATAAATAAATTAACATTTGGAAGATAATCCCCATCTACTTATAAAATTTTATTTAAAGAAAATGTCCACTGCACTGCCAAAAATAATTCACTTCACAGTTAGACAGGGGCGGCTCATGAATTTATGAGTTATATTAATAGCAAACTGAACCCCTTGAAAAATTTTAAAATCATTCTAAGCCTTTAGTTTTAGTCTGATTTTTGTGAAATTTTCAGGAAATACTAATAATTATAAAACTTAGGGTGGAGACCCCTTGATTTTTTTGTAAACCTTCGTTTTTTTTTATTTATTTTGTTAATTTTAAATGGAAAATCACAAAAAAAGGGTCCGCGCCACTCTGTATTAAATCTATGAAAATTTGCTCCCATTTGTTTTAATAAATAACAATTAGTTTTTAAATAATATGCTTTCCCACCCTTTTCTTAAATATCTTTGCATAGTGCTGCCTCATCGTTTCAGAAATTTAAAGCTGTCGAGAAACATTCACAAAATCTTGTTTTCGTCCATCACTTTCTTAAAAAAATAATGCAAATTTGGGACGATTCTCATTCGATTTTTCGTGAAATTTTGCTTCCGGTGAGGTATATGCGTTGATTTTATTTTCCAGAGGAAAAAGGAAACTTTGGAGAAGAACAGACTTTTGCAACAAACCATCACCAACTCCGATTGCCTTAGTCCTGAACCAGTCCATCAAAACGGCAGGCAAGAATTGAGCAAGTGCTTGAGTGCAAATAATTTAAAAGCAATTAACAATGACACTAATACAAATCATGAAAAAAATTGCGGGCTGACGAAGAGTCAAAGTGGAATTAATATAAACATGAACGGTAACCACGAACAAAGTTCTAGCTCGGCGAGTGCAATTTCATCACCAAGTACTAATTCTCAAAAGGATGAAAATGAAAAGTAAGTAGTATATTGGGAAATATTAATGGTTAAGTTTTTCCACAATTTCTTTCGTAGAAAAAATTAAAAAGCTCCGGAAATCAACTATTAATGTTATTGGATATTTGTTTTTCTTAAAGATACAATTTTTCCGTATTAAGACTTTAATTTGGTTTTTCAGACACTGTATCTTCTGCAAGCAACCCGAAAGTTCCATATTTTTAGTTAGCAATTCTATGAACTCCCACTATTGGAGATCCTGTCCCATGTTGGTCCGTTGCAAGGAATGCAATCAGGTGGTGGAAGTGTCAACTTTGACAGAACATTTACTGATGGAATGTGATAAACGAGAAAACTATTCGCAGTGTACCAGATGTTCCGAAGCTTTTAGAAAGAATGAAAAACAGCAACACGCTGCTGACTGTAAAGGTTTGTATATAGTTGTCTTTAGGAACTCACTCACCATTTTAAACCTAATCAAAATGAAAGTTTAAAATTTAGAAGAGATGCAGAAATATTTTCTTGAAGACCCAATTTTAATATCTTTTTCGGTTTTCAATTAGCGAGGTGTCAAAGTCGAAATCTGCATTATTGACATTTGACAGTTCACTGTTTTTTAAGTAACTGAGATGGAAAATTTAAATTATGAAACGGTGTCTAGAAAAGACGTAGAAATGTTTTCTTAAAGGCCTAATTTAAAACTCTTACTTGCTTTTTTTTTTTTAATTTTAAATTAGAACTTGCCGAAACCTGCAACAGGTGCTCCCTGTGCCATGAAAACTTAAGTGTGGAAGAAGATTGTTGGAAAAACCATCTAATGGGTGAAACACCATGTCCGAAGAATACTAGGGTTAGATCTGCCAAGCAGAAACATGTCAAGATTCAGATTTAAAAATATATCATGCCCTCCATTTTTGCATTTTTTAGAAGTATTTTGATTCGTATTATGTGCCACTTACATATTTGCCACAAAAAGTATTTAGTCATGTAGAGCTGGCTAGTAAGATTTTTCAGATAGAATTTTTTTCGTCCAAATCTGCTAATTAAATGTCCAAAATTCATAAATAGATAAAAATAAAAATCTGGAAATAACATATAGGCCATTGATTGTTTGTTTACTTAATCCATAAATCAGTCTTAAAAGTTACACTTACAACTGCACTAATAGACTGTTGTTACATTTCTCACGGATTATAGTGTCAATATTAAGTAGTTCAACTCGAGTGATTACATTTCGTCCACTGATTTTATTCGACACTTTTTTTACCCTTAGGATTGTATTCACAGGGTATTTAATTGTAAAACTATGAACAATGTGCAATATTTTAAATATTTAATTTTTAATTACAATTGTTTACCTTAATATTGTATTATATATTTAAAAAATATATATTATTACAACTATGAGATTGTTTTATTTAAATAATCAAATATTAGAAACTAAGCTATTTATAACATATTTATTAAATATTTACAAATGAACTAATAACTCAGAGAAGCTATTCAATAAAAATAGGGTGATGCTTACAATACTTAAACAAAATTATAATCCAGTAAATTAACGCCAGAAAAACCACAAACAATTTTTTTTAATTTGCAGATATTCATAGGTACATTTACCTCCGAAAATCTCAGCTACGTTGAATTTGTGGAAGGGTGGGAAAATGGCTCTAGAGTTCCCGAAAATTCGTTTTTCGACGATATCTGCCGAAATATGACCCTTAGAGCATTTTTGTTTAAGAGAAAAAATGAAGAGCAGTTCATTACCCACAAAAGTTGTCCCTATGATTTTTTTCGCTACACTAATATTTTTTGCAAAAACGGCGTTTCAAAAATTCGAAAAATTATTGTGGTGAAAACGGAAAATTTGAATATCCTCACGTTTTGTCTGAAGACAAAAGATAAGGCAATGATAACCAACTTTTTTCAATTTTTGCACTTGATTAATAAATTTATTGTAAAAAAATTCAATTTGAGAAAGTTTGATTTTTAAGTTGTTTCTCGTGCACTTAATAAAATACTTGATATAATATATTGATGAAAAGGTCAGAATGTGATCTTTTATTTAGTACAATTCCTAACCCCAAAAAATTTTAGCACGAAAAGAAAATAATCCTCAAAAAAAAATGTCGATTTTTAATAGGGGTGAGAATTTTCTCAATTTTCCGGAAAACCAAAAAATATGAAAAAAAAAGGGGACAAGCTAAGTTTTCTAATGATATGTGCGTTGAAAACCGACATGGTCCATGATTATCTATTAATTCCCGATAGACCCGAGCATTTTCGAAAACTCCGGAAATAAAAAAAAAACGCCCTAAAAAACAATCTTTCTGAATATATTTAACACCTTGCAAAGCCCCATTGTCCAAAAAGATTCGGTGAAATTAGTCTTGATAAAAAAACATGAATAAGTTTAAACTTTGGCCCGGTTTTTCAATAATTCAGAGAAATAGATAAAATGAAAAAGTAACATGATATTATACCTACAGGTTCCTTCTTTCATCTAAACTTTGAATAATGAAAAAATATTAATTTTTACGTGATTTATTGAAAAATTTGTAATCCGCTTGGGAGTGTCATTCCTTTAGAGCGTGCTCTCTAAATGCAGGGCAGGAGCTAAAAATGGGGGTGCGTTTTGGAGCCGGTTATGTCGAAAAGTATCATATTTTTGACAAAAATGATGACGATCATTTTTGTAGGTAATGAACTGATCTTCATTTTCGTCTAAACAAAAATTCTTTAAGTGTCATATTTTCGGAAATATCGGCGAAAACAGGCGAACAAAAACACATTTTTGAGACCAATGGGCCATTTTCCCGCCCTTCCACAAATTTCAGACAGCTGAGATTTTCGGGGGTGAATGTACCCATGAATACCTGCATATTAAAAAAAAATGGTGCCAGACACACCTGATGCCCGGGTTGGTACCTTCGTTTATTGGACTAATATCACAGACTTGTAAACTGTCCATATTTGTGCAAAAATCTTTAATCAGTCAAAAATTGTGATGTTACATAATATTCTACATACATTTTCCGTTCTTCTGAAGAGATAAAAAGTTGTAAACCCAGTAAACCGGATTCACCCATGGAAATAGCGACTTTATCAGCATAAGTCATGACTTTTAGTATATATCTAATGTTAGAAAAATTGTATGTAGCTGTAGTTGATGCTTGGCATTGAAATACAGTTACCGATTCAGAATTTTTAGATACATTTACTTCAGATTCACCCTAAAATGTAACAATAGCTGTGTATTAACTTTTTTATTGAATAGGTTGTGAGAGATAAACAAAGGGGATTTTGTTACTATTTGGTTTTTTTTTTAGAAAACACTGAAACGTAATAACGATAAAATAAACCTAAACAAAACAAATAAATACTTACTGCAATTCCAGTTGTTGCCAAAGTAAAATATGGAGGATCTGGACTCAAAGTTACTTTTAATTCATCCGCAGAATTATTGAGTCTGTTTAGAAGTTCTCCTAATATATTTGCACTCATAACTATTTTATTTGTGTTACATTCATCTGCCAAACTTATATCATTAAAGTCGTCAACATTCATAGTTCGGATTTCGCAATCTATAGTGATGTTCTCTTCATTATGGTTCATGCTGAAATTAAAATAATATCAAATTTTAATTTGGAAATAATTAAGATTAGCGGTTAATCCGTTACTTACACAATGCATAGAGGCGCCCCAACTGAGGCATAAGATAGTTTAATACTTGGACTGCCTTCATCTCCAAAAATATTGAGTATCTCAACAAGAGTTTTTAAACTTATCTTAAAGATGATATCTTCAACTGAATCTATATAGTAAGAAGAAAATATAGAACTGGGAATATAAACGGAAGTTTCCACGCATTTCATTTCATCTAAAGTAAGTTTCAAACCTTCTTCCATAGGCCTCAATATTACATGCTAAAAAAATGTTATTAAAAAAAACAATTTTATATATTGTAAAGTAACTTACATCTTTAATCGTTATAGCCTTTAATACATTGTGAATTATTCGAAAATCGGTAATCTCTGCAGAAAACAACATTTATGTTCTAATTCAAAAATTGTTTACAAAAACAAAAACCTATTTTGAAATGAAGATTGGCGTCTTTAAAAATTAAAGACCAAGTTAAGTATAGAAAAAGAAGAATTTATTTAAGAAGAAGCAAGGAAACTTACTGTTTCCTTTTTAACTCTATAAACAGAAAGAAAGAGAATGTCGACTAAATTTTGCGCATGCGTTAAGCGTCCATCGCAAACTGAAACTGCGTATTTCGAGCAAACAAGCCGTAGGAAACGGAGATGAAGGAACCGCCGTAGACGTCAGCCAGCCATCAAAATGGCTGCGACAGATAGCAAAGCTCCTCTTCGAACAGTTAAAAGAGTGCAATTTGGGATACTTAGCCCAGATGAAATTGTAAGTAAATTGGTCCGTAATTTATGCACTAAATGTTGGTATAATTTTTTATATCGGAAATATAAGTTTAAAGTATAAAAATTGGTTGTTTTTGTTTCAACTCCAGACTGTCTTACCTTGCCAAAGCGAAATCGTTATTTCTCAATTTACGCAATATATGTTTTTCGATAGAGAATAAAGCTGAGTTAGTATTTGATATTGCTTACTATTCTTTAATGAGTATTTTGCAGAAAAGTAATTAAAAAATAAAACGAGAATATACACATGCACAAAATAAAAATTATGGAATTTAACCAAAAGTTGCTTTTAATTAGTTAAACCAATAATGAAAAAAAATGCAATAACAAGAATAAATACACAAAAATAATTTAAAACGGATGAATTATTCATCATTCTAAAAATAACAGGGTGTTTAAAAAAGATTTTTATAAAGCATGTCTGAACATGAACTCTTCTCATTGCAGATTTAATGGATTAGGAATAAATTTACATACATTTGATCATCCTAAGATGTAGAAAGTTCTTTTTAACCTCAAAAACAGCTATGTCAAATCTCAATCTTTTAAATTATAACCAGCAGTTCTTATATTAGACACAAAGTCTTTAAGTTTATGCTTTATAATAACTAATAGATTGGAAAAAAAGTTTTTAAAAATAATGTTAACATAGAGAAGTATTTGTCGTGTATTTGTGAATCTCATTTTTATCCAAGTTATGATTTAATTTATGGTCCGAAAAATTGAGAATAGTTGCCTACTTATTTGCATATGGAATTCTAAAATATCGAGTTTTACATCTGTTAACCCTAGTTCACAAAGTTTACTTCTCTAAAAACCTGATTATCTTCTAAAATATTTAAGGAGAAGAAGTTAAATCCTACATTTTACTTTATTTAAAAAAAAGTCTGAAATAATATATTTATATTAGAGAAATAATAATGGTTGTTTGGAAATGGTTTAAGGCTGTGTTATGAAATTTCTATAATTATTATTTTTATTTAAGTATTAGGTTTGTTTATGTGTAAAATCGATCATTACATTTTTGGTCTACTGTTCTATATTTTTAAAATTTATCCTGAACCTTTTAGCACTATTTTTTATATTTATTTTGTTTGTAATGGATGAAGACGTTTTTAGTATTATTATATTCATCAACAATGAAAAGAAATCTAACAGGACGTTTCTTTTAGCGACGAATGTCAGTTACAGAAGGGGGCATCCGCTTTCCAGAAACCATGGAAGCGGGTCGCCCCAAATTATGTGGACTTATGGACCCAAGACAGGGGGTCATCGACAGAAGCTCCAGATGTCAAACTTGTGCTGGTAACATGACAGAATGTCCAGGGCATTTTGGACATATTGATTTAGCAAAACCTGTATTTCATGTAGGATTTGTCACAAAAACTATTAAAATTTTAAGATGCGTTTGTTTCTTCTGCAGTAAATTGTTAGTCAGTCCAGTAAGTAAAATAAAGTTTTTTTTTAAATAAGGGACAACTAATTGATTAATTTTCTTAAAGAACAATCCAAAAATCAAAGAAGTAGTAATGAAATCTAAGGGGCAACCTAGAAAACGACTGGCCTTTGTATATGATCTATGCAAGGGTAAAAATATATGCGAAGGCGGAGATGAGATGGATGTTGGTAAAGAAGGGGAAGCCGGACATGGAGGTTGTGGTAGATACCAGCCTAATATCAGGAGAGCTGGTTTAGATTTGTCTGCAGAATGGAAACATGTCAATGAAGATACACAAGAAAAGAAAATTGCTCTATCTGCTGAGAGGGTTTGGGAAATTCTTAAACATATAACTGATGAGGAATGCTTTATTCTTGGTATGGATCCCAAGTTTGCCAGACCCGATTGGATGATTGTTACAGTAAGTTTATTATTATTATTGAATAAATGTCTTAATTAGGCAACCATAAAATTTGTTGGTCTTTAACAGTAAAATATTTTTCAGGTACTACCTGTGCCACCTTTATCTGTACGTCCTGCTGTCGTAATGTTTGGTTCAGCAAGAAATCAAGATGATTTGACTCACAAATTAGCAGACATTATTAAATCAAATAATGAATTACAAAAAAACGAAGCAGCTGGAGCAGCTGCTCATATTATCACAGAAAACATCAAAATGTTACAATTTCATGTGGCTACATTAGTTGATAACGACATGCCTGGTATGCCAAGGTAAGAAATTTGTACATTGTAGGGTTCTTTAAAAAAAAAACCTGAATGATTTGTGACTAAAGATTGTTTAAAATAAATTGATCCACGTTTTATTCGATATGTAAATTAAGCAAACTATGTAAAATTAACTAATTTATGTTTGTAAAATAAACCGATTCATGTTTTATTTGATTTATGACCAAAGAAAATTTAAAAATAAACTGATCCACGTTTCATTTGATCTGTGGATGAAGGAAAGTGTTAAATAATCCGAATAAAACATTTTTGATTTATGAGCAAAGAAAACTGATCCATGTTTCATTTGGTCTATGATTAAAAGAAACTGTAAAATAAACTGATTCATTCATTAAAGGATTGAACTTCATTCGATTTGGGACTAAATTAAGCTGATTTCGAATTTTTTAGGGCCATGCAAAAATCTGGAAAACCCCTAAAAGCCATTAAAGCTAGACTGAAGGGTAAGGAAGGTAGAATAAGAGGTAACCTTATGGGTAAACGTGTTGACTTCTCCGCGCGTACTGTAATTACACCTGATCCAAATCTGCGAATTGATCAGGTAGGAGTTCCTAGAAGTATTGCTCAGAACATGACGTTTCCAGAAATTGTAACGCCGTTTAATTTTGACAAGTAAGTAAAAAGTTTACTCAGAAAATGTCAAATCTCATCTAGGGTCTAATTAATTTTGTAATTTCTGCCTCATTTTCTATTTTGAAATAATTTTTTGTCTTAGAATGTTGGAATTAGTTCAAAGGGGAAATTCTCAATATCCTGGAGCTAAATATATTATCAGAGATAATGGAGAAAGAATAGATTTAAGATTTCATCCAAAACCGTCAGATTTGCATTTACAATGCGGTTACAAGTAAGTATCGTTAATTGATAAGAGATTGGTTAATAAAAATCATTCATAGTGTCTTGGTACTTCAAATACTCTTCTTAATGGATATTAAAACCACTCTCACAAGATAAAATAATTGGTTTAATAATCTAATGTATTTTTTAACAATTTTTAGAGTGGAGAGACATATCAGAGATGGTGACTTGGTAATCTTCAACCGTCAACCTACTCTCCACAAGATGAGTATGATGGGTCACAGGGTTAAAGTCCTCCCCTGGTCAACATTCCGTATGAACCTCTCTTGTACTTCCCCTTATAACGCTGATTTTGACGGTGATGAAATGAACTTACATGTCCCACAAAGTATGGAAACTAGAGCTGAAGTAGAAAACATTCACATCACCCCAAGACAGATTATCACCCCACAAGCTAACAAACCCGTCATGGGTATTGTACAGGACACATTAACGGCTGTAAGAAAAATGACCAAAAGAGATGTGTTTATAGAAAAGGAACAGATGATGAACTTGCTGATGTTCTTGCCTATTTGGGATGGTAAAATGCCCCGTCCTGCGATCTTGAAGCCGAAACCATTGTGGACTGGTAAACAATTGTTCTCTCTTATTATTCCTGGAAATGTAAATATGATAAGAACCCATTCTACCCATCCTGATGAGGAAGACGACGGTCCGTACAAATGGATATCTCCCGGAGATACCAAAGTAATGGTAGAGCATGGAGAATTGGTAATGGGAATCTTGTGTAAGAAAACCCTGGGTACATCAGCAGGTAAGTAATGCCTCTTCTTGGCGTCTATTGACTAATCGAATTCATTTACAAATCAGTCATAGTTTTATGTTCTCTCTGGTATGCACAAATAATACCAGAAATTTTATAGATGGTTCAGCACATTCACAATTCACAGTAAATATTAGAATTAATATTTTGTAAATAATATTTAGAGATTTCTATTAGATACAGATGTCGGCAACACTGGTTGCCGTACCCTAGACACGGTCCTTCGAGCTGAATTTTTATCAATATTCCTTTGGGTCGGCTTTCTACATATGGTCCATTCGACTTTGTCATTTCAAATCGTTTTTCTTAAAACCCCAATTTACTGTAGATATGTGGTTGTCATTTCAAATCGTTTTTCTTAAAACCCCAATTTACTGTAGATATGTGGTTTTAGGTTCACTTCTTCACATCTGTATGTTGGAATTAGGCCACGAAGTCTGTGGAAGATTCTACGGTAATATCCAGACTGTAATCAACAACTGGTTGCTACTCGAAGGTATTATTTTCTTTTCTAGCGCTTTAAATTTTTTTTCTCGAAAGATTTGCAAATTTTTACTCTAAATTTCTCAGGTCACAGTATTGGTATTGGTGATACCATTGCCGATCCTCAGACATATACCGAGATCCAGAGGGCTATCAAGAAAGCCAAAGAGGATGTAATAGAGGTCATTCAAAAGGCCCATAACATGGAATTGGAACCAACGCCAGGTAATACTTTGCGTCAAACTTTCGAGAATCAAGTCAACAGAATTTTGAACGACGCTCGTGACAAAACTGGTGGTTCCGCCAAGAAATCTTTGACTGAATACAATAACTTAAAGGCTATGGTCGTATCAGGTTCCAAAGGTTCCAACATTAATATTTCTCAGGTTATTGCTTGTGTCGGGCAACAGAACGTTGAAGGTAAACGTATCCCGTTCGGTTTCCGAAAACGCACATTGCCACACTTCATCAAAGACGATTATGGTCCTGAATCTAGAGGTTTCGTTGAAAATTCATATCTTGCCGGTCTCACTCCATCAGAATTTTATTTCCACGCTATGGGAGGTCGTGAAGGTCTTATTGATACTGCTGTAAAAACGGCCGAAACAGGTTATATTCAACGTCGCCTAATAAAGGCTATGGAGAGTGTTATGGTACACTATGATGGTACAGTAAGAAATTCAGTAGGACAACTCATCCAGTTGAGATACGGAGAGGACGGTCTTTGTGGAGAAATGGTAGAATTCCAGACATTATCCACTGTCAAACTTAGCAACAAAGCTTTCGAAAGAAAGTTCAGATTCGACCCTAGTAATGAACGTTATCTCAGAAGAGTTTTCAACGAAGAGGTTATTAAACAACTTATGGGCTCTGGTGAAGTTATATCTGAACTCGAAAGAGAATGGGAACAACTCCAAAAAGACCGAGAAGCTCTAAGACAGATCTTCCCGAGTGGTGAATCCAAAGTGGTACTACCCTGCAATTTGCAGAGAATGATTTGGAATGTACAAAAAATATTTCACATCAACAAACGCGCACCCACAGATTTATCCCCTCTCAGAGTAATACAGGGAGTTAGAGAACTATTGAAAAAGTGTATTATAGTAGCAGGAGAGGATCGTTTATCGAAACAAGCCAACGAAAACGCTACTCTTCTCTTCCAGTGTCTGGTGCGTTCGACTTTGTGCACGAAATGTGTTTCAGAAGAATTCAGATTAAGTACTGAAGCTTTTGAATGGTTGATTGGAGAAATCGAAACTAGATTCCAACAAGCGCAAGCAAATCCCGGTGAGATGGTGGGTGCTCTTGCTGCGCAATCTTTGGGCGAACCCGCTACTCAGATGACATTGAACACTTTCCATTTCGCTGGTGTATCTTCAAAGAATGTAACTCTTGGTGTGCCAAGATTGAAGGAAATTATTAATATATCAAAGAAACCCAAGGCTCCTTCTTTGACCGTCTTTTTGACTGGTGCTGCTGCCAGAGATGCTGAGAAGGCCAAGAATGTCTTGTGCAGGTTTGTAATATTTTTTGTTGAGTAAATTAAGTTAATTACGTAAATTGCCTTTACTAGGATGTGATGATACTTTGTAATAATACATTAACAAAATTATTTACTGTCCCTCCCCTAGTTTATTTAAAAGGCGGTAATTTTTTATGAATAATTTTGGAAATATTAACACGTTAATCGCCATGAGACCTGACATTTGGTTCTCAACTAAAAGACCCGCCCAGGCCCTGTGAACCGAAGTATGGGCTTCATCCCCGGCTGTCACTTCATGCTCTGTGAACCAGCGTATAGGTCACAAATTACATTGCTGCTAATGGGATATTAAACTACAAGGCCTGGTGGACCCAAATAACTTTTGAGCCTTTAACATATGTGTTAGTTTTGGAGGATAATGCACATCGAACATACCTATACATAAAATTATACAAACATATTGCTCATTTTCTTTTCTCTCTGGTTCTACAGTCTTGATATTGAGTACATTCTCTATTATTTGTTCTTTGAATGCGGTTATATTATATTATATTGCTTATAATTATCTTTGTACTTTTGTTGTAACTGCCGTTTGGCAAGTACTAAGACAAAGTACATCTCACTTGTCCTGCCACCAAATGAGTTTCTCGATTTAGAAGCTCCCGAGTAAGAGTAAAACTTGTGTAAAAATTATCAGTGAATAGAATTCTACCTTGATCCAACAGTGGTTCCATGAGCTGCAACACAACTTTCGAGGTCGCACTAATGTTTGGATCTTTATCTTTTCACATCAGTAAACTTTTAGATCACAGGTTTAACCTTCTTTGCAACAAATTTTTTATTCCAATTTGAAGCGCTTATTTTTAATGTACTGTTTGAAAAGAAGACGTCCCCTAAATGGAACTAGTGTTTTATCAATGCAAACTTCCCGTTCTTGAATATATACTTCTTGAAACGTATTAGTCAATAGTTTCAATAAAGGGCTCACACGGCCACAGGGGACAAAATTTTATGGTGCTGTTTGGGCGATTAACGCGTTAAGAAAAAACTAGGGAAAAAAAATAGTGGGAAAATGTAAAACAACTTCCTAATCAATGCGTTTTTTCGATCAAATTTTTTTGCAAATACGCTACCATCTATCAGTGAAACTGATAAATGAAACTTAGAAATGAGTTTTGACAACTTTACAATGCATGGTATTCCCAATTTACATTGGGGGGTTGCAAATTTGTTTGACCGATTTTGGTCAAGAAGTCACTCTTCGTATCCCTTTAATCCACACAAAAACTAGGACTAATAGAATCAAATTTTGAATATAATTTTTTCAGGCTTGAACACACAACTTTACGTAAAGTAACAGCTAATACAGCAATTTATTATGATCCTGATCCTCAAAATACAGTTATACCAGAAGATCAAGAGTTCGTAAACGTCTACTATGAAATGCCCGACTTTGATCCCACTCGCATTTCACCCTGGTTGTTACGTATCGAGTTGGATAGAAAAAGAATGACTGATAAAAAACTTACTATGGAACAAATTGCTGAAAAAATCAATGCCGGATTCGGTGATGATCTGAATTGCATCTTCAACGATGATAATGCCGAAAAACTGGTGCTCCGTATCAGAATTATGAACAGTGATGATGGAAAGTTTGGTGATGGTAAAAACGTTTGTTACAAAGTTGAAACATCAAATCTAAAAAAAACATTTTATTTTATTTAGGTGCCGACGAAGATGTAGATAAAATGGACGACGATATGTTCCTCAGATGTATTGAGGCGAACATGCTTAGTGATATGACGCTGCAAGGTATAGAAGCTATTTCCAAGGTGTACATGCATTTACCGCAAACTGACTCTAAGAAAAGAATCGTAATCACCGAAACCGGAGAATTTAAAGCAATCGCCGAGTGGCTTCTCGAGACTGACGGTACTAGCATGATGAAAGTACTATCAGAAAGAGATGTCGACCCGGTTAGAACGTTCTCTAACGACATTTGTGAGATATTTTCGGTAATACCAATCCGTTTTTACCGCTTCATGACATGATTTTACTTGACATTAATTTTTCAGGTATTAGGAATTGAAGCCGTACGTAAATCGGTCGAAAAAGAAATGAATGCTGTACTTCAATTCTACGGTCTGTACGTAAACTACCGACATCTCGCTTTGCTTTGTGATGTAATGACCGCTAAAGGTCATTTGATGGCCATCACTCGGCACGGTATCAACAGACAAGATACTGGAGCTTTAATGAGATGCTCCTTTGAGGAAACCGTTGATGTACTCATGGATGCTGCCAGCCACGCCGAAGTAGATCCAATGAGAGGTGTATCAGAAAATATTATCCTCGGTCAGTTACCTAGAATGGGAACGGGTTGTTTTGATCTGTTATTAGATGCGGAGAAATGTAAAATGGGTATTCCTATACCTCAAGCGCACAGCACTGACCTAATGGCTTCTGGTATGTTCTTCGGATCGGCGGCTACACCGAGCAGTATGAGTCCAGGAGGTGCTATGACTCCTTGGGCTCAAGCTAATACTCCATATGTTGGCAGCGCCTGGTCGCCACAAAGTAAGATGAAACAAACTTTTTTTTTTTGTTTGGGAATACTATTTTGTCTTTTTTTTTTTCAGATTTAATGGGCAGTGGTATGACGCCAGGTGGAGCAGCATTTTCACCTTCTGCAGCATCAGACGCATCCGGAATGTCGCCAGGTTATGGAGCTTGGTCACCAACACCACAATCACCAGCCATGTCTCCTTATATGGCATCACCCCATGGACAATCTCCATCTTACAGTCCATCTAGCCCTGCTTTCCAACCTACTTCTCCATCTATGACACCAACTTCACCTGGATATTCACCTAGTTCTCCAGGTTACTCTCCTACGAGTCCTAATTACAGTCCTACGAGTCCTAGTTACTCTCCAACATCTCCTAGTTATTCACCGACTTCTCCAAGTTACAGTCCTACGAGTCCTAGTTATTCACCTACATCTCCGAGTTACAGTCCAACTTCGCCTAGTTACTCACCGACTTCCCCAAGCTACAGCCCTACATCGCCTAGTTACTCACCAACTTCCCCTAGTTACAGTCCTACATCGCCTAGTTACTCCCCCACTTCACCTAGTTATTCCCCCACTTCTCCAAGTTATTCTCCCACTTCTCCGAGTTACAGCCCAACATCTCCTAGTTATTCACCAACCTCTCCTAGTTACAGTCCTACGTCGCCTAGTTACTCCCCTACTTCACCTAGTTATTCTCCTTCGTCTCCTAGGTACACTCCTGCTTCGCCTAGTTACTCTCCAACTTCACCTAGTTATTCTCCTTCCTCACCTCAATATTCCCCGGCGTCTCCGAGTTATTCCCCGTCATCTCCTAAATATTCTCCGACTTCTCCAAATTACTCACCCACTTCTCCATCATTCTCAGGGGGAAGTCCACAATATTCTCCTACTTCACCGAGTTATTCGCCTACTTCTCCTAGTTACTCACCATCGAGTCCTCGGCATACTACTGCCGGTAGTTCTAGATACTCTCCTTCCTCTCCTAATTATTCACCTAGTTCCCCAGGTTACTCGCCCACGTCTCCTCAATATTCTCCTCACAGTACCAAATATTCACCAACATCTCCTACTTACACTCCTACAAGTCCGAGTTACTCGCCCGCTTCTCCTGCTTATTCTCCTCAACCGCCCAGATACTCTCCCTCTTCTCCTAGTTATTCGCCTACTAGTCCCAGTCAAGATAATGATTAGACTAGATATAATTAAAATGTAATTGATGTAGAAATTAGTATTGTACTACAACTAGCCTTAGTTCTATGTAAATTTGGTGATTTTTTTAAGTCAGTTAATTCTGTTCTACCGAAACAAATAGGGATTTAATTATTTTTGTTTTCCACTAGATTTTGCTGAGGAGATAAAGTTTTGTTTAAAAGGTATTCGCATGTTTCCGAAAAAATTATTATGAATATTTTTCAGTGAAATCTCTAGCACTTGAGTTTTTATCACTATACTTTTGTGGGTGCTTATTTTACCTTAATTTTGCATTATTGTATTTTATCAATCAGAAAAGGTTGTTTCTGAATGACTGAAGGCTGTAGGTATTTGCAAAATACCACAGTACAAGGAAAAGATGTATAGGTATAGTATTAGTATTTTTTATTATATAATTAAATGTTAATTCTTTAATAAATTTTTTAGAAAATGAAACTGTTTTATTTAAAAAAATTTGTTGTGGAAAAATACTCGCGTATTCACAGTAACGTAAGAAGTTGCCTTGGTTAGATCTTATGCAACAAGTGCGGAAAGGTGCTAATTTCTTACGAGTTTTACACCCATTAGTGAAAGGCCTGAGAGGTCTATTCTGTAAAGTCTTGAAAAATTAAGTTAGCAATAGGACCTTGTGTAAAAGTATAAGTAGAAACTAAGTTCTATTTATTCATCTTCCAATTTTGATCACAAATGTAACCTTGCTGTCATAATGTCGTTTTGGAGAAATGAATATATGAATAATATAAACACGATATTAACAATCTTTGTTTTTGTAACCTCTCTAGACGTAAAATTTCATGAGAATTCGATTAAGAATGGTCCTAAGATCGTATGCTTTTTTTAAACAAAATTATGCACCATTTTCTTAAGGAGGTTCTATACCCTCCGCCATATTGGAAATGCTAATTTTAAAACTGCGGGCTTAATATTTAACAAAAAAAATATTTTTTTGTATCCGAGCTTATTATTCATCGTAGAATGGCGGATGATCACTTTTTTATATACATAAAAGAAATAACATGAACAAAATATAAAAAAAGTCGTATAATATAAGTTATCATCCGCCGTTCTTCATTTGCCACTGAACAACTTTTGTATTTACCATTTTTGAAAAAGTAAGAATTTTTTGCTAAAATTGAACATTGCTTCAAAATCTGGGAGGGTACCGGGAGGTGCTGCCCCCGACGGTCCTCTTTTAAAGCAATTAAAAATTAAAATTTTACCAGAAGATTTATATTTCGAAAGGTTTGTTTTGTGTGTAGCGGCTCCCGGGACCTCTCGCATCGGAGTTTTACAGAATTCTGGCAAATCAGAAAAGGTCATTGTATGGCGAAACCCGAATTCGATTTTCTTTAACGCAAACGAGGAAGTTAATTGAAGACAACAGTTATTCTGATTGCATTTATTTACATTGGATTGTTGTGTTGACTTGAATATAGATCATCCCAGGGTGACGTAGGTGACATCGTTCGGCCATATTTGCTGAGAGGTACACAACTTTATGACACAACGTTAGTTTCATATGTAAACATCAGAAAGATTTTTTTTAAGTTCTTTATTCAGGAGAAATAAATAGAAAATGCCACATTTTTGTAGTGTTATTAAATGCTCAATGCGTTCTGAAAGAGATAATGTATCATTTTTCCGGTTTCCTGCTGTTTTGACAAACGGAGGGATCATTTAAATACGTTGTCTAGTGAATGAAGAAATGCTTGGATTAAAGCTTTGCCGACAGAGGTTTTTTAATTCAAGATTCTCTACAAATACAATTAGGTGCGAATTTAAATATACCAGCCTTTACAAAGGGAAAAATCAATTACGTCCCACTGATTTGGAAGATACACATAATATTGCCACTGTACGAATTCATGTAGAACGAATTATTGGTCTTCTAAAAAATAGTATATTGTGCAACAAGTGGGGAAAGTTAAACTTTTCTCACGAGTGTGAAAGTTTGGGGCACGAGCCTGAAGGGCGAGTGCACACTATACTTTTTCTACAACTGCTCAAATTTAAAGAATACAAGTAATGTAACAATATTTATTTTTATGGTTAGCAAAACTAAAATAACATGAAAGTATCCTACCTTTTACAGTTAAATAATTTTTTTAATTTTATATTTGTATTTCTTCTCCATCCCATAAATTTTTCGTATGCCAATTCATACTTTTTTCTTGAAATTACCGGCAACAAACTAACGTTACTTTTGCTGCTCTTTCCAATATCTCTGGCGGAGTATTATCAAACTCGTCACAGTCGTCACTACTATGTATTGTGTCACTACTGTCAGGACCCACATAATTTATAAAATATTATTATTAAAATAATATTTCATGGAAATTGCGATTTTTATCAAAGCACGAATGAAAACTACCCGAAGAATTTAAAAAAACTTCTATAATCTGACAGTTGTGACAACTATTTAAAGCTGAACAGCAAACAGCAGCCTACTAAGTTTTTGTCGATTTTTGTTGATTCTCCATATAAATGTGGGCAAAGTGCCGTAAGGAAAAATTATCCCGCACGGTATGAGCAATACATGGTTTTGAAATTAAGTAAGCTATGAGAAATTCGCTCTTTTCATAGCAGTTGTAGAAAAAATAAGATTTTTCATGAAACAATACCAATGAGTATGTTGTCTAAAAAAAGAAATGGTTATATACTGCATTGGACAAAATTGTAGTAGTGTGTAGTCAGGGCCGGCCCTTCAATAAGGCAAGCGGAGCGGTCGTTCCAGGCGCCGAGCCCCAGGGGGCGCCAATATGCCGTGTCATGTGAATAAAATTCCATTCCATGTATGTCAAAAGTTTTAATCAGCTGACGTAGCAGTGCAATGCCAACGAACATGGCGATTTTGAATCGATATATTAAACACAAAGTTAAGATGTCGAGATCTTCCAAGTTTCATACTTGCACGCATAACTGATATTAGGGGTAATTAAAGGGGCGCCATAATTGGATCTCGCTCCAATCTAAAACTGGCCTCGGGCCGGCTCTGTGTGTAGTGCATTCATAAATATGTGTCCCTCGCAAATACCACTGAATTATTTTTTTCTTCATAATTTATTTTATTTTATGAATATATAAACATCTAAGATTTACAATTTGTTTTATTTGTATTATTTCTGTACATTAAACACAATTTTCATAATTTGGCTAAAACACTATGAACATCCCTGGCCGCATACTGTTTATAGGCTTCTAAACTTTTGTAAGCCTTAAGAATAAAAACTGTGAGTTATTATTCAAAATTTATAGAAAAGAGGTTTCTATACAAGTTACTCATATTAGTTTCGTTCGTGCTCGTTCAAATTAATACCGCTAGATCGCATAAAGTTGTGTTCATGTCAATAGAAATCTAATTTCCATCCACGATTCAAAATGCTACGTCTAGGTGTCATCCTTATCCGAGAATTGGTAACTATGCAACCGCAAATACACAATGTATTTCATGCTGCCTAACAATTTCTTTAGAGGGGTGTTCGTTCAGCGAAGACGTAAGGGGCGAGTATTTCGAGGTTATGTATGAAATTGACATAGTTGATGGGTATAGAACACTCTTAAGATTAAGATTCAGTCAGATTAAAACACATCGATGCAGATAAATCTTAAATTGAAATAAAATAGCAAACCAAAAAATGTATCTTCTGATTTGACTTAATTTTTTGGCATCCGCACTTGGAGCGCTAATTTTTTATTATTATTAAAGTCATAAAAATCGTATCTAAGGAAGAAAACAAAAACAATTTAATATTTTCCTTTTTTATAAAAAAATTACACAATGTGCAAAAGAGTATAAAATGCAGGTAGGTATAATAAAAGTGGCAAATTAATACTGTGTATCATTTGAAGAACACGTTTTCAACGCAATCCAGCAGCTCTGAGTTCCATCAATGCGCTTTGGGTAATGATTCCATGATTTTTGTTATCGCTCTTCAACGAATTGTAAACGATATTCTTCTTAGAGTCTTTCTTCTTCATAGCTTCATTTCGGGACTTCATACCTTGTGCTTTATAGTCGTCATTTGAGTTTATTGTATCTACTAAAAACAAACAAATATTTGTATCAGCGATTGGACATTGGGATGTTGGTTTTGTATAATGTAAAAAAAGAATGATTTCGATGATGAAAAAAGTATACAAAACTGATAACAGTTTCGATATGGGAAGGATGAAATATTCGATAGAAATAAAAAAACTACTAGTTCGCCGGATAAAAAGGAGTATGAGGAAAATGGGATAAAATGACGGATTTGATGAAGAATTGAATAAAAGAGATAGAATTAACGAAAGGGCAACCAAGCACTTTCGAAAATTAGTAGGCGAAATATGTACTCAACATTTATAATTCGAACATGCAAAAATACGAATTATATGAATCTATATGGAAAATTCTTAGAAAATGATTAAAAAAATATGAGTTACTTATCAACGATAAATAGACAACAGATATGGTAATGAAAGGCCACATTGCTGCGATATACATAAAAATATTGATGATATTTTGGCTATTAGGACCACTGTGCAAAGATTCAATAACAAATTTCTGCAGATCCTAATAGGGGTAAATGGCGTAAAATTTCTATATTGTTTAACTATCTTTAATATACATTTTAATTTCTATAACGCATATTAGATTTGAATAGAGGTTGACCATCCTCTAGTTTCTCTTTCTGATCTCTTGTGAGATTCACAAACGTTACTAATTAAAATGTTGTCTTACATTTTAATTAAACTAAACTGTGGGGCACAGTGTATGAATATTTTCCTAGCCCTCACTACAGAAGACAATATTTGTCTAACTCCTACGTCCTACTACTCAACCCAACCCACTTCCATTGTCGCCTATTATGATTGTAACATAACACCCCACAGTTTAGTTAAATTAAAATTTAAGAAAAAACTTTAATTAGTAACGTTTGTGAATCTCACAAGAGATCAGAAAAAGAAGCTATCGTCCAGGTGGAGTGGTCAACCTCTATTCAAATCTAATATGCTTTATAGAAATAAAAATGTATATTAAAGATAGTTAAACAATATATAAATTTTACGCCATTTACCCCTATTAGGATCTCCAGAAGTTGGTTATTGAATCTTTGCACAGTGGTCCTAATAGTCAAAATATCATTTTATTTTTATGTATATGGGCAGTGTACGGTGTTTTCGACTTTAAAGTGCTCAAAAATGTCCAGATTCATGAGCATTTGTTCTATTGGCGGTAATCCTTTGCTGTTTTTTCATTCTCATAAAGGATTGAGTTCGACTATACATTTAATTTCATTAATTAATTCTGTTAATAAAGAAAATTAAGAAAATAACATAAAAATTGTTTTATTTTTTTTTTGACGTTAGATAATATACTTTTAAAAGTTCTCTTCATCTCTGCAGTAATATACAGAGTTTCAATTTAAAGAGAATTAAAAATACTGCAATTGAAAATGTTTACAGACTTTTCCAAGGCTCACATTGTGTATCTTTGCTTTTTATCTTTATATTATAACTTCATTCGAAAAAAGCCAATTTTTACCAAATTTTTTGAAAACTGCAATATACTGTGATTTAAAAACAGCTACTCTATGTGAAAAACTGGTAAAATAAAAGTTGTAAAGCATCAAATTTTGAGTTCATTGAGCACCGAAATTTCAAATTTGGATCAATATCTACGGATATACTGATCGTTTCTCCATTATCCCTCTAAACGCTTATTTGACCAATATGAGGGGGTCCAATAATAACAAGTCTGCGCCTGTAAATATGAACTCCCTACCTCACAAACTCCTCATCCCAACCCTTAATTGAAGTACCAACCTCTCTCCCCCTCTCAAACCCCCTTTCGAACCCTAAGTTACTTCCCCTCCTTTTTTGTAAGCCTGACTTGAGGACGTATTATGTAGATGTAATAAGAAGTAATTAGAATCTATTTACAAAAAAATATTATTTATTACATTTAGATTTACAAGATAAAAGAAGTAATTTTTCAATATATATTGGAGGAAAAATCATGGAAAGACCAGGCAGCTGAAAAAAAGAGCAAGTAAGTTCTAGTATAGTGTGAAGATGCGATGTATGGAAAATACCTGATTGCAATATCCATTTTATTTTACTCTCCTTCGTTTGGCTGGGACTATGGAAGGTCCGAGCGTAGGGTTGAAAAATTATTTCTTTTATCTTATAAATTTAAATGTAATAAATGAGTAAATATTTTTTTGTAAATGGGTACTAATTACTTCTTATTACATCTACATACTTAATACTTATAAATCCTCAAGTCAGTATATGCATATATATTTATCCAAATTTAAAATTTTTGTGCTCACTGAACTCAAAATTTGATGCTTTGCAACTTTTATTCTACCACTTTTTTATGTAGTATGTAGTGCATGAGTATATTGCGGTTTTCAAAAAATTGGCGTTTTCGAATGACGACGGCGACCTTATAAATATGCTCTTCAACTTTGGATATTGTGATATTTGCCGTACCATGCGTCGTTGGCAAGACATGAGCGGAAAACCGGAAAAACTCGAAAAATTTCGAGGTTTTTTGCGTTTTTCGACCTGAACGAAAAACATATAATTCCGTTGAAAAATTTTCTACCGCTCTCATGTTTTGGAAAAACTACCGTTTGACTAGACTTGCTGTTTTTTCATTCTCATAAAGCATTGGGTTCAACTATAGCACAATTGTTCTCATAGTCCGGACGCCTTGAGCGCGAACTGTGCAATTCATGCGCACGATACGAGCATTTACAAGTCCCGGAGTGAGCCGTCATTTGTCGCTTTTTCAGACGAACACAAAGGGACGCGCAGTTTGCGCAGATGCAAGTGTGCACGGTTCGTGCGCGCGAAGCATCCAGATTGAATGAATGCTCGGACGTTATCTTGCATGTTACGTTTCATCAGCACCTTAAAGCATTGGTGGCAGAAGAAGTGGTTAAAATATGCGGTAATCGAAAAGGAAAAAATTGCAAAAAACAGGACATTATGCCATATAAATTTGTCGGGGTAATAAAAATTAAGAGGATACGTACCTTTGTGTAATAAATTTGCAGGCCTAGTCACAACTTTAGAATCAGATTTTATATTGGCAGTGTGCAACCAATGAATCTTTCTGACATTCATTTTCGGTTCAGATTGTGAAATATACGATTTGTCTTTTATGGTTACGTGGTCTTTGAAGTAGTTCTCCGTATTTTTGGTCACCTTAGAATAAACATGAGGGGTAATTGGTTTCGGTTTCGTAATTAGTGGTTTGACTAACATCCTTTGGCTGTGCGTAGACATGAGCTCATACAGTTTATTGCGATAATCGTCGACTGAAAGTCTTACGTCATCGTTTAACGGTATTATCACATTCGTAGACATGATGATTTCGTGCTCTGAATTGTGGAATTTAGAGACGTACGCATGATCTAGAGCTTTATCGCTATTCAATCTTTTGAGAGGATTGAATACTAGTAATTTGTTGATGAGATCCAAGGCATCAGAAGGTACGTTAGGTCCTAGTAAAGATATGAGCGGTATTTTTTGTAACGCTGCTGCATTTTTTATCATAGATGATCCAATACCCGAGATGCACACTTGCGCTATGTCTAAAAATAAATAGATAAAAACAATATATAAACTAATTATATGTATCTGTACGATTTCAGTAGGCTTTAGCTTGTTTGCTTACCAGAATCTTAACCTAGCCTTAAGGTGTTTACTATACTCTATCCAAATCGGAGAGGCCAGCGTTTGTTTATTTACCAGCCCGTGATGAAATTGGAAATATTCTTCCTATTGGTCAAAGTGGGAGGCAGGCCGTGTTTGTATTATATAGTAGGGATATACCGTCTGCAGAACCGCATTAAGTAGATTGGCACCAATAACCGACACTTCGAGTTACGATTGCACCAATACACTTAACAGAGAATTAGAGGATTATACAAGATTGTTAATACCTTAAATACTCTATATTTATTTCGTTAGTTTATAATTCTGTTAGCAGATTTGGGAATTACCGATTTAATTTATTTTTAAGAACCTCGTGTGAATATAATTATTTAAAACACAAAAAAGAACGTTTTGAGGTTATGTTGAAAAATGATTAATATAAAAGATTTAGATTTTGTAATATCTACAACTTTTATATTAAAATTTTTATAGGATGCATATTTCAGCCACAAATCGTAAAAAACCAATATCCAACACTCAAAAACGTATATTTCGCTACCCCCACCTCCCTTGCGGAACTTTTACTCAGTCGTCTTGATTTTTCTTAATTTACTTATAATTTAGCCTAAATTTCACGTCGTTTTTTCCAGTCAGAAATAGAATATTATTATTAACAACAATAACGACTTGATGAAATAGTTAACGGGTAAAAATATATAATATTAAATTGAAAACTCTGTAGAAAAAATTATTCATTACTGAGACTTGTGACAATAGATATTTTTTATCAACACTTTTAAAATAAAATTTATGAGTACGTCTCTGCGGCTTGGCGTGATCACTGCATGTCTCCAATGTTTACGTTGGCCTCTCCGATTTGGATAGAGTATAGTATCTATATACATTTGAAGACCCCGTATCTTGTTCCAAATGTACATACAATTTTGAAAAACAGTAAAATAGGTGTCTATTATTTCTTTTTATTATAATTCTTGAGCGTAGAATATTTCAGGTGATCGATATAAACTGAGACATCCTATATGTTCGTCCAGTTAAAATTAAATAAAACTGTAGGTACTCTATTTTTAAAAATACACTGTTTTTGATAATTTCATCCTGTATTTGTCTCATCGATATATTTCAACTCGTTTCAGAAATATAGGGAAAGGGGTTGATTTTGTGAAAAAGAAAACACCTTTTAATAATATATAATAATTGTAAAAAAAGATCAGTCATCATAATATTTCTTAAAATGCCGTTTACTGATGGTAAAATTTTATAATTTTTATATACCAGGAATTTTTTTCGAAGGGGGCCACCATTTCTTGTAGATATACAGGGTGGTCCTTAACTAATTGTATATAGAAGTATGGTAGATTCCTCACTTTAAAATATTACGATTTGAACCAACTTGCTCTAATGAAATGGTGATAGAAAGGAATATACAGGGTGTTAAAGATAAATTTTAAGATTTATATTGCAATAACTTTAGCGTTTTTGGATATGTATACATAAAAATTTGGAACGGAGGGTTTTTGGGCACGAGAAATCAGAATCTGGTACCTACTTCGATGTAATTTATAGAGGGCGCTAGTTAGGCCACATTTGCGGCATAAATGTGCGATAAACTTTTTTGATCTTTAAGTTAGCGCTATTTTTGTAAAAGAATATTAAATCCACCTTATTTTAGTAGAAAAAAAGTATACTTGTTATTAACCTTAAAACTTACCGTTGTACGAGATACTCGCACTTGAAGGATCAGCTTACTGATTACACTGGTGGGCAAAATTTTTTTTTTCTGGCCCTGACACCATTCTTGCTGATTCTTATGTAAAATGACCTCCTGAATCCGAATATGACCTCAGTTTTCCCCCATCACCCACCGTTTTCGGGGGGTGGCCCTCACCGTTTTCGGGGGGTGGCCCTCACCGTTTTCGGGGGGTGGCCCTCACCTATTTTTATCACTTTTTCATAATTTGGAGGAATGAAAAAAAAAGGTGGGTGATGGGGGAAAACTGAGGTCGGATTGTCATTCTACATAAGAATCAGCAAGAATGGTGTCAGGTCCAGAAAAAAAATTTTTTTTGTCGACCACTGTAATTATGCTGATCCCTAAAATGCGATTATCTCGTAAACCGTTAAGTTTTATGGTTAACAACAAGTATGCTTTTTTCTACTAAAATAACGTGGATTTAATATTCTTTTACAAAAAATAGCGCTAACTTAAAGAGCAAAAAAGTTTATCGCACATTTATGCCACAAATGTGGCCTAACTAGCGCCCTCTATAAATTACATCGAAGTAGGTACCAGATTCTGATTTCTCGTGCCCAAAAACCCCCAGTTCCAAATTTTTATGTATACATACCCAAAAACGCTAAAGTTATTGCAAAAAATAAATCCTAAAATTTAACCTTTAACACCCTGTATATTACTTATTAGCAACATTTTATTAGAGCAAGTTGGTTCAAATCGTAATATTTTAAAGTGAGGAATCTACCATACTTCTATGTACAATTACTTAAGAACCACCCTGTAATATACCTCAGTATTTCATTCTTCCAAAATACAATAATAAATATAAATGCATTATTATAATTTTAATTAGAGGATTGACTTTATCATAAAATATAACTAAACTAAATAATTTTTTTTTCATTAGTTCAAACGGTTATTTTTGTTTCTAGTTTCTAGTCTCTCTCAGTTCTGTGATGGCGTATATAACCGTAGTTGTGATTGTTTAAACGTTTTACATGCACTTTTAAGGTAAGGTAATAAACACAAAACATTTTAAAATATACAAATTATATTTTTATTCGTTAATGGCAAGCAAAATTTAGTATTATTGTCAGCAGGATAAGTAATATATCCACATCTCACCTAATTTACTAGACAGAAGATTATGAGCGGCTCCTTGACCGTTTTGTGGGTCTGATTTAATTTTTTGTTATACACTACAAAACGTTTATTTACTATCACTTTTTTTAACAATATTCGGACAGATTCAAGGGCGGATGTACAGGGGGTAAATTCGAGCTTCTTCTTATTTTAAATATATTTAGTGATAGTACAAAATTCTGTGCAAATTCATAATTTACCTTCTGCAGAGGGAGTGGGTATAGTAGACATTATTTTTTCTACTTGATTTACAGTTGAGGTACCAGGAAAAATGGGTTTACCCAAGGTCATTTCTGCAAGTATGCATCCTAAGCTCCACAAGTCTATTCCCTTTGTATACCTAAAAAAATGCCAATAAATGTCAACAAATCGACATAAGTAGTTCCGTATTTTACCTCCTGTTTGCTATCAGAATCTCTGGGGCTCTATACCATCTAGTTGCTACGTAATCAGTCAATGTAGGGTCACCTTCGGAAATAACGCCCTCTGAACCCATGGACAAAGATCTCGCTAATCCGAAATCTGCGATCTTACATCTAAAAATTATTCAAATGATACAACTTGTTGTTGTTGAAAATTCAACATATTTTACATACATGCCGTCACTGGTAAAAAGTAAATTTAATAAAATAATTTAACAAAACGCATATTCGTGCCGCTGTATTCATCCAGAAGCAAGCCTTAGCTTCTTCTCAAACAGATAGGTGTCTAAATAAACATTTCATTTATCCACTTACCTACATAAACTGTCTAAAAGTACATTACTTGGTTTCATGTCTCTATGTATGACATTTCCCGAATGGATATATTTTATTGCTTTCAACAACTGGTACATAATGTACCTATAGTGGACATCCTTTAAGATATTTTTTTTCTTGATTACGTTGTGCAGGTCTGTCTCCATATATTCGAAACCTAGGTATATATCTCTGTTGTTGGCAGCTCTAAAAAGATCATCAGAGAGAGTAATCATATCATTAGAAGAGTACAACAACATTTTCTTGGTTATCCTATATAAAGTATCTAGCCGAATAGATTAACGAAAATACCCTCCGATATATTCCATATAAATAAAAATTGACATCAAGCTTCATCCCTACCTATGAATACTATGAAGTTTGACTATATTGGGATGACTCTTGAAGGACTGTAAAAACATAATTTCTCTGAAAGTCCTTTGGGCATCGGTTTGATTTCTAAACGCGTCAAAAATTTTTTTTACAGCTACAACTTCCTTCGTTTTTCTGTCGATAGCCTTCCAAACGATACCATAGGCCCCTTTTCCTAGTCTTTTTTGGATGTCGAATCTTTTCATGATGTGCTCATCGATTTCACTCATTTTATCCTTAGGATGGGCCATTTTCGTATTACAAATAATCATTTACATCAAATAAACTGGTAAAATTCCTGTATAGACCATGACTGGCTTATTAGACAGCTGTCACAGCGACATACGTACGGAACACATGTATGTTTGTATGGATATCTAGAAAGAAAAATTAAATTGAAGAATTTGAAAATTCGACGTTTTTTTTTTTATAAAAAAATATAATTATTTTACTTTGACTTATAGCTTTGTACAACTGTCGGTTGAAAATTGTTATTTAGCTAAAGTTAGTTATTAAAAATGATCGGAATAATAGTGGGATAACAGTACCGTACTTAGTTTGAAATGTATCATTAAGATATAGAATTTTGAAAAAATAAATGTTTAAAAGTTCCTCTGAGGGAAACAAAAATTGAGGAGCAAACGTACGCGTTTGAAATTTGGTAAATAGTTTTTAAGGTATCTACTATTGAAGTAAGAGATGCAGGAATATATTTGCGAAAAAATTATTATTTTTTATTGTTCGATTTCACAAAGACGCTTTCAATAGTAATATATTAAAAAGGGTGGAACTTTTTCTTAAAAATTGCAAAAATTTCCTCCCATTTAAATGGCCATCAAAGAAATATGGTCCAATAACTTGGTCGCCTATAATTTCACCGTATACATTAATGTTCCACCGTTTCTGATGATCTATTGTGTGGAAGAAATGTTGATTTTGAGTATCATAATAATGAAATTTATGACGGTTAACTAATCCATTATTATGAAAAGGGGATTCATCTGTAATTTTTTCGGATAATAGTCTAAGTTTATCAAATACAGGGTGTTATATTTAGGCATTACGGTGGAAAAATAATGTAAAATTTAACAAAAATAAAAATAAATCCAAAATTAATAGATTGTCGTTTGAATATGTCATTAGAGAATCGCCCCATTTTGGACTCTCTGTAGGTTCTTCCATAAGAAATACGCCACACTTTTTTGGGACAACCTGTATAATCCAAAATAATTTTAAAATGTAGCCTTCATCAACCCACATATCCATGAATAAACAAAATTTTCAAAATATTAACCGTTTAGCAACAATTGACCGTCGCGTCTTCCGTGACTCACCCTGTATATGGTTATATCTCTGGGCTGGAGCCGCTTTTGTAAGAAACGATTGGCAATGTCAAAATTACTGAAAAAAATGTTTGGGTCATTTTTAAGAGAAAAAGTGAGTTTTTAGAGTATAAATGGACCTAGAATCTACAAAAAAAATTCAAAAAAATTAAAATTTGGTTTACGCAGAATGAAGTTTGTATAAGAAACGATTGTCAATGTCAAAATTACCGAAAAAAAATGTTTGGGCCATTTTTGAGGAAAAAAGTGAGTTTTTTTTAGAGTATAAATGGACCTACAATCTACAAAAAAAATTCAAAAAAATTAAAATTTGGTTTACGCAGAATGAATTTTGTATAAGAAACGATTGGCAATGTCAAAATTACAGAAAAAAAATGTTTGGGCCATTTTTGGTGGAAAAAGTGAGGTTTTTAGGATATAAATGGACCTAGAATCTATAAAAAAAATTAAAATTTGGTTTATGCAGAATAAATTTTGTATAAGAAACGATTGGCAATGTCAAAATTACCGATAAAAAATGTTTGGGCCATTTTTGAGGAAAAAAGTGAGTTTTTTAGGGTATAAATGGACCTAGAATCTACAAAAAAAAATTCAAAAAAATTAAAATTTGGTTTACGCAGAATGAATTTTGTATAAGAAACGATTGGCAATGTCAAAATTACCGAAAAAAAATGTTTGGGCCATTTTTGAGGAAAAAAGTGAGTTTTAGAGTATAAACGGACCTAGAATCTACAAAAAAAATTCAAAAAAATTAAAATTTACGCAGAATGAATTTTATATAAGAAACGATTGTCAATGTCAAAATTACCGAAAAAAAATGTTTGGGCCATTTTTGAGGAAAAAAGTGAGTTTTTTTTAGAGTATAAATGGACCTACAATCTACAAAAAAAATTCAAAAAAATTAAAATTTGGTTTACGCAGAATGAATTTTGTATAAGAAACGATTGGCAATGTCAAAATTACAGAAAAAAAATGTTTGGGCCATTTTTGGTGGAAAAAGTGAGGTTTTTAGGATATAAATGGACCTAGAATCTATAAAAAAAATTAAAATTTGGTTTATGCAGAATAAATTTTGTATAAGAAACGATTGGCAATGTCAAAATTACCGATAAAAAATGTTTGGGCCATTTTTGAGGAAAAAAGTGAGTTTTTTAGGGTATAAATGGACCTAGAATCTACAAAAAAAAATTCAAAAAAATTAAAATTTGGTTTACGCAGAATGAATTTTGTATAAGAAACGATTGGCAATGTCAAAATTACCGAAAAAAAATGTTTGGGCCATTTTTGAGGAAAAAAGTGAGTTTTAGAGTATAAACGGACCTAGAATCTACAAAAAAAATTCAAAAAAATTAAAATTTACGCAGAATGAATTTTATATAAGAAACGATTGTCAATGTCAAAATTACCGAAAAAAAATGTTTGGGCCATTTTTGAGGAAAAAAGTGAGTTTTTTTTAGAGTATAAATGGACCTACAATCTACAAAAAAAATTCAAAAAAATTAAAATTTGGTTTACGCAGAATGAATTTTGTATAAGAAACGATTGGCAATGTCAAAATTACAGAAAAAAAATGTTTGGGCCATTTTTGGTGGAAAAAGTGAGGTTTTTAGGATATAAATGGACCTAGAATCTATAAAAAAAATTAAAATTTGGTTTATGCAGAATAAATTTTGTATAAGAAACGATTGGCAATGTCAAAATTACCGATAAAAAATGTTTGGGCCATTTTTGAGGAAAAAAGTGAGTTTTTTAGGGTATAAATGGACCTAGAATCTACAAAAAAAAATTCAAAAAAATTAAAATTTGGTTTACGCAGAATGAATTTTGTATAAGAAACGATTGGCAATGTCAAAATTACCGAAAAAAAATGTTTGGGCCATTTTTGAGGAAAAAAGTGAGTTTTTTTTAGAGTATAAATGGACCTACAATCTACAAAAAAAATTCAAAAAAATTAAAATTTGGTTTACGCAGAATGAATTTTGTATAAGAAACGATTGGCAATGTCAAAATTACAGAAAAAAAATATTTGGGCCATTTTTGGTGGAAAAAGTGAGGTTTTTAGGATATAAATGGACCTAGAATCGACAAAAAAAACTAAAATTTGGTTTACGCAGAATCAATTTTGTATAAGAAACCAACGGCGGCTCCAGGGGGGAGCAGTTGAGGACAACCCCCCCCCCCTCCCGTATGTAGTAATGACTTTTCAACACAACCTCGAAATTATCGAGAAAATCGGTTTTTTCGTTTTTAATTTCTGCTGTCATTTTTTCATCGCAAAATATTTATTTTTCGATGTTGTTTCGTATTTTTTTATTCATCATACTTTGATTCAAGCCTTTCGATTTTAAGATCAATGAATGCTACAAAAAATATTTTTTTTATGTAAATATGTGGATTTTTATCTTTTTATTCTTATGTTTTTTGATTTTTGATTGACTTCTTCCAGAGTGTGCGATATACCTATTATTCCAAATATCTTTGATTTTGATAGTCATGGTAACATACACAATCGTCATGAAAGCTAATCAATAATACATTTATGTGTATTAAAAATACATTCGAACCCATAAATTAAGTGCACCATATAAAAGGGGTTGCGTGTATTCCGTAGATTTTAAATGATAAAAAATAATTGGACTGTAAAAACGTGTCAGAAAAAAATGTATGCATGTTAATTGCTTTAAAAAATCGAACATTTATTTAAAAATAAATTTGATGATGGCCCAGAAAAGACGAAACGTTGTATAATGTAAATTTTGTTGTAAATTGTGGCTCATTTACAACAATAAATTCTAAGTATTTTTTCTCTATCTCTATAATAACAACAACAATATATGTTTCCTATTTAACTAACTTTTATTCCTATTTTGGAGTTATCTGTTTAGAAAATTAAAATCCAGACCGCCCTGGTGTACCCCTAACCCATTGTAGTTTTTGATAATATTTTTTACTTTTTGGAAAGTGAGATTATTTGTAACTGTAATTACAGAAATGGTCCAAATTATCAACACATTTCTGGAATATTCATCATCATTAAATCGCCGATTCATTTTTTCTTTTTTTTAGATTATAGTTAATATAAATAAAAAAATAAAAATAAAATTACATTAAAAAAAATTTTAAACTACATAATTGATAATCTAAATAATAGATATTTGAACGCTTTTTCCAGTTTTTTATTGGACAAGGCGAATTTTTAAATTTAAAAAAACACGAGTCTAAAATTAATTTTGTGATTTCTTTTCGCTTAACCCTTTTTTTCAAAAAATCTCAGTTTTTTCTGCCAAAAAATCTAAAAAATATTTTTTTTTCGTAAATTTTGATTTTTATTGTACCTACAGGGTGAGTCACGGTAGACGCGACGGTCCATTGAGGCTAGGTTAATATTTTGAAAATTTTGTTTATTCATGGATATGTGGGTTGATAAAGGCTACATTTTAAAATTATTTTGAATTATACAGGTTGTCCCAAAAAGTGTGGCGTATCAAAGTTATATTATTTCTTATGGAAGACCCTATATTTTGTTGCATTTATAGATTATACGCCCTGTATAATTTTAAACAACTCTAAATACATTATTGCTTTCAATTATTAGTCTAATTTTTTTCACTTAAAATTGGATTTGGCTGATTCCATAGGTTTCGAAGTTATTGGTTTTTCTTGTAAGTGCTTCCATTTTTATCAAAATATCTCGAAAAGTAAAAAGCTTAGGTATAGGGAACACTTAAGAAAGTTTATCTTATTTTTAACGTAAAGTCTATAAATGCAATAAAATATAGGGTCTTCCATAAGAAATAATATAACTTTGATACGTCACACTTTTTTGGGACAACCTGTATAATTCAAAATAATTTTAAAATGTAGCCTTTATCAACCCACATATCCATGAATAAACAATATTTTCAAAATATTAACCGTTTAGCCACAATGGACCGTCTAACGGTACTCGCCCTGTATATTTGTTTTTTATTTGGCACACAGTGAATTTTTAAAATTTAGCATTTTGCAAATACTATTTTAAAATGTATGGATTTTGATATATCTGGACCCCAAAAAATTGTTTTAATATTGATTTTTCGATTAAACTTCATTACAACCCTTTTTCTTCCAAAAAGAATTTTCACTTTTTACCGCCAAAATGCAACGAAAAAATAACTTTTAATAAATTTTAATCTACCAATGAATTTTTCTACAACTCTTATGCCGGTTTTCATCTTTCATTGATTTTTATTAATATTATTTTTATTTTTCTGTTTATTCCCTTTTTTGACGATTTTCCTCTATAAAATTCGCAAGAACATGAAAATTATCATAAAGAATGAAAAATTGATATACTATTGAAACTGAATGTGGGGAGAGGAAGAAAATAGTGTAGAAAATGAAAAAATATAGAAAATTACATCAAATTCTAATATTTTTTTCGTCAAAAAATTATATAATTTTTTACAATTATTATAAATATTTTTTTAAGTAGGTTAAGTCAGTAAAAAATAATATAAAATAAAATTTTCAAACTTTAATAAAAAAAAGTAAAAAATAAAAGCTTTTTTACTATTTAAATTTATCCTTTATCCTCATTAGATAAACAAATCTCTACAAAACACCCTGTATTCAACAAGAAATATATTTTCTGCAAACAAAAATACGCTGTACTTACTTATCTCACAGCTTCCTTGATTAAACTCTAAATTAAAAAAAAACAATCTTACCTTATTGGAACAGTGAAACTCACAATAGTACAACTCCAATACCACCCTCCTATACATCTACATAACTACAAAAAACACAACAGAATGTTTTATCATTAAAACCTCAAATAAATATAAGCGGTGGTTTGTTTATTGGTCACATTTCACATGCGACTGTTTCCATAGTAGCAATCAATTGTTAGATTTTATCGTGGGCGCTCTTCGATATATCCGTTGTGTCTGGCAAAGGAATAAAATCAGTAGCAGACATTCTATGAAATTATTGAGTAAAATAAGTAGGGCACACTTTATCGGCGATTATTAAATATTAATTTGGTCAGTACTAACAACACCCTCGTGACCTGGATTGCTTACTTTTTTATTCCGAAGGAGAATTTTATTGGTTTTTGATATAATTAATAGCTTTTCTACAGTCTATATAGACCAGTGCAGATGCCTTTGAAAATGGTAAAAAGTGAAATAAAATAATAGTAGGATGAAACCCATTGGAAAAGAAAGATAATATAACAAACATGAAAGGAAAAATAATTTACGGGAGATCTGGGGTCGGGAAGTGGAAGGGGGGAGTTTTTAAGGGTAGAAAACTGTTTATCTCTACGGAAAAAATTTATACTTTAATTACTCGAAAAACGTAAGATTCCGTGTTACATTGATAAACAAAAGAGTAATTAAAGTATAAATTTAAATAAATAGCTCAAAATTGTACATGGTGATTTAAAAAAAAAAGAAATTCGGAGTTTTCTTCGTTTCTTATTTGCATTTTTTGAGAACATTTACCATAGTAATGTATATTTTTTTACACCATCAAAAAGTAGAGATTTCAACGAACAAAAAGCCCACCGAGTTTTTTAAAAAAACAGATATTTTGACGTGAGAATTTTCGATTGAAAATTAGACTGCTTTTTCGATATTAAGTCAAAATAAGGTTAAAAAAATAAATATTTTAAAACAAAAAAAATTACAGTGTGCTTGGGACATAAAAAGGTAGGTTTTCACCAAATTTCGTGAAAAAAAAATTTTTTGTAAAAGATAAAAATAAAAAACCAAAAACTAGGTTATTTGAATTTTTCACATAAATTTTGAGGTTATGTGAAAAAAGTTTACAACTTTGCCATTTAACTTTTTTCCATAGGACTTGCAGTTTTGCCGGAAATCGAGATACATTATTTTTCCTATCATTTTTGTCATATTCTCTTCCTTTTCCAATGAGTTTCATCCTACTATTATTTTATTTGGTTTCAAAAATGATCGGCACTGGTCTAATAAGTCATGTTGTCATTTTGTCTTCGACAATAATTAATTTTAGCATTGTTCTCTAATTTTTTCTATACTCGTAATTGAAATTATCAAAAGTTGAAATAAAGAAAACATATTAGATATAATTCATTTCTGTATAGTTCATAGTGATTTGTTCCTTTAAATGTACTTCTGTCCAGAGAATAGAAACCACTTTTTTATATTAAAAAGTTTTTAATTTGACGTTTCGACTTTTATTCTAAATTCGTTTTCAAATAATTGACATATAGCCCAGTTGCCAGAAAAGGATATTGACCAAAAGCTCGCACAAAATGTGAGTGACACTGGCATTTAAGTACTTGAATGGGTGTAGGAAACGATAAAAAATTCTTTGCTGCTCTAAAGTGTATGCTAACTTCACAATTTCGAAAATAAAATCGAATATTTGGTTTTTCTTATATCTCGCAAAAAAAAACTAATAGCACCACGTGAAAGAGCGGCTTTATTTGGAAAAACCACTAAAACATGCTGATTGATAAAATCCGCAGGACGAGTGATTTTATTTCAAATCAGTTTGTTTGATTGTTTTTGCCTGAAATAAAGGCGTTTGAGTATGGAGACCAAAAATTTAATCTATAAAATTTAAGAGGACGTCAGGTATTTGGAAGAATTATTTTTTTAATCATTTTGTATTAAAAACAGAGAATATAGTCATTTATGCAAAAGACACTTTACACACAAATGTTCATTATTTTCTTTATCAAATTATATTGAAACATCAAAAAATATTGAGCTGTTATAGTTTTAAATACAGGCATACGTGATTGCGTTTGGCTTAATTTGGATATAGGCCTCGTGCATACTACTAAGTGGGGGTAACACTGTGGAACACCAGCGAAACAGGTGGCGTATTTTGAAAACTTTTTGAGGCCGCTCTCCATTAACTTAACATAAGGTTTTACGTGAAATTTGTAATTAAATGGATTTAGAATAACGATGGACTGTTAAAATATCTGTATCAAATAGTAAATTTAATATTGTTCTATTCACATATTTTTTTTTAATAATATTACGTGAATATTATATTATTTCTCTAAAAATACAACTGAAATGAGGTTATGTTATTAAAAACTAAAAATTACGAAAATATTATGATGTAAACTTACTACTTTTATGCATGAATATTATGGCAAATCGCTTCATTCAAGTTTCAGCAAAGTTATTTTAACGTTTTATTTATTATTTTTTGAAAAAATTTCGTTTCGTAGTTCGCAGCTCGCCTAAAATATAAAAAAGCGGCCTCAAAAAATGCGATGCGCGCGCATCTGCACGAGGCCTATAGAGTTTGACAATTGTCAGTTTTAAAGAGATTTATGACTTTTTAAGTATTTGGGTTTTCAAAAACTGATGTTGTGTGTGTGAATAAACGAATAAACAGGTTAGTTTACAAATAAATTTTGAAATTTGGAAAGGTTGTTAAATGTTTATATTTGACATTTCAAAAAAGGTAAACACAGTTTAATCAAAAAACAATTACGAAGAAGCGGTTTTATCAAAGGTAATACCACGAGTCCTCCAAATTTTATCGATTAAATTTTTGGCTTTCACGAAAACGGCTTTATTTGGAAAATCGACGAAAACAAACTGATTGATAAATCAATTTGTTTGAGTGGTTTTGCCTGAAATAAAGGCGTTTGAGTATGGAGACCAAAAATTTAATCTATAAAATTTGAGAGGACGTGTGGTATTTGGAAGAATTATTTTTTGAATCATTTTGTATTAAAAACAGAGAATATAGTCATTTACGCAAGAGACACTTTACACACAAATGTTCATTATTTTCTTTATCAAATTAAATTGAAACATCAAAAAATATTGAGCTGTTATAGTTTTAAATACAGGGCCACCAAGGCATACGCGATTGCGTTTGGCTTAATTCGGATATAGAGTTTGACATTTGTCAGTTTTAAAGACATTTATGGATTTTTAAGTATTTGGGTATTCAAAAACTAATGTTGTGTGTGTGAATAAACGAATAAACAGGTTAGTTTACAAATAAATTTTGAAATTTGTATATTAACATGGATTTGCAATACATTTTAGTATAATAATAATTGATAATGCTAAATAAAAGTTGTTAAATGTTTATATTTGACATTTCAGAAAAGGTAAACACAGTTTAATCAAAAAACAATTACGAAGAAGCGGTTTTATCAGTATAAAAAAAACACAATGATTGGTTAGGATCCTGAGCTGTTACTGGCTGAAACCACAAAATCTGACTCTTTTGACAGATGAAAAAAATAATCAATTTAAAACAGTTTTATTAAACAGAGATAATGTTCATCATTTTAATTATATTTAAATCAAAAGTAAAAGTATAGTGATGATAAATCTACAACGATTTTTTTTGTTATGCCTCTATTAATAGATATCTTCAGTTTTATAAAAATCCGTGATAATTTTAGAAATTATAACTTCCGGTCAAATTTTCTATGATAAAACAAAGAAAAATAAAAACTAATTGATTCCTGAGAAAGCGTAGAGTCTCCTCTTTAAAATGCTTTCTTTTTTTTCTTTGCGTACATTTTAGACAAAGATACTTTAGTTTTTCCGAACGCCTCGCATGAATATTTGTATTCAACGGCTCGGCACGCGTAGAGTTTTCGAATTTGCTTTCTTATTTTTAATAATTTTTTACAGTGATTATTTATGTTTTTATGTTCTAAATAGTGTTTATTTATATAAATCAATTTCTAAATTATTTTTAATTTTATTTAAAAAAAAATTAATTTCTGATTTATATGCTTAAAACGTGGTAAGCGGTGGAAATTGTAATAAGAAAAGTTATGGTAGGTAATAACAAGACGCGTAAAATAAGCTACATGAAGATTGGGCTGAAGTTTGACAAACCCTGCGGTTATAATTAATAGTTTCTTTTAATAATCTAGTTGAAGAACTCCATTGTATTAGATGGTCAAAATCCCAAGTATTTTCACATATTTTTGATTTTTCGGATTGTTTATTTTTAATGTATGTCTGGTGTTCAATAAGTCTTATATTAAGAGGTCTAGATGATTCTCCTATATAAAATTTATTACATCTATTACATAAAATTTTTTGTACTCTGGATTTCATTAAAAGGTTTTGTATTTACTATTAAAGATGTTAATGAATTATTTGTTTGAAAAACTATTCTTAAATTAGCCTAATTTTTTCCGATAATTTTGGAATATCGGAGATTTTTTCTACGTTTGAATGAAGTAGGTAATGGACGATTTAAATTTTCTTCTTTATTTCTAATATCTCGGTAAAGTTCACGATCTATAAATAAGTCAGATTTAACAAGTGATAATTCCTTATTTAAAATGTCATTTGAACAAATTGATTTTGCTCTGTCGGAAAGAGATTTGACAATACCTCGTTTAACACATTATTGAGTTGTTTGTTTGAAAATTTAGATATCTATTTGTATGTGTTTCTTTTCTAAAGACTGATGTTTCAATACAACTGTTATTGTTGTGTATTAGTACATCAAGAAACGGTAATTTTTTATTTTCAATTTCAATTGTAAATTATTATTATATTTTTTGTTTTGTCAATTTTTTGAAAACGACTTTAGAATAAAAGTCGAAACATCAAATTAAATACATTTTAATATAAAAAAAGAAGAGGAACATTTACAACATATTATGTCAAACAAAAATAAAATGATCAAAATTGTAATTTAGATATAATTCTTGTTTGAAATAAAATAATGTTTGTAAAAATAAAGTGACAATTTAAAAACTAGTGACAGGTGTCCTTGAAAAATCAACTAAATAAGGAAAGTGCAGTGAAATTAAAAAAGGAAATCAAGTTGCCAGAGAATTATGAAAATGAAAATTGCTCTCTGATGATGGAGAAGAACGAATGTTTTGTAAAAAGTTTGATAAAATTGTAATAGAAGATGTTTAAAATTTACATTTATTTGATGGCGTCACTAGTGGCAGTCATTTTCCTGGTGAGACAAACCTGGGAGATTTCCAAGTTGGATTTTTGAACCATTCTCAAAGCAACTCAAGAGCTGAATAAAATAACGTTTAAAATCAAAACAACAAGAAACTTTCTCATCATTAATAAACGTTTTTTAAATTTAGTACCTACATTTCGAAAATTTAAATTTAAGCTCAAAATTTCGGCGTTAGTCACTTCAATTTCCGTTTAGATTATCATATATCATACATCAGTGCGAATCTATTCTTTTCATATAACTAGAAAAAAACCTTATAATTCAAGTCTCTGAGACTGGACGCTTGAATACCTAAACTACACCTAAATTAGACGGAGCAGTGGCGTAGCCAAGAGCCCCCCCCCCCCCCCCCCCCCGAAACTTCTATACGTTTATAAGAAACTTTTTTGAACCAGCAATTAAGTTATATTCAGATTATTTACAAAAAATAAACACGGTTATTCTACGCAGTGAGTGGGATATTTGAACAGTGAAATGACAAAAAGTAGATTCCTGTCTTCCTCAAAGTGCAGTTGATACTTTAAAGGTAGAGATCCTTGATTGTTTCCGAATATTTGTACGCTAATCCAAATCTTAGCCGTTTTACCCGTTACCACTGCATCTGTGCAAGTTTCTCAACGATGAAAAGACTGAAATCATATTTGCGGAATAATACATCTATCAATTGATTAACAGGCCCAGATTTGATGTCAGTGCATTGGAATATAGTTGTCGAAGAAAATGCAATCAAAGACGAATTTTACAACAGACATACTCGCAGAATTGCGCCTTTGAATAATGCTCATTCAAAGTTCAATCTTATATTAATAATTAATTGTCTTTTAATCTCATATTAATAATTAACAAATTGTTGTTGAATAAAATAGTGTATTTAAATAGCTGACATTGTATACAGGGTGACCCAGGGTTAAACCGTTAAACGTTCAGGATCGGTTTTTCAGGAAAAAAATAAGATTTTTATTTCGCAGTTTTTAATTTTTTTTTTTTAAAAACGAAGCGAGATAGGAATAAAATTGAAGTGGCAAAAAATATCAATTAGATTACCTTGTGGGACGTCACCGGAATTAATAATTTAATTATAATGATATTTAAAGAAGCCCCTTATTGCCGCAAATAAGCATGCCAAATTGTTTTTGAGCAATTCATAAAAAAATTATTTTGTTCTAAAAATAAGGCAAGTTGGGACCCATGATTATCGGAATAAAAATCTTATTTTTTCCTGAAATCCCGATCCTGAATGTTTGACGGTTTAACCCTTGGTCACCCTGTATATTTACCCCATCACTGCTGAAAAAAGTATAAGTAATTGTACATAGAAATATGGTAGATTCCTCACTTTAAAATATTACGATTTGAACCAACTTGCTCTAATAAAATGTTGCTAATAAGATATATAGGTTAAATTTTAGGATTTATTTTTTGCAATAACTTTAGCGTTTTTGGATATGTATACATAAAAATTTGGAACTGGGGGTTTTTGGGTACGAGAAATCAGAATTTGGTACCTACTTCGGTATAATTTATAGATGGCGCTAGTTAGGCCACATTTGTGGCATAAATGTGCGATAAACTTTTTTGCTCTTTAAGTTAGCGCTATTTTTTGTAAAAGAATATTAAATCCACGTTATTTTAGTAGATACTTGTTGTTAACCATAAAACTTAACGGTTTACGAGATAATCGCATTTTAGGAATCAGCATGATTACACTGGCCGACAAAAAAAATTTTTTTTCTGGACCTGACACCATTCTTGCTGATTCTTATGTAGAATGACCTCCTGAATCCGACCTCAGTTTTCCCCCATCACCCACCTTTTTTTTTCATTCCTCCAAATTATGAAAAAGTGATAAAAATAGGTGAGGGCCACCCCCCGAAAACGGTGGGTGATGGGGGAAAACTGAGGACATATTCGGATTCAGGAGGTCATTTTGTGTGGCCTAACTAGCGCCCTCTATAAATTACATCGAAGTAGGTACCAGATTCTGATTTCTCGTGCCCAAAAACCCTCAGCTCCAAATTTTTCTGTATACATATCCAAAAACGCTAAAGTTATTGCAAAAAATAAATCTTAAAATTTAACCTTTAACACCCCGTATATTCCTTTCTAGCGCCATTTTATTAGAGCAAGTTGGTTCAAATCGTATTATTTTAAAGTGAGGAATCTACCATACTTCTATGTACAATTAGTTAAGGACCACCCTGTATATCTACGAGAAATTGTGGGCCCCCTCCGAAAAAAATTTCTGGCTACGCCACTGAGACGGAGAAAATGTAAATAAAAGAAATTATAAATGTAGAAAAAGAGACAGTAGGACAAGGAAACACTTTTTATAAAGTTGCTGTACTCCCTAGAATAATCAAAAGTTTTCCATAACTCAAAAGTGGAGTTAATTGAAGGTTAAAATAAAAGGAAGTTTTTACGAGAACGTGTATTTCCTAACTTTGTAATTTATCTATCAATAAATCAAATTGCGGGCCATCGCTTTAATTAAACTTGTATACGAAACCCATTTGTTTTCTCGTAAAATCGATTTTGATATTGTCCACATCATCAGAGTCAGTTAATAACAGACATGAATTAGAGGTTATACAGTGAATGAAATAAGAGATATAATAACAGATATTTATGTAATAGTTACATAAATAATGTAGAAATTTGATCAGTCTTATTTATGGCAAAAGCGAGTTTGTAAATTTAAATAATAATAAACTTTAAAATAGATTTAATTAGGGTGCGGAAAGTAAAACGGTGGTAAAAACTGAATACGAAAAAAAATCAATCTCCTATAATAATAATATTTGTATTTTCGTTAATTTATATAGGTAAAAGCCATTTTGTTTCTTATATTTGGTGGGGTCAAATTATCATTATACCAGTAACTTTTTTCGGAGAAATCGGATCGACATGCGGTTTTTTTTTAAATTTTCGAAAAATTATCAGTAACAAAATCTACAACTAACCTCTTTACGCTCGGACATTTATAATTATTTATTTAACAAATTGGACAATTTTCAGGTGCCGAGTTATTCATTTGTTAATTAGCCAGTTCACAACAATTGAACAATAAACAATTACGTGCTACAACTTTGTGGGCATGTTTCTCCCCGTGGAACCGGAGTTTTTGGAAAAAATTCGAGTCTTTTAAGTATTTGGGGAGCAGAGTTATGAATTTGTTAATTAGCCAGTTTACAACAATTGAACAATAAACAATAAACAATTATGTGCTACAACTTTGAGGGCATGCTACTCCCCGGGGACCCAGAGTTTTATTTGGAAAAAAATTCGAGTCCTCTAAGTATTTGGGGAGCAGTGTTATCAATTCGTTAATTAGCCAGTTTACAACAATTGAACAATAAACAATAGCTTCGACATCTACAAGATAATGAGCGACCTCGAAAACCCGCACGGGAAAATTTTCCAGACCTTTTGTTGAACAGGCAGTCATGTTTTCCATGTTGTCCAATTTGTTAAATAAATAATTATAAATGTCCGAGCGTAAAGAGGTTAGTTGTAGATTTTGTTACTGATAATTTTTCGAAAATTTAAAAAAAAACCGCATGTCGATCCGATTTCTCCGAAAAAGTTACAGGTTTTCAGTTTTTTCACGCTAGTTTGACTTGTACGATTTAGTCATCAAATATCAAATACCTGCAATCAGGGCCGCCCCGGAAGCCACGGCCAAGGAGGCGCCGCGGCCGTGAAAGAGAAAAATAAAAAATATCGCACCCGCGTTACGGAAGCACGAATATTTTTTCTCGGGAAAAAATCGTAAACTATTCTACAAATAAGTCGTTTATCCCAGTTGCCAGAGAAGGATATTAACTCGCACAAAATGTGATATCGATGAAATTTGGAACTTAAGTACCTGAAAGGGAGTAGAAAACGATAAAAAAATCTTTGCTCCTCTAAAATGTACTCTAAGTTCACAATTTCGAAAACAAAATCGAAAATTTGGTTTTTTCATTATACTTCAAAAAAAAAAATTTCGAAAAACTAACAGCACCACGTGAAAGATCGGAAAAGTTTACTAAAAATTATATTTATTTAGAAAAGAAATTGTATTACTATAAAAAATGATTCAAAATAAGAAAGCGAATTCGAAAACTACGCGCCCCGAGCCGTTGAATACAAATATTCAGGCGAGGCGCTCGAAAAAAAAAAGTATTTTTGCCTAAAATGTACCCAAAGAAAAAAAAAAGAAAGCATTTTAAAGAGGAGACTCTAAGCTTTCTCAGAAAGCCATTAGCTTTTAATTTTTTTTTGTTTTCTCATAGAAAATTTGACCGGAAGTTATAATTTCTAAAATTCTCACTGATTGTTATAAAGCGAAACATTTTCTAGATACAAACTGTATAACTGAAATAATTCGTTAAACAATCCGATACAAATATTTTTTATTTATCAAATTCAACAAGGATTTGAGATTTTCTTTGTGTACATCGCTTTTCTCATTTACTTTACTTCGTTACAAGTATGCAACCATTTCTACTCTTCATGTATGTGGTGTTGCCTACACACTGCAGTTATTTCTAGACAGGGTCGGTTTTGGGGTGAATATAAGGACCGGGAATTCATTTTAAAGTTAAACACTATTTATGTTTGCAGCCAAGGCTTTTCTAGAGGGAGAAAAAAATCAGTGCACTGTTTCAGGGTGGCATTAGAACTGAAACTAATAATTAAATAATTTTTTGATTGTGAATAAACGCGAGATTAGTAAATTTTTTTTCTGGAATTCCCTAACGCTCTTATGAGTTTTTGATGGAGCTAAAATAATATAAACACAGTATTTTTGTTTTACTGAAGTAATTAGTAAATATATATCTATATTTTAAAGATATTTTTTCATATTTAGGTACGATAATTTTTAAGTTGCAAAAACATGAAATGCCGTCTATTATTCGCTAAATGGCCGAGTGGAGCTACTGTAGCAAATCAATCTAGTTTGTTTAAAATTTATTGACCAATATTCGTATATACTGTGACAAAATGATTTCGCTACAGTCTCATGTTTACACAGATTTCCGTCTTATTTTGCCGGCACCCAGCTATAAAACTGTCGACACTTCGAATTATTGCCTGGGCTCTTTCTGCCCGTAGAACAATCTAAACTGAGGTAGAAATACAGATAGAACAGTAGTGTAGACAGGAATTTTTAAAACGAGGGTTGTTGGGTCGGGGCTAAGAAATCGATATTCGTATAGGCGAAAAAAGTTTTTAGATTCATTATTTTCTTAGAATATATCTAATTGAATATTTTTATGCAGTGTATGTTTTTTTAATACACTATTTTTATCGCTTTTTTTACACTTTCCAAATGGCAAACTAACCGTTTTAATTTAGTGCAATTTTTATTTAAAAAAAAAACGATTTTGGCCAAACTAGTTTATTTTTATGTATAAGAGTGGTGGAGCAAGTAAATAAAAAAATGGTGCATGTTAGACATACATACATCACTATTAATTTTTATTTGAATCTTAAAACACTTTTCTTACACTGAAAAAAAAGTAAAAATGTAAGCAACATACAATCACGTAAAAATACAGATATTTATGTAACGGCTGACACTTTTCTTGAATCTTAAGGAACATTCTCTGTATGAATTACATAGTTGTAGGTTGTGGATAAATCGTTGAGGTATTTTATATTCAAAATCAAGAAATTTTCGCCTCCATTATCATTTATATTTGTCTTTTTCCAAATATACAAAATAAAGTGTCATAGCTGGTTTCTGACCTAGAAAATATTGATAGCATTAGTGATACAACATTTGATGTGGACACTAAGAAAAACTAAATTTCATACAATTGAATAATACTCACCTACTTCAACAATTGTTGGAGTGCGAGGTAGTTCTCCTCTTTCTATGGGAACTATATCCTGGAAGAAAAAATAAACTATATAATTTACATGCAAATATAATATTAAAAGAATAAGTAGGTACTTAACTTCGATTTCTGGTCAACTCACACCACAAAACTGCTTGGAATACAAAACAATATTACTGCGTTCCAATCTCGCGTAACCCTCAACTAATTTGCCTAACTTTGAGACCAGAGTTGCCGGACTCGTCATACAAAATACCCCTACGAACAAGCGAAAATACCCGCACACCACTAGATAATAATTTTATCTTACTTATTAATATCTTATAATGTCTTACCAATAACTGTGTTTTAACTTGACTAATGATGTTTTGGTTCTCTCTTTTTATTTCCGTGATCTAGAAAGAGAGAGAGAACCAAAGGATGGCCAGCTATGTATAACCCGTTTATTTCATGAAGGCAATTACCGATCATTCATAATTCTTGTTCTTGACTTATGGTGCTTTAGAGCCAAATTCAAAATCCCCGATTTTACCCAATTTATTATTTCACCCGCAAGATGGTCTAAAAATCCCGCATTTCGGGTAAAATACCCGCAATCGGCAACACTGTTTGAGACACCGAGTTCTAAAAATAGAAATCCACATTAGATGCATTTATATTCAAGCTAGGACAAAATAAAGAACACTGTCACAATTTTATCTTTAAGTAAACGAAAAAAAATTCTACCTGCCAACGCCGCAGATTTTTGACATGTGACGTCATTGTCTTCTTAACGTAAAAATACTATATTTTATGTATGCATTACCTTAATAATAAGTTGTTACTTCATGTTTTAAATTCTTTATTGCTCCCAAGTTTCTTTAAACATCATTAAATCTATCAAGCGATTCAACTAATATCAAGCACGATTAACCATCTAATCCGAAAAAGTTTATAACATCAATCCTTTGCCCTTAAACCTATTAAATCCGCAGTAACATGTGTAAAATCCATTAAAACATAATCTAATAAATTATTCCGTATCAAATATCTTTCTATTGTACGTCCTTTGTTGTGACAATGCGAACTCGATTGGGATATAGTAATAAGTTAAGCCGCATTATAAAAGGGGAACGTGCCCTATTCATTTCTGAGTGTTATCAGTACAACAGCGATATGAAAAGCAATATGCTGAATATTTCCGAAAAATGGCCCATTTATGTTTGATAATTGGAGAGATATTCAGATTTTGTATTGCTTGGATATAGGGGTGGGTTTATATAGGGTGTTTATATTTTCGATCAACAATGTTTTACAAAAGATCGGACGTCTCTTAAGCTAGCAGAAGAAAGTCAGCAGAATTAAAATTCAATACGTGGACAATTAAAGACCCATTAAAGGCTAATTAAATGCCCTAATTTAAAATTTTCTGCTCCGCGAATTTTCGCAATAATGACTGTTCTGCTAGCTTTAACTTAAGTGAGCAAAACATGAGCGAAAAAGTGGTTGAAACAATAAAAATTTGCAATTGTCTTTGCAAGTTATTAACGGCTCATTAAAGGCTCTAGGAAGACACTAATCGCGAATTTCAGGCTCGATTTATTTCTTTGCGAAAATGGAAAAGTCATTAAAGCAATTACCTTTACACTACCAAATGCTGGTTTTAAGTGTTAAAATCGTTTTTCCGCCATGCTCCGCAGACCTTACCCCCACGTCGTGACTTTTTCCATTTCCGCAAAGAAATAAATCGAGCTTGAAATTCGCGATTAGTGTATTCCTAGAGCCTTTAATGCGCCGTTAATAACTGTGCAAAGAAAATTGCAAATTTTATTGTTTCAACCACTTTTTCGCTCATGTTCGGCTGACTTAAGTTAAAGGTAGCAGAACAGTCATTATTGCGAAAATTCGCGGAGCAGAAAATTTGTAATTACCTTTTTTTATCAGCCATTAATAAGTTTTCAACGACTACACTACTGAAACACTGGTTTTCAGTGTTAAAATCGTTTTTCCGCCATGCTCCGCAGACCTTACCCCCACATCGTGGCTTCTTCCATTTTCGCAAAGAAATAAATCGTCTGAAATTCGCGATTAGTGTATTCCTAGAGCCTTTAATGAGCCGTTAATAACTGTGCAAAGAAAATTGTAAATTTTATTGTTTCAACCACTTTTTCGCTCATATTCTGCTCACTTAAGTTAAAGCTAGCAGAACAGTCATTATTGCGAAAATTCGCGCAGCAGAAAATTTTAAATTAGGGCATTTAATTAGCCTTTAACGAGCCTTTAATTGTCCATGTATTGATTTTTAATTCTGTTGATTTGTTCTGCTAGCTTAAGCTATTAAAAACTATTGATTTTATTATTATAAGATTTAATAAATAGATTCTTTAACCTCAATTCTAACTCATTAATATTTTAAAATTGTACTAAAATATTTTTTGTTTATTACCTTCTGTCGTAATCTTAGCCAGAATGTAATTATTTGTTGGGCGTCATCTACTCAGTCGGTAGAAAAATGAGTCTTAATCCCAGTCGTGCTTCTGTAATTGGCTGTGAATTGTAAAAATCGATACTAACGACTCAGTTGGTAAATGTAGAAATATTTATTAACAATCAAAATAAAAAACTTATGGTTGTTGTGAATGGTTTGTTGGACAGAAGAATGTAAGCGTAATGTTTTTTCTCATTTATGAAATTAACAATACCTAATACCAATTTTACAATTACCCTCTTACCTTATTCCAGTCTAAATTTAGTTACTTGCTAAAATGTAATCTAACCTACTTATATGAAATACTTTTGGCCTTGTTTTGTTTATAGACGTTTTTAAATATCGATATTTAATAGTGAATAAGTGGTACCTTTAATACGACTTATATCTTTTTAGTTATTTCAGGTTACTTTATTTCTAAATTCAAAATGTGACGAATTTAATATCTTCCAGGGATCAAATCAGTAATATAGGATACATTACTAAGGGATACAGTTGGATATGGATAATAAAGCAGGATGCAACAGGATCTGGATTCTCTTTCAGGAACAAACGAAGGAATAAATGATTGGAATTATTTTCTTGATTTACTTATCAATTTTCTTGGTTTACACAAAATATAACCTCACTTAAATTTGACAGGTAAAATTTCTTTTTAACTTCTTTCATCAATCAGTATGGCTTTGATTCTAGCTTTCTTTTGTTTTTGCGACGAGCTCTGATATGGACAGTTTAAAAGATTTTGAGCAAAACCCTCGCTTAACAGCGAAATTTGGTTTTTATAAACCATCATATAAAATTAAAAAATTATTAATTTTTATACACTTTTTGATTATTACCACATCATTCTCGAGACAAAAAGAATGATTTTGACATAATTTATTTACTATTTCTACTTATATTAAATTTACATGAAGACTTTTTACTTTCGTCATTATCGATTTCTTAAATTATATTAAACATTATTACTTATTACTGCCCTTTTTACAGTAATACTTTAATTTTAGAAGTCCCAACACTTTATTATCCCAATTTATTGTATTTCCCCTGAATTTAAATTGATCATATTGATAAATCAAGATATTGCATTTTGAGGATAAGTTTAAAATTTATTTCTCTTCTAACATTTAAAATAACAATGTTCTCATTGTTGTAGTGAACGCAAACTTATCTGAGATTATTCTACTTTAACTTTTTCTATTTGGTTCTTTGCTAAATTATTTGTAAATATTCTAAAATTGTCGATGAAAATCCCTTACGGAATTACCATGTTAAAATTTGATATCTAAAATTTTATATTTTCTTATATAATTACTACTCTAAAATTAGTTTCAAACTTTATTTTCTAAATTACATTCTGTCTAGTGATTATTTAAATTAAAATAAATAGTTATTTAATGGTTTTGATTAATTTATTTGTTTCATTATTTCTCTATATATTGAATATAAGTTTTGTATTCTCTTTATTTAATTCTTCACATTAGTCAACCGTTACAATATACTGTCAGAGATTTTACAAATTAACAACCTTGGCACGTCATCCTGCAGCATTACGAAAAACAAAAGTATAGGCGGATGCAAAATGCGGACCAAAAAGGGTGGACTACCTGTCACCAGAAAAGGCGTATTTTTTTTGTTCGGATGCTGGTCCTATCACCAGCTACACCTCAGGGTTTTTTGTGTCTTCCGGGTTAGTTTCACAGCACTTACTCCGTAACTCTAGTCCCTTATACCCCCTGGCCGCGGCGCCCGCCTGCGGCCGCATCCTTCGCGTACGCCTTAAACCGGCCCTGCCCTTATACCATTCAGTACAGGATTCTTCGGGAGTTAGCCTAGCCTAGGTATATTGCCTGGCTTTTGTGGTATAGTGCCTCGCAATTTCAATATATTTCTTTCGTTTTTTTTACATTTTTGGAATTTTTATGTACTTTTCCGTACATATGCTCTATTTTCGTTTAATTTCACCGCGCTATACGCGTACAATTAGACTGAATCGAATGAAAATGGTTCCATACTTTAATGGTTTTTGTTAAGAAAGTTATGATCGATTTTTCTTTATCAAAACTTTACCATTTAAACATAAAAAATAAGTTTATTTGTTTTTTTTTCGTTAATATCAGTATCACATTTTGGTTTACTTTTTCGTTTGGATTATTTTTAAAAATTATTCCATGTAAAAAGTTTTTTTGGTATAGTTCATAGAAAAACATGTTTACTGAAAATATAGACAGTGTAACCGAAGAATAGATCTCAGAGTAATAAAATTTTATGACAGCAACACATTCAGTAGCCAAATTATGAAGCAATAAAACGAAAGTGGATCATAAAAATATAAAATCATAAATACTTTCTTCCACGCTATGTCTGTATAGGTGGGTTGCCATCAATAATATAATAGAATTTGGTAGAACTAATTTTTGGGCACCGATTGCAAACTCATTTTCTAAACATGCATAAATTATAGTAATTTGTTAATTAAAGATTTTGACATAGCATCAGAAAGAACATACAGAGCACACCAATAAAAACCAGTAAACAAGAAAAAGAAAAAGTAGATTTATTAACCCTTTAAGGTGTGCGCTCGAGATAATTCGAGCGCGCTGAAGAGGCCAAGCTGTGCACTACTGAGATAATTCGAGCGGCGCTAATTTTATGCTGTAATTTTCACACTCGAATATAATCGAAAATTGAAAATAACAATATGAATGCTAAGAAAAAATCGTTTTATTAATCTTTATCATTTACATAGGGTAAGTTATAACATTTGTTAAAAAATCGGAAACATAAGAGATAGAGTAGAATATATTGATTGTTGATTCACAAAAGCGGAAGAATATCACTCCGAAGTTAGGAAAAAACAAGGATTAGAAAAGAAAGATATAACAAAGAACAAATATTGAAGAATAATTAGAAACTTAAAATATACAATAATGACTTGAAAAGAAGCAAAAATGTTTGTATTAATTATCCAATTATTTGAATTTTAGTAAGTTAAAAGTTTAGAAACAATTTTATAATAATGAGAAAACATAAATATCATAATTAGTACATTAAGCAACGCATTTCATGTGGCATTCTGTTATGACACGAGTCCAAGTTTTTTAAAGGACGAGTGTCACAACAGCCATATGAAATAAGTTGCTTATAATACTTTTTATATTTTGCCATTTTATTAATTTTTTAATAAATTTGTACTTCGCATATTATAGAGAAGTTTTCTTTAAAAAAAATGAGTTGGTAACACTGTTGTAGAATTTTTAAAATTTGACAGATTTGAAATTTAAGTTCAATAGAGAAATGTCAATTCATGCCATTTGGAGATTATATTGCCAACCGTATAACACAAAAAGTTGCGTTCTCTAATGAAACATTAGAGTTCTCAAATGCGTATCATAATGTAAAATATTATAGATGCAAAATATAAAAAATACTATTTCTTGTATTTATTATTTAAGCTTGGTTTTTGGTATTCCTGAATCTTATTTTTGATGTATTGGGTGTTAATTTTATAAGTATAAGTAAATGTAAAAATTAATTAATGTGTATTGTAAATATTATTACAATACAGGGTGTAACAAAAAGGTAGGTCATAAATTGAACCATATCTGGGGTCAAAAATAACTCGATTGAACATAATTTACCTTCCAAAAAAATTCGGTTTTCCTTTTTGAAACGGTGGCGTATGTGGTTATTCATGAAAATGGAGGCCATTTTGAACATTTATTATAGTAAATACTACACATTTGTACATATTTTTTATACCTGCGATTCCTGCGAATAAAATAAATACTAGTTATAACTTACTTTTTGTTACTTAAAATTTTTGAAGGATAATGAAAAAGAGGCCGCATCTCGATAAAAACTGACTTTTAGAAAAAGTGCTAAGAGGCAAAAAAATTTCAAAAATGATGTATTACACCAATGGTGTCACAATACTAAATTAATTGTAACATATTGAAAAGTTTGGGGGGTCTAGGGGTTTAAAACCCCCCTAAAATTTTTATGAGCTGTACAGATTTCGTGGTTTTACATGAAAAAGATGCTCTTACGATAAGAAAGCCATGTATCCATTTTCATTACAAAATGTTAAACAGTTCATGAAATATTGGAAAAAATCGATTTTCATTTTGTACTTTCCAAGGGCTATGCACATTTGCATTAAGGTAAGTTGTGTTCAATCGAGTTATTTTTGACCCCAGAATATGTGGTTCAATTTATGTCCTACTTTTTTGTTACACCCTGTATATAAGGTTCTAAAATTTGTTTTCTTAAATAAAACAAAATGGATTTTTTCACCGGTTTTTTTCAAAAAATGTTCATTTGTTAATCAGTCCCCTTAATTGATTAACCTTTTCTAATATGGCGTTAAATTTATGGTGAAAACGTAAATACATGCCAAATATAACTATGAATCTTTTCATTATTACAGAATCTTGGAATTTAATAAAACCCCTTTTTTTCATCATGTTTCTGCTTATTCTAACCGAATAAAACCGGTAAAGCCGTGATTTAGTAAACCAATAATGTCAGAGGTTTTTAATAAACTTTCCGAGGCTTTAATTCGAGGTGTTTTATGGCGGCAGCGACGTTTATTTTGTAACTGTATGCCGTGATAGAGTTATTGGCTGTTATTTAGCCCCAATAAATTGGTACAATCATTTAATTTGGTCGCTTGTTGCCTGCGTTTCCTTTTATTAAGCTGTAAATAACCGTTACTAGGCACCACCGAGTTTTATATAGAAGCTTGGTTCTCGCAAAATCTAAGAAAAATTCTTTTAATTTTGTATTATTTGATGATTTTTTTTCAGTGCTTCATTTTTCTTTCATTAAAAAGTTTTTATAATTTATAAAAGCTATTTATGAATTACAAAAAGTTGATGCGCGACGCGCGACCATTTATCGTACGCTCGAACTACACACGAGATTTTCCAACGATCACGATATTAAAACTCACACCAACTTATAAAAAGACTATTCATTTTCATATTTCTCATATTAGCCATAATTTTTAGTTTTTAAAAGTTTGACAAATTGATACACACGCAATATTACCGAATTCAAATTTTACTACAATGGTTGACACTGTTGACAGGCATCGCTAACTTGACCCGCGAAATTTGTGTTCTATGAGTGTAATTAATTTTTTTCATTCCCATATTTTTTATACGACTGGTGATAAAACGAAATTTTATAATTTATGTCAATTTTGAAGTGTCACATTAAATGTTAAAATAATAAAAAAAATTATTTATTTGAAAATTTCAAACCAACTTTTCTTAACCAATAAGAAGCTTTCGTTTCAGCTAGTTACTGTAGTAACCACAAAACTTTGCGATAGTATTTTCCTCCTGGGTACCCTAGGCGTGATTATAGCGATAGTATTTCTGTCAAATGTCAAATTATAAAAATACACCCTAGCTAATAGAATTCATTATTTTAGACCAACAAATGTTTATTTCATACTACTAAAATCCTAGGAATATATTCTTTGGGTATATATGGAACCTCAATATAATTATTGTAAATTAAAAAAAAGTGAACGAATATTTGCAAGAAATATATTTTCGGTAAATTTTAGTAGCAAAACCTAAATTTAAATGGACTGCTGGAGGTTCTATTAATTTGTCTTTAATTATTTCATGTAACTAAAATTCAAGGAACACGTTTCATTTGTCCCATAAATAGGTATCTTACGAAAATATCATGTTATAATTTTTACTTTCCCGGCCCCTCGCCAAGAGAAAGTATTGTGAACGCGCTAAAAAAATAATTCCAGATGGAAGTCTGTCCGTCTGTCTGTCTGTCTGTATTCTTCCACGATAGCGTCCGCACGCTTAATCGGATTGAGCTGAAATTTGGTATATGGGTTTCGGGTGATCGGGGATTGAACCCATTTTGGCAGGAATCTCCCCACCAGGGGGCGCAGGAGCCTTATGTACATCGCGATAAAAATATAAGACTTAAAGTTTTTATTTGATATTTAGGTGCCTCACTGGCTTGTAAATACATCCTGAAATTTTCATTCCTTAATTTTGGACCTAACCTAAAAAAAATAATTTTTTTTATACAAAAAAATCGCAACCCGTAGCGTCCAAACCAGGAGGCGCAGGAGCCCTATGTACATCGCGAAAAATATATAAGACTTGGTTTTTATTTGATATTTAGGGGCCTCACTGGCTTGTAAAAATATCCTGAAATACTAATTCCTTAATTTAGAACCTAACCTAAAAAAAATTTTTTTTTAACTAAAAAATCGCTTAAGAGCAAACCGAACCACTTGAAAAATTTTAATAACCTTTTATGCCTTTAGTTTTAGTCTGATTTTTGTGAAATTTTCAGGAAATACTAATAATTACAAAACTTAGGGTGGAGATTCCTTAATTTTTTTGTAAACCTTCGAAAAGTATTTATTTTGTTAATTTTAAATGGAAAATCACAAAAAGAAATATCCGCGCCATTCTGTATTAAATCTATGAAAATTTGCTCCTATTTGTTTTAATAAATATCAAGTAGTTTTTAAATAATATGGTTTCCCATTTCTTTCTTAAATATCTTTGTAAAGTGCTGCCACGTCGTTACATACATTTAAAGCTGTCGAGAAATATTCCATCGTCAAGTGTTCCCAGTGGCGCGCATATAAATACAATTTTATATTAGAAAATCTTCATAAAATAGAAGTGAAATTTGCTTCTCACAAGAACTCCGGATGCCACTTAATTCGATTGAGCTGAAATTTAGTATGTGGGTATCGGATCATCACGGAATGAATCCGTTTGTTTTTGGTACAAATCGCCCCACTAGGGGACGCAGTAGCCCTATGTAGATACATACAAAAAATAAAATACCTAAACTTTTTAATTGGTATTTAGGTGCCTTATTGGCTTATAAATACATCCTGAAATTTTCATTCCTTAATTTTAAAACTAAGCAATGGAATAAAAATTTAAAATTTAAAATCCAAATGACATTTGACATGTCAAAGAAAAAGTAAACAAAATTGCGACCCTAAAAAATGTTTCAAATGTCATTTTTACTTTAAAAAATTCGAAACGAATTTTTTTTAGGATACCAAATGTCATTTGACTTGGACTTTAAAAAATTTTAACACCAAATTAATTTTTATTTTATAACTGCCGGTAAAGTCTTGTGGCAACACAACAGATTTTTTATATTACTTTGGTGTGAAATTACTATCGGAAATATTTCCGAGAGCATGAATTTTTTAAAAGTTATCCCGAGTCGAAGACGAGGTACTTTTTAAAAAAAATACTAGTGAAAAATCCACACATAACATTATCGACTAATTAAAAGCCTATATTTTGTATCGTTACCATAGCAAATAAAAAAATTTCCGGCAATTTTTCTACTCCTTGGGATAAGGAGCCTGAAATTACACTGGAAATTTTTATTTATGTCGCAAAATTCTAGAAACTGCTTCCAAATGTCTTTGATTTTTTGGTATTATCTGGGATCAGATATTGAACTTCTTTTCTAATTACATCCTGGTTTTCTCTCCCAAAACTAGAGATTTTCATAAAAACACTTTTTGATACCACGCACATGAAAAATTACATATACATACAGGGTGGCCCACCTATCCTCGCTCGGACCATAGCTGCTAGGCTGATGAAGATCAAGAAAAAAATTTTATTGTATTTTATTGGAGGCTCAATGTGCTACTTCTTAAAATTATTTTTGAGTATACAGGGTGAAACATGAATCCGGGGCAAAGCATTCGGTCTTTTTTTAAATGGATCACCCTATATATTTTTTCATTTTTAGAATATCTGTCATGTGGACTTTACATACCCCTTTTGTTTTTGAGGGTTACATGCAACGTTGTCAAGTTATTTACATTTTAATAAAATTTTATGAAAAAACATGAACGAAGAAAAATCTTCATAAAAACTATATTTTCAAAAATTGATGGAAAGAAATGGGTATGCAAGTATCAAAACTATATGCAGAAACATACACATCATCTGGGTTCATTCAAAAAATACAGGGCGTTTCGAAACAAGGACCAAGTTTCGCCAACTTCAAATTGCTGCATTTTTTCAAATGAATTATTTACCTTTCGAAAAGTATAATTGGATATGGTATGATACCATTGGAAAGGTCATTGAATGGACTTTCAAATTATGAAATCATATATAGGGTGATACGTTTGAAAAAAATGAGTTTCGGCAATTTGAAGTGGGCAAAATTTGGTCCTTGTTCCGAACCGCCCTGTATTTTTTGAATGAACCCAGATGATGTGTATGTTTCTGCACATACTTTTGGTACTTGCATATCCAGTTTTTTCCATCAATTTTTAAAAATATCGTTTTTATGAAGATTTTTCTTCGTTCATGTTTTTTCATAAAATTTTATTAAAATGTAAATAACTTGACAACGTTGCATGTGATCCTCAAAAACAAAAGGGATATGTAAAGTCCACATGACAGATATTCTAAAAATGAAAAAATATATAGGGTGATCAATTTAAAAAAAAGAACGAATGTTTTGTCCCGGACTCATGTTTCACCCTGTATACTCGCAAATAATTTTAAGAAGTAGCACATCGAGCCTCCAATAAAATACAATAAATTTTTTTCTCTATCTTCATCAGCCTAGCAGCTATGGTTCGAGCGGGTGTAGGTGGGCCACCCTGTACATAAAAGAAATATTATCCTATTGAATTAACATACAAAGCCTACTATTTAAATTTCAAAACCATCAAAAACCGTCATTATCCTAGTATTTTTTTAGTAATATTTCGGTATGAAATTTTTTTACCGAATACACTCTAGCTTCAATTAAAAAAAGAAATTTTTTTCTCGAACACGAATATTTTTTAAAAAATTCGTGTTCTCGAAAAAATTTCCAGTAATAATTGAAGCTCTAGTGGTATTATAAGTGAAAATTTAAAAAAAAATGAAAAATGAAATGAAATAACATACAAATCCATAGACAAGGCCAAAACAAAAATAAAACTAAGTGTGGCTAATGCCAATGCCAAAGTTATTCTATTTTTCTACATTATGAGCTATTAAACTTGATCCAAGTCAAAGAAAATTTCCGAGTATTTAGCACAAAAACTCTTTTATCTACGGCACGCTTATCCCATGAAATAAATTCTAAAAGAATATGTTGTAAAATATTTTGACAGAAGTCTCAATAAATCGTACACAACGAAAACATTTATGTTCTAATAATATATTTTGACAATGGCCGATTCTCTACACTTTTAGGATACAAAACTGTATAGAGAGTGAAAGACAGCCAAGACACACTTCTGAAGAATTAGGGCCAAGGCTGGGGAATGTTTTCGAAAAACAGAAATTACAAAAGGTCATAAATACAATTCGATAGATATAAACGGTAGCCTGTGGTGCTACGAGATTAATTCAGAGATTGCATGATACGCCACACCCGATGTGAAATTTTAAATGACGCCCTGTATGTTTTTGCAAATTATTTGGTATCTCTATGCGAAAAAAACTAGATATGATTACTTAATGAACTTGTAAAGATATTTAACATTAAAGTTCTATAGAAGTCTGATATTAACTACAAAAGTAGTAGAGTGTGAATTGTCAAATATTGCTTGTGCATTGATGGAAATTTATGTGAAACGTCAAAGTATATATGCAAGTGACAGTCAAAGGTGTCTAGATAGTGAAAAACTACAAAATTGTTTTGTTATGATACGGACAGCACTGGCAACGTGAAGACTGTCTCCGATTATCTGTTTTTTTTTGCTCGAAGTTTTTCTTCATTTCATTACAAAAACGGGATTTTTAATTTTAATAAATTTTACTTTGTTTCCGGATAATTTATGTGCATTTATTTCTATAATTTTGTACCGTGTTCGGTTAAAATTGTCGTGTTCCTTTAGTAGAATTTTTAATGAAGAAATCAAAATTTATAAGAAGCGATTTTTGCACATTTTGTTCGAAAATCTAGTCAATGGAGGAATGGATTGATGAATGAATTTAAAAGTTCTAACAAAATTGAATTTTTAATGGAAAATTTTAGCATCGAATCACTCCATATATTTTTTTTTTGTTTCAGTATTTATTCAAAGATTTTAATAATATTCGGCGAATCAGAAAATATATTCAGACTGTTGGCGTTGTATAGCGTTGGAGAGCTCAGATGCGATCCTGCCGTATTTTGGAATTTATTATAGCCATTTATTTCAGGGACTAGATTACATGCATATAAACGCTGCTGGCTTACTCCCTTATCCCCTCCCTCCTACCTCACCAACAACCCCCGGCTCCCATTCGAATTCATCGACTTGAAGTTCAGGGACGTCCCTTCTTTATCTTCTCCATGTATCACATTTTTCTACTTGTAAAATTGAAAACAGACTTTTTTCTACACATTTTTTCTTTAGTAGATAACTACGTGAAATACTTTGTCAACATAAATTTATTTAACTAAGTATGTATAACAAAAATAAGTTAAAAAACTGAATTTTAACTAGCGAAACAAAAGATTTTTTTGGTAAAAATAAACATCATAGGAAAAAGTGAATTTAAAAAATGAAGATATTTATTAATTCAAATAGTAGATTTTTCGAGTATTTTCAAGTTTTTGAATGTTAGAAAATTCTAAAAACAAAGGATCCGTCAAAGTTTCTGAATATTGCATATAATGTAGATCTTGACGTCATCGTTTAAAATTGTAATTGGTTAAATTGGATCCTATGGATTGTTTTCAAGAAATTAAACGATTAAACTGTAAAAATATCAATTTTTACCAATAGCAACTTTTAGTAATAAAAAATAAATGAAATATTGTAAACTAAATATTTTTACACACTGTATTAGATTAAAAATTCATACTTACAGGATGACCTCACTTGAGCTTGTAAGATGACAAAATCAACAAATCTAAAACAGCTGCCAAACAATTAATAATTAATTGTTACCTTTTACTTATTTTTTATTAAGTTAATCTTACAGCTACAGCAGCCACCAGACTTTACAAAAATGTGATTTTTGAGTAGCTGTAGATCCTTTACTATTTACCTTAGATAGTAAGTGTGATTGGGGAGATTTTAAAAATGTTAAAATATATAGGGCGTTCCATTAAAAACTTTGATCTGGCAGAGCGTTATGAAACCCTGTGACATTGTAACTAATTTTAAAATGTAAAGCTTAAAGCTGCCTACAATTTTTGTAAATAACATTTTTCCGTATCTTTTATTATAACAGATCTACTGAGCTTTGTCACAATAATCAATCACCCTGTATATATACAGGGTTGCTCAGTATTGTTTTTTTGATACTTTGATAATTAAAAAAATGAAATAATGGTCTTAGAAAAGCTTTAAACTCATATCGCAAACATAGTGGATTGTTTAATTATTTCCACTGTATTTTTTTTCAGATTATCTATTCAATTATTTATTGGATTTAATAAACTACATAGGAAAAATATAATTTTCATGTGAAGAATCTCTCGTAAAAATTAAGAAACGCTATTAAATAAATGTATAGGGTGGTGTAATAGGAGGTATTTCAAAGCTCGATGGAATAATAGATTTTCCACAATTGCATATGATTCTCCAAAAATATCGGTGAAATATTCCTAAAAAGGGATACCAAGTAAACCAAAACGGTAGGGCTCTAACGCATTGGTGTTGTAGAAACGAGCTTAAAATATGAATTATGGGTTCGATAAAAAAATCTCAAATATACCTACCTATTTTTTTATTTATTGGAACAATAAACCTTTTAATTGTTTGGCAGCTGTTTTAGATTTGTTGATTTGTCAACTTACAAGTTCAAGTGAGGTCACCCTGTAAGTATGAATTTTTAGCCTGCATCCAATTAATATAACGGTGCAATATAATTTAATACAGTGTGTAAAAATATTTAGTTTACAATATTTCGTTTATTTTTTATTACTAAAAGTTGCTATTGGAAAAAATTGGTATTTTTACAGTTTAATCGTTTAATTTCTCGAAAACAAGCCATATAGGATCCAATTTAACCTATCAAAATTTTGAACGAGGACGTCAAGATCTACATTATATCCAATATTCATAAACTTTGACGGTGACTTTTTTATCTATATTTCAGGCTACTTCTGCATGTTAAAAATACATACTTTGAACAAAAAGGACTGTGGAAACATGAATCGCCCTGTAAGGAAATATATTTTGATTTTATTTATTACGTATGTATTTTGACTACATATATCCGCCAGAAACTTTTATTTTAAATTTCGGGATCTTGAACTTTAACGCACTGTATACTGTATATCGAAATATAGCCATAGGAAAGGATTGGGCCCATGGACACTATTGATCAGGACATCAAGTACTACCACATATCAAAAATTCAGACAATTTGACGGTGCTCCCGTTTCCATAAGAATGGTGCGGGGTCCTTTAAAATTCTGTATACCTCATTCAGCCATTGACGCTAATCTCTTTTATTTTCCGACGTTTCGACCTTTACTTCCGTCTTTCTCAAAACTAAAAAACTCTTGTAAACAATTATTTATTATTTTAGGTTTATAAATTTAGTCTAGTAACAAAAAAATAAATCAATGCGCCATAAAAATACTTTTTCCAGTTTTTCCACATTTACTGTAAATCATAATTACATTTTTATGTTTATCTCTAATTTGGTATGTCTCTAATCAAGCCCTTATTTAAAGTAATTCAGACGATAATTTCCTCGACTTTTATCCCATCTGAAAACATCTTTTCAGAGCAAACAACTTTCCCCATGCGACCTCATCCCTAACCATCCCCTGAATTTTTCCCCCACGATATCTCAGAACCAATTGGGCGTCGCGGCGCTGCTCCACGCGTCCAATAAGCGTCGCGTACAGACCGATAAAAATCCTCCAGCAACATTATCGGCCATGATAGCAAGACCGGTTCGCTCAGACTGATTCCTTTCATAAATCCGGGAGAATTTGGGAAATGTTTCATCCCCCGACCGCTCTCCACCCCGAAACTTATTAATAAGTGAGCTCAGTGGCATACTGGAAAATTAGAACCGAAGCTGTAGAAGGTACAACTTATTTATTGTAGAAAATATCATCATTTATGTCCAAATGTGAGGGTTTACGTTTATTTATATTTTTGAGATCTCCGCTGTAACGCAAGGATCAATCCTTGAGTCGTTGTTATTTTTATTATACAGGGTGTTTCATAAGGAATGGTCAATATTTTAATTATAGGTTCAAGACCTTTAAATATTAATATTTTACCAAATGTTATCTACTACTAGGATACAAGGTGTTGAAGATAAAATTTATTTTTCGTTTTTTTTGCAGTAATTTCTTCTTTATTTAACATATTGACTTGAAATTTGGTATCGTTATATTTTTAAGTTAGTAAATCATAAGCGAGTTATCGACTTTAAGATTAGATAAAGAGGGCGCCACCTACACAGTACAATTTTTTTTTATACCAGGCCTTTTTTGAATTTTTTTGAAGTCTTTATGATACACCCTGTAAATTTGAACAAAAAAGGTGAACTTGTTTTAATAGCATAAATTCAGCTCATTTCGAAATATTTGCATTTAAAATATTCCAGCTACAGTATCTATTTAATTTACTTTAACATATTTCAACATAGCAGGCTTTCAAACAAAAATAAAAATGTACAGCTGTCAAATAATTAATTGTTAGATGTAATTTAATGACTGCAGTGTTAATTTTGTTCAATAAATTTCATCTAAGTAGGTAATGAAAATGCCAAACCACAACCATTTATCTAATTCAGAAATGAGAGATATGATTTGTGTTTATGCGCAAGTAAATTTTTCTGGACTTGCTGCAGCCATCTAACAATTAATTATTTGACAGCTGTACATTTTTATTTTAGTTTCAAAGCCTACTATGTTGAAATATGTTAAAGTAAATTAAATAGATACTGTGGCTAGAATATTTTAAATGAAAATATCTCGAAATGAGCTGAATTTATGCTATTAAAACAAGTACACCTTTTTTGTTCAAATTTACAGGGTGTATCATAAAGACTTCAAAAAAATTCAAAAAAGGCCAGGAATAAAAAAAAATGATACCTTTCTTTATCCAGTAGAGTGTAGGTGGCGCCCTCTTTATCTAATCCAAAATTGATAACACGCTTATGATTTACTAACTTAAAAATATAACCATACCAAATTTCAAACCAATATGTTAAATAATGAAGAAATTATTGCAAAAAAACGAAAAATAAATTTTATCTTCAACGCCCTGTATCTTAGTAGTAGATAACATTTGACCCAGGGTTCTTTAGTAAAATATTAATATTTGGAGGTCCTGAACCTATGATTAAAATATTGACCATTCCTTATGAAACACCCTGTATATACCTACACCCTTGAAGTTAAGAGTTTCTGTCAGGAAGAGAGTACTAAATTGGGATGTATGAGTGCGATATAAAATTTTGAAAACTGAAACATAGACATAGACCAGTTGTCAGAGACTTTGACCCCTCGTAAAATGTGATATCGTTAAAACTAGGCTCTTAGGTTCTTTAAAGGGTGTAGAAAACGATCAAAAAATCTTTGCTGCTCTAAAGTGTATGCTAAGTTCACAATTTCGAAAACAAAATCGAAAATTTGGTTTTCCATTATTTCGAAATGAAAAAAAATCGAAAAACTAATAGCATCAGAGTGGAAAATTTTACTAAAAATTATATTATAAGTTAATTTAATAGTTAGTTATGCACCAATGGTATACATAGATGTTTATGCCCTGAGAGCGATGATATTACAAACACGAGGGCCTCTGGCCCGAGGGTTTGTAAGTCGCTCGGGGGAATACATCTCTATTTATACCAGCGGTACATACAAAATTTTATGTCATACTAGTTCGTTATTATTGCATACACAATTAAATAGTATATTGTGTCACAAGGGCAGAAAATGAGCTTTAGCAGCCCGAGGTTATTAGCTGCCCTCGCTTCGCTTCGCTCGCTCATGCAGCTAATAACCAAGGGTTGCTAAGGCGTTTTTCGCCTACCATGTCTGGAAATGAATCATATCAACCCTAAAAATGAGACCGAAAGTAATATTTCCGGGCCTTGGGCCGCAAAAATCAAAAAGAACACGATTTTCACTATCAACGCACCTTTGACTTTGACATTTCACATACATTTTCATTAAACGTCAGTGTAGAATCAAGAGAATTAAACTTTAAAATAAAAATACGTTCTGATATAATTGTGATTATGTGACTTAGTGAAAATGAATAGTAATTCAGGCAGTGATGAAGAAGGTAGTAATGTTTCTCTAAATTTGTTACTTAACAAGACAACGCGCAACAACTGGAAATAATATATAATAAATAAATTGGTACATTTTTATTACTTAAGTTGCTCATTAAATTCTGTTATTAAATTAAAAATTTTACATTTTCCCATTTTTTTTTTGGTAGGCGAAAGACAGAAAACGCTTTAGCAGCCCGAGGCTATTAGCTGCATGGGCGAGCGAAGCGAAGCGAGGGCAGCTATAATAGCTAAGGCACAATAAGACACAATATACTATTTCTGCATGTATACCAAAAAAAAATGGGAAAATGTAACAAAAATTTTTAATTTAATAAATACAGACAGAATTTAATGAGCAACTTAAGTAATAAAAATGTACCAATTTATTTATTATATACTATTTCCAGTTGTTAAACAATTCATAGGACTTTTCTTACCATTGCGGGTTGTCTTGACTTTGTAAGTAACAAATTTAGAGAAACATTGATAGCTTCTTCTTGCAAGTCTCTTGGAGTATTCGTAAATTCTTCATCACTGCCTGAATTACTATTCATTTTCACTAATTCACACAGTCACAATTATTCAGAATCAGAACGTATTATTATTTTACAGTTTAGTTCGCTTGATTATACACTGACGTTTAATGAAAATTTATGTGAAACGTCAAAGTGTACAGATATAGTGAAAAACTACAAAATCGTGTTCTTTATGATTTTTGTGGCCCAAGGCCAGAAAATATTACTTTCGGTCTGATTTTTAGGGTCGATATGATTCATTTTCATATATGGTAGGCGAAAAATTAATGTAAATTAGTATATTAGGAACATTATTGTCCTTTTATCATAGTAGGCTCTATCGTTGCTAGGTACATACTGTTAAATATAAATGTTAGCTTACATGTGTTAAACTTAAGTCTGAAATTCCGTATGAAATTATAAAAAAAGCCGAAAAAGCAACTCAATAGTAGTTTACGTAACAAGTCCCGAAAGTGGTCTTTTACTGGACAAGTGGGCAAATTGCAGGGCGAGCCGCAGACGAGTTCTGCAAGCCTGCGAGTCCAGTAAAAGCACTTTTGGGACGTATTACGTACAATATTTTTTTTAAAACGTGCAGTGTTGTACTATAAACATCATATTATTCAGTTTACATTTTTATAACAAGAACTCTTTATTAACTAATTTAATAATAAATCAAACGTTGCTTGGGTGGCCGCCTTAACAATATCATCTGGTATAATTTCATTTTGAATATCCATTTTATAATAAATGTCACGTTTTCAACTAAACGTCAAAATATGTCAAGTTATTTTATAGTTTTAAATAATACAAAACTCGGTTACTATTGAAACCAATTGACCGCTATCTTAAAAGCTTTTACCGGGCTATCACAATAATTTTCTGGCTCGGTCTGACAAAATGAGATTTTCTGACCTAAAAATAAACCGGAAAGTACTAATTTCTGGCCGGTTTTAAAAAAAATATATTACCGAAGACGTCTAAAGACGCCTACGACAATGAATATGAAATTTTTTAAATTCGTTAAAAGAAAACTACGTATAGGACATATTAATGAATTTGTTTTGCTTGGCTATATTTCGGCGCGCCAAATAAACCTTTTCCTCCGAGTTCCTTATGGTCCAAATGTTCAATGGTAAAGAAGACTTGAATGGTAAATAAAAATATTAAATATTAATTAAACAATTACATACCATTTCATTAATAAAGGTTATTAAATAAGTTAAACAAAAATTATTTGGCGCGGGCCATAAAGTACACCATTATGTAGTTGGTAACTAAGCAATAAAAACACAATAATGAACTAGTATGACATAATAGTTATTTATGTATCAAGGGCGTAAAACAGGCGTTTATGGACCGCAACGTGTAAGTAAGAGCCCGAGCCGCTAGGCGAGGGCTATTAACACGTAAGGTCCATAAACGCTGTTTACGCCCGAAATACATACAATATTTTATGCACGACCGTTTTAATAGTCATTTATTAATAAATATACAAAATTTTATGCACGACCGTATTAATGATAGTTTATTAATAAATATGTTTTATTTCTATTTTTCACCTTTTGTGAGTAGGTTATTATAAATGTTTCAAGTTGGATAAATTTTATACCTCGATATTATTATAACTCACCCTGTATAACAAATCATTTGTATAGTTAAATAAAAATAAGTCTTATTGAAACTAATAAGATGATAAAACAATAATCTATGAGTAAACCAGTAAGGAATTTTAATTTATTAGATTCGACATCCTAAGACCGGTTTCTGTCTTTCGACTTCATCAGTTAGGCTTTTCGAATCCAATAAATAAAATTCCAAACTCGTACAAGTCAATAGCTATATCCGCTATAAGATAACATTTTTAGATGTGCTACCATCTATGGTAAGAAAAGCCTAACTGATGAAGTCGAAAGACAGAAACCGGTCTTAGGATGTCGAATCTAATAAATTAAAATTCCTTACTGGTTTACTCACTTTGTATTAATCTCTGAAAGGGATAAAAAAGAAGAGAGTGACATCTTGACTAGATTCAGTCAAAATTTAATGTCAATACTCTCTTCTTACCATAGATGGTAGCACATCTAACAATAATCTATATACCTATACGCGTTACCATAGCAACCAAGTCAATAGGACAAGAATAGGTAGACGCCATTTTTATTTACAGTCGACTTCACGTATTGCAAGTTTCTTAGTATATTTTCGAAGAAGTTTTATATATTTTGTTTATGTAATGGACAGTAGTGACGATGAAATAGTTTCTGGAACACCACCGGAAATTTTTAAAGCAGCAGAAGATGCAAAATTAAGTTTACTACCCGCCAAATCTAAGAGAATATACGATAAGGTCTACGATGAATTTGTTAGCTGGTGCAAATTGAAGAATGTTATAGACGGTAACTATACAGAAAATGTATTTCTTGCATTTTTTCTGGAAAAGTCCAAATGCCGTAAGCCGTCGTCTCTATGGTCATATTATTCGATGTTAAAAGCAACTGTAAATTTGCACAATAATATAAACATCGCTAGATATTCAAGATTGACAACATTCTTAAAACGGAAATCAGACGGTTATAAACCAAAAAAATCAAAAATTCTAACCAGGGAAGAAATAGAATTATTTTTAGTAGATGCTCCAGATAATTTATATCTTATGATAAAAGTAAGTTAATTGTTTTTTTTTATTTTAGACTATTATGTTAATATGATTATTTATTGTAGGTTGCACTAATTTTTGGTATTTGTGGAGCATGTCGTCGAGAGGAATTAGCTAATATTTCAATAGACGATATTCAAAATTTAGGAACAACCTTATTGGTAACCATACGAGCATCTAAAACTAAAATTGACCGCATTTTCAGTGTGATTGACAAAGAGCAGGAATCACCAAGTTATCTCGACTTATATCGAAAATATGCTTCACTACGTACGACAAATACCAACCACGGACGTTTTTTTGTGTATTATCGTAATGGAAAATGTTCCAGTCAGGTGGTTGGAAAGAATACATTTGGTCAAATTCCTTTTAAAATAGCAACTTATTTAAAATTGCCTACTCCACAAGACTACACAGGCCATTGTTTTAGACGATCTTCAGCAACTTTGTTAGCTAATGCAGGTGAGGATATCCTTAACATAAAGCGACATGCTGGTTGGAAGTCTACAACGGTGGCAGAAGGTTATATTGAAGATTCTGTGGCAAATAAAATGAAAATCGCCAAAAAAATTGTCAATGCTGATATGCCTTCTACTAGTCGCACAGCTGAATTTTCAAATTTATATACCGATTCTTTTGAGCATACACCTTCCAGCAGTAACCCAAATCATACGGAGTTAGTAGAAGTTCGTAGCAACTTACAACAGAGCAAGGTAGCAAATCCTAACATTTCTATAAGTAATTGTTCAAATTGTGTTATTAGTATAAAATTATAAGTCTGAGGATCTTATGTTTGGGCTTTTAAAGTTATAATTTCTTTATTAAACTCATATTTTGTTAATTGTACCAAATATTTCCATGATAATAAATAATAATAATAAAGTTTGTTTTACTAACTACATGTGAATTTTTAAAAGAAAAAAAAGAAATTTACTTTACCGCCCGGCGGGCGGTAAAGTAGTCCGCGGGCGGTAAAGTGACACTTTACGCCCGCTAAACGTATTTATAATCTGGACTTTATCGCCCGGTCGTGCATAAAAAAAATTGTATTCCTATAAAAATATATTAAAAATAAGAAAGCGAATTCGAAAACTCCGCGCACCAAGCTGCTGAATACAAATATTCAAGCGAGGCATTCGGGAAAAAACTAAAAAATCTTTGCCTAAAATGTACGCAAAAAAGAAAGCAGTTTATAGAGAGGACTCTAAGCTTTTTCAGGAAGCCATTAGTTTTTAATTTTTTTTTCTTTTCTCATAGAAAATTTGAGAAGTTATAATTTCCAAAATTCTCACTAATTTTCACCGAACAAATTGTTCGGTATCTGAATCCGATCTCTGTGTGTGTGTGTGTGTGTGTGTGTGTGTGTGTGTGTGTGTGTGTGTGTGTGTGTATCTTTTTTGTGTTTATGAATTTTAAAATTCGGACTTCAGATGTTGATAGAGCATCAAAAAGTAACACCTTCAAAATGGGGTTCAAAATATGAATATTTTGAAGTTTAAAGACACATAGTGAATGACGATTTCGGTAAAAGTGAGTAGACTGTTGCTGTGTTGATTAGAATGAGAACTGTCAATCTTAAATTTTATTAATACTTCCGTTACAATTTGTTCGGTCTATGGCAATGCAATAACTAAAATGATGAACATTGTCTCTGTTTAATAAAACTTAGGTTTTAAAATAATCATTTTTTTACAGCATTCACACGATGTCATTTTTATTTTCAAAATAGTGTTTATTTAAGTCAAAATGTACAAAATTGATTGATATTTTTCATTATTTTGTCGTCTAACTAAATAAAAGTACTAAAATGCAAAATCGTGTTTTAAAAATGCTGAATAGCCTTTGCATGGTTAGTGAAAAATTGCTTTAATAAACGATAAATAAATTTGTTCCAATGTGTTTAGTACGCACTGCAAGACGTAAGTCAGGATCAACCGTGCTGTTTGTACCGATTTTAGTATAAATAAGTTCCCAATATTTTGACTTGCAAAGAGGTATTCCAGAAAGAATTTAGTCACGGCAGCCATTTGTCACATCTGAATCGTCTTTTGTAGCGTGACCAAATGTTGACAGGTTCATAAAGCTCTATAGTTCAATTTACAAAATTTACAACAGTGAAGATGTTTTTAGAACTCTTTGTTGAAACTACGAGAAAAGAGACAAGTCTAAAATTTTGGGATTTTTTTTTTGTTAGTGCTCTTTGCCGACTTAATATGATACAGAGAGATGTGCCTTATTGTCATTGAGAAAAAAATAACCAAACAAAACAAAACACAAACACAGGACGATCGTGCGTCTCCTAAAATCTAATAGACCAATGCAGATAGCTTTGAAAATGGTAAAAAGTGAAATAAAATAATAGTAGGATGAAACCCATTGGAAAAGGAAGAGAATATAACAAACATGAAAGGAAAAATAATTTACAGGCGTTCTGGGGTCGGGAAGTAGAAGGGGGGAGTTTTTAAGGGTAGAAAACTGCTTATCTCGATTTTCGGCAAAACTACAAGTCCTATGGAAAAAAGTTAAATAGCAAAGTTGTAGGTAATAAAAAGATCTACAACTTTCGTATTTACACTTTTTTCACATAACCTCAAAATTTATGTGAAAAATTCAAATAACCAAGTTTTTGGTTTTTTATTTTTCTTTCACACAAAAAATGTTTTTTTCACGAAATTTGGTGAAAACTTACTTTTTTATGTCCCAAACACACTGTAATTTTTTTGTTTTAAAATATTTATTTTTTTTAACCTTATTTTGACTTAATATCTAATCTAATTTTAAATCGAAAATTCTAACGTCAAAATATCCGCTTTTTTAAAAAACTGGGTGGGCTTTTTGTTCGTTGAAATCTCTACTTTTTGATGGTGTAAAGAAAATATACATTACTATGGTAAATGTTCTCAAAAAATGCAAATAAGAAACGAAGAAAACTCCGAACTTCTTTTTTTTAAATCACCATGTACAATTTTGGCTATTTATTTAAATTTATACTTTAATTACTCTTTTGTTTATCAATGTAACACGGAATCTTACGTTTTTCGAGTAATTAAAATATAAATTTAAATAAATAGCTCAAAATTGTACATGATGATTTAAAAAAAAAGAAATTCGGAGTTTTCTTCGTTTCTTATTTGCATTTTTTGAGAACATTTACCATAGTAATGTATATTTTTTTACACCATCAAAAAGTAGAGATTTCTACGAACAAAAAGCCCACCGCGTTTTTTAAAAAAGCAGATATTTTGACGTGAGAATTTTCGATTGAAAATTAGACTGCTTTTTCGGTATTAAGTCAAAATAAGGTTAAAAAAAAATTACAGAGTGTTTGGGACATAAAAAGGTAAGTTACACCAAATTTCGTGAGAAAAAAAATTTTTTGTAAAAGAAAAATAAAAAACCAAAAACTTGGTTATTTGAATTTTTCACATAAATTTGGAGATTATGTGAAAAAAGTGTAAATAGAAAAGTTGTAGATCTTCTTATACCTATAACTTTACTATTTAACTTTTTTCCATAGAACTTGCAGTTTTGCCGGAAATCGGGATAAACAGTTTTCTACCCCCCTTTCACTTCCCGACCCCAGAGCGCCTGTAAATTATTTTTCCTATCATTTTTGTCATATTCTCTTCCTTTTACAATGAGTTTCATCCTACTATTATTTTATTTGGTTTCAAAAATTATCTGCAATGGTCTATAAAGATGTGCATGGGTTTTGTTTTTTAATTCGCATATATTACAGCAAAAAATATCACAAAAACTATCTTGTTAGCATTAATATACATAAAATTTATTGGAATTTCTGCATTGGATTTGTTTGAGCTCTTTTACATTTGAATGTTATATTATGTCGGGAGGTCAGCCCTAGAACATGTAAATCAATTTGGAATAGTAATTCTGAGGTGTCAATTTTATTATTTAATAGTTTGTGTAAGTATAAAACAGAACCTTGCATCCTACGTTTCTCTAGGGAAGCAAAATTAAAATTATTTAATAAAATATTGTAGTCCATACCTCGAATAGGATATTGCAAAATAAAGAGATATTATTAAATTTTTTACAGTTTCTCCAAATAAATCCCTAGACACGGTAGGCTGAATTAACAATTTGATTGTTTAATATAAATTTAAATTAAATACATAAATAAAGCCGTGTCTATGTCTATACCTTTAAACTATAGCAATTGACAAAAAAAATTACAATCTATAGTAAAAAACTATTGAAATGTGACTCACAGAGGAAATCCAAATTTGAACGATTAACGTGGTCAAAATAGACAAAGAGGGCATTTTAAAATAATTTTGGCGTAAAAAGTGAAGATTTTGGAAAAAAAACGAACAAAATGGCGTTAAATGATTGGTATCAAAAAAATAAGATTAAAACATTGACCTTTATAAGCTACGTAATTTGAACTGTCTGGGGTGGTATGCAAATCGTCCCACCCTGCATCTTCAAATATCGAAAAAGTGGGACAGTTTTGTATCCTCCTAAGGGTTAATAAACATAAGTAGGGATAAATTTGCTAATGAAAAATTCAAAATTGAGAAACAGCAAAAAAACTATTAAATACAATAAAAATACTCGAATGTTTGACAATTGTTAAAAATTACAAATTCTTCAAACTTTATAACCTTTCTTTACTTACCGCCGATAAGGAACCATTTTTTATTACTTTGCAAAAATATAAAAAAAAGTAAGAATAGCACTAAAAAGTACAATATGTATCTAATAATACTGGGCAAAACCATCCGTTTACCTACCCTTTATTAACACTACCTACCTCTTTTTCGTATCCCTTTTTCGAGAAAATCTTGTTACAACTCCATAACTATTATGAGTTATGACTTTTATTATTTAAGTGGATAACATTTCTGACAATCACTAATATTCCGTAAACCTCTTGCTGAAAGTCTTCAGTAGCCAAAATATAGGATAGCCAGATACTACGGGGGGTTTTGCTTTGCCTGCGCCGACTATTGGGCTGTAAAATTTTATACCGGCAATCTAGATTAACCATAGGCGTTGTCAAGGAATTTTCCAGAAACTTTATTCAAATAGTGAAAGTAGGTGGGAATTTTTTTTATTTAAAGAATTTTTTTTCACGGATAGAAAAGTGAGTACTTATTTTACAGATATAACCAAAGAACGCACAGTGGTCGGAAAGTCAAAAAAAGTGGGATTTAATATAAGGAACCTTCCAAAAATCCCAAAATTTGGTACATACACAGAAAAATAATTTCTTAAATCAAATTGTAACGCACTAATTCAAGAGGATGGTATTCTTGAATAAGTCCAACCAAATATTAGTTTGATTTTTTTTGACAAAATCTTCTTGACTACTAGGTAACAGAAAGTTTTGTGTCAAATGTACACTTTCTTGTTAAATAATGTGGTTTGGTTGAGACAAGAATATTTCATTTCATTTCATTCAATGATCCTCTTGATCCAAGAAAATTGGGGCTGAGGTATGGATAGAGCAATGAATTATTATTTCAAGAACATGTCAGTCACTTATGAAAAATCGCAATAAGTGACTGACAACACAAAACAAAGCATTCTCAACATACAAATAGTTATGATTGAACCGAGTTTTAAGATCATTGCAAATGATATTCAATGAAAAGCATACAGTTGATTGAAAAGAGCCCACATACCTACACAACTCGTCCACAGGTGTTCTAAATGGTTCGTCTCCAAAAAACTTTTAACATCCATGCTGACTCGTTTTAAATAATTTCAAATAGAACAGAGAGCGGGCCTATGCACCATCAAAAACACAAACGCACTTGTTCACTATTCACTATGGTGGCTATGGTGTTGTTCTGTTTCGGCTATAATATACTTCATTCTGCTTATTGGTCGAGGAGGTCATGTGTACGTGCTTTCGTCATCAGAACACGTTTGATAAGAAAAGTTTTCCAAGGTAAAGAGTACGGATGTTTCGGTTCAACCAAATTCATGTAATCAGGCAAACAACGAAATTAGTTGAAAATAAAATATTATTCTAACAAACTTAAGTATATTTTAGTAGTTTAAATCTAAATTTTTATTATTTTTATACTGGTTTATTCTAGTTTTCTTCTAGTTTTATTCAGCTTGGACCCTGGTTTCTTCTTCATTTAAGAATCCAAAATACGCCTATTTAAAAAATTGTGGATTTTTGGAAGGTTTTGGAAGTTATTTTGGTTCTAAAATGTGTTTTTTTAATTAAAGCAAAATTGATTTTTTTTCAAAAAATGTGTGCGTTAAGGGGTTAATCAACAATTTTGTTATTCCAAGTTATTTAATGCCGTTTTGTCCCATTTCCTTCCCATCCTCATCCTGTCCATTTTAAAAGCGCCTGTTTAGGTTGTTGTTTCAATATATGTATTTAATTTCACCCATTTCTAATTCAATCGTTTGTTTTCCCCTCTATATTTTTTAAGTTTCATTTTTACGCTTGTGAATTTACTTTTTGTTTTTATTTTTTTTTATATGATACTTAAAGACTTTTCAAAACGTCTTTTGCCTGGAAACATTTACTAGCAAACTCTACGCCACTGGTTTTTAAGGTTTGATCTTCACGGTAGCTGATAGTTATTAGGGCCCCTAATCCTTATATTATCCCAATAAATAAATAAAATTTACAGCACAATATTATTTCGTTCGTTGAACTACTTTTATGAATTTATTGGGCTTTATAATACCTTTCTGAATAAAGTTAAATTTTAGCAAATTAGTACTTCGACCAATAAAGTTAACGATGCCCCCAGACCCAGAAGTTGTATAATGTCACATAATTTCTAAGAATATTTTGCATTTGCTTACGGTTTTTGCACATTTTTTATAACTTGGTAAATAAAACGTTTTGGTTCAGAAAAAAAATGCAATATTAGACCGCATGAATTTTTACCTGATTTTACAGTTACAGTACCTAATACTTCCTAATTCTGTAAACTCTTATCAAATTATGGATTATGGACCCTTGAAACATTTTTATTTGCAAATATTTATCTGATGGTTGCAACTTTGAAATATATTTATTATTTAATTTTTACAGGGGCCTATTGATGGTTATTGGTTATTTTCATTGAAAAAATATCTTAAATTCGTTAATAGACGAATGAGGCATATTGACATCTTCGGAAGATCGTCCATAACTTCGAAAAAAATTTCAAATGTAGAGAAGTTTATTCGTCGACCCATCTAATATATTTTCTCCACGGCCACTACTGAATGTAGTTATTTTGAAACAGAAAAGAAACATTCTCGCTCTTGAGATTGAAAGAAAATTCTGAAACATTTGTCTCTTATGTATTTTATATGTATTACATTCTAGCTCTAGAGATAGAATCTGTATTCCATGATTGTTTACGCAAATAAGGTTTGCCGTGAATGTCAAATTAACTGTCAGTATTAGTTGACGTGGTCTTAATATTGGTTTGTAAAAACTTTTAATTTATTAAAAAGGAGAAGAAAATCAAACGATTCAGATGTAGAATTTGAAAATACTCCTCCAGAAATAGAAAAATATGCCGATAATATAACTCAAAATTTGATAACGCAAAAATCCAAGCTTGAATATAAAAATACTACCTACACAATGTTGAGAGATTGAGGTTTCATTTTACTATATTTAATTTCTACTTTCTGTGGCTGTGGAGAAAGTACAGGCTGTTACTCTGTTGGAATGAAAATCCGAAACTCGTGGTTCCTCACGCTCGCATTCGCTCGCGTTCGGAATCCTCCACTCGTGTCGAATTCTCATTCCAACCTTGTTACAGAATATACTATTCATCACTCCTGCTATTCCTGTTATATTTATTAATGACTTGTGTGATGTAATTAAAACTCACAAATTATTATTCGCTGACGACCACAAATTGTATGCTTCTATTTATACTTTAAATGATTTAATTGTATTGCTTTTACTTTAATAACTTTCGCACGCAAAACTAATACTATCCAATACCCGTATTCAATTAACAATGTAACACTGGAACGTACTGTAAACATTAGGGATCTTGGAATTATTTTTGATAGCCAATTAACGTTTAAAGGTCATATCAATCAAATTGTTAATTCAGCCTACCGTGTCTATGGATTTATTTGGAAAAACTGCAAAAATTTTAATAATATCTCGGCTTTAACATCTCTTTACTTTAGCTTGGTTAGGTCTACATTGGAATATGGATCTTTAATTGGGAGTCCCATTTATTTCCAATACACGTTATCAATTGAGAAAGTTCAAAAGAAATTTCTTAAATTCTTACAATATATAAAATTGATGGAGTATATCCTATTAGAGGTATGGACTACAATATTTTATTAAATAATTTTAATTTTGTTTCCCTAGAGAAACGTAGGATGCAAGGTTCTGTCTTATACTTACACAAAGTATTAAATAATAAAATTGACACCTCAGAATTACTATTCCAAATTGATTTACATGTTCCTAGGCTGACCTCTAGACATAATATAACATTCCAATGTAAAAGAGCTCAAACAAATTTAATGCAGAAATCACCAATAAATTTTATGTGTATTAATGCTAACAAGATAGTAGATTTTTGTGATATTTTTTGCTTGCAATATATGCGAATTAAAAAACAAAACCCGTGCTCATCTTTAGATTTTAGGAGACGCATTATCGTCCTGCACCTTGTACTTAATTTACGAATTGTTAAATTCTATACCATATATTTTTATTTAAATTTTTTTTTCTATCCTAATTATATACGTACCAATCCAAAGCGCTGTACTATTAGTGTAATTTAATATTTTATTTAAATATTTTTTGTAACTATGTATTTGCTTTGTAAATGATTTATACTGTTGGGCAATAAATGCTATTATTATGATTAGTCCCAATCTAGAGGAGAGTTGGTTTATCTGCGGTTTGCAAATTTGATTTGTAGGCATTTTTGTGCCAAACGAGTTAGGTATCGAGAAAATCGCCAAAACCGTTTTTTTCTAGTTTTTAATTTTTTATCTCCCGCAAAACGATTTTTTTATGAAATTAGTGAAAACGTTATTTTTTGTGTTTTAAATATTTAAGCTGTAATTTTTTCAAAGCAAAATATTTATTTTTCGGTTTAATACAAATTTAAATTAAAGAAAAGCCTAATTTTTTCAATATATTTTTTCATACCATCAACGAAGAAAAATAACACATAAAGTTAAAAAATTTGTAAACCAACGTTTTCGACTGAAAAATAGGCTGTTTTTAATATAAATTTGTATAAAATCGAAAAATAAATAGGTATTTTGCTTAGAAAAAATTACAGCTTATTTAAAACACAAGAAAGAACGTTTTCACCATGTTTCATATAAAGATTATTTTTGTGGGCAACAAAAATACTAATTTTAGCGGTTTTCTCGATAATTTTGAGGTTGTGTTGATACAAAATGTATATTTTGCTACCCCCACCCCCTCATGGTACTTTTACTGAGTCGTCTTGATTTTTCTTAATTTACTTATAATTTATCCTAAATTTTCCGACTATCCACTATAGCTAGAATGAAATTTCATCTGGGGGCTTTCCAGATTTTTTGATTAAAACAACCTGAGCCACAGGAGAAGAGAATAGCCAGTTAGTAAGAGAGCGTTATAAATCTGAATGATGTACCGCAAGCCAACTTTTGAAAGTTCCTTCAAATATCTAAAGATTAAAAATTCCTGAAAATTGCACAAAAAAATGCCATTGGATTGACACAACATGCTCAAAAAGTGAGATCCAAAGTCAAAAAGTAAAAAATCTTTTATTTCCTGAAATGACATTACAATAATGTATAGAAATTGTCAAAAACATTGGAAGAGCGTTTCAAGTTACAAAAATAAAACATTAATATAAAATATTAGCCCAAATGCCAGAGAATGATATTGACCAAAAGCTCGCACAAAATGTGATCTCGATGAACCTTGGCATTTAAGTACTTGAAATGGTGTAGAAAACAATAAAAAAATCTTTGCTGCTCTAAAGTGTATGATAACTTCACAATTTCGAAAAAAAAAATTGAAAAACTAATAGCACCACGTGTAAGAGCGTAAAATTTTACTAAAAAATAATATTATAAGTTATTTTAAAAAAGAATTTGTATCACTATAAAAAATTATTAAAAATAAGAAAGCATATTCGAGAACTCTACGCGCGCCGAGCCGTTGAATACAAGTAATCAGGCGAGGCGTTCGGAAAAACTAAAGTATCTTTGTCTAAAATGTACGCAAAGAAAAAAAAGAAAGCGTTTTAAATAGGAGACTTTCTCAGGAAGTCATTAGTTTTTAATTTTTTTTGTTTTCTCATAGAAAATTTGACCGTAAGTTATAATTTCTAAAATTCTCACTGATTTTTATAAAACTGAAGATATCTATTAATAGAGGCATAACAAAAAAAATCCTTCTAGATTTATCATCATTATACTTTTACTTTTGATTTAAATATAATTAAAATGATGAACATTATCTCTGTTTAATAAAACTTGTTTTAAAATGATCATTTTTTTACAACATTCATTCGAAGCAATTCTTATTTTCAAAATAGTGTTTATTTATTTAAATAAATCAATTTCTAAATTATTTTTAACTTTATTTAAAAAAAATATTAATTTCTAATTTATATAAATACTATTTTGAAAATAAAAATTGCGTAAAATTTAAATATAATGATGATAAATGTAGAAGGATTTTTTTTGTTATGCCTCTATTAATAGATATCTTCAGTTTTATAAAAATCAGTGAGAATTTTAGAAATTATAACTTCCGGTCAAATTTTCTATGAATAAGAAAGCAAATTCGAAACTGCTTTCTTATTTTCAATAATTTTTTCTAGTAATACAAATTCTTTTTTAAAATAACTTATAATATTATTTTTTAGTAAAATTTTCCGCTCTTTCACGTGATGCTATTAGTTTTTCGAAATTTTTATTTTTTTTTCGAGATATAATGGAAAAACCAAATTTTCGATTTTATTTTCGAAATTGTGAAGTTAGCATACACTTTAGAGCAGCAAAGATTTTTTGTTTTCTACACCTTTTCAAGTAGTTAAGCGCCAAGTTTCATCGAGATCACATTTTGTGCGAGGCAAAACTCTCTGACAACTGGGCTATTATGAAACATACAATTAATTTAAGAATTCACTAACACTGACACTGTAAAAACACTTATCAATTAAAAAAGATTTAAATATAAATTTGAAATCGTTTAATGTACTACAGGACATGATTTGATCCGGCAGTTTATTATTAATATTTTTAACCCGATATGATTCGGTGGATACGCAGATAAATTCATTTTAGCCAAATGTATATAAAATTTTTTTCTTTATTTCTTGTTAAATAATCGTGCTTATGCGAGATTCGAAAATAACTGGATTTATTTTTAAAAATATATGTACTCATTTCATATTTCATATAGGTAAAATATGGACTTCAGGAGTCAAAAGATAAAATGTTGGCAATGCAACGTAATATACATTTTTGTCCTAAAAAGACTTCTCTTGCACCACAGAAATTTCCCCACAACACAAATGCCATATCGGATCCTAGAATCAACCTAAGCGTGGTATACACCAATAAGCTGATTTTTATGTAAAACAGTTCTTAAATTTAACCATAGATATTTAATAGAATTAAGTTAAGAGTGGAGCTGATGATAGCAATGAGAATTCCAATTCTCATCCAAATTGAGACCCAAAAACTTCACAAGCCCATGAGTATTATAAAGAAATGTATTGTCAATATCAAATACTATTATTAAACGAGCAAGGTTTGTATGTATATGTGTATGTATGTGTGTCCGCAGGATCTCAAAATCCACTCGTCAGAATTCAATCAAACTTTCAGGGTAGACTAATTCCTATCTAAATCGGCAAAAAATGCAGGTCTCATGTCTGTGAAAATTCGATCTTCCGAGATATTTACAAGAAAAGTTAAGCTTTTAGTTTATTTCCTAGCAACGGCAGACAACACAGAGATAATATAACCTGTTTCTATAGTCATTTTTTTATTATATATTTTGTTATGTCATTTTGAAAACGACTTTCATTCAAGAAAGTCGAAACGTCAATTAAAGCCCCCTTTTTATTTAAAATAAGTGGTTTTATTTCCATTAGAAGAGAAAGTGTTAAATATTAGTTTAATTTGTCAGTTTTTGGCATTGTCAAAAGTAGTTAATTGTCAATCATCCATGGAAATCATATCATATTTTTGTCAGAGGGGTGTTCCAAAGCAACGTTCAGTAACGTAGTCGCGATACATAATGTTGGTCTAACAGTGGCCGACGAAAACGTTGGTGGAGTGATGATGGAAAATCGTCATAAGAAAATAGTATATTACGTAACAAGTGTGGAAAGTGGCCAATTACGCACGAGTAGCGTTTAGCACGAGCCGCTTAGCGGCGAGTGCGGAAACGTAACTGGTGCAAGAAATGCACTTTCCAACGAGTTATGTACACTATTTTTCCTACGACCTCAACATTTTTAATATTCTAATTTTGTTTTTTTTTAATATTAATCATTGGGTATATTAGGAATTTTAGGATTTAAAATAAAATTTTAAAAATAATCTTTTATTGTGCTTTTAAGAAAATTCTAATATATTTATTAACTTAATATAAATTCAGAAAAAGAAGCTTTAATGCCTTTTATATTTCTTCAGTCCATGAATTAGTTGTATGAATAGGAGTACCTACCTTTCTTTTGATTTTTGGGGGCGGATGTAATTTCGGCCGGAAAAAGGGCAGGTACTAAAAGCCGGTAGGTAAATTCGGCCGGAGGTTTTAAGTTGCTTCCTTATCTCATAGGTATTTTCGGCCGCAAATCAAAATCAAAGTGACGTAGAAAGTGAAAACGAAGATAATACGGAGGCTCCGCCTCAGACATCACAACAACAACAGCCTGCGGCTATTGATAAAAAAATTATACCTCAGCGGGCTACGCAGTCCTTTGCTCCGGCTACGCAGTCCGGCGTTGAAGCTGACGGCATTGAGGGCCCAAGTCCTAGTTACTCCCCAATGATTGACGAAGGAATTGATACAGTAGACGCCTCGGCCGAAATTACCCCTGTCATAAATTTATGCAGGTAGGCCAAGGGATTACCGGCCGAAATTACGCCCGCCGGATTTTTGGGTCAGCCGCTTTAAGCTGTTAATTTTAACCACCGCAGATATTTCTGGTGGAGTAAATTCGATCAAAAATTCATCCCTTTCCATTTTCACTACTAATTATTCATAACGATTGACAACACTTTGACAGATGTCGTGCGCGAAAGTAAAATATATCACACGACTGTGTGATATATTTCTTGTTTTTAACTTAACTGGACTCGTATGATATTTGTCACTTTCGAAGTGTCAAAACAATTCGGAAATTGCCATTTTCATAGGTGGTCGTAATAATCTATTTTTGTAAATATCAACGTCAAGGTTTGACTTTATTTAATTTCGCCATAATAACCTACAAATTTTGACAACTACTGACAAGCACATCTCTGGGTAAACGTTAAGAATATGGGGCCGTATGGGATTTTCATGAAATTTTCACAGATGCTATATAACATGATAAAATCAATATAGCAATATAAATTTTATATAGCAATATAAATTTTTAAATATTTTTCACATATTTAAAAAAAAATATGTATTGGGATACTCACTCCCAAGACAAACAAATTCAGTGCGTTGAAATGATTATTTAACATGTTTTCCCAATACAAACGCATACATAACTTTTCTACAAATGCTCAAGTAGCAATTTATAACCAGAATAAACCTGAAAAGTATAAAAAAAGGAAAAAATGTTCATTTGACGGACATAAATAATTTGCTTGTCAAATGACAGCCATCTCATAAATTTAAAGTTGAAAATACAACGTTGCCAATTCAATTTCAGAAATCATGGATTTAGGCAAATATTTAATAACGTTCAGTAATACTGTTAAAATGAACACTTGTTAAAATGTGCTTAAAATATGTGTAATAGTTTTGGTTTTAATTATCTTTTTCCGAGTTAAATATTCGTATGTCTATGCTAGACTTTAATATTGAAACTCGGTTTGTTAAATTTAATAAATTTTCGGGCAAATATCGTTTTGGCGAAGAACATCGTGACTTTTTTTTTAAATGAAAAATGTAAATGTTTCTTATCATTATACAAAATGCATGGTAGAATCAAAAAATTTTGTAGGTCCAGATATTTAATACCAATATAGGAAATAGTTTTTTGCCTATTAAGGATTCGAATAATGTTTGTCTTCGTACAGTTTAAAAATAAATCACAACTATTGAAAAACGACATAACTTCTTCAAGAGCTCTACTGCATTTACATATTTAGATCCTTCTCTACCCACAACAATATTGACGTTAAAAGTGGAAGCAGTAAAACAAGCAACAAACCTCGCAAAAAATAAAATTTCTGAAATAATTGATGGAAAAAAACGTATATTTGAAAAACGTCGTGATAAAAAATATGTAATGTTACTTTCGCTATAAGAACAAATGACAGAAAAAGATTTTATCTATTAATAAGTTAAAAAAAAAATAATCTAGTGCAATAAACCCTGTGTATTTACCCTTGTCATATAAACTAATTCAAACCGTACGAGCGTGCCGCTGGACACGAAATTCCCCCTAAATCCAATAAAATTTAATCAAAGCGTTAAATAAATCGCCTAAACGGGTGTCAATCGGAATTAATAGGATGTAAGTAACATAACCTCACATTTATCCACATGCGAGCATATAATGGCCCAATTTGACCAATTTAGCCTATTCAGTTGTGGGTGGCTGTGCCGCATCTGTCATCGGACATTACATCCGATTGTTATTTGGATCTAGTCGCTGTGGACAATGGTCATCACAATGGTGCGTTAACAGATGCATTGATTTTGGTAATTTTGGCGTTTAAAGGTCAATTTGGTGTCTACTTATTGTTTGTTTAGTAAACAGAAGGTGTCAATGGTTCTTCCGTTGGTACATTCGCTGTTAATTTATATCCGCAAAAAGCTAAATTTTATCAAAAAACAACGTATTTATAGCTTAATAAACTGGACAAAATAAATATTCAGTTGTCAAACTGCAAACAAGTAATGTATTATTTGTTAGTAATAACGGGGTAGCGGATATCCATTATAAATCATCACGTTCAGATTTTCATTATTAACAATCCCTTTCTTAGTTTCTTTCCAACTATCATTTGTCGAAATTCAACCGTTATAAATTCGAATCTTGTTGAATAATTCAGAAAAATACATCGGCTGCTGCAACTCCGAAAAAAACCCCGGATCGTCCAACTCACCAGCCTGATTTGACACCTAACGGCCAGTGCTTTACGGGCGTTATTCCTTTTTTACCGATTCGGGATTCGGTTGTTTACGAGAAGCAGTGTTTTTCGGTGTGACATGGTCCCGATATGTCGTTAAATCGAACTTTATCCAGCCTTTGGGAAATCAGAAGCAGCCATGACGCGGCGCTAGGCGACCGGAGGATATCACGCCGCCTTGATTCTTATGCGCGACCAACGAAAATATTTATCATGGATGCCGGATTGCTCTGCACTATACTTTTACATTATTCCGTATTTTCAAGATAGTCGCTTTTTATACGACCGCTGAAAACGAACTTAAAGAAGATGTAGAATACTTTTGATTGATTATACAGGGTGGTCCTTAAGTAATTGTACATAGAAGTATGGTAGATTCCTCACTTTAAAAAAAATATATAAAAAATGTTGCTAATAAGGAATATACAGGGTGTTAAATGTTAAATTTTAAGATATATTTTTTTAATAACTTTAGCGTTTTTGGATATTAGTACAGTCACTGAAGGTTGTCACCTCCGATTTCGTAGGACCTCCATCGGTTTTCATGAAAATTGGTCAATAGTTAGAGGATACCTCAAGAAACAAAAGTGACATGGTGCCAACTTGCTCTTTTACCCTGGGGGCGGATGCCACCCCTTCTCGTGGGTGGAAATTATTTTATTAAAAATTACCCCAGGAATCGATAGATGTACCAATTCTAAGCAAAATTTGTTATATAAAGTTATTAAAATAAATCAATACTTTTTGAGTTATTAAAGATCAAACATTTTGATTTTTCGTCAAAAAAATGCATGTTTCAAAGCGGTTTTTCATAAATAACTCAAAAACTATAAGTTTTTACAAAAAAGTTGTCATTACCAAAATTGAAGCTAATAAAAAATCGAATAAATTTCTTACTTGAAAAACCTTTTAGTATTAATTCAAAGTCAGTTATAGGAAATTCAATTTATATTTTTTTCGGCGAGTACTCAAATCTAAGTATTCAAGCTTAAATAACGGGAAAACAATGCATTTTACAAAATATACTTACTGAACACTTTTCAAAGTACTCAGAAATACCTATCAAATGAGCTCTAGAAGAAGTTAATAGCATCAAAATTAAGCAAGTTATGATGAAAGTAAGAGGACCCTTTCGAATTTTTTAGGAAAAAGTGAAAAATAAAACATACTCCACAAAAATTAAAATTTAAAGACTTTCTTTATTTTAGCATAAGTAATGACCTCAAAAATTTTGACTGGTCTAGAATGTATATTTTTGAAGAAAAAAAAAAGATTTATAAATAATCAGAATTTTTCAAATTTTCGTAAATTTCACTTTCTTTTGATAATAACTCCAAAAATACTCGATATACGTAAAAAATGATAGAGAACGAAATTTGAGTTTTTTTTAACGAATATTTTACTTTTTTTTGTAGGATAAAAAATAACCGAGATAGAAACGTTTAAAGCCTAAATTTTACTGCGAGAACCATGTAACCAGGGCCCTTTAACCTTTTATCTTTTAAAAAATAAGAGTTTTAAAAGATTAAATAATAAATTTAATACGATGTTATAGCCCTTGAAATTACCTTTCAAATAGTTTTTAGATGAACCTGATATCATAAAAATTAACGAAGTTATTGTAAAAAAATCGGATGTGGCCATGCACATGACTTTACCATACTTTAACGGGCTCACATACGGGCTCATAATCCAATTACTCGTACATATTTAAGGCAGGGCGTACAATTGTCTCCATGAAACAAAACACTTCTACTGCGCTTGCGCTATTATGCAACTATTTTATTCCATATTTTATTTTTAACTCGCTTATAATACAAAATTTGAAAAAGTTTTTAAACAAAATTTACAGTAAATTTAATTTAAAATAAATTTTTTCTCTTAATATTTTTACATAAACTTAATAGAAACGATAATAATTGCGAAAATCTGAAAATTCTCAAGAGTAAACCCCCACTTCCGGTTGTCCGATTTTTCCCAAAATCTAATCAGCTCATTAGCATGTTGTAAAAATGCTAAATATAAAATTCCAATAAATTCTAATAAATTAAAATTCCTTACTCACTTTGTATTAATCTCTGAAAGGGATAAAAAAGAAGAGAGTGACATCTTGACTAGATTCAGTCAAAATTTAATGTCAATACTCTCTTCTTACCATAGATGGTAGCACATCTAAAAATGTTATCTTATAACTGATGAAGTCGAAAGACAGAAACCGGTCTTAGGATGTCGAATCTAATAAATTAAAATTCCTTACTGGTTTACTCACTTTGTATTAATCTCTGAAAGGGATAAAAAAGAAGAGAGTGACATCTTGACTAGATTCAGTCAAAATTTAATGTCAATACTCTCTTCTTACCATAGATGGTAGCACATCTAAAAATGTTATCTTATAGCGGATATAGCTATTGACTTGTACGAGTTTGGAATTTTTATTTATTGGATTCGAAAAGCCTAACTGATGAAGTCGAAAGACAGAAACCGGTCTTAGGATGTCGAATCTAATAAGTTAAAATTCCTTACTGGTTTACTCATATTTTGTTGTATATAGGGTGATATTTTATTAATACAATTAATGTAAATCTTCTGTCACATTCCTTGGACATTCTAACACCGGTTTCTGCCTTTCGGCTTCGTCAGTTAGGCGTTTGAATCCAATATTTTATTTAATATTAATAAATATTTTAAAACTGAACTTAGATTGGTCCCAAAACTGAACCACGGCGTTTCTAATTTCTGCAGTGCAATTATTTTTTTTGACATAAATTTGTCGGGTATTTAAAAACGATATTGTTGGAATTCCGTTTTAAAATTACTATTTCATAAACGTTCAGTGAGAGCTTTTACCTAAAAGCATAGTTGTTGAAGCGAAATTATAACTTATGATTTTGGTACAATTGACCATGTTTATTGTCCCGCAATAAAACGAAGAGATATCTAACCATTAGTAGAATTTTGACCTTAGAAAACCGAGGGTGGTTGGCCGGTTACAATGGCTTTTATGTTGGAAATAAACCGCATCTTTGACCACTTTGGGGTAATATTTGTTACCATTGGAACTAATCTTTTTAGTTACGGGGGGTGTTCAGTTTACGTATTTTACACAATATTTTGATATATTGTCTCGTTTTCGGAACTGAATCAATTTCAAGTTTCACAAATTAGTCATAGCAACAAAAGTTTCGTGGGGATATTTTGCTATGCTACTGTATAATTAAGTTGTACGGCGTATAAAAGTTATTTGTGGAATTGATATTTTTGTTTATAGACCGGAGCCAATCATTTTTGAAACAAAAAAAATTCTTGGATTCTGGTTTTTTACGATAAAGTTTTATGTAAAAGTTGTAGATAAATAAAAAATCTAAAACTTTTGTATTAATCATTTTTCAACATAATCTCAATAATATCGAGAAGAATGCTAAAACCGTTTTTTTATCGTTTTTAATTTTTTATCTCTCAAAATTATTTCTTTTATGAATCTTGGTGAAAACTTTTTGTGTTTTAAATAAGCTGTAATTTTTTCAAAGCAAAATATTAATTTTTCTTTTTTATACAAATTTAAATTAAAAAAAGCCCAATTTTCCATATTGTTCGATACGAACAATATCTTTTTCACACCATCAAGTCAAGGTTTCAACGAAGAAAGTAAGCACTGATAAAGTTAAAAATTGAAGTTTTGTAAACCAACTTTTTCGATTCCTAAGAATTTTCCATGAATTCGGGTATTTAAAATCAGTTTGGCCCAGGTCTATACAGGGTGTTTCATTGGGAGAGGGCAACATTGTAACAGTGGATAGGAATCACTAGGTGATTCCAAATAACCCATATTTTATGGGTCTTGTCTTTTTTTAAATTTAAATTCGTATAACATCAAAAAATAAATATTTTACTTTGGAAAAATTAACCCCTCCAGTAAACCATTCCAACATATTACGGACAGGCATCAACTCAGCACTTTATTACCCTCAGGTAAACTATTGAACCCTTCGTAGATATATCAATTCAGCACTTAATGCCTTAATACTTATCCCTTTAATTCTTGTTAATTTGAATTTATAAGTAATGCTTGTAAAAGGATTTGATGATATAAATGGACCTAGAATCTATACAAAAAAAAATAAAATTTGGTTTACGCAGAATGAATTTTGTATAGGAAACGATTGGCAATATCAAAATTACCGAAAAAAAATGTTTGGGCCATTTTTGAGGTAAAAAGTTAGTTTTTTAGGATATAAATGGACCTATAGAATCTACAAAAAAAAATCAAAAAAATTAAAATTTGGTTTACGCAGAATGAATTTTGCATAAGAAACGATTGGCAATGTCAAAATTACCGAAAAAAAATGTTTGGGCCATTTTTCGAGGGAAAAAATTAGTTTTTTGGGATATAAATGCACCTAGAATCTACAAAAAAAATTCAAAAAACTTAAAATTTGGTTTATGCAGAATGAATTTTGTAAAAGAAACGATTAGCAATGTCAAAATTACCGAAAAAAAAATGTTTGGGCCATTTTTGAGGAAAAAAGTTAGTTTTTTAGCATATAAATGGACCTAGAATCTAAAAAAAAAATCAAAAAAATTAAAATTTGTAATTCATTTCGGAAGCTCATAGTGGTTTGTATTTTAATTTCTCTCTCTTTCCACTGGATTAAAACCACTTAGTTGTTAAAAAAGTTTTTTTATTGACGTTTCGGCTTTCCAGATCGAAAGCCGTTATCAAAATGACATAAAATAAATACATTTACTAGAAACAGAACACTTGATAACCTTGCAAAAATATGACATCAACATAGTGTACATAGAATAAGATTTTGAGATTGAAGATGTCAAAATCTGTTTCAATCATATTTTTGTGACGTTTCTGGGAACGAATTTTTGAAAGGATAGCGCATTTGCATATTATAAGAGAATTTATACTTCGTCATAAATGAAGTTTTCTTATTAATATTATCATAAGAAAAAACCACATAAAAACTTATGATACTATCCCGATACAGAGGGTATCCTTTTTGCAATTAACTCTTTTTGTAAAATAGGTATCCAAATTTTTGAAATATCAACCGAACAATTAGAAACACATTCGTTATTATTTAAGCATATCAATGCTGCTTCTTTAACTTTGCGGTTATAATTATTCGGTTCTTTTAATAATCTAGTTGAAGAATTCCATTGTATTTTATGACCAAAATCCCATGCATGTTCACATATTTTGGATTTTTCGAATTGTTTATTTTTAATGTACGATTGGTGTTCATTAAGTCTAATATGAAAAGGAGAAATTAATTAAAATTTGGTTTACGCAGAATGAATTATGTATAAGAAACGATTGGCAATGTCAAAATTACCGAAAAAAAAAATGTTTGGGCCATTTTTGAAGGAAAAAGTGAGTTTTTTAGGATATAAATGGACCTAGAATCTACAGAAAAAATTAAAAAAAATAAAATTTGATTTACGGAGATATAAGAAATATTCACAAATAAAAAAATTTTTAGAATTAAATAATGGGGAAATTACAAAATTTGAAACTAAAATCGATGTATTTTAAATTTATATTTTTATATTGATATTTCTTTTGTATTTACTTTATGTTTCAAAATATTTATAAAAAAACATAGTTGCCAATGCACTCTTACAAATAAAATCAATTTTAACTAACGTATCGTACTTTTCTTATTAGGATTAAAGGATTAAAAAGATTTATTAAACCAGGTAAAAGTGCTCAGTTGATGTATCTACTTTTATTGCCTTCTAGGGACGGTGCTCAGTTGAAGTCTACCCCATATTACTTCTTCTCGCATTTGCGGTCTTATTGTTGCCGCTATAATAATATAATTAATTGTAAACAAACAGTATTACGATTTATACCTTTTATTTATTTAAATAACAGTGTGTTTGCACTTTCTTTTTTATCTTGTGTTTTATTATGGTATAATGGGCATTATACCACAATAATAACTTTGAAAAAGCAAAATCTTTCAAATTTTAATTTTTTTAATTTCTTCTAAGCAATGGGGGGTTACATGAATGACATGAATTGACATTTGTCTTGTCATTTGTACCTAATAACTCTGTCAAATTTTAAAAATTCTACAACAGTGCTACCAACTCACTTTTTTAAAGCAAACTTCTCCATAATATGCAAAGTATAAATTTATTAAAAAATTAATAAAATGGCAAAATATAAAAAGTATTATAAGCAACTTATTTCATATGGCTGTTATGACGCTCGTCCTTTAAACTTGGACTCGTGTCATAACAGAATGCCATATGAAATGCGTTGCTTAATGTACTATTAAAACATAGTTTAGATATATAAAATTTGTAACAAAACAATACAAATTTAAAAAAAAATATAAGCAACTAACATTAAGATTATGTTAAAATCATACTAAGGACTACTAAAATACAAATCTAAGAAATTCCTCATTACTATAAAAAGCATTTTCTATCAAAATATGCTTAATTCTACTTTTAAATTGCAATTGCATTTTAAGCTATCTGGAAGCTTATTGTAAAATTTAGCAGCTCAGCATCCCTCATCTTCTCATCCTCCAGTAGGCTGGCACAAGATTATGCTTATGCCGGGTGTAATGTTGATGTATGTCCTCATGGGTTCTGAAGTGCCCCTCCCCCATTCCCCTTAACAAACATAAGGTTCTCCAATATATATATATATATATATATATATATATATATATATATATATATATATATATATATATATATATATATGTTCTGCTTTAGGTTTCCACGGGCATTATATGAATAGCTGGGCTTCCGGGATCTGCTCCGTGTTGTCACTGGTTGATCGTTCAGTTGAACGATTCTATTGAGAATCAACCAGTGACAACACGGAGCAGATCCCGGAAGCCCAGCTATTCATATATATATATATATATATATATATATATATATATATATATATATAGACAGAGAACAGTGAGAATTCTCAAGGTCTTATAATATGCTTGTCTGCAATCATCCCTATACTTGAGGCCAGCAAGAATCCTGATGGCCTTACGTTGCCAGCCAAAGACTCTCAACATTTCTGCCGAGTGTTCTCAGACCAAAATGGCATAGGCTAGGTATGCAGAACTTTTTGTGAGACATTAGTTGCCAGGTTCCTAAGTACATACAGACTTCTTGCTAGCTGCTTGCATATAGGTTGTCAATATGTTGACCCCATTGTAGCTTTGGGTCCAGATGTACGCTCAGAAATCTAACACTGATTACACCATCATTCACACCCTGAGTGTCCCTAAGAGAAAATACTACCCTGTTGGTTTTCGCTTCATTGAGCAGTAATTTGTTAACACAGAACCATTTCTTGGTCACTGACTGTGTAGACAAGGAACTCTCAAGCGATTCCTCAAGTGTATCAGCCGCAAAAGAGACGGTGGTATCATCGGCAAAGAGAGTGTATTTTGCATTTGTGTCAGTGCTCGTAAGGTCATTGATATAAATCAGAAAGAAAATGGGTCCCAGAACGGAGACCTGGGGAACACCAATATTAACAACACTCTTCCCCGATAACACCCCAGAGACCTTCACAACCTGTGTCCTATTTTCGAGATAGGATTGAGTTAGTTTTACACTGAGAGGACAAAAGTTATATTTCTTGAGTTTTCGGAAGAGCATCCCATGATCTACACAGTCAAAGGCCTTGCTCACAACGGTGTCAAACCGCAACCTATGAAAAGAGTCCACAATGTGTGAGATCAAGTCCAGTATGCCAAGCACTGTTGTCCTGTTTTTTCTAAAGCCAAACTGATATTCTGAGAAGTAATTATTATTTTCAAAGTAGGTGGTTATTTGTACTGAAATGGAATTTTCAACAAATTTAGAGATTATTGGGAGTAATGAAATGGGTCTATAGTTTTTAAAAATTGGTGTAACAATTGCTTCTTTAAGGACAGATGGGAATTTACTTTCTTTAAAGCATAGATTAGTTAATTTTGTGAGCGGGCTTATAATGATATATATTTTTAATCATTTTAATAAGATCAACATTAAATCCATATATATCATGGCTATTTTTGTTCTTTAAACTGTTTATTATATCTCTCGAAAGGAAAATGTTTTTGCGGGATCGATTTATTATTATTTGCGACGTTGCCGCATTCTGTGAATAGTATAATCGTTGGTAATTTAAAAATTTAAATTAAAAAATAAGTAAATCATTTAACAATAAACGCGTTAATTGCCTTCCCGAAAACATTTTCCACTTCCCATGGACACACAAGATATAACTGATATAAATGCGTTATCATTCGTCTAAAAGAGCAAGGAAGATGGGGGAGAGCGAAAAACAGAACAAGAACGAACCCGAAACGCGTGACAAATTGTTTGTATTCCCCATCGTATTAATCCTCGGCAGTCAACAATGTAATAGATATAAGATTAGGCCGAATTACCAGGGCCAGATCCTATACGGAGAGGGAACAGACCAATTGCACGATTTTTAAAATAAACCAGTTTACGAAAAAACAAATTTTTTCGACATTTTTCTGGATTATTTTTTTCATCTGTCAAAACAGTCAGGTTTTGTGGTTTCAGCCAATAAGAGCTCACGATACTAACCAATCATTGAGTTTTATACTAATGAAACCGGCGCTTCTTCGTAATTGTTTTTTGATTAAACTGTGTTTACCTTTTTTGAAATCAAAAAGTTGTTATTCGAATATAATAATTGTAAAACACAAGAGTACTTGAGCAACCTCACAGCCTCTGAAGAATCAAACTACTCTCTCTGGAAGGCAACAAAAAAAATCGCAAAACCACAAGTGCACATACCTCCTATAAAGACGCAAGAAGGTAAGTGGGCCAGAAATGATACAGAGAAAGCCAAAACATTCGCTAAACACCTAGAGAACGTATTCTGTCCATATGCCGGAGAACCACCAGATGCCGTCGCCATTACTAAATGCACCATACCAACTAGATCTTCCAATAAAAAAATTTAAAGTCACTGAAGTGAAAGATGTCATCAAACACATCCTAAACCCTAGAAAAACACCTGGGTATGACTTGATCACAGGCAGCATCCTGAAGGAACTTCCAACAGAAGGCATCAGGTTAATAACTATGATATTCAATGCTATGCTGAACTTGGGCTACTTTCCACCTCAGTGAGAAAGTCACACAGACCCATTAGCCTCCTGTCATTCCTATCTAAACTTTTCGAGAAGCTCTTCCTTCGAAGACTAAAACCAGTACTAGATGAAAAAAATTTAATTACCAACCATCACTTTGGTTTTCGTAATCAACACGCTAACATAGAACAGGCACATACAGTTGCCCGAAAAATACGGTATGATCTTGAACATAAGAGATATTGTTCCGCAGCCTTCATCGATGTTACTCAGACCTTCGACAAGGTTTGGCATGACGGGTTACTCTACAAAATAAAAATGAACTTATCATACACCTTTTTTGAAGTGCTAAAATCTTATCAGACAGAAAGACATTTTCAAGTGAAATATAGGGAATCCCACACACACTTGGTACCAATAAAATCTGGGGTACCACAAGGCAGCGTGCTTGGACCAATTCTATATCTGCTCTACACAGCCGACCTTCCTACAACAGGCGTCACCACCTTAGCTACGTTTGCAGACGATAAAGCGATCCTTGCCTCACATAAAAATGCTGTCACTGCTTCTAGATACCTACAACTCCACCTTAACAAAATCGATAAGTTCTGGCGCATCAAAGCTAATACCTCCAAATCTGTTCATGTGACACTCACCCTTAAGCGTGATACTTGTCCTCCAGTTACGATGAACAATTGTCCACTCCCCCAAAAAGAAGATGTGAAATACCTCGGTATCTATTTAGACAGGCGCCTAACCTGGGGTAAACATATATGGCAAAAGAGGTTACAACTTGGTCTGATTTACAGAAACATGTACTGGCTGATGTGCCGCTCATCCCAACTATCTCTCAAGAACAAGGTGCTGGTATATAAAACCATAATAAAACCTATATGGGCATACGGAATACAACTATGGGTCTCAGCAAGCAACTCGAATGTCATGAAGATACAGCGTTTTCAATCCAAAGTACTCAAATCAGGTGCTAACGCTCCCTGGTATATTCCTAACTATGTACTTCACAGAGACCTTCAAGTTCCAACAGTCATCGAAGAATGTGTCAAATCAGCCGTGAGCTATCAAAACCGATTGAGTGTTCACCCAAATGAACTAGTTGAAAATCTCCTCATCCATCAGCCAACGAAAAGACTGAAGAGATAAAATTTGGAGAACTCGTGGTATTACCTTTGTTAACAAATTTTTTTACTACATTTGGAGCAAAATATCATTGGGTCTAATAACTGAAACAATCAGAGAACATTATACCCTACACCTGTCCCAGTTTTGCAGATCCCTATATGCATTAAAAACTCATAAAGGGTGTTTCATTGGAAAATGCGTATCTGTCAAGGATACCATCACGTGAGTCTACGTCCCCGCCGCAACTCGGGTGCGTGCGGTGTTGCCAAATACCAATACAATATATTTTCTTGAAATATTACTTTGTACATAATTTTTCTGGGCATAGCTGATCTGACGTAACCTTATCTTACCTGACCTCACCCTGTAAATTATTGATCTATTCAATTTTATTAATTTTTCATAACATGTTTCGTGCATTAGGGTTTGCGATAAGTTTGACAACTGCGTCAGCAGCCGAGTTGCAGCTAAGACGTAGACTTAAATGATGCTCATCGAGGTGTTTCTAAATATCTATACTGTTTTGTTTAATAACAAAAGTTGCCGGGAATTTACAGACAACTTATTTGTAAAATCGGTTCAATTAATAAATTTAGGAGCAATATTAGCCAGATCTTAAACTACCAACTGTTTTAGCCGTCCCAGCACCTCATATGCAAAAAATTGAGTTATATTACAAATTTGTAAATTAAATCAATGGTGAGTGCAGTCGATCCATACACTGTTTCGTTACTGGCATCGCTATCGCCATTGCTATTCTCTTCATCTCGCTTTTCGCAGCCCGCTACGTTATGCTGGATAATAGAAAATCAATGCCAATTAACTTGATATATTGGTGAATTATTTATATGCCTACATGGAGCCGGTGCTCGGAAAATTGTTGAAAGACTTTTTGATGACTGTATTATACGCCCTTTTAATCGAGTTTTAATATACAAGGTGATTCGTATAAAACTCCCCGGGCGAAACAATTATAAAATTCTGTAATAGGTATTTCAGTAAATTTTAAGGATTCTGTTAATTTTTAACGATTTTCGATATTTCACGGCGCAATTTTTCAGTTTCATAAATTGTTATGCCAGAATGCGTGATGATTCGGTAATAAAAACGATGCTTTACATTTTATTAATACGTTTTTATGCTTATGATTTTTATTGTAATTGTAGGAAAAAATTTCAGGAGCTCTGATCTCTGATACTCTGATGATGTCCTTCCTATTTATATAAATCTGTAGGTATAGTGGGTAGGTATATAAAAAAACTTGATAAATAATAGTAAAATACGGATAAATAGCACATTAGGTATATTAATATTTTATAAAACTATTAAAACGTTGTACACATTTAGTAAATATTAACAAAAAAAAATGTTTATGATCTGCAAACATGAATAGTAGTCATCACTAACCTTGGATATAATAATAATTATTACATCAAGATTTAATGTATTTTGTTTTGTCAAAATTGATATTTATTTAGCCAATTAATAATGAATAATTATATTATATTATATTCCAACACCCTCAGGAGAAGATTAAGACATTGATAAAACCACGTTTTTTACGTTTTCTCTGGAACATAGCCTATAGAAGAGTAACTGGCTAGGTCACCTAATAGATCAGGGCCAAACCGATTTTAAATACCCGAATTCATAGAAAATTCTTAGCAATCGAAAAAGTTGATATACAAATTTTCAATTTTTTAACTTTATCAGAGCTCATTTTCTTCGTTGAAACCACGACTTTAAGATTTTAATGTACTGATAATATAATTTATCCTAAATTTTCCGACCATCCACATACCGCTAAGAAGTTTTTTGTTTTAAAAATGATTGGCCCTGGTCTATGATATTTTCTCCTAGACTTTTTGACTTTGAATTTTGTTTATTGATTTGATGAAAACTTCTTTTTAATGTAATTTTTAAATCAGGAAATAATTGAGGAGCTGAATTGAAGAAGTCGTCAAACGTGATCTTGCAAAAAGCTTTGTAACTTTTTTTACAATTTTTTTCAAAACTCGATAATATTTTACCTTTTTTTGTATCAAATAATTGTTCTTGTTCTTGATCAATATTCAAACATTTAAGAATTGATTTAGCTAGTCCAAATCATAATTTTGATGATGATGTTTTATGTCTTTCATGCGAAACAAGTGCAGTAGCACTTATCGCTTATCATTGTATTTATTGAATAAATAAATAAATAAATAAATAAAGATATACGATATGAAAGACCCCTTCGTATACAATTTTCAAAGTGAGCAGGCTCATTATTGGATATTTAGGTACAAAATCCCTACTTTTCCTCAGGTACCTCACAAACTACTTTTTCATGGGAATAATAAAATTGTAATCCTTTTAACCCTCTAATTTTATGGGCGGATGTAATTTCGGCCGGAAAAAGGGCAGGTACTAAAAGCCGGTAGGTAAATTCGGCCGGAGGTTTTAAGTTGCTTCCTTATCTCATAGGTATTTTCGGCCGCAAATCAAATAAAATAACAGAATGCTTTATATTAAAATATTTCTTTATTTCAATAAAATTATTACATCAACTTATTTCTATAACTTAGGTAAACTATAAATTTTTAAAAAACGTTTTGATGTGATACAGATTTAACGAAATTAATTCTAGAAATATTGTCAGATCGAAGCATATTTACCATGTTTTCGATAAATTTTAGTTTGTTTTTTACTTGTTTGTCTTTAATTTTTGCTGGAATATTTAAATTTTTTATTTTTAAATATGCATCGATCTGACAATCTTTTAATTTTTCTATAAAAATAAATATAGAAGGGTGACTTGAATAAAAATTAGAATTAAAGTGCGAATGGAATGATTCGCAGGCATTTGTGGTTCTTTTAATTGATGGGTTTTCATATGCCCATATATTTGGTGGAAAATGAGATTCTGGCGCTATGTAGTTTTCTAATAAATAGTCTGCGTATTTATCTATAAGTTTATGGTCCGGTTTGTATGACATGAGATCAAATATGAAACAATCTTCAACTTCAGAGGGGTCTAAATAAGTTAGCCCAAAAGTATGAGTAAGCCATTTGCTTTCCTCGCAGTTTTTATCTTTATACATTTGGGTTAACCCTAATGATTGTATTTTCCTATACCACGCCTGGTGCAAGTGGAATCTACAACCATTTAGTTTGGTTTTGGGAAAGACAACTTTTAATGCGTTATGAATTGCGATTTCAAAATCCACAAATACCTCCTTCGGTTCAAAAACAATTTTATAAAGTTCAAAAATTTTAGATTTTACCAACAGAAAAAGTCTCATATATGTGTCACTGGTCTTATTGGGCAACAGACAATACAAAAGAGGAACATAATGCCCATTTTCCAGTCCATGGATGGTAAATAACTGATAAAAATATTTTGTACAATAAGAAAATGTGCCATCCATGTAAAAATCTTTCATTTTACATAAACTTATTATATTTGTATGGCAAGAAAAAACAATGATATTATCAGCTGTGCTGTTAATAAACAAAAAATTTTCACCTGTTGTGGTTTTCGGTCCATAACTATCGAGTACAGAATGTACATCGTGAATATCCTTAGGCAGGGCTGGTAAGAGCTTACGGCGGCTGTTGTACAAATTTCTTCTTATTAGACTGACATCTATCGATGACAAATTCTCTGGCAAATGATTTGAAAGAACGCTTTTAATAATTTTTGAAGGTTTCTCCGATATGTCTTCCTCAGCTTTGCGCTTGCATGAAGTCGTCACTATTTTTCTCCCCAACGTAGTTTCATCGGACTCGTGGTTGTGGATTAATTCACTTCTAGTAACTGTGTATTCCGCACCAACAGTGTACAGTTTGGCTAAACATCTTAAATTTTTCTTTACACACCTCCAACGTACTTCACCACTTTTTAATACGTCCTGTTTACAAAACTGAAACTTTTCTACAACTAGTAAGTCACAACCGCGTGAACTCTTAATTACTGAAACTGATGCCATCGTATACAAATAATATCCACAGGATTAGGTATTTCTAGTATTTCTCCTAATACGAGTAAAAAATTAAACAAATCGAGAAGAATTTTATTCTCCCATACACTTCTCATGTGGAATTAATCAAATAACGTCGAATTTTATTCCTCTATACTTTCCTAAGTTTTCTCCTTACTTTTTTAAGTTTTCTCTATACTCTCCTAACACGAGTAAAAAATTAAACAAATCGAGACGAATTTTATTCTCCCATACACTCTTCATGTGGAATTAATCAAATAAAATAAAATAGGTATTTCCAAATAAATACACAATTAATATTTTACAGAAACTATTAAGCGTAATTACCAATATTTTAATCTCATCGTAAACATCAACCCTCGGCCGAAATTACCCCTGTCATAAATGGTACCCCTTGATTTATGCAGGTAGGCCAAGGGATTACCGGCCGAAATTACGCCCGCCGTAATTTTATTGACCTGTAGAGAATTAAACTTTTAATCCCTTAATTTTGTTTATTTACTTCTCTTATTTGAAATAATTATAGTTAATGTTTTTGAGAAAACCGTCATTTCAGGTGATAATTCACAAACAGTTTTACCTGTTAGATCATAAATATTAGTCATTAGGTATGCGTTTTTAATTATATAATGCTAATTTTCATTAATATTTTTACTAAGCCTTTAACAACTAACAATTATAATTAGTATTAAATTTAATTCTTTCTAATTTGCTGGACATTTTAAATATACTTATAAGTTATAAAACAGCACGAGGGAACTTTAGAAAATTCCACTATTTCAATGTAGAAAACAAAATAAGTCCTGATTTTTAAGAAAAATAGAATTTTAGTGCACAGTGTGTTGGTCCTTTGTTCATTAATGTCTAGGTACTCTTTACATACATCCTTCATTTGATAGCAAAATTCGTGGCAATACCAAATTTTAAATTTTTATCTAAAAAAAATAACCAAGGGCATATTTTTGAGACGCCAATATTCTGCTTTCTGTATGAGTTTCATATTTCTATAATGATGATCTCATGAAAGCCTGCATGGACTTAAATATTAATTTACAGGTCTAGGAGGAAGAAAGTATTGTGAAAGATATATAGACGGTATACTATTTCTCTTGCCCATTTAGTCCAATAAACGAAGGTGCCAACCCGGGCATCAGGTCTGTCCGGCACCAATTTTTTTTTAATTTTCAGGTATTCATGGGTACATTCACCCCCGAAAATCTCAGCTGTCTGAAATTTGTGGAAGGGCCTATTTTCGCCGATATTTCAAATATGGCACTTAGAGAATTTTTGTTTGGACGAAAATGAAGATCAGTTCATTACCTACAAAAATGATCCTTATCATTTTGTCAAAAATATGATACTTTTCGACATAACCGGCTCCAAAACGCACCGCCATTTTTAGCTCCTGCTCTGCATTTAGAAAGCACGCTCTAAAGGAATGACACTCCCAACGGATTACAAATTTTTCAATAAATCACGTAAAAATTAATATGTTTTCATGATTCAAAGTTCAGATGAAAGAAGGAACCTGTAGCTATAATATCATGTTACTTTGTCCTTTTATCTATATCTCTGAATTATTGAAAAACCGGACCAAAGTTTGTTTTTGCTCGATATTTTGACCCTCCTATAAATTTATTCATATTTTTTTTATCAAGACTAATTTCACCGAATCCTTTTGGATAATGAGGCTTTGCAAGGTGTTAAATATATTCAGAAAGATTCAATAAATTATTTTTGTGTATTTTCATAAACAACATATTTTTTTAGGGCGTTTTTTTTGGATTTCCAGAGTTTTCGAAAGATGGGAATTAATAGATAATCAAGGACCATATCGGTTCTCAACGCATATCATTAGAAAGCCTAGCTTCTCCTCTTGTCGATGGCATTTTTCTTTTTTTTTACATATTTTTTGGTTTTCCGGAAAATTGAGAAATGATGTAGTGCTGTATTAGCCACAGTAGAAATGCATACATTTGCATTGTTTTCAAAAGTAACAGTTTTTTTCTATGACAAACAGCATTTTTTTTATTTTCCGCTATCATCCGCTTTGACGTAACAGAAAGAAAATTTGTTCAACTCGCTTCACAGGATGTTGTTTTTACAGGATCAATAAAAACTAAAAAATAAATACGGCCCTGGAATTTCAACTGTTGATTGAATAATACTTTATATCGAGTAAAATGAACTTTCCTTACGATTTTTGTTGAAAAATGATGATGTGCTATTGATGTAGTGCAGCATCAGTCATAAAAAGAATGTGAATAATAGAATAATCCATGAAAGTTATGCTATTTTTCAAAGTTTTATTTTTTCTGCAGAAAACAAAAAGTTCCGCGTTCAATTTTTTTAACTGTTGCTTAGTATCATCCTTAAGCTTAGTGAGAAAAATAAAAATTGTCTGATCTGGCTTACAGGGTGTTTTTAAAAAACCAATAATAATCTAAACAAAACCAAGCCCGGACCTGAAATTAAAAATTTTTTAAAACCAATTTTATTGAGCTCATGGAGCACGCTCAGTGTGCCAAATTTTATATTTCTGAGATTTTTACTTGTAATAGAATGAATGTAATATTACTTGAAAAAGGTGTGGTTCATCAATTAAAAGAAAATTATTAAACAACGCGTCTCGAACGCTTACCGGATGTTCTAGGTGAGTTTCTCAAGTAGTGGCGGCGGCACGGCAATTCAATGTTTTTGGTTGGTTTATCAAACAGCGGCGGCGGCACAGCAATATAAATTTGAAACCAGGACACAAAGTTACAGAAGAAAAATGTTTTTATTTTAGCACAACAACGATAATATATGAGCACATGCGAACGATTCAAAAGCAAAATCTCTTTTTGTCGACCAAGGTCGCTTCACAGGTTGCTCATGCCATTGCGCATGAGCCAAAAATAAGCGGTTCGAGACAAAAAACCGCGAAATAGATTTAAATTAAAATTTAAAATTATTCATTCTCGAACATTACTTTTAGATATACTTAACGTAGAATAATTCACATATTTTCAAATATCACCCTGTATATCCGTCAAAAACGCAACAAGGCATTTTTTAATACCAGATATAAAATGGCTGGACTATGTACAGTTCGTTGTGGGACACCCTGTATATTGTTCAAAACTAAAGTAAGTGGTTATCATGGCGAAATGAATAAAGACAATCTTTTACATTGGTTTAGATGATTTTTAGAGTTTCAAATTTATTTGCAGAAATTACAAATTAATTTGTTTTCAGCAGAAAAGTGTATTATTATATTTTTGCAAGAATAAAATTTTTGAAAATATAGGTACTTGAATTTGAATTTTAAATGCAGTACGGACGGGAATTGTCCATTAGAGGAAAATAAGAAGTAATAATTTAATGAAGTATCTGGACCGTCCAATCCGTCCATGACGCTTTAGGAAAATAGACGTCTCGTCCGAGTTACTCAAAATTTCCAAAATGCTGCATTATAGGTATATCCAAGAAATCTAGCAAATACTTGAGTAGTATGTCAAATTTGGATAATCCTCAGGGGTTGCAATCGTTAGCCCACAAGCATCTAGGAAATTTATATGGATAGCTCTTGATTTATTTCTATTTTGTTCACTGGCGGATCTGAGGGGGGGGGGGGGCATAGGGGACACGACAGACATTTTGGCCGGAACCTTGTTTTTTTTTGCAAAAAAGAGCAAATTTTGTAATTTTTTTTAGTTTTTGGCCTAAATCTCGGTAAGTATGAATTGTTACAAAAAAAATATTCTATACAAAATTAAACGTGACAAAATTTTCCACAACAATTTTTTCTACGACCAATAGTTAGGCCTCTAGAGTGCGTTGAAAAATGTGCAATTTTCCAAGGGCAATTTGCACTTTTTTTTGAAAAAAAAAAACAATGATCCGGCCAAAATATCTATCAGCAAACCTCAAATTCGTGTTCAGCGACCACGAAAACATAAGGAATAAAAAGAATTAGGACTGTACTAAACTTTCCGCTAACTGCCCTTCTTATTTTCTTATATGACTAGCCTAAAGAAGAAAACACACGTTATACAAACCAAAATTATTCGTTGTATTGAATATTTTCTCAAAGACTCAAACATCCCAAATGTTTATCACTTTGGTTACAAATTTCCATTAACTGATGCCCCCCCTGAAAAACTCCCTAAATACGCCACTGATTTTGTTTACACTTTTCTCAGTGTAATTCGACCAAAAAATACCGAATTTTCACTCTCCGAAATGGATTTTAATAAAACAAACAAATCAAAATCAAATTATTTACTTAAATTTATCAACAATATATACACATAATAATTTAAACTATACACGAAATCAAAATATATACAAAACTTAACCTCCTACAGAAAAATTAGTACAAAGATCACAAAATTGAATACAATTAATTTGAAACTATATTTCCTATTACGCCTCCGACTTGTAAGGTTTAAATAATTTTGGTTTATCGCTAACGGTAACCTGCGTGTGGGGTGAGATCTTCGGCGCGGGTATGAGCAAACCTTCGTGAACAGGCGGACTCAGGCTGATATCAGAATGTACAGGTGAAGTTGGCGAGATCTTTTGTTGGTGCGGGTGGTAAGACTGAGGGAAGTCAAAGCTTAAATTGAGATTCAAACCTTGCGCTTGATGTATACTTTGTGGAATCGGCCCAGCGCCGAGTCCGACGTTTTGTTGCACATTCAAAGGATGACTTCCCAAAGGGGGTACTCCAAAACTGGGGTAAGGGTGGTACCTTGGATAATGTGGAGCGTACATCGGTGGTGGAGGGGGGTAGTGAAGAGGCAGGGAAGAAGCCGCTGCTTGTAAGAGGGAAGCGGCGAACGCGGGATCCGTGTAAACAGCTGCGTAAGGCCAAGCTATCGCCATACGCTGCCTCTTATCTTTCATCCTCCTATTTTGAAACCAAACCTGTAAAAAATTAAAAAACTGTTAATTTTTTCGATCATTAAAGATATAAGTTGGGACAATGACCAGCTTGATGTTGCGGTTGCCGCTTTTAAGTACTTAGCACGTTATAAAACATATCATACCGACTTATCTGTCCATTAGACTACCGACAACTCCAGAGCTGTTTTTTATAATTCTCTAATTAGTATGTTGTCGGCTTATTTGATGTTTTTAAAAGGTTTATAAACGTTTTATTTGACCAAGTAATGTGCTAATTGCCACCAAAGCTTACGGCCAATAATAAACTCTAATGGGTTTGACTTAAGAGGAAGATTCACTAAATTGAATAAATATTGATTTTTTTTAATTTATTGTAGTAAGCGGTCCTGGCAAAATTTCATCAAGTGAGCTGTGAGACAAAGAACATTACGTCGTAAATTTAACAAACAATTAAAAGTTAACTTTATTAGGTAACGGTCTGTGTCTTGGCTCACTCAAAATCAAGAAAATGACCTTTTAAAATAGGAAAACACTCTTTAAGGCCAGCGTACAGATTCGCCCTGTATCTGCCATTCGTAAGGCATAGAAAACGGGGGAATTGGGTAAAACCACTCTGTTTTTTCAGGACCTGTTGATAGTTGAAGTTCAAAACTGTCTCTACAACTTTCTACCTCAAAAATACAAGGATCAGAAATTACAACGATTACACTACTTTAATTACACTATTAACGCACTTTAAATCATATTTTTCTATTTTATGCATATTGACAAGTTAAAAATGCATTTGCTGAAGAACTACGCGATGGATTCTTTCAGTTTTAGCGCTCTAAAAAACATAAGAAATTAGCTCCGGGGGGCCAGTGGCGTAAGTTCCACCCGGACAACGTCCCAATCAATTTAAAATATTAAAACTTAAAATTTTAATGTCAACAAACACAGTTTCAAAATATCTTCAAAGTCGTGAGTCCTGATTTGGATTTACAAGCAGCTGAAAATTTAGTTGATGGAGCTCACGCAGAATTAAATGACTGTTCGTAATCAATATGAGATTCGAAAGATGTTACTATAGAATTATCCAAAGCATGGAAAGTGGAGGTAAAATTTAGCGATAAACGAGTAAAAAAAACAAAGCAGAATTTTGATTAACTTTGCCGAGATCAACGTCTTACTGAACAAAGATTCAAAATAATTATGTACTATGGATGCCTAGACTCAAAACTGTAAAACCCATAATTTAGGATGTTAAATTCTTCCAATGCCCATGACGTTCAGAAATATAATAAAAATCATCTTAACGGCAACAGTAACATCAATGCTGATGCATTTTCAAGACAGAAACCTGATATAATAAAATTTTCATCTTAACGGCAACACTAACATCAATGCTGACGCATTTTCAAGACATAAACCTAATATAATAAAATTATAATCTTAACGGCAACACTAACATCAATGCTGACGCATTTTCAAGACATAAACCTCTCATATCATATCAGACTAGAATAATAATCCTGATTCTTACCTTAATAGTACTTTCAGGTAAGTTCAGTTGAGCCGCCAATTCGCACCTTCTCGGTCTCGATACATAATTTTCTTTGTAAAATTCTTTCTCCAATCTAGCGAGCTGTTCTCTCGTAAAAGCCGTTCGGTACCTTCTAATATTAGGATCTGTCATATTCGACGGGCTAGTGGGTGTCGTGTTCTTCATATCCGAATTAACTGGACTAGAGCAATCTGAAAAATAAGGACGAATATGTTATTTCCGTTGCGCTTTCTGTTACGTTAAGAGGACTGTTAGTAGTGATGAATAGGGGATCTCTGGTCTAGACTTCTCAAGTGGGGTTTCTCGATGTAAGAGCGGCGTCGATTATCACTTTAAAAATGTCGGAATATACACTAGAATTTGTCTAACCAACTGTGTATCTTGTTCGATGAATTAATTTTTCTAAAAATTTGCTCTGTTTATAATAATTTAAGTTGACAGAAAGTTGAAGGGTGCGGATGCGGGTTTGATCACTCCTTTATATTAAGAGTGGGGTAAAAGTATTATTGAGATAAAATCTGAAGCACACATAAAGCCATATTATGAAAACATAAAGCTCTTAGTAATTATACATTTTTCTTAATTAAATGCGATAGGTTTTTAGTTATTCGTGATTTTATGAGTCACAATGGCAACACAGTCACAGATCACAAAAAATAAAGAGGATTATCACCATTATGTACATTCGAAAATGTGGCCCTCTTAAATGCTTCAACTATATTAATATTGCTGGGCTCCCTCGCACTACCGCACCCTGTATACAAACTTTCTTTTTTACAAAAATACATTAACAATTGCCAATTAAAAAAACAAATGTAAAACAGTGAATTTTTCCATTTTCTCTGCAAAAAATCATACGTATATCGAAATTTGCGCAAAACAAAAATTCTTAATGTCAGACATTAATATTTTTGAATATTTTAAAATTTTAGTTAAAGTTAAATTTAAGGCGTGTATACAGGGTCACAGTAGCGACGGTCCATTGTGGCTAAACGGTTAATATTTTGAAAATTTTGTTTATTCATGGATATTTGGGTTGATAAAGGCTACATTTTAAAATTATTTTGAATTATACCGGTTGTCCCAAAAATGGCGTATCAAAGTTATATTATTTCTTATGGAAGATCCTATATGTTATTGCATTTATAGATTATACGTTAAAAATAAGATAAACTTTCTTAAGAATTCCCTATACCCGAGCTTTTTACTTTTCGAGATATTTTGATATTTCTAAAAATAGAAGCACTTACAAGAAAACCAATAAGTTGGAGACCTATTTCATCAGCCAAATCCAATTTTAACTGAAAAAAATTAGACTAATAATTGAAAGCAATAATGTATTTAGAGTTGTTTAAAATTATACAGGGCGTCCAATATGGGGCGATTCCCTAATGACATATTCAAACGACAATATCGTTCTTATTTTAAATGGGACACCCTGTATTTTATAATCCTATTATGTAGTAAATTTCATTACCTTTTAAAAATTATAAAGGTCTACTATGGCTAAATCTATAAATTTTGGAGTTATTTTTATTTTTGTTAAAATTTACATTATTTTTCCACAGTAATGCCTAAATATAACACCCTGTATTTGATCAGCTTAGACTATGATTCGAGAAAATTACAGATGAATCCACTTTTCATAATAATGGATTAGCTATAACCGTCATAACTTTCATTATTATGATACTCAAAACCAGCATTTGTTCCACACAGAACCGATGGAACATTAATGTATTCGGTGGAATTATAGGCAATTTTTTTAAGAAAAAGTTTCTGAGAACTGTTGGAAAATGTATCATTATTATATTAGACAAAAAATGATGTTGCAGTAGTCGAAGCTGATCAAATACATGGTGTTTTATTTAGGCATTATGGTGGAAAAATAATGTAATAAAATTTAACAAAAATAAAAATAATTCTAAAATTAATAGATTTGGGCATAATAAACTTGTATAATTTTTAAAAGGTAATGGAATTTGCTACATAATAGGATTATAAAATACATGGCCTATTTAAAATAAGGACGATATTGTCGTTTGAATGTGTCATTAGAGAATCGCCCTATTTTGGACGCACTGTATAATTTTAAACAACTCTAAATACATTATTGCTTTCAATTATTAGTCTAATTTTTTTCAGTTAAAACGTGTAATCTATAAATGCAATAAAATATAGGGTCTACCATAAGAAATAATATAACTTTGATACGCTACACTTTTTTGGGACAACCTGTATAATTTTTTTTATCTTTCCAAAAAATTCTCTTCTTATTGGACAATCACCTTACGAGATTATGTCTTATTAGAGTCTTCTTTTTATGTTGTATAATTTATATTACAGAAATCATCAGAAATGTTATTGAATTACCTAGATATTATTTTTTAACGATTACAGTTTGTTACGAGAATTTTCTTTCTCCTTATCTTTCAAACAAGTATAATTTAAATTAAACATAAAAATCTCAGATCAGCACATGTCCTAGGCCCTATAGGCAGATATTGTTTATTCTGCAATAAGCTGGTTCTGGGCGGAAAATATTTTATTATTTATACATTTGCAGGATTGCGTTATTTAAGGAAAAATGAATATTGAAGTAGCAAATTTTGTCTCTCTTAACATTTATAAAATAATTTGTTTACAGTGATTCCAAAAAAGAATTAAAGATTATCAACTAAATTTTAATCAGTATTCAGGTTACATCTACTTTGAAAACTATTATTTCCCACGCCTGTCAAATATCAATTTTTAACCAATCATTGCTACTAAATTTATCGTATATTTTACAATTTGTCTCGACAATTTTGGTATTAATAATCAAAGAATAACTCCCTCGAGCTAAAGCCCTCGGGAGTTATTCAGATTATTGATGCCAAAATTAAGTCTCGACGAATTGATCCTAAAATAAACTCGAAATTTAGATGCAATAAAAATAGTCGGCTATTTGTCAAGGTCTTGAAATATTATTGCCGATTATAATTTGGATAGAGAAAAATTCTTACCATTGCTATATTGTTGATTGGGACTCTGGGGCGGACTGGGCTGCCCGTGATGCAAACTGTAATGCGGGGGAATCACATCCAAAACAACAGGCGCGTTTTTCTGTTCGCTTTGATGATACATCTTAAAAACGTGGTTATGCATAAATCGGTTTCACAAACAGTACCAAACACTAAGAACTCACAAGTGAACTGAGGGAAACGGTGTGTCAAGTTCGGTAGCCTGGTAAGTATATTTACCCAATCACCGAGAGGCGGAGCTTGTCGTATCTCTGGTTGGCTGTGTGGGCATCGATCAGTGATTGGCGGCTCCGCCTACACGGACCTAATTCTATGGGTATTTAGAGTCATTTTTGCTCGCTACACTCCTTAGTGACTCTAAGTAGATGTCGGCATCTATTAAAGTGGATATATGGACCATAATTGTTCCAACCTTAATAACGGGTGGCTGCTACCGCGCGCTATACAGCTTATGCTGTATTGATTATATTTTTATGGAGACTATAAAGATGCTTTAGCAAGTTAATTTTATGTTGGGAAGACTGGCTGACTTTCGGAATAGGATTTCGTCCGTCCGGGGAGTTTATTTAGGAGTTTATGTTTAATTGTACAGACTTGATATGAGGTTTTAATGAGTCGTTAAACAAGCAGGTAGGGATTATGCGATGTTTTTGTTACAATGTTAAAAGGGGTATGCGTTGAATATTTTTAAGGGGTTACTTTATTTACGAGTTTATCACAAAATGTGATATCATGTAAAATATATAAATTTGGTGGGAAAGAATATTTTCAAAATAATTTTGAGTCGAAAACAATTCAATTAATTTATATCAATCAAAAAAAATATTTTTTGCCGCTAATTGCTTTTTCTACATCGATTACATCTTTATGCGGAATTTCAACATTCTAAGATTGTTATTGCGTATTTAAAAACATTTTGGGTTCTTTTAGATTTTCCAATTTTGTAGGTAATCCTTGAAAGAACGTTTGAAAATGTAGGCATACTTATGTATTTTGGCCTAATAAACTCGATTTTAATATTTATTTTTAAGTGTCATGTTGTTCTTTGTGAGTTTTTCTCAAATTACACATTTTCCCCGCCAAAATACCAACAAAAATTAATTTTGAATTTTCCAAATTTGTAATGCATGATAGAATGATTGAAAATACTTATGTATTTTGGCCTAAAAAACTCGATTTTAATATCCATTTTTAAGTACCACGTCGTTTTTCGTTAGTTTTCACTGTTTCTCTCAAAATACTCATTTTCCCCCGCCAAAATTACCCCAAAAAGTAATTTTCGTTAATTTTGGCCGCCACCAATCGTTTTTCCCTCTTCGAGTATCAAGGCCGTAGCCAGAAAACAATTTCGGGGGGGGGCGGATTGGTTTGGTGGGCCAGTCCCAAGTAGCCTTCTTCGTGAACGGAACGTGGCGGCCACGACATTATAATATTTCAAGTGTATTGCCAAAGTCTTTGCCACGTAATAGAAACGGTTCTATCACGTGGCGGTGACTAAAATGAGGACCACTTTCTTGGTGGCAGCTACGTGGTGGTATGGTGGTCGACACTAAACACGAAACTTTGTTCACTGCGCATGTCTTTTTGATTTGTAGCTCGTTCTCTGTCCTGCATATTATTTCTTCCATTTTCCCTGCTTTTTCTCTAACCTGACATAACTGTTAACATAAGGGGCGGTGGTAAACTGGACGGGAAGATTACCTGCTCCATAAGATGAGCATGTAAACTGGACGGATGGATTTTAGGGTCAGTTTAATCCTATAGGTAAATTGGCCGGAAACGTAAATTTTTCATATATTTGGTATCTGTATATGAGGTGTGCCTTATAATTCCAGTATTAAAAAAACAAATTTTTCATTTTACAGGGTTTATTTTATTACAAAAAGCACATAATATACATTATAAGTACGAAGTACATTTTCAACTTTTCAGGAAAGATATACGGGTGTATCAACGATGCGTGCGTGGAGGATAGCTGCTTTCCTTTTGAAGATAGGAAAAAATGTTTGAAATAAAAGTTGTAGCTATGTTCCAAAAATAACTACCAACATACAGGGTGTCCCATAAATGTGTGACTTATCAAAGTTATGTTTTTTTAAATGAAACACCCTATATATTTTTACTCGATTGAATTCCTTTGGAAGAGTGCTTCTCAAAAATATAGGGTTGTATGGCTTTATACCAGGTGGTTCTGAAGTTATGGTAACATTTATGTCCCAAAATGGGTTCATTCAACACCAAATATCTCAAAATCAATAACTAGGAATAACAAAAATTTTTCACCAAGTATCCTCGAAAATGGTCTATTTTGATTTCATATTCATAAATTTACCGAATGGCACTTTTCCCATACAGGGGCAACCAAAACTCGGGATCATTTTTTTCTCAGTTTTTTCAAATGGAACACCCTGTATATAGTGCCATACCAGAATAGTCAACACTATGAGATTCCAGAAAATATAGGGTTTGCCTACTTCATTTTCACCGGAAATGCATCTAATTCTTAAGGAAAGTATGAAAAATGTCATAAAAGCAATAATGATATTTTTTTATTCAATTATGGACAAACATGGAACAAAATAATCTCAAAAAAAATGTAAAAAACTGGCATTTTACAGTAGATGTTCAGACAATCACCCGTTTTGAGCTATGCATCAATTAAGTCTATCTACAACTTCAGTTAAAGTTCATCTTGTAGTAGAGCGAAGAAATCCTCTAATTCTATTTTTCCTTCAGCGTCGTTGGTTTGCCGCTAATTTATTTTTTTGCTCACTTCTTGTGTTTCACATTTTCTGTTTCCACAAACCTCTCCTTCGAAAACTCTCGAGTCGCATATCGAACTGCATACATTCTACTGGCTAAAAGCAGTTTCTGTAACATCTATCCGGAATGTAGATCACTTTATCAATTATATCGAATCACCCTTGGAACATTTTAATGTTTCAGGAACTGTCAACAAAGATGACTTTTTATTATCGAAGTGAATTTATAATTTAAACCATAATATTTGATGTAGATCATGTTTATCATTTCTTCGGTGGATAATTTCATTTCGAAACGAGAAAATATTAGATGTAAACTATAAATTCACTTCGATAATAAAATGTCATGTTTGTTGACAGTTCCTGTAACATTCAAATGTTCCAAGGGTTATTTGATATAATTGATAAAATAATCGACATTCCGGATAGATGTTACAGAAACTGCATTTAGCCAGTAGAATGTATGCGACTCGAGAGTTTTCGAAGAAGAGGTTTGTGGAAACAGAAAAAGTGAAACACAAGAAGTGAGCACAAAAATAAATTAGCGGCAAACCAACGACGCTGAAGGAAAAATAGAATTAGAGGATTTCTTCGCTCTACTACAAGATCAGCTTTAACTGAAGTCGTAGATAGACTTAATTTATGCATAGCTTGTTTGTTTGTTTGTTAATTTTAACGTCTCTTTTCTGACCTAATGGCCTAAACTGGACGGGACCTACAGCTTATCGTGGGCTCCGAACCACGGTCCTCAATCACCTTAAACCCAGGACTATGCCTTTGTCACTAACAAGTGTGTAATTGTGTCACCAACCCCTATCAGTTCCACGAGATATCCGATCTCATCCGGCCTGTTTACCGGCGTGAATGAAACTGCGTATGACGCAAATACCTTTTTACACTTGCCCAAAGCCTTATATTTTCTCATATATATACTCATATTTTCCTTAAGAATTAGATGCATTTCCGGTGAAAATCAAGTAGGCAAACCCTATATTTTCTGGAAGCTCATAGTGTTGACTATTCTGGTATGGCACTATATACAGGGTGTTCCATTTGAAAAAACTGAGAAAAAAATGATCCCGAGTTTTGGTTGCCCCTGTATGGGAAAGTGCCATTCGGTAAATTTATGAATATGAAATATTTGGTGAAATATGATATTTGGTGAAAAATTTTTGTTATTCCTAATTATTGATTTTGAGATATTTGGTGTTGAATAAACCCATTTTGGGACCATAACTTCAGAACCACCTGGTATAAAGCCATACAACCCTATATTTTTGAGAAACACTCTTCCGAAGGAATTCAATCGAGTAAAAATATATAGGGTGTTTCATTTAAAAAAACATAACTTTGATAAGTCACACTTTTATGGGACACCCTGTATATTGGTAGTTATTTTTGGAACGTAGCTTTCATTGCTGTCTACAACTTTTATTTGAAACATTTTTTCCTATCTTCAAAAGGGAAGCAGCTATCCTCCACGCACGCATCGTTGATACACCCGGTATATAGAGGGAAGCACTTTCTTCTGCCCACACTGAAGGAGGAAATGTTGCGTTTTCACCTATATGTGTCTCTAACAAATAATCAGAATATTTATGTAAAAGTTCATTGTGTGGTTTGTAGGACACAAAACAGTCTTCTACTTCATTTTGATTCAAATAAGTCAACCCCAAAATGTTTTTAAGCCAGCCAAATGCCGATGTCCGTTATTGATTCATAATCAGAACTCAGCCCGATTGACTTTATCTTTCTATACCATGGCTTGGTGTAAGTGAAATCGGCAACTACTAATTTCAACATCAGGCCATACATACAGGAATGCTACATGGATAGCCTTTTCAAAATCAACAAAAACTTGAAATTAGGTGCTCTGTACCAACTGTGTAAATTTTGGCTTTACAAAGCAGCCTTTTTTGGGTACATCTCCACGATGTTTCTCCACTTTTTGACAGATTGTCTTTCGAAAAAGTAAAATTTTCAAATAAAATCGTATCTTTTCCACGTTCACATTTGATCACTGACACCGACATTTTCCATTTTTATCTATCCGCTAAAAAAAATAAAAATAAACTAAACTATGAACTTTCTTGACCTGAAAAGGTAAAGAAAATTAAATTTTATAATTGAGTTTGGAGTGGTACTTAAGAAAGGCCGCCGTCCAATTTACATGTTATGATTACAGACCCTTTTAGAAATACAGGTAAAGGGATTATTTTTTCGCCTAATTTACTAACGTCCAACATAAGTAGATACGTACTGAATAATATATAATTATTATATTATTATGGAAATAGAATATATTGGTTTAACAAAACTAAATAAAGGCAAAAATTTGGAACGATTGAAAATTTACTGTCAAATATAGGGTTGTGGCTCGAAATATGGGCACGCGTCATTGGAATACTTCATAATTTAAGAAAAAACTTAAAATCTGGAAATTTTTCATCATGGAAATTAAATACTTAGATGCTTCAAACTGTGTTTTTTTATCAATCTTTGTTATTAAAATCATTAATTATATATGAAAATGTAGTAAATTTGAAGCTGTACACTGAGAGAACGGTTATTTTATGCTTAACGAATAGGTTTGTTTGGGTATGGTTTGTTAAATATTAACTCCATTTTCTTACAGTCAATCAACCTTATTAAATACAACAATACCATTTGAAAATGTGTAGTTCACGAATAACAAAGGATTTGTTGCGAGCTGATTTTTTTAATATAAATATATACGTTTGTCTAAAACTTCTTACATTTTGTCACAAACTAATTTCTTACTGCCAAAATATAAAGAATATTATTGTTAAATATACATTTATTTCTGGTTAAAAAATATTTGCAAACATGTAGTTGTTTGATGAATAAGATATGTTTGTTTCTCAGAAACAAATATTTGGTGCAGTTGTGAACCGTTATACATACAATTGACAAGATGGCGCCCGAGTCAGAGACGGGAAACTCAAGTGCTAAAAATTTGTGTTCTTATTGTGGTAAAAAAGTCTTAAAAAGTGTTAAATGTTCTCAATGTGCCGCGATCTTCCACCATAGTTGTTCGCAACGAAGGGTTTGCTGTGAAAATCAATCTTTATCCGATAAACACGTCAACACGGACGAAAGTGAGGTTATCCTGCCCATAATGCAATTCGATATTGATGGGAAAGACGCTTTAGAAGTGGAGAATCATTATTTAAAACAGTTAGTAGATGAAATTCGTGATAAAAATTTGGTGCTAACTTCTAACAATCATTGGATGTTATGTGGAAAAATTCCAAGGTAAATGATATATTCGTTTGTATTTTATGCCCAATGTAGTAGAAACTTATTTAATATTTAGCAATGAGGCGGCAGTGCATGGTGCAAATGAAATTTTTATTGTTTTCTTATTTTTGATTTAAGCCTGGTAGCGTACAAAATGTGTGTGACATGGATCTTGTCGATGGTAATGATTTTTATTTGATGCGTGCTCTACTGAGAATTTTATGAGAGTGTTTTTGGGATCTGTAATTGGTTTCTTTTGATAAATATATAAATAATGCAAGTTCACAGACCTGTTGATTCATGCGGTAAAAATGGAAGCTCATGAATGTGGGTTCGATATCAACGAGTATTTGTTAATACTTACTTATCATATGAATGTATGTTGTAAAATAATATTTATTAACTGTTAAGATATCCATGTTAATTCCAAAATTATTATATTTTATTTACTAATATCACAAGTCGATGAATCCTGATACAGGACATGCCTGAGGTTAGGTTAAAATTACGGGATACTTTTAATTTTCCATTGCCATTTAATTAATGCAGTTTTTGTATCGCAAATAGGAGAAAAACAGTTCAGTGAGAGCAACCGACCAGTGAATGTAATTTTTCGATATTTGGAGGTTATATTATTGTTTTGTTAATTTTATTATTGTTAACCTGCTTAATGTAATTTTTTTATATTATTTGAGGTAGAAACATGAAAAAACTGTCAAGCAATTTGATTATAATCCTGTTTGAATGTAATTGCTAATTTGATACAAAACAAAAAGTAATTAACAGAGTATTTTGATATTAAAAGTTCTGGTACATTTTCACGATAGAACCAATTATGTGATTTTATTTTTTCCAGAAAAAATATTTTTTGCCCTTTTCAATTGCGAATGTTTCTCTTTTTACAAAAATGTACTGCAATCTTCCGAAAATTCGAGTTTCATATTTCATTAGAAATTGTCAGTATGAGCTTTGAAGCACAAAAAATAAAAAGTCTACATTTCTATTTGTGTATTTTTTCTAGAATTCCAAAAAAAAAAATCGCTAATGTTTCTAATAAAAGTATTTTTATTATTTATGGGGAAATGTGTGTGTCATTTTAAAATTGCATTTACTCTTAGTGGTTATTCACTATTTTATTTTTTGTTTTAGCTACCTGGTGATAAAGAATCTAAAATTAAATCAAAGACTGAGAAGCTGGCAGATCTAGATATAAGTGTGCAGCCTTTCATTGTGGTAGAGGGAAGTGGAACAGTGATAAAAAAAGTTTATGTGTACATCAATGGACAACTTTACAATGTTGCTTCTATTTTGAAAGGTATACTTATAGACTTTTGCTTCAAAGCATACTACGTTTTTCATCTACGATATCAAACCGAATCTGAGAATATATGATTTTTTTTGTGATAAATAATTTAAGAATCCTATGTTCCCTTTTGTACCTGATGTTATATTTATTAAAGTTTTTCCTAATCATTCGACGTTTGATTTTTGAACATACTCTTTTGACAAGATGACAACTTCCAAATCAGAATAATATTTTGAATTCAACTAGTCTTCAATAAAATGATTTGAATTGGAACTACAGCTGTTTTGAATTTTTTTTACATAAAGAAAAAGGGATAAATGCCAATTTTTTTGTTGAAATGTGTATCAATTTTGTTAATGTCAAATAATTATGTTTCAACTTACAACATCGTTTTTGTATGATAAGTTTTTATATATTGTACATTTCATTATTCATTGTTATTGATCACTTATAATACGTTAATTTTGAATATATTGTTTTTTACCTGATGTTGTTGATGTTGTTTTTTTTACATAAAGAAAAAGTGAGAGATTTTATCAATTTTCATTTTAGTCGACATAGTTTGAGTGGGGTGAAAAGTTATATATGAGAGCAATTATGTCTCTCACGAAAAAAGTATACTCTTTTTAAAGTAGTAAAAGTAGTATCAATTTTTTTCGTGAGAGATATAATTGTTTTCATACAACTTTCCGCCCCACTGAAACTATTTCGACTATAATGATAATTGATAAAATTTCTTTTTCTTTATGTAAAAAAAAATCCATCTTAAGGTAAAAAAAACAACATCTTAAGGTAAAAAAACAATATATTCAAAATTAACATATTATAAGTTATCAATAACAATGAATAATGTAATGTACAATATATAAAAACTTATCATACAAAAACGATGTTTTAAGTTGAAACATAATTATTTGACATTAATCCGATACATATTTTTAAAGATAAGACATTAGGATAAATACAAACAAATGTCTTTTGATGGTATATAAAGGTATATAAAATATATATTGATATTCAATATAAATACTTTAACATTCAAGAACAGTTTTTAAAATTGAAGTAATATTATTTAATAATAAACATATGCAACTTATTGAAAACAGCGGTGGATTGTACTTGAAGTGATATTTGTTCATATTTAACAAATGTGCCTTTAGTTCGAAAGCAATATCATTTAATATTGAAATAGATATTTGTTTGGGACCCGTTAAGATACCATTAGTTTGCCATGAAAATAGATAAGTTAGGCCATATCCAACAATGTCATTTGTTAACAATAAACAAAATTTATTTAATGTTAATAAACTGTTCTCTCAGTGTATTGACGAAAAAAAGTTTTTTAAATAGCGCGTTTATTTTTCTCTTCATGGCGATCTCAAAATGGCTGCAAATGTCTGTATTTAGAAAATAAAACTTTAAAGTGATTTTTGTGTGGTAAAAACGTGGCGAGAATTACTGCCATCATGTAATCAAGTGCCGCCACTTTAAAGGTATATTAATGGTTCCCAAAACGACACTAAAACTATCACGCCCACTTTAAGATAAGATAAGATATGGTTTGGTGGCCGCAACTATTATTTTCCACTTTAATGTTTCTGCAACTTTGAGGTAGTCTTGCTTAGTTGTTATAACATTTCAAACACTTTTAGTGGCATTAAAATATTATAAAACTATTAAGTGGCTCCCAGCGGTAAACTTTACGTGACTACAACTAGGCATAAATAAAATGAAGTTATTCTTACTGTGTTAGAGGTAGATTTAGTGATTATTACGTAATAGCCACCCAATCGAAGTTGCGATATCAGTTTCTGTCACTATAATGCTACTTGGGGTAGAAAAACATACCTACTACTTAGTACTTACAAAAGAAATATGTTATTTTTTCCATTTCGGGGGGTGGGGGGGTCTGTCCCCCTTGATCCCCCCTGGCTACGGCCTTGTCGAGTATTCCCATATACCGAATTTCAACATTCTAAGATTTATTTTGCAGATTTAACAAAAAACTGCGATCTTCCAAATTTTTAATTTTCCAAATTTGTAATGAAATAAATAGGCCAGGAAAGGGACCCGAAAAATGGCATTTGTTACGCAATTTTCTGAGCCAGGTCAAATCAAAGTGAAACCTTGTGGAATTACTTCATTTTTGGCCCAATATCAAAGTTAGTAAGGTTTGGTAGGGTGTTATTGCCCCAATATGCCCCCACCCCTTTTGGGGCACAGGGGGTGGCAGCTACTAGATTGCTTATTTTTAAATTCCTTATAGGCTAGGGGTTTTGGGAGGTAGCTAATTACGAATTTGAGGTCAAAAAAAGTGAAAATTCAATGTGACTATAAATCATTATAGTGGAGTGCTGCCGTTAGATTTACAACTCGAACGAAGTTGGCTGTGATCGAATTATCATTTTCTCTTTTGGAATGTGTTGTTGACACTACATACTTAAATGTCTATATTTTATTTTTTACCGCTATTACTTTTCCGCCCTCCACTATACCATAGAAGAAGGTAATGTGAAGGAAAAACAAAAAAAGAAAAAAAACACGCGCAATCGATAAATTATCCTTTTTTAATGAATTAATGGTAAATACACTTTTTCATGAAAATAAACCCCTCCCGAGTTATAGGGCGTAGAAAATTACGATTTTCACCACAAAAATTGTATTTTTTTCCCGTAACTTTTTTTGGCTGATAATATCGAGATGTACAATAAACCATTTTAAAGCTTAGTATAACGCCGAAATGTCATGTTATGACAAACTTTTTCATTGGAATGACCGTTTTTTCAATATTTGATCCGAAAAAATTACGGCTATAAATGCAATTCTATGCAATTTCAAACGGCCATATCTCGTTACAGACAAAAGATAAAAAAACAAAAAAAAGTGGAAATTATTCGGAAGAAGATTTGCTCAAAGTCTTCTCTCTTTAATTTTTTTTCAAAAATTAATAGTTTTCACGCTAGTGACCAAAAATTGAAAATGTCTTATAAAAACAAAAATTTTGCTCAACTTTAACAGACCAAAACGTAGTAAATGATTATCCAGTAGGACTAAAAATTACTGGACAATTGTAGAAACATATGTTACGTCTTTTTGCAAAATAATTTTTTTTTCAAATACCACAGTCTAGATGGCCATAACTTTTTTTCTGCTTATGTTAAACGGTTCTGGATGGTCTTAAAATGTTGCCAATGTTCTTCTCTCATTAGGATGTTATATAGATACACTTTTTTGTGGAAGTCATATTTTTCCAGATATTTATGCTAGAACGATCCAGTTTCTTTAAACACCCATTTCCTTCGTATTAATCGTAGAAAAATAAAAAAAAATCATTTTAATTGTTTGCTCAAGGTCATATACAATTAGTTCCTATCAATTTTTACGTAATACCTACTAACAGATTTTCGGTTAAAAATTTTTAGAAATGTACGATTTTTGTGGTGAAAATCGTAATTTTTTACGCCCTATAACTCGGGAGGGGTTTATTTTCCTGAAAAATTGTATTTAACATTAATTCATTAAAAACGGATAATTTATCGATTGCGCGAGTTTTTTTAACAAATAGATAAATTTATATCTATACCACTAATAGAAAAATAATACATAGACGCCAATGAGCAGGAACTAAACGTTTAATTTATGTTTCGGTTATTCAAAGTGGAAATAAATTCCGTTCTATTTTCGTCACCATCAGCTACTAATTGCCCTAATCCAGCAATAATTCATCCATGTGATTGAGTAAAAACTCTCTGTGAACAGTAACAGCCCGACGACATAATTTTTAAGTGTTTTAAGTGGCGCTACTTCCAATAAAAGCATTTTTTATTCGGGCCGTGTACTCTCCAACCAGTAGTAGTCAAAACAAGGGTAAAAGTTTTGATTCTTTATCTGATAGAGATAAAGCGATTCAATTTGAGGATTTTATTGAAATTAGAATAGAAAACGAAACAAATTGTCTAACACTGGCGTATTTTAGACCAGGGCCAAACCGATTTTAAATACCTTTTTCTAATACTTATACTGTTACTATGGTCCATTAGAACTATCACTTTAAGTTGTCAATAAAATCCATCGTTCCTTATAAAATACGTCGTCAATGGTAACGTACTTTATAGCTATTTAAAATACGCTTCCACATTTGGGTATTAGAAAAAATCACGTTTTATAGTTTAAAAATCTCGGTCTATTAAATCCGTCTATTAAACTTCGACCTCGATTTTTAAACTGTCTATAAAACCCTAGTTGTCTTAATAGCTGTTAAATACCTTATGAATCTCCCTTTAAATTAAGGGAGTAGATACTCCGAGGGCAAGTGAATCATAGTAAACAAAAAATGAAATCTAATACTCTTAATAATTTGATATTTATTTCCTAGTTACTAAGGAAACTGGTAAAGTGCTGGAAGTAAACAAAAAACGTATACAAGGTTACTGTTTAGACTAAGCCATTTGCAAATACTATAAATAATAATAATATGTCATTACTTTGATTTATTTCATAAATTTCAACAAATAAAGTTAATTTTTTTTTAAAACCACTTCAGTATTTTCCTTTTTTTTCATACAATCCCCATAAAACAAACCCTTTCCATCTGATAGCGAAAAGGAAGAAGGTTATTTTATTTATGAAATGGCTCCGTTTACCGAGACGCCCGTCACATATATCACGACGATTCCACGGTGACACTCGCCTCGCCACTTGTGCCAACCTACAAATAAAAATCCAATTTGGTTAAACGACAAAAAAGCCCAAACTTTCCGACATCAACCCATAATAAACACGATTTTGTAAGCTGCGAGTTGCCACCCCTCGAGTTAAACCAAGAGAAACAATTTTGTTATCTATGTGTATATGGAAGCAGTGGCGTTGATTTACAAAAAATACATAAGGGATTCGAATCTAACAATATTTAGATATAATTGTCTATGTACACTGAACGAAAAAAGTACGTGTAATTAATAAAAAAGTACGTCAAATCAATGGACGTCAACATTAATTTTTAGCCGATGACAGCTATAATCAATATCTACAATAACCGTTCGTACGTTCGTTCACTGAACGAAAAAAGTACGTGTAATTTATAAAAAAGTACATCAAATCAATGTTCGTAAACATTAATTTTCAGCCGATGACAGCAATCATTAATACAATAACCGTTCGTACGTAAATTTTCTTAATCCTTAAGTTACGATTTTTGTACGTAAAATCAATGATAGCCGGTTATAAATGTTACGAACGATGGACATTAATATTTATGATCTCTGTACATTAAAACAATAAATGAAAAGCATGGGTCTACGATCATCGGTTATTAATTAATCTACAGGGTGTTTCCAAATGACACTTACAACGTTTGGCTGTAGATACCTCTCGTAAAATTGGACAAAATGATATAAGGAATGAGGGGTCCAACTCGATTACTTTTCTAAATACATGGCGTTAAAGTTAAAAAAAAATGTTTTTATTTAAAAACTTTGAATCGGATTAATATATTAATTTGAAATTTAGCAGGTCGTTTTTAAATGTAAAAAGACATATTTTAGTAAAAAATCATGTTTTATATCTAGATCCAGTGGTATGCACTTAGAAGAGTATGTCCTCTTTTCCCAACCATTTTCTACGCCCATGGCATTTGAAGCTATTTTTATTTTTTTTTGTATTGCTGAACAGTTTACACGTAAAAAACGAATAATCTTTACATATTGAAAATCTTGTGGTTTTTAAGATATTTAATATTTTTATGAAGTCTGTAAGATCTTTTATTAATGAAATAACCAACAATATTTTTCTTGGATTTCTTAATTTTTTATAACCACTAGACTTGTTTCTAGTGTCTAGTGTTTATAAAAAATAAGAAAAAATTATTAAGGAAATTCAAGAAAAATATTGTTGGTTATTTCATTAATAAAAACAGACTTCATAAAAACATTAAATATCTAAAAAACCACAAGATTTTCGGTATGTAAAGGCTATCCGTTTTTTACGTGAAAACTGTTAAGCAATACAAAAAAAAATAAAAATAGCTTCAAATACCATGGGCGTAGAAAATGGTTGGGAAAAGGGGACATACTCTTCTAACTGCACACCACTGGATCTAGATATAAAAACCACCTGCTAAATTTCAAATTAATATATTAATCCGATTTAAAGTTTTTAAATAAAAAATTTTTTTTTAACTTCAACGCCATGTATTTAGAAAAGTAATCGAGTTGGACCCCTCATTCCTTATATCATTTTGACCAATTTTACGAGAGGTACCTACAGCCAGACGTTGTAAGTGTCATTTGGAAACACCCTGTATAACACCAGTACATTAAAACAATAAATAGTGAACATTAATATTATTAACGACGAAGTTTTATTTATCAGACTAAATTAGGTATACTAGTAATTTCTTTATCAAAAATATTAAAACAAAACGATACTTATTTCTAAAAAAAAATCTAAACACCCACCTACCAATCATTTGCTCAAAATTATGGTCTATGTCCACTGATTTGAAGTGCCGCATGTTCCCAAAACCTAGATTTTCGAATTTCTCATATGAACAATCAAGATTCAACCAACAGGAAGAGGATAATAAAAAAAGTATTAGGTAGTTATTTTATATTGGTCTGTTATTGTATCATAAAGCATTTACACCCTAGGGCTTTCAATTGGCACATCGTGTTTAAAAAAACACTTTTCCAAAAAGTTCCAAAACATTTTACTCTGTTGTGGAAAGTCTAAATTAAATAAATAAATAATTTTAAAACAAATATCGACTGCTTTAAGTAGATGGAAAAATTTGAAACGAATTTCGTCGAAATACACACATATATTGGAAAGTTTAGTGATGTCGTCTCCCAAACATAAAATAAATGGTTGAATTGCAGATCTTTGTGATTTTCTATGCACAATGTGCTCTTCTAACTCTTGTTGCGTTTTTGCATAAAATAAAAACGATTCCTGGGAATTCTTTATAGTACATTTTATGTGTGTCGTCTTTCCAGCAGCATTTTTTGAACAAAATTTGGCCGATGGAACCAAATACCCGTGAATGGCCAATAAAAATGAAGCATATCTTCAATCTGAAAAAATACAAAATTATTATGCTACTTTTTGGCATATTATAATTTGAACATACTTTCATCGCACGTTTCATTAGAGGCGTCATCTAACAGTGCTCTAGCAGCTTTATCTTTAATATGCCCCTCTTTCTGCAAAAAAGACATCATTTGTGGAAAACATCTTTCAAAATTTTGTAAGCACCAGAAAAAAACAAAACGCATTGAAATGGTGACGTCTAAAATAAACAGCACTTTTACAGATTTTATTAACTAACAATATTTAAGTTCAGAATGTTCCTTTGTCGATGTCCAGTTCACTAATTTGGCACAATTATTAGTTCACTATCCACAAAACATAAACTATATACTATATCGATATCCAAACACCTAATCTCTGCAAGTGGTTGCACTTATATGTGCTTTGGGATGTGACCGGCGCGAATAGTTAAAGATTTACGTTAGCTATTCATAATATTAATGTTCGCAGACATTGATTTATGATTACGTAGCATTAATTTGGAGCGTTTTTAAGGAGTCCATGGTGGCGTTCATAGATTTAACGTTTAGTGTTCATCAAAACAATGAAAACCGTTAATTAATTTTTAAAGTTTGTAGGTACATAGGTTTATAATCGCAAAACATTGATTTGATTAATATTTACATTATATTAAGGATACAGTTAATTAGTTTTTGATGTTTTGCGTTTATTGATTTAACGATTTTTCGGTTATTGTTTTAATGCACTAGTTCATTGTTTTATGACGTGAAATCATTGTCCCAATCACCGAATCATAGAATTAATGTCCAAAAAATTGATCATTGATTTTACTTACAAATATTTTTTCAGTGTATACTGGTAATTACTTTATCTAAAATATTAAAACAAAACGAAATTTCTAAAAAAATTTAAAACACCTACCTACTAATAATTCATGTCTACTGATTTGATGTGTCGCGTTTTTCCAAAACCTATATTTTCCAATTTCCCATATGAACAATCAAGATTCAACCAACTGGAAGAGGATTATACAAAAAAAATGTATTAGGTAGTTATTTTTTATTGTTCTAATGTTACTGATTCACAAATCAGAGCTTTCAAAGGGAACAGCATGTTTATAAAAACATTTTTCCAAAAAGTTCCAAAACATTTTGCTCTCTTGTGAAAAATCTAAATTAAACAAGTAAATAATTTTCTCCACGGCCACTACTGAATGTAATTATTCTGAAACCACTTATAATAACAGAAAAGAATCATTCTCGCTCTTGAGATTGAAAGAAAATTCTGAAACTTTTGTCTCTTATGTACCTATTTTATATGTATTATATTCTATCTCTAGAGCTAGAATCTGTATTCCGTGAATGTTTACAAAAATAAGGTTTGCCATAAATGTCAAATTAACTGTCAGTATTAGTTGACGTGGTCTTAATATTGGTTTGTAAAAACTTTTAATTTATTAAAAAGGAGAAGAAAATCAAACGATTCAGATGTAGAATTTGAAAATACTCCTCCAGAAATAAAAAAATAGCCGATAATATAACTCAAAATTTGCTACCGCAAAAATCCAAGCTTGAATATAAAAATACTACCTACACAATGTTAAGAGATTGAGGTTTTATTTTACTATATTTAATTTCTACTTTCTGTGGCCGTGGAGAAAGTACAGTCTGTTACTCTGTTGGAATGAAAATCCGACACTCGTGGTTCCTCCACTCGTGTCGAATTCTCATTCCAACCTTGTTATAGAATATACTATTAAAACATATATCAACTGCCTTAAGTATATGAAAAAATTTAAAACGAATTTCGACAAAATAGACGCAAATATTTGAAATTTTAGAGATGTCGTCTCCAAGGCATAAAATAAAGGTTTGAATTGCTGATCTTCTCAATTTCCAACTCTTGTTGGGTTTTAGCATAAAACAAAAATGATTCCTGGGAGTCCTTTATTGTAAACTTTATATGGATCGTCTTTCCAAATGAATTTTTGGAGCAAAATTTGGTCGATGGCACCAGTGGCGGCGATTGGACATTAGAAGTAGGGGGGTAAAAACTTTGTACAAATAATTTTTACATAACTCCTAGCCTGAAATGTTTGAAACGGAATAAACTTTACATTTATTTATCGATACATCCCTCTAAAAGTGGGGGGGGGCTGCCCCCTACGCCCCCCCTAATCGCCGCCACTGGATGGCACCAAATATAAAAGTGAAGCATATTTTCTATCTATAAAAATACAAAATTAATATGCTACTTTTTGGCATATTATAATTTGAACTTATGCAGGCGTTATCTAATAGGGCTCTAGCAGCTTCATCCTTTCTGCAAAAATGCCAGTATTTGCGGAAAACATTTTTCCCAATTTTTTAAAAAGAATTCCCCACTTTCGAACGCGACATTATAATCCATATCAACCAAAAATAAAAAATACTTATTTAAGTTAAAAAAACAGCAATTTTTTTATTTTAACATCTTAGACATAAAATTTTAGTATAGGTATGTGTGCCAAAATAATATTTACCAAGCGGTATCCCCAGTGTTTTTTGTAACTATCAGAATGTACCTTCCTTTCTTTGTCGATCTCCAGTCCAGAATGAACTAATTTGGCACAATAATTATTACTTTACTGTCCACAAAACACCTATAACCTCTGCATGTCGTCGCACTTATATGGGCTATGGGCGCGGGCGAAGAGTTAAACATCTTACGCTAGTTGTTCGTAATATTAATGTTCGTAGAGATTGATTTACTATTAGGTAGCACTATTTTGGAGCATTTTTAAGCAGTCAATTAATGTATAAAAAATTGACAACGATACATTATTGATTTTACGTACAAATATTTTTTCAGTGTAGAAACGTGAAGTTAATGTAATTTTACTACATCAATTGTGTGATTTCTACGTAAAATTACATAAATATATGTACTTTTGATGTAGTAAAATTACATTAAATTACGGTTTAAATTTGTTACAACACAAAACATTCGGTCTTTTTTTTAAATGGATCACCCAATATATTTTTTCATTTTTAGAATATCTCTCATGTGGACTTTAGATACCCCCTTTTGTTTTTGAGGCTTTGAGGATCACATGCAACGTTGTCAAGTTAAGTTAATAAATAACTTGACAACGTTACATGTGATCCTCAAAAACAAAAGGGGTATGTAAAGTCCATATGACATATTCTAAAAATGAAAAAATATATAATAATAATAATAGAGCTTTATTCAAATAATAATAAGAACAATTTCATATTAACATTTGAAACAATTTAAGCAAAGCTAGAAGCTGATAAGCATAAAAATACTTGTTTCAGCAAAAAAAGAACAAAAATTGTATCATTTTAAAAATCCAATATATGTACAATGAATAAGTATTAAAAAAATATATAAAACTCATATTAAAGATAGTATTAATAACAACATAAAAATAAAAACCATAATTTTAATGTTAGTAATATAAATATATTCTAAATATACAACTAAAACAAACACATGTATACAAATGAATCAGAGTACCTATAAGATTGAGTACTTTGTGGAACGATACTTATACAACGTACATTATTCAAAAAGCATTTCTAAATTATCACGTGAATTGATGAGAATGAAATTTTTTAGCTTTTTTTTGAACAAATATTTGCTTAAAATAGATTTAATTTCTGCAGGTATAGTGTTGTAGAGTTTAGGGGCTAAAAATGTAAATGTATGTTGCGTAGAAATTTTTGTCATAAGGGTGACCATGTAATTGTTTTTTTGTCGAGTATTATATTTATGCTCTGGAAGAGTTGCCGAGTACCTACATTTTAAATGATAATAGTAGCAAGCTTGTAGAAAATATAGTTGCCTCAAATCGAGTATGTTTGTTTCCTAGTATAGACAATTAGATGGATATTTAGAGGGTTTGTCATACATTATTTTAAGAAATTTTCTTTGAACTATTTCTAAATATTTAATGTGCGATTTATAGGCAGCGCCCCATGCGCAAATTCCGTATCTAAGATGACTCTCTACGAGTGCATAATATATAGTGTTCTTAAATGCCGTAGAGGTAAGACTTCTTTCATTTTTCTAAATTTGTATGAAATAGTTCTCAACTTATTTAATATGTAAAATATGTGTAAGTCCCATTTAAGGAGAGAATCTATGATGACACCTAAATATTTCATTTTCTTAACGGGCATGATACTCATTTCGCCACTTCTACTACCTATAGATAACGTATTAAAATTTGGAAGGCCTCCTGAGGTACAACTGAATGGTAAATAGTTTGTTTTTTCTATATTTAACGTAAGTAATTTGTGTTGTAACCATTCTGAAACAAGAGTAACGTATGATTCAGCTGTTAGTTTTAAACTTTGCCAGTCATCGTCTTTGTAAAAGATAGCTGTGTCGTCTGCGAAACCAATTATTTTTCCCTTAGTTTTCAATTGATACAACCCATTAATATAAATATTGAAGAGTATGGGTCCTAAGACAGAGCCTTGCGGAAAGTGATCCATTAAAAAAAAAAGACCGAATGTTGTGCCCCGGATTCATATTTCACCCTGTATACTCGAAAATAAGATTTTTTTCTCGATCTTCATCAGCCTAGCAGCTATGGTCCGAGCGAGGATAGGTGGGCCAACCTGTATAATGTAAAATGTAGGTCACATAGTATATTTTGTGAAAATTATCATACTTATCAAGTTTTTCACAACCATTTTTTAGAGTGTAGGCATCCGTCTTGATTTTTCTTAATTTACCGTAAATTTTCCGACCATCCACATACTGCTAAGAATTTTTTTGTTTCAAAAATGATTGGACCTGTTCTAATAGGTAATTCGGGAAGACAAAACTCACATTTTGATTTTTTTTTTCAAAACTTGACGTAAATAACTATAGAATTATTTTTATTAAAGTCGGCTTTGGTATATACCTACACAGACATCCTAAACTCCATAAAATGATTTACCACAAACATTATTGACCTACCCTTTTGAAATCCGAGTCAGAAATTTGCTAATAGCTCTTAAGAAGTGGAAATTCTAAGAAGAGTTTTATTGTAAGTATAAACCAGTTTATCTGTATGGGGTTGAGAAATTTTTAATTTTATTAATACCCGGGCTGTATAACAATAAACTTTCAACCAAAATGTAATCCTTTTAAGTCGTTTTGGATACCGAAAATAACCATTAAAGGTTTGTGTTATAAAATAATCATGTAATGATAATATTGGTATTGAATTTTAATTTTTAATCCTTGTCAAATATCTTTAAGTTCCAGGTAAAAGTTCATTTTAACGTATACAGGGTATACGGTTTAGGTCAGACTGATCTGATAGATTATTTTTATTGGTAGTCTGGGATTAGATTTTTATCATCTCTTTTAACGTTTCTCAATGATGTTTACAATGATTGGTAGAAGACTGATGGTTTATCCGCTTGATGTATAAGAATAACGTCTACAACTTCCCATTTTGGTGGAAAATATTTCATTCTTACCTTAAATAACTATGCCATCATAATCAGTAAATCTTTTAGTAATAAAGAAATCCAGTGGGTTTTTCGACCAGTATGTAAAAAGGTTAAAAAGATGCTTCCTAAAGATCTTAGTGACATTAGACCTAGGGTGTCGGCCGCTCGCGTTCACACCTAATGTGCCACCCCTCTAGAGAATTTTTCATATTTTGACTAATATCTAGGTACTAATAGTCCGAATAATTCCGAAGCTGATAGTTTAACCCATCATACTACTCGATCCTGTATGTTTGAAATTAATTATACATTTACAGATATCTGTAATGATTAAAGAGTACACCATCTAATAAGAGGCGAAAGAAAGCTGTTTTCCTGATAACAAATTTGTATGCGCATGCGCGATTAAACTAGTTTAACTGTCAATGTCAATCATCATTTCCGTTATTCGTATTGCCGTTTTGCGTGTAATTACTAGCTTTCAGAAAATGAGAAATGCTGCCAGGAAATATCTGAACTAAGATCCTTGAAAAAAAAAGTGTATATATATATATATAGACCAAAATAATAAACTCTTCATTTTCTCAGAAATTGTAAGGAATACTATACTAAAATTATGTATACCGTGAATGCAATCAAGTTCAAGTTTCTCCAGTAATGTCATACTGTCAACACTGTCTTTTCATTCAAAAAAAGGTAAACCAAATAGTCGAGGAAATTTAACACAAAAATAGCCCCAGATCCGGAACTTTGATGCAGTTACGCTGCGGACACCACACAACGATTTTGGACGTACATTTTTAGTAGACTAATATGTTTTTTATACTGATACGATGTGTCATGCATTCTTGGTTCTTGTTTTTTTTTAATTGTATTGACTATGTACGTCATTGGCGGATCTGAGGGGGGGGGCAAGGGGGTCATGTATTCAGAAAGATTTAATAAATTATTTTTGTGTATTTTCATAAACAACATGTTTTTTTATGGCGTTTTTTTTTGGATTTCCGGAGTTTTCGAAAATGCTCGGGTCTATCGGGAATTAATAGATAATCATGGACCATATCGGTTTTCAACGTACATCATTAGAAAGCTCAGCTTGTCCCTTTGCCGATGGCATTTTTCTTTTTTTTTCATATTTTTTGGTTTTCCGGAAAATTGAGAAAATTCTCACTCCTCGACATTTTTTTTTGAGGATTATTTTCTTTTCGTGCTAATTTTTTGGGGTTAGGAATTGTACTAAATAAAAGATCATATTCTGACCTTTTCATCAATATATAAGATATCGCGTATTTTATTAAGTGCACGAGAAAAAACTCTGCCTTGAAACTTTCTCAAATTGGATTTTTTTACAATAAATTTATTAATCAAGTGCAAAAAGTGAAAAAAAGTTGGTTATTATTGCTTTATCTTTTGTCTTCAGACCAAAACGGGAGGATATTCAAGTTTTGGGACGATATTCAAATTTTCCGTTTTCACCACAATAATTTTGAGAATTATTAAATGAATTTTTGAAACGCCGTTATTGCAAAAAATATTAGTATAGGGAAAAAAATCATAGAGACAACTGCTCTTCATTTTTTGTCTAAACAAAGGGTCATATTTCGGCAGATATCGTCGAAAACGGATTTTCAAGAATTCTAGAGCCATTTTCCAACCCTTCCACAAATTCCACGTAGCTGAGATTTTCGGAAGTAAATGTACCTATGAATAACTGCAAATTAAAAAAAAATTGATGGACAGACTTGTTGCTCAGGTTTGGGATTTTTCTGGCGTTAATTTACTGGACTATAGAGTCTGGATATGCAAGTAAACCTTTTGATTCGTTTTCAACAAGAAGAAAACACAAACCAAAATTATTCGTTGTATTGAATATTTTCTCAAAGACATCCCAAATTTTTATAACTTAATCACTTTGGTTACAAATTTCCATTAACTGATGGCACCTCCCTGGAAAACTCCCTAGATCCGCCACTGATGTACGTTGTATGCAATAAATTTCTTTCTTTCATGTAATTGCTTGAAAAACTGAAATAAAGCATTGTTTATTATTTAAAAGATAAATTATTTTTGTTAATCTATACACTGAAATAGTACATTAAGCAACGCATTTCATATGGCATTCTGTTATGCCGTATGAAATAAGTTGCTTATAATACTTTTATATTTTGCCATTTTATTAATTTTTTAATAAATTTATACTCTGCATATTATAGAGAAGTTTGCTTTAAAAAAAATGAGTTGGTAGCACTGTTGTAGAATTTTTAAAATTTGACAGAGTTATTAGATATAAATGACAAGACAAATGTCAATTCATGCCATTTGTTGATTCCTATTACCAACCGTATAAGACAAAAAGTTGCGTACTCTAATGAAACATTAGAGTTCTCAAATGCGTATCATAATGTAAAATATTATAGAAGCAAAATATAAAAAAATATTTGTACGTAAAATCAATAAAGTATCGTCGTCAATTTTTTGGACTTTAATGCTATGATTCTGTGATTGGGAGAATAATTTCACGTCATAAAACAATTAACTAGTGCATTAAAACAATAACCGAAAAATCGTTAAGCAATAAACGCAAAACATCAAAAACTAATTAACTGTATCCTTATTATAATACAAATATTAATCAAATCAATGTTTTGCGATTATAAACCTATGTACTGTAAAGAAATGGATAATTGAATTTATAAGTTTGTGCTAAAAATTCCATTTCATTAACAACACAATGAAAATATAAAAAAAATTTTACACTATTGGTAATGACACATGGGTAATGAAATAATTTTGATGTTATGAATATATGAGATTAATAATTTCTTTCACCTCGGTTAGCTCAGAATTTAATAGTAAGATTGGATACTTTACCTCAGGGATATATTTTTTTTATAGTGGGTTCAAACTTTGTAACGCTTATTCTCTCCACCACTGATATCTGTATTCTAAATAAATCGATTGTTGAACTATTAGTGTGGTTTATTTAAGACGGTAGCAAACATGTACTAATATTAAACAATTATGGTCAAAAAGAACTATACTAAATGAATTTCATTCACTCAAGCATACGCGCAATGAAACCTTTTTCTAAACTAAATACAATTTGAAATTGCCGCATAAAATTCTTACTCCAAATTGGTACACTTGTCAGCATACGTCATGCGCTTGACACGCAAAGACAGTTTTGACTTGAGTTAGTCAAACGATGTACGTGCGTACAAAATGTTTATTCCTTTTGAGGAATTATAATAAAAAGAAACAGTTTGTTATACCTCAGAGTTTTTTTGTGATTTGTGTTCCAAATTCTTCATACAATCAAGACTGTAGATTGATCTTCCCTCGATGGTCGTTTATAAACACAATTATCGATGATTCCAATACGAATATGGATTTTCTGGATCTTCTACGTCACAAATGAATTTCAGGTAAATAATTTTTCAAAATTATTTGAATTGAATCACTCACTACTTAAAGTAACAGCTAACGTCGACTACAACAGACTCCAAAACGTAAAATCTTTGTTTTAGGTTTTTTTAATTTCAAAATTCAAGTAAAATTAGAATGCAAAATTTTTATGAACTTTCTCTTTTTTACTATCATTCAACAACCAACAACCTTCATCTTTTTTTCGTTGCTATCCTCCCCAAAATTAACAAAAACCTATCAAATTATTATACTAATTAGTTATATTTCCCAAATTTGATTTATTTACATTTTATTTTAAATTTTATGTTTGTTAATTTCTATAATTGTAAACATGACATTTAAGATCTTTTTCTTTTACGTCCTGGTGTCTGGTTATATAATATTTACTATATTGTGAATTATCAATCGATGTTGGTACCTTGTAAATTTTGATTTTAATAGTTGTCACAACAGATTGTCTCAAGTCTAAATTACCAATAATTCATTATACCAATTGTCTCGAAATTAATTTTTCTTTAGTATCTAATTTTAAAATTTGAGTATGGTTTAATTTTATTTTTAGGTCATAAAAAATATTGAGGAGAAAATTTTACAATTTGTTCCACATCAAATCGCTCCCTAAGGTAAGTCAACTTATAACTTTTCATTTCTTCATAACATTTTTTTCTTGTGATGTTGATATCATTACAGTACTTTACCATTAAAACCATAAAAACTTTTTATAAATCCAAGAACTACAAACTTTGAAAATTAATTAACGGTTTTCATTGTTTTGATGAACACTAAACGTTAAATCTATGAATGCCGCCATTGACTGCTTAAAAACGCGCCAAAATAATGCTACCTAATAGTAAACCAATCTCTACGAACATTAATATTACGAACAACTAGCGTAGATGTTTAACTCTTCGCGCCGCGCCCATAGCCCATATAAGTGCAACAACATGCAGAGGTTGGGTGTTCCGATACAGTTTGTGTTTTGTGGGCAGTAAAATAATAATTATTGTGCCAAATTAGTTAATACTGGACTGGAGATCGACAAAGAAAGGTACATTCTGATAGTTACAAAAAACACTGAGGATACCTTGGTAAATATTATTTTATTTAACATTATACCTATACTGAAATTCTATGTCTAAGTTAAAATAAAAAATTGCTGTTTTTTTAACTTAAATATTTATTTTAGGTTGATTTGTCGCGTTCGAAAGTGGGGAATTCTTTTTAAAAAAATTGGGAAAAATGTTTTCCGCAAATACTGGCATTTTTGCAGAAAGGATAAAGCTGCTAAAGCCCTATTAGATAACGCCTTCAAGGGAACGTGCGACGAAAGTAAGTTCAAGTTATAATATGCCAAAAAGTAGAATATTAATTTTGTATTTTTTTAGATGGAAAATATTCTTTACTTTTATATTTGGTGCCATCGACCAAACTCTGTTCCAAAAATTCATTTGGAAAGACGATCCATATAAAATTTACAAAAGGACTCCCAGAAATCGTTTTTGTTTTGTGCTAAAACCCAACAAGAGCTGGAAATTGAGAAAATCAGCAATTCAAACCTTTATTTTATGCCTTGGAGAAGACATCTCTAAAATTTCAAATATTTGCGTCTACTTTGATGAAATTCGTTTAAATTTGTTTCGTGATCAGGTGGCGAATAAAAATGTCCCCCCAATTTACTCTTTCATTGCGAAAATTGAAACATAAAATTTACAAAATCCGAAATTCGGTCGCCATTTGTCCGTTTTCGCGAAAATCATCATCTCCTTAATACATCCTGTAGCAGTGTCCTCAAGAAAGAGTTTGCCATTTTGCTGTCCCGGATTGGTTAAAAAGTTACCTCGAGCCAAAGATTAATCAGTGTTTGCCCTCCCTCTCTTCCCCAAATTAAACTAGCGACTTGAAATTTGGACACAATGCTTGGGTCATGACTATCTATCGGAGGAAATCAAGTCTCAAAGTCACTTTCTTCCCTGCGAAAAATGCGAACACGGGTCTATGTGTGTTCTTGCCGCGGCGAAAATCCCTATAGGGCAATCGCAATATCTCGAGAACCGCTAGACCGATTTGGACGGGTTGAAATTCAGTTTATGCGTTTTCGCCAGCCCTTTGCCCTTTATTTTATATCTAGAAGTCGTTTCGATCCGAATAAAACCCAGCGAGTTACATGCGAAAAACCGATTTCCCATATCTTTACATGTTAATTTACCCCCTTCCACAACTCCCTTAGCTTTCATATAGTGATCACGTGTAAGAGGGACCTCCATTCTATGAAATCGCAAAAAAAAATTCGAAAAGAGCGACTAGTTTATCGGGTTTTTTTTCGCCAGATCGACTGCACTAAACGGGGAGGTATATTCATCAACACTATTATTTTTCTTAGTGTAGTTCGGTTTGTAAGAATTTAAATAAATACATGGTAATTTTCTCAGTGTATCTCAAATAGTTTGATTCAATGCTGTGACGTATTTCCTCTCAATATTGTGTCTATTCAACATCAAAGGAACCGATCAAGCTTTCGCCTCTTGTTAGATGGTGCACTCTTTGGTAATGATGATGTCTGTCAATATACGTTATTATTTGTCAAAACTAGTGAACACTTTTTATGCGATTTTTACTATTTTTTACATTTCTATTTACACCCCTATCATGTCAACCGTACGATCTACTATCGGACGAAGAAAGAAATCTAAGATGCTGCGCACAAAAAGCTGATTGCTGCAAAACATATTCTACTGATTTCGAAATTAAAGCTTTCTTAGAAAAATGCCACAAGCCTGGGAAAAATAACGAAAAGAAAAAGATGCCGATGACCGTAGTAAGAACGGTGAGATGCATTAAATCGGAGGAAGATTGTCAGATAAAAGAAAAAATAGGAATCACAAATTGCAAAAGAAAATTAAAACTTACCGTAAAAGTCAAAAATACTGGTATAACCAATTGTAAAAGTCAATACGTGCTTATCGATCATGTTTTTGATACTGTTACGCAACAGAAACAAAGACTTTTTAATCCGTATGTATTGAAAATCATACAACAACCTGTATTAGCGGTATATGGACTTTCCTATGATGGAGTTGTAAATGCTCATGCCAAAGAGCTGGTTGTAAATAAAGATCATGCTGGTAATATTCTTCTGATCATTATAACATTATTTTATTGTTTACATTGATGTTTCGGAGGTATCGAGTAGCGTCCCAAATTTTTTAATCCTCTGAAAAGATGGTCGAATAATACATTATTAGAAATATTTTTTTTACTTTTGTATGCCTAAAAACGTTATTATTATGGAATAAAACAGCTCAAAGTCGGTACCACATATATTTATTAACGATGAATTGAAATGAAAAATAGGTTACTAGTTTCAGTTATAAACAGCCACCATCAGGCCGATGGGTATCGAGCAAACATCAAATTATTAAGAAATTTAAACGTTAAAATTTAAAAAAAAAATTAGAAACAAAATTGCCGGCACATGGTTATGGCTGACACAGGTTTGAATTTAAATTCAACACAAGTAACATAACGGCGTAAAATGTACAACATTTTAGAGGCCGACAAAATAAGAGAAACCAACAGTTCAGGTTTTGTCAACGATAACAGGCAATAATAATGCTGCCCCATTAACAAAATGAACAGTAGTGGAAAAAGCACCTTTGTCAGTGCTGATGATGGCTGTTTATAGCCGAAACTATTAGCATAGTTTTCATTTCAATTCATCGTTAATAAATATATGTGGTACCGACTTTGAGCTGTTTTATTCCACAAAACTTCTTGGCCACATTTGAGAAAATGGATAACTTATTCTACTTAGTTATTTTATTATATTTTATAATCAACTAACATAAATAATTATAGACGCATTTCTCTGGTGAGCCATCTACAGTGTGTCCCAAAAAGTTTTATACAAATGGAGAAAAAGTTTATCTTAGGTTTCACAAAAAAAATTATTCTTGATAAAAAGCTTTGCATGACTTGTTGATCCATAATCAGGTACAAAAAGCTTAAAACATTGTATGGAATATAGGGAAAACAAAAAGTAATGATTGAGACGCGGAGAGAAAAATACGTACAAACTGTAATGGAGGATAAAATGTTCATTGAAATTGTGATTAAGTAGCAGACATTACCCCTCTAGACTTCTTTTTGTGGGGCTACTTAAAAGAAAAGGTGTACCTCAAGAGGCCATTTCAAGATATTGATCATCTTGAAAGAATCATTAAAGATGTGATTAGAAATGTCAAAAGAAATTAATCAAAGAACAATCATCTGTTTAGAAAGGGATGGTGGATACATTGAAGTTCCGTAGTATTTAAGTAATTTTACATGTTCCCTATTTAAATGTACCTATTGGATCAGTATTATTCATTGTTTATAAATTGATAAAGAAGGTTATCAATAAATTATCTAACAATTTCTGTAGTGTTTATTGTCTTTTTTATCTGGCAATATCAATCATCTACAATTGTTCATAATTTTTTGCTACTTATTCACAATTTCAATGAATATTTTACCCTCCACTACAGTTTGTATGTATTTTTCTCTCCGTCCAAATCATTAGTTTTTGTTTTTCCTATATTCCATACAATGTTTTAAAAATTTTGTACCTGATTATGGATCAAGAATAATTTTTTTTTGTAAAATATAAGATAAACTTTTTCTCCACTTGTATAAAACTTTTTGGGACACACTGTATAATAAAAAATTCTAAAGAAGAGACCTTATATCGATTTAGATAAATTCATTTCAAATACACTAATTAAAAAAAAATGAAATAAAGATCTGTCAATAGCCTTTGACTAGGTAAATCATCATCATCTTCCCATGTATGATGACGAACTTATGACTTACCTATCCTTGAGAAAGTGATTGAATGAGGGGTATCACAAGGATCTCTTCTTGGTCCTATTTAATATTTATATCAATGGACTATTTTCTTTAAAGAGTAAGGGGATAATAATAGGATTTGTTGATGATACTGTCATTTTCAGGCAGGTGAAAACGAAATGATTTGAATCATGTTATGTCTGTAAAAACAACTAAAATATGGGGAGGGGGGTATTAAAAAGTGGAATTTACACAATAAAAAAATTACGATATTGAATTTCGATATAGGTAGGGGCACTAAAAAGAGTTATGCCCGATTCGCCTGACCAATTAAAATTTCTTGATTCGCCTGACGGTTAAAATATCGTTTCGCCTGACCATAAGTTGGATGGTGCTTGCCTTTTTTACCATGTATTAAAATAACACCATAACAGCTTTTACCGAAAGTTCTAAGAAAATGTACCAACTTTCCTTTCCACTTTTTCCAGACTTAGGACTGGCAGTAATTTTTGATGGTTGTCTCTAGATTCCGTACACGATTCCGTGCAGCTAAAAAATCACCCAGATTCCGTACAATTTAAAAAAAAAAATCCCAGATTCCGTACTACTTTTTTATTGCCTTCGGATCACTGGATTTATACCTATTAAGAAATAAAAAATACTGCTTAGGGTTCACATTTATTGCTTCCTGCTTATATTGTATTATATAAAAAGGGATATTTTAAAATATTATAGGCTACACAGGATGTAATCCAGATGGTACCAACAATCCAGTATGCGGATCTGTAAGCTATAGAAGTGAAACTGTACCTTATAGCAATGGTTTTTGTTGCTCTTGCGACAAAAACAAAGATACGAATAATTTTTGGAATATGTCAGAAATACCCTATACCTATAAATTTCCAAAAATATCGCAAAATGACTGGCAACCGTCCAACGACATGTATAAGTATGGATTTGACAGTAGTAGTAAGTAATAACAATTATTTTTTTCTTCTACAGAATGAACGTTTCAGCTTTAAAAATAAATTAATTTGCATTTTCCTTAATGATTCATAAAGAAGAAAAATGATATTTTTTAGGTAAAAATAACCCACCAAAAGAATCTGTTCCATTGTTTAGTCCAGCACCTTTTATAATGAAGAATAATTACAGTACTTCGAAAAATGCGCAGATTTCGGCTGATAAAGAAAATAGTAAGTTGATTATTTTCACCTTTAATTTCAGCTCTTTTATTATTTACAATAACGCAAAATTCTCGTAATTAATATCATAAGGGCATTTTTCCGAAAAAACACCTTGCTAAGTAATATTTTAAACAAGAAGAGGATTTTTGCACCTGCACGAATGCATTTTGTTAAAAAAATATTACTTTGCATTGTTTTTTCGATTTTTTTCACAGAAAAAATTAGATGCCCGAATGGTATTTGACAAGACTATTTCTTGAGTAACAGATTATTCTGCATACACATAGCTTACAAAACATACTACCTATTATATATGCATACATAATAAATATGTAGGTAATTTATTTCATCACAAAATACTACAAACTTAATTATTTATGATACAATTAAAATATAAATTGCAATTTTGGTACACAGTAGGAGTATTGTTTGAAATCTTTGTTAACTCATTGATAACGTTGGGTGTAGGTAAATCATTAATGTTGTTGATGGGTCCAGCTGTAGAGTGAGAAGCTCGAGGACTGGCTGCAGGATCTTCTGTTTTCTGTTTTTTAGCTGGAGGTTCTGAGGCGTCACTTCTAAGGGTGTTTATGATGTTGGAATAATGCTCATTATCCATTTGCAGATAAGGCTTAATTGAGTTGGCTGAACTGTGGCCAGTAATTTTAATTAATTGTTGTTCAACCACCCCTCCTTTAGCCAGGTTACTGACTGCTGCCGACCGCATAGAGTGGTTTGTTATTTTTATTTCTTTTGTATTTAATCCTGCCTTCTCTGCTGCTTCTTTAGTCCATTTCGAAAGTTCGTTTTTCCCCACTGGAGTGTTTTTGTACGATCCAGTTGATTGTTCTTTGTTCCATGATGGGTTTACTGTTAAGAATAATCTATCAGTTGTTATTATAGATGAACGTTTAACCATTAGAATTTTAAAAAGACGGACTGGACAGACGGTAGGGTTCTTCGTGTTGGGGACCAGCCATTTACTATCGGCCATTTTTTTTCTCCACCCTGGGCCGTTTTATTGAAGAGAGAATTATATTCTACTCTTCCTAAAAAGTAGGATTTTTGAAAATCAGTTATTTTAAAAAATATGTAGCTATGTTATCCACCTGTTTTAATCCCAGAATTATCCACTTCCTCTTTAAAATAATGAACTCTGCAATTGACTGCTTCTCCACCTCTCCAGCCAAGTTCTACTGAAGCGATATGGTAAAATTTTCGCTGGGGTCCCGCCGGAGTGTCTTCGTTCCATAAGAAAGCCATTGCCTAGTATTCTTCCAATTTTAATGAAGCAGGGCTCGATTTCCTTTTATTGGCGCACATCTGCAAAATCCTTCGTTTCGCATTACGAGCTTCCCTACTAGACTTGAAGATAATATCTTTAAATGGATCAAAAATTATTTTTCACTTCATAAAAAGCATATCTTGCATTTTTTTTTAACGGTGTTCCACATTCTCTTCACAACTAGTTCTTTGCAATTTTCGCCGTTTTCTTTCTTCATATTCCACGCCCAATCTTTCAGGATTAGGTTTAGTTGCTCTAAACTTGTAGTTTTCAAAAGCTCGTATTTCTTTGCCTTGCAGAATTCCGTAAACTGTTTCCATATTGACAGGAGCTGTCATACAGTTTTTTCATCTAGAAACCATTTGTAATTCAAAATTTCGCGTTTGTGATTGGTCGAAATTAAGACGAGGGAAATGAAAATTATTTTAGAAACTTAGACTGTCTTGTTCCACGCGATGTTCATTAAATCTTAAAATGTAATATTTTTTCGAAAATGGAATTCTTTAATTTTTTTCTGGATTTTCAACATTTTTTCGACTTGCTTCCCTCTTTTTCGATTTACTTCGCATTTTTTTCGTGTTTCTCGTCTATTTTGGACCTTTCTATCAATTTTTCGATTTTTTTTTTTGTTTTTTTAGACTTGTTTAGAGGAAAATTTATACATTGTAAAACAATTTCATGTTTTTTAGAAAATCAAAGCTCCCATATCCATCGACGTGGCGGTCAAGATTGTAACGACAAATATACCCCCGCGAATATTGTCAACTCCGAAGATTACCACTCGAGTAGTCACTGTTTACAGTTTTCAGATCTTTGGTATTTTGTCTACCGTATTCGAAAGCCAAAAATACAGCACAGCATATCTATTCAAATATTCGAAAAATATCAAACTTTAGAAGGTGGAAGCAAATGGAGAGATCTGACTAAAAGAACGCCGGTAGTATTGGGTACTGATTTTGAAGATTTCATCAACGTGGAATCAACACTTTTGATAAATTATACAAAAAAGGATTTATCGGAAAGTTTATTTGCACTCAATCACCAATTGAATAAATTGCTTATTCCAGACGTTTCCAGCGTTGAGGATAAAAATCTCCACCCGGAAATACAAGGAGGACCCTCGGAGTATTTGGTTATTAAAAGTACCCAAATACAGCTAAACGGAAAAACTTGTAACGTTGCAGGAGTGGGATACGAAGCTTTCGCCAAGCAACCCAATAGGTGCGCAATGCCCAGAGGTTCGTGTCTTAAAAACCAACCTATCCAAATGTGGCAGGAGGATCATAATCTAGAGGAAACATTTAAAAGAAAAGGCCAATATTTCCTGAAATATTACGGCTTACTTCCAGACAATCCAATTACTAACAAAGAAAATAAAACTTTGTCGTTCTACTTCACTAATACTTACACAAGTCTTTTAGAAATTGAAATTAAAGCCGACGATAACCCTCTGCTGAGACCAAACAGTTTAGCCACCATAACCGAAGTCTACATAGAGGGTACAAATGCACACAAAACTTATATTATAGCAAAAGTTTTTAACGCTGGATTAATAGCGAGCGTGTTTTACGTGGGACTTACAGATTGTCCGCTTAGTTTACCAGCCAGCTTCAGTCATATCTACTCCAAGCCCGCTTTGATTCCTCCACAGCAGCAACATATTTATAATTTAGAGATACAGTGTCCTCTACCGCTGTATAGTTTCGTTTGTTCTCTCAAAGTTTTGAACACGAAGCACGAATTGATTGCGCTCAGGAAAATTCGATTGGAACAAATGGATCGGTGCATTTGCCTATGGCATTGTACTTGTTCCTGTTACGCTGCAGATTTAGGATTAAAATGCAAACCTTTATCGTTGGAAGCTTATCATATTGCGGGATTTCAAGGAGGTGAACCGGTTTCTTTACAAGTAGTGGAGTATACCTTCTGGGACGATATGATCGCCATGTTTTTATATATTTTTATAACGGTATGTCTTACGTTGCTCATCATGGGCTTAATTAAGGGTTTGATAGGTTTATACGTGATTCCGATTGGCTTGTGGGGATTGGACGTTGTTCTCGATCTACCCAAGAAAATCAACAAATATTACGAAAGCGATATCAATTGTAAATGCGTGGTTTATGATTGTAACGGCTGGCCCATTCATCCCGATACCGGAGATAAAGTACGAAATATACCGGCGCACGTAGAATTCTGGTTCAATTTGATATTTTTTATTATTTATCCGTTTTGTCTCATTTGGTATCTGTTTAAAAAAATGTGTAGTGATAAAGTTGAACGTAACGATATCGATATGTGTTATTGCAAGCAAGGTACTGCGGTACAGAGAAAAAATCGTGGTTTGCAGAGTTCTTTAGTTAAGAAACGGAAAGATTCTAAATAAATTTAATTTTTCGGTAATTAATTATTTTTAGAGTAAAATATGTAATAAACAAATTAAAACTGATAATGGTTGATTTTATATTTATGTTCTGAAAAAATCCGTAATAATTATATTAGGAGGAATAGCGGCGCTTGAGGCTGAGAAAATTCTGAAGATCATGCGAGTTTTTCTTATTTTTAATGTAACCACAAATATTTAATATTAACAAAAAAAGCCGACAAGAAGAAGGTTAAATGTTCTACTTTTTGGATAATAACACCACTTTTTTATATTAAAATATAACCTTTAACCTTTAACCTTTAACCTTTAACCTTTAACCTTTAACCTTTAACCTTTAACCTTTAACCTTTAACCTTTAACCTTTAACCTTTAACCTTTAACCTTTAACCTTTAACCTTTAACCTTTAACCTTTAACCTTTAACCTTTAACCTTTAACCTTTAACCTTTAACCTTTAACCTTTAACCTTTAACCTTTAACCTTTAACCTTTAACCTTTAACATTTAACCTTTAACCTTTAACCTTTAACACCCTGTATATTCCTTATTAGCAACATTTCATTAGAGCAAGTTGGTTCAAATCATAATATTTTAAAGTGAGGAATCTACCATTCTTCTATGTACAATTACTTAAGGACCACCCTGTATAACAATTTTAAATCTGTCATTACTATAGTCTGAATAAAAGAGGAGTGCATTAAAAGTGGGGATATATCGTCACATTCCAAAGGCGTACTTTGCAAAATAAGTTTCTATAATATAAATAAGGTCACTTTGTATAAAATAATATATAGGGTGTCCCGTTGATAAACGAAAATATTTTAAAGGTAGGTAGAGGTCACAAAGGCGATTCTAAATAACCCATGGCTTCCATAATCGAGTTACAGGGTGTTTTATCAATTATGCATAATTATTCATTTGGCCAGAACTTTTGAATCACTTAGTATATCTTTCCATTTTTGGCATTTAGCTTACACTTCTCACGAATAATGTACTGAAATACAGAGAGATATGAAAATCCAGGTTCGGCTTTAGGAAAAATTGAAACATTAAAAATATCAAAACAACAACCTGTATATCACAATTTTAATATTTCCATTTTAGATTTGAATAGAGGGGCAAAAACTAAATTGAAACAAGTTGTCGTTGTTATCCCGCCACCGAATCGAATGGGAAAATTTTAATATTGAAAGTAAAATTTTCATTTAATTCAGAAAAAACATATTGTGAAACTCATTTTTTCTTCAACAATTTCAAAAATTCACATTGCGTCATTTATCTATTTCTTGTTTATTCGGCTTAAAATAATTTTACACTGTACTGGTGTACCTGCAGGCCCGTACTTAGGGGAAAATATTCAATTGGGTATTTATTTTTTTAACGCCCAGTATAAAGTAAAGCGGGACAATAAACGCTCATAGTAACTAACAAACAATTATTAATAATTAACGAAATTGCTCAAAATGTCCACCACTTTCTTGCACGTTTAATGATGTCCCTTACTGATTTTCTTATAATAAATGGATTGTTTCTCAGTTCGAGTCTTCCTCAATTCTTTGAAGCAGTTCTTCTCTATTGGTTATTTCTTTAGAATACACCTTGGATTTCAGGTATCCCTATACAGCATAATCCACGGTGCTAAAATAAAATTATACGAGGTGATCGAAAAGTAATCAATTTAATATTTTGTTTAAATTACGGATCTGCAATATTACTTAAAATAGTGTTAAAACGGACAAATATGAATAATTTAGGATTGTTTAAATGTTGAAAATAAATCCATTTTGAATATTAAATGATAAAATAGTTATTTACGTGTCAAGCTCGGAAAGTGATACTTTCCGAGTGTGGCGCGTACAATATTTTTTGTGCAGCCACCAATAATTTGACAATAATATCTTTAAACGGTTTAGAAACTTGTATACTTGTAATAATACACAAAGTGCATCAAAACGTCAAAAACATCTACTGACAGATGGCTACGGCACTGGCGGATCTGAGGGGGGAATGGGGGCCATGGACAGACAATAGACGGAAAATGATTATTTTTGCGGACAGTGCTCTTAGTAAGCGGTGGCGATGAGCGGTAAGAATCGAGCTTTCGACCATATAACAAGGAGTATTCTTTAACCTAGCCCAGTTTTTTGACTGCATCCTAAAGATGTATCCTCGTATTTCTTGGATTTAAACATTTTTCTTCAACTAGTCAGTCAAGACTTAAACGATAGGATCGACAATAAGGCACATTATGTCAATTTATGTGTCAAAATAGCGTCGTGAAGAGGTCCACAAAAATTCAGAACTTCAGAAATTTTTTATTTTAACATAAATAATCATTGAAGGATAAGGTTAAAATAAAATTTCTACCTCTTGAACCTGCACTACGTTCTTAAAAATAAATTACTGCACTGCTTTCTTCCTTAGACTATATAAAATTAATTAGAAACGTCAATTATTATTGAACTGCCAGTGTTTAAAATTTATATTAAAAAAAATAGTTATTTTTGTTGAGGCGTAGATAAAGTATAGTACGTAACACGAGTTGTAAGTATATTACCTACTCGTGGAATTACGCAATACGCTACTTACAACTCTTACTACGTAGTATACCGTACAATACGTCAGTTACTGGAGTTTTCAACAGTACAATATTTGACATTTACATAGTGCAAGGTGTAGATAAAATATTATAATCCTACGTCTAGAGCAGAGTAAATGTCTTTGGGTTGACCGCCGTCGTTATAGCCGCGTTCCATGGGTGTCATTTGTTGAGTTTAATTTTTCTAAAGTCAGTGCTTGTCAGTGTGTGGTTCCGATTGGCCTGAGAGAACTTGACGTTGCACTTGATCTGAATAACAAAAATATTACGAAAGTTGTAACAAATATAAATCTGTGATTTATAATTATAACAATTGTCCGTCTAGATATAAAAATCATTTCGTACAGCTGAATTTTTGGAATTTTATTTGTAAACAGTCTGTAAATTTGTCCTCACAAAAAGAGTTAAACCGAAAAAATGGCGTAAAAAACGCACAAACTGAAAGGTATAATAACCCTTCTGAAAACTCCCAATGGAGGGAATAAAAGTTTGGAAGCGAGAGCTGCAGGAGCACGGGTTGCCAGATTATACTCAATAATTAAACAATTATGCAACGTTTTAGTCGTCTCCCGGGAAAGCGAGCAGAAAATTGCCTTGGGCTGCGCAATAACGTGCCCTTATTCCCTTATGATATTAATAACGGCGCGAAACTTGCTAGAAAAGCGCTGCCCTCGGTTCTGTAATGATGCGAAAAGGCACAAAAAGGACCGTTAAGAAATCTAAAAGGAACAACGAAAGATTATTTTGCTGAGTATCAAGGACGTCGGATAGTGGAATGTTCTCACTATTTAAATAATAAAATTGCACTTTATATAAGAATTATTATTGTCCTTATTTATCAAACGGACGAAGACAACGGGGAACAGTAAATAATAAAATTATTGATAATAATAGTATATTAAGCAACGATCATGTAATGATAGCTGTTAATACACGAGCTTAAGCTAAGTTAAGCGAGTGTATTAATAGCCATTACATGAAAGTTGAATACGCTATTATTTCTACTTTAACTGAAAACTATTAATGTATTTGATCCATTTGACACAACAAGAGTAATTTTGACATTAGCTTTCACAGAACTGTCAATAATATCTAATATCTATCAACAACCTACCGTAGAAATTTCTATTGGTGCAAAGTCAGTTTTATAATAGAAAGCAGAGGTTTGTATTGGTCAAAATCAGTGTTATAATGAAAAGTGTGCTATAATAATAATATAATAAACTTTACTCACACGTTAAAAATTAAATAAGAAAAACTGCATATACAGGGTGCAGCAAATGTGCCAAATTTTTATATATTTTTATAATAAAAACATCTGCTCATTTTTTATTATAAAAAGGCATGACACTACTCTGAGTAGAATCCTGAAAATGGAATAAAATCTCTTTTTACAAACAAACATTATAGAAATTTTGAAGGAAAATAATTAAAAATTAAAATAAAATTGATATAGAAATGGGACTGTGTGTAAACGCTTTATTCGCGACTTGAATTTTAAATGTTTAAAAAATAAAAAAACTCATTCAATCGGCTCGATATGAATCACAGAATATTGTTGAGCAACCTAGAAAGATGTGGATTCCGAGGAACAGCCTTAATGTGGTTTGAGTCTTATCTTGAGAATAGAGAACAAAGAGTTTCTTTCAACAAGCAAATGTCATCGCTTGCTACTGTCCTCTGTGGGGTTCAACAAGGATCCGTTCTGGGACCGGTTTTATTTTTAATCTATATTAATGATATTATTAAGGTCAATATTAATGGATTCTTCGCCATATTTGCAGATGATACAACGATACTTTGGGAGAGTGATACTAAAGAAGAGTTGTATAATTTGATTAACAACGATATTATTAAGATTAAAGAATGGTGTAATTCAAATTATGTGTCCCTTAATATATCAAAAACAGATATTGTTTCATTCAGTGGTGATATGGGTATAATTTCAGTTGGACAACAACAAATTTGTAAAAAAACAGAAAATATATTCTTAGGTCAAAAATTAAAATTCGAGGTATATACATTAATACCTTGTTCAATAAGCTTTCCTCTGGATGTTTTGCAATAAGAACTGTTACATACAATTTAGATGTACCGATTGCAAGGAGTGTATTACTTTTCGTTGATAGAATCTCATCTGCGATATGCTATATGCTTTTGGGGAACATGTTCTTCAGAGTTATTCACTAGAGTTTTTGTTCTACAGAAGAGAAGATATATGTGCAAAACTGTATCCATAAAATAATACAAATATTAATCAAATCAATGTTTTGCGATTATAAACCTATGTACTTTACCATTAAAACCATAAAAACTTTTTATAAATCCAAGAACTACAAACTTTGAAAATTAATTAACGGTTTTCATTGTTTTCATGAACACTAAACGTTAAATCTATGAATGCCACCATTGACTGCTTAAAAACGCGCCAAAATAGTGCTACCTAATAGTAAATCAATTTCTACGAACATTAATATTACGAACAACTAGCGTAGATGTTTAACTCTTCGCGCCGCGCCCATAGCCCATATAAGTGCAACCACATGCAGAAGTTAGGTGTTCCGATACAGTTTGTGTTTTGTGGGCAGTAAAATAATAATTATTGTGCCAAATTAGTTAATTCTGGACTGGAGATCGACAAAGAAAGGTACATTCTGATAGTTACAAAAAACTCTTGGGATACCGATTGGTAAATATTATTTTGGCACACATTATACCTATACTAAAATTCTATGTCTAAGATGTTAAAATAAAAAATTGCTGTTTTTTTAAATTAAATATTTATTTCGTCGGCTGAAAATTAATATTTATTTATTTATTTATTTATTTATTTATTAATTACACGTACTTTTTTCGTTCAGTGCAGTAGTACTCAACGAACTTTTTATCTTCGCTTCTATTGCCCTCTTCCAGTTTGGTACATAACTCTATTGTGTATACAGGGAAGAAGAAAATGTTTAATCAGATCACCTGCCAATTGGTAGATTCTTTAAAAATGTTTAAAAAAAGAGTTAAAAAACTATTACTTGAAAAGGCTTACTACAAATTGGATGAATATTTCTGTGATGATATTTAACAATTATCTAATATTAGTTTCTAACTATGTATCTATTTTCTTTTTGTCCGTTCTTATTTAATGTTCTGTATATTGTCTTTATATTGTTTTTATATTGTTTTTTACTCTATTTGACCTTTCATTTTAAATTATTTTTTTATAACTTTTATGACTTTTAAACTTTGTTTTTTTTGTTAGATACCTATTATACAGCTTTGTTTATAAGAATGTAATTATTCTTCAACAAAAGGTAAAGCAATTTTGATTTTTGATTTAAAATTTTTTTTTAGTTAATTATTCTTTGTTTTTGTTATATATCTATTATAAAATTTTCTTTTATTTTAAGATTTAGTCGTGAAATATCAAATACTTGCAATGTTGGTCTATGTGCTGCACTTTGCTTCGAAATATATCACACAAAAGAAAATTTTGAATAATTTTAAAAAAATAAATACTACTGTTATTATTATTTCTGTTGAAAAAATATAAATAAATATTATTTCTGATAAAAATATGATTTTTTCAAAATAGTAATTGCAATATTCGGTTTTTTCTGCAATGAGGATCAAGATCCAAAATTAAAATTAAAATTTTGATTACTTTTGTATTTTTTTTAATTATTGCCAAAACAAGGTTCTAAAATTTATTTTCTTGATTTGTTTTGCCGGTTTTTCAAAAAAATGTGCATTAAGAAGTTAATGAGGATCATTGTTTATTCATTACATTTTAAATTAAACGTTCTATAAAAAAAACATCAATATTTGGTCCTAAAGCATACACTCATCCATCTAGTAGAAATGATGACATTTCGAAAAGAATAAATAAACCCTCTGGATTGAAGAGTTCATCGGAATAGAAAAGGGGCAAAGCGCTAATTGCTCAACTGGGAATAGGCCCCAATAAAAGTCCAAATCCGTGGGCCGGCAGATACAAAAATAAACAATTTGTCATCCCTCTTAATTGATAAGAATTATGCTGCGTTGAAGTGTTGGAAATCTGCACCAGTTTTTTACAGCTGCGCCCGTACATGTCAGTATATATGGAAGGGGAGAACTCTTCTTTTAAATCGAATTTTTATGTGGATGACATTTTTTCTGTTACATGCAGGGAAACAGTTTTTAATTTTTCTTTCAAAAACGAAACGAGATACGAATAAAATTGAAGAGGCAAAAAATTTGTGTTTTCAATTGCTTAATCCAAGAAAAGTAATAAACATACAAAAAAACAGTGGCGTACAATAATTTGTTCTAATATCAAGTAGGGACGCTCCTGGAATTAATAATTTAATTCTAATGATATCAAAAGAAGTATTGCTGCAAATAAGCATGCCAAGTTTTATCAAAACAAATTGTTCGGTATCTGAATTCGATCTGTGCGTGTGTGTTTATGAATTTTAAAATTCTGACTTCAGATTTTGATAGAGCATCAAAAAGTAAGCTTATGGTTTGATGTGCCCCTCCGTACCTCTTCGGGAACACCTTCAAAATGGGATTCCAAAATATGAAAATTTTGAAGTTTAAAATGACATTGAATTTAAAGTAGACACATTTGTTCCTGAAAAACCGCTCCTGAAGTTTGACGGTTTAACCCTTGGTCACCCTGTATATTTGAATTCTACACAATACATCTGAACCAACTGTCAAATGTCATGTTGGCTGTCATTTTAATTTTTGGAAAATAAAACTTAAATTAGTCTTTTTCAAATGAACGTAGGAGTTTTTTATTATAATTTTTGCCAAATTAATTATTCCACAATAAAGTTCGTTAATTTTGACTTAACAAGGTAAAATATATCCAATAAATGACAATAAAATCAAATTAGCAGCGAGATGTAAGAAAGGATGTTAATACTTGAAGAAATTAGTCGGTGCCACGAAGTCTTCACATATGGCACTTCAAGTTTTCGTATTCGGGGTGGTTTTATTAGTAGGAAATGGAGACTCCCGTTTTAATAATACCACTTTAAAATCACTTAGGAAGTCAATTAGGCACTTTCATTAAAGAAACTTTACCACTTCCGAGTTTTTTAGTTATCACCATATTATTTTAATTTTCGTAAAGGTAAACATAAATATTTATAATAGTGGGTGGTTTCAACAAAAAGCAAAAACACAAGCGGTTAAAAAAATATTACAATAAGAAAATAAGTTTGAAGGATTTTTAATATCAAGCACATACCTAAAACTGTGATAACTGCATGGAATTAGAAAAATTTTCAATACGTAAACTTTGGCGAATGTAGTTTACTTAACTACAAAAAGAGGAGATTGAAAAATATATTATGAATTTTTTCTTATTTATCTTTTAGCAGCGTCTTTTTTTATATGTTGCAATAATTATTTTGTATGAACCTCTCAAAATATAAAGTATACTTACAGAATTCTTTTTTTAAGTTTTAAATATGTTTTTCTCATAATTAAACTTAATTTGGCTTCCTATACTCATATTAATTCATTTTTTTCTGAAGAAATGATTTTTAATATCCAAAAAGAACTCATATTAAGAGTCTTAGGACGGTCCTGTTTAAATATATCTGCTCCCCACCTATTAGGCCACCAAACATACAAGAGTGATTGATTTTATACAAATGAACATACTTCTGCCATCTATGAACGAAAAGCTCAAAGTATCCATGGATTATAATTATAATATGGAGATTATTTAAAAAAACCTATAGTTTTGAAAGTTTTTGTGATAAAACAATGAAAAAAAATAACGAAATTAATATAAATTCATTAGGATTGTTATTTGACAGCTACTCAATATTTTTTGTTCAAAGCCAACTTTAATATTTTTAATAAATAAATTTTAATAGCAAATTTCTTGAAAACTTGAATTTAAGCTGTTAAAAAAAATAAATTGCTTTTGTTTAGTTATACAGTGTGTACAAAAAGTTGGGGGTAATGCTCTTGTTTCGACACATCGTATAAGGGGTGATCAGATTTCGAAACTGAAAAATTGATTTTTATTCTAAAATAGGTAAGTAAATTCATAAATTATAACAAAAATATTTCCAAAAAATTTATTAGTACAAAATCTGTTATTTAACGAAATATTCTAAACCTAAGTTTAAAATATTTACGATTCTTCATAAATCATCCTATATACAGGGTGTTTCATAAGGAATGGTCAATATTTTAATCATAGGTTCAGGACCTCCAAATATTAATATTTTACTAAATAATTCTGTTGTGGAAGATAAAATTTATTTTTCGTTTTTTTTGCAATAATTTCTTCATTATTTAACATATTGACTTGAAATTTGGTATGGTTATATTTTTAAGTTAGTAAATCACAAGCGTGTTATCAATTTTGAGATTAGATAAAGAGAGCGCCACCTTACACTCTACTGGATGTAGAAAAGTATCGATTTTGTCTTTTTGATACACCCTGTAAATTTGAACAAAAAAGGTATACTTGTTTTAATAGCATAAATTCAGCTCATTTCGAGATATTTGCATTTAAAATATTCTAGCCACAGTATCTATTTAATTTACTTTAACATATTTCAACATAGTAAGCTTCAAAACTAAAATGAAAATGTACAGCTGTCAAATAATTAATTGTTAGATGTAATTTAATGACTGCAGTGTTAACTTTATTCACTAACCGCGAGGTCCATTTTGGTGTACAGACCTCGTCCATTAGTAGCCATTACTCAGCCATTACTAGCTATTATTAGCCATTACTCGGCCATTAGTAGCCATTAGTGAGCCATTACCGGCCATTACTAGCCATTAGTCAGGAGCCGTTACTAGCCATTAGTGTACAAACATTTAACTCGCGGTTTACCCCTCGCTAAATTCGATCTACGTAGGTAATGAAAATGCCAACACCACAACCATTTATCTAATTCAGAAATGAGAGATATGATTTGTGTTTATGCGCAAGTAAATTTTTCTGGACTTGCTGCAGCCATCTAACAATTAATTATTTGGCAGCTGTACATTTTTATTTTAGTTTCAAAGCCTACTATGTTGTTAAAGTAAATTAAATAGATACTGTGGCTAGAATATTTTAAATGCAAATATCTCGAAATGAGCTGAATTTATGCTATTAAAACAAGTATACCTTTTTTGTTCAAATTTACAGGGTGTATCATAAAGACTTGAAAAAATTCAAAAAAAGGCCTGGAATAAAAAAAAATGTAACTTTTCTTCATCCAGTAGAGTGTAGCTCTTCATCTAATCTCAAAATTGATAACACGCTTATGATTTACTAACTTAAAACTATAACCATACCAAATTTCAAATCAATATGTGAAATAATGAAGAAATTATTGCAAAAAACGAAAAATAAATTTTATCTTCAACACCCTCTGTATCTTAGTTATTTAGTAAAATGTTAATATTTGGAGGTCCTGAACCTGTGATTAAAATATTGACCATTCCTTATGAAACACCCTGTATATGATCATTTATTACGATCCCGACTAAAATGTAGTAGTGGATTGGATACAAATTAAATTATCATATTAGAAAGTTTTTGTTGCTTTGGATATATTAATACACCCCATGAGCAACAACCCTCAAGCCGCCCCTGTCATAAGAAAAATCAATAAGTAACCGGTAGCTGATTTTCATTTAGCGTGACTTCAGTAGCTACACAAGTAGTCATAAAAGTGTGAATCGGTTTTTACTGAAATGCTACTACCTCAATTGTGGGAAGGTTATACCTACACAAAAGATCAGTAATTCAATGAACTAGAAAATACACATGTAAGTTTTGTATTGTTGTATTGGTACGATCTGTTTTCAGTTATTTGCTGCATTTGTTGAAATACAAATATTTACGTTCTTTCCCCTTTTAATTAATTAACCTCGGATAGTTGCATGCCTGAAAAATTCTGGAGTTATGGAAGTGAGTTGCTAGATTTTTCAAGGTTAAATATTTGGGGAAATGTTTTTCATGAAAAAAATCCATTTTTATTATATTTCATGTTGCGTAATAACCAAATAATTCATGGAAATGTGCTTTTTATGTTATAGATACAGGGACTTTCAAGATATTTTAAAATCAATTAATCATACAGGGTATAAAACAAATAGTGTTGCAGATAATTTATTTTAAAACCCTAAAATTTTTGCCAGACACTCTTCAGAAAAAGTATTTAAAGAAAAAATAGTTTTGAGGTGACTGTTTGAAAAAAGGCATTTATTTTTTAAATATCATGGTTTCTTTTATTTATAAAAAATAATTTCCAATGATATGATGGATTCTTCAAACTTTTCATACAGGGTGAGTCACGGTAGACGCGACGGTTCATTGTGGCTAAACGGTTAATATTTTGAAAATGTTGTTTATGGAAATGTGGGTTGATAAAGGCTACATTTTAAAACTATTTTGAATTATACAGGTTGTCCCAAAAAAGTGTGGCGTATCAAAGTTATATTATTTCTTATGGAAGACCCTATATTTTATTGCATTTATAGATTATACGTTAAAAATAAAATAAACTTTCTTAAGTATTCCATATACCTAATCTTTTTAGTTTTCGAGATATTTTGATATTTCTAAAAATGGAAGCACGTACAACAAAACCAATAACTTGGAAACCTATGGAATCAGCCAAATCCAATTTTAACTGAAAAAATTAGACTAATAGTTGAAAGCACTAATGTATTTAGAGTTGTTTAAAATCATACAGGGCGTCCAAAATTGGGCGATTCTCTAATGACATATTCAAACGACAATATCGATCTTATTTTAAATAGGACACACTGTATTTTATAATCCTATTACGTAGCAAATTTCATTACCTTTTAAAAATTATAAAGGTCTACTATGCCTAAATCTATTAATTTTGGAGTTATTTTTATTTTTGTTAAATTTTACATTATTTTTCCACCGTAATGACTAAATATAATAGATCATCAGAACTGGTGGAACATTAATGTTTACGGTGGAATTATAGGCGAACAAGTTGTTGGCCCATATTTCTTTGATGGTCATTTAAATGGGAGGAAATTTTTGCAATTTGTAAGAAAAAGTTTCTAGGGACTATTGGAAAAGGAGTCATTAGATATTAGACAAAAAATGATGTTACGATGGTCTAAGATGATCAAATACAGGGTGTTATATTTAGGTATTACGGTGGAAAAATAATGTAAAATTTAACAAAAATAAAAATAACTCCAACATTAATAGATTTAGGCATGGTAGACTTTTATAATTTTTAAAAGGTAATGGAATTTGCTTCATAATAAGATTATAAAATACAGGGTGTCCTATTTAAAATAAGAACGATATTGTCGTTTGAATATGTCATTAGAGAATCGCCCCATTTTGGACGCCCTGCATAATTTTAAACAACTCTACATTGAGATGAATTCAGTAAATTATACAATTTTACTTTTTTTAAAATTTATTTTCCATTTGTCAACTTTGACATCTTTCAAACATCTCTATTCCCAAAACAAATATCAACCAACATCCCATAGCAACCCTGTCAAATTTTAAATACCCCTACACATAATTTTAAAATAACTAAATTCCTAAATAACAATTGACAACATTTACATCATTACAAATATCCCCCAAAATTCGTTTAATTTTTCTTATTACAAGAAAAATTCAACGAATTTTACTAATTTAACTACAGATTACAGTTTATTTATAACTAACTTAATTCTTTTTCTTTCATTTTACATCTTTTTCTTTGCTCTTCAATTAGATTTTCTTCTACACCCGAAAACCATAGTTGTGCCTGTCCGCTCAGGATGTTTCTTACTGTTTCTCTCCATTCTTCCTCATTTTCTCTTATCTTGTTTCGCAAGATTCTGCCAAAAATCCTGTGGTATATTTTCCTAACATCCCCATCAAATTTAAGCATGTTTTCTTGATAGTGGTAGACATTATTTATAATACTTCTTTTACCACTGTATCCTATTCTTTCAATATTACTAATTTCATTTTGTAAAGTTTCTTTTGTTATTTTTAAGTTATTTTCAATTTTTTCCTTTTTATTTTTAATTAAATATCTTAGTTTTTTATTTTCTACTTCTCCTATGCTTCGGTTTTGCGTGACTTCTTCTCTTAGATCTTTTTCCAATAATTGTATTTGCTTACTGTTTTTAATTATTTTCCTTTCTAACTCTTCTTTTCCTATTACGTTTATGCTTCTCTTTTTCAATTCGATTTTTATCTGTCCTTGTTCTTCTTGTATTTTCTTAATATTTTCACTATTCTTCTTTATTTCTTCGGTTTTATGGTTCACCTCTCTACTTATTGCTCTTTTAATTTCAACACTTACATGCTCTAGCTTCTTTTCCACCTTTTCTTGTCCTTTTTTAATATCTTCATGTCATCTCTTCATTTCCTCTTTCAGATCTTCTTGTTCTCTCTTCATATGCTTCAGAAAGGCTAACATCTGCATCATTGTGTCTTCTTCTTGATCTTTTGTTATTATTTCGTCTATAATTTCTATTTCTTCCTGTGCTTCTATTGGTTTCTCTTCAATGATATTCGTTTCTATTTCTTTGTCTCCTTGTGCTTTCTCTTCTAACCATATTTTTATGTTTCCACTTCTGAGATTCATTTTAGTTTATTTTAATTGACTCTTTATTTTCGAGCCCCACGTTGGTAAGCCAAATTGAGATGAATTTAGAAAATTATACGATTTTACTTTTTTTCTTAAAATTTATTTTCCCTTTGTCTACTTTGACATTTTTTCAACATCCCTATTCCCCAAAACAAATATCAACCAACATCCCATAGCAACCCTGTCAAATTTTAAATACCCCTACATATAATTTTAAAATAACTAAATTCCTAAATAACAATTGACAACATTTACATCATTACAACATATACATTATTACTTTCAATTATTAGTCTAATTTTTTCAGTTAAAATTGGATTTGGCTAATTCCATAGGTTTCGAAGTTATTGGTTTTCTTGTAAGTGCTTCCATTTTTAGAAATATCAAAATATCTCGAAAACTAAAAAGCTTAGGTATAGGGAATACTTAAGAAAGTTTATCTTATATTTAACGTATAATCTATAAATGCAATAAAATATAGGGTGTTCCATAAGAAAAAATATAACTTTGATACGCCACACTTTTTTGGGACAACCAATATATTTCAAAATAATTTTAAAATGTAGCATTTATCAACCCACCTATCAATGAATAAAAAATTTTTCAAAATATTAACCGTTTAGCCACAATGGACCGTCGCGTCTACCGTGACTCACCCTGTATAATATTGAACGTGTAAGATTCCTCAAAAAAGTTTAATTGCTAAAATCATGTGTAGGAAACAACGATTTTGGATTTCTTATAATTATTTTTTTGACAAAATGAAAACTTTAATAATTCAACATTTAAAGCCTAAATAAACCAGTTGAATTATTATAAAATATTGTTATGGCGAATATTTTTTAATTTTACTTAGGTAACTAATCAAAATCATGTCCAGTAATAACTGAAAGGATCATCAGGATGTGCGAGGAATCGGCCTGCCTTGTACCACCCTTGGAAACGAGCAGTCAAAATGGACCAGCTGAATCGAGACGTAGGTTACTTCAGTTGCCATCGTTTTGCATGCCAAGTATGGATTTCTATACCTCATTTATTTTAGCGAGGCAGTGACGTCATTTCTAGTTATTTCTGTTGTCAACGGAATAAACACGAAAACACTAAGAGCAAATACGATTTAAACTTAACGTGAAGGGGAAAATAACTGTTAAATGTTGGCAACACTTCGCGACGTTGCCGCTGTGACATAGCGAAAATTCTTGATTTATTTAGAGTAGTTACAAATTGACCTCCAACGTGTCATTGGCATATTACAATAAAAATTCCAAAACTACATAACTTTTAATTTTTATTTGAATCTTAAAACACTTTTCTTACTATTGAAAATGCTTTATAGACAAAATTTTATTGTTCTATAGACTAGCAGTTCTTTTTTACATCAATTCCAATCTTCAATCAAGTTGATTCAAGTTAGATTCAAGCTAGGAAAAAAAGTAACTGGCACAATTTTATCTTAAAGTGAACGAAAAAAAATTCTACGTGGCAACGCCGCAGATGTTTGACGTGTGACGTCACTGTCTCGCTAAAATAAATAAGGTATATCTTGTTTATGTAGATTTTTAACGAAATGACTCTGTAGATAGATACAAGTCCCGTAATTTAAAACGATATTTCTTAAAGGAAATAATATTTTAGTCCCTAATCATATTATTTAAAAAATTCCACACAGAAACCGTCAAAAATTTAATTTTCTAGATTGGTCGCTATATAGATGCTGTAATATGAAGAATACAAACAGTGGTTATTTCAAAATTTCAGCTTCAACTTCATAATTTTGTTGTAAATTTAAAACATAAATCGCCTGAAATTTTTCCCCTTCCCCTTCAATGACGTCACAATTGGCTGAAATGTATGGTCGCAACCAAAAAGGGATTTAATTATATTAAAATACATAACATACTTGCCTATGTCTAATGTCAATTTATTGCGCAAATAGGATAATTCAATACATCTGAAATTTTATAATGCTAAAAAAATTCAGAACGGCCCTGTTAAAACTTGTTAACCCGATAATATATCAACAAAGGGCACTTTGACCTTTTCTCGTTGAAAACCTTGCATGACCTATTTTCCACCTACCTGAATCTAAATATTATGTACTTTGATCTTTAAATATAAGTTAAGAGTAGCAGTGCATGATATTCTTAGTTCAATTATTAATGTATCTTATAATTTTATTTGAGCGTTAATGAAACATATATCCATCGGATTAAGTTTCATAAACAAAAATGACGTAAGGAGTCTGTGTGTTAATTGTGTTTTAGCATCTTTTGGAGCGTTCCCTTCAGGCAACGAAGCTGCGCCTCAAAATGGCGAAGCACTGGTTGGTTTCCACGAAGACGCTTTATCGCAAGCGGCTACTGGGAAAGCCCAGCTTCTATTGGCAATAGTTTTGGGTCTAGCACTGGCTGCAGATTGCTCCGAATTAACAATTTTGGGTTATCTGATGCCTGCTGCTGAACTGCATTTGTGTATTGGAGAGCACAGGAAAGGTTGGCTAGGTAAATACCAAATGACGGTCTATTTTGTCGGCTGATTATAACGTATGACATATAAATAATAAAAAAATGTCCTCTTTCAGTTTCTATAACGTTACTAGCAATGGCAGGTGGATCTTTAGCATGGGGAATACTTGGGGACCACGTAGGGCGAAGACGAGCTTTGATCAGCGCCCTCTGTGTAGCTGCCTTATTTTCAGCAGTAGCGTCAGTAATGCCAACTTACGGAACGTTTATGACAGCACGGTAATACTTTTTAATATCTCAGGGTAGTAAATTGAACCCATTATGGTTTCTGTTATAGCTTATACAATATTATCAACATTTTATATATTTCCAGATTTTGCTCTGGCCTTGGTATATCAGGAGCGTTCCCGTTATCATTTAGTTATCTGTCAGAAACATGTTCAAGATCAACACGTGCCCGGTACACTGGTGTTCTACATTCAATATGGCCGCTAGGTGCAGTTTTCATTTCTATAATTTCACATGTCACCATGCCAACAGATGGTGCTGATATCGTTCAAGACAATCGAGAACACTGGAGCTCATGGCACAGGTAAATAGACCCATCTCATATCTTTTCGTTGAAGAGTTCATGCGCGAACTTAAAAGTTACCAGATTTTCTCTCTGAAGTTGACTAATATGAAAAATTAAGAATTTGACATAATTCAAAATGGTTAGGATTTGTTAGTCAGGTTAGGTTATTTTAAAGTGATTTGTGTGTTGGTTCGTTTTGTTTTAATGATTTAATTCACAAAGACTAGACTTCTTGATTTAATTAAATGAAATATGTACTTGGTCTATCTATACAAACAACAAGCACGCAACAGAACGGCCAACCCAATAAAAATAATTGGGGTAAAATCGGACAAGGATAGGTAGAAACGTTACTAGATTCAAACCACCCGCCGCTTTTTCGCGCACGAGCACTAGCTGAATTGAGAGATATAAGATGGGTCAATTGACTGGGGGGTATAATTGTAGATCCATCCATCCGTCCATCCATCCGTCAAATACTCAACCCTATACAGTAGAGTCCAGCAAATAGCGAATATAACGCGGTTATTGTTAGGCGGAGTACACATGGGGCTACTCAAAAGAAACGTGATTCTGACGCAAATCACTAACCAGTCCGCTATGAGTCGCAGCCATTGTAATTGAATGGGACACCGCAGACGACGCTACTTGTCACTAACCAATTACGCCACATTCCACTAAGCGTTCAATAAGCGCTCAAAATACTCCTTCAGCCGTTCCACATGATGATCATGGTCGTTGTGGTCGCGGCGAAAACGTCACTCATGACGTCATTATTTTCGCTCACACCGAGCTCACAACGACTCATCTGCTTAGGTGGGTTAAAGTGGACGTTGATGAATTTAGAGCGATTTTTAAAACGAAGATGGCATTCCACTCTTCATCTGAACTGGATGAAGATGAAGTCGTTTCTGAAGCATTGCGATGCACCAACAAATATCCTAGGGTCGCCGTAAAAGACATTACGACTATATTTAAATACTTCACTGAAATGAATATACATCAAGTTAAACAATTATTAAAGTTTATTGTAGAGACTTACAAATTGCAACCTAACCTCTTTCATCGTCTGCCTTATTTATTCAAACTCACCATAATGTTTACATCAACACTTAAAACGCTCCATAATCCATTCCACTTGAGTTTGTGATCGTAACGTTCGCAATCAAGTGGAATGGGAAAAAATGCGATCGTGATCGTTGTGAGTGCTTAGTGGAACGTAGCGTTAGTAACGCATTAGTAATCCTGTTGTAGGCAACTCGAATTTGACTTGAATCACCCAGTTTCTAATGTTCAGCTGTCAAGAGTGTCAAGTATTGTTTATTTTGTTTTCCGTTTGTTCAGTTTCTTTTGAGTAGCCCCATGTGTACTCCGCCTAAAGATAAATGAAACCAGTTCATTGCTAACCACACTATCAGTACTGCCAACACGATCCTTCAATACTGAACCCGAACAGCTTATCCGCAATTGTTTCCCAAAGAACCGTCTTATGCAATAATAAATTGCCCCGACTGGTAATCGGGACAGCGTGGATTTTACTGTATACCAGAAGCCTAAAACTTGCACTGCGTTGTAGATATTTTAGAAAACTTTCATTTTCCCCTAATTTAGCATAGTACCGCGTTAAACCACGTTGTATCCATGGAACTATAATACTTGTTCCAATAATGATTTTTTTTCTCCTAGACTTCGAAATTAAAATTCCAGGTTTCTCCTATTGAGTATCATACCAACGATAAGCTGTATTATAGGACTGATTTGGGCCTCGGAATCCCCAAGGTATCTTTTAGAGGCTTCCAGGGAGGTAGAGGCTTTAGCCGTTTACCAGAGACTTCACAGACTCAATAAAACTCGAACTCAGTACGGGTTAACAGAGTTAGAGCTCCCTAGCAGAAGTGCCTACAGGGAAAGATCATCAAGTCCTTCTAGGAATATTTTCAATCATGGGGTTTCTTCGGTAAGTATATTTAAAATCCCTATAAATTAATAATTTGAGGCAAGAATATCCTAATTTTCAGTTTCGCGAAGCGTTCCAAAGAGTATCATCTCCAACACACTTTCGCACAACTTTACTCTTGGCCACTCTTCACCTTCTGACGGGGTTTCTCTATATGGGTATATCAACCTTTTCGGCCACAATAATCAAAGAATTAAATGATGAGGATTACTTCTTACAAAAGCAATATATCAACAACTGGAATTATACAGGAACATATTTTAATACGACCATGGAGAATATGCAGTTTAAAAATACATTGTTTAAAAATGCAACATTTGCACATGTGAATCTTAATCACGTCAACTTTATTAATTGCACAGTTGATGAGTCTGAATTTATCAATGTTAAAGCTTCTGTGTCATTTTTCAGTGAGTCCATCATTAAAACTACCAGGTAAGGGACTAGTTTTTTTTTCAAACCTTTTTAGCACTTTTAGCACTAGGAGGTGTAGATAAATATCTCGCTTAACCGTATTAATTGAGGGTTCAACCCGTTCAGACATTGCTACGTCCATGGCTGCACCTCTCCTTGCTAATTCATCAGCGCATTCGTTCCCCGGTATGTTCCTATGGCCAGGAACCCAAAGTAACGTCACGCTGTATAGGTTATTAATTAACGCAAGCTCCTCTGGGCATTTGCTATCTAATTTCGATGATATGGTAGCAGCATTGAGGGCCAAGATGGCGGCTTGGATGTCCGTAGCTAACACCACGTTACGTCTCGGAGACGGATCGTGTCTCACTGCTTGGCATGCAGATCGCTAGCATCTCTGCTTGAAATACACTAGATTTATCCGGTAGTCTAAACGATTGGCTGATTTGGAGTGATTCCGAGTAAATACCTGCACCTACACCACAGTCCATTTTTGAACCGTCAGTGTAGATCACCGTGTCTACCCCACTCAATAGATTGTTGTTCGTCCACTCACCCCTAGCAGGTATCTTAACTCTGATATTCTTGCCAAGACACAACTTAGGAATGGTGTAATTAGTGGACATGGGCAGCATCTTCCTCACCGCCGAGCTGAGAATATTGCTGTGTCCATAGGGTTTAGCTGGCCAGTGCCCATTTTCTCTGAGCCTGACCGCGCTACAGGTCATGTATTTAATGTGAAGGTCGGTTGGGAGGAGAAAGAGGAGAGCATCTAGAGCATCCCATGGCGTTGCTGCTTGGTGCGGATATATTCTCACAAGGGCCGGCCACCATACTGTTGAACCGTATGTAAGAATGGGACGTACAACAGCAGTGTACATCCATAAAGCCATGCGTGGTTTTAGTCCCCATTTCCTACCTACCATCTTCTTTGTAGAGTATAAGGCTATACAGGCCTTACGAGCTCTTTCTTCAACGTTTAGTTTCCAATTTAGCTTGGAATCTAGGGTAACTCCCGGATATCTCACTAGTGGATAGATCCAGCACGACACCCTCCAGACTCGGTCTTGTGAAAGCTGGGATCTTAGTTCTGGTCGTAAACAACATTAGCTCCGTCTTTGCCGGGTTGGCACTCAGACCACAGCCTTTGGCCCATTTGCCAACCATGCCTAGGGCCCTACCCATAATTTCGATAATTATGCGAAGATACCTTCCGGAGACTAATATTGCTAGGTCGCCCGCATACGCAATTGCTTTAATGCCTTCCCTTTGGAGTTGAGTTGAGAATTTTGTCCATTACCAGTAACAACAGGAGAGGTGATAACATGCCACCCTGAGGCGTACCTCTCCTGACATACCGAGTAATGTGATAGTTAGCAAGATCCGCCGAGATCTCTCGCGTTTGTAGCATGTTAGTTAACCACTGCTTGAGTGCTGTGTCTACACCCAGTTCAACCAGTCCATCCTGGATAGCTGACACTTGGACGTTATTAAAGACACCCTCTATATCTAAGAAAGTGGCTAGCGTGTATTGTTTGTATAGGATAGATTCTTCCACAGTTCGCACCACGCACCAAGTCTAGAACTTACTCTCTCTCTCTCTTTCCTAATATGAATTTTTAAGGGGTTAAACAAAGTCATATCTTGTTGAGATAGGAAACTTAATTGGCGTATGTAGGCATAGGCCAATCTAAAGTGTTGAAATTACTATTCATTTTTGACCAATCTCAATTTTTTTCAGATTTATTGACACCGACCTTACAAACCATCATTTCCTAAACTGCAGTCTCATCAATAACACATTTTTATCGCTTATATCTGACTGCATTGTCGACTTTGATTACAACATCTACCTTGAAGATCTCTACGATGAAACACTTGCTTGGTCCGGATTTATGTTTCCTTCTTTGTTTTTCATAGGGTTTATATTGGAAACAGCCTCTAGACCCCCCGTTATTATAGTAACGTTTATTTTAGCGGGAATCTCAGCAGGAGGAATATTTCTGGCGTCCGCTTCTTCGTTTATTGCTTCTACAGTTGACCTGCTGATGAAGATTTTTCTTATGTGTGCCGTGAATGCGCTGACGATGGTAGTCGTCGAAGGATACCCTTGTCATATAAGGTACTAATCCCAAAAAAGTATACAATACGACTCAGAGATATACCCCCTAATAATGGTGAGTTAATAAAATATTTTTATTATTTACAGGTGTACTGCGCACGGAATTATGCGCAGCTTGTTTCACATAGCGTCCCTTTGTGCCATTCCGATATATAGTATGCTAGTACATACGATGCTGCTTTTCCCCGCAATTTTGACCATATCTTTAGCTATTTTTGCAGCTTTATTATCGACCAGAATTCAAGATAACAGCAAAGTTCTCTTGTAAAGTGATACATTTTTAAAAGTAAAATATTTAATTGCAAATGTGCTACCATCTATCAGTAAAACTGATAATTGAAGCTTAGTGAGTTTTGACAACTTTAAAAAACGACAAATTCCCAACTTGTATTGGGGATTGTAAAGTTTTTTGACCGATTCTGGTCAAGATGTCACTCTCTTCTTCGTATCCTTTACTTATGCTTACTAAAATATTTATGACATGGCCATCATAATGAGAAAATTTGTTGGAAATCGTGTCACATTTACACTTTGAAGTTTTTTTGACAGTTATAGAAATATGAGTAAACAAAATGACACGCGTGCGCAAATTGAATCAGCTGTTGCAATTCGTCTTCCATTTGCAAAGAATAGATATTTTTGAGTAGTTTTATTGCGTTGCGCATCAAAATTAAATCCAATTTTCTATTAGATGATACATTTTCAGTAATACAAGTAGGGTTTTGGAATAGATTTACTCCAGAGAAAAATCATTATTATTGAAAATTTCTAACTAGTTCTGCTGACAAATTTTCTCATCGATTCCCTAAGTTCACCAAATAACTTCTTCGTGAGGTTAGCAATAAGAAAAGTTAATATCAATTTAATCACAAGACCTAAAACCACTAATCTACTACCCAAGAAAAATGAAAACAAAATCGTTTAATATATTGTTAAATCGATTCTATTTTATTTCCGATCGAATTTATTAGGAACATAAATATTTATAACAAATATTTTCTCCTTTCACGTTTATTAGTATTTGTACAGAGATTGATGTCAAAATATTTATGTAAAACATATACACGGTTATTGATGTTCCCTTGATCACTGAGGTCTCAATTTATTCAGGATCAAAAAATAGGAAAAACCAAATTGATTTAAATCCGGGAAACGCGCTGTCAAATCTCAATTTCACAAAACCTGCATGAATGCCCTATTTTTGATCATGAATAGAACGTTACCTCTTCGCAATATCGCGTTTCATGACGATCATTTAGTAATAATAAATGTGGGGAATATTTATTGTTGATATATATATCGAAAATAGTGTATGTTTTAATGTTATAAATGAGGTAAGTAATACGTCCTGTAAGCCTGAGTGATAAAATAAGTTATAAGGCGGTCGTACATCAAGCAAGATAACAGATAAAAATAATTTTTTAAAAACAAAAAAGTACCAAAGTGTCTGAAAACACTATTTGACCAATAAATACATATACTACCATATATCACCATTTTACACCAAATATGAAGACTTATTAAGACAAACATGGACAAAATAATCATTTTTTTTTTTCGTCTGGGCCCGTCTGATTCAAGATCTCCGAAATCGCTGAAGCCTATTGGCTTATTGCCCATTTATTACTCCACCCAGTCCAGTATTTTTGTACCCTGTACTAGTTTGCACAGTTCTTTTACTGGGTGCCTGTTAAAACTTTTTGGGTCTAATGTTGGTTGTCCAAAAAGTGTTTGTCTCTTGCGATCCAATACCTCGCAATCGCATTCTACATGTTTCACTGTCTCTGGTTCCTTATTGCATAGCCTGCACCTAAGGTCTCCATTGTACAGTCCAATTTTGTTTAAGAACTCTTGTACTGGTGCATGACCAGTCAAGAGTCCTGTTATCACTCTCAGCTTACTTCTGCTCAGTAAGAGTAGTTCAGCTGTTCTTTTAGAGCACGGTCTTCCTATGAAGGATTTTCCGTGCTTTTGTCCTGACACATTTTGCTAGTGTTGAAAGTGTCTTTCCCTGATCCAGGTTTTTATAGCCCCTCGGACTTCACACTTCGGTACTCCGGGGGTCTGTTCTGTATCGGGTATTTCTCCTGCTCCCCTTTTTGCAAGTTGGTCCTCTTTTTCATTCCCATCGATACCCTGATGTCCAGGTACCCAGGCCAGCACTAATCTGTTCTGGTCTCCTAGGACTTTCAGTTCTTCGATGCATTCCCATACCAGTTTAGACGTCACTTCCTGGCTTGAAATTGTCTTCAGTGCCGCCTGACTGTCTGACATGATTAGAATCTGTTGGTTTTTGATACCTTTCCTATTACTTTCTCTGACGCATTGCAGAATTGCGTATATCTCCTCTTGAAATACCGTAGCATTTCTGTCTAAGGCATAGCTGTGGCTAACTCTTAGATTTTTGGAGTATATCCCTGCTCCTACTCCCTCCTTGGTTTTGGATCCGTCTGTATACCAGACCATATCTTGAAGGTTGCAGTGTTTTTTGTCAGTCCATTCAGTCCTGTCGATAAATGACACTCTGAATGGGCTGTTGAAGTTGTATTGTTTTGTCCTATGGTCAGTCTCCATATTGAATATGTCGTTTGACACAGTTCTGACAATACTCATATGCTCTGTTCCCTCCATTCGGGGGTTCAGTAAGTTTTTCAGCCTGTAAGCACCCATTCTTGCCTCCTATTGCACCACTAGGTGTAGAGGAGGCAGACCTAGCAGTGTTTCCATGGCCGCTGTAGGCGTGGTTTTCATCGCCCCTGTTATGCCAAGACATGCAAGTCTTTGCACCTTGCTTAGTCTTGATTTGACAGCTCCTTGTAGTGTCTTTGGCCACCACACTGTTGATCCATATGTTATTGAGGAAACCCTGTTGTATAACCAATACAACATGTCTGGTCTTAACTCCCATTTCTTTCCATAAAGTCGTCTGGCCGCCATCAGGGAGGTCACCGCTTTATTCGCTACTTTTTCTATTTGCTGATTCCAGGTAAGTTTCGAGTCAAGAATCACCCCGAGATACTTCACCTCCCCCTTTAGCTGTATTTCGTTCCCCTGCAGTCTTAAAGGACCTAATCCCTGTAATTTTCGTCTGCGTGTGAACGCCACCACCATAGTCTTTTGAGGGCTTATGCCTAACCCCTCCCTACTTGTCCATTCGTAAACTAGGTTAAGAGCCTGCGTCATACGATTTCTTACCGTTGTGTTAACTTTACCTTGCACGATGATTCCCAGATCATCTGCATATCCAATAGTTGTATGACCATTTTCTTTAAGAGTCCCTATAAGCCCGTCCATTACCAGGTTCCACGGGAGGGGAGACAATACTCCTCCCTGTGGGCATCCTCGTATTACCCGGGCCGGTGCAGTCTCTCCAAGTATGGTTGCATTTATCACCCGATTCCTTAGCATAGAGTCTATCCAGGACAGACAAGATTCCTCGATTCCTTTATGCTTTAGTAGAGCTTTGGTGATAGAATCCAAGGAAGTGATGTCAAAGGTATATTCAGAAATGCCGCTAACATCACCTCCTTGTTTGTAATTGTGCTCTCCACTCTCTCAACGAGTTTGTGTGAAGAGCTGTTTCTGAATAATCATATGTTCATAGAGCAATGGAGAAGTAGGACTAAATGACAATTAAATAGATGCCACAGACTGAAGGGGAGCTTCACAGGTGACAATGCAAAAACGAGGCAGGTGGATCTACGAAATTCAGCCTTGGAAAGAAGTTGTAAAAGACAGAATGAACGTCATTTTTAAATCATAAAAACAACTTTGAAATATGTACTGTTTATATTAAATATCATGGCAATAAACTAGCTTGATGTACGACATGCCGTATACAAAAGTATAAATCCTGCAAGAGAAAAATTGATACATGTGACCTGTTTAATTACATATCGTTTTTGGACTTGTGTATTTACTAAAAAATTAAAATTACCTACTATTTTGAGGTGTCAAGTACCTGAAACTCATATCCTGTCAACTAATTTAATTTTAAGTTATTTCTAATTCATACCAAGCCTTTAAGTATGTACGAGGTAGTTACAATTTGCTGCTAAAATACGTTTATTACTGTTAGAACATTATTTATAAATTATTGATTGCCAATAGATTTTTATTAATTCGTAATTCGATATTTTCAAAAACATTTTAAACCATAATCACTACTTGACAGCCACCTGTATTTTTACAAGAGGCCACCTTGTTATAAAGGTGCGAGAGACTACAACAAAAACTACATAATTGACAAGTGTCATTTTTTTTATGACATACGTGGCCTCAATATAAAAACTGCATTGTGAGTTAATGTGTTAAACTAATATTTTTGCAACAAAGTGTACCCCCTGTATTTATTTAACAAAAACAACTACTTTAAAAAAATAGCTCCATTTCATTTCCTACCCTACGAAAAATAACTAGAAGACATATTAATGTCAAAACCTACAAAAATGTCTTATTAGAACTTTTACTAATTAAATAAAATTATTTACCAGTATCTTTAATGTTATTGAAGATACAAGAGAATACAAGTAACACCAAAAACATTTTGAAATAATCTGCTTGTAGAATTATAAAAATGATTAAATTAACCATTTTTTTTAAATTTTAATAATACTTGTATTTTCAAATGGTAGTTTATACATATAACAAGTAGAAGAAAATTAACTGTAATTTTTATTTAATTTAAATCTGTGATATTTACGTTTATAAAAGTATGTTTTATAAAATTTTGCCACAGTTTTTTTATAGGATTTTTTCCAATGGAGCAATTTTTCTTGCATATCAAAATATGTATAACATGCCTTTTTGCAACCACAAAAGTCAAATTATTGTATTCAGTCCTTTTTAGAAACAATATAGATCCTTTTATCTTTAGATACAAAATTTATAACTTACATTTATTCCTAAACATAGGGTGTTTGTATTTACTGTTGGGAAATAAAAATTTTGCTTCAAGTTTTTATACGATTTTTTTATTTCATGTAGGTAGTTTAATCAAATTCTTCTAGAGGAAAGTTTGGGGAAAAAACTAAATGGGACTAAAAAGTGTAATTATAAAGGAAACAATTAAAATATTCAATGTATATTAAAAAACTTACCAACTAAACTAAAAACTATCTGATTTATGTTTTATTTCTTCAAAAATCCTCTTTTCAATCTGAGGTATCAACATTCTATTTTGTTCTATATTTAAACTCAAAAATACAACTTTTCCTATTTTTTTGGAAAGCCTACAAGCAATGCCTTTAGAAAATTCTTCGTTAAAATCTCCTATAAGCCTTGTTCCAATGGGGGAATTATTGTAACGGCCTATCATAGCTAGTGATAGATCGTTAAATTCGATTTGGTCTGTGTTGTTTACATATAAAAGAATTGAATCTTGCATTTTAATCACTTGAAATATAAACTTCTTCTCCAAAATTTCAGCTTGGAATGTGTGGATTTTAAATTTAGAAGCCATATCCTCTGCTTTGGTCTTTACTGTAATTTTTTGGTCACTATCCTCAGTGGTATGAGTCATTTCTGGAAAACACGCACGATAATTTTGATGTTTATTAAAAAAGTTCGATTACTTACTATATATTTTTAAATTCAATGTAGGAACAAGTTTTAATTTTTATTCGTTTAAAAGCAGGGTTATGTTTACAAAACTTTCTTCTTTTTTCTTTGACTTTCATACTAATGCGTCTGCCAGCACATTTGAAGGGTTACAGTTGGTCTTATTTTTAATAAAACTTGAACAATCAAAATCAAATAAATGTATAACCTACATTTGTGATTTTACTTTTTTATTCAATTGGAATGTAATAATTATATAACTTAGTGAAAATTGTTAATTAAAAGCAACAGCAGAATAAAGGAGATTTTGACTTTTCTTTCTCCTGAGCATATTTTACCACCAGAACCAGAAATGTTGACTCTATAAACAAGCACCTAGATAGGATCACTGTTTTTTGTAATTTAAAAATGCTGGGAAATCGCACGTTAAAAGGTTAGGCCCCCTCATTTTTAACTCGGACAAGCTTGTTGGCTTTTGAGGATAGCTCCAAAAATTTGATACATTTGAAATCAGTAAAAATCACAGAACTCCTAGAAGGCCAATATTGTTTTGCCGAAACCATCCCTACTGTAGCACAAGGAACAATGATGAGCTTGCGCAGTAAAACCTCTGCCATGACAGGGGCGTTTTAAGTGAAATTCATAGACTTTTTCCGTGAGTACTTTCTAAAGATGGAATAGTGAAGTAAGTACAACTGAAATTATGAGTATTTTCAGTCAGGGACGAATTAAAAGGAAATTTCGGTGGGATTATGCCTGAATAACTGTAAACTGGTAAATACTTTCTTGTCAAAGGTATGTCACCAAGTTTTCCATGGAAATCTGGAGCTGCCTCCGCTAATTCCGCATTATTATTCTATGTTTTAAACTTTTTATACTCTTTTATTGTCTAAATAAAACTAGTAGTGATGCGGTAAAAAAACTGAATAAATTAAAACAACAAATTAATTATCACACATTTATTTTCCGTGTACTAATAAAAAATTAGTATAATTTATGTATGTATATATAATAAATATCTTTTCATATAACTATAGAATAAGCAACAACATTCTACGCATTTCTCTCACAGAATTGACATATATTCAATTATTTTGAAAATGATTACAATGATCAAACCAAAAATTAGCGAAGTTCTGAATTTTTAACATACCCTGTAATATATAAATGAAAAAAAAATCATACAAGAAATGCATAATATGTCAAATATTGGACTGTAACACATGTTACTGGTACCTTAAGCTAAAAACAATTGATCCTGTTCCTAAACATAACAAAAACAAGCATTAACAAGTTCTTCCAAACGTTTCTTTACAAATTCAATGACACCGAACTCTTCTTACTAATATGATGGGTGAGACAAAGTTTAAAATAAAAACTTATTTACAGCTATTTACACCCAAGATGGCAGTTAATGATCTCTAGGTTTTTATTACTTCCTAGAATGAGGTGAACAAACACACAGGTGAGACGTTGTTGGAAATTTGTCTTTGAACCAAATCACTCGACGTTATCGAAAATAAGGAGCAAAATTTGAACAAACATGTAACCTTCTCCTTGGAGAAATGGAGCTTATGACAAAAATATAGTTTTTTCTACGAGTATAAAGAAACGAACAAGTTTCATATGCGCCATCAATTAAGAAACATATAGTTGACAAACCATCAACGATAATGTGTTAAAAAATTAAGGTAGATTATGGATAATTGACCATATTTCACCTAAAAAAGATGAGTCATTTGTCGTTATGCCGTTGGCACCACTTGCTGTCAATTTAATGTCACCTATCAATTGTTAATGTCAATTCTTTGATATATATTTAAATATATGAAGTATTTCAAATTTTTCAAGTTTGCGTTGCCTCCCAAATGGTCCCTAAGACATCCAGCCAGGGGCAAAGTGTTCTGTGTTCCATTGCAGAAAATTTGAAATACTTCAAATATTTAATTATAAATAACAAAGAATTGACAGTAGAAATGATAGGTGACATTAAATTGATAGCAAGTGGTGCCAACGTCATAATGACAAATGCGCCATCTTTTTCAGGTGAAATATGGTCAATTTATTGAAAAAATAGGCTAATTACAAAATTATTCCAATAAAAAACGTCAAAGTTTGACATTCATAGTGAAGAAAAAAGTAGTGATTTGATTCAAAGAATATAATTCCAGCACCTATTTCTTTCTATTCATGAACAAGCTGATCTTTAAATTTTGACCTGAATATATTTCAAGGATTTCTTTAGCCAATTTCAGCATCGTTACTTTTTCTGGTATCGATTTTTGGACTAAATAAAAATATGGGATGGTGATGAGCCGAAAAGGTTTTTTTTTTCTGCTACCATGTACAAAATGTTTAAAGTTGGATTAATAAAAAAATATATATGATTTCTAACACCGTTATCGTTTATCCAAGTAAAACTAAAGTCTGATTTATAAATTGAGATAAAGAACGACATTTATTCAATGAAAATTAATAAAAAATGTATTTTTTATTTTTTACATTTTTCTTTAATAATGATTTGAAATTGTTTCTCAAAATTAAAATGAATTTAACACTTAACTTGCAAATTAAAAAACATTCTATATATTTGTTAAATGTGTTTAGAAGTTTTGACAACTTTACAAAGCAACGAATACCCAACCTGCATTGGAGGTTGCATAAACAATTTGTATTGTGGGTTGCAGTTTCACTGATATATGGTAGCACATTTGCAAAATAATACTGTCGATATAAGTTTAGATTTTTAACTGACCCAGTAAAATTTTGCATCCATTAAAAATTAGGCCCGATGATTGTAGTTATTTTTGGTCAAAAAAGTCATTGAAATATTTTCAAGAAGGTCTTTAACATTCTACTTCTGCATAAAAAAGCAACCGAATACCGATTGACAAAAAAACTTATAAATATTGACGGACGTAGATTTACCCTGATCTACTTCTACTTTTATTTCTGGTTACTTTCTAGGCGAATACCTCGGATTGGCGGGCATATGCGTAAAACTACGTAGTTCGTAGCTCATTTCTATGCCGTGAGCTGTGGCAGTGTCCATGTCGCATTTGCGGAAAATTATCATGCGGATGTCGCTGTGGAGGTAAATTTTGCCGGATTTCGAGCTTAAAAACCTACAAAATAATATTGATTAGAATTTTTACATAGGGCAAACTAAAAAACAATAATTACTAGATTTAAGGAGCATTTGGGTATCAGTAAGAAATTATACAGTGGTGTGTAAACAAGAGGCTACAAATTATTTTTTTTCTTCACAGTGTTCCTCCATATTTCCTCAATTCTCTCTAGCCAAGTTTTCCTAGGATTATTCTCATTTCTTTTTTTCCATTTTCCTTGTGCTTAGGAGCCTGTTAGGTGCCATTCATTCTAGGGATATTTTCATACCAGTCTATTTGTTTGTCATATAGCAAAGAAACACAGAATACAAAAATAATTTGTAAGAAAATAAATTGAATTTTACAGGCAAAAGAAAGTTGGACACGGTTCTTATTATTTAATTTTTTTTACCTTAAATGTATGAGGTATCTCAACCATTTCGGACCCCATTCCAGATTGGCATCATTGCAATTCGTCGGCATATACAGTGTGCGTTGTCTGATGAAGGTCTGGGAATTGGGTGGCATATCTTGGAGATCGTACATGATCACGAACATCTTTACTACGGTACCAAGCGGATTGAACAACGTCACTTGGACAGTCCCTGATTTGGGTACATTATATCCCTTTTTACCGAGGTTGATATGACTCTGAAAGAGAAATATAATCACTGTTAAAAAAAGGAAAATCTGTATATTTTTGTGGCGAAAATACTTTTTTATTTAAGCACTTACGAGGTAGGGTGAGGAAACCTTATCGGTTTCTCCTAGGGTGTAGAAGAATACTGTAACTGGCACAACAAGATGCTTAGGAACGAATGAACCACTGGCGCCTAATTCTGCAGTGAACCCATGGACGGTTGATACGGGCTCCAAACGACCGTTCAGGACCGACTCCTCAAAGCTACCTAAAGTTGCCAACAACAAAATCATCAGCAAAATAAAACAAATAAAGTTAAATAAAATTATTTTGAATAGACCATTCCAGAACACATGCCTTTGACAGGTCGGCCATACTTGCTGGCACACAAACAATTCTGATTGCATATGATTTACATTGGAATGGTGTGTTGACTTGTGTTTTTTAACGTTTTTTCAATGTTTTTATGGTTAATTCTTATTAAAATGTTGCGAATTAGTTACTATTTAGGTCTTAGAGGTGATATAACGTGCCGGTATGATTTTAAAATTCGAATTATAGATGATATTGACCCTTATGTGTTATGTTATGTTATAGTGATTGTTCTTTCGACATAATGAAGTTGCCAAATATTACAATTATGGACTTAGTAAATTATTTAATACTAACTCACAGTTTTTATTCAGGACAACTAACAGTTTAAGGCTTACAAAAGTTTGCAAGCCTATAAGCAGTATGAGGCCGGGGCTGTTCATAGTATTTTAGCAAAATTGTGAAAATTGTGTTTAATATACTGAAATAATACAATTAATACAAATTGTAAATCTTAGATGTTTATATATTCATAAAATAATAGCTATTTATATTACAAGTACATAAACAAGGGCTTTACTGAACGAATAATTTTATTGCCAAGCGAGCTTGCGAGAGAGGCTATAAAATGATGAGTCCATAAAGTCTGTTTATGTACGCGTTATATACATGATTTTATGTTCGATTGCAATTAAAAAATAAATTAAAAAAATAAAAATTTGATACGATTTTGGCTGACAGCAGTTGCGATGACAAGTACATGTTTATTTTTAAACATGTCAAATTAGTTGTCTTGCAACTTGTCAGTGACGTTGACAATTACTTTATTTTACTAGTAAAATAAAGTGCTACTTTATTGACGCAAAACTGTTCTATAAAGAGCGTTTTATTGGTCAATCGTACATAAAATAAATTATGAAAAAAAAAATAATTCAATGATATTGGCGATGAACATATATTTGTAAATGCACTACACACTACTACAATTTTGTCCAATGCAGTGTAGGTATAACCATTTCTTTTTTTAGACAACATATTGTTTTATGAAAAATCTTATTTTTTTTAAAGACCAATAATTCGTTCTACATGAATTCATACAGTGGCAATATTACGAGTATTTTCCAAATCAGTGGGATGTAGTTGATTTTTCCCCATGTAAAGGCTGATATATTTAAATTGGCACCTAATATTTGTAGAGAATCTTGAATTAGAAACCTCTGTCGGCGAAAACAATATCACCTAGTACACAATTATAATTAAATTTAAAAAAAACCACCGTTTTCTGTCAAAAATTTGTCACTAGTCCTTTAGCAGAGCAGATTTACCTAAATTTACATAAGTAATAATAAAAAAATATATATAAAAGATCGCCAAAAATACGTTATAAAATGCCTAGAACAAATACGTCTATTATTCACTTGGCTTTCAGAAAATGTACCTGGTTTCAAAGCTTTAATCCAAGCATTTCTTTGTTCACTAGACAGCGACACTTAAATGACCCCCTCAGTTTGTCACATCAGCAGGAAACCGGAAAAATGATACATTATCTCTTTCAGAACGCATTGAGCATTTATTTCTTCCGAATAAATAACTTTAAAAAAAATCTTTCTGCTGTTTACATATGAAACTAACGTTGTGTCATAAAGTTGTGTGCCTCCCAGCAAATATGGCCGACCTGTCACCTACGTCATCCTAGAATGGTCTATTGAAAAATCGAATAATCGGATGGAGCACTCAAAGATGTTTATTTTGTATTAATAAAAATTGTATTGGATTCAATTAAATCAACGGAAAATTAAATGTTTTTTAAACAGAAGATTTAATTTAACCTTGAAATATTCCGCACATGTAAAAATTGTTAAATGCTATTAATCAAATAGTTTTTCAAACTTAGACGTCAGGAATAACTTGCAAGGTAAGTCCAAGTCATTTCTGTGCTTACTGAGTAATAGACATATATTATTAGCACCAGAAACTAATTGACAGATGTCATTGTCAATTGAGGCTAATTGACAGATATGACAGGCGAAGACAACTGTATGTGATAATTTGTCAAATTAGCGGAAAAGTATCAAATATACTATACAATTATTATTAGTTTCTATATTTTTAAAATAATCACAGCATTGACATTATTTTCGAGAAAATCGTACATTAAATTCAGACTCGTTTTCTCAGAACCTTTTATTGCTATAGTAGTTTTCTGTTCTTTAGTTTTATATACTTATTATTCGCTAAAAAAATTCAGAGTACGTAGATAAATTATGAAAATTGGGAGAATAAAGAGACAAAAATACGTACATTGTGAGCGACCATTAAAATCCGAATGCCCGCAATTTTTGAAAGTATTACCAACCTAATAAACCAGATGAGTGACCCCTCCTACGATATTTGACAGGCGAAACGTCGCACTTGTGAATCGAAAGAGTCTCGGGGCTGCAAGGGGAAACTATACTGCCTTCGCTTTCGCTCTCTTCGTCTGTCGAAAAACTACTGGAGTATAGGGCGCTGAAAAAAAAACATTCATTTATTCATTCACCCAACATCGCACAGCCCAAACCGATGGAGTTAAAAACATGAAAATTGGAGAGTAGGAATCCACTAAAAGTCAGATTTTTTGATATTTAACTACTAAAGGGCGGAAACGGGGAAACGAGAAAATAGTCAAGTCGCCTAATAGTCGGACGGGAAACTGAATGATATCATGAGTCGCATAGTAGTCGGACGGGAAACTGAAGGGTCTAAAACTTAAATTTAATAGAGTATGACTTACCTTTTTATTGCCGAAACCGAGTTTATCGATGAATCGAAATCGAAGCAGGACTTTCCCCTTCTGACAGGTGCAGGACTGCTGGTCAAGGGTAAGCCGGTTCGCGAATGGAACACCATCGAAGCTGCGCTATCGAGATCCTTCCGGAACTTGGCTTGTTCCATCTGGCTAGGTACTTCCCCCTTATTAAACCCACCATCCTCTTCGTCGAAAACGATCTTCTGTCTAGCGTGTGCCCTTTTCTTGAGGTCGACGTTCGATATGTCTCTCATCTTTTTATGCCTTAAAGTCGGAACAGGACTATCACAATGTTTGTCTACGTATACGCTAAAATTATTTTTATGACTAAAACTAGGAATATCACTTTCTCGCTTATCACAATTAGGTATATCACTCTCTCTTGTACTCTTTTGGCCGCTACGTTCTATTGCCTCGAGTAGTAGCTGGCCCTTGTCCTTGTTGAGATCATTTTTGGCGTGAAGGAGAGACTTCTGGCAACAGTCGTTGTTTTGACCTTCGGAAGCATACATATTGGAGTTGTGGATGTAGACGTTGAATTTGGGTTTGTTTTTACTGGTCGAAGCTTCGCAAGGTGTCGTCTTGCTGCAGTGTCTCTTCACGTTCAGTTTGTGATCGTGCTTGACGTTCTCTTCTTCTTCTAGATCTTCACAACGATGTTTTCCCTAATGAAAAGAGTTATTACGACTTTTTATTTTGCTAAACGTATTTTATATTTATGTTTATCTCAATCGGGGTTGGAAAGCACAGTGGGTATTTTTTGAGTTTTTTTCTGTTCTGTTTTATTTTTTATTTTTTTTCTTATGCATCTCATTCTATATAATGAAATGGAATTTGTTATTAATGCGGGTTGTTTGGAGAATTTGGGTACATAATCAAAATTTATAATGAAATTGGGTTTGTGGTTTGGAGTGAAATGGGAAAAATTATGTGTAAGGGACTTAAAAATGTGACAGGGCTTTTAGGATGGTTGTTTGTTTATGTTTTTTTTTATTAGACATGAAATAAAATCTTTGAAAATTTAAACTTATAATTTCATAATGTATTACAAATTTAGCGCCCAACGTGGGGCCCTATTGTAAGTTATAATTTAAAAATGTCTGAAAGAGGTAGTCATATGATAATGGATGCTCTGACAATGTTCTTTAACAGAATTGAACACAGAATGGAAGGAATGGAAGAAAACTTTAGAAAAATGAAACAAGAAATAAAAGAGGAAATGAAACAAGACAATAAAAATTTAAATAATGAAACAAAACAAGAAATAAAACAGAATTTAAATAATAAACTGGATGAGGTGAAACAAGAAATAAAAGAGGAAATGAAACAAGAATTGAAACAAAATAATGAAACAATGCTAGAGAAAATGGAAGAAAAACTAGGAAATGTGGAAAAGGGATTGGAAGAATCAAAATTATACATGGAAAATAAACTAGAAGTCACTAAAGAGGAGATGGGGGATATTTATTTGGTGTTCAAAACTTTAAAGCGTTTTCCCCACAACTCACGTTTTCAAAGTCTCATAATTTCAAACCTACTGGACAGGTTCTTTTGAAATTTTGAACACTATTTCTGTACATAATTTACGAGGTAACGCGGGAGAGCTTTTTCAAATTTGTTAATAATTTTTATTTTACAATAACAAATTAGCTAATTTTTTTCGCAAAAAATCGCGTTTTCCCTTAAAAGTGTTCCAAAAAAGTAAAAAATTGAAATTTCAAAAAACCCTCCCCGCGTTACCTGTGGAAAACTATTATCTAACGAATGAACTTTGATTTTTTGATTTCTGATGATCCAAGCATCAAGTTATGAGGGGCACCGCAATTCTACTTTTTTCCGAGACACGTACGAATAATTGCTGCCATTGCCGTATTTTTTAATATTTCTTGTTGAAAATTTTACACAATATTCTTCGAATGTCATACTTTAATTTACCATTGGTTTTAATAAAGAGATTTTAACTGTGTCGTCACAAAAAATTCACAAAAACATGCCTTTTTTTGTAAGAATTAACCTTACCCCCTCCCCCCTAATAATCTCAATTTTTTTACATTGCATCCCAATCAGTGTTGGAAAAAACCCGGGTTAAAAAAAGTACTCCCCACTAGGTTTTTTAGTACAAAAATAGAGTTTTCTAAATGATGACATTGTTTTTAAATCAAAATTGGAAAGATTCTATTAAAGAATCGATCAATAATTGAAATGAAATTGCAACAAAAATTTCCATGTTCCCAAAAACAACAACAAATATTTAATTTATGTTGTAATAAACATGACTCCTGCAATTAAAATTTATTTTCAATGGGTCATAATAAACAATTATTTGTAATATACATTTAAATAAATAATATGGGTGATTTTTATACAGGGTGAGTCACGAGGCACTGTACATACTTCTACCATAAGCAGAGGCACCTTAGGGGATTACCAAATGACCATTAAAAAATGTCTTCTGTTTTTCTTTAATAATTTACAGAGCGATTTATGGATTTGGACCAAAATAATGTTTGGTCATATCTTTTCAATGATTAAGTCGATTTGTCTCATTTTTTGGTAAAAGTGTGTATTGGTGTCTAGCAACTAACTGACATATTCAGAGCTAAAAAATTCCAGGGGCGGCTTCACGAAAATTTGTTGAGTAGAAGTATGTACAGTTCCTCGTGACTCACCCAGTGGATATGTTAAATTTAAAAATACGAAATAAAAATGAGTATTTATTTAATACAAAAGTCAAATTTTAGTTCCACTAGAACAAAAAATCGAACAATAAAATAAGGAAATTGGTAAAAAGTAGTAAATTTGTAATAATTTTTACAAAAAAATTTTGAATTAAAAAATGTTTTATTCCAGCACTTTAGTCTTCCAAGTATGTACATGATATAAATAGTATACAAAATGATATATTTTCATAAAGAAACCAGATTTGTATTTTTAAATTTTATCTATAACTCTACCATTGTTTTATTTCTGTTAATAGTAATTAAAATAAATATAAAACAAAGAAAAATTAACAACAAAGTAATAAGAGAAAATAATTTAAAAAAAAAAATAATATTTACCTTAAGTTTGCAAGGAATATGCATTCTGTCGTCAAGTACTTTATTATTGGTTATATCCATTTCGAAAACCTTTTTCATAGCACAGTTATTGCAAGTTATATCTGGAATCGTAGTACTTCTGGGTAAACTTAGACAAGACACTGTTAGGTACTGACCGTTACCTGTAAACGAAAAATACCACAAAATAGTACCTATTTACCCATTTATTCACAAACATTGTATTGTTTCTCAAGCGTGATTCTGACAAAGAACATTAATCCCTTAACGTGGGAGCTCGAGTTATTTCGAGCGCATTAAACAGGCCAATCTGTACATACCCGAGATAATTAAATTTGAGATCGATCTAATAAATTTTGAGACATCCTTGAGTAATATCTGTACAACCTGTCAGTTTATTTCTGGAAGCAACTATGCTTTAAAATTGTTTGGATAAATTATAAACATTAATTAAATATGAGACTCCCTGTATACTGATCTAATAACCTCTTAAAATAATTTAATTTTTTTATTATAAATATTTGCCCCATAAAGCTTATTTCTGACGGCGCATATGCTTTAAAATTACGTAGATAAATTATAAACATTAATTAAATTTGAGACATTCTGTACATTCATCTGATATATCTTGAGACATCCCTTAACAACGATTTCATTGTTTTTTGTATAATAATAATATATACACCATAATGAAGAATATCACTGGGTCTGTTAAATGACTTGAAACTTCATAACCGTGTAGCCTAAATGTTTAGAAATACGCCTGTTTTGTTTACAACAATTTTAGTTTCCGTCATATTCAAATATTTGGAGAGCGCGCTATTCTCGCGTGACGTCATTTTACAACACAACGTTCTCACCGTACACTCATTCATGGCTTTGCTTTTCTCTATGTTCAACCACAATAACGTTTTAACTTAAGTTTTTATGTGAATCAGTAATCCCTCGAAAACGGGGGGAAAGACGTTTTTTACAGGAAATGAAGTGCTGCCCCATTAGGGGGTAATTTTTGGCCGTTTTAGGGGTTCGGCTGTCGAAAAGAGAAATTCTAATACCGCCATCGTGTTAAGCATCCTCGAAAACGGAAGGGGGAAGGTACTCTCGATCCGGGAAAATGTTAGTCCATTATTCATGGTTTTTTCCGACTCACAAACGCTACTAATTCATTTCTTTCGACTTTTAGGTTCGAAAAGAACAATAAAAAACAACTTTTCGGGTGCATTAGTAGTTGTATTTAAACACTTTGGCACAATACACGATTTTCTAGTATCTGGGTTCGATATTTTTATCACTTTTCGACGCAAACTTCATACACACAGAGAAGGCACTGATCGACCGTTGTAAAGTGACGTCACACGCCTAGCTAAAAAATTAAATATCTCGGAAACTATCAGACGTATCAAAAAAAATTTTTTTGCGGTATTTTTTATTTTAAATAGAGTGTATTATAGGGTAAAAATCAAAAATTGGTGATATTCTTCATTTTATTTTTAGATTTGCTGGAAACGTGTGTAGAAATGATTCACTTACCTATGTCAGTTGCAGGAAAATCGTGTTTGGTCGCCGAGAGATGAAAGGAAGAGGTGGCAAAAGTTTTTCCGGGTGCCGTCAGATGGTACCGGAAATTTTCTTCGGATATTGTTAATGGTCCCGTATCTTCTTGAGTCGTCAGCCATACAGTAATTTGGGAAAAGTAGAGTTGGGACCTGATCGCGCTAGATAGTTGTGTCAGGTTGAATTGCAAAGCGTCCTTTGGCCTAAATAAAATTTAATTTCAGTTTGACTATTTTACAAACTACACAGAATTATCCGAAATTATGTATTAGTAACGAACTAAGTATAACTTTTAAGGTTTCTTTGTTTACCAACATTTTACTCCAAATCAGGTATACAATTACAGAATTACTTGATACAGTGCCGGATTTAAGGGCGTGCGGACTGGGGCGATAAATTCAGCATCATAAATAAACAAAATGCTTAATTCTATCAAAGATATTTTATTTAATTATTTTTCGAGGTCGAACTCTACTAGTAGCATTTTTTTAACTTTATCTCGATTATTCCAGGCCAGGACCAGGTGCAATCAAACGTCCGAATATTGAAATCTCAAAACACGATTTAAAAAATACATAAATAAGAGGATTGTCGGGATTGGCAAAAACTCTGGTGCCAGCACTGCCTTGATGTACCTATTTTTGTAACGAATTAAAGAAGGCTAGTTTGTGGTAATACACTGTAATGAATTTAATAATTGTTATAACACTGAGTGAATTAATATTATTTCCACACAAAACGTAATAAAATAAAAGTGTTACGATTGCGTGAAGGTGTTTTCTACCTACATGTATTAAGTTTTTTTACTGTTTATATTCAGTTGGTAGGTCTATGAATTTTATGTTCGTGAACATTTAGACAATGCGTTTCCAAATGCTTGAAAAGGTCGACATGGTCCGATATTGTGGCCTCCAATGTCTCCAGACTTGACTCTCCTCGAATCCGAGATTGAAAAATACCAAACTTTAAAGAAAATGAAAAAACCTCAAAAAATTCATAACTCAAAACTGTATGTATATATTGAAACGAAATGTCAAAAACTTTTCTATAATTTTATTAAAGTAATACCACAAAAAATTAATTGTCTGTCACCTCTTTCTTTTTTCTCGTTTCCTGGTTACCCTTTTTCAATATACCAGGTGATTATTATTTCATTGCAATATTTCTTTGAAGGACATACTAATAGATATTAAATAGTTAATAATAATGGTTTGTTCAAGTAATACATATTCATTTATTCCATTAATGTGTTTAAAGCAAATGTTTTTTTTTATTTACTTTGTAAATTAAATATTGTTTTTGTTATGATAATGAAATCAATTATACGACATGCATGCAAATAGTTTAACAAAAAAATAGAAGTCTTTGAAATGTTTTTGCCTGACCTTAACATTAGCGGAATAATTTGAAATTGTCAATGACTTATCTTCCAATTTGACAACATCGCTTTGCGTATAAATACCATATTTCAGTTGACCCACAGGCCCAACAGCACAGTTTGAAAAATTCAGAAAAAGGGCCGAAAAACTGTGCAAAAGTTGGGAAAATCCTAAAAACCTTCGTAGAGATTTATTTAGGGTCTTTTTAAATACAGGATGTTAAATTCCATACAAAGGGGTAATTTTTTGGGTGAAAAAAATTGGAAAAAGGTAAAAAAATTTGGAAAAAAGGTGAAAAAATTTCGAATAAGGTGAAAACATTTGGAAAAGGGTGAAAAAATTTGGAAAAAAGGTGAAAAAATGTGGAATAAGGTGAAAACATTTGAAAAAAAGGTGAAAGCATTTGGAAAAAAGGTGAAAACATTTGGAAAAAAGGTGAAAAAATTTGGAAAAAGTAGGAAAAATTATGGAAAAATGAACCAAAATCGGTCTTTTTTATTAAAACCTTCGCAGAGATTTGTTTACGGTTTTTTTTAAATACAGGATTTTAAAATTCCAAAGTAATAATTTTTTGTTAAATACAGGGGGGGCAAATTATCGATATTAATTTGAGGATTGCTTTGAATCCCTGACCACAACTCTCTTCTGATTGGTCGACACATTGACGGCAAGTAATGTGTCGTTATTTGAATGGCTTTCATCTGCAATGTGTTCACTTTTTCATTGAATAACCGCGTATTTTGTCATTTGGCTAACAAATTATTTACAAATTGTACAAATAATTATTAATTTAATGTAAAAACCAGTCAATCGGTGACTAAAGTGTTATTATTACTTCAATCTACGTAATTGTCGTTTCAATTATTATTTTCATCAACTGTCATTAAATTTATTTCAAGATTTAAACGTCACTATTCAGTTCCGGCCTGAGTTGAGTACTCAGGGACAGGGACGGCTCCAGCCCAGATATTGGGGGGGGGGGCAACGTAGTCGGCTGTTAGGGTTATATATATATAAAACTTTAATATTTTGGGTTAGGAATTTGCAGGGGCGCTTGATAGCTTTTAGCTTCCCAGTGCTAATATAAACAAAATTCTCTCTCCCAAACATGAACATTCACTCTTAACTTCATTTGACCGTGGGGCCGTTCTAATAATAATAAAATTTTAGATTTTATTGAGAAATATCCTCTCATTGTCGGACTTTGCGGGGGGGGGGGGGTGTCAATTGCCCTTACTGCCCCTCAGGGGTGGAGGGACCGGAATTATAATTAAATATAATTTATCCATAATATGATTTAAGTTTTTGCCTGAGAATGGATCTCAGGGGTGGTGGTGGAAATAATAAGTATAGAGTTATTCACACAGTCAAAACGGGCTTAAAAGTAGTTGAGAAATTAACGTCCTTGCGTGTGGAGTTACTAGTTTTAAGGAATGACAAAACTTCTAGTTTTTAAAAAATGGTATGCTTATATTAATATTAATTTACTAGTTCGTTAATAGTACATTAAGCAACGCATTTCATATAGCATTCTGTTATGACACGAGTCCAAGTTTAAAAAACGAATCGCGCAGCGATGAGTTTTTTAAAGGACGAGTGTCACAACAGCCATATGAAATAAGTTGCTTATAATACTTTTTATATTTTGCCATTTTATTAATTTTTTAATAAATTTGTACTTCGCATATTATAGAGAAGTTTGCTTTAAAAAAAAATGAGTTGGTAACACTGTAGAATTTTTAAAATTTGACAGATTTGAAATTTAATTTCAATAGACAAATGTCAATTCATGCCATTTGGTGATTCATATTGCCAACCGTATAACACAAAAAGTTGCGTACTCTAATGAAACATTAGAGTTCTCAAATGTGTATCATAATGTAAAATATTATAGATGCAAAATATAAAAACTTTATTTTTGTGTTGTTTTAGCGTACATGATTTTTACATTCAGTGAACTGTATTTTTAGTGGTCTAACAATTATTTTATATCGTTGTAGCCCTGAGGAAGGCCTAATATAAGGCCGAAACGTCGGCAATTTTTAATTAAAGAGTTTCATTTATCGTCCTAAACCTCTTAAACGACCATCCGGACTTGAAAATGTTCTAGTTATTAGTACTTAAAATATTATGAATAACTGCTAGAGCATTTTGATTAATTTTGAGTATTATTTTTGTCGATGTTTGCGTTATATTTTACAAACAAAAGAGTAAAATAAAATTTATTATAAACTCAAAATCTTACCTTTTAGAAGAAACGCTAAAATGCCACTGTTCTAAAACGTAGATGTTATTCAGGTTGTCCGTCCTTTCGTCAATTTCTTTGCACATACAAGTCAGGATCACTTCGATGCACAACGGTATGTTCTTTTTGCACAAATTTAAGACTGTCTCGCGATCGGTTTCGAATTTTAAACACTGAAATAAAATTGAATTTTAAATAAAATCAAAAACACAAAATATACGGGGTGAGTCACGTTAGACGCGACGGTCCATTATGGGTAAACGGTTAATATTTTGAAAATTTTGTTTATTCATGGATATGTGGGCTGATGAAGGCTACATTTTAAAATTATTTTGAAATGTACAGGTTGTCCCAAAAAAGTGTGGCGTATCAAAGTTATATTATTTCTTATGGAAGACCCTATATTTTATTGCATTTATAGATTAGATAAACTTTCTTAAGTATTCCAATAATGTATTTAGAGTTGTTTAAAATTATACAGGGCGTCCAAAATGGGGCGATTGTCTAATGACATATTCAAACGACATTCTTGCTTTAAATAGGACACCTATATTTTATAATCCTAATATGTAGCAAATTCCATTACCTTTTAAAAATTATAAAGGTCTACTATGCCTAAATCTATTAATTTTGGAGTTCTTTTTATTTTTGTTAAATCTTACATTATTTTTCCACCGTAATGCCTAAATATAAGACCCTGTATTGAACCAGCTTAGACTATTGCAACATTATTTTTTGTCTAATATCTAATGATACATTTTCCAACAGTTCCCAGAAACTTTTTCTTAAAAATTGCAAAAATTTCCTCCCATTTAAATGGCCATCAAAGAAATGTGGGCCAACAACTTGGTCGCCTATAATTCCACCGTATACATTAATGTTCTACCGGTTCTGGTGATCTATTGTGTGGAACAAATGCTGGTTTTGAGTATCATAATAATGAAAGTTATGACGGTTAACTAATCCATTATTATGAAAAGTGGATTCTTCTGTAATTTGTTCGGATCATAGTCCAAGTTGATCAAATACAGGGTGTTATATTTTAGCATTACGGTGGAAAAATAATGTAAAATTTAACAAAAATAAAAATAACTTTAAAATTAATAGATTTAGGCATAGTAGACCTCTATAATTCTTAAAAGGTAATGGAAATTGCTACATAATAGGAGTATAAAATACAGGGTGTCCTATTTAAGATAAGAAGGATATTGTCGTTAGAGGATCGCCCCATTTTGGACGGCCTGTATAATTTTAAACAACTCTAAATACATTAGTGCTTTCAATTATTAGTCTAATTTTTTTCAGCTAAAATTGGATTTAGCTGATTCCATAGGTTTCCAAGTTATTGGTTTTCTTGTAAGTGCTTCCATTTTTAGAAATATCAAAATATCTCAAAAACTAAAAAACTTAGGTATATGGAATACTTAAGAAAGCTTATCTAATTTTTAACGTATAATCTATAAATGCAATAAAATGTAGGGTCTTCCATAAGAAATAATATAACTTTGATACGCCACACTTTTTTGGGACAACCTGTACATTTCAAAATAACTTTAAAATGTAGCCTTCATCAACCCACATATCCATGAATAAACAAAATTTTCAAAATATTAACCGTAACTACTCTAAGTGAGTAGCCACATTCATTGCCATAAATCAAGAATTTACGCTATGTCACATCGGCAACGTCGTGAAGTGTTGCCGACCTTTAACAGTTAATTTCCCCTACACGTAAAGTTTAAATCGTATTTGATCTTAGTCTCTTCGTGTTTATTCCGAACAGAAGTAACTAGAAATGACGTCATGGTCTTGCTAAACTAAATAAGCTTAAAATTAACCTATAACGAGACAATTTGAGCGCTAAACAGATCAAACTGTGCACAGTAGAAAAAATTCGAGCTGCTGTAATTTTCACACTCGAATATAATCGAATATAATCAAGAAATCAAAATAAGACTATAAAAGCTAAAAAAAATTGGTTCATTGATATTTCTCATTTACATGGGACTGGAAGCTATAACATTTGTTTATTTATTAAGTATTTGTATATTTTATTCTTGAATAAACAAATGTTATAGCTTACAATCCATGTAAATGATAATTTATTCTTAGCTTTATCTCGAGTGTGCACAGTTTGGCCCGCTCGAATTAACTCGAGCGTACACGTTAAGGCTAAACTGCATACACGTATTTAGATATTTTAGAAACAATTCCGAAAATGCCGTAATAAAATAGTGAATACAATACGCAGCGACTCAAATTAAATATTATTTCTGACCAAGGTTATTATGCTAATGCTATTGTCCTCGAATTAGACAGGATTAATCGTTATAAAACGATTCGACATTGTTCCTGTTTAAAAACCACACACAAAACCTACTGAGATCAGATCTGTTTTCTTATCTTTTTTTATATTTACGCGCAGCTTATGAGAGTTGTGTTTATAAAGAAAAGTTCAACGTTTTCTTGAGTTGTTTATGTTGATATTGGTCTACAATCCCTATTAACAAGAAAGGGTTAATGAAACTTGTAAATATACAATGCGTTCCTAATTATAGATTCTCTTACAGGAGGTATATTAAGTCAGTAACGTATCGAAGAGTTGGATCTAGATATTGTATGTATATTATTTTAAACATTGTATTCGTAGGTCTCATTTTTTGGCATATTTACGAACATATTTTTTTTACATCTATTTTTAGTAAAAACGTTTCTTACCAAAGAGTCAGCCAAGTCGCAAATGTGTTCTTTGTTTTCTTGTTTCACGAGCGCACAATGGGGTCCTTCATAAAACTTTTTAGATTTGGAATTGACACCTCCAGGTATGCGCCCCTCAGTCACAAGAGTGGCCACCGACACTAACACATCCTCTCCTCTCGTACTGCCCGACTCTGTACTGAAATTTGTACTGTGCATCTGAAACAAATACAAAAATAAATAATGTTAATACCAAAAAGAAAATTAATGGCAGACCTAAATAACAATTTGGAAATAATAATAGCCATTTTGTTTTGAATAGTTGAATGAGAGGGATAATAAAATTATTGTCAGTATCATTTGTTCTTCTATTTATTGCTAAATTTGCATAGCTTTTGAACCCACTACAAAATCTACTTATTTGTCTCTTCTTCTAGGCAACTGGCAACTCTCGCGTCTCTCCTTAAATTGTCATGTCTTTAATATTTATAATGACGAGAACACTAATTTCTGGAACAAATACCACTACTCGCATTACGACGAATCAAGTCGCAAAATATTTTTTTGGATTTTTTAGTCGAAGTAGTCCTTTTTTAAAAAAAATGCCGAAAACATACTCCCGTTCAAACACGACGAAAAAAGACCGGGAATTTACGTCACAAGTCTTTGGCCAATCACTGAGAGCGCTCGAAGGTTGTATGAACGAAGAACGAGCGTAAACATTGTTAAAATGAGGCATAGTAATGAAATGTTTTTATTGGCCCATATGAAACTGTATGACCAGTAGAATATATTTCCAAAATTTTCCGGCTTCATTATTAAAGGGGACCCGGGAAATTAAATTTAAATTTATGAATCGTGACGTATTATGATTCGTGACGTATTATGAACCGTGACGTGGAACAATGAATTAATTCCAGTTGCCACATTTCTATAGTGTTTTCCCGTTGGTATCATCTTTTTCTAATTAATAGAACGAGCGAAATAGATACTTCAAGAGTAGTCGTAGTTAACACTAGACTTCTTTCAACAGAAACATACGACTATTAATCATGTTTGTGGATTCTCGAAAAAGGTAGCGTTACATGATGTTAAAAAAAAATGTGTTTATTAATTTAATAGGTATCAGAGATAAAAAATAATGTCCATTGTACCCTATTAATGTGTGGAGTTATGAGTATTATAATTAAAGGATTAAAAAAATTAAAAACTGTTAAGTACGTTTTAAGTCGAGACTTTTGAAACACAAAAGCTAAACCTTCAAAGTAAAGTTATTAAATTATTTACTAATCACTTTCTCGGAACCTTTTTGTAGAAAGTACAATTAATAACATGAATCAGCTGACGGCCGTGACATTTGGATATAAATATAACCTCATTTATTTCTAATATTATTCCGGTTTAACTTCAAATTTAAACAAATAATTACACTAAAATCACACAAATACTTTTCACGTTCGACAATAACAAATAAGTAATCAACAGTTCAAGAGAAGAGCTTTCTGATATCACCATAGAGGAAATAGAGTTAGCATTAAAAAACACAAAAAAATAATAAAGCGCAAGGAGAAGACAACATAGTTACAGACGCAATAAAAATAGGAGGCCAACATCTGCTGCTAAAAATAAAAGAGGTTTTTAATCTCTGTCTATTCAATAGTAAAGTCCCCAAAAATTGGCATAATTCCATTGTAATCCTGCTTCACAAAAAGGGAGATAGAGCAAAACTAGAGAACTACCGACCAATAAGCCTCTTATTACTCGAATTATAACCACCCGGCTGGAAAATAAATTGAATTTCTATCAACCTGTGGAACAGGCAGGCTTTCGTCGTGGATTTGGGACGAATGACCATCTTCAAAGCGTCAAAACACATAGAAAAGACGATAGAATACAACAGAGCTTTAGTAATGACATTCTAGGACTTCCACAAAGCTTTCGATACAATAGAGCTAAATGCAGTGTGGAATGCACTTCAGGAATGTATAGTCGACTACCGATATACCAAGCTCATCCACAATATCTACAAAAATGCAACAATGACGGTAAAACTGCATGAAAATACCAAACCTCATAACTATTGAACGTGGTGTTCGGCAAGGCGACACGATGTCACCAAAACTGTTTATCACAATCATGGAGAGTACATTCAAACAATTGGACTGGAGTCAGAGAGGTATAAACATAGATGGCAAGAACCTAAACAACTTGCATTTTGCAGATAATATTGTGCTACTCTCAGACAATCTAGAAGAAATGCGACTGATGTTGCAGGACCTGCAGGAGGTGTGTGGACAGGTCGGTCTTAATATTAACATATCAAAAACAAAATTCATGACAAACCTTGTTTCCAGCTGTGGCTTAAGGATTGACGGAGCTGAGATTCGAATGGTGGATAGATATGTGTACCTTGGCCATGAGGTCATCATCTCAAGGGATAATCAGACATGCGAACTAAAGAGAAGGCTCACTCTCTCATGGGCAACTTTTGGAAGACTTTTTCAAGAGTGACATTCCCGTCAATCTAAAAAGAAGGGTTTTCGACCAGTGCGTGCTGCCAGTGATAACATATGCGGCTCAGAAACCCTAACACTAATAACAGCAACAACTAAGAAACTTAGAGAGGAAGATGGAAAGATCCATGCTTGGTGTGACCTTGAAGGACCACATAAGAAACGAGGATTTGCGCGGAAGAACCGACGTCAGCGATGTCGTTGAAACTATTGCGAAGCTTAAGTGGAACTCAGAACGGACAAGCGAAGTAGAGGAAGACCGCCTACGCGCTGGTTGGACGATATTAAGAGGACCCGCAGCAACTGGATACAAACAGCACAGGATGGATTGGAATGGAGATTGATTATGGAGGCTAATGAATGAACAGACAGACTTACGTCGAACTGGTGACTGGTGTGAGCACTTGCTAAGAGAATTTAACCCAGAAATGACAACATCGACGAAATTAATCGCATGGGATCGCTACGCCATTGGTTGGCAATTTCTCTGGAAACGGGTAATTATATCTTGAGATATTTTTACCTAGAAACACTAAATCCCCTTCTTTATCGTTTCTGCATAAATTCATTTAAGCCTAATTGTAGAGTATATAAAATAGTCCGAAGCAGGAAGCAGTCTGAAGGGGGAAATGGTTACAGCGTTGCCAAACATATTAGATCTCAGTTATTCACAAATTAATGTTATTTGAAATGAATTGAATATAACTCGTAATTCCAAAATGTATGTCGATATCAAGTTTTGTTTTCGGAAACTCGAAGTGAAATATTAAAAACAGCAACAATGAAATCAGCAGCATCAAGCCTCCAAGTCGCATGTTTGAATGTTCACTGTAATTTTATGCATTTCAAATGATGTTTTTCAAAATATTACAAAATAATTTGTAATAAAAATTATGCAAACATGTCATCTAGAGGTTATATTTTAAGTATTTGCACATTTAAACTGGATTTACTCATTATTTAGATTATTTAAAACATTTTTAAATAAATAACGGTGATTAACATGTTTATAGATAAATATGTATTAACTGACTCGTAATATTTTGGTGGCTTTTAAAAGCAGTTGGATTTAAAAGTAAAATTATGGAAAACATAATTAGTAAAAAAAAATAATTAAATATATTATTTTAACGAGCGCCAAAGCAAAAAAATATTGATAAGATTTTTGATTATGCTGAATCACTCTGTATATAAATTCACTTTGGGGTTTATTAACAAGTGCAAAAATTTTTCCTATAGTCGTACGATTTTTTGTGAGAACAATCATTTTAAGTTTTTACAAGAAATTCAATTTTCAACGACAGCGCAAGTGGCTCAAAGAAAAAATCGTATAATTCGGAAGCTTTTACCAAGTAATAGTAATATTTATTTTACTTTATTAGTGCCACTCAGTGTACCGAGAATATAACAATAGGCGACCCTTTTATAATCCCCGATAAAATGACCTGAATACAGTGCACAGCCGTGCTTCTGGGATATTAAATAAATACTAAAATGATATAACAAAATTAAAAGAATTTATATTCATAAAACAACAAAATCATTTAAGTTTAATTCCAAAATTAAAACTTAAATATGTAATAATAATATTATAGTTCTGGTATAGTTCCGGTAAATTCTTTAGTGCAAGCACCTCTCGAGTGTTCTACTTTAATATATAGCCCGGGAGCCAGAGAGTGGAAAAAGTGTAAACTAAAACAATAAAAACATGTGCAATCGCTACCCGACTAAATGGTTGTTGAAGGATACCGCGTTTCGTTTAAAGGGTCATGTTTTTTTGGTAAAGCTGTTAAATTGGGTATACTATATGTATTGCCCCAACTATACTCAGACTAGGGGAAGACCAAGAAAAATATGGAGTAAGGCGGTAACGGAAATTTTAAGGGAACGGGGACTAAATTGACAGGAGGCTTGGCAATGGCCAGGCATAAGCAAGATTGGGCTAAATTTATTCATAATTAAGGGCAACACCTTAGGGTACATTAACGCTTTTTGATTTGTCAAATTATTAATTCAATAGTTCCTACTTTTTATTTATTAAGGTATATTAAAGGTTTCATTACTATCTCTTGATAGCGAATAGAGTATAGAACAAAACAATTCCAATAAACGTAGCCCACATAATATAAAAAATGACGAACACGTGACCCACTAAATCCTCTCAATCGACCAATCAATTTAAATACGTTCCTGAAATGGTGGAGAAGCACAGTTTCTGCAATCAAAGAAGCGGACGAAAGGAGGTTATCTAGAAGTGAAAGTAAGGAAAAAATTAATTTTGTTATAATTATTACAACCGAACTGACATAATAAAATAATTACAAAATAACACTGTACCCAGTTACATTGTAAATTATATCCTACTTATTGGTTGGCCTAGCAACACAAATTACGGTAAACCGTCTTGCTTACCCTACGTATGAAGGTAAAAGTATTATAGGATCATTCAAGTTTATAAATCTGTTTTGTTTGTACAGGATCGGAGTTAGAAAATTCACAGCTGAAACGCGAAAAAAAAATAATACACACATGTTACAAATTCAGTTCGCTTGACTTTTGACCGAAATCACACGCTGTGCAGATACTTTCTGCTGTGTTTACTCTCCTTTTCTGGACAGTATAGACTTTGAAAATTAAAAAAAAAAAATTACGAGAAAATAAAATCATGATTCTAAAACGCGTTGGGATAGCGATCAAATGGGGAAAAACAAAGGTGGGATGGAAATTGTCCCACAGTGCATCTTCAAATATGGGACAGTTTGTATCCACCTGACCCCCTAACTAATGAGTTCAGTTAAAATTCAATTTCGTAGCAAAATAAAACATTTTTAATTATTTAAAATTTTCCCCTGGAGGCGATTATTATAGTTAATTATATGAAAGCGCCATTTAAGTACTTATATCAATATTATAATGAAGTAATTAATTTGTTTTTAATACATATATTTTTTAAAACTTCGGACATATTTAATTAGATAATATTGAAATATTTTTTTAGTATGGGTGAAAGGGAGAAAGCAGCTCAAGTACCCTTGTTCCAAATCCTTGAATCTGGTTGAAAAATTTTACTTTCCCGTTGCATACAGGGTGACCCAAGTTGCGATGACAAAAATATAAAATAAAATTTAGTTTTCGTGCAATTTCAATCTATTCCTTATTTTTTTTGATAACATTTCTTCTATCCATATACAGGATGTTACGATATTCGAACAACAACGCTCTACATTGTTTTATAAAAGGTGATCTATTGAAAAGCTCTTTACGTAACTAAGCCTCAACCAAGGGCGGCTCCACCAGAGTTAGGGGGGGCAACGTCGTCGGCTGTTAGGGTTATATGTATAAAAGTTTAATATTAAAAAAATTAAAATTTGGTTTACGCACATTGAATTTTGTGTAAGAAACGATTGGCAATATCAAAATGACCGGAAAAATTTTGGGCCATTTTTGAGGGGAAAAGTGAGATTTTTAGGATATAAATGGACTACAAAAAAATTCAAAAAAATTAAAATTTGGTTTACGCAGGATGAATTTTGTTTGCAAGAAACGATTGCCAATATTAAAATTACCGAAACAAATGTTTGGGCCATTTTTGAGGATATAAATGGACCTAGAATCTACAAAAAAAATTCAAAAAAATTAAAATTTGGTTTACGCAGAATGAATTTTATATAAGAAACGATTGGCAATATTAAAATTACCGAAGAAAATGTTTAGGCCATTTTTAAGGAAAAAAGTGAGGTTTTTAGGATATAAATGGACCTAGAATTTACAAAAAAAAATTCAAAAAAATTAAAATTTGGTTACTGCAAAATGAATTTTGTATAAGAAACGATTGGCAATGTCAAAATTTTTAGGTAAATTATATTAGATACTGGTAAAATATAATAAATATTTTTCAGTATTAGTTGATTTGTTTTAAGAGAAAGTGTAACTAGTAACTATGGCAAATTCAATGTATACCTTCTTCTATTACCAGATGTTTACCATTCACGGCTTTAAAAATGATTTTTTACCACTTAGTTTCGCTCTTTTGCCAGATAAAAAACTACAACCTATATAAAATTGTTTACTCGTTTAATTAAAAAGTGTCAAATGTCACGGCCGTCAGCTGATTCAGGTCAGTGTCTGGTTGGTTCTTAATACATGTTGTACTTTCTACAAAAAGGTTCCGCAGATATTTCCGAAAATATGACACTTAGAGAATTTTTGTTTGGACGAAAATGAAGATCAGTTCATTACCTACAAAAATGATCCATCCTCATCATTTTTGTCAAAAATATGATATTCTTCATTTCATTTCATTCAGATTCTTAAAATTGCGAATTTTAGTGTAGCGAAAAAAATCATAGGGACAACTTTTGTAGGTAATGAATTGCTCTTCATTTGTTATCTAAACAAAATGCTCTAAGGGTCATATTTCGGCAGATATCGACGAAAAACGGATTTTCGGGAACTCTAGAGCCATTTTCCCACCCTTCCACAAATTCCACGTAGCTGAGATTTTCGAAAATAAATGAATGCCTGCAAATTAAAAAAAAATTTTTGACGGTCAGACTTATTGCCCAGGTTTGGGGTTTTTCTGGCGTTAATTTACTGGACTATTACAACCTCTCGCGACCTCTCTCCAACGCATCACATAATATCGCGTTCTCTTTCTAACCCATTGAGTTCCCTTTGCTTAGTATATCTACTAATCTATTTAAAAATGTATTTCATTTTTAAATATTCTAAAGACCCCGGATGTCCAAACCTGATCCACGTACTCATAATTATTTGTGGCCTGATAACATATTTTTTTGTATGCAGAGACCTTCTTGAATAGTTATTATTCGAGCAAGATAATTTAGTTAAACAAAATTTAAAATTCCAATAAGCTGAATTGCACTAAAAAATTCATGCATTTTTTCATTATTCATAGATGAATTGGAACCACAATGAATGATTGTTTAAATTTACACATTTGATTAAGGTTAATTTTATCAGTACAATGAACTAGTCAGTTAAACTAGGACTCTAATGACCGATGCGCGATAAGGTTATTTTTAAACAAACCAAAATTAACAAAAGCAATGATTCCACGAAAAAAAAACGGTATAGGTGAAGGAACAAACTCTCGTTTCCGGGTTTATTTGATTAAAACAATAGATTTCGAGTAAAATTAAAAGACTCTTTTTATTATCGAGAGAACAACAAAACATTTATTATTCTTAATATATCTTCCAATAAAACTAAAGATATACAGCTGTTAGTTTTATAGTAATTAATTATAGTAAACTTCGACTTTGCCGCCTACTCCTGTCAAAATCAATAAAGATATTAAAAAGCGGTCTTAATCAAAACATTTACACACCTTTTGTTAACATCTCTTCCAAAAACTAAAGAAGTACAATTGTTAGTTTTATAGTACTGACATAACATGAATGTTAGAATCACGAAAAGTTAAACTTCAACTTTGTCGCCTCCTCCTGTAAAAATTAATAAGGATATTAAGAGGCGGTCTTCAACAAACAAAACATATAAACTCTCTTAATAGCTCTTCTAAAAATTAAACATCTACACCTGTTATTTTTAGAGTTATGATGTAACAAAGACGGGAATGTTAGAGTCACGAAAATCTAAACTTCGACTTTGTAGCTTTCTCCTATCAAAACTTATGGTTAAAATATTTACCAAGAACAAATATATTTAAAATATTAAAGGTAATACCATGAGTTCTCCAAATTTTATCGATTAAATTTTTGGTTTTCACGAAAACGGCTTTATTTGGATAAACCACGAAAACAAACTGATTGATAAAATCAAGAGTCCGCAGGACGAGTGATTTTATCTCAAATCAGTTTGAGTGGTTTTTCCTAAAATAAAGGCGTTTGAGTATGGAGACCAAAAATTTAATCTATAAAATTTGAGAGGACGTGTGGTATTTTTTGATTCATTTTGTATTAAAAACAGAGAATATAGTCATTTATGCAAAAGACACTTTACACACAAATGTTCAATATTTTCTTGATCAATTTAAATTGAAAGATCATGAGATGTTATAGTTTTAAATACAGTTCCATCAAGGCATACGTGATTGCGTTTGGCTTAATTCGGATATAGAGTTTGACATTTGTCAGTTTTAAAGAGATTTATGGATTTTTAAGTATTTGGGTATTCAAAAACTGATGTTGTGTGATGTGAATAACCGATTAAACAGGTTAGTTTACAAATAAATTTTGAAATTTGGGTATTAACATAGATTTGCAATACATTTTAATATAATAATAAGTGATAATGCTAAATAAAAGTTGTTAAATGTTTATATTTGACATTTCAAAAAAGGTAAACACAGTTTAATCAAAAAACAATTACGAAAAAGCGGTTTTATCAAAGGTAACCACGAGTCCTCCAAATTTTATCGATTAAAATTTTGGTTTTCACGAAAATGACTTTATTTGGAAAAACCACGAAAACAAACTGATTGATAAAATCAAGAGTCCGCAGGACGAGTCGTATTTGAAAGGATTATTTTTTTAATCATTTTGTATTAAAAACAGAACATAGTCATTTATGCAAAAGACACTTTACACACAAATATTGAAAATTTTCTTTACAATTTAAATTGAAACCTCATGATGAGCTGTTATAGTTTTACATACAGGGCCACCAAGGCGATTTTTTGATTGGCTACTCCGCGGAACGGCGCCGTAAATAAAAGCGAAGAAGAAGAAAGAAATGAAGTCTTTCTTAATTTAATTAATTTTAAGTGTTTCGGTATTCAAAAACTGATATTTAATGACCAAAAAGTTTAGTGTTGAAGTGAGGTATGTAAAAATGTTAAAGGCGATTTGAAATAACCTAATAAAAACAGGTTAGTTTACAAATATATTTTGAAATTTGGTTATTAACATAGATTTGCAATATATTTTAGTATAATAAAAATTGTTAAATGTTTACATTTGACATTTCAAAAAAGGTAAACATAGTTTAATCAAAAAACAAAAACGACGAAGCTGTTTTATCAGTATAAAACACAATGATTGGTTAGGATCCTGAGCTCTTATTGGCTGAAACCACAAAAACTGACTGTTTTGACAGATGAAAAAAAATAATCAAAGGTAATAATAATAATAATAAAATTTTTGGTTTTCACGAAAACGGCTTTATTTGGAAAACCACGAAAACAAACTGATTTTATCTCAAATCAGTTTGTTTGAGTGGTTTTGCCTAAAATAAAGGCGTTTGAGTATGGATACCAAAAATTTAATCTATAAAATTTGACAGGACGAGTGGTATTTGGAAGGTTATTTTGTATTAAAAACAGAGAGTCATTTATGCAAAAGACACTACACACAAATGTTGAAAATTGTCTTTATCAATTTAAATTGAAACATCATGAGCTGTTATAGTTTTAAATACAGGGCCACCAAGGCATACGGGATTGCGTTTGGCTTAGGATATAGAGTTTGACATTGTCAGTTTTAAAGAGATTTGTGGATTTTGAAGTATTTGGATATTCAAAAAAGGATCTTGTGTGTGTGAATAAACGAATCAACAGGTTAGTTTACAAATAAATTTTGATATTGGGGTATTAACATAGATTTGCAATACATTTTAGTATAATAATAATTGATAATGCTAAATATTAATGCTAAAAAATAAAATAAAAGCTGTTAAATGTTTATATTTGACATTTCAAAAAAGGTAAACACAGTTTAATCAAAAAACAAATACGAAGAAGCAGTTTTATCAAAGGTAATACCACGAGTCCTCCAAATTTTATCGATTAAATTTTTGGTTTTCACGAAAACGGCTTTATTTGGAAAAACCACGAAAACAAACTGATTGATAAAATCACGAGTCCGCAGGACGAGTGATTTTATCTTAAATCAGTTTGTTTGAGTGGTTTTGCCTAAAATAAAGGCGTTTGAGTATGAAGATCAAAAATTTAATCTATAAAATTTCAGAGGACGAGTCGTATTTGAAAGGATTATTTTTTGAATCATTTTGTATTAAAAACAGAGAACATAGTCATTTATGCAAAAGACACTTTACACAAATATTGAAAATTTTCTTTACCAATTTAAATTGAAACCTGAGCTGTTATAGTTTTACATACAGGGCCACCAAGGCGACTTTTTGACTGGCTACCCCGCGAAACGGCGCCTTAAATAAAAGCGAAGAAGAAGAATTAAATGATGTCTTTCTTAATTTAATTAATTTTAAGTTTAGTGTAAAGTGAGGTATCTTAAAATGTTAAATGAATGTTGAAATAAACTAATAAAAACAGGTTAGTTTACAAATACATTTTGAAATTTGGTTATTAACATAGATTTGCAATACATTTTAGTATAATAAAAGTTGTTAAATGTTTACTATTTGACATTTCAAAAAAGGTAAACATAGTTTAATCAAAAAACAAAAACGACGAAGCTGTTTTATCAGTATAAAACACAATGATTGGTTAGGATCCTGAGCTGCTATTGGCTGAAACCACAAAATCTGACTGTTTTGACAGATGAAAAAAATAATCAGTATAAAACAATGATTGGTTAGGATCCTGAGCTCTTATTGGCTGAAACCACAAAATCTGACTGTTTTGACAGATAAAAAATAATCATTTTTAAATAAGATTTCGTTTCTTTGATTGAGGCAATACCGGATGTCCCAGAACTTTCTGACCCATTTAACTGCAAATATCTCAGAACGATACGGAGGTGCGGTTTTCACTGAACAATTTCTTTTTATATAAAGTTTTTTTCAGTATAAATGTTTATTTAGTAAAATCTAATATAGGGTATTTTAAAAAAACCGTCTTTTTCACATGCAAATATCGTCGATTTTTTAACGACACACCCTATATATTTGTATTCTATCTGAAAGGTGAACTCTTTCTCTTTCCGAAATTTAGATGAAAAATAAGTGAGTTATTTGGATTTTAATGATGATAATAAACTTCTGGGTATTTGAATAACCGATAAAAAACCGTAAGAAAATTTTATTGATTTCTATACAAGAAGCTTTATGATTACAGGTGTTTTTAGAAATACCAATAGTTTAATTTCATGGAGAGATTCGAAGTGAGAGTTGTAATTTTCTCTTGTTGATAAAGTGATAAAAAAATGTAGAGCAATGTAACGCGGAAATACGGTGTCGAATAAAAATAACAGTTACTTTCGAGCGTGTCCAATATAAGAATAGCCCGAGGACAAAATTTAAACGTGAAAATATTATCTTTTTTTCGTTCAATATTTATTAGTCACCTTGAAAACTTGGATAATTTTGTGTGTTAAATTTTATTTATCACTTACGTTAGAACTAATTTTTTTCGTGATCGTTTTAAAATTGCAAAATATAATTTGTTACAATAGAGTAGGTATAAAATAAGTTTAAGTGAAAACAAATCTAGGAAGGACAGATTGTATATATTTATGATTTTCTAACCATCAAATTGGTAATTAAGATCTCATTAGCACTATTAACAATTTGACAAACAACTACTAATTTTCAAATCCACTCACTTTCCAGGATTTTTGATGACGAACTTTGAACAATTCCCTAAAATCACTTTAATTGCAATTTTATGGCGGGCAGTTTAAACCATAGATAATATAAAAGAGCCCATTTTTAGAGATTACATTATATTGGACATAGAATCATGAAATGAAATGATTTATTTAATATCGTAATAGATAATTTACAAAAAAAAAACATATTTTACCCTACAAATGTCCAAATTACATAAAAAAATTAAATAACATTATTAAATTAAACAAATGAATAACAACAAAAGAAAGAAACATGTGAAAAAAAAATTCGGGTAGATACAATTGACACTTTATTGCTAAATTTTTATAAAGTGGATTAATGATCTCTTAAAGGCGCCTACATTATTAGTCCATTGAAATGTTACAATTTAAGGACCGAATATGAATATTCCATTTTTTAGAGGACGCAATTTTATTTTTGGGACATGTGTGGGGGTCAATAGAAGCTTAACCTCAAGTTTGTGGGGTCGCCACCCTTGTCCCCCGGCCGCAATCTTGGAAAAAGGGGTGAAAACACTTTTTTCGCGATATCTCGCAAAAATATGCGCCTTACAAAAAATTTGTAAAGTCATAATTTGTAGCAAATTGTTTTGCCTACAAATATGTTTATATAACTTTTTGCCCTAAATTAAAAATTAAAGAAGTTATAAGCAAAAACAATTGAGAAAATGTTTATAAAAATTTTCTTTTTTGCTCTATAACTTTTTTTATACATTTTACAAAAAAATTACCTCAGACCAATCTGGTAGATGATCTTTTGAGGAAAATTTTTCCCTATATTTTTTTTTTAATTTCATTCATTTAAAATGGTGTTACAGCGCTCCAAAGTTGACCGGGTTCGTCAATTCTCATGAGAATACGGTCGAAACGAAATGTTTAACTTATTTTTTTATTGTAAATATATTCTTACAAAATTTTTGTTAAATTCGTACAACTTGACTTATTCATTCCTAACTCTTTTCCCCGCCACCTATGAGGTAGAGTCTGTGCGCGTTTTTTTACGTGGTATCCCCAGTAGGCTTACTCCACGGACATCTTGCTTATAAGGTAATCCTCGACATCATAATATTTTTAATCACTTATTAGCTAGCTACTCTAATCGACTTCTCTTCGATAGTCCAGGCTGTGGCTCAGAATCTAAATCAACGTCAAATGTGAAAGTTTGAGGAATGACAGGAGTTAAAACTGGAGTCATAGTTGGAAGTTCATCTTCAAATTCATTTTCTTCCATGAACTTTGATATTTCCATAATGTTGCTGGATGTTTCGCCAGAACAATGGAGGCATACTGTAGAGCATTTCAGGCCTGCTTTTCTGCAGCCACACATGCTTCCACAGTTTCCTTTGCATCTGCAGAAAATTAATTTCATGAGATCGGGGGGTGCTGGAGGCTTGGAAGCTTGTATTGGCATCCAAATATTTGCATGCTTTTTCCAGCCCCAATCTTCAGGATTTTGATATCTTCCGAACCACGACTGGACCTGGTGATATACTCGGAGACTGTAAAAACGAGCAGCATCTTGTGTTGGAGGCAGCGATGATAAATTAAAGGAATTTTTAGTCACTGTCTTGGCAAATCGTTTGTATCGCAAGCCCCAAGTCGTCTTTATTACCGCCGTATAAAGCTATGAAAAAACGTTCGCCAACAAGAGTGAGCAAAGATCGATCGACTTTCTCACTCAGGAATAGCGCACCAGCTAATTCAGGATGTTTCTCCATAATTTTTATAAATTTTAATTTCCCCATAGGCTGCTGATGTTGTATCACATCAAATTCTGTGCTATGAGATCTCCATACATAAAACTTGAAGGGCTATATAACTGAGCAGATGTGCACCCTTTTGAAGGTTTTGAAAAATAAATATTAGGCTGTATTGTACCTAATGCCGTGAGCAAAACAAGAATGTCAATGTCCTCTGCCACAATAATAACAGAATCATGAGATCGGGATGCAGTAAGCGCAGCAGAGACGATAATTGAATCTGCATCTGATTCAGCTTGGTCGACAGAAAAACCAACCTCTGCTTAACATTCGATAAGTTAAATTTGGTAAGTTCTATGGTAAAGAAAAGAGTTAGGAATGAATAAGTAAAGTTGTACGAATGTAACAAAAATTTTGTAAGAATATATTTACAATAAAAAAAATCAAAAATAAGTTAAACATTTCGTTTCGACCGGATTCTCATGAGCATTGACGAACCCGGTCAACTTTGGAGCGCTGTAACAGCGTTTTAAATGAATGGAATTAAAAAAATTATAGGAAAAAACTTTCCTCAAAAGATCATCTACAAGATTGCTCTGAGGTAATTTTTTTGTAAAATGTATAAAAAAAAGTTATAGAGCAAAAAAGAAAATTTTTATAAAAATTTTCTCCCTTTTTGCTTATAACTTCTTTAATTTGTAATTTAGGGCAAAAAGTTATATAAATATATTTGTAGGCAAAACAATTTGCTACAAATTATGACTTCACAAATTTTTTGTAAGGCGCATAGTTTCCGAGATATCGCGAAAAAAGTGTTTTCACCCCTTTTTCCAAGATGGCGGCCGGGGGACAAGGGTGGCGACCCCACAAACTTGAGGTTAAGCTTCTATTGACCCCCCACACATGTCTCAAAAATAAAATTGCGTCCTCTAAAAAATGCAAAGCTCATGTAACATTTCAATGGACTATATGGCTATTTTTAATATGCCTCGGTAGATTATTGAACTGCACAATTCCCTTGTGAAACAAACTTTTTATCGAACTGGCCTTGTTGGTAGTTTTAACATAAAAATTTAATGAATCTGCAGCTCTAGTGTTATGTGAATGAACACTTGAAGTTGGCACCAGCTGATTGTTCAAATAATCAGGTAGTACATGGTTTACCGGGTGTACCCAAATGAGCACAATTTCCAGGTCAAATTTATAATCCTCTTTAACAACCAATTGCCCCTGATGCCCCCCCTCTTGGAGCCGCCGTTGTGCCTTGCAGTGTTTCGAAAAATATTAATACACCAACAATGGTCTCCCCTGTATAAACCCAGTAGCGTTTCTTCCTAATTCTCAAATTAGAAAGTATATTCACTCAATTATATTTTGCAATCGACTATAATATATAAGATTCTTTTTAGCTTTGTTTTATTTATAAATGTATGGGAAAAACAAGTCCTAGTAACTCATCGTTATATGGATAGTACTTCCATATCTATCACCTGCACATAATTAGACCGTGTAGAAAATCATTTGAGAAACTTACCAGATGTCTTACATTTAAGGAGATGTGTCTACGTCACTTTTAAAATTGAATACAAATAAGTATGCCAAGTCATAGACAAAATATAAAAGCGCAATTTTATTTCTGTATCGATTTATACGGTAACTTTAAACATTTAAGAGATTTTTTTTGTGAACGAACAGTTATTATTTTATTATTCAGTCCACCGATTAGATTTTACACAAGTATCTAAATAGTGTCAAAAAAATCTCCGAGTATTCTAAAATCGCCCAGTATAAAATTTGTCTTTGAAAATAGTGAAAAATATAATAAAAAATTTGTTTTTTTTTAATAAACGAAAGCAGCAAATTTTATCAAAAAAGTTTTCAGCCAAAGCTAAAATCCCGAACGCTAACGAGCACAAAATAAAAAAACTTAGGTTCACGCTAAAACGTCATCATTGTCCATGACGTAGTCTTTTAGCGCGCACCTTTAATTGCATACAAAATTAACATCGTGCACTGTAATTACACAATAACTTTATTCTTATGAAATTCATAATAATAGGTAGACATATTAATAATGATCGGACGAGATTATTTATTAGTGCGTTTCCGTTTGATGCCTATGACTTGTTCGGCACCTCTTGATCTAGCTTTTGTTTTAATTTTTTTATTGCATAATTTTCATTTTGTAACTGAAGAGACTCGTGTTGGAAAGGCTTGCTAAAGGACCCCCCACCATTTAAATGTAAAAAACGTCCCGGTCAAATGGCTGAAGAGTTCGTGAAAAATTCTTCAAACCTTTCTGATTAAAGAATATGAAGTCCGAATAAGATCCTATGACTCAATTTTGTGTTATAAGCATCAGAACCCTTGGTAAATGGGTAAAAAACACAAATTCCTAATTTTTAATTTTTCAACTTTAAGAACTTTGGGCATCTAAAACTATGAAATTGGTGACCCAGAAGGCCATTCTGGAATCAAAATCCGACGGTTGGTCAGTTTTTGAAAATATCACAAACATGTATACAGGGTCCGGTAAACCTCTGTCGTATATCTATTAACTCTTACTGTATAAAACTTACAGATTTATTTGAAAGATATTTTCATGCATACAGGGTGGTCTAGTAAACTAGGCAATTTACTTAATTTTTTTCATTGGGGAAAAGGTTGTTTTCCCGAGATTGCTGGGAGTTTTACAAAGCAATGTCGGCTCTAAAAATTGAAAAAAATTAAGTAATTTGCCTAGTTTACTAATGGACCACCCTGTATACATGAAAATAATTTTAAAATTTTTGCTTTTAACCACCATTAATAAGAGTTAATAGAACTACATCAAAGGTTTGCCGGACCCTGTATACTTGTTTTCTGATATTTTTAAAAACTGTGACCAGCCGTCGGATTTTGATTTCAGAATGAACTTCTGAGTCCCGAATTTCATAGTTTTGGATGCCCAAAGTTGTTAAAGTTAAAAAATTGAAAAATTAGGAATTTGTGTCTTTTAACCTATTTTCCAAGATTTGACTTCCTATTCTTTAATCAAAAAGGTTTGAAGAATTGTTCACGAAATGTTTAGCCAATTTAATCAGGACGTTTTTTATATATCAATGATGCGGTGTCCTTTGCCAAGGAATTTGTCAGAAAAAGAGCTTTTTTTTCTTTTTTGGCTTAAAGATTTTACATTGCTGATTTCAGTATCTATTATTGACACTGATTCCGGTGTTGTGCTGCAACTACCAGCAAACACTCGTTGATTTTCCAAGTACAATTCTTTTGTCCATCTTTTGTGGCACAATTTTTTGTCAAATAATGTTTTCTTTAACAAGACACGAAGTGCAAAAATATGTTTACAAGGAAGTAACATTGACGTGAAAATCGAACTTTTGTTTGTTTTTCGTTTCATATTGCCTCAAATCATTTTGAAATTCATCAAAGGAACTAAACACCTGATTACAACAAATAATTTAAATGTATAATTATATTCACATAAGTAAAGTCAGCACAAATGAACATAAACGTTTTAATATTTATACTGAACATAACCTCATTTATTTAACGTGCACGGTTGAATGTCTCAGGCGCGGTAAATCGGTGCACGCTAAAAGACTACGTCATGGACAATGATGACGTTTTAGCGTGTACCTAAGTTTTTTATTTTGTACACGTTAGCGTGCACCTAGACACAGCGAATCCCGAAAGACAGAAATACTTTGAAAAACAGTCTCTTTGCCATTTTCACTATCTGAATAATTTTTTACTGTCTGAAAATGGCCAATCAGTAGGCCGAAAGCGTTCGAATCCATTCTTTTATAATTAAATATCCGAATTCTTGAAAAACTCTTATAGATTTTTTACTGAAAAATGGTCAATACAAAAGTTTTAGATTTTTTTAATTCTCTACAAATTTTACATTAAACTTTTTTTGGTAGGATGCATATTTCAGCCAGAAATCGTACAAAAACAATATCCAACCCTCAAAATGTATATTGTTAGATGGTGTACTCTAAAGATCAAAAGAAAAAAAAATCACTATAAAAACTACTACAGTATTTTGGTTTAAGAGTCCACTCTCGCTATGAAAATAGTTGGTCTGTAAGGGATGTGCTATACTCGTCGTTTTTGAAAATGACTTATGATATCGACTTGAAACTAAAAAACACTTGTTGAGAAGAGTTAAATCTAGGGAGACTCAAGATTAAAATTTTGATTTTTGTGAAAAGTATTTATCTACAGCTATGATAACTTTGCGTTTTTTGATTGATCTAAAAAAGTTATATACCATGAAATAAAATGTAATTAGGAAAAATCATTCTTGGATCGCCCTAGTTTCATCAACTCATTCATTTGCCAAAGTTGCAGAAAATTTCATTAAGTTTTATAGAAAAAATACAGTGCAGATCAGTACCTTATCTTTGAATAAAGAGATAAAAATATTGTATAGTATTAAAAACTAAACTATTACAATAAATAAGAAGAAATAGAAGCACTTCCCAGAAATTGTTTTTTGATTTTGAAAAAAATCTTACCTTTACTTTGATTGTTTACTACCAATTCACCTGATAAGGTTGCACTTTTAAATTTTCCGGCCAAGGGTAAAAGCATTCGTTACGCCACCACTGTCACTAATAACTTGATTTAAGCAGGGTTGAGTATTTTATTGTGGGGGCAATGTAATGGTGGGGGTAGTGGGTAGAACAAGTGAAAATAATTCCATGCGCCTTAACGTTAGTGATTAAGAGAAGGATCTTATTTTTGGTAGATTTTACCATCTATCTGTAAACTGATAAACATCGTTGAAAAAAAAGCTTAGACGAGATTAACCTGTTTCCCAAATTATTAAGGGTCACTACTTAGTCACTGACCGAATTTTATCAATGGTTTTTTAAATGCAGTTTATCAGTTTACTGATGGGTATCAACACGGACCTTGTAGCGGATATTGCTAATTAACTCTAAGCGATATTTAAATTTAGGCCCTAATGACGAAACTTTGGGATGCCGAATCAAATCAAGCGCGAATCCAGCACGAACATACTTTGTTTTTTTTTAAATTAATAGTTAAAGTAAATAATTTAAAAAAAAATTTAAGAAATTGAACAAGAATTTAAATTCTAATATGATTAAAATCATCTTAATTGTCAATTAATAACTATTCTATGATTTGCTATTCTAAATGTCTGATGTGAATTTAAACTTTGTATAAGTAAAGAAACGAAAATAAGTATTTTGTCGGTATACAGAGTGAGTCATGAGGAACTGTACATACCCCTACCTCGTATTCAGGCCCCTATGGAGAATATCAAATTAGCATTAAAAAGTGTCTGCTCCCATTGTTTAATAATATACAGGGGGAGTTGTGAATTTTGACTGAAATTTCTTTTGGTCGTTACTTTTGAACGGCAAGTTCGAGTTGTCTCATATTTTGGTAAAACGTTACACTACTATCACCTAATTAACCGATTTATTCAAGCTAGAAAAACATCAGGTCCGGGCTTAAAAAATTAATTCGTTTGGTTCATACAATTATTTCCACTCGATCTCTAGCACTGAAACTAAAAGAGATATCAACAAGATTTTTTGTAGGGGTAGACAGTGTCACTCGGACTACAATTTTAAAATATTTTGATGTATACAGGGTGGCTAATTTTTGTGGAATGAAAATTAATTTGGTTTTTTTAAATTGAACACCCTGTATACGATTATGTCTTCTGATTCTACTTAATATTAGATTTACGGTAGTTTTTTGTATTTGTAAATCCGACGCGGCGTTGACAAGTTATTCCTATTTTAAGCAGATTTAATGAAAAAACAGCACTTCAGAAATATTAGCACAAAAACCACATTTTTTAAAAAATTCCTCAAAAAAGCTACTATGATGTAAATAAAACATGCACCTATCACAATAATCACACAACATCTTCAGCTGTTGCACACGGTGTTTGCCGATGGCGTGCCAATAGTCTAGTTTTCAAATGGCAATAACTGATTTTTTCAAATAGGACACCCTGTATATTTTTCTTCAGTTAGAAGCTCTCCCTAATACGCATTAAAAAATATAGGGTTTTGCACATCTAACTTTACTATTTACTTTAATAATTGACGTTAAGTGACAAACAACATATTTTACACAATTTTTAATAAGAAATCAAGTTACCTATGAAAATGACAGTACGTATATTTTGTTATGGCATTAATTGTCAACATAAAATTTTGTATTGTATCACGTCTACTATATTTAATCGGTATTGTGTATAAAAAATGGATTTTAATAAGAATTATAGTGTTCAAGAAAATATTGATATGATATGGATACTGGGTTAATGTCAAAAAAATGCGTTTCTTGCTAGTAGGGTCTTTCGTCAAAGATTCCCAGAAAGACGTCATCCACAAAAGGATACTTTTGAAAATTTAAAGAATAGATTTGATAGAACAGGAACCGTCAAGTATGAAAAACATTCACGTGAAACTACAGCTGTTACTATTGACAACGAATATAAGGTAATGATCAGTATAGTTGAAGATCCCAATATAAGCAAAAGGCAATTAAGCAATCAGTTAGATATTTCCAATACCACAATTAGACGCATAATAAAAAAGAATAAATATCACCCCTATCATATCCAGCTTCACCAAGAATTGTTACAACGTGATTTCGCGCGTAGAGTGGAATACTGTAGATGGTTAATAAACAAGATAAATACAGAGCGTAACTTTTTAAACAAAGTTTTATTCTCCGACGAAGCCACGTTTCATAAGAACGGTTGTGTAAATAGACACAACTTCCATTATTATTCGGACCACAATGAACATTTATTTAGAACCACATCACAGTATCGATGGTCTTTGAATGTGTGGGCGGGAATAATAGGTGATTATGTAATTGGTCCCTATTTCTTTGATGGGACTGTAAATGGAGCTATATTTTTAGATTTTTTAGAAAATGATTTTCGCAACTTATTGCAAAATGTGCCTCAAAATTATCGCAACGGAATGTGGTTTCAATTAGATGGTGCCACATCACATTACCTATTAGATGTTCGCAATTGGTTAAATAGGGAATTTCAGGATCGTTGGATAGGAAGGGGAGGAACTATAAATTGGCCTACTAGATCGCCTTGCCTTACACCTTGCGATTTTTTCTTGTGGGGTTTTATAAAAAATATTGTTTACAAAGAAGAGGTTACCACAAAAGAAAATATGAAAGAAAGAATTACTGCAGCATTTAGACAGGTGACCCCTGCAATGCTAAAAGATGTGCGTAAATCAATGAAAAAAAGGGCAAGGAAATGTATAAATGAAAATGGAAGACATTTTGAACACCTACTATAAATTTTAACTTTCACTATTGTAGTTTTCATACGATTACACTTTGTAAAATTTTGTACTTATTAAAAATTGTGTAAAATATGTTGTTTGTCACTTAACGTCAATTATTAAAGTAAACAGTAAAGTTAGATTTGCAAAACCCTAAATTTTTTTAATGCGTATTAGGGAGAGCTTCTAACTGAAGAAAAATATACAGGGTGTTCCATTTGAAAAAATTAAGTTATTGCCATTTGAAAACTAGACTATTGGCACGCCATCGGCAAACACCCTGTGCAACAGGTGAAGATGTTGTGTGATTATTGTGATAGGTGCATGTTTCATTTACATCATAGTAGCTTTTTTGAGGAATTTTTTAAAAAATGTGGTTTTTGTGCTAATATTTCTGAAGTGCTGTTTTTTCATTAAATCTGCTTAAAATAGGAATAACTTGTCAACGCCGCGTCGGATTTACAAATACAAAAAACTACCGTAAATCTAATATCAAGTAGAATCAGAAGACATAATCGTATACAGGGTGTTCAATTTAAAAAACCCAAATTAATTTTCATTCCACAAAAATTAGCCACCCTGTATACATCAAAATATTTTAAAATTGTAGTCCGAGTGACACTGTCTACCCCTACAAAAAATCTTGTTGATATCTCTTTTAGTTTCGGTGCTAGACATCGAGTGGAAATAATTGGCGCACCCTGTATAAAAAATTTCACCCTATATATGGTTTTTGAAAACTCTAATAATGATTTTACAAAGTACACAAATAGACAACAAAAATTGCATATTTATTTTCTCCCCACACGATTTCTCAATATCTAATAAAAAAATCAAAGACTATAAATTAAAAGTTTAGCAAAATGAACCATAGATTTCAAAAAATATAATTTTTCTTGCAAAAATTTAATTTTCCGTACAAAAAATTAATTTTTAATTACTAATACCTCCACAGCTCGTGGCTATATTTTTAATAATACGACCGTTTTAGTTCATTTCCAGAATCGGCTTTCAAAAGGTACAAGCTGTTTTGGATAATACTAAAACATAGCCCTGTATAATATTTCTTTAGTGATTCATGGGTATCGTCATTTTATCGAATTATCAGAATTTTCTTTTACTTTGTTCAAAATAAAAAGCTACAGTATTTTAGAGTTAACGAAAAATAAAATTGAACTTTAAAACAACCTGCAAACTGACATTTTGTTTTTAAATTTGAGAAGTTGGAAAAAGGAGTCAAGCATAAATAAAAATAAACAGGAAATATTATAAACGCAATTTGGTTCACTACCCTCTCACCATCTATTAATGTTGAAAATTTAAGTGTATGCATTTTAGGAGGCTGTGATAATTTGACATTTTGTGTTTAGTACTGTATTTTGACCACATTTGTTAGTTGCTGTTCGCCATCATCTTCATGCCACTTACGAAAATAGGTGGATAGGTCGCGGGGGGCCCCATGCATGGCTACCTAGATCCCCTGACTTTAACCCTGTCGACTATTCCATATGGGATTGGTTGAAAGAAATATGATCCCTTAACACTCAGGAAGTCAATTAGACATTTGATGTTCCGACAAAGATGTATGGTGGATTTCATTTCGAAAATCTGCTATAACTGTCAATGATTTTCTTTTTGGTTTTCGTGATGTCGTTTTAGTATTTTGTGCCTTATTATTATTATCTACTCTTGTGTATTTTTAAATCTTTTTAAAAATGTAAATAAATTCGTTCATTTTGAATGTTCTATTTTCTTTTCTTTAATTTTAAAAAGATCAAACTGTATTTTTCTTTCGAAACAAAATTTTGAGAATTCGATAAAATGACAATACCGATGAATCACTAAATAAATATTATACATGGCGATGTTTTAGTATTATTCAAAACAGCTTGTAACTTTTGAAAGCCGATCCTGGAAATTAACTATAATACTATACAGAAGAAAGGAGTGCAGTATTTAATTTGCAGAACGTAGTACAGGTTCAAGAGGTAGAAATTTTATTTTTATCTTATCCTTCAATGCTTATTTGTAGTTAAAATTTAAATTTTAATACATCTGATCGGCCTAATATAGTTTTTGTCTAGATTTAATCTTGTTTCTATGGTTTTTACTGTAATTATCCTGTTCTTTCGACAGATAAGTCAGGCTTTATTTATTCATAGCCGTATCGTATGTATTTTAATTGATTCGGAATTATGTATTAATATATATTTCAAAATGGCTTCATTCTAAAAATATTATCAGTCCTCCTAAATCCCTGAAGGCAGAATTATTAGTAATAGCAAGGCAACATAAAAACAAATTCAAAAAATATATTGTAGATGAGATGGCCCGAGAAAAAGGAATTGAAATTGTCAGATTGCCTCTTTACCACGCAGAGTTAAATCCCATTGAACTGATCTGGTCACCATTATCAAAAGGTTATGTTTGTCAAAACAATACAACATTTAAATTTCCTGATGTGCGAAATTTGTTTTTGAAGGCAGTTTCCGATGTAAATAGAGAACATTGGGGAAAATGCATTGATAACGTGAAAAAGGTGGAAAATTCATTTAGGAAAGTGGATATATCAATGGAAAATTTAATAGAACCTACAATAATAAACTTCAGTAATGACAATGATAGTGATACCAGTAGTTTTAGTGAAGACAGTGACTTTTAAAGATAGTTCTTGAACTACTTTTTTTTAATCTTTGAGTTTAGGTAAGTACTGAAGCGTTACTTTTAATGCCAAGAGATTAAAAAAAGTTTAATCCCAACCTATAATCCTCTTTGTTATTTATTGGTTAAATTTAATTCGTTCAATGTTAAAGATGCATAAGGTTTATTTTTATTTTTTGTAAATAATATAACTTTTTTCATTCAAAATTTAATCTACGAAGCGCGTATATATATTTTATATGCTGTGACCTTATTTATATTATAGAAACTTATTTTGCAAAGTACGCCTATGGAATGTGACGTTATATCCCCACTTTTACTGCACTCCTCTCTCCTTTATAGTATAAAACGGTCGTATTATTAAAAATATAGCACGAGCTGTGGTGGTACTAGTAATTAAAAATTAAATTTTTGTACAAAAAATTAAATTTTTGCAGGAGAAGTCATAGTTTTTGAAATATATGAATCATTTTGCTAAACTTTTAATTTATAGTCAGTTTTTTATTAGAAATTGTGTAATCGTGTGGGGAAAAAATAAATTTGTGTACTTTGTAAAATCCTTATTAGTTTTTAAAAACCGTATACAGGGTGAAATTTTTTATATGAACCAAACGAACTAATTTTTTTAAACCTGGACCTGATTTTTTTGGGATTGAATTTACTATCTGAATCAAAAAAGTATTTTTCTTTGTTCAGTTATACCAATACCCCCCCTCCACCATAAAAATAACTTCGTGCACCCCCCCCCCCCAAACGGAAGTCTGGATCCGCCCCTGAATCAAAGTAAATTTCAAACTAGATAATTTGTCAGATTAAAAGTTATTTGTAAATAAAAATCGTGTATTGTATAGGCAAAAATTGGTATTTATTGATGTTTGCAATAAATATTTATTTTGAAATAAAAATTATTTACGTATTCGTTAATTTCATATCGAAAAAAATCGATGTAAGTAAAATATTCCTAAATAGAAAAGTCTGTTCGATGGTGAAAAGTCTATACCTAATTTGTAGATACGTTTTGTAAACATTTGATGCAGGAAATGATTTATGGAAAAAACTTAAAATTAAAAGTCGAAAGAACAACTAAAAATCATTCCATATCTATACCTACATCAATTTGTAATGTTTAAACACATTAAAATAACTAAGGTCGCAGTAATATAAAAGTAGGCAAGTCAAACCCTTTGTTTCTGCTTTGTTGCGTTTCCAGAAAGAGTGATGACGTTAGGAAAATTACCGTCATTTCCAGGTATAATATTAAAGCCGTGATAAAAGTCCACAGCATAACGTTTCTAATAAAAATATAAAATTAGTCATCAGAAAACTTTACTTAGTAATAATGTTAATCATCAGGTAAGTTCTGGAATCAAAGTTTTTTATGGATGTTTGGTTGAATAAAAAATGTCTGAAAAATAACGCATACAAAAATTGCGACTGATTACCTTCTTTCAACAAAAAATTATTATTTTTTTACCCCAAAAAACGCATCTGTACCACCTTTTAAGTAAATTTATAAATTAATAACCAAAATATTGTCAAAAAAAATTCAACACTCTGTATAACTAACTGGAAGACTATCAAATCTTTGTATTTTGTTTTTTTTAAATGCTGGTTAAAACTGTGCTCATTTTAAATTTAATTCCAAAACTGACTAGGAATAGGATATACAGTGTGTCCACTTAAGTTCGCACCATATGGGAAACTTTTTTATTGTTAATATTACGAAAAAAAAATTATTCTTCTGCATAAAATACAATCAGATATCAATTTTTTTCAGTCGTATACGAGTTTTGCCAACAAATATGAATGTAGCTCAGGAGTAAAGTACCTTTATTTTTGAAATATGAAAAAAGTTATTAAAAAAACTTGTTTCTAATGACATTTTACGTCAACATACCGATTTTGAACAAGATATTCAGACTTTAAGAAAATTTTAATTTTTAATATTTTTTGAAAAGCTTAAAAGGAACGAAAAGACAAGAAATACATACCAATTTTTGTTAATATTGTTCGATGGTGTGGTTAGTATGTCTAAAAAACTTAACAACAAATAAAAATTCCTTTATTTATAAAAAATAGTCTTCATAAAAAGTTCTGCATCACATTATAATCAATAAGCAGGAATTAAATGTGCAAAATATTTAGTGGGATACAAGGAAAAATTTTAATACGGGCTAACTTTTTGCTTATAAAGTCTAGTATAGGTTTGTAAGGTCCCTGCGAACATTCTTAAATTTCTCAATGAATTCAAAATTGTCAGTTATTATAAACAAGTTTTTTTAATAACTTTTTTTTCATACTTCAAAAATAAAGGTACTTTTCTCTTGAGCAAAATTTATATTTTTTGACAAACCTCGTATACGACTAAAAAAAATAATATCTAACGGTTGCATTTCATGTTTTAGACCATGCAGAACTTTTTATAAAGAATAACTTTTTTCGTAAAATTAATAATAAAAAAAGAACTCTCTTTCCCTAGTAATAATTATTAGAATTTTTTTCAGAATGTGATACAACTTTTGAAGTTAAAGTAAGATTATTGCATTGAAATTATCAACAAAAGTACTTTTTTGTACATTAAACTTTGTTCTGAAATGATACGTCTGCATTTAACCCAAAATCAAAAAAATCCAAAATAATCATACTTACTATAAACCAATGAAAACCTTATAATTAAATGCAGCACTTTCCATTTTTACCAGAATAGGTCCTAACAAAGAGATTCCTATTCAGAGGAATTCTCCCCGTTGCCATGGCAACTCTTAACCCAATTTCTTTGTTTACAAGGCCTTGTAACGGTTCCGCAATCACCAAAACAAAGATCGCGCTCGCCTCTATACCAGGCGCAAACTAAAAACCGCTGAACAGCTGATCGTTATCCCCGTCACAGTCCGCTAAACTGACGTCAATACAATCCAAGCTCACCATTGGTTTAGGGCATGCCCGTGTGTGTCCTGCACGTTGCCATATTCACAGCTGATCGTTGCCAGAGACGGGACAGCTGACGAGGTAGGGCGGGGTTGTCAGATCGATATTAATTACGTATAATCCGGGATTCCTTGTACGAGGTCTTTGTTTGAGTTAATGGATTTTTTTTACGTTGGGTAAAATAAAGGTTATTTATTACAAAAGCAGATTGGGTCCGTATATAAGCAAAATAAAAACAATAGATTGAATAGTATTTTGATTTATAAACAGTACCTTATCTAATTTATTATAATAATGATTGTTGAAAACCTACTATATCATTGTTGACAGGGTCAAAAACTAATATTTAAAATGCTTACTCGGATTTGTTTATTAGGGTTACGAAAAGATTGGTAGTTATAGAGAAAAATGTTTTGTAATCAAGTACTAATTTTGAAATAAACCGTTTTAAAAAATTCTTACTTTAATATAATCTCTAAAGGCAGTGTTTTTTACTTTTGCTTATATAGGAGTAAAACATGCACGTTGGATAAGATTTAACAGCTCTTTTAAATAACATATATACTTTTCAGCAGCAAAAGAAAATTGAAAAACAGTGTAACTTGGCAACGCCTCATCCAAATTGATTGAATATTTTAAAAAAGATGCTTACTCATCTAAGATTCCTAACATATACACTATCATTAGACGTGATCATCTTCAGTACACAAGAAGAAAAATAGAAAATGGTGAAGCTTTTTTTAAAAAAATGTATAACTTGGCAACGCATCGTACAAATTGAATGAACATTTTAAAAAAATTGCTTAATGTTATAACAAATCTCACATATTATACTCTCGTTAAACCGCATGACCACAAGTAAAAATAGGAAATAATAAGAGCGATTTTGAGAAAGAAATGTATAGCTTGGCAACTGCATAATCTTTATATGAGTTACCGTTTTGAAATGTCAGATAAAATAGATTAATCCAGATATTCCATTTCCTTGTTACGTTACGCCCTGAAATAGTTGAATAGATAACTAATAAGGACTTATGTAAAAGATTTTAATAGCTATATAATTTATTCTACTGGGAAAAATACCATTATTAATAACTACTGGTTTGCTGAAAATACGAAAAACAAATATTTTGTAATATCAAACTGTAAACAGAAACTTGATCTACAATCTAAGTACCTATTACCAAGTCAATTTTAAATTTAAAAACAATTAAGTAAAATGTACAGGTAATAAAAGTTGAAATAATGTGCAGTATAATCTATATCTATAACTATTTATTGTTTAAAGTAAAATAAAAATGTATGTGACATTTATAATAGCATTAAACTTTGGATGCAAAAGTTAAAAGTGCAAATTGTTGATGCACAATATTATTATTAGTACTTAAATGATGTGAATTTGTATGATTGTTTGTACGTGTATGTGTAATTGAAATAAACGTACTATTTGGTAAAAAAACCTTTAATGAATACAAAAACTCTTACTTTTCAAGTAAATCTCTACTTTCTTACTAAAAAACGGCGACTATTGTCAGGCTTAACCCTACTTCTTATTATTCTTAAGATTAATACTAAATTGACATGATTTTTAGAAAATCGATTGGTAGAAAGTACACTGAAATAATAAAAAATCAAGGTTATCTGATTAAAATAACAACTTATACAACGATGATTTATTATAATATACCTACTTGAAATATTCAACTCAAATCTAGGTGTGTGACGTATTACTTAAGCAAAAAATCATACACCATAACAGAAATGTTTACGATACCATGTTAAGATAAAATAGTGAGTCTGTTTTAATCACATTTAATTTATTTGTAAATAAATTAAAACAGTGTTCCTCGATCTATCTATATATTTTAAACAGTTGATTTGAAATATTCATCAAAATACTAAAGGACAGAGCAGTTCTGAAATGGTGACGTGATCTTTTACAAATATTAAAGACAAAAATGTTCAATCCAGACCGCGAAGAAATATCATTGTTCCCGCTCCCACTCAATTAAGTTATAGATCCCTTCCTTTATAATTTATAGAACATTCTCATTAAACTTTTCATCCAACTATCTAAGCAATCCATCGTTCTATCTCATGGGTTAATAAAATAAAAAAATCCACATCAAGCGAACAGGTGAAAATCACCCGACCTAGCGAAGAACGTCCGGACCCAGGACGAAACTTGACAACAGTGCAGCTCGTCAAATCAAGGTTAAAAACGCTGCACGTGCGAGAGCTGCTGTTACCACATGCGAAAGCAGGACGAAAGGACGATTCCGTTCAGGGCAAGGACAAGGAGAATAAAATACATAATAGTTTGTGTTAATTTTAGATTTTTTCATTTTCTTTGTTTATATTGTAGAACTTTATTTGCAGATCTTAGTCAAAACATACTTGAATGGCAGATTGCATAAACGGAACATGTACACAAAAATAATTTTAGAAGTGATAAAATAAAATAAAATATTTTATTGCCAAACGAGAACTGCTTGAATGGATTAGGTACTTGTAGCCCAGTTGTCAGAGAGTTTGACCACAAAATGTGATATCGATGAAACTTGGCACTTCAGTACTTGAATGGGTGTAGAAAACGATAAAAAAATCTTTGCTGCGTAACAATTTAGAAAATAAAATCGAAAAATAAAAAAAAAATCCAAAAAACTAGTAGCACCACGTGAAAGAACGGAAAATTTTACAAAAAATTATAAGTTGTTTTAAAAAAAATTGTATTACTATAAAAAATTATTAAAAATAAGAAAGCAAATTCGAAAACTACGCGCGCCGAGCCGTTGAATACAAATATTCAGGCAAGGCGTTCGGAAAAGCTAAAGTATCTTTGCCTAAAATGTACGCAAAGAAAAAAAAAAGAAAGCATTTTAAAGAGAAGACTCTAAGCTTTCTCAGGAAGCCATTAGTTTCTATTTTTTTTGTTTTCTCATAGAAAATTTGACCGGAAGTTATAATTTCTAAATATATTTTTATAAGACTTCAGATATCTATTAATAGAGGCAGAACAAAAAAAAATCATTGTACACTTTTACTTTTGATTTAAATATAATTAAAATTATGAACATTATCTCTGTTTAATAAAACAACATTTATTCGACGCAATTTTTAAAGTTAAAAATAATTTAGAAATTGATTTGTATAAATAAATAAACACTATTTTGAAAATAAAAATTGCGTCGAATGCATGAATGTTGTAAAAAATGATCATTTTAAAACAGAGATAATGTTCATCATTTTAATTATATTTAAATCAAAAATAAAAGTATAATAATGATAAGTATACAAGGATTTTGTATGTATGTATGTTATGCCTCTATTAATACAATACCGGGTGTCCCAGAAGTTTCTGACCCATTTTAACTGCAAATATCTCGGAACTCAGAAGCGATAGGGAGGTGCAGTTTTCACTGAACAGTTTCTTTTTATATAAAGTTTTTTTCAGTATAAATGTTTATTTAGTAAAATCTAATATAGGACCTTTTAAAAAAACGGTCTTTTTCAAATGCAAATGTCGATTTTTTAACGACACACCCTATATATTTGTATTCTATCTGAAAGGTGAACTCTTTCCCTTTCCGAAAATGTATAATATGTTGAAGTTTAGATGAAAAATTAATGAGTTATTTGATTTTTAAGGATAGGCAGTTATGTAGACATCTACCATTTTTATTAAAATTTTTCAAGTTTGTTTTGTTATTTTCTATAATATAATTTTTAGTAAAATTTTCCCCTCTTTCACGTGGTCCTATTAGTTTTTCGATTTTATTTTCGAAATTGTGAAGTTAGCATACACTTTAGAGCTTTTCTACACCCATTTAAGTACTTAAGTGCCAAGTTTCTTCGATATCACATTTTGTGCGAGCTTTTGGCCAATATCCTTCTCTGGCAACTGGGCTATTGGCTAATAAGGTCAAAAATCATCTGTGCATAATGAGTCTTGTCGAATATTAGGCCAGTGCATTTATAGGAAATTTAATTATCCATAATAAATGAAAGAATGGTTTTAGTGGATTAATCATTAACCAACCGAGCTATTATTATCATATTCCTTCCACTGGCCCACAATAATTTTGCTTTCTGTGTTTTTTCTGTGTATTTTGTGACCCTACAATAAAATTTGTGCTGTGGTAAAGCTGACCATGGCATGGCCGGATCCAACCGATTTCCAAGGGGGGGGGGGGTTGTGTGTCGGGAGGATATGAAATATATTAAAAAACATGACCTAAAGGATCCGCCAATAGACCGTAGTAGTTACTTATAAGATGGGTAAATGACAGGGTTGGATTATTTAAGTGGTATTTTACCTGGACGGGGAAATTAAAGAAAATTACAGAAAACAGAATTTAAAAAAATCATACGACTTTCATTTAACATGAAATGTAGGAAACAGAAAATATACTTCAAAATTAGATACTTAAATCCTCCTCAAATTAACTTACAAGTACCTGCTTCTTATTTTAGGTGATCAAAATATTGATTAAAAAATTAAAAGAATAAAACAATTACTGTCGACAACCTTGATTTTCTAGGATTCATGTGTATTGCAATTATACGTATAAAAGTTAAAAAAAAACGTTTATTATGTGACCTCTTATCTCGCACTGAAAATCATTTGGACAGTGGACAAGTTTTTACCGCGCCCATTTTTTTTTATTAAAACAATTTACCACGGCTAAGTGGTCTTGATACTAAATTTGAAACGTGAATCAATTCATTCTAATTGGATTGGCTCTTTAACGATATTTTTAATTATACAGGGTGTCCCAACTAAAATTTGCAACCAAATAATTCAAATTTTGAAAAAATGCCGAAACAGGTCAATTTTAACCTAGAGGGGGCTCAATTTGTATCGTAGTTTCAAACTTATTTTTTCATCCCTCTAGCGCTTAGAACCACCTCTTGAAAAATCTTAAATGGCAAGGTGTGTTAAGTGACACATCATTTTGAAGCTGCTTTCATTATCTCATGCAATCCCGTTATTTTTTTTTATTTTGAACGGCTCTTTTTTGAGAAAACTGTTTAGAAAAAAATTTTGTCTGCGCCAAGAACTTCACTACTGTAACTTGGGGTTTTTGGGGTTGCTGAATCTGAATCCGAGGTCCGCTTGACTTCATCAGGTCAGGGTCAAGGTCATTTGAGGGTCAAATTGAGGAAACCTTCTGGGAAAAATCGGAAAAAATTCATAGAAAGGTATTTAAATTAAAAAACCTTGAATTGAAAACTACGTTCGTTAAAATTAAATTGTTTTTTAGAACTACTATTGTTTTCTTTGACAATAATCTAAGCATTTTTCTCAAAAAAGAGTCATTCAAAATAAAAAAAGAACGGGGTTGCATTAGATAATGAAAGCAGTTTCAAAATGATATGCTCGAAATATTTGGGTGCAAATTTTAGTTGGGACACCCTGTATTTTACTGTATACCGACATAGACCAGAGCCAAACCGATTTTAAATATCCAAATTCATGGAAAATTCTTAACAGTACGTGGGAGGTCGGAAAATTGAAAATTTAGGGTAAATTATAAGTAAACTAAGAAAAATCAAGACGACTGAGTAAAAGTTACGGATGGGATATACGTTTTTAGGGTTGGATATTGTTTTTTACGATTTGTGGCTGAAATATGCATCCTATCGAAAAAAGTTGTTCATGTAAAAGTTGTAGATAATTAAAAAATCTAAAACTTTTGTATTAATCATTTTTCAACATAACCTCAAAATTTTTTTTTAATTTTTATCTCCAGCAAAAATTATTTTTTTTAAACTTGGTGAAACGTTCTTTTTTATGATTTAAATAAGCTGTAATTTTTTCAAAGCAAAATATTTATTTTCGTCGGACGGACGGATTTTTCTTAAATTACTTTATAATAATAATTTATCGTAAATTTTCCGTCCACCCTAAAAATTTTTTTTGCTTAAAAAATGAATGGCACAGGCATTAGACCTACTAAAGTAAAATTAAATGATTTATATTCCTTTTAAAATTTATATTTTAAAATAAATATTTCACATTTTCGATTACTACGTTTTTATTCTACTTGTTTCCAGCATAGACGAAAACGTATCACTTTAATTGGTATCTGTAATTGATAAGGACATCAAAAGATGAGCAAGTAAAATTCTTGACCTTTTAAAAAGTTAATAAATTATGTCGGGGGACAACCTACATTTGGATTTTTTTTTAAAGTTGAGTAGGTGAATTCAAAGCCGCGGTTAAGAGAAATCTCAAGAGTTCAAGAATCAGGATGGACAAGAAAAATGAATGACCTTTTTAGGACATCTAGAAAGAATGAACAGAGGAAAGGGGGTAAAAACTTTAGCGTGGAAAATATCTGTCATCTGTCATATTCGAATTTGTTTCTCGTTAAAATGGCGATAGTTTACATAAGCAAAATTAAAGCATTAAAGTTAAAGTTAAAAAATTGAAAATTAGGAATTTGTGTCTTTTAACCTATTTTTCCAAGATTTGTGATGCTTATAACAAAAAGTCATAGGATATTATTCGGACTTCCAATTCTTTAATTAAAAAGGTATGTCCTTTGCCAAGGAATTTGTCGAAAAAGAGCTTTTTTCCTTTTTGGGCTTACAGATTTTACATTGCTGATTTCAGTATCTATTATTGACACTGATTCCGGTGTTGTGTTGCAACTACCAGAAAACACTCGTTGATTTTCCAGGTACAATTCTTTTGTCCATCTTTTGTGGCACAAATTTTTGTCAAATAATGTTTTCTTTAACAAGACACGAAGTGCAAAAATATGTTTACAAGGAAGTAACATTGACGTGAAAATCGAACTTTTGTTTTTCGTTTCATATTGCCTCAAATAATTTTGAAATTCCTCAAAGGAACTAAACACCTGATTACAACGAATAATTTGAATGTATAATCATATTCACATCAGTAAAAGTCAGCACAAACGAACATAAACGTTTTAACATTTATACTGAACATAACCTCATTTATTTAACGTGCACGGTTGAATGCCTCAGGCGCGGTAAATCGGTGCACGCTAAAAGACTACGTCATGGACAAAGATGACGTTTTAGCGTGTACCTAAGTTTTTTATTTTGTAAACGTTAGCGTGCACCTAGACATAGCGATGAAAAATTCTAAAAATATTTATGAAGCCTGAGGTTTTAGAGATCTTCGCACAAAATGGCATTTCACTTGTAAAATCGATAAAAATCGGTAAAATCATGTATTCCTAAATATTTAAACCAAGCAAAAAATGCCTTAAAAATTGATATAATTATTAAATGATCGAAAACGTTAATAATTATTGATCTATTTTCTAAAAATGCTTGTAAACATCTTAAAAATTACCAAAAACGTGAAAAAAATCGATTTTATGGGAAGGCGCTCTGGTGTGAAATTCTGAAAAAGTTCATAATTGTAGATTTTTTGCAAGTACTTGAAAGGGTGTAGAAAACGATAAAAAAATCTTTGCTGCTCTAAAGTGTATGCTAACTTCACAATTTCGAAAATAAAGTCGAAAATTTGGTTTTTCCATTATATCTCGAAAAAAAAACTAATAGCACCACGTGAAAGAACGGAAAATTTTACTAAAAATTATATTATAAGTTATTTTAAAAAAAATTTGTATTACTATAAAAAATTATTAAAAATAAAGCAAATTTGAAAACTCTACGCGCGCCGAGCCGTTGAATACAAATATTCAGGCGAGGTGTTCGGAAAAACTAAAGTATCTTTGGCTACAATGTACGCAGAGGAAAAGAAAGAAAACATTTTAAAGAGAAGACTCTAAGCTTTGCCAGGAAGCCATTACTTTTTAATTTTTTTTTGTTTTCTCATTGAAAATTTGACCGGAAGTTATAATTTCTAAAATTCTCACTGATTTTTATAAAAGTGAAGATATCTATTAATAGAGGCATAACAAAAATAAAATTAAATATAATTAAAATGATGAACATTATCTCTGTTTATAAATCAATTTCTAAATTATTTTTCACTTTATTTAAAAAATAATAATTTCTGATTTATATAAACAGTATTTTGAAAATAAAAATTGCGTCGAATGAATGTTGTAAAAAAATGATAATTTTAAAATACAAGTTTTATTAAACATTTTAATTATATCTAAATCAAAAGTAAAAGTGTAGGTAATGATGATAAATGTACAAGGATTTATTTCTGTTATGCCTCTATTAATTTTTTATACTAATACAATTTTTTTTTAAATAATTTATAATATAATTATTAGTAAAATTTTCCGTTCTTTCACGTGGTGCTATTAGTTTTTAGAAATTTTTATTTATTTTTTAGAGATATAATGGAAAAACCAAATTTTCGATTTTATTTTCGAAATTGTGAACTTTAGATTTTTTTATCGTTTTCTACACCCTTTCAAGTACTTAAGTGCCAAGTTTCATCGATATCACATTTTGTGCAAGGTTAAACTATCTGACAACAGGGCTATTTTTAGTTTTTACGAATTTAAAACAAAAAAATCATGTTTTAAATCAATTTTGATGCTTTCCTAATTCAATTTAAGATTCCCTGTAGCATTAACCATTATAAATCGATTATAATAGTATAATAATTCGCTTTAATCACATAAATTAACGGACTGAAACAAAAATCGTGTATTTTATTGCCTAATAATACTTTTACAAATATAGAGATGACGTTAATCGACTTCAATGGAACGTGAAAATCATTATTTGGCTAATTGCACGAGTCGTTCGTCTAATATACTGAAAATATAGAGGTGAGGACAAAAAAATAAGGGGGTTTTTGGAAATCAATACGCGAACAGCAGCAGTAGCAGAAAACCTTGGCCTAGTTTTGGAAATCGTCGAAGGTGCAACACACAAGCGCTCGCCCGACACCGAGGAAGAGAGAAAACTCAGAAGAGAAGGTGAAAGTTGCAAAAAACCCCGTCACAAATCAATTTATCTAATCTTAAATCTATTATTCGTTCATAGATGCATAAGTAAAAGAAACTGAATATCTTGCATAATTAAATCGTGTAATACGTGTTAATTATTCTTAACTATCAATTATTTACATAATTCTTGCACAACAGAATTGAAAAATTCTTTTTTTCGTACTAGACGTGTAAATTACTAACGCACTAAAATTCAAAAGTTTAATAAATCGATCTGTTTCTTATAAAAAAATCCAACGAAGGAAACAAAATCTTTTTTATATAGGGTGTATATGAAAGGTAAACCAATCCAAAATTTTAAACTTGTCTCCGTCAACAATATATTTGATATCAGTATGATGTGCATTTTTTAAATTTAAGTCTCTCTTTTTTAAAACCTTTCTTGATATAATTTCTAAAGAATTGTAAATTTTATAAACATTGTTAACACCATTTTGCGAAATTTCAATTGCCCTGATGATGTGTACAAACTGACAGACGAAACGTTGACATGGCATGCGTGTGTTAAATGTATTGATACAGTTTATTTTTGATCTAAAATCCTCTAAAAATTAACCAGAAGTTATAAAATTATGAGATGGGTCACCTGGAATGTATTATACAGGGTGACCCGTTGGTAAACGGAAACATTTTAAAGGTAGGTAGAGGTCGCAAAGGCGATTCTAAATAGCCCATATATAATGGGTCTCTTGGCTTCCATAACCTAGTTACAGGGTGTTTTATCAATTATGCGTAATTATTCATTTGGCCAGAACTTTTGAATCACTTAGTATATCTTTTCCATTTTTGGCATACAGCTTACACTTCTCACGAATAATGTACTGAAATATTAAGAGATCTGAAAATCCAGGTTCGGCTTTAGGAAAAATTGAAACATATTAAAAATATCAAAACAACACCCTGTATATCACAATTTTAATATTTCCATTTTAGATTTGAATAGAGGGGAAAAACTGAATTGCAACAAGTTGTTTTTGTTATCCCGCCACCGAATCGAATGGGAAGATTTTAATATTGAAAGTAAAATTTTCATTTAATTTAGGAAAAACATATTATGAAACTCATTTTTTCTTTAACAATTTCAAAAATTCACTTGGCCTCATTTACCTATTTCTTGTTTATTCGGCTTAAAATAATTTTACACTGTACTGGTGTACCTGCAGGCCCGTACTTAGGAGAAAATATTCAATTATGTATTTATTTTTTAAACGCCCAGTATAAAGTAAAGCGGAACAATAAACACTCATAGTAACTATGTAACTAACAAACATTTATTAATAATTAACGAAATTGCTCAAAATGTCCACTATTTTGTTTTATCCACTTTCTTGCACGTCTCTTTTTTTTAAACTGAAAGTAAAATTTTAGAGAAAAAAAAAAGAGAAATTATTTTTTTTTTAATTAATATTCAAAATGAATTTATTTTCAACATTTAATATTTTTATTATTTGTCCGTTTTAACACAATTTTAAGTAATATTGCAGATCCGTACTTTAAACAAAATATTAAATTGATTACTTTTCGATCACCTTGTATAATTTTATTTTAGCACAGTGGATTATGCTGTATAGGGATACCTGAAATACAAGGTGTATTCTAAAAAAATAAACAATAGATAAGAACTGCTTCAAAGAATTGAAGAAGTCTGGAACTGAGAAAAAATCCATTTATTATAAGAAAATCAGCAAGGGACATAAAACAAAATGGTGGATATATTGAGCAATTTCGTTAATTATTAATAAATGCTTGTTAGTTACTATGAGTGTTTATTGTCCCACTTTACTTTATACTGGGCGTTTAAAAAATAAATACCTAATTGAATGTTTTCCCCTAAGTACGGGCCTGCAGGTACACCAGTACAGTGTAAAATTATTTTAAACCGAATAAACAAGAAATAGATAAATGACGCGATGTGAATTTTTGAAATTGTTAGAGAAAAAAAGATATACTAAGTGAATCAAAAGTTCTGCCCAATGAATAATTATGCATACTTGATAAAACACCCTGTAACACGGTTATGGAAGCCAAGAGATCCATTATATATGGGTTATTTAGAATCGCCTTTGTGACCTCTACCTATCTTTAAAATATTTCCGGGACACCCTGTATACGGTTCATCAATTTAAATGACATAATTTTATTTGCATGAAAAATCAAAATCTCTCCAAAAAAATCGTACTAACATAAAAATTCACAGATAGCAGTAATTTTTGATGAAAAGTTCACATAAAGTCGAAAATTTTGCATAAAATTCGATTTTTTATCACAGTTTATGTTATTAATTGTTAACTTTAACCCAAAAAGCAAAAAAACTGTTTCTATAAATAAAAAAAACTTACTTTCAAAAAATGAGTACAGGTGTTCCAAGAAATATCTGTTTTCTTGACATTTGCATTCCCTTTAATTCTTCTCAAATGCGATGTACCATTTTGGATTGCTCCTCAGATTTACTAACGAATCTAAAAGGAAAAATTATTTTATCACAAATGTGTTGTCACTTAAATTTTCCTGAACATGGAACAGTATTTGTCGAAACGTGGTATCTGCGAGAATCTATTTACTATACCCTATTCGCTATCAGGATATAGTAATAAAACATAATTTTGAATGCAAACGATAGCACAAGTGGCTCAAAGAAAAAATCGAATGCCTCGGAAACTTTTTGGGTATATAACAATAGGCGACCCTTTTATAATAAACTGATCTGCATACAGTGCATCTGTAATATTAAATAAATACTAAAAGGATATACAGGGTGTCCCAGAAGTACCTTTGGAAAATTCAAGAATGAATAGAAGTGGTAAAAATAACGTTATTGCTTCATATAACTTTTTTCCATAAGGGCCTTCGTTTCCGAGATATATATGGGACTCTAAATTTAAAGATTGAAAATAATTTTTTATTTATAACTTTCGTACCATAACCTCAAATTCAACCAAACTTTGGTAGGTTACAAATCGCATTAGTGTGCTTAAATTAGTTATTTAAGTTTGTCACAAAATCTTTTAGGAAGTCAGGAACGGACTATGCCCAAAGGTTAACACCTCATAATTTTTAAACAAGTAGTGACACTGAACTGTAAATAACATTAATGGATTCCTTAGATATTTTTATAACATAAAGATACTCTTGCTTCATGTCGATTAAGTTAACGGTTTAGGAAATTTTATTAACTTTAATGCGGTAAAGCAGAGTAAATAGCGCATCCACCATTTTATAAAGTGCTTCATTATTTGAAGTTTAATACGATTTGATTTTATAGTGTGCTGTGGATTCATTTGACATCCAACATCTGTCAGTTATTTTGCTATTTTGTAGTGGCGAAATATTTTTCTATAAATTTTTCTGTTTAAGTACATTTTCATAATTAAAATGGCACAGTTTACTCGAAATGGATGCGCTATTTACTCTGCTTTACCGCATTAAAGTTAAAAAATCTCCTAAACGGAAAATGTACAGCTGTCAAATAATTAATTGTTAGATGGCAGCAGCAAGTCCAAAAAAATTTATTTGTGCATATAAGCACAAATCATATCTCTCATTTCTGAATTAGAGAAATGGTTGTGTCGTGGCATTTTCACTACCTACTTAGATGGAATTTAGTGAACAAAATTAACACTGCAGTCATTAACAATTAATTATTTGACATCTGCACATTTTCATTTTAGTTTTAAAGCCTACTATGTTGAAATATTTTAAAGTAAATTAAATAGATACTGTGGCTAGAATATTTTAAATGCAAATGTCTCGGAATGAGTTGAAATTATGCCATTAAAACAAGTATACCGTTTTTATTCAAATTTACAGGGTGTATCATAAAGACTTGAAAAAAATTCAAAAAAGGCTAGGAATAAAAAAAATTATACTTTTCTTCATCCAGTAGAGTGTATCTAATCTCAAAATTGATAACACGCTTATGATTTATGAACTTAAAAATATAACCATACCAAATTTCAAGTCAATATGTTAAATAATGAAGAAATTATTGCAAAAAACGAAAAATAAAGTTTATCTTCAACACCCTGTATCTTAGTAGTAGATAACATTTAACCCAGAGTTATTTAGTAAAATATTAATATTTCGAGGTCCTGAACCTATGATTAAAATATTGACCATTCCTTCTGAAGCACCCTGTAGATGCGTTCGGGAAAAAAGTATCTTTGCAAAGAAAAAAAAAAGCTTTCTCAGGAAGCCATTAGTTTTTATTTTTTTTGTTTTCTCATAGAAAATTTGACCGGAAGTTATAATTTCTAAAATAAAAAAATCCTTGGACATTTATCATCATTATACTTTTATTTTTGATATAAAAATAATTAAAATGATGAACATTGTCTCTGTTTAATAAAACATGTTTCATTCGACGCCTTTATTTTCAAAATAGAGTTTATTTATTTATACAGATCTGGCAAAATTTTAACGGAACATAGGATTTTCAATGTATTTTGGACAAGAGCTCACGTAGAAGTCATATAAGAAATCTGCGTTAAAATTTTGCCAGATCAGTATAATAATAAAATATGTAATAATCCTCATAATTAATTTTATTTCTTATTTTATATACACCGTCTGCTATTTTATAGTATCAATATTATTAGAATTCCACACAGAAACGCGTACTTGAAATGAATTTCCGTTGTTTAAAAAATTCTCATTATTTTGTCATCACTTCTCTATTTGTTTTGTCAAATTTTCTAGCGAATGAAATATCAAACGTGTTTTCCGATTATTTTTTTTTAATTTTGTATTAGTGAATATGATATACAAATTTCTATAAATTATGATTGCACGAGGAATTTCTATCAATAAATTATAAGAAGTAGGTCGTAGAAAATAGCATATTACGTAATATTTAATCTCTCCTCTTGCGAAGAATGTTCAGCGTCAGTGCCAGTGGAATTGAGAAAATCTGTTTTCCTATTTCCACATTTACACGTGGATGTTAATTAGTCGAATTAGCGTGGGTCGAGATTGTAGGTATTGTGAAAAGGCAGTAGACCGATTTTACAAAATAATAAAAAATCTTATGAACTATGAGAAGTAGACCAGGGCCAATCATTTTTGAAACAAAAAAAATTTAGCAGTATGTGAATTTTAGGGGTAATCCTTACACCCATACAGACCATACAGAATGTCCAGAGAAGGATCCACCAAACGCAGGTTTCGACTCCTTCCTGACAAAGAAGTATAGCTTTGTGAAAGAATTCAACACAAAGCTAAGTAATAAAAGCGAATGGGACAAAGAGAACATCCCAAAACTCAAGAGAAGTGCCCTTAAATGGTACACAGATGGATCCAGAGTAACAGAAGAAACCAACAAAATATTCCGAAAGTCTAGAAATCTCCTAGCATTTTCCAAGATGAAATCTACGCCAAATTTCCGCAGACAAGAGATCAGCATCATGTCAGACAGCCAAGCAGCAGTCGCGGCAAGTGAACTTTCTCATAGAGGAGGCAAATGGAAAATAACAAAAATTTGCCGTTGTTCAGTCTTATGAGCTTGATAGCCAACTTAACCTCAAAACCACTCACGATGTAAACACAAACACTCACAGAGAACTGATTTATTTTATGCGCTTGATTAAGATATGACAATTAATGTCCACTTCACTCGTTGGCTATGGGCAATGACATCATAAAATCCGCGTAACGCTATTGATTGGAGACTAGCCTCAACCAATAGCGATTTGACTTTATATTAATGCAGGAAAAGCTCTTAAAAATATTTCTATTGACGATTTAGGATCAAGAGTATCAAGAGTCGCGCTGTTGACATATTAAAATATTAAAAACATGCCGTAAAATCTGGCATAATAGAGAAAATACTTTAACTGTGTTTAGGACTAAAATTAAAAATAATTAAAATAAATGGAGGGTCTATTGTGTAAATATTTCAGAGGAGGCTCAGCCTCCGTTGCCTCCTTGGGCCAGCCGCCACTGCCAAGCAGCCAAGCACAATAGATCTTACAGGTCGCAGTGTATCGACAACCCCACCAAACAGAAGAAGAAGAAGAAATTAATCTTTTTGCAACATATACTCAAACGTATCGAGAAAAACGCTAAATACAGTTTTCTTCGTTTTTAATTTTTATCTCGCACAAAAATAATTTTCTTATGAAACTTGAGTAAATAAACAAAGCGGGCATGACTACCAGCATAGGGAATTCAATGTGTTAGAGAGAGAACGCGATATTATGTGACGTATCTCCGTTGTTAGGGGTGCGATCTGAATGGGGCAAACGGCATTGTGGAATAGAGGGGTTGGGGATTATATAGGTAACGAATAATCATGCGCAGCGACGTTGCCAGAAGGGCCGTAGCGTCTAACTTCGTTGTTATTGGTTCGATTTCAATGGAACACACGCCATTGCAATATAGATGGGGTAAAGAAAAATCATGCGCAGAGACGTTGCCAGATGGGCCGTAACGCCTAACTTCGTTGTTAGGGGTGTGATCTGAATGGGACAAACGGTATTATAATATAGATTGTAAACCGTTAAGTTTTAAGGTTAATAACAAGTATCTTTTTTTTCTACAAAAGTAACGTGGCTTTAATATTATTTTACAAAAATAGCGCTAACTTAAAGAGCTAAAAAGTTTATCGCACATTTATACCACAAATATACGTCGAAGTAGGTACCAGATTATTCTATTTCTAGTTCCCAAAAACCCCCAGTTCCAAATTTTTATGTATATATATCGAAAAAGGCTAAAGTTATTGCAAAAAATAAATCTTAAAATTTAACCTTTTAACACCCTGTATATTCCTTATTAGCAACATTTTATTAGAGCAAGTTGGTTCAAATCGTAATATTTTAAACTGAGGAATCTACCATACTTCTATGTACAATTACTTAAGGACCACCCTGTATATAACCAATGTGCATATTTGTGGATGTGATAAATTATACAAGATATCTTTGAATTCACAAATGAAATGTGAAAGGAAGAAAAAACCCATTGATGTATTTTTTATGTAACAGACGGGAAAAAAGTAGAAAAATTATTTTCAGATTTGCAAGAAACTGCAAAAAATAAATGTGTTGAGGAAGTTGATTCTGAACTTCGAAATAAATTTCATTTTTCCTCCACAAATAAAATTCATTTTTTACCATTTAAATATACCAAAAAATTAATCATTTGGTTTTCCATATACACTGGTTACTTCTGCTGAAAAATGCAAAATTCCCTGACTTTGTCAACACTTTTTAAATTCCCTGACTTTTCCCAGTTTTCCAGGTCTGTGGAAACCCTGAATTACTTTGATGTCAATTTACGCTGCAAAGATTTCAATCCAGGGGGAGTCCATCGTTGTCGATGATGGTGTTGTGAGGTTTTTCTGGGTTTTCCCACAACTGTAAAGCAAATGCGCCATCAATCATCAGTAAGTCGCCTCAGAGCGCCACAGCAAATAATAATAATAGCCGTCCCTCCCCCGCACAAGCTGCAGAGCTTCTGGGGTTCACTCGTAAGAGGGTAAACTGAAGGGAGTTTATTATTATTATTATTACAGCCAGAAATCGTAAAAAACTAATATTCAGCACTCAAAACGTACATTTAGCTAACTTTTCCTAAATTTTCCGACCACCCACATACTTCTAAGAATTTTTCAAGAATTCGGGCATTTAAAATCGGTTTGGCCCTGGTCTAAAGGAGTTGGTCAATATTTTGTCTGGAAATTCGCCAGGTTACTGATTTTTCTGTAGTTTTTGGCGAAACAGGAAGTAGGTTATGTTGGACCATTGTCGTTAAACCCCGTCCCTACTCAAAAAATTTATAATGAAAGTTAGAATAAAATTTTTTACCACTGTCATTCGATTTCTCATAAAATTTTACTTTCGTTATCGCATGTATATTAAACCAAAAAAAATTCTAATGAATGTTAGAAGCTTCCAAAAATAAAATTTGCCATTCTCCAGTACTATTGACATGACTCATCCATAACTTGGTTTAAAAAATCATACGACTTTGAGACCAATTTAATTCAATTTCCCATGAAATTTTACGTCCAGAAATATGTTTATATTAAAACAAACAGAAATTCTTATGAATGTTACAATTTTCCAAAACAAAATTTTGCTATATTCTAGAGTACAAAATTTGACAAGACTCTAGAAAATCGTTCATACCTCTCTTTTAAAAAGTCATACGACTGTTTGACCATTTTTATTCGATTTCCCATGAAATTTGACGTCCAGAAAGATGTGTATATTAAAACAAAAAAAATTTCTTATGAATGTTACAAATTTCCAAAAAACAAAGTTTGCTATTTTCGGGTACAAATTTTGACATGATTTCAGAAAACTGCCCATAACTTTTCTATTTTCATTTAATTTTGCATAATATTTAATGTACAGTGTGATTGAACCAAAAACGTTTCTTATGCAAGTCAGAAATTTCCAAAAACAAAGCTTGCTAAAATCGTGAATACTTTTTTTGGGGATCATTTTACAAAGGGTAAAAAAAACCTTGTGTACCTTAGAAAATCCCAAAACGAATTTGCTAAAAGACATTGCTTTGTCTACTTACACATTGTATATTAAACTTTTTATTATAATTTATATATTTTAATTCTCTTAATAGTGCAGGCGAGATAGGTAATTTAATTGCAAAAACGTAAAATAATGTTCTGCAGGGTTTTTATGATTGGAAGTGATAACGGGGCTTTCAATGAACGTAAAAAAATTCGTGAAACAAGAGGGTTGCTAAAGGGTTAATTTGAGGGGGTTAAAAGGGGGGCAAAATGGTATTTTGCGAATTTCCGCGAAACTTGACGTCTTATCAAAAATTATCCAATGGCAAAGTTGTAGATCTAGAAAAAATCTACAACTTCTATATGAGTCATTTTTTACCATAACCTCAAAATTTTCGCGGAAAATGCAAAAAATTATTAAATTTTTTTTTTTTAAGTTTTTTATTTTTAATTTCCGCAAAAATAATTTAATTTTGATGAAATTGTGTGGAAGTATACCTTTTTAGGACTCGGATAAACAAAAATTTTTTCAGATTAAAAAATGTAACGGTTTTCAAGATATTTAAGTTTTTTTTCAAAAATAAAGTTGGTTGGCAAAATTTCATCGTACATGGTTTTTTAGGTGCTCATTTTTTTTTGTTTTTACGTAAACTTTTTGATACAATAACAAAAAATAACAGTCCCCATTTAAATTTCAAAAACTCAAAAAATGATTTTTGCAATAACGAATTTTTCAGTAATTATTGATAATTTGTTTAAATTTTTAATAAAAATAAAAAACTGATTACTCCTTTGAATTCTACTGAAAAAATTACAAAAGAAACTGTGTTTCATTGTTTTATTTGAAATTTGATTTTTGTTCCGTATTGTTATAAATATTCAATTGAAATAACGAAAATGCAGATAAATACAACAAATAATTATTTTTTAAATTGTTTTCTAGTATAACCAAAAATATTTCCAGTATGAAAGTTGTAGATTATGAAGAAATCTTCAACTTTTGAAGAGTCACCTTTTAACATAACCTCAAAACTGTCGAGAAAAATTCAAAACATCGTATTTTTTTTCTTCTTAACCGAGTCTTAACTTGAATTCCGAAAATGAAGATGCAACTGAAGAATCCAGTGATATTGAAGAAACTTTTCAAAAAGGTGAAGGGCAAGAAAATACGCGAAAAAGACCAAAATTGGCGTAATATTATTAACTTTTCTAGTTTCTGGTAAATCTGTAAATATTCCTTTGGAAAATACCTATAGAATAATTTTGAAAACAAAATTCTGAACTTAAAATAATTTAATTTTAAAAATCATTATACAAAAAGTACACGTGACTGTTCTAAGATAAAAAAATAGAACAATGATTTTTTTTGTTTGATCAAAAGTACATTATTTTCTCGGAAATAAAAAGAAAAAATACGATTTTTCGAATTTGTCTCGAAAGTTTTGAGGTTATGTTAAAAGGTGTCCTTTCACAAGTTGAAGATTTTTTTATAATCTACAACTTTCATACTGAATATTTTTCAAAACTATTTAAAAAATATTTATTTTTTACATTTATCTTCATTTTTATTATTACAATTGAATATTTATAACAATACGGAACAAAAATCAAATTTCAAATAAAACAATGAAACAGTTTTTTTCGTATTTTTTTTTAGAATTCAATGGAGTAATCAGTTTTTTAATTTTATTAAAAATTTAAACAAATTATCAATAATTCGTTATTGCAAAAATCATTTTTTGAGTTTTTTCAATTTTTGAGCATGTTTAAATGGGGACTATTATTTTTTCTATTGTACCACAAAGTTTTCGTAAAAACAAAAAAAAATGAGCTCCTAAAGAACCATGTACGATGAAATTTTGCCAACCAACTTTATTTTTGAAAAAAAAAAGTTTTTAACCTAAAAACTTTAATATCTTGAAAACCGTTACATTTTTTAATCTGAAAAAATGTTTGTTATCTGAGTCCTAAAAAGGTATGCTTCCACAAAATTTCATCAAAATTAAATTGTTTTTGCAGAAATTAAAAATAAAAAACTAAAAAGAAAAAATTTTTTTAATAATTTTTTGCATATTCCGCGAAAACTTTGAGGTTATGGTAAAAAATGACTCACATAGAAGTTGTACATTTTTTCTAGATCTACAACTTTGCTATTGGATATTTTTTTACGTACATTGTAAGCCCCTTTATCACTTCCAATCGTAAAAACCCTGCAGAAAATTATTGTTGACTATAAATCTAATTTGCCTGGTCTATAATAATTTTTAATAATAATAAAACGACTGATTTCACTTTACAACGGTTTGCAAAAAGGCACATTTTCAATTAGGACTACACTCTACAATTTACCAAACTGTTTTTTCCTAAAAGAAACCGATAGTGAATTATTATTTAATCCCAAAAGAATGCATCAAATGCAATACAATATCAAAAATAGTCTGATGTGACATCATTCTAAAAACATTTTTAGCAGCGTACCTCCTTCTAGTAGTTACAGTTCGTTATCGTCTTTTTGGATGTCTCTCTTGAGTTCATTGGCCTAAATATTACAACTTTAATTACAATGAATATAATATCCATTGATTGTATAATTTATAATTTGTTGCAACTCCCATAGGGTTTGCCACGCACAAAAATAACTTTTAACTTTAATGCTCGTAGTTAAATGAATATTTTTTACTCACTGAATTTCAAAATAATATCGATATTGATTCCGTAAACATGATAATTTGATTTGAACCACATACGTGATTTATAAAACCCTTATCCGATAGTATATAAACCAATAGTTTGAGGTTATTTTTATTTATACTTTTTTTAAAATAACAAGTTTAACACTTCGACCGCCATGTGGATATTTGAGTATACATAGTAGCCATGCATACACATGAACTCAGTCAAAGCCAAAATCTATCCCACACAATTATATTAATGATAACCGACGACCAGTTTCGGAGGTATTCTATATATTTATCGAATTATCTTCATTTGTGAAATTGATAATTGCCACTCCTTAAAACTATATTTCTGTTATAGCCGTAATCATAAAATCAATTTTAGCCGGCCGATTCACCACAATTCGGTAAAAACCAAAAGACAATAAAAAATAATGAATTCAATTAAGGACCCGGCACAAAAAGATAGGAAATGGCCGCTCGGTCAAATTGTTATCATATGTTTTTGAGGACGCTAAATTCAAATAAGATGTCAAATCGATAATATTGACAGTTGACAGCTGTCAAATGCTTTTTAGTAATAAGAAATCTTATATTAAAGAATATAATCATATGTTTTTGAGGACGCTGAATTCAAATGTAATGTCAAATAAACAATATTGACAATTGACAGCTGTCAAATAGTTGTCAAGAAATCTTACATTAAGGAAAAGAAACTTATGATATAATATAATATTTCTTATTACTAAAAAGCATTTGAGAGCTGTCCACTGTCAATATTATCGATTTGACATCACATTTGAATTCAGCGTCCTCAAAAACATAAAGTTCTTATTCCTTAGTGTAAGATTGATTTTTTTAAGAGCATTTGACAGCTGGCAATATTATCGATTTGACAACTTATTTGAATTCAGCGTCCTCAAAAACATATGATAACATTCTTTAATATAAGATTTCTTTTTTCTTTAAAGCATTTGACAGCTGTCAACTGTCAATATTATGGATTTGAAATCATTTAAATTCAGCATCCTCAAAAACTTAAGGGCATACATTAAAATATGATTTTTAAAAAAGTGATATGCATTTTAAAGGTTTCTATACTATGGTGGAGTCACGGAGCTCCATAGCAGCCAAACCATGGACTTTAGAGCTTAGTGCCCATTGAGACTTTTGTTCAGAATGATAAAATGTATAACATATCAAACATTCAGACAATTTGACCGAGCGGCCATTTCCTATCTTTTTGTGCGGGGTCCTTTAATTGTTAATTACACATGTGCCGAAAGCCCGGCGTGTTCTTTATGAAGAAACATGGTCGGTAGAAGAGTCAACATTATCATTATTTACCAGAGTTGATAGTGGATAATTTGTGGGAACACAAACAAAATAATGGTATTGAATAGTTGTGAACAAACGATACTATCTAAACTAAACTAACAGAAGACTTTCGAATCAATTATTAAATTAACAGAATTTTCTTTAGAATTATGAACAACCCTTTACGGTAATGAAATCGAAGTGTGCATTAAAGTGGTCTTCAACCCCGTCTGGGTGGTTCAACTCTGCTATACCCACACGGAGACTTTGTAAACATGAATCGGAGCCTCTCCCAAAGGCAGCCGATCGGTGTCGTCAGACGAGACGTTCCTCCAGGTCAAAAGACTCGCCATGTGGGGGAGAGCGGGAAAGTTCAACGGCACCGTTGTTGGCCCTGTATTGTTGAGTGAATGCTTAACGGGCACTATAGAGGGGTCGATGGTTTGTTTATGGTTAATTATAAAACGGGGAATATATAATAGCGTTATAAAAAATGCTCCTAACTTGTATTAAACTATAAAATTGTGGATTGCTTAAATTTAAACGGTCTCAAACTCTCAAGATTTACTTGAGGGTCATTCTATGGACAAAGCATATCAGATGTCACTTGAACCTCCGCAATCGCGTTCCTTTTTCTGATACCATAATCTTAGGCACTATGGAAATAACTAGTTTCCCACATTTTCAACCTAAAAAACCACTAGGAAAATTTTGAGGCTCAATTTTAAAAGTTTGTTCAAAATGGCAACGAGAAAAAAATAAAATACGCGTTTCCTTCGTATTTCTTATTAACGTTACATGAAAAAAAGCAACAAAGACATTTCTGATGTAAAATTTCCCGTAGAATACGGCCATGCCAACGATTCCACTCGGAAATTTGATTTTTTTCGATTTTGAAATTTCTTTAAAACACATGCACCGATCGAGCTGAAATTCACTACATATTCTTGGAATCATGCTTTTCCAAATCCATATATAGCGGAGTGAAATTAGAATTTTATATGGATGTAAGAGCTACGTCAAATTTTTTTAATTTTTTCGAATTTATACATAAAGAGAAGAAATATGTCAATAAATTTGAGCTGGAGCTTCGCGAGATATATGCCAAAAACGGCATTTTTTGTATTTTTCGAGTGGATTGCTTCACTATTTTGTAAATATCTCCGGCTCGAAGAGTTGTGGAAAAAAAATTAAAATGACCGTGATGAAGTAGAGTATCGATCCGTATAGTAACGTTTTTTAAAAATGCATCCTAACCTCAAAAAACGACTTTGCGCACATTATTTTTTTTTACTGAATTGGCAATAAATAACCGAAGAATCCTCGAATTTTCTTAAAAATTGGAGAAAATATGTATTTTTATGTCAGGAAGACAAGGTAAAAATTAAAAAAAAAAATGTATTTGTCCAGCCAAAATCGGCATTTTTCGAAAAACATTGAATTGGCCGCCATTTTTGGAAAAACAATAGTAGAGAAAAATTTTTTATCTTAAAAAGAAGGATTTTGTGTTTACTTTTGTCTAAGAAAATCAAACATTTTATTTCTTTATTTAATAATAATAATGTTTATTTAGAAAAAGAATTTTACAAATTACAAGTTTAGAAAAGAATTTACAAATACAAATACATATATGAAATATAAAAAAGTAGTAGAAAATTTTGACTAAATAAACAACGATAATACATAACACTAAATAAAAATATTTTCATCAGTGTAACCCATTAAGACCATAGAGGTTGAGCATGGGTGACAAGTGATGACTTATAATAAATGTTTACTACGCTACTTTGGTTTATTGCATTGGTTTTTAATTTAAAAAATATTTATTTTAATACATTTTTTTGTTTTTGTCTTTTTTTATCAATTTTCAATAATTTTTTCCTACCACTGCATCTGAAAATGGAGTTTTTCACACGCTAGGCAACTTCTGAAAATAGAGTTTTTCACATGCTGCCCAGCGTTTGAAAAACTTTTTCGCACGCTACAAATTAATGTGCGTGTGAAAAACTCCATTTTCAGATGCAGTCGTAGGAAAAGCATTGTAAAAAACTCGTTTGAAAACCTTTTTTCACACTCGCTCGACTTGTGGACCTCGCCTATGGCTCGCCGGGCGAAAAAAGTCATTTTCAAAACTTGTTGTTGAAATAACTATTTCTATATCTTTAGATCCTAATGATTTTATATACGTTTTAAAAATCGATTTTAAAAGATTGCTTGAATTTAGCTTTCTTATATACATTTTATATATATCCGGTAGGAAGTTAAATAATCGTGGAGCTAAAAAATCGAAATATCTTGTACCTATGGTTTTTTTAGAACTATTTGTTTGTATATGATTATTTGTTTTAGTTCTAGTATCATAATGATGATCAGGTGTTTGCAAGTAAGTGCGATTTTGAAATAAATGAATAATTAAACTAAAGAGATATAGCTGCCTCAAAGACATTACATTTGCTTTAAAAAGAACATTTGTGTTAAATATATACACATAATTTTTAAAATTTTTCTTTGTAGGATTTCGACCTGTTCTAGATGACTTTGCATTGTTCCTCCCCAACTTAAGATGGCATATCTAAGACGCGATTCCACAAGAGCATGCTAAATCAGTTTAAGATGACGTAAGTCTAGTATTGTTCTAATATATTTAAATTTATATAATAAAAACCTTAACGTTTTAGCTATACCAGATAAGTGGGAGGTCCATCTTAAATGTGAGTCTAATGTTACTCCAAGGTACTTTATTTCGGATTTTAAAGAAATATCAATGGCTATATTATTGTCTGTAATAGTAATTTTATCATAAGGTGGTAATTTATGTTTATAGCTGGTAAACAGAACAATATAAGTTTTTTGTAATAATTTTATATTTGAATATATCAAATAATTTTTTTACATCAGTTTCCATTTTATTTTTTAAGTTTTCCCACTTGTTGTCTCTATATACCACAGCAGTGTCATCTGCAAAACCGATTACCTTACCCGAAGATTTAAATGAAAATATATCATTGATATATAGATTAAACAAAATTGGTCCCAGTACGGTACCTTGAAGAACTCCAACCGATATAACTTTTTCCCCACTGAGTTCTCCATTTATCCTAAATATTTGTTTTCGGTCAGTTAAGTAGTCTTTGAAAAATTTAGGGGAAACCAAGATCTTAATTGCATCATTCGTTGATAACCCTTCCAGAAATCTAAATTGTCGCTCTGACAATAATTGATGCTTGTCTATGAATTCCATCAGTCTTCTCTTTACTGCTTTCTCAGTTATTTTTGCCAGAGTTGTGATTAGGGATATTTGTCTATAATTGGACATTTGGTCTATTTTATATATTGGTGTAACAACAGAGGTTTTAAATATAGAAGGACAAACATCACTAGCAGGGGCGTACCGAGGCGGGGGTGTGACACCCCCCCAAACTTTATACGGAGTCGGCATTTTCGTCTGATTCGTCGATCTAAAGTTCCCAATTTATGAAATAATAAAAAAAATTCGATTTTCATTTTTTATGTTGATTTATATTGATTCGTTCCCTCACAAAAATTTTACTTTAGAACCTGAAATATTTTTTTTATTTTTATAAACATTTTTTGGACTGAAATACAGTTTTTCTAAGAGAATCAAGCATAAATATCGCAATAAAAAATTGGAAAAAAACGAAAATCGAATTTTTATTTTTTTTATTATTCCCTAAATTGGGCACTTTAAATAAAGAAATAAAATCTTGGATTTTCTTAGACAAAAGTACACACAAAATCTTTCTTTTTAAGATAAAAAATTTTTCTGGCTGGACGAATACATTTTTTTTAAATTCGAGGATTCTTTGGTTATTTATTGCCAATTCAGTAAAAAAAAGTGCGCGAATTCGTTTTTTGAGGTTAGGATGCATTTAAAAAAATAACCCTACTACACGGATCGATGCTCTACTTCATCACGGTCATTTTAATTTTTTTATTTTTCCACGACTCTTAGAGCCGGAGATATTTAAAAAATAGTGAAGCAATCCGCGCGAAGCTCCAGCCCAAATTTATTGACAAATTTTTTACAAGCTTCTCTTTATGTATAAAATCGAAAAAATTAAAAAAAATTGACTTAGCTCTTACATCCATTTTCAGAATATTTTCGTCTAATTTCACTCCGCTAATAATGCTAAATGTAAACTTTTACTAACAACTGTAACCATGCTTCCAAAGAGAGATTCTTCTATATTAAACTAATTTACATATTCCCAGTTCTATCCTACTTATTTCTAACTTTATTTAGGAGCTAAAACGGTGTGCAAATATGATTGTAGCTGGTAGAAAACCAGCTAAGTAAATGTGGATCCTTTTTCCATCATCCTTTGAATGGATTTATTTTTCATGGCACTTTCAAGACGATTCCTGTAAATCATAAATATTCACCTGTATATTCTACCACCAAACAAGTATCAAGGCACTAAGGCAAGTTGTCGTGTTTTTAAATTAAATAGTTTTTTTTTTAATATGTCGTCTTATTTACCAACATTTTGGAATTTGATCTAGGTACACTTACCTAATTCATAAAATAGGAATATCCAACATTCAAAAATATCTGGTCATTAGTCCGTGAGAAACGCAAATAATACTATTTTCAAAAATAGCAACAACTGTAAACTTATTCAAAAGGAGGTAGAGGTATGTCGTTCACCGAGATGTCAGTCTATTTACGTAGTGTCTTGCGTCAGAATATTTCTTTGTCTTAATATGTTCGGCATACCGATTTTGTTTAAAATAGCAAATAGCACATTTTTCCTTTCAAGAACAACATCAACTTTTTTTTTTCGTTATCTCCGTTATACTGAAACTGCCTCTATATTGCTTTTCTGTATTCTCGAAACAAAAAATAATTCAAACTCGTTGAATTTAACACGTTGACTGCCCCCAGTAGTCCGATCTAAAAAGCCAATTTAATTTAATCATAAATTATTAATAATTGTAATATTATGTTGTTTATTTGTATATTAATGTGTGCTCAAGCTAGAAAAACGCAGAGAAACGCGTAATTTCTGTCCAATCTTTGAAGAGAAGCTCCAGCCTTTTGTGCGGACAATTTATTTAAAAAAATTTATAAGTAATAATAAATTTTGTCTGATTATATTTTCTGTTCAGAAACTATCTATTTATATTTACAGTATTATACGAATTTAGTCGAAGCTGCACGAAAATAAGTAAACAAACTAAAGAACGCAAAGTACGAGTTATCTCGTAGTTGTCAGTCAACGTGTTAAATGGAAATTTTGACTTGACATGATATGAGATAAGAAAATCGTTATTTAAGAAAAACATACGACATACTTAATATATTTGTAGTTTATTACCCATAGTGTCAGAATCATTAAAATCGATTACGCGAATGTTTGAGATAAAAATGTTTAATGACACTAACAGTCAAAAAATGGTCGGATTGAAGATGGTCCGGTGGACCGAAACTGGTTGCCAATGACCTCACCGAACTTTCGATGTTGACCTCTAATTTTCTTGATTTTTAAACCCCTACCATTAAATTTTGCAACCATCCTTTTTCAAATTGACTATTTTGGTATTTTAACCCTTAACAAAATAAAACCAAACATATTTTTTTATTATACAAAATCACGAATAGGGTATGCTTAAGAAATAATAAAATGTTATCCATTTAAAAAATGGAAAATATTAATTAGAGTTTTGACTCGTCCTGTATACAAGTATTAAGTATTTCAATAAATGCATTAAAAATCGTTTGAAATCAAGTAAGTTTGGTACACTCTGTCATTATGGGTGACCCTGTATATTCGAAAATATTGCCCTATATATGCTTGAACTTTTATCTTAATAACAAATACGATTACTTATCAATTAAGTTTAAAATAAATAATCACAAAACATTCATTAACGATTTCAAAATATTTACTTGACGTGGATTTTTGGGCAAAACTTTTATACCTCCTCCTTCATATTTTTTATATTTCATTAATATACAGTGTATCCAATTAAGTCGGCAACATATGGAAAACTTTTTTATTATTTGTTTTATGAAAAAAGTTATTCTTGTGCATGGTCTAAAACCTAAAATGCAACCATCAGATGTCTAATTCTTTTAGTCGTATACGAGGTTTGTCGAAAAATATGAATTTGGCTCAAGAGAAAAGTACCTTTATTTTTGAAGTATGAAAAAAACTTGTTTGTAATGACATTTTACCTCAACATACCAATTTTTAACAACATTTTAAGTTTTAATATTTTTTGATACACCCCCGTAACTGACAATTTTAAAAATTTAAGAATGTTCATAGGGACCTTACAAACCCATACTAGACTTCCATTTATAAGCAAAAAGTTAGCCCGGATTAAAATTTTTTGATGTTCCTTGTATCCCACTAAATATTTTGCAAATTTAATTCCTGCTTATTAATTTTAATGTAATGCAGAACTTTTTATGAAGAATTTTTTGTTTGAAAAATCAATAATAAAGGAATTTTTTATTTGTTGTCAACTTTTTCGGACATATACTAACCACACCATCGAATAATATTAACAAAAATTGGTATGTAATTCTTGTCTTTTCGTTCCTTTTAAGCTTTTTCAATGAATTCAAAATTATCAGTTACGGGGGTGTATCAAAAAATGTTAAAAATGCAAATTTTTTTAAAGTTGGAATATCTTCTTCAAAATCGGTATGTTGACGTAAAATGTTATTAGAAAGTTTTTTTAATAACTTTTTTTTCATATTTCAAAAATAAAGGTACTTTACTCTTGAGCAAAATTCATATTTTTTGACAAACCTCGTATACGACCGTAAAAATTTGATATCTGATAGTTGCATTTTAGGTTTTAGACCATGCACGATAACTTTTTTTCCTAAAATAAATAATAAAAAAGTTTTCCATATGGTGCCGACTTAATTGGACCATACAAATAATATCTCTCCAAAAGGTCTTTATAGATTGTGAGGAGCGAAGGGCAACTTTACAAAGTATAAATTAATAATAAAATAACTAAAAATATCCATCAAAGTTTCACCGTCTTCCTTACTTCAATCCTTTCGTCTGGAAGGTGACGATCTATACAATCCTTTCAGATATTTCTTTTGCATAAAAAAAAATCATAATAAATTTAACATTCTTCTGACTGAATTACTGAAATTTTATGGCAAGAAAAATTTCTTATGTATCTTTACCTCAATCAGATGGAATTTCAGTTAATTGTTCAAAACATAGGACGAAATGTGAAATATTTTCCAAAAATGGTCCAACCTAAACTGCGAAGTTACAAATATAAAATTTGGAAAAAATATTTTCACGGATTCTGTTATATTTTTCATTTTATGAACATGAAATTTGGACCGTGGTTTCCATTTGGCAGTTTGGTCAGGTTATATTGGTTAAAATTTTGAAAAACGGATAAATACGTGTTTATTTTTTTCTTTTGTTAACAATATTAACTGAGATTCAAACTTGAACACATTTTTCACCCCTTTAACCCGTTCGCTGCCCCTGCCACGTTTACACGTTCGACTGGGCTTGTAGCCAATGCCCCCACCGCGTTCACGCGATCTTGTGTTAATCACTATACAAGTGGATGATATCTCAGTCTGGCTCTCAGAGAAGTTTTTAAATCACAAGGGGGTCAGCGAACGGGTTAAGGGTTGAATATAAAAAGATATCCCTTCTTAGAGGATGCCTAGGTCCCCAAATTTACAGCATAACTTTGGCTGGAGGTTGTTAAGTGAATGAATGTATCAAACATAAGGAAAATTATCTATTTTTCGAATTAAAAAACGTTCAAAAGGTAGGAATTTTCGGAGGAATTGTTTACAGTCCGAGACAAACAACTTTTTTCCAGTACCTGTTACACTTTATTAATTTTTAAGTGTGGAATATTTTAGTGAATAACAACGAAATTGCAAGTAATGGAAATTTTAATTTAAATAGTCTGATTTCCGAATAGCTATCGCAGTGCACTGACGTCATAAGTCCGTTTTGTATATAAGGGCGTAAGTTAATACAGAATATTTCCATAGTCTTTCCTTAAATGTTTAACACTATTAGTTAATAAATTAATGAATTTGTAACTATCGTTCCGAGACGGTTCATTTAATGAGTGACGTCATTTGGCATTGGGGAGCATTTTGGTGTGAACTTTAAACAGTTCTTTTAGTAATAATGCAAATTTTTAACATTAGCTTAAAATGTAAACATGTATGTTAAGCAAATAAATAAAAAATTGCAAGTTTTCTATTATAGTCTATTTTAAAATTCATGATTTAAAGGACTCTTCAACTTAACAGGAACAAAATGAGTCCTTCTTAATGATCAATTTCTTTGAATTTCTCAATATTGGTTGATTATAAACTTTTTCTACCTGTAGATTTTATATAATTAATTGTGGATTCAAATGATTGCAAATTTTGAAATAAGAATATATTTAAATGAACTGATATATATTTTTTATATTCTTCAGCACTGATTCATGACGTTACTTTAGTGTTTACCAACTATATTCCATAAAAACTGCACTAGCATACATTTGCAAATAGACTATAGTGTGTGGCCATCCTTACGAGTTTTTTACAACGCCAAAAACGAAAATGGATATTTCATGTGCGACCAGTAATTGTAATAAATATATGAAATTTTAATCAAATTAGTGTCTTGAAGGTAAATAAAAAAAATACTGTTTTATTTGATTTTTTATTTTAAGTTTTTTTCTAAAAAAAAAATAGCTACAACTGTCAGAATAAAAAATGATTATATTTTTGATCTTTATTATTGAATTTCACAAAACTAATTAATGTTCAAGAAAGGGATTTATATAAATCTTTTTTTTAATTACACCATATGTACTTATAATAGTATAATTTGTGACCTCTCCTAAAATATTCGTCCTTGGTTAACTATCTTGCATTATTAATATTATTATACCACGTGTAACAAATATGCACACTCCATATGCAGACTCGGTAACAATACGAAAATAAGTACATGATTGGATTATAGGTATAAAAAAAGTTTATCTGATTGATACTCAATTACTAAAAAAAAGTATTTATTAAAACAGCTTCAAAATACCATGTAATTTATAAGTGTATAAAATTGCGTAAAACTTTCCAAATATGCGTAATAAAATGAAGAATTGAATCATCCAATTAACGAAGTAAATTGTTTAATGCTATTTAAAGAAAAGATATTCAATATGACAAACAGTTTTTTGACTGTCGTCGCCTGCTTCCTATTTATTTTACATTTTGTAGACAAAATGGCACCCATTTATCTTTGTTTAACTAATCACTATTGTATTGAATGTTTACCTTCTTTTCTTTGCCAAATATCTACACTAACACCTCGGATGCTATATAACGACACTTTGACGAGAGTTTGTCATTATTTTATTACACATTATGAAAATTTGGATAGTTTTTATGCACTTTGCACAATTAAACCTTAGATTGTTTTTACCCCACTTGACAGATTGCAGGTTCTCTTAAAACTAGTCAGCTGTTTTCGCTGTTTTCATCAAGTGTAAAGTTGGATGGAGTAGAGAGGGGAAGGGCCGTCTGCGCGCGATCTTTGAATTGAATACTTACAAAGAACTTTAGGGAAAATTATATTGATTACATTTAAAATTAATGTACCTCTCAAATTGCATTTTACTAATGAAACATTAGAATAGTTTGCTTTGCGAATTTAATATTTTTAGCTCCTCATATCAATGATCTTCAAGTTACTACTACTATAGGCAACTAATGTAGCACATCAGCTGACAATTTAATAAAGTATTGCTTTGTTTTGTGTCTTTGTCTTTTAGTGTGATTTGCAGGATCTTATTTATTTATTACTAAAATAAATTTTACTATAACCTAATAAATGTCCATTTTTAGACACTGGTACGGATTTTGTTTACCGTTGGAAGGGTACGTTACCAAAGAAACCTAATTATACGAATTAGGTCGTACAAAAAAACAATCGTTAACTGAAGCTAGATTTTCAATGATTTCATGAGGTTGAACTGTTTGTCCTGCGTTTTTTAATAATAATTAATCTGAATTTTTATTTTATGTTTTGAATGGTATTTTTTTGCACACGAAGGACAAATATGGTTTCTGTAATTCTGTTTTAATGTATTTACGGTAGATGGCAATATACTGTTGGAAATGTATTTACAGTTATAGATGTTTCTAATAGATAGCAGCTTAGTAAGAACCACAAAATTATAGGGGGGGATTGCAACAACCCCTAAAGTCAACAAACCCAATATATTAAACTTTTATATATATATATATTGTCAATTTTACTCGCACAATTAATTTTTTTTTGAAAATGTCCCCAAAGTAACCATATTTTCGTTTCATGAAAAAGTTTGAGGACACGTCCTCAAACTTACCAATTCCTATAAAAAAAGTTTGAGGACGGACCCCAAAGTCAACAAACGTCCCCAAACTGACCATTAAGTCTCGAAAAACGTCCCCATTGGTAAGTTTGAGGACGTGTCCTCAAACTTTTTCATGAAACGAAAATATGGTTACTTTGGGGACATTTTCAAAAAAAAATTAATTGTGCGAGTAAAATTGACAATTTTCAGTTCAAACTGGCAATTGTCACTTTAAATTAACAATTGTCAGTTCAAAGTCAATCAACTTGATGCACTAAGATATGTTTATGATGAAAATAAAAGATGGTGGACGAATTTTGTGATTTAGGCTCTAATTACATTTAAAATTGGTATACAGAATATTTATTTTTTGCGTTGGAGATCATGCTTTTTTCGTAGGAATTCAAAAATTTAAGAATGCCTCTCCAAGATGACAAAAGATTTGCGATTTGAAGCATGATTACTGATATTACTGACTAATAAATTTTTTGTTTCATTGTCTGATTCTTATAATTCGTATCCAAGAATTTTTGGTGTAGGACGTTTTTTTTCTAAAAATCGAAAAATTCAATGTGAAGGTCAATTACTGCGGTCTAACCTCATTCAATATTGTTACCAAGTACGTTCTGAGGGGTCCGGAATTAAGAATTCATAAGGTCGAACAAGTTTTGTGGTTTTAAAAAAATTGAATGTTCCACCCCATAAACTCCTGAAGTTTCTTTGAAAAAATCGTATTTAGTAGTTCTTGTGCTTCATCTCACTCATCTGCCATTTTGATCTTTTGACTTTCGACAAATAATTGTGATCTACCACCTCAAAAAAATCTTAGACACAAAGGACACCACCATTTAAATGTCAAAAAACGTCCCGGTCAAATTGGCTGAAAATTTCGTGAAAAATTCTTCAAACCTTTCTGATTAAGGAATATGAAGTTCGAATAAGATCCTATGACTCAATTTTTTGTTATAAGTATTAGAAACCTTGGAAAATGGGTAAAAATACAAATTCCTAATTTTCAATTTTTCAATGTGATATTTTCAAAAACTGTGGCTAATCGTCGGATTTTAATTTCAGAATGGACTTCTGAGCCCCCAATGTCATAGTTTTAGATGCCCAAAATTGGTAAAGATGAAAAATTGAAAATTAGGAATTTGTATTTTTATCCATTTTTCCAAGGTTTATAATGCTTATAACAAAAAACTTCATATTCCTTAATTAGAAAAGTTTGAAGAATTTTTCATGAAATTTACACACAATTTGACCGGGACGTTTTTTACATTTAAATGGTGCGAGGTCCTTTTTTTACAACCCGTCGAAAAAATAATGATCTCAGTCCCAAAAATCCTTATATTTTGAATACAAGAATTTAGTGCGCTATCTTTTTTCTTTTCTAAAAATATGATACTGCTCACAAGTTGATTGGACCAAGTGATTCGAAATTGAATTGCAAGATTTGACCCAAACTTACAGATATACAAATATAAACAAAAAACTTGACAATTATCAATTCAAAGTGACAATTATGATTAGAAGTAGTAAAGACATATATGACAAGCTTTTCTTCAACTCCACTTGTGATTTGTATGTCCGTGAGATTGGGTCAAATCTTGCATTATGATATTTTCATGAAGAAGAAAAGTTGGTAGACGGATTTTGTGATTTATTGTCCGATTGTATTTAAAATTGGTATACAAAGATTTTTAGAGTCGAAGATTATGTTTTTGTCGTAAAAATTAAAAAATTGAGGAATGATGCTCCAAGACGGCGGGAGATTTATGATTAGGGGTCCAATTGTATTAAAAATTGGTGTCTAGGATTTTTTGGGTGGGAGATTACGATTGTTTTTCGAAAGTCAAAAGTTCAAGATGGCAGATAAGTGAGATGGAACCTAAGAACTCTTAAATACAATTTTTTCAAACAATCGTCTTCAGAAATTTTTGGGGTGGAACGTTCTAATTTATTACCAAAACTGAAAATTTGTATAATTATCATCAATATATGGATGTTAATCGTAAAGTATGGGGACGTTTTTCGAGACTTAAAGTTTGAGGACGTGTTTTTTTGTACATTCCGTGAGAGTTTTTTCTCACTGAATTCAATCATATGATAAAATAGTAGGTATATGCTTTAGTAGATTGACAGTATGTCAATTTTTCTAATTTGACAAGAAAAAAAATACTTTTTTGTTATTTGATGTTTATTAAAAATATTTGTGTAAAAATAATAATTTTATTCATTTAAAATGGGTCACACTGTATGAATCAATATATCAATAAAGTGAATGGAGTTTCATAATTTTTCAGTTATTTTCAAGTTCTTGTGAATTGAATAAAATTATTATTTTTACACAAGTATTTTTAATAAACATCAAATAACAAAAAACTATTTTTTTTCTTCTCAAATTAGAAAAATTGACATACTGTAAATCTACTAAAGCATATACCTACTATCCTACTATTTTATCACATGATTGAATACAGTGAGAAAAAACTCTCACGGAATGTACAAAAAAACTTACCAATTCCTATAAAAAAAGTTTGAGGACGGATCCCAAAGTCAAAAACTGTCCCCAAATTGACCATTAAGTCTCGAAAAACGTCTCCATAATTTACGATTCACATCCATATATTGATGAAAATTATACAAATTTTCAGTTTTGGTAATAAATTAGAACGTTCCACCCCAAAAATTTCTGAAGACGATTGTTTGAAAAAATTGTATTTAAGAGTTCTTAGGTTCCATCTCACTTATCTGCCATCTTGAACTTTTGACTTTCGAAAAACAATCGTAATCTCCCACCCAAAAAATCCTAGACACCAATTTTTAATACAATCGGACCCCTAATCATAAATCTCCCGCCGCCTTGGAGCATCATTCCTCAATTTTTTAATTTTTACGACAAAAACATAATCTTCGACTCTAAAAATCTTTGTATACCAATTTTAAATACAATCGGACAATAAATCACAAAATCCTTCTACCAACTTTTCTTCTTCATGAAAATATCATAATGCAAGATTTGACCCAAGCTCACGGACATACAAATCACAAGTGGAGTTGAAGAAAAGCTTGTCATATATGTCTTTACTACTTCTAATCATAATTGTCACTTTGAATTGACAATTGTCAAGTTTAATGCCATACTTATTTTGACATTTTTACAACCGCCATAGTTAGTACATCCCTTTTTAAAAAATCAGATTTAACGCTAAAGACAAAAACAAAGGACTCAAGATTTTTTAGACTGTTTGAAATTTTTATTTTGTACAGGGTGGTCTAAAATAACATTCCAAAAACTTGAAAAATTGAAGTTTTTATATGATTGAATTCAGTGATAAAAAAAAAGCTCTCACGGAATGTACAAAAAAATTATAATAATACGTTAGCTTAGCAACTTGACACATGTAACTTGAACAGATATCATGAAAAAGTTATCGGCTGCTCAGTTGTCAGAGACTTTGACCTCGCACAAAATGTGATATCGATGAAACTTGGCACTTACATACTTCAAAGAGTGGAAAAAACGATATCACATTTTGTGCAAGCTTTTGTTCAATATCCTTCTATGGCAACTTGGCTATTGAGAGTCCCCAAAATTTACAATATATTGCAGAATTCGACAAAACCAAACATTTGTAGAAATTTCGGTGATGGTGTTGTGATGTTTTTCTGGGTTTTCCCACAACTGTAAAGCAAATGATCCATCAATCATCAGTAAGTCGCCCCTAAGCGCCACGCACAAGCTCTGCTTTCTGGGGTTCACTCGTAAGGGAATGAATTGAAGGGCGAATATTATTATTATTATTATTTCGAGTTTTTCATAATTTGTAACCAAAATGCATACTTACTATGTATACAAGAAAAATTTACAATACATCGCAAAGTTCGACAAAAACAATTATTTTTAGAAATTTTGAGTTTTTTATAATTTGTAATACAAATGTACACTTATGTATACAAGAAAAATGGGTAGTTGAAAATGTCCCCAAACTTTACGATTTACATACATATATAACCCTAACAGCAGACGACGTTGCCCCTCCCCCCCAATCTCTGGGCTAGAGCTGCCCTTGTAAGAAACGTTTGGCAATGTAAAAAATACCGAAAAAAAATGTTTCGGCTATTTTTGAGAGAAGAAGTGAGTTTTTTAGGGTATAAACGGAGCTAGACTCTACAAAAAAAATTCAAAAAATTAAAATTTGGTATACGCAGAATGAATTTTGTATAAGAAACGATTGGCAAGGTCAAAATTACCGAGAAAAAAAAACGTTTGGGCCATTTTTGAGAGAAAAAGTGATTTTTTTAGGGTATAAATGGACCTAGATTCTACAAAAAAATTCAAAAAAAAATAAAATTTGGTTTACGCAGAATGAATTTTGAATAAGAAACGAGTGGCAATGTCAAAATTACCGATAAAAAATATTTGGGCCATTTTTGAGAGAAAAAGTGAGTTTTTTTGGGTATAAATGGGGCTAGAATCTACAAAAAAAAATCAAAAAAATTTAAATTTGGTTTACGCAAAATTAATTTTGTATAAGAAACGATTGGCAATGTCAAAATTACCGAAAAAAAATGTTTGGGCCATTTTTGAGAGAAAAAGTGAGTTTTTTATGGTATAAATGGACCTAGAATCTACAAATAAAATCAAAAAAATTAAACTTTGGTTTACGCAGAATGAATTTTGTATAAGAAACCAGCGGCGGCTCCAAGGGGGGACAGTAGAAGCAATTGCCCCCTCTAAAGTCCGGCAATGAGGGGATATCTCTCAACAAACCCAAAATATTAAACTTTTATATATATAACGGGTTGGGGGGGCTCGTCTAACATGCACAATTTTCACCGAACAAGTTAAGTAAATACGAAGTTTGGGCTGGTGCCAGGTCTCGGCTGTAGCGCTATTGGAAAAAAAATAATAATTTAATACTTAAGGGGGGGGGGCAGATCCCCCCTCTGGATCCGCCACTGATTATAATAAATGTTGTAAATTAATTATCGAAAAAAAAATTTTTTTCTTGGTTGGCCTTCGGGCCCCCGTTGTCGACTATACGCCACTGATCAAAGCCATAAGATAAAAATTCAAATTTCATATTGCAGAGTTAATAACTCTCATTATTTAAAATCTCTAAGAACTGGCCTAAGATAATTCTCAATAACTAATTATTTTATCATTATAAAACTGTTAAGTAAGTATTATCCCCCGTCAGCATCCGAAATAAAAATAGTACATAAATAAAATGATAACCCCGATTTACAGTTCAAGAGAAACTTTTTTTTGTGTGTCGTCGTGGTGTAGTCAGTTCGTAAATAATTTAAAGAGATTTATAATTAGAGTGTTTTAAGGAATTTTCAGCATTTTCCACTATCATGGAACATTACACTAAATCGCCTGGTGAGTCCGACAATGTGAGTATCTCTTTATAGTATATTTCATACACAATGTGTACGTTTGGGTTAGGAAAACTTTTGATGATAATGTTTATTTATAAATTCAGATAATACAGTTTAAAAAATGTTATAGTATACAATAAATAAATATAAACGTTAATTATTTAGTTTGGTAGAAAAATGTTCCAGGATAATTAAAATTAATTTTTCCTACGACCACCTATGAAAATGGCAATTTCCGAATTGTTTTGACACTTCGAAAGCGACAAATATCATACGAGTCCCGTTAAAGTTAAAAAGAAGAAGCAATATCACACGGTCATGTGATATATTTTACTTTCACGCACAGCGTCTGTCAAAGTGCTGTCAATCATGAATAATTAGTAGTGAAAATGGAAAGTGATTAATTTTTGATGTAATTTACTCCACCTGAAATATCGGCGGCGGCTAAAATTACCTGCTTAAAGCTGCTGCCACAAAAATCAAAAGAAAGGTAGGTACACCTATTCATACAACTAATTCATGGAGTGAAGAAATATAAAAGGGATTAAAGCTTCTTTTTCTGAAGCTATTATTTAAATTAAGTTAGTAAATATGTTAGAATTTTCTTAAAAGCACAATAAAAGATTATTTTTAAAACTTTATTTTAAATGATTAATATTTTATAAAAAAAAATAAAATTAGAATATTAAAAATGTTGCGGTCGTAGGAAAAATAGTGTACATAACTCGGAAAGTGCATTTCTTGCACTCGTGCGTAATTGGTCACTTTACACACTTGTTACGTAATATACTATAAGATGTTATTCCAATATGAAAGTTATCGATGTCAAAATTTTTTTTTTAAATAATTTCAAATATGGCCAATACGGTACGTTGGATTATTTTATTAACAATATAATACAAAAAAATTATTGATTACAAAAAAGTCTCAATGCCTATTATGTTCCCGACAATTCTAGTAACGTAACTTTATTTTATTATTTTATTATAAAATTCGAAAATTAAGATTTGCTAAAATCTTCTACTCATTTTGACATATGACTTCAGAAAATTGTTCATAACTTTTTGCGACTATTCTCATTGGATCAGTGGCGGATCGATCCAGAACGGGGTCTTCCCCCCCCCCCCCCCCCCGCCCCCCCAAAAGTATTAAATTATTATTATTAGGACACGAGTCCAAACTTTGTGTTTACTTAACTCTTTCTATACTAAGATGGGTATCTATCGAAGACAACGGCGGCTCGGGAGGGGGGGGCAGTAGGGTCGATTTAATTTTTTTGATTTTTTTTTGTATATTCTAGGTTCATTTATATCCTAAAAAACTCACTTTTTACCTAAAAAATGGCCCAAACATTTTTTTTCGATAATTTTGATATTGCCCATCGTTTCTTATACAAAATTCATTCTGCGTAAAGCAAATTTTAATTTTTTTGAATTTTTTTGTAGATTCTAGGTCCATTTATATCCTAAAAAACTCACTTTTTTCCTCAAAAATGGCCCAATCATGATTTTTTTCGGTAATTTTGACATTACCAATCGTTTCCTTTACAAAATTCATTCTGCGTAAATCAAATTATAATTTGTTTGAATTTTTTTGTAGATTCTAGGTCCATTTATATCCTAAAAAACTCACTTTTTTCCTCAAAAATGGCCCAAACATTTTTTTTCGATAATTTTGATATTGCCAATCGCTTCTATACAAAATTCATTCTGCGTAAACCAAATTTTAATTCTTTTTGTGTAGATTCTAGGTCCATTTATATCAACAAACCTAAAATATTAAACATTTATTTATATAACCCTAACAGCAGACGACGTTGCCCCCCCCCCCCCCCCCAAATCTCTGGACTGGAGCCGCCTTTGACTGAAGGGAAAGTATAGAATTGGGGCAAGTAAACAAAAAAATGATGCATGTTAGACAAGCCCCCCCCCCGAGACGGGTCCCACCCCAGAGCTTGTCTCTGGATCCGCCACTGCATTGGATTTCTCAGAAACTTGTAAAGTCTTGTAAAAAATATAGTGGACATTAGAAAATCACATAAACAAAGTTTGCTAAAATCTTGTACTTTTTATCAAAAATATAAATACCCAAAAGTTACGTCGTTCTTATCTTACTAGATTCGCACTTTACCGCAATATGCTCAAGGTTGATCAAAACATTAATGTACCAATTAATGAAAATAAATTTGATTTCAATATTTTTACACAAAAACATCCCTTTAAATGGCAACGTCAATGTCAACAGATAGAATACGAACACGAAGAAAATATCACACCGCGTCATAAGTCTCCTCTTAGCAACGGCGTAGCTTCCTTAACAACCGCACGTTTTTCGACATGTATAGGCGGGCGCGTTCATTCTGTTCTGTATTGTTGAATTAACTCGTGTGTATTATTTCAGCGTATTCGTCTATGTATTAGTAATAATTATTATTTTATACTATCATTAAAAGTAAAAATGTACAAGGAGCAAAAAAAAGGTTTTTAACAAAAGACAATTTTAATATACGATTTTCTAGATTTTTAGTACCCAGTACAATGGTAATATCAGGTTCATATATACACAAATAAAAACAAAATTTCAGTAAATACAAAATATTGAATATTTTAAATTGTGTTCATGTCAATAGAAATCTAATTTCCATCCACGACTCAAAATGCTACGTCTAGATGTCGTCCTTATCCGAGAATTGGTAACTATGCAACCGCAAATACACAGATGTATTTCATGCTGCCTAACAATTACTTTAGAGGCGGGTTCAGCGAAGACGTAAGGGACGAGGATTTCGAGGTTATATATGAAATTGACAGAGTTGATGGGTATAGAACACTCTTAAAAGGGTTCAAAGAAGAGAGTGATATCTTGACCAAAAACCTTTGCAAGTCCCGATGCAAATTGGGTTTACAACCCCCAATGCAAGTTGAAAATTTGTTAACATACCTATCAATTTTCAATAACGATTTCTTAACTAAAAATAGGAAATTATCTTCTAGACAAAAACAAATAAATAACAAAAACTGTTATCGTTGAGGTAATGATCTTTTGAACCATGATCTTGCTACGTGACTATAGAATTTTTTGGGAATTTCTTCTAAAACCAAACGATTTCGGCTGAAATAATTTGTCTCGAATCTTTAGTAAATCTAACCTTCGCGGCAAACAGAAAAAGAAATATGACCGCCCCTGGGAACTGCCAATTATTTTGAGATATTTTATCAACGACTCTGACCTGTTGTGATTTAGATTAAAGAACATTAATTAGAAAACGATCATCTTTTAAAAGACTGAAATCATTTAATTTGGCTAATGGTAGGGCATGATCAATATTGTGAAATTTTGAGTGAGTTTAAGAAAGAAGAGAGATTCTATAGTGTTAATATTTAAATAAACATCTTAACATACATTTTGTAAGTAAATTTCTATAAAAAAAGTCAAAAGTTACCTTTAAGTCTCGTTCAGACGGAGACACCAATGTCGCGGCATTGAGTGGCCAACTGGGCGCGATGCCAAGTGAGCGCGATGCCGAGTGGGCGCCCCAGGTTGAACATTAAGTAATATAGTATATAATTGTTTTTATATTTTGTTATGATATTCTAATTGGGGAAAATGTTAAGATATAGAAATTCACTAAAATTTATTTTAATAAAATAGAATCTCAAAATACCAAAGTTTGCAAAGATGATTTTAAATGAATCGAACAATTAACTTATTATTGTTATTAACTTTGAAATAATTGCTAAATTAAACAGAAGCCGCTCACCGACGTTTGCAAACAGAATTAGGCATGGGACAAGGCGAATCCAGAATAGTCCAATAAACGAAGGTGCCAACACGGACATCGGGTCTGTCCGGCACCATTTTTTTTTAATTTGCAGGTATTCATGGGTACATTCACCTCCGAAAATCTCAGCTGTCTGAAATTTGTGGAAGGGCGGAAAATGGCCCAATGGTCTCAAAAATGTGTTTTTTTTTCGCCTATTTCCGCCGATATTTCTGAAAATATGACTTAAAGAATTTTTGTTTGGACGAAAATGAAGATCAGTTTATTACCTACAAAAATGATCCTCATCCTTATCATTTTTGTAAAAAATATGATACTTTTCGACATAACCGGCTCCAAAACGCACCCCCATTTTTAGCTCCTGCCCTGCATTTAGAGAGCACGCTCTAAAGGAATGACACTCCCAAGCTGATTACAAATTTTTCAATAAATCACGTAAAAATTAATATTTTTTCATGATTCAAAGTTCAGATGAAAGAAAGAACCTGTAGCTATAATATCATGTTACTTTTTCCTTTTATCTATTTCTCTGAATTATTGAAAAACCGGGCCAAAGTTTGTTTTTGCTCGATATTTTGACCCCCCTATAAATTTATTCATATTTTTTATCAAGACTAGTTTCACCGAATCCTTTTGGATAATGGGGCTTTGCAAGGTGTTAAATATATTCAGAAAGATTCAATAAATTATTTTTGTGTATTTTCATAAACAACATGTTTTTTAGGGCGTTTTTTTGGATTTCCGGAGTTTTCGAAAATGCTCAGATATATCGGGAATTAATAGATAATCAATGACTATATCAGTTTTCAACGTCACATCATTAGTAAGCTTAGCTTGTCCCCTTTTTTTGAGGATTATTTTCTTTTCGTGTTATTTGGGGTTAGGAATTGTACTAAATAAAAGATCACAGTCTCACCTTTTCATCAATATATGTATATATGAGTATCAAGTATTTTATTAAGTGCACGAGAAAAAACTCTGCCTTCAAACTTTCTCAAATTGGATTTTTTTACAATAAATTTATTAATCAAGTGCAGGAAGTGAAAAAAAGTTGGTTATTATTGCCCCCTATCTTTTGTCTTCATACAAAAACGGGAGGATATTCAAGTTTTGGGAGGATATTCAAATTTTCCGTTTTCACCACAATAATTTTGCGAATTTTCAGATTCTCAAAATTGCGAATTTTTGAAACGCCGTTTTTACAAAAAAATAGTGTAGCGAAAGAAATCATAGGGATAGCTTTTGTAGGTAATGAACTGCTCTTTATTTTTTGTCGAAACAAAAATACTCTAAGGGTCATAATTCGGCAGATATCGTTGAAAAACGGATTTTCGGGAACTCTAGAGCCATTTTCTCATGCTTCCACAAATTCCACGTAGCTGAGATTTTCGGAGGTAAATGTACCTATGAATACCTGCAAATTAAAAAAAAAATTGACTTGATGCCCAGGTTTGGGGTTTTTGTGGAGTTAATTTACTGGACTACAATATAAACCATTGTTATAAAAGAATGTGGGCTCATGACATTCAATGTCATGACGGCAACTGTCTTGCAATGTCGCATCACTTAGTGCCTTGACATTGATGTCGCCGTCTAAACGATGCTTTATTTTTGTATACAAAGTATATCCCATCTACAATTTCTGCTATTATTAGTGGAGTTAAATTCGAATTTTATAGGGATGTACGAGCTAAGTCAATTTTTTTTAATTTTTTCGATTTTTTACATAAAGAGAAGCTTGTAAAGATTTTTCAATAATTTTGGGCTGGAGCTTCGCGAGATATGTACCAAAAACTGCATTTTTGGTATTTTTTAAATATATCCGGCTCTAAGAGTCGTTTAAAAATAAAAAAAAAAATTAAAATTACCGTGATGAAATAGAGTATCGATCCGTATAGTAGAGTTTTCTTAAAAATGCATCCTACCTTTAAAAAACGTATTCGCGCACATTATTTTTTTTACTGAATTGGTAATAAATAACCAAAGAATCCTCGAATTTTCTTAATAATTGGAGAAAATATGTATTTTTATGCCGGGTAAAAATTTAAAACAAAAAAATGTATTTGTCCAGCCAAAATCGGCATTTTTCTAAAAAAATTGAATTGGCCGCCATTTTTGAAAAACAATAGTAGAGAAAAATTTTTTATCTTAAAAAGAATGATTTTGTGTGTACTTTTGTCTAAGAAAATCCAACATTTTATTTCTTTATTTAAAGTGCCCAATTTAGGAAATAAAAATATTCGATTTTCCTTTCTTATATTGATTTATATTGATTCGTTCCCTCACAAAAATCTTACTTTAGAACCTGAAGTATATTTTTATTTTTTTGAACATTTTTTGGACTGAAATACAGTTTTTCTAAAAGAATCAAGCATAAATATCGCGATAAAAAAATTGGAAAAAAAAATTAAATTTTTATTTTTTTATTATTCCCTAAATTAAATAAAGAAATAAAATATTGGATTTTCATATACAAAAGTACACACAAAATCCTTCTTTTTAAGATAAAAATTTTTTCTCTACTATTGTTTTTCCAAAAATGGCGGACAATTCAATTTTTTTTCGCAAAATGCCGATTTTGGCTGGACAAATATATTTTTTTTTAAGTTTTACAATGTACAAAATACATATTTTCTCCAAATTTTAAGAAAATTCAAGGATTTTGAAAAAACCCTACTATAAGGATCGATACTCTACTTCATCACGGTCATTTTAATTTTTTTTTATTTTACCACGACTCTTAGAGCTTAGAGCCGGAGATATTTAAAAAATAGTGAAGCAATCCACTCGACTAATTTCACTCCACTATATATGAATAGTTTTCTTATTAATTGGGGATATAGTATAAATGGGAGGTAATAAACAAGATTTCTGTATTTATGTTAAGGAATATCAGTTTGATAAATTAAATGTAATAATAAACAACACTATATTATTGCTGCGCAGAATTACATAATTTCGGCGACAAGATTTTTTCAACACTGGCAAATGAATAATTTTTTATGCGACTTTAAGGTATGTTCACATTTGTTTTTGGCTACATTCATCCTATTTATGTACGATTCAGTTCCGAAAATACTCTAAAAAACTAAACGTCACTGTTATTGCATATTTTCTATTTTTAATTTTGATTTTTTCCAAAATCAATGATGAGTACCATTTTTTTTATTGATCGTTATTTTATTTATTTACCAAAACATGTAAATAACGAAAGCAATTTGATAATAAATAAAAATTTCCAAAAATAGATAAATTTTAATGTGATTTTGGTAAATATTATTGAGTTTTATCAATGGTTTTTTTTACGTTGATGTACCAGGAAAATTTATATTTAATTTATAATATATCAATATCAAGAATAAATTAAAACTAACTTTCACTCCTTCATAAAACCAGTGAGAGATCGTTCGTATATTGCATAGGCTCTTAAACAAGTTATCTACTGAATTACTATTTATTCGTAAGTAATATCATAAGTGCATCTAATTTTTCCGAAAAAAATCGAAAAAACACGTTGCTAAGTAATATTTTAACAAGAAGCATGAGTGCTGGTGGCAACAAAAATCCGAGTCGAAGACGAGGATTTTTGCACCTGCACGAATGCATTTTGTTAGATGCCCGAATGGTATTTGACAAGACTATTGCATGAGTAACAGATTATTCTGCATACACATAGCTTACAAAACATACTAACTATTATATATGCACACATAATAAATATGTAGGTATTAATTTGAAAACTGAAAAACAGGTAATTTATTTAATCACAAAATACTACAAACTTAATTATTTATGGTACAATTAAAATATAAATTGCAATTTTTGTACACAGTAGGAGTATTGTTTGAAATCTTTGTTAACTCATTGATAACGTTGGGTCTAGGTAAATCATTAATGTTGTTGATGGGTCCAGCTGTAGAGTGAGGAGTGGCTGCAGGATCATCTGTTTTCTGTTTTTTAGCTGGAGGTTCTGAGGCGTCACTTCTAAAGGTGTTTATGATGTTGGAATAATGCTCATTATCCAGTTGCAGATAAGGCTTACTTGAGTTGGCTTAACTGGGGCCAGTAATTTTAATTAATTGTTGTTCACCTACCCCTCCTTTTGTCAGGTTACTGCCTGCTGTCGACCGCATAGAGTGGTTTGTTATTTTTATTTCTTTTGTATTTAATCCTGCCTTCTCTGCTGCTTCTTTAGTCCATTTCGAAAGTTCGTTTTTTCCCACTGGAGTGTTTTTGTACTTGATTGTTTTTTGTTCCATGATGGTTTTACTGTTAAGAATAATCAGTTGTTATTCTAGATGAACATTTAACCATTAGAATTTTAAAAGGTAGGGTTCTTCGTGTTGGGGACCAGCCATTTACTATCGGCCATTTTTTTCTCCAACCTGGGCCGTTTTATTGAAGAGAGTATTATATTCTACTCTTCCTAAAAAGTAGGAAATAATGAACTCTGCAATTGATTGCTTCTCCACCTCTCCAGGCAAGTTCTACTGAAGCGATGTAGTAAAATGTTCGCTGGAGTCCCGCCGGAGTGTCTTCGTCCCATAATAAAACCATTGCATAGTATTCTTCCAATTTTAATGAAGCAGAGCTCGATTTCCTTTTATTGGCACACATCTGCAAATTCCTTCGTTTCGTATTACGAGATTCCCTACTAGACTTAAAGATAATATCTTTAAATGGATCAAAAATTATTTTCCACTTGATAAAATACATCTCTTGCAATTTTTTTGCAACGGTGTTCCACAACTAGTTATTTGTAATTTTCACCGTTTTCTTTCTTCATATTCCACGCCCAATCTTTCAGGATTAGGTTTAGTTGCTCTAAACTTGTACTTTCCAAAAGCTTGTATTTCTTTGCCTTGCAGAATTCCGTAAACTGTTTCCATATTGACGTATGGGTTTTAACGGTATTGTACGGTACACTTTTCTCAATCGCCAGATCAATATTAGTCATAGAATCACTTCCAAAGCGACTCGTTTTCACTACATAAGCTAACTAGCACTGTTTAAAAACAATATTACAAAATTTATTGGCAATAAAATCAGAAAAATTATTTAGCGTCGTTTTCTGGTGTCCTAGGAGACCATAATTACTTGTTATCAAAGGTATTGTAATTTTTGGTGACAACAGCTGTCAAGTTTTGCCGCGGGTAAACTCGAAAAAACTACTGACAGGAGCTGTCATCCAGTTTTTTCATCTAGAAACCATTTGTATCCACCGATTTAAAACTATTTAAAATTTGGGTAAGGCAGCGGTTCTCAAACTTTTCAAATTTTGTACCACATAAATATGAAACAGAAATATATGTACCACCATAAAAGCATTTCGCCATTAACAAATCAATGCATCGCGAAATTGTTCGAAGCTCTTGGAAAAGTCGTCATTTCAATATTAAAGCTAGAGCCGTTAACAAAAACTTTAAAAATATATGTTTCTGAATACTAAAAATTAAATCAAAACGTTAAATTTTACATTCATTTAATTTTTTTCTGTAAGAATTGTACCACATGTGCCACAGTTTGAGAACCGCTGGGTTAAGACATTGTATAAGGATATTATCCTTATACATATAGTTGTCTTCAAAATAATTTAGACAAATTGTTTTGATCGTTTTAACTTACTGGCCTATGCCTTGAAAAAGAAAGTGTTTTTATAAATCGTTATCTTATCTGTAGAAAAATAATGTATAAAAAAATATATATGAATGGCAGTTCTTTAGAAATAAAAAGGTAAAATGGTCAAAACAATTTGTCCAACTTATTTAGAAGGGCAACTTATAAGTAGGTAGTAATCGCGTAACCGCCCGTCATCAGCGTTGCCATAGCGACTGTCAAAATCAAAATAATAGAAAAACTTTTTAAAAGACAAGTAAGTTTTAGATAATAATTATAAGATATGAGTATGTCTAGTGATAGTGAAAACGAAAATTTATCTCCTCCCAACGTCATGGAAATGGCAACGAATAATTTACTGCCAAGTAAATCCCACGAACGCTACGAAAATTGTTACAGTAGATTCATGGACTGGAGACTAAAAATAAGGTGAATTTTTTCTCCGAAAATGTTTTGGGATGGATTTAAAGAGACATGGTGGCTGGCAATCGTCTTCAGTAGCGGAAGGATATGTTGACGATTCATTAACAAACAAACTTCATCTCGAATATCCTCCGCTATTTTACATAATACAACCTCAACAACCGCAACACATGAAAATGTTACAATGACATATGATTCAACAAATCGAAATACTTCCAATATATTTTTAATAGGTATGTAACAATTTGTTAATCTACCAAACAGTTGTTTGGTAAGTTTCGATAAAGTTTCAATGATAATAAATAGAACGAATTATGCTATATGATAATACATCCTCTATAATTTTGTAAAATTGTTCGAAATAAAATTGTTAAAAAAATCTAAAGATGCAATAACTAAGTCCAGACTTTTGGCACACTGTATATGGCCGTATGTAAAGTATAGTACGTAATGCGTGTTGTAAAGCAATTACAAGCTATTTACAACACATATTACGTAATATACTATTACATGGCTGCGTATAAATTCCCACTAATTTAAAACTACTAGATGTATACGTTTAAAGGTTGGTAGAAATGTGAAAAAAGATGTAGAAACGTTTTCCAGAATACCAGAATTTAATATCTTTATTAGTTTTCAATAAGCTAGTTGTCAAAGTCGAAATTTGGTTTTTGAGTGATTTGACATAGCTACCAAAAATCTGGTCTGTAGCAGGATATGTCGAGCGCGAGATTCATTGTTAACGGTTCTGTTTGGTTAGAAAGATTTTTAATAAACGAAATTATTAGTAAATATCAAGAACGCATTTTAATCAACAAACATCTAAAATTACATACAGTCCACTTTAATCCCGAAAGGGACACATTTTTTATACCCAAAAATACTACGTCTATGCGTGTTTCAATACTATCATGTATCATTTTGACCCGTAATATCTTTGTTATTAAATAAAACTATGAATATTTTCTTTATTGAAGCACATAAGAATATCATTTCTGATAACTTATCGTCTGTGTCACTCTGTATCTCAACAAAAATTAGAAAAGAGAAGACACAAAGACGGAATTATCAATAGTTGGCTATATATAAAATATTATTTTCTACTGGAACATTTTAACTTGTGAGATATCAAAAATAGCTAATAGAAGAATATAATTAATGTTGTCAAATACCCCAAATACAAAAACTTGAAGTAGGATATTTGCTTAGGGCCGTTTCCATCGCTTGGTTTAAGTTTTCTTAAATATTTCAGTTCTCTTAATGCAGCTACTTTATATATGTGTTTAAGAAAACTTAAATATTTAAGCAAACTTAAACCAAGCGGTGGAAACGGCCCTTACATCCCACATCTGTGTTTCAAAAGGTAGTTTAACGATGTTTTGGAAAAACTCAAATAACAATATTTTCTTTTTCAGGACTCAGATCCCGAGATGTTAGAGGATCCTTCGTGCAATCCTAAAAATCCCGTTGAAGTTACTTTTGAAGAAATTACTTCAGCTGCTTACAAAATCAGGAGTGGGATAGTCTATACACCATGCACTGTAAGAAATTTTTCTCTTAACACGAGTATTAATAATTAGGTGTTTAACTCCAAATCTAACCTCATTTGTTTTATATTTCTAATTACTCATACTTAATTACTTTCTACATACTTGAATGTTTTTTATGTTTTTTTGCCTAAAATAGATAAAAAATAATAAGAAAATATTTGAGATTTTATGCAATTTTTGATATAGATACGTCACAGGCACGGGTACTGATTTCCTTTACGATTAAAAAAGAAGAAGCTTGTCGAGAAAACACAAATACTCTAACTTACAAACAAACTATAAATTAAACTAAACAAAGAAAATACTATATACTAACTAAAAAATATTAATAAATCAAAAATAAATTCAAAACCAAAAACCCAAGCTCAACAAAAATCAAAGAAATGACATTATTGACAGTGACATTTAACAATTTTAACTTTGATGTCGAGTGAATTCGTTGAACTTTCGATTCGGCTTATATCTAACTTCAGTTAAGTGGCCAGTGACGTAATTTCAACAATGGCGCAAAAATTATGTATGCAGTTAAAATTAAAAAAACATATTGTGCTGTTATTTACTCGTATAGTACTACTTATTTATAAGGTTTTAAATTGAATCTGAAAATTAGTTAAACATCCTATTACGTTAACAACTTTTATATTTCAGCATATGAAATTTAAAGTCTTTAAGATATAGAGATAGTTTTAAATAAGTTGTAAATGAACAACATTCACTCAGTTTTTTATGAAATTATGCGTAATAATATATGATTCATGTTCATTACAAGTAATCACCAAAATTGCTTCAATTCTGTAAAAATCTGACATAAAAAACTACTGCCATCATAAACAACTACTGCCATCTATAAATATCGGACTACAATGAACAATCGCGAACCTACCTATATTTAGTTGTCTAATATGCGTTTTTTAACTCAACTATAGAATAAAGGAAGAGAACAGTAAAAATGGGAATATAAGGATATAACGTCACATTCCATGGGCGTACTTTGCAAAATAAAAATAAAAATAAACCTTATAGTCGTATATTGTCTCGATATTTTTTTATTTTATTGTATTTTTTATTTATTTTACCCCGCTTACCCCTAATTTACCTACGACATATTATTTTTCTTGGGTCTAAAACAAGTCCAGTTGACAGGTAGTTTCAGGTGGAAAAAGGTCGGAAGTTAATGAAACTTTGGGATGTTGTGCAGGGATGGTTAATTAACATTTTCTCAAGTTTTTGACCTTGATGACCCTGTGCTAAAAGATGAAGGGGGAAAACTGCAAAATTTTCGACCTTCCTCCGGTTTTTCCTCAATTGCTTTTTTTTCCCTTACGTCCTACGGCAAATGCATTTCTATACTTTGTTGTAGAGCGTTAAATGTTTAAATAGTCAAAGTTGTAGGAAATTTAAAGCTCTACAACAAAGTATGTAGATGCCTTTGCCATAGGACATAAGGGAAAAAAGCAATTGAGGAAAAATCGGAGGAAGGTCGAAATTTTTGCAGTTTTCCCCCCCTCCTCTTTTAGCACAGGGTCAAAAACTTGAGAAAATGTTAATTAACGATCCCTGAACAACATCCCAAAGTTTCATTAACTTCCGACCTTTTTCCACCTAACCCCACATACAGGGTGTTTCCAAATGACACTTACAACGTCTGGCTGTAGGTACCTCTCGTAAAATTGGACAAAATGATATAAGGAATGAGGGGTCCAACTCGATTACTTTTCGAAATACAATAAAAACTTTAAAACGGATTAATGTATTAATTTGAAATTTAGCAGGTCGTTTTTAAATGTAAAAAAACATATTTTAGTAAAAAAATCATATTTCATATCTAGATCCAGTGGCGTGCAGTTAGAAGAGTATATCCCCTTTTCCCAACCATTTTCTACGCCCATGGTATTTGAAGCTATTTTTATTTTTTTTTGTATTGCTTAACAGTTTTCAAGTAAAAAACGAATAACCTTTACATACCGAAAATCTTGTAGTTTTTAAGATATTTAATGTTTTTATGAAGTCTGTAAGATCTTTTATTAATGAAATAACCAACAATATTTTTCTTGGATTTCTTTAATAATTTTTTTCTAATTTTTTTATAACCACTCGATACTAGACACTATACACAAGTCTAGTGGTTATAAAAAATTAAGAAAAAAATATTAAAGAAATTCAAGAAAAATATTGTTGGTTATTTCATTAATAAAAGATCTTACAGACTTCATGAAAACATTAAATATCTTAAAAACTACAAAATTTTCGGTATGTACAGGTTATTCGTTTTTTACTTGAAAACTATTAAGCAATACAAAAAAAATAAAAATAGCTTCAAATACCATGGGCGTAGAAAATGGTTGGGAAAAGGGGATATACTCTTCTAACTGCACGCCACTGGATCTAGATATGAAACATGATTTTTTACTAAAATATGTCTTTTTACATTTAAAAACGACCTGCTAAATTTCAAATTAATACATTAATCCGTTTTAAAGTTTTTAAATAAAAACATTTATTTTTAACGCCCTGTATTTCGAAAAGTAATCGAGTTGGACCCCTCATTCCTTATATCATTTTGTCCAATTTTACGAGAGGTATCTACAGCCAGACGATGTAAGTGTCATTTGGAAACACTCTGTATACCAACCTGTCGACTGGACTATTATGCTTCTGACAAAATTGTTGCACTTTAGCATTGAACGAATTAAATTTAACCAATAAATAACAATATGGTTGTTAATGGGATAGGTATATCACAATTCTTTTTCAAATTAAATAAATATTTTTTTCTCGTAATCTTTCCCGTCCTTGAAGTCCTTTACTAACTTCTAATTCGATCCTTATTTTTGTCACCTACTTAAAATGTTTCAATCAAGATCAAGATTGAATAGTTATGTACTTACCTTAACTCAAATTTAATCAGCAATTAATTCTTTTCATTAATATGTTCAGGAAAAGTACCGTGTCGTTTTTTAATCACCAACCTTTTCAAATAAACAGGAATTTACATTGAATCAAAACGAACTGTCAGTATGTATTTGCTTTTAAAGTATTTAGACAACAAAATTTAATCAAGATCAAAGAAAATATAAAACATTAAAAAACGTAGATATAGTTAAGTGTTTTTTAATTTAAAGGTTTAATCTTTAAGTGCTATCCTACTTTAAACTGCACTAAAAATAGTTTCCTATTATTCTTTTCTTGGGTTAGGGTTATTTACTATTTTCAACCACTATGCAATTTTAAAACAATTTTTAAATTTTAATTCAAATTTTTAGCATTAGTATCTTTAGAAAAAGTAACATATTATATTACATACAGGAATAAAGCATATATCCAGCGGCGGCGCCACGGGGGGCAAAGGGGGGCAGTATGCCCCCCCCCGCCCTTTACAAAATGTCGTTTTTGGCGCCCCTTCGATTTTATAACTAGTGATGTAATTGCTGAATACCAGTCTTTTAGTTTATTATTTAGAGAACTTAAAGATAATGAAATTAGTGTAACAACTAAAGAAATATTACCATATATCATTTCAAATGATCTTGAAAATGCATTTCCGAATCTAGTCAAATTGTACCGAATATTTATCACCGTGAAATTAGACGAAAATATTCTGAAAATGGATGTAACAGCTAAGTCAAATTCGCGCACATTTTTTTACTGAATTGGCAATAAATAACCAAAGAATCCTCGAGTTTTCTTAAAAATTGGAGAAAATATGTATTTTTATGTCGGGAAGACATGGTAAAAATTTTAAAAAAAATTTATTTGTCCAGCCAAAATCGCCATTTTTCGAAAAAAAATTGAATTGGCCGCCATTTTTGGAAAAACAATAGTATAGAAAAGAATTTTATCTTAAAAAGAAGGATTTTGTGTGTACTTTTGTCTAAGAAAATCCAACATTTTATTTATTTATTTAAAGTGGCCAATTTATGGAATAATAAAAAAATTAAAATTCGATTTTCATTTTTTCCAATTTTTTTATCACTATATTTATACTTGATTCTCTTAGAAAAACTGTATTTCAGCCCAAAAAATGTTTAAAAAAATAAAACAAATATTTCAGGTTCTAAAGTAAGAACGAATCAATATAAAAAGTAAAAATCGATTTTTTTTTATTATTCCCTAAGTTGTGCACTTTAAATAAAGAAATAAAATGTTGGATTTTCTTAGACAAAAGTACACACAAAATCCTTCTTTTTAAGATAAAAATTTTTTCTCTACTATTGTTATTTATTGCCAATTCAGTAAAAAAAATAATGTGCGCGAATTCGTTTTTTGAGGTTTGACTCTTAGAACCGGAGATATTTAAAAAATAGTGAAGCCATCCACTCGAAAAATACCAAAAATGCCGTTTTTGGCACATATCTCGCGAAGCTCCAGCCCAAATTTATTAAAAAAAATTTTACAAGCTTCTCTTTATGTATAAAATCGAAAAAATTAAAAAAAATTGACTTAGCTCTTACATCCATATAAAATTCTAATTTCACTTCACTAATAGGCACTAATAGTGCAACTGCTGAACGCACTTTTAGTAGATTAAAATATATAAAAACCTATCTTAGATCCACAATAGGTGAACAAATGTTGAACGATTTGGCAATATTAAGCATAGAATCGGATCATTAAAAAAACTTGTATGTGCCCCCCCCGCCCTTAATTTCTAGAACCGCCACTGCATATATCATAAAATCAAAATATTTTCTATATTCTATATCTCTACTATACTTTGACATATTAGCTAATCATGGCAAATAATACAAGCTCTGCTTGTGGGCTTCTGTGGTTCACTCGTACGGGGGTGAATTGGAAGGCGTACATTATTATTATTATTATTATTATTATTGTTTTTCCATAGTACAATTCTGTGAAATATAAGTGCAGTAGATGCGAGGTTGCCATATAGATAAAAAAACATGTACTCTCGTGATTTTTGAGAAGTTTGTTATCTATTTTTAGCGCTCTCATATGTCGAGGTTAACGGGGATGGATATATTTTTAAAAAAAGATTTTCTCCAGCAAACTGGCAGGTGAGTTCAATTATCATAAATTATTATTAACCTTCACAATTGAGAATTATACAGGGAGTTTAGTTTAAAACTGAAGAAATCTTGAATTGAAATTGAAGTAATCTTGGCTGTCGGAACTTTTTTAATATCTTGTATAATAGTTGAGCGTATTTCTTATTGCAGTTTCAAAGAACGCGGTGCACGCTATGCTTTACTACAACTTACACCTGAACAAAGACAGAAAGGTGTCATCGCTGCATCTTTAGGAAATCACGCACAAGCTGTCAGTTATCATGGGTATCTGTTGGGAATCCCCGTCACTGTGGTTATGCCGATAGTCGCTCCAATAATGAAAATACAGAAATGCAGAGAGTATAATGCCAACGTAATTATGGATGGAAGAAATATGGCGGAAGCTAAAAGAAAAGCTTATCAAATAGCTAAAGAAAGTGGGTTGTTTTATCTTAATGGGTAAGTATACTGAACACAACTTTAGTTTCACTTGGATTTGGAGTTAGTAAATTAATAAAATCTTTAGTTTTTTCTATTCATCTTACCTCACTTTTTATCGGTGTCTCTTTCCTTCTTTTTTTCCTTTTGCTTTTTTGCTGCCTAATTAAACTGATTTGTTCAAAGTGCAAAATTTTTATATAGAAATAATTGGCTTATTACTGATTTTACTAAACTTTTTCCGATATTTATCGATATGTATTCATTTTTTAGATACGATAATCCTAGAACAATTGCTGGACAAGGAACGATTGGTTTGGAGATAATGGAACAAGTTGAAGATATAGACGCTGTAGTGGTTCCTACAGGAGGTGGCGGTCTTCTAGCTGGTGTATCTGTGGCTGTAAAAACGTTAAATCCCAGTATAAAGATCATAGTAAGTAAAAAAGTTGAAAAACAATCCATATAAAGGGATAATTTTAAATAATAATGTAACTTGGATCCTAAATTGTTTTGTTTTCTATATAGGGAGTGGAATCAGAAAGATGTGCCAGTTTTTCCAAGGCCATGGAAACTTCAGAACCTACTTATACAGAAATAGAAGGTACTTTAGCAGATGGTCTTGCTGTGCCACAAGTCGGATATAACGCTTGGAGGACTTCCAAAAATTTAGTTGATAAAATGGTAAGAAAGGTTAAGATAATTTTTATTGCAATTCCTAATGTTACCTTTCTAGGTTGTAGTGAAAGAAGAATGGATAGCCGTAGCAATTTTAAGATTTATAGAAAATGAAAAATGTGTAGTTGAAGGAGCAGGAGCATGTGGATTAGCGGCCATATTGGCTGGGCATTTAGATGAATTTAAAGCAAAAAGGTAATCCAAATATATTTTAAGAAATTCCGTTTTTATTACTGATAAAGATCTAAAGAATCCTGGTAAGAGTTTAGTCTAATTTACTTTTTATTTCCAACTTCTGGTCGAAACTGTCAAACGCTTTATTTTTAGGATTGTGCTAATTTTAAGTGGTGGTAACATTGATACAACCATTTTGGGACGATGTTTAGAAAGAGGTTTAGCAGCAGATGGTCGTCTAGTCAAATGTAAAATCACCGTTAGTGATAGACCAGGAGGAATATCGGAGTTATGTAAACTTATGGGATCAATTGGAGTATCAATTAAAGATATTATTCATGAAAGGGCTTGGGTAACATCGGATGTTTTTAGTGTAGAGGTAAGTCTAATATACGGCATTTATTTTAGCAAGGCCATGACGTAATTTCTAGTTATTTCTATTGCCAACGGAATAAACACGAAAACACTAAGCGCAAATACGATTAAAACTTAACGTATAGGGGAAATTAACTGTTAACGGTTGGAACACTTCTAGTGGCGTCTGTGAGTCGGAAATTTACCCGGATCGAGAGTACCCCCCCCCTGTTTTCGAGGATGCTGAATACGATGGCGGTATCAGAATTTCTCTTCTCGCCAGCCGAACCCTCCAAAACGGCCAAAAACTACCCCCTAAATTGGTTAAACGGGCAGCACATCATTTCCCTGTAAAAAAACGTCTTTACCCCGGTTTTCGAGGATGCTGAGCACGGTGGTAATGTTGAAGATTACTTCCGACCCTCATCAACCCCTCCACAGGCCAAAACTCACCCCCGACACGGTTGTTTTTTTATTTTTTATATCAGCGACAAAACGTCTGTTTTCGAGGATGCTGAACACGATGGTGGTGTTCAATATCACTTTCGACCCCCACCAACCCCTCCACAGGACACCCGTTTTGCCGCTGATATAAAAAAAAAAATTCATCCGTTTCGGGGCTGAATTTTGATCTGTGGAGAGGTTGGTGGGGGTCGGAAGAGATATTGAACACTACCATCGTGTTGAGCGTCATCGAAAACGGGGGGAAGACGTTTTCTTACAGTGAAATGATGTGCTGCCCGTTTAACCCCTTTAGGGGGTAGTTTTTGGCCGTTTTAGGTGATTCTGCTGACGAAAAGAGAAATTCTGATACCGCCATCGTGTTCAGCATCTTCGTAAACGGGGGGGAGAGGTACTCTCGATCCGGGTAAATTTTGGTCCATGTCCTTCCGACTCCCAGACGCCACTATTCACGACGTTGCCGATGTGACATAACGAAAATTCTTGATTTTTCAATCAATGTGGCTACTCACGTAGAGTAGTTACAAATTGACCTCAAACCTTTCAATGTACTGTAACATAGTGGCATCTAATAATAAAAATTCCAAAACTACATAACTATTAATTTTTATTTGAATCTTAAAACACTTTTCTTACTATTGAAAAGTCCTTATAGTCAAGATTTAATTGTTCTATAGACTTTACTATTGAAAAGTCCTTATAGTCAAGATTTAATTGTTCTATAGACTATCAGTTCTTTGTTATAGTTCGTGTAATACATATAGTAGCCCCAATTTAACAGCTTTAAAGCGGCGCCTTTGTTGCTACCAAAACAACTTCTAACGTATCATCGACTTTAAAGAAATGTTCAGATCACCGGACTATATTTATTACTCGAACTATACCTCCATTCCAATCTTCAATCAAATAATAGCACATTAGATGCACTTATATTCAAGCTAGGAAAAAAATAACTGGCACAATGTTATCTTTAAGTGAAGGAAAAAACATTCTACCTGGCAACGCCGCAGATTTTTGACGTGTGACGTCATGGGCTTGCTAAAATAAATACGGTATAATCGATTAATTCAGGTTTTCAAATAAAAATATTGATATTTTCAGGTTTTTCGTTACCGTTTCGTTATTTAGGTTTCAAAAAAAAATGTTTGTTTTTCTAACGTTTGTCAAAATATTGAGATTTAAAAGTAGCGCTTTTGCAGATTTTGGTCGACAATCAATTTTTTTTACTTATTTATGTCAATATATTTTGATCTATAAAAACCAAATCTACTATCAGAATTTAAGTTATAGTTTAGTATTTTAGAGAAAACGGAAAATTTGAATTTTACAAAAATTGATTATAAACTATTTACCACTATACAGGGTGTCCCAAGATTTTTTTTACAGGTTATAACTCAGGAACTAACTAATAGATTTAGAAGCAGGGACGGCATTTCAATGAAAAAAATTAAATGGAAAGGGGGAATCAAACTTAGCTCAAATGAAAGGGTTTTTATTTCAAATTCAACGGTGTATCACAATGAGGGTACCAAAGTAATAATTTTACCAAATTTTCAATTTAATGTTTATTTTCAAGAATAACCAGAACATTTCGATTTCACAGTAATTTTATAAGAGATGTTCAAAATGACCTCCGTCTGCATCAACACAAGCATCGAAGCGTCTAAATAGTTCACGTGTACATGCCGCATGTATCATCTCTTGCGTAAGGTTACTACAAGCTCTTCTAATTTTAATTTTTAAATCCTTCACGTCTACAGGTTGTTCATTATAAACCAGATCTTTCAAATATCCCCATACAAAAAAATCTAGTGGTGTCATATCCGGCGATCGTGGAGGCCATCGAAAGGGTCCATGAGTTCCAATCCATTTGTTTGGAAATCTGGCATTTGGACATAATAATTGCGGCATTTTAAATATCACTGGTTATTCTTGCAAATAAACATTAAATTGAAAATTTGGTAAAATTATTACTTTGGTACCCTCATTGTGATACACCGTTGAATTTGAAATAAAAAACCCTTTCATTTGAGCTAAGTTTGATTCCCCCTTTCCATTTAATTTTTTTCATTGAAATGCCGTCCCTGCTTCTGTGATGACGTCACAGATACTCTGTATACCTCAGATGAAATTACTGTAGGTCCCAAAAAGATTACCCAATTTCCAAAAAAATCTATTCGTTAGTTCCTGAGTTATAGCTTGTAAAAAATCTTGGGACACCCGAAATATTATTACAAACAAAATAGAAAATTAAAAATACTACAAAAGAAAAGTTGTGAGAGACAGAAACATATCGAGAAAAACTCAAAAAACTAAAAATAAAAATAAATATATTTTTTTTAATTATTTTAGGTGAAAGTTGTATGCGAAACCAGAGATTACAATCACACTGTGGAACTAAGAGATTTGCTTTATTCGAAATACCGAAAAGTGCGTTTTGACAACACTCCTATGAAAAGCTTCGTTTCTTCTTCAACCGATTAAAAAATATGTATATTGTTCTTCTTCATTTTAAATTACCACACGATCATAGTGGTTTAAAGACCACTATATATTTTTTTTGAAATATTGATTTACTACAAAGTATCTGTAAGAAACTTCCAAACAGAACGTTGTCAAAGGGTTCATCCGGTGCACGGGAACCTTCCAAAGACTATCATTGAGCAAGCATTCAGTCTTCGGTCCGATTCAGACATCTAGATGACGTTATTTAAGTGACATTTTAAGAAACATTTTTTATATGTCGGCACTACCGATCAAATCAGGACGCCCATGGCAAGCCTCATGCATGCCGCTTAGAATTTTTTAATTTACGATTAGTACGTGAGGAATAATACCCCTTACTATTATAGATTCCTTTTATGAAAAAATTCTATTTTACGAATATTCCTGTTAATTATTAATTGTGTTAAATTAGTTGTAATATAAATATATTTTTCTTATCTGTCTATTTATTTTGAAACATTTTACTTTGTTTTTTTATAAAAAAATTAAGCCCCTGGGTGATCTACCCTTAAATATTTGTTGTTAAGTCACTGTTGGTTTACAGCAGTGGCTCCAGCCTGTCAGCCACCGATGACGTACCCAGTATATAGGCTGCGCATTTATATAGAGTCAGGAAAGCCTGTTGAACACTCTGGATCAGTAAGATTAATATTTTTTGTTTCAATTTTTAAAAGAATGAAAAGTAGTAAAATGATTTTTAATCGTTTTTCACACTAATCAACTAGGTTGTTTGTTGGTAATTTTTTAAACATTATATATTGATCAAATAAAATAACAGGAACCTTTTGAGAAATTGCTATAAAGAAAAAAGAATTTAAGTTTTTCGTTACAATTTGAATATTTTATTTTACTGTCTTCTCAAATAGTATATTGTGCAACAAGTGCGCTAAGTTTTCGATTGCCCACAAGAGCGAAGTTTAGCGCACAAACGAAGTGAGTGCGCGCATTCGCACCCGAAAAGGCGGTCGCTAAGGTAATACTTATCCCGCATGAATAAAAAAAATAATTTGCGTAGTTTTAGACATACAACATAAACATAAACCAATAACCTGAGTAACCTTCTGTAGTGTTTTTAATAAAAGGTTGGTACGACTGTTAAGAAGGAGATTGACAGATCGGCATGGGCGCGACCGTTTTAGATAGGTTAAGTCACCTATGTAATTATTGTAGTTTTGTTCAAGTGTTAATATAATTAAAGTCGTTAAACAAGTCTTCTAGTGTTTAAATACACAACATAATTGGCGACGAGTCGGTCGAATTCTACGTGATCCTTACAAAGTCAAGAAAATTACAAAATTAGAATAAAAACAGTCAAAAGTGAGGTTAGTCAGTCCCTCAGCCACGTGTGTCCAGGTGCAAAGTCAAAAATAATAATAATATACAAAAAAAGTAATAAGAAAGCAATATGGCCATGATAGGATCTATTGAAAATTTTAATCCTAAAGAGACTGATGTAACGTCTTATTTTGAAAGATTAGAGCAGTTATTCACCTGCAATGAGGTAGAGAATGAAAAAAAGGTCGCAATGCTAATAACCCTAATGGGAGAAGAAGCGTACAAGATTTTAAAAGACTTAGTAGCACCTGATCTGCCAAGTAGTAAGACCTACGAACATTTAAAAGATGTATTATTACTTCATTTTAATCCGAAACGTCTCGTTATAGCAGAGAGATATATATTTTATGCGTGTCAACAAGAGTCAGGAGAAACCGTAAAAGAATTTGCGGCACGCCTAAAAAACTTATCACAGCATTGTGAATTTGGCAACTTTTTAAATGAAGCCCTAAGAGACAAATTCGTTTGTGGAATGAAATGTGAAGCCGCAAAAAGAAAACTGCTTACACAAATTAATCTCACATTTGATAGTGCATACCAAGAAGCAGTCAGTTTTGAAGTCACCGAAGGAAATCTGAAAGTCATGGGTCCAGAGTCCTCAGCAGTAGCCAAATTGTCAAAAGGTTACAACAGTCAGCAGTCAAGTCATGTCACTAAGGCAAATCATTTTAATAAGTCAAGTCCTAAAGAAGTTTATGGTCAATGTTACCGTTGTTTGAGAAAACATAATCCTAATTCCTGTCCTGCAAAAGATTGGGAATGTTTCTTCTGTCATAAGAGGGGGCATACTAGCCGTGTATGCAAAAACAAGAATAAAGTCCATACTCTGGAAGAAGAGGAAAATGAAAAGTCAGATGAAGATGATATGATGTTAGAGCTAGGCTTTATAGGGAGCTTAAAAGAAGACGAGAAAGCCCTTAAGGTAACACTTCTAGTGGAAGGTAAGCCAATCATATTTGAGGTTGATTCTGGAGCCTGTAAAACAGTTATTCATTTGTCGGATTATAACAGTTATTTGTCAGTATTGAATGTCTTTAAAGCAAATTATAAATTAAGAGTGGTAACAGGGGAAAATGTTAAAATTGTAGGAGAAACCGATGTGGTTGTCAAGGTAAAATCAAAAGAATATTGTTTGCCAATAGTTATTGTCAATTCTAGCAATAAGTTCATACCATTGTTAGGCCGAAATTGGATGAATATTCTTTACCCACAGTGGAAAGCCAGTTTTAATATAAATTATGAATGTTTGTCAATTCAAAGTCAAAATGAAATTCCAGTCAGTAACAGAAAGATTATTAGTCCAGTCAATATTGTAAATAATGTTAATAGCTCATTTGTTAACAAAAAAGCCAATGGTACAAGCAATAGTAACAATAGTGGAAACAGTCAAGTAAACAGTTCTTAACCTCAGAAAATGTACTTACCCATTATGACCCACAGCTTCCAATTTTTGTCACATGTGATGCTAGTGGTTATGGGGTGGGCGCAATTCTAAGTCATAAAATTGATGGTTTTCTGAAACCGGTCTTATTTGCATCAAGTACATTATCGTCAGCAGAACAAAAATATTCTAATTTAGAAAGAGAAAGTTTAGCTATTATTTTTGCCCTGAAACGTTTTCACAAATACATATATGGTCGGAAATTTGTACTTTTAAGCGATCATCAACCATTGCAATTTATTTTTGGTCGTAATAAGGGCATTCCAGTGTCAGCAGCAGCGCGAATCACACGATGGGCTTTAAGTCTTTCAGCTTATGATTATGAAATACAATACAAAAAGGGGAAATTAATCGCTAATGCAGATTGCTTATCACGATTACCCATATCCAATGAAACGAACATATCAAGTCAATTATATTCATTTAATGCAGTCAATAACATTCCATTGAACTTCAATGATGTTGTGCAGGCAATAAAAAAAGATGTAGTCTTACTCAAAGTCATTGATTTCACTTTATCAGGATGGCCAGGTTCAGTTGTGGATAATTTAAAACCGTTCTTTATAAAGAAACATGAGTTATCAGTTGAAAATGGCTGTCTTATGAGGGGAAATAAAGTAGTAATACCAGCCAGTTTGCAACACGAAATTTTGAATCTTTTTCATGAACAACATTTAGGGATAGTAAGAACTAAAATGTTAATTAGGTCATACTGCTGGTGGCCAGGTATAAACAATGATGTTGAAAAATTTATCAGTTCGTGTGATATCTGCCAAGAAACGCAAATATTCTCTAATTCAAGTACATTGCTACCTTGGCCGGACGCACCAAATAATTTTTATAGGGTGAACATTGATTTTCTTTATAAACATGGTTATAACTTCTTAATAGTGGTAGATAGTAAATCAAAATGGATTGACGTTAAATTAATGGAAAATGGCACAAGTGCTACAGAGGTAATAACAAAATTAAAGGATATATTTTCTATCTTTGGTCTGCCAGTCCAAATTGTTTCAGATAATGGACCTCCATTTAATTCAACAGAGTTTAATATGTTTTGCCAAGCTAATGGTATAGCACCAATTAAATCACCTCCATACCATCCTCAAAGTAATGGTCTTGCTGAAAAAGCTGTCCAAACAGTAAAAAAAGGCTTGGAAAAATCATTATTTTCAGAAAGAGGGAAACAGATACCCAAAAATGTGATAGTCAATAAGCTAATGAATTTCCTTTTTACATATAGAAATACTCCATCAACTGTGACAGGTTTTTCACCAAGTGAAATGTTATTTAAATTTAAGCCAAGAACAAGGTTCGATTTAATTAAGCCTTCATTTAATACTAAAGTTAAAAATTATGAACAACTTATCCCTAAATTAAAACTGTATGCTTTAAATGAATCTGTATACATTAAGAATATTCATACCAAACTATGGCAGAGAGGAAAAATTGTTAAAGTTCTAAGTGCAAGTACATATTTAATACAAGTTGAAAATAATATAAAATTAGTTCATGCAAATGACATTCGTATAGATCCTAAAAGTGAAGTGACAGGGGTTAGTGAAATCGTTAATCCGCGGGAAAACATTCATGTTAATCAGAATGATAATAAAATATTTCAAAATGAATCTAATAACACTGAATGTATTAAGATAAGTGAGCCATTGGAAAAAGAAATAGAAGTGGTAGAAGTAACCTCACCACCAAAGTCAGTTGATAATCAAAACATAACCAAAGATAATATTTACAGTAAGGATACTCCTACAACTTCTAAAACTTCACGTTCTGGTCGTTTAATTAAAACTCCAGTTCGATTAAATTTGTAAGTAGTTTATAGTCAACAAAGTCCAACTGTCACACTTCTCATTAACAAGGGGAGGAATGTAGTGTTTTTAATAAAAGGTTGGTACGACTGTTAAGAAGGAGATTGACAGATCGGCATGGGCGCGACCGTTTTAGATAGGTTAAGTCACCTATGTAATTATTGTAGTTTTGTTCAAGTGTTAATATAATTAAAGTCGTTAAACAAGTCTTCTAGTGTTTAAATACACAACACCTTCCACATTGGATTATCAAAATTTACGAAAAAGGCGGAAAAATATCAAACAAATAGGAATAAATGATTAATTAAAATTAAAATGTTTCATTTGCATAAGATTTGGATTCAAATTGAAATTTTTGTATTGTTACAAACACAGAAGGACGGCTAATCTTTTATCACAAAAAATGACGTGCTAAAAATAAAATTTAAACTCAAAACGAGTTTAGAACTCGACCGAAATCAATGCCATTCGAAAAAGACGATTTTCGATTCTTAGAGAATGCAGAATATCGAATAGTAGATTCGACGACAATTTTGTTCTAATTAGAGAAAAATTCTACAATAAAAATCGTACTTAAAAATATTATGAGTAATAAACATTGTTTCAATAAAAAAAAGTGTGGTATTTAAGCTTTAAACATTTAAACAAATATGAAACACAATAAAATCGAATAGGAAAGAATCGATGGACTTATTCCAGAAATCTTGTTATCTCAACATTTCGATTTTAATTGTGAAAATATATTTAATGTCATTATAGGAATTTAAAATATAAAAATATTCAAAATTAAATGTGTTAACTTATCTCCATTTTAATTATGGAACTACGCCCTTTGTCTATAATACAGAAAAATGTCTTCAATACAGAAAACTGTCCAACGAAAACTTCAAGCGAGCAGGTTAGTATATAACATAACCTAATTTTTCTTAAACCCTAATATTTATTTTTTTTAAGATCGGTGTGGAGTTACTTGTTTTAAGAAAATATGAAGAATTAAGTACTAAGTTAAATACAAACCAGGAAATACCGGAACTTTTAAAAGACAAACACCGTCGATATTTATATGATAGTACTTTTAACCTGCCGTCAGTTTATCAGGTACCTATAATTTTAAAGGGAATCTTTTTTATGTATTAACATGCAACAAATATTCTTAAAAATTATATAAAAACTATGCATTTTAGGCTTTGGATGCTAGTCGACCATGGTTGTGTTACTGGATGGCACATGCATTAACTCTACTAGGTATCCAGTTAGATAATTCAAGAAAACGAGCTATGGCAAGGTTTTTAGCAAAGTAAGATTTTGGAAACAAGTTTTACCGATCATTTCAATAAAATATAAAATGGACAGTTAACTCTATCTCTGTTCCAAAATTCACATTTCCTACAAAATAATTACAATGAATTAATTGAATGATATAATTTTTCTTAGTTAAGAATAATCCTTGCAGAAGTTGGATATTTTTTACAGGTGCCAGAGTCCTGATGGTGGTTTTGGTGGAGGTCCTGGACAGTTTCCACATTTAGCTACTACTTATGCTGCTGTAAATGCCTTAGTTATTTTAGGAACTGAAGAAGCTTTTAATGTGATTAATAGGTAAATATAAAAGGAAGCAAGCATACAAAACATAAGTTAAACTCTGAATCTGTATTAAATTTTGAAGAAAATGTTAGAACAAATAAACTTTTTGCCTTTTATGACAGAGTAATTATATTTACCATGCTTGCTTGCTAGAGTAGATCTGTTTTCTTTATTAGTTAGAAAAAATCTCTGCTGTAGGAAAAAACTACAAGAATTTTTATGGAGAGTGCGACAACCTGATGGTTCTTTTGAAATGCAGGAAGGGGGAGAAGTTGATATAAGGGGTGTATATTGTGCCCTGTCCATAGCTAGTCTTACGGGCATTTTAACTCCTGAATTGTTCATGAATAGTGCAGAATGGATAGTAAGGTAAGTTTATTTTAATATTACAAAATTACAATTTTTAAGAATTTACAAAAATACTATTTCAAAATCGAAAAAAAAGTTTCTTTGACTGAGGAATTTCTTTGATACAATAAGCAAAATCTATAGAATATGAAATTTCGAATAATTTTGCCTGGTTAACTGAAAAAAAGAATATTCAAATATAAAAAAAATCTCTAAAACTTGAAATTATGGAAAAAGTGGAAAACAAGGTAGATAAAATGATTGCTTTGGTCAAAATCGAAGAAAACTGTTTTTAGAATGATTTTGGCGGGTAAAACTAAATTTTCTAAAAAAAATACATAAAAATATACAAAAAAAAATCTCGAAAAAGTTGTAAATAAAGTAAATAAAATGATTAACATGGTCAAAATCAAAACAAACATTTTTTCGAATGATTTTGGCGAGTAAATGTTAGTTTTCTGAATTAATTTGCAAATTGCAATTAAATATTTTTAGCTGCCAAACATATGAAGGTGGTTTCTCGGGCTGCCCGGGACTGGAGGCCCATGGCGGATATGCGTTTTGTGGTTTATCAGCCTTAGTTATATTAAATAAAGGTCATTTAATTGATGAAAAAGCATTGTTGGTAAGGAATCGTTATAGTTATAAATGTTATTTTGTTAAAATAATTAGAACCACTTTTAAAATTGATCAGTTTGTGAGATTTCTTATCAAAAAATATGCGTTTATATTGTAGAGATGGTTAGTCAATAAACAAATGAAACTTGAAGGTGGTTTTCAAGGCAGAACAAACAAATTGGTTGATGGATGCTACTCATTTTGGCAAGGTGGTGCTTTCCCATTGCTATACTCACTTCTTCATTCAGGTATAATTTACATTTAAATTATTTTTTGCTTTACTGCGGTGATGAATGCAGTAAATATTTGAGTTCAAATTCAATTATTAAGTGAGAGGTTTAATTGTTCTTGTTGGTTATTAAAACGGCTTTTTTTATATAAAAATGTTTTTAATTTGACGTTTCGACTTTTAGTCTAAAGTCGTTTTCAAAAACTGGCATAACAAAAGATCTTATAATAATTTACTATAGAAGTAGATCATTGGACAATTTCACAAGATATGATAACATATAGTAAATTATTATTATTTATTTATTTATATACCGTATGGCATAAACGCATAATATCATATACTTATACACAGATAATACAAACGAGAATAAAAAAAAATTGTTATTTATTATTATATCTTTTGTTGTCAATTTTTGAAAACGACTTTAAAAACATTTTTATATAAAAAGTGCTTTTATTATCCAAAAAGAAGAACATTTGAAATAACAAACCACTATGAACTACAGAAATGAATTACTGATAAAATTGTAGGGAATGTTGTTATGATTAAAAAATTTGTAGTTTGTGTAATGACATTTAGAGTAGGAATTTGATTATTTAAAAAAATTATGTAAAGATAACTTAAAAAAAATTGATGATCGTTGATGTTGGTATTTTAAAATGTCAAAGTGATAATTTGAAAATATAAAAGACTAAAATTAAAACATTAATAAACTTAACCATCTCAAATGGAGCCCAACGTGCGGCTTCAAAAGTAAAAACCACACAAATTACTTATTTAAATTGAAAATTAACAGTAATAGAAATATAAAGAAAAGTGGAAAAAGAAACAGGAAAGAGATTGTACCATTTAAAGGTTGTAGAATTAAAACAAGAAAGGAACGTTGATAAACAGGAGGAAAAAGAACAAAAAGAAATATAAATAAATAAAAAAAGAAAATGATATATGGAAAATGTTTGAATTATTGGTAAAGAAGATAAACAAAATGGACCAAAATCAACAAGATTAAAACAAGACTTAAAAAAGATATGAAACTAAATCAAGAAAAATTAAAGCAAGAGATGAAAGAAAATACTAATATGTTAAAGGAGGGTATAGAGAAGATGGAGAGGAAATTTGAAGAATTTGAAAGCAAACAGAAATTGACAGAACAGAAAATAATGGAACAGGATAAGAGAATGAGACAACAATGAAGTACTGAAATTAGAAGAAAATATCAAGGAAGGGTTAATAACAAATATTGCCATAGCAGAGGAAGAAAATTTAAAAACAAGAAAGGAAATCAAAGAAAATTTCAAGATATTAACGGGAAAAATTAAATCCAATATAGAAAATGGAAAAAAAGGTAGATGTGGATATCAATAAATGCATAAATGGAAAATACAATTAAAGAAATAAATTAATAACAATTAAAATATTTATAAAAATTAAAAAAAAAATTTCAATAGTAATAAATAAAATAAAATTATATTCAGCATTACAAAAATATTTATAAATACGTGAATAAATTTTAGGGGAAATTGTGAAGAAATTGTAGGGAATGTTGTTAAGATTAAAAAATTTGATGGTTGTTGATGTTGGTATTTTAAAATGTCAAAGTGATAATTTCAAAAAAAAAAAAAAAAAATTAAAACATTAATATACTTTTCCGTCGACCGACCATTTATGGCGTAATTTAACGCACTCAAAATCGTTGATTAATGACCTCTACTAATAAATGATTTTCTATTAATCAACGATTTTATTATATGCAACCCAACGTACATTGCTCTTATATTATACATTTATACAGTTACCTATGGTGTAGGCAACCAAACATACATATACATTTGAAATCAAGGTGTGTTCATACTATTTGTCATTGTATGTCATTATTTAATTTCTTAAAATTCCATAACTCTATGTATAGAGTTTTTGAAAAGTACGGTCGACGGAAAAGTTCTGTAACGAACTCGTGAATTAAAATGGCGATTAATACACTTGTTTGTGAAATAACCATAACCATCTCAATATATTTTTTGTTTTTTTCAGCTGGAAACACACCTACAAGCCACCTTTTCAATAGCACGGCTCTACAGGAATACCTCCTTGTGTGTTGTCAAAATTCGAATGGTGGTCTCATCGATAAGCCAGGACAAAATAGAGATCTCTACCATACTTGTTACACGATAAGCGGGCTTTCGGTAGCTCAGCGGTTTCTTGATAGTTCTTGTATTTTAGGACCTAAGCGGAATGAAGTGGTAAGTGTAATTCGATGTGACGAAAAAAACTGAAAAGTTTTCTGAGAAAAATATATTAAAATCTACCAAAAACAATGCAAAAAATGAAATTTTGGAATTGGGAGTAAACAGGGTAGAAAAAATATTTACGGAGGTCAGAATCGGCAGGAAAAATGTTTTCCATTGATTTTAGCGGTAAAACGTGGGATTTTTGGTGAATTTACAAAAAAATTGCAAAAATTGAAATTTTGAAAAGGGGGTAAACAAGGTAGAAAAAATAATTTGAATGATTTTGGCGGTGAAACGTTGATTTTATAAGGAATAAAAAACTACTACGCTCAAAATACTAATACATTTTCTTATTTTACATCATGTCTGTCTTAGATTTTTATTACTTTTGACTCTTTTAATCTTTATAAAAATTATAATGATTAATGTCGGAAAAGTAAAAACTATTTTGGTGTTATTAAAATTTTTTTAGAATGTATTTAGCGGGAAAAACAATAAATAAAATCCAAATGTACTAAAATCCTTAAGCATTTATTACTAATGAGATAATTTATTGAAAAATGGTTTCTTAAAACAATTTTTTGTTGCAGATGTCGACCCATCCCCTGTACAACATAAGATCAGATTTTGTTAGAAAAGCATTATTGTACTATAGCGAATTAGGATTACCAACAAACGAAAATAAACACACCTGACAAAACATAAACTCTAGAGTGAGTGCTTACCAGTTGTTTTTTTTTGTTTTTATATACTTTGTTAAAGTTTTGTTGAGATTGTGTTTTCAAAAAATATTTTATTAAGCTAAAGTCCCCACTACTATAAGAAATATTTTCAACTTTATTTTACTATTCCACTATCGATTTTCGAATTTGTTTTTATAAAAATATTTAACTTGATGTGCTTTTTATTTAAAAACCTTTACCGTTAATAATTGCTAATCTCTAAAGGAGTTTTTTTAAAAATTTGTTGAAAAATAATGTCCAACATATTTAAATAATCTAAATAATAAAAAAATAATTAAATTAAAATAGAATCATTATATTTCTAATAAAGATAAAAACATTACGCAGGTCATTTGCGAGTTAACAATTGACAGTGACCATGAGATCAGTCCGGTATTATTCGGAATTTCCGATAATTTGAACAGAGCGCGAAGTCTGAACCAATAAAAACCGATAATTTGAATAGACCGTGAACAAATAAAAATTCATTTTTAGCACGTAATTACAGTTATCTGAAAAGAGTAAGACGTCAAACGAATCAAGGCTAAATTTAGCCAATAGCAATTGCAATTTCTACTTAGTTAACATGTATTGATAAGCGAATATACCCCTGACGACGTGGGATAATCGTTTTTGTAATTCGTATCCTTCCACCTTGAAAAGTTTGTCATAGGAAGGAACAATATATTTGACGTTTATAATAAACAAACGTAAACAATATAATTATATATAATCGTATCAAATACCACGCGAACAAACGAAAATTATATTTATACTATAATCGATTATTTTCGATGCTCTTGTAATATTACTACTGAAAATACAGTTTTCTTAGAAGGAAAACAAAATTAAAGCAGGCTGATGGGGAAAACGCAAGGGTTTGTCAAACTTCGGCCTCAGCTTCATGTAGCTTATTTTACGCGTCTTGTTATTACCAATAACTTTTCTTATTACAATTTCCACCGCTTACCACGTTTTAAGCATGAAAGTCGCAACGAAGAATTTTTCAAATCGGACGTAATTTGCTCGAGTTATCGTGCTCACTAACATCCGGACAGACACATTTTTTTTTTGTTTCGGATGGACTCTAGGACATTCAAAACGTCGAGAAAAGTCATTTTGGGCAACTTTAATTTTTATTTTTCTTCCCAGTTTGTTTTCGATGGTGATTATGGTGTGGTTTTCTGAAATCACCTCAAAATTGCTAATGTCAAATTCAGTTTCATTTTAATTTCTCGAAAATTTAACTCCCGATCTAAACTTTGCGATTCATTTGGTAACTTAATCCATCGTTGAAAATTTCTGACTAAACTCAACTTTAAATAATACATGCTGAACCTGATTCCGATCCTGCCTTATCATGTAATTCAAAACGCAAGCGCGAACAAACTCGTCTCATGTTCTCATTCCGACACAGACTCCGATGTTATCCGATTTTTATTATGCATTTGAAATTGTTGCGGACAGTTGGTTCTTCTGTCTTCCCAATCTGCGTGTTTCTGTGATTCGTAAACAATATGTGATTTTGTGTTTCATAACCTTAAATAAAGATTTTTTTGTGATAGTGAAGTGAAAAAGGAAATAATCATGATTGCAAACGGACACGTTGTTGGCGATGGTACGTGGGACCTTCGTGTTTTCGTCACAGATCTACAAACCGAGAGGTTGATTCGCGTAAAAGGAGATGTCCACATTGGTGGCGTAATGTTGAGGTTGGTCGAAGACCTAGGTAGGTGAAAATTATTCTTAGTTTACCTTGTCAATAACAAACAATAAACAATTCTGAAGATTGTCGAGTTAATTAATATACAGCACTAGTTGAGATCCTTGAGAAAAAATATTAATTTATTTTATAGCTACATTAATCAAACGAATAACAAAAATTTAACACTCATAACCTCAAAAGGGTATGTAAAGTGATCTAGTAGGCGGGACTTGTCTGACGTATCGCAACAATGCGAAACAACTCACTGGGAATTTCTGTGTTTACAGATCCAGGTGTTTTTATTTTTATGTTTTGGTTACTTAAAAATAACCATTGTGGAAGAGGAATATTTCAGAATTCTTGCAAATACTGATAATGAATTAAATCAACTTTTATTTACATAATACTATCTCTGTTTAAATGATATTTATTTATAGTCTATTTAGACATGGTTTGTATTTTCTGCAACAATGATTAATTAAGTTTGAACGGATGGATGCATTCTGCACTCCTCAGTCAGATTAAAATTTGAAGGATCATCAAAATTTATGAGTACGCTTTTCAAATAATGGTGAATGAATTTCTAAATCAGTTTAAAATTTAGGTTTTTTTTGTCGATTACGATTTATACACTATTCTCGCATATTTTGATTTTGGAATTGTCTATCGGTTACTATGTATATATCACTAGAATTTCACCTGGGAAATTCAGTTTTTCCGAAAACATGATAGCAAATCTAAATTCTGTTTCAAAATTTGCTTTTTATGGGTCAAAATAATCGCGCTGTATATATTTTTTCTATCGAATTGTTTTTTAAAAAATTTAAATACAGTGTACCATTTAAATTTTCTGGTAGCTCTAAATTTTCAGGAAGAAAACCGTCAATTATACCTTATAACACACCATACAGTATGTTGACAGTGTCTTTCTTTTGAAAGTGGTTTTTGCTAAAGTTGAAAACATGATTTTCAGACCTCCGGTTTGGCCCTTATTATACAGGTTTTTAAATAATTTAAATATGGTTCTTAGTTTGGATATGTTCCTCTGTATTTCCTTGCAGATTCAAACCAAATCTCTTATTTATGAATTTCTTAATTATATTTTCACAAATAATTAATATCATCAGGTTTTCATAATTTTTGTTTTTAGAAATTGTCCTATTTAACTGAATAATTGTGAGTGGCAATAAACTCAGCATTCTTATTAATTTGATCTACATTTTTTTTTACCTTTGTGTCAACGGCATCGATTACCATGATCATTAGCCTCCTGTTCTGTGTAGGCTTTGTTACTGTTTCCCAACGCCACTTTAGGAACAGCACTGTTAATTAGAACCCAACAATGAATGGTCGATTGAGGAATCACACCTGGTATATGAAAATCAATTTCTAAATTTTTGAATTGATCTACATTATTATTATAGAAACGAATTAATAACAATAATCACAACTTTATAACTTGTGGACACACTATCGGCTTTTCTAACACTACCTTTGTGCAGTAGTCGTATTCCAAGCGAACAGTAGCCAAAGCTAAAACACTCTGCTGGAGCGTGTGTCGTGTCCACCACAGGGTCATCAAATCCGGAGGGACAAGAGAAGGGTAGGGTGAGCAACCTGCAAGGTCGCCAACTGATTCCAAAGGCCATTTGACACAGGATTCGCCCATGAAATTCGATGAAACTCTTGCAAATGATTCCCTTGTATAATTTTGTTTGTCCACGCGATGGTACTATTTTTAAGTCTAACGTTTATTTGGGTCAGCTATTTGTTTTAGATTAATTTTATAATTGATATTTAAGTATCGTATACAGTACTAATATTGTTAAATGAGATAATTATGTAATTAGTTTTAAAAAAAAACTCAAATGTTTAACCAAAGTAGGAAGGTTCAAACTCAATAAAAGTACGCCACCAAAATTTTGTACGCCTGACTTCCAAACTTCCACGACTTCTACTTAACTTCTGTGGACTTCCAGACGACTTCGTATGACTTCCATGGACTTCATTATGACTTCACGTGACTTCAAAGGACTTCCATTTATTCCTTAAATTCAATTCCCGCCATATTTTTGCTTCGAAATAATTTCAAGGTCATAGCGTATTCAATCGGTTTGACATTTGAGTAAGCTCTCTTGGGTACCTTTATTCTTTGATTCAGTTGAACTAATAACTAAACCACCACATATGTCCAGTCACCTGATGACCGAGGCGCATGACTTCACGTGACTTCAAAAGACTTCTATTTATTTTCAAGGGACTTCCTTGAGACTACTCCAGACTTGCTCAGCGGTTTGCCCCTCGTAAAAGTAAAGTTCCAGAAAAGCGGCGGGGGTAGGAAAATATACGTTTTGAGGGGTGGATATTGGTTTTTTACGGCTTCTGCAATGTAAAAGTAGATAATTAAAAAATCTAAAACTTTTGTAGGTTCGAAAATATAATCGTTTTTTGTATCTAAACTATTTTTGTTTAAAAAAGAAACTTAAATCAAATTGATGTTACTTAGTAGCCCCAGTCCGCCTCTGCCGATTGGAATTTTTTATTTGAAACGCCGCCGATGTGACCAATAACTATTTGCATATCGGCCAATATAAGGTAATCGGATTAATAAGTCTCTCCATTTATGGCAAATACATATAAAAAGATGGCTTTCTACTTTGTAACACCTACCTTTCGCTCGGCGCATAGGATGTCACCGGTGTGAAGACAGCGGCCAAAGTCAGCAGCTAAAATCTCCGATGATTGCCGACTGCCATAGGGCGGCGGCTTTTTTTTTTCATAGGGGGGTTATGATATATATTGAAATTCACTCGCAGAAAGATCTTAAGAGGAACGAGATGAAGGTTTAGGCCTATTAAAAAAATACATGTTTTGATGGAAATATGATAGTTTACACATGCTTTTTAGATGAGCTACAGGTCTCGAAACGAAAATTGCTAATGTCCACATTTTCGAAAAGGTATTGTTTTTTTGAAATGGTGATTAGAGAGGGTGAACTCGAAATTTCCAAAAATAAAAATAATTCATTGTCCCACTATAGGGTGGAAACTTAAAAAATTTGGGAAAAAAATAATTTCCTCGAAAACTAAACATACTGACAACTTCACATTTTGTGCAAATATAGTGCACTGCAAGTACATTCGGAGGGTATCAACGAAAATCTCTCCCAAAGCTCACTACAGGGTGGAACATTAAAAAATTTGGGAAAAAAATAAT